>OX374622.1:6758666-8158000 GCA_947347705.1 Nymphula nitidulata
TAAACAAAATGTTACATTTGAATTTGGAATGAATTTGGAACATTTGGATATGTTTGTTCATTGAGTTTTCATATTTTGGCGCCAATACATTGTACAATATTTTGCGATATTAAAATGGAGTGGGGTGATAAATAGAACCGAATCGCTGTGATTGCATTACACAAAGTAGGTATGGAGCCAAATGCAATTTTTAAAACTCTCCATACGCTTGGTATTAATAGTAAAATGTTTGTGTACCGGGCTATTAATAGGTACAATGAGACTTCCTCTGTTTGTGACAGAAAAAGATCTGGCCGTCCACGTAGTGTTTGTGCAAAAAAGGTGGTCAAAGCAGTAAGGGAAAGAATTCGAAGAAATCCTGTCCGAAAGCAAAAGATTTTATCTCGGGAGATGACGATAGCACCAGAACCATGTCGCGTATTTTAAAAGATGACTTAGGACTTTGTAGGCACAAAAGACGTACTGGTCATTTCCTAACTGATAATTTAAAAAGAATAGTTTGGTAAAATCGAAACAACTACTGAAGCGGTACGCAAAGGGAGGTCACAGAAAAATGTTGTTTACGGATGATAATTTTTTTACAATTGAGCAACATTTTAATAAACAAAATGACCGTATGTATGCTCAAAGCTCTAAGGAAGCTTCCCAATAAGTTGACAGAGTGCAACGTGGGCACAATCCGACTTCGGTGATGGTTTGGTGGGGTATTAGCTATGAAGGAGTGACTGAGCCATACTTTTGTAAAAAAGGTATCAAAACATCGACACAAGTGTATCAAGATACCATTTTTGAGAAGGTAGTGAAGCCCCTTAACAACACCATGTTCAATAACCAAGAATGGTCCTTCCAGCAAGACTCGGCGCCGGGTCATAAAGCTCGGTCTACGCAGTCTTGGTTGGAAACGAACGTTTCGGACTTCATCAGAGTTGAAGACTGGCCGTCGTCTAGTCCCGATCTTAATCCGCTGATTTATGATTTATGGTCAGTTTTAGAGAGTACGGCTTGCTCTAAACGCCATGATAATTTGGAGTCCCTAAAACAATCAATGTTAGAATTTTCCCATGGAAAGAGTGCGTGCTTCTATTGATAACTGGCCTCAACGTTTAAAGGACAGTATTGCAGCCAATGGAGACCACTAAGAATAAGCTTTTTATATTTATGTATTAAACTAACATACTGTGAAAGTAATAAATGTTACATGCAATAGATTTTTTTTCTTTGTTTCAGTATTTATGGCAAGACGGTAGTAGGTTATACCTAGTACTCGGGTGGCATAGTGGTAATCGTGTCTGGCCGGACATCAGGAGACGCGGGTTCGATTCCCGCCTGGAGCATATAATTTTTGCATCGTTTTTTTTTTCTTTTTTGTAATTGTAGCAAATGATAAATTCAGCTCTCTTAATTTTGGCAATAACAGAAACATAAAAACATAATACGGTCAAAATTTATACCCGCCTTCCTTCAACTTCAAAAGATAGAACATCCGTTTTCAGATTACGAAGAAAGGATAAAAAATGCTTGGCATAACTTCCATACGCTTTTTTCCAGAAAGTATTTAATATCTTCCATGACAGTTTAGCACAGAAAGTATAAAAAATTGTCCATAACAATGTACACTTTAAAAGTGTTTTTGTAAGTTTACCGCATAAAAAAGACATAAAAGTATTTCAAAGAAATGAAAAGTTCCATTTTATTGCTGACTCTACATAACTTAAACGACGTAGTACAATTGAAAGTTCTTAGCATAAGAAGAATGTAATATCGAAGTGAGCATTCTATGATATTTTAGTGAGCGGTGCGATATGACAACCCCACCTTTTAAATCAAACATGCATAAATCCAGACCGTTCCCTTAACGCTATTATGTCATCCGGAGCGATTTATGATAGCATCTAAGAGATTTTCACAAGGGAGGATATCGGAGTAAATAGTATTGAACGTAACTCTCCGCGAAATATCCCTAAAATTTTCTATACTTCTGTTGTGATTCTCGTATTATTCTGTTTGCTTTGCGTTTGATCTATCAAAAAATTTTTATGAATTTTTAACATTCAACTTGCTGTACATGCAGTACGTTTTACAGGATCTTAATATAATTTAACACCATTTTAGCGTGTTATATCCACTTATAGAGAGAGGCCTATCGATTTACAACTCACTCTCGACTTGGACCAAGTTGTCTACCCATCTATAAGTGAGGACCTCTCTGTACTACGCTTTCTAGTACGTTTTCATAATGTTGGAAAATACAACCCCCCCCCCCCCTTGATCGTTCTGCGAGTTATGTGCCTTGCCCATTGGTTGGTTTTGGATTAGTTTAGAGAAAGTGGAAATAAATAGCAACTACCGTTTATAGTAGGTACAATCACGAGAAATAACATGTACCCATTTCTCAGTGCTCATCAAGTTATATCACTTGAGCTATATCAGTGTCTTTAGTTCCTCATAAGCTGTAATACTCGCGTATAAAATAAGTATTGCAAGTTTAAAATTAAGTAATGTTAGAAATCAGTTGCTTAAAAGTCAAATTAAAATTAAGTCACGGATATTCGACATCGATAATATGATTTCAATTATATCATGCGACACATTTCATGCGTGAAGAGCTGACGTGAATGTTATTAAAATTTACCAATTTTAATTTATTACATGACTGAGTTTCGTCGAGCTTGAATTTACTTCTATGAAAGTGTATTACTTATCGTAGCCTATAGGTGCTCTGTGACTGGAGCTTTTAGGAAATAATCTAATTATTATTGTAACATTAATGGTTACTCTTTGTTTTGTATACACTTAATATTTCAACTTACTATTTATACACTTAATACTGGGATACATTTCTAGTCGTAACAGTTTTTAAGATAAATATTAAGAAAGTCTTTTAAAAATGTATCATTTGTATCATTATAATATATGGTATAATGTTTATTTAAGATACAAAATACAACAGAAAATCTATTGTTTTACATTTTAGTGCTTAATATTGTTAATAACAATATCACATAGTACCTATTATGAAGTGATATTGAAGGAATTCCTTAAGTTTTAAATTTATTTGATAAGTCGCTAAATGCATTTCAGACAGACGAATATCTATACAGTGTTGTAATAAACTTCTGATGTATGTTAATACTCTAATAATAAATGAATAAATAAAAAAATAGAAACGTAAATTTATATCAGCGTTAAAAATTGTATGTACTCAGCGTTATTAGTGCCATTATAAGCTACATATAAAATTATAAATGAATAGATGTTACAATAACTATTACTTTATGTTTTATTGGATTGATTGAATAATTCAGTGGACAAAATCATGAATGATATCACGGAAGATCGAAGTGGTTGACACCATACAGAAATATAGCCATCTAAAGCGGCAATGGCCTGGCCACATCTGTCACAAAGCCAATGAGATATCGAGTAAGAAGGTTCTCAAATGAAGATCACTTCTGTCCAGTCACCAATTGTCTCAAGAAGGCTTCAGGTGTTGACTAGACGAAGAAACTGTATTGTGTTGCAGCCTTGGGGAGGCCTACGTGGTGCTTCTACCTTGCTGCTTAATTTTGTACGGTTGGTTGTTTGGTGCTTCTACCCAATGTAAGACTTGTCAGTAGAACCTTACTGCTCTATCGGCCATCAGTTCTGCGAGCGATGTGTCTGTAACTCTTTAAGCTATGTCAGTGACTTCATTAATCAAACCTATGAAGCGTTTGCAGATATAATTGTCTATTGTATATGATATTTAAATATGAAATAAAAAATGTTGTCAATACCCTACTTTTTAAGTTAGTCTTATGTTAGTCGAGATACTGTACCAAAAATGTATTAGCTGTTTTTGTTTTTTTTTTCATTTATAAGCTTCTTTCAAATGATACCTAAGAGAGATAACCATCATATTTCGTACCACACTTCAGTGCTTAAGTAATATATTTATCAATGAAGTTAAATAAAGCGATACAATAACACAAGCAACTACACCCAATATACGATGAGAATCAGTTTCCTTGACAATTAATGTTCGAAAGTGATTTCATATTCAACAGTGGTTATTGAAGCATATTTTAGCATGATTTATTCCGTGATATTACGCACCCCGACCTGGCTTGAATGGCATTACGTTGACAGCTTATGAGGACCTTTATTTATATTTGATTTATGTAGCGAACAGAGATATAACTCACCTAGCCTCCGCTAAGAACATTTTTTGCTATTTAACAGCAAAAACCCTGACAGTTTTGTGGCACACTTTTCATATTTTCATTTATGGGCCATATCATTAGACTCTCGCGTATTTCAAGGGTTTATTTTTGTCCGTGTTCAAGTGCGCTCGACCCGCTAAGTGGATAACGTCCATACATAAAATTAAAGCAGTCCGAAGGCGGAATTCGCTTGGGCATTTATAAAAACAAAACGTGTTTGATGTTAGGTAATATCATGCAAATTTTTTGGACTGACTCGCAAATCCGCTGTACAAAACAGCCATTGTTAAAAAAATAATTGGTGTTGCGATAATATAAGCCATATACCATGGGCAATTAGAGGACTAGTTGCCCATGGTTTTAAAATTTATCTAATCCATCAGACCAAAGCTTATAGGTCGTGTTTTCTTTTTTTTACAAATATGATTTAGGCTGTTGTTGCAGCCTGCCCCTCACGCATGCATTGCACTTGTAACGTCACGTCTGGGGTTGCCCTGTGTTTCCTCTGGGCAACCTCCGCGCTAAAGGCCACTTTGGATCCTGCTTCGGCGGGTTCTGAGGTGGTGCCGGGGGCCCCATTCCGGTACCGGCTGCGGTCTGTGGCTGCGGTTCTGGAGGGGGGCCTGGCGCTCTCCCTGGAGGCTGATTTCGGTTGGTTTTTGGGGAGGGCTGCCCGGAGGTGGCTTGGTGAACTTGCTTCGGCAGATCCCGGGTCACCTTCGTCATGGGCATAGTGGGAAATCGGAGATGGTTTAGTGGGTATTCCCAGTGCCGCCAATATCAGGTGCTGGGCGACCCCCACACAGGCTAAAGCCGCTAAGCCGGCGGTCCGCTGGAACAGTCCAGTGGCTTAGGGTATCGTCTGTAAGAGGATTCCATATCCGTAAAAAAAATGGCTGTTGTTGCAGCAGTTCTCGCAGTATCTGAGCTTAACTGTGGACAGACAGATAGACAGATTGACCAGATTGATAGATTGATTTAGAACTCTAAAAACAGCGCTGTCACACCTTTAATCACCCATCAAACATCGTCGGCGTCTGTTTAGATGAGTAGGACGCGCTGTGTTACGTCTCGCGTATCTAATCCGCAACTGGCGTCTCACACACCAACGATCAATATCAAAAGCATATTATGCTTATGCTTTTGATATTACACCGGCTGACACCTTCAGATCACACTTCACACATAACTTTAAACGCTACCCTGTTACATAATTATTAAGAAACCACCATCACCACGATAAATACAAAAACGCCCAAATACAAGATAGACTAGAAGAATTTCACAGGGATATCCCAAGTCCTGGGTGGCTCAGTGGTCAGAGCAGTCGCCCGGATTGCGAAAGGTCGCGGGTTCGATTCCTGCCTCAGGACGTGAAATTTTTCTAGTTTTATTCTATTTTAATTACTAAGTAATTTTTCAAACATTTATAATAATGTTAAAATCAAAAATTAAGAATATTTGTATTTTAGTTTTGAAAATAAGCAATTTATATGTAAATTTATCAATTTAGTGGTAGTCCTCTTAAATTATCATCATCATCATTTCAACCGAGAGACGCCCACTGCTGGGCATTGGTCTCCCCCAAGGCCGTCAGTTCTCCAAGTAAATCCAAGCGAGCAGACCCGCGAGCGTCACTAGTAGCTGATATTTTTTTCGTGATTCATGATTCAAACACTTTCTTACACCCGTTGAAAACTTATTTTATTATGATTTAAACCTATGCATTGTTGGCACAAGACACGGAAAATTTCAAAAGCTAATTTATTACAAGACACATTCTTTTCTGTATGAAAATAGGAACCATAAATAAGGCTTCTTTTGTTCCCCCAACAAGGCAGACAATCTTTTCACTTGACCCTTTTGTGGGTAATAAAATGCGGTCAAAAGTGTTAAACAATAATCTGGTTAGCATTGCGTCGTTGAGCTCAGTCTCCCGGGCCTCGTAAATAACGAGAAAAGCACTCATATTCATATTTTATTATTGGTAAGACCTTTGAGGTTTTATGCTTGAATAATTAAAGAATAACATGCGTACATGCATGTAAACGTTTATGTGCAAAGACAATTTTCTCTCAATTCATTCATTTATGAGATCTACTCAGGCATCAAAAGAGCTATAACAAAATATTATTTTACATGTAAATATTATACAGTAAATACTAACGAGTAAGACATTACAGCGCCGTATAAACAAATAATCTTTGTAGATTTGATTTTCTTCAAAAACTGTGTCCGCAATATTAAATTATTGAAAATGTTATCTAATTGAAGCCTAAAAACTAACCAATGTGGCTAGATTTAATTTTTAAGTGAGATGTGAACGACTGGAAACTGTCAATGTGGCGCTGCATATATACGTTTGTTCCAAAATGTCTGAGAGCACATACAGTAAGTAAATTTTATTATTTGTCATGTTTTTGATGCTAGTCCCTGCCTAAATGAGCATGCTTTGAGCTTTAGTGATACTGTACAGGTCAGTTAGCTTGTACACTAGAGTTGTTGTTAGTTAAAGTACGAGAAAGAATATCACCTTATGTTTCACTGTTCATTGTCTATTAAGATACAAGTTAGTTTAAGTATGTAGGTGATTCTTTACTTGATTGCGCACTCGACGCGAGTTGTTGACGTACAATCATGAAATATAATAAAATTATTAATATTAACTGTATATTCCGCGCATCCGTAAGTAGGTTGCAGGGTGCACAAAATGTTCGGTGGTGGAACCGTACAGATATTGTTTCTGTCCCTCAATTCTGCTATTTATTTACCTAAACGGATCGGCAGCGTTTCGGTATCGTTACTATTGCGCTATTGATAAAAAAAGGTATTCCACTAACATTGCTTATAAAACCGGAACGCTAACGAAACGCTCTCGGTTGGTTCAACTATTTGACAACTGAAACGTTGGTGACAGAAACATATAAAAGTTGTGAAATTAGGTATGTATTCCGTGTTTTTGGAAGTCTTTGTAAATCATATTTATTTAAAATAAAATTAGAGGGTTGATTCTGCTATTTGTTTACCTAAACGAATCGGCAGCGACTCAGTGTGCGGTTGTGTTATAAAATAGGTATTCCACTCTTCCTTCTCGGTTGGTTTAACTGAAACGTTGGTGACAGAAACTGTCAAAAGTTGAAAAAATCGGTATATACCTATATAGTGTTTTCGGTAGTTATATTTGTTTAAAAAATACTTAAAGTAGTTTTAAAATAAATTAAATGGTAATTATATTACATATAAGTAAATGTGAAAATATTTTATTTTCCAAAAATATCGGAAAAAAACATACATTCATGATAATTATGATGACTCGCCCAAGGTTTTTTATCCAAATTATACTTGATGCAATCCTTTAGGCACGCAAACAAAGTTATAGAGTACTTTTTATTCTATTTTGCGAAATTAAATGTTATACAATTACTGCCGTTGTAAAACCGTAACTTTTGACAGTTCAACCAAAGAACTACCGATGCGTTTCGGCTGCGAGAAGTGTCAAATATTTTGCAGAATACAAAACAATCATTGAACCGAACAGTTCGCGTTACGTGTTTGTTAGTAGAATACCAAACTGATGCGTTTCGGCTACGTTTCGATTGCGTTGTGTTAGCACAATACAAAAACGTTGTAACTTAAGCGTTTCCGATTCGTTTCAGATCAAAATACAATAGCAGAATTGGGGGGCTGGACCTACATCAAATCCACTGATTTTATTTTGGTCCTGAAACAATATATTCAAATATTTTTAATGACATTTATTAAAAATTTGAATACAGCTAAAAACAACCTAACATGAACTGGCCTGTTTAATTTAACTTAGCTGTGTTTAAAACAACTGGATTCCCAGATTAAATTGCATTTTTACGGTACGACTTTGTAATTACTTCAAAATTGTTCTAGACTCTCACTGCATGGCGGTGGAAAAATTTGCAGAGTGCAAAAAGTTCTGTATGGAAGCCGACAGTGGCAGAATTCTTAACAACTTTTGAGAAGTTCTTTCAACCTATCTCAGTATCTAGCTCGATAACTTTGGTTGCTAGGAGCAAATATTTATCAAGCATAAAAACTTTGTCCAATCATCTACTTTTTAAAAAATAAATAACAAAAATGTATTATTTCTTCAGTGCCAGAGATCATTGCAGGTGAAAAATTGATTATTTTTTTTAAATTAATTTATTGTTATCAAAAAACATACAGGTCATATATCCCATTTCCGTCTGCCAAACTGCGTAACAGTTTGTCGGCAGTAGTTCTCGCCCTTACTTTAGTTACATCCAATGCAATATCCTCAAAATATATCAGCAATGGTTACAATAACATAACTTATTTTTTATATCACATACAATACACATATAATACATTTTATTTTTATTTTTTTTAGTTGATATACTATATAAGCTATACTTAGCATAATAATAATAATAATAATATTCATACACTCACACCTCTTATCTAGCCCAAAGTAAGCATCATCAAGAGCTTGTGTTCTAGATACTAGATAACGGAGAAATAAGGATAATAATATGTATTTAAATATGAGAAATATACTAAATAAACATGTAAACATCCATGACTCGTAAAAAAATGCTCGTACTCATCATACAAACAATTGTTCCTACCGGGATTCGAAACCGGGACCTCTTGAACGAGTAGCCTGGGGTACAGACCACTCGGCCAGCCAGTCGTCCACCACCACTTGGTCAGTATAGATAATAAACAGCCGCATAAACATAATTATTAAGTTTGTTTTGTATGCTCTATATCCATTCTACAGCTATACAATTTACGACTTTTCCCACGGGACAGTTACTACGGACACAGTGACAGGTAGTGTTTTTTGAGAATGCCTTTTAGGTGATTTTTGTTGTAACATTATCAAGCAGGTTTTGCGGCAGTTGGTTGTGTATTGTTGGGATTATCCATCGCCTAGTGCTTTTCCCGTAGTAATTGTGTACCTTCGGTATTATGAACTTCGTTTGTTTGGCCTGCCGGCATTGGCGTAGCTAGAGAATTTTCCCGGGCAGCGCATGCGCAACTTTGTAGGTAGTTATCAAGTATGGATTTCAGTTATCCTATCCTATTAGACTATTCTTTTTCTGCTTCTTCCTTCGTCACACAGATGTCACTGTCATTCAATTTCTTGGCATTTCAGTCGCTAACTAACACATCTTAAAATGTCGGCGGCGTCGGTAATTATTTTAGCTTTTTGTTTGAAGACGGTTTTCGGTTTCGGTAATCAAGGATGAAGTTATATTATGTATGAGGAAGGGTATTTTTCTAGGGAGCCCCCCCCCCCCCCCCTAGCTACGCCTATGCCCGCCGGGTTGGATACCTATACTCTCGTTCTGTTTTAAACTCGCTATTATGGCGGTTGGACAATGTTATGTTAAACACGGCTACAGAGCATGCCTATATACTAATGCGTACATTACTTCAAATTATCGACCTGCTATAAAAAGACCTTTAAAAATATGTATTCTGTCAAGAGCACTAAAATAAAGGTTTAACATAATTATCTGAATACAAACTCACCATTTTCATTTTTTTTTACAATATGCGGTACTATAATTTCAATCATACATTCAAATGAAAAGAAATAGAGACGTTAAAATATACGAGCATCAGATTTCAGACACAATTGATTTTTCAATTGTCATAGACCTCCGGAGGGATAACGCAGCTTGACAGATTAAAATGCTATATGCGCTACGAACAAAACCTTCCCATCACCCGTGTAACTTGGTAGTTTTACCTATTGACACCTGTAAGGTCATTCTACAAATTCCTGAATAAAATAATCTTTAATAGTAAACTAAGAAACTTTTAACCTATCTCAATTTTGTATAAAAATGGCTAAAACAGTATTATTTGGTTTGAAAAAATGTCAACACTGCTGATCAATTATTCGTGTCGCATAGTGAGATGCAACTGTCATATTGAAATCTCCAAATTATTTGGCATATTTATAGTATTCTATAAATATGGCAATTGTGTTATTCCGTATTTGGAAGTGAGCGAATAATAAAGTAACTGTACCATCCACTGCTATACGAATATAGCTTTTTTTTATAGACCTGTCAGCAACGCCAGGAGTTTATGGGTTTTTTTACTTGTGTGAAGGGCTGTAGTAATAAACAATTTTAAAAATAAGTGTACTTTGCAAATTAGTCACAAAATATAGTTGATTTGTATGTATTCATTTTGTTGCTTCTTATTTTCTACATCGCAGTGATAATTTATGAGTGTAGTTTAATCAATTACTCTAGGTTCTAGTGAAACAACGAAAAAGATCATTCTGCCGTCAAATCCATCACAGCTTAAGTATTAAGCTCGTTAATCTACTGGTTACGTGTTACACTGCATATTTACTAACATAAAAACTACAAAGCTTAGATATTGCCACTGGAGTGGGCTTTTACAGGCCGAGCCTACATACTTACTGAATTTCAAAAGCTTTTATGGGAGTTTTTTCCTTAGGCTCTAATTACAGTACCGAAGGCGTCGCAAAATGCCACCTAAGTCATTATAGATGCCGTGAGCTTAGCTATAAACGGGCGAATGCTTTATGCAAATTATTTTACTTGCGCTGGAGTTGTATGGTACCATATCGTAAATACTTAAGTGCTAACCCTTATTTCAGCGGGCGTGGTAGACTTGTGAAGTAAGTTACACATTATAAAATATTTGGAAAATAATTTTGAGTCTATGAATTTCATTTTATTCCAATGGCTAAACGTGCCTTCCGAAGCGTAGAGGAGCTCGACACTACAAATCTTCGATTGATCCATCCGGGATGGACCACGGAGAAAGTTGCTTTGTTTTCATAATCGATATCAAAGTGCTCAAACTACAACGCCACCGAGCTCTTTTTTAATTTTTCTTTTTAAATTTTCTTATAGATATACGGATGCGAGGTATATCTAAAAGATTTTTTTTAATTTAACCTAACAATGTCATAATGTTTATCTATCTGCCGTGTCTGTATTTACAATGGTTCCAAAAGTTACAATACCGCAAACTACCGTCCATTTTGGAGACCATCTGAGATAATATTGCCTCCCGTGGCCAATAAGATGCCACACTGCCTATATCTTGTGACTAGAATAATCTAGTCACAATGCCGATATAAGTACTAGTTACTAACGTTAAAATAATCAAAATATACTTTAAGTTTTTTTCTTCAAGCAGAAAATAATGATTTGTGATTTCCTAATCTAATGTTATTGGTCCGGAATATGAGGAGCGTTCAGTAACGTTTTGTGTGACAACAAGATTAATGATTCTAGTACTTTTTTTGAAGTTTCAACACGGATAAAAATAGAAAAAAAAACTCATTATTAACAGCAAAATTATGATACGCCCATCGCCCATGTTAACATTATTTGCGCAACTCGTTAACCTGCTAAAAATATCGTGCCGGTGTTTTATGCAACTTTTTTAGATTAAAATTGATGTAGAAAATATGTTGACCATTTTTAGTCAGTTCCAGCTAATTAGACTAGTGAACGAAATGTGTAATTTAGCCACAATAATAGTAGGTAGGTATATTATAATATTCATAAAGTTTCAGAAAATCGATATACCAATTTGGATATTGATTTTACAATACCGTGCACTTAAAAAATGAAATAGTTTTGAATTTTTATAGGTAATTTTTAAATATATTTCTTTAGCTAAAAATAACTGACTGATGACTGACGGCGTGTAATAGCTGCTATAACTGCTTATAATTAATTAAGTAAGTATCATTTGAAACAGGAATTACAAAAGGTCAAGCGCATATAGTGAAACGTAACGCGCCATTTTGAAAAATATTAGGTAAATGTCATGTGTGAATTTTGTCCAACCTTGCGCTCTCCGGTTTAATTGACCGTCTCTCTCGTTATCACGTTAGTATGAAAATTTCCGTGTTTAAAAAAAGCCATAAAATATTAGCGTCACGTCGCTCCGCAAGTCGTCAGGAATTTTTAATGCTCACTGAAAAACGTAATAAGTTTATCTACTGGGTTTAATTGCATAACGGATTTTGTAGAAGTTTTTTTAGCTTTGCACTTTTGGCTTAAAGCGAGACTCGTATATAAAAATAAACTTTGGCGTTCTTAGCGAAGGCAAGCTGTTTGCTGTTTTTGAATCTTGTTCATTACAGATATATATGACTTAATTTTTTTTTGTTACAAAAGTGGATATTTGCGTATATAAATAATGGATTTCTATTAACCAAATCCTATGAAATAGACGTTTTTGTTATTAAAATTATTATTGAATAAATTATTTACTACGATTAATCTGTCAGATGCTCGCAATTGGGCGTGTTGACACATCACACACGGGTTAAATAAAGCCTAGCCTAGCCAGTAACTGTGGGCACTCTAAATAAACAAGAATAATTTGAAGGTCCTTTTCAACTTCAAGTATTCGACACTTTCCCTTCCGAATCACCCCTACCGTCTAACCCGTCGCTGCTACGTAAAAGACGAGATAATTTTCGTGTTCCACTTTACCAATGATAAATTACTACATCGCATTTTGAATAAAAGCAATTTGCTTTAGGACGTGAAAAACACATTGATAATTCCTATTTAAGGGTTGAAAGCTGCTTGTCCTTTTAATTAGTAATGAATTTTCTTATTTGTAGCTCATATTAGATTAACTTGGGTCTTTTCTGTAACTGATTACCATTAGACGGACCTTGCGCGTGTTTACCACGTTAATCATATAAAAAAAGCTTAGGTATCCCTGTATTAATTATTGAGCTGTCCAATTGTAACACATTTCGAAACTGTGCCACATTTTTTGATGATTATTTTCTTTCTTTTTTATCCCAAATAAACATACTTGACCCTAATTTAAAACACTTATAAGATAACAGTAGCAAACAAGTGTAGGTACTGTCAATATGTAGCGGTAGGTAGCGGTTACCGTAGCCTATAGACGTTACTAGCAACTTGAGTACATCCACGCGCTGCCTATTCTACAAAATCACAAAAAATCGTTATGTGAACAGCTTATGGGATAAGTCCCCCTGCTCTCAATATAAACCTTTCTCAATGAGGTCTGGCGACCTTACTACAAGAAGACACTACTACAACGTAGTGATATTTAGCCGCGATATTCTACACCTAAGTTGGAGATGTTACCCCAATAGCATCATCGTAGCTCCCATCGAAATTACCCTAAAAAGGGAGAGTGGGGTAACTCCGGTCAAGGCCGTGTACCATTATCTTCATAATAATATTATTATCAGACTATTAACAGACACATCAATTTCAAATCGGACCAGTTTTTCTCTCTAATTTTTTTTTATGCCGATATATGATGGGCTATTTCTGCCTCCATATAGAGGTGGTTCCCCCCTCTAAAATCTTCTCCTATTTGCTGGATTTTTGCTATCCTTTTTCTACACATATTGATAGAAAGAAATAAACTGTTCTTAAATTTAGATTAAAATTTAGTGTGTTTAGTTTATGGGGAGCTCGGTGGCGTATTAGTTTAAGCGCTCTGATTTCGATACGAAAAACAAAGCAACTTTCGCCATGTTCGATCCTGGGATGAGTCAATCAAAGTTTGTTATCTCGAGCTCCTTCATGCTTTGGAAGGCACGTTAAGCCGTTGGTCTGGGTTGTTCCTGCAACCGTTTTAACCGACCAACCCGCATTGCGCCTGGGTGGTGGTGTTATGGCCCAAACTTCTTATGAGTTTTTCCCATGTAGGTAGGCCTGTGCCCAGCAGTGGTACGTAGGTATATAGGCTGGTAATGATGATGAGGAATCAGCTTATTGGTTTATCGCGGACTATCGATTGGTAACACTATTTGCATGTTGCCTACTCTAAGAATATAAATAGGTAGCATTTTATTGCCAGATCAAAGGGTAAATTATCCCTACGTGATATAATTTAGCCGCGAAATTCTTTAATTCTAAGGTTTTCTCCATAAGCCGCTTCACATTTCAGTAAGAAATACCACTACTGTATGTGTGTGTGTTATTATTGAAATATTTTACATCCTTCGTCTGATTTAAATTTAAGGCCTCGGTTTGACAGCGGACGTACAGAGAATTCATTACCGTGGTCGGGCAGTCGTTAGCGGTTTACGACTCTGTTCGCAAACTCTTTGAAATAATGCTCCCGTGGCACCTTCCCGCTTAACATACGATGCTAATGTCGTGTTGTAATGCGTTGGATTCGTGTTATATGGTCGTTATTTTTCTTTTGATTTTATTGACGTTATTTTGCTTTGTGTCTCGTTTTTCAATTATAATTGCGTGTCTAACCTAATTTCGTATATTTCGGCTTAAATTTTTAATTTCGAGATGTTTCTAGTGTTCCGTCATGAAAATAACAGACTTAAAAATCTTACAATGTCCGCTTTGTGCCTAAAAGATCATTAAAAATTACACACTTCTAAAACTAATTAAGTTCATTAGAAACACTTTGAAATCTAAATCGCGTCGAAAATAAATCATTTTTATTCACCGCATCTCTTTTCGACCTGTGTTACAAATTTTGTATGGATTTTTTATACTGTTATAAAACCCACTTTCATTTATTTATTTTAGCTAACGTTAAAGTCAATTCGAAACCTTCATATATAAGTATATAATTATATATATAAGTCTTTTCATGTTGCAAGGCCTGTGAATAAGGGACGTGGCGGATGCAAAACATTTAACGTCCGCGGATACAGATGCGGAATTTTTGAGGCGCACATCCGCGCATGCACTTTATATTTTTTCAAGAGATACTTAATTTAGGCACAGACAGTAATTATAATAATAAACCAGTTCATTAAAAAATAATAATAAATCATTTAATCCTCACCATATCTGACAAGAAGGATAAGTTACAGGTAATGTATTGACAGACTTAATTAGGGCAGGTTGATACCTATTATACCGCCACGTCTGAGATTGCTCATGGTAACTCTGGGCAATCTCCATCGGCGCGAAGCCGGGCCGAATGGCTTGCCCCCTTATTCACAACCGTCGGATCACGGATTCGATTCGAAAAGTCACAACCCGTCTCGCTTTGACGCGCCGTGATAATAAGTTTAATAGAGTTTCCGAAATTCGAATATTTTCCGAAAGTTGTGAATAAAGGGGCTGGTCGCCTGGGGTGGTCTGGTGAATTTGCTTCGCAGATCCCAGAACACTTCCGTAAAAGGCACGGGAGTTATCCAGGAGTTTTAAGCGGGTATTCCCAAGGTCAATTTAGACGTTGGGTGAGCCCCGCATACGTTCGTCACTTAGCCAGAGGCGGGTAGGTCCGTGAATGAATTTCTCCTGGTAAAAAAAAGATTGCTACTTAAACTAGGATGTATCCCAGTTTAATACCACTACGTAAATGTGCTAGTCGCTGAACATGGCTCTTATCACCCATTACGGATTAAGTTACAGACGAGTAGGTAAAGCGTTCTGCTTCATATGCAGTTTTGTGTCGGAACTTGAATAAAGCATGTTAGCTTTCAATATTTTTTTTTGTATTAATTATCAATTTTTCAGTACGAACATTTAAAAATTGATGTATTGTTTGTAATAGAAAACTATGTGGCCGACTTTACAGGCTCCAGCCTTTGTCGAATAGGTTCATAAATTAATCCTTCGCCACGTAATAGTTGTCTCTTATTTGGGATCAATTTTGTCGATTCCGTTACGCAAGACTAATTCTAAGTCAATTTTCTTCCATTCATTCCTTATAAATAAGAAAAGGATAGACTGACTATCCATGAGAAGTTGTTTTACGTTAATCGTCATTTTGCTATATGTTAGTAAATGCGAAAAGACGAAAACGCTTGACGTTGAAAAGACAAATGACATCGTCTGGCCTTTTCATGATTATTTGGAATCAAAGCAAAACTTAAATTTAGTACTAGTCGGTGCATAGCAAAAGCTCCGTATTGATAATGATGGATGCGGCAATGCGTATGTTTAAATACATTCGATCAAAAAAGTATCGGGAATGTATGATTTGATTATGGTTCCAAATTCAACTTTTTGTTTTTTTTTTGTTGTTGTTGTTGGCTGGCACAACTGTTTTCCATTTTAAAATAACGCCATAGCTTTTTATAAATACTTAAGCTAAAAACTTTTTGTAATGTTCTTTGCCAGTAAAGGTAAAAATGGAATACAAACCGTATAGGTAAATTCCGGTAAATTTTTAGTTAGTAAAAATTCCAGAATTAGGGAGGAACGTAGATATTAATACAAAATTTTCAGATCATTGACCCAAAATCAATCTACCTACTACGATATTAGACCTAAAACTCAGTGAAAGGAACTTTGTAAATAAATTTAACAGCAACTTGTAAATAAATTTCATAGCTGTACAAACCATGACTGACTCACATGAAAGCATAATAATTTTGCTGACGAGTCACAAAATTTGTTTCAGGCAGCAGAGCGCGTCCATCGGCTTTGTTGCGCAGGTTTGTTTCAATGTTTTCAACTGAACAAAAAATATAGTCTGTCTCTTTCTGTTTTGTAGCCTTCATTCTTGGTTTAATTGTCGAGCTTTTAAGCCTATATACCGCGGCGCTTTCAAGTTTAAATAAACACAACCAATTGAAATGCGAAATCAAATTCGACATGCCTTTAATATAAGCACGATAATTGACTTACTCCGTGGCTTTGACCTCATTATGGGAAAGTTAAAATTTACGATGCCTTTATTCAATTAACGGCTGCGTAATTACGTACTTTATTAATTTTTGTTTAGGGATCAAATTTCCTATGTATTTATTTTAAAGGTCAATGAGCAATAATCAGCTTAGCTCGACTGTGCATTAAAAGGGATTTATTTTTAAGGTAATTTAATGTAAGGAAGTTAATCTATAAGTAAGTTAAACATGCATGTGGCTTCTACTTAATTGAGGAATTTTAAATCAAAAGAAAAAATTTTGCTCGTAAGCATAATGGTAAATTAAAGCTGTTTAAAAAAATGGAAATATAGAAGCGACTACGGGATCACCGATTACGGAAGAGTAATTTTGAAGGTCTGTAAATCATGATAGAAAAGGATGCTGATAGATAACTGAGTCATACTAGCTAGCTACATCTCAAGCTTTTGAAAACTGCTAGAAATGCTTCAAAGAAGCAACCTGTTTCGCTCACCCGCATCACTCTGTCCCGCTCGCAATTATGTGCGACGCTAATTTTAAAAAATATCACCATCGCACATTAAAAGTAGGCAACATTCGACAGAGAGATGCAAGCAATCTACCTATCAATCAAACTCTTTAGAAAAGTCGTCGAAGGCACAGAAACTATAATATTCAGAAAACATAACACACTTACGCATGCTATGAATACGATGACGTCTGATATCGAAACTCCACGGTGAACAAGGCAAATTTTGTTCATCAGTCAATTTACCACCGAAATTCGTCACAATAACAGTATTGCTGTCGACGCCAATATATCACTAATCTGTGGCCGACGCTCGGAGCAGTGTTGAAACAACATCCTGCCTGTAAACAAACAACTATAGGAACATCGCTATCATGCAAGAAAAAGACAACGCTTTGCAACAACTACTGAGTTAATAAAACATCACCTTGAAAAAAATGGTTAACCCAAACACCAACATTGAACTCTTTTGCAAAATTACTTTATTTATTCAGTGTGTTCCAAATTTACATATTTTAAATACAGAATATACACGTTACTTCATCGGTTAAATATGTAGCCGGGTTAATCCACTCTGGCATCAACATTATGGAAAAAAAGAAACTTAAGCTCTATCTCTCCCACCAAGATTTTGAAGAACAATCGATCCATTTTATTAAAGCCCTGATCAAGCATGGGTCTTTTTTTATGCATAGCTTAGCAAATGACTCAACCCCACCTGATGTGAAGCGGTAAGAAAGAGTCCATATGTGGAGACAGCTACTGCAGCTTGAAGCAACACTGTTCTAGCCGCCTCCACCTTGCTGGCCCATAAGGTGCCTTTTAACGCCTCTTATGAAGGAACCCATGTTATAGGAAGGAGGGAACACATGAGCTGATAGATAATTCCAAGTTTTGAAAGTCCGACAAAGAAACGAGCCACTAAACTTCTTTGTCCGTGATGTTCAGGTGGAGACAGTAAATTGATGACTCCGAAGACCAGCAGGCGCGCTCCTGAGTAGAAAAGGGGAAGGTGAGATAAGGTTGAAAAGCTTTAGCTATCCGTAAGATTCCGGTCGATTGACTGAAGTTCCGCACGTACATCACAATGCCTGAAACGGATATCGGGCATTGTGTGGCCACATTGGGAGAGTTTTGATGGCTGAAAATTGCACTCATCGATTCGGGAGTAAGCAGCAAAGTGTTTTATCAGGAGATCGGCTTTCTCTTGCGGCTTATGAGCAAGTGTTACGTCAGAGCATCTCTGCACGGTTTTGGCAGTAATTCTTGGCCAACTCGTGCAACGCGCTAAACATCCGCTCTGATGAGGGCCCTTTTGGCATTGTCTTTTGGCTTTGGGGACTTGGTGGCATTGTTATAGGCTGCTTTCAGAGAGTCAATAATGGGATCCGCACTGGCTCTACCTCTGATCCAAGTGCGGTATGCCGACTGTTTGTTCTCAACAGCTAAGGTACACTAACACTATTGTGGTGTGGTTGGTATCTCACTATGGTGGAAATGTTTATTTATTTGTGGGTCTGCGTGGGTAGGAGACTAACGTTCAATGACAAGCACTGAGCATGAGGTTTTTCTTCTTTTAAACGTGATATAAACGGTCTAATTACCCCACCCCTACAAAAGATTAATAATAGCGCCTGTGGAGAATTTGTGTGAAATAGTCCCCTAAACATATAAATTAGAAATGATTTTATAAAAGTGTACGGGAGCACTCATCGGCTGTCTTTTCTTCGGAGACTTCACCGGACTTGCTGGTGTCATAAGGCTGATGATGGTCCCCTTCAATTTATTTTGGTGTAAGAGTGCTTTATTTTATAGTATTATTTTTAATAACGGTTAGCGTAATCTTTAGCCTCCGTATCCGATAGTCACATAAACGGTTTTAGGTAAGAAAAGTAAGTTAGGTTATTGTGAACCCATAGAATAGAATAGAATATTCATTTATTGCCTTGAAAAGGGTACACTGTAGATGGAGTATTAAATTTATAGTTTTACCATTTCAGCCATTAACAATAGCATGCAATATAGTTATATAAATTAAAATTAAAAAATATTTAAAATTACGTCAATTTACATAAATACTTAAATTTTCTATTCACTTAATAAAATTAAAATAATGTTAATCAGTCCGCAATCAAAATAATTATTATTTATGTCAATTATTTGTAATTTATGTACTCTTTGACAGTATAGAAAGCACGTTCAATAAGCTAGCTGCGCAAAACTCTCTTAAATCTATTATAGGGCATGTCTTTTACATTTTTTCTTATACATTCTTATAGTTTAAAATAAAATTTTAAATTAGATTATAAATATATACCACATTGATTTGCGCTACTTTTATAATAAATTAATTCTAAAATAAATTAATATTAAAGCTTATTGTTTAATATTCATTTGAGAAATCTATGATAGAGCTATTCACAATCGTAAATTTCGTCGTGTGTAGATTGTATTGACGCATTGACTAAGGTATGATTATAGTACAGACTATAAGAACACACACTACAGAGAAACTTGAAGAACCTAATTATATAACTCGTGGTTTATCCTCTCATCAAAATTCAAGAGGAAGTTACCATAGAATAATATGATGCCTTTTTACTCAATGTTTTATGTAGGCCCATTTTTTAATTCTACATTACCATTATCCTCAGAGATATTTGCAAAATAGACAAATCAATCAAAAAATATAATCAAATGCAATAACATCAATTCACTAAATGCCATCTGATATTAGTACCACGTTCATAATAATATTACCTAAAAGCTTTTCTCTATCTCTGGAACATATATTTGATATTAATGATAATTGGAAGCAACCCTCTATGGATTCATTGGCACAGCTAAAAGGTACTGTCGATGAGATATTAAATATATCAGTGGCAGTTGTAGACCTCTTTGAATGCTGTTCCCAATGAGAGAGTTACGCCAGTTAAGATGTTACTTAATATTTTATTTAAGTAAAATACTTTTATAAAACCGAATATTACATTAGCGTATTCTTAGTACAACATATTTAAATTGTCAAAAGTGGCTACTTTTAGCAAAAGAACTAATCGTGGCCTCTTTTAAAATAATACAAAAATCATTGAATTTATAATTTCTATTTATGCTGTTAGTGAATCGCCCTGCAGGATGCATATATTCTTTGTTGTTGTGCAGAAAATAATTAAAGAGCCAATGAATTGTTTTATTATTAGCTATTTGCCATACAGTTTAAATAGAAGAATTAGATACACAGAAAATAATACGCAAACCAATAAAGAGTCCACAGATTAATAATAAATTAATAAAGTTTGGGCTAATCACTTGAATTAGAATTATGTTCGGGGTATTTACCATGTTATTTGTTAGACCTCTACCCGCAGATTCAGCAGTCTACCCGTGATCATGGCGCATGCAACTGCCGTCGAAATATCGGGAACTCGTTACATACAAATTACATGGTAAATTTCCCGAATATAATTCTAATTCAAATGTTAATTTGAATCATGGTTATGATGTGAGCAAATTATTACCATAAAGAAAGTTATTTTACAAATTTAAACTAAATCCTTTGTCTTGTTTTTAATGTCCTCCATAATCCTTTGTGTCCTTCCTTCTTACGTGAGCGCTTCTCCTATACCTGGTCTCCCGATAAACCTTGTCGGTCTCACCTCCGATCCATCCTTGATTTTCCTTTTTTTGTGTGTACATAAATTGTTAACTAAATAAAAATAAAAAAATTCTACTATGTTCTGTTGTTCTCATTTTCAAATATGTTAGAGCATTAATCAATTAAGCAGTTTACGAAGCTCAAAATATGAATGTATACAACTTTCTCCCTACAATAACAAATCCAATGCTGACTCTTCTCATTCCCTTTCTTCCGTTTTATAAGCAAACCGACGAAAAATTAAAAGACAAACTAAGTTTATTAGAAATGCAACAATGGCGTTAGGTATTTGAAAAGTATACAAAAAATTCTAATTTGTGGCGTATGTTACGCGCGTGTGTGCTATTGTTGTCTCTTTTCCTCACGGTGATATGTCATATCTCTATCTCTAGGTATCTATCTCGGCCAAAACGAAGTTAACGAGGTGACGCCATAGTACTCGATTACAATAAAGATAAATAAATAAATAACGTTCAATAGTCATAGAATTCATTAATTTTAAGTCTCATTCAAATCCTTCTAGTAGATATTTAATGAGACTGTCGGCTTTATTTTGATAAAATGACTAATTAATTTAAAACATTCTTCAATCGAATACTGAGAACTCGGGAACGGTGTAATTAAGACCCGCTATCGGTTATTATGTAATAGGCAATAATAGATAATATCGAGCCTAAGCTACTTATTACGAAGGGTTAACTTTGTAATATGGGTCTCACGAACCGGCCGGAAAAACTTCGGATCAGTATTAGGAAAAAGTGCTTCATTAGAGAAAGTATGGGAAAAAATATCGGTGGAAAAGGTAATTTGGTACATTCGACCGTTGAACATTTCGTATGTACTTACGACCCGAAATTTGTAACAAACTTTCAGTACAAGCTTCGGGCCGTTGTCAAATAATCTGAACAATCCTGGGATTTTTTTCTTTTTTACAGACAAAAGATTTTCCAACATAAATACGGACCTCTTTTGTTATTAACGTTTTTAATACCTCAAAGGGTCATTTTGTTTTTGGCATTTTAATTAAATAAGCGTGTATACGCATTTCTGACTGGAAACCGATGAAAAATATTGTAATATTAAACAGGCTTAAATGTGATGTAAGCGATTTAATATTGATGAAATTACTATTACAGTATAAAATTCTTCATAAATCATTTTATAAGGAAAATTGTTCTCAATTTTCTTTTGTAACATTATTATATTTTTTGTATAGATTTTAAGAATGATATCTAAATAAGATAAAGTGAAAGGTCGAGGGTTTGGCTCTGCCCCACGACATGGCATTTTATGGTTTCGATATTTTTCTAAATAACTTTAAAACATTAAGATAAACAAATATAAATTTATATATTAATTATATTAATTTATATATAAATTTCAAA
This sequence comes from Nymphula nitidulata, assembly GCA_947347705.1. NCBI lineage: Eukaryota > Metazoa > Arthropoda > Insecta > Lepidoptera > Crambidae > Nymphula > Nymphula nitidulata. The sequence continues at coordinate 6,781,030 of OX374622.1, forward strand.
CATTAAATTATTTAAAACATTTTGCTAGGCGGTAGACCCATATGTAGGATCGCCTGGGTAGGTACCACCGTCTTTCTTATTTCATCCGTGAAACAGTTCGCTGTGTTTCGGATTGAAGGGTAAGGTAGCCAGTGTAATTACTGGGCATGGACGGCATTTCATCTTAGGCCTCAGGATGACAACGCACCTGCAATGTCAAGTGATTTTTCCTTGTTATTGCAGGTGTCTATAGGCGGCGGTAACCGTTTACCATCATGTGGGCCGTCAGCTTGTTTGTCATCTAGTTGTATAAAAAACAACAATTATAATGTTTGAAATAAAATAAGATACAATTAAAACCGAATAATTTAAATGTAAAACACCAATCCGCATTGGACATGTGGTTGTGCTAAGGCCCGATTCCTCATGTGTTTCTCCCATGTAAGTAGGAAGGTAGGGAGGAGCTCGGTGGCTTATTGGTTTGAGCGTTCTGGTTTCGATACGAAAAACAAAGCAACTTTCTCTATGGTCGATCCTGGAATGGATCAGTCAAAGTTTGTTATTTAGAGCTCCTCCGTGCTTTGGAAGGCACGTTAAGCCGTTGGTCCCGGTTGTGTGTGTGATGATGATGAATAATATAGTACTAAATACCACTCTGCTCTACCTTTCCTATATTTCGCTTCTCCCATATTTGATTATCCAGACACACTTAAAAAATTTTGATAATGCATACAAAGATCTTTCAATGGAAGAAAGATAATATTCTATCAAAAATATTCGTCAAAAATGATTTCCACTTAGTACAATTATATGATAAGACAATGACTGATTCAGTGTGATATTTAATATTGTCTTATTAACGTATGATGTAGAAATTAACTATGTTAAGGAATATACAGGGCAGGCCTGGATTAAGACTAATACCGAATAATACCAAAAGGGGTTAAAACTAAATAAAAAATGAACTAATGATTTCTTATAGAAATAGAAATATGATCCATAAACTAAAGGTAATTTTTTTATAATCAAAATGTATTTTTCGTCCGGTTTTTTCAATGAATCACTAAATTTCACAAAATTTTATTAAAAGTATAAATTACTATGTGCTTATTCGATATTTATGTAAAAGAATTTCGTTAAGATTTATTGACCAAATAAACGACGATTGTAAAAATTCGTTTAAGTACTTAGTATTTTTTCATACTGAGGGAATCGCTGCCCAGCGAGCTCTTTTAATAGTCCTCTTATAAAGGGGCGTTGAAAAGCTCCCTCGGACCATAAAAAAGCTAGCCACGTGCGTGACCGCCGGCCTATGCAAATTATACCTGAATATACTTCCATCTTCCACACAATAAAACCAAATGAGACTTTTAAACGCGACACGAGAAATCGATAAATATGGTCAGGTTTTCTTGCTGTAAGAATTTGATGTTGTTCTGCAAATCTTTCGTTTCATGCAAACGACACAGCTTTGTTTGTGGCGACCTCGGCATGAATCCGATGAAATTGCTGATAAGACATGAATGATTAGCGACATAAAAAAGGGATTTGTATTAAAAGTTTGAATATTGTAGTTTTTAAGGTCAAGTGTAACGACTACTAGGCAGAGTGTAAATTGATCTAAATTTGGACAAGTAATTTTACTTTAACTGACTCATTGGATGATCTTTAGAATATCTAATCTATGTATTGTATTAAACATGTGGAATTTGACATGTATATGAATAGGACAAAACACAGAATGGATAATCCGATGATGATTCAAGGAGTAACATTTTTACTTATGAGGCTGATTTTGTTTCATATTTTAGGGTCTAATTCACAATAATAATTAATAATGATAACCTCTTTGCTTTGCGGACTGAAAAAAGGATATTCAAAATTAACTGAACTTTTGACAATTTGTAAGCTTGTAACATAAAAACTAGGGTAATGCCTAGTCAAATTTAAAGGTGCATCTATAGATACAACAGTTTTGTTAGATCGGATAAACTGTAGTTGAACCCCGCCTTAGTTTTGTTTCTAATTTAACCGAACTAGTTTGATCCTTGTTAAATAACATGTAAGTATGTTTTCTTTGTCCACATGTACGAGCAAATAGCGTGGGAGAAGTAGAGCCAGAGCAAATGGCGTAATATCTTTGGGAATACAGCCATAGCATGACGTGGTAACATAAGGTCGATAATATTGAAAAATTTCCAGAGCAAAGATCATGGTAAGAAAATGAACTGAGATTTATTAATATACAGTTAACATTAAAAAGATAATTATGAACAATTTTTACCCTCTATCGCATTAACTTACTATACATTAACCTACTATACACTTTTGGGGTGCTCGCCTACACAGTAAACTACATACAAACTTGCTAAACGACAGACTGACACAGACTCGAGCTTTGGCAATGTCTCACAAGTTGCATATGCTCTTGGCCAGCACAAACATTGAAGCGCATGCTTTTGTTAGTTTCGCACGCGACTTTTGACCAGAGTTATGCCCGTACCTTCGAAATCCAGTACAATAAGGTAATATAGGCTTTAACTGTTTTCAGACCCTATTTTACGATCGATCAAAAGGTATCTGTTTGTTTGTCATTTTATTTAATTCCCTCAGGCTATATCCTATACAATCACAAAAATCGTCCAATCCAATTATAGTAACAATACTTTTTATCCTTATTTTTCTGTACAACAACCACCAGCTCAAAAAGTAGGGAATATAAAGGAAGAACAATAAAGGGTTGTCCCAAGAGTATCCCTTGGCCGCGATCATAACCGAATTACAACTTTACCGCATTTTTATGAACTCGTTACAACTTTACCGCTTCCGCTACAGGTCCTAAGTGACTGTTATTGTGTAGTTTTAGTGAGCGCGCAACTTTTACAGAAACTTAGACAAAAAATCGCAATCATAAATTACCCAATGTGTTTCATTATATTAGGTAGCTTAGCTATAAGTATGAGCCTTTGTTGGTCTTAAAAAGAACGAAATCGACCAAAAAATCTCGATGGCAGGGCATATACAGGGTGGCACATTTAGATCGGACAGTATGGGAAAGTCTGAAATTATAAGACATAAACGAAAATCTCTTCTTAGGAACCATGATTTGATTTTGATTGTATTGATTGACATTGATTTTAGTTAAAAGAAAAACAATTCAAACATTAAAAAAAAACGTGTACTCCGCTCGGGAATCGAACCCGGACTTTTTGAAAAATAAAACTAATGCTATTTCTATTTCGATATCGATTGTGTAGGTCTTAGGCAGTAAACGTTACTATTAAACATGATGTCTAAAATGAATAAAACAAAAAATAAAGCCGACGCCAAAAAACTGAAAAGGATAAAATAATCATCCCCTAGGAATATATTTTTAGAGTTGGTGCTAAGTTGTTTCCAGAAACCATAGATAGTAAAGCACCGACTCCAAAAATATGTTCTTAGGGGATGAGTGCCTACTTACTAAAATTTAATTATTTTATCCTTTTCAGTATTTTGGAGTCGGTTTTATTTTTTGTTTAATTTTTTTTTCACAGTTTTTAGTGATAACTTTTGAAGGTCAAAGCTAGATGGGTGACCGTGAGCTTATATTGTTTTCTACTATCGTATATTCTTAATTTTTGATTTTAACATTATTATAAATGTTTGAAAAATTACTTAGTAATTAAAATATAATAAAACTAGATTTTTCTAGTTTTATTATATTCTACTATCGTATCATTTCACAAAAAAATCTTAGGAAAGCAAATATCCGCAACTTCGCATATGTAGACGACTTAATTTTTCCAGTTTGTTTGATTTAAAAACCAAACTACCAAATGGATTTCCAAACAATTTTTATGGGACCAAATGGGAACTATTCCGCATCGAACAAAAAAAGAATCATCAATATCTGTTTACCCAGACAAAAGTTCTGAGATAACAAACATAATAAAAAATAAAAAAAAACATACAGACGAATTGATAACCTCCTCCTTTTTTTGAAGTCGGTTAAAAATGCACGGTTTTCATATCCCTTAATTTAATTTAGTAAGTGTTCGAAATTACCACCATTTTTTCAATACAACACGTCTTATAGTTTCAGACTTTCCCATACTGATCGATCTAAATGTGCCACCCTGTATAGTATTTTTGGTTCAAAGGAACCTGTGGTCAGGAACGTTGATCTTAAGAAACATTTTGTCCAAGTTGGGTAGTCTTTTTCCTGATCGGGGCAATACCTACATCCTCTTTTTTTAAATTTAAAAACAAGAAAGTCGGGATATCTCTGCTACTATATATATCTACGCTCAACCACCAACAAGCTGTGGAACGCAGCATGTTAAGTATTACGTATCCAACAAGACTGAATCAGAAAGAAGGACATTACTGAGAGAACCAAAGTAACTGACATAGCTCATAGTATTAGGAAGCTATATCTAATAGTGAGACGGTGAAAGGCTATGTGAAAGGCTATATTCATGGTTATTAACATTTGAATTAGAGTTTTATACGGGATATTTACCATGTAATTTCATTGTTGGAAGTTCCCGATGGTTCCCGGGGTTTGTGAGACTGAGTCCAATGGTAGGGGCATCGATCGTAGCAAGCGTCAACGAAAGAGGGTAGATCGATATATCTGCCCGCAATGGAGTTGACTTCTACTCGCAGCTTCAGCAGTCTACCCGTGATCATGCCGCATGCAACTGCTCCGAAATATCGGGAGCTCCTAACAATGAAATTACATGGTAAATATCCCGTACCTATATAACTCTAATTCATTTTATTTTATTGTAATGGCTATAATTATTGTAAAAAAGAAATAAATTAATAAAGTGCTAGTGGGCAGGGAACATAGCACGTAGAACGAATGGCACATGCGGCGTTAGACCACGGTGACCACGTACTGGAAAGCGCAAAGTAGAACGGCCTTCCACTAAACGGACGACCTGGTCCGGTTCGCGGGGAGCCGTTGGATGTAGGCTGCGCAGAACCGTTCTGTGTGGAAATCTACGGGAGGCTATTGTTCAGAAGTGGGCATCACAGGCTGAGATGATTCATGATGATGATAAGTACCCAGCAGGAACAAATTATATCAGATTTGGAATCCAACAGAGAAGTTTATACTTGTTGTGCAGAGTTACACAAACAAGATCATCAAAATGTAACACGTATTCGATTATTAAATTTGTAACTAACTTTTGCGTAAACATCTATGCACCGCATTTCATGTCCAGCGTAGCTAATTGCTTAATTAATATTTATATTATGTTACATGCAGAACGGATGTGTAAAATAATTACAGTTCATTCTGAATGGCACATAGTGGTTAAACTTAACTTGTCGTGTTGTGATATTTGAAAATCCCTAATTCTATTTGATTAATGGAGAGCTTTTGGCTGTGTAGCACGCTTTTAATAATGTTTTGTTTTATAATACGTTGATAAAGTGCTCGTGCTGCATTAATTTCATGAGCCATATCAGATAAGAAATGGATTGAGGTGACGGTTTTGTACTTATTTCCAAAAGACGCTTTCCCAAAGCCCATTTCTATACGCCAAATAATCAAATAGCAAGTAACCGGCATACGGTCTGCCCGCTCAGCTCTGCAACTGGATTGCCGGCTTCCTGCATAAGCGAAGAATCCGTGTCCTCGCAGAAGGATGCGCTTTGCGGTTCATGTCAGTGAATGCAGGTGTACCACAAGGCTCTGTCCCTACACTCTTTCTTCTTCATATCAATGATATGCTTCCGTTAGAAAACATTCATTGCTATGCGGATGACAGTACAGTGCATGGGGGATATTACGGTCGCCAAGGAACTATGAGCGCTGAAACCGGGAGAGAGAGAGAAAATCTTACTATTGAGCTCAACAGGGTGTTGAACCTTATATAAAGAAAGAAAGAAAGAAAGCGATCATTGGCCTAAAAATAAAAATAATAATAACATTTAAAAGAAAGAAAGAAAACAAAAGAAACAAACAATAAATAAATAAGAATAACAGGCCAACTAGGTTACTGCCTCAGCATAATGCCACAGCGACCGGCGCTGATCTTCTGGCAGGGCCTATGTTTGATGATAAAACTGTATAAAATTATTTGACCTTAATTACAAAAAGAACAACAAAATAAATAATTGTGACAGTAGAAACAAAAAAAAACAATACATCTAAAAAATTAAACAGGAAAATATCTAAAATACAATTGACACACAAAAGGAATGGGGATCTAACAATCTTGTTGAGTTCAATGCTAAGAAGACACAAGTATGCTCGTTCTTAGCCAAAATCTCGCCGTTCCTTCCTCTTCCCTCTCTTCAGGGCACCACACTTTCGGCACAGGGCTCTTTACATCTGCTCGGTATGGAGATATGTTGTGATCTGAATTCCAGGAACTCCATCGAAACCGTGATCAAAACAGCCTCACAGAACCTCGGTGCCAATTATGCCAGCTTTACAAAACTCAGGTCCGGTCTTGCGTGGAATATTGCTCGCACTTGTGGGATGGCTCCGCCAAGTACCTCCTCGATGCCCTGGACAGATTGCAGCATCGTTTTGTCCGTATCGTTGGTGATGTAGAGGTCACGAACAACCTCAAGCCTCTGCAATTGCGTCGAGACAGTGCGTCGCTTAGCGCCTTCTATGGGCTGGCCTACCTTCTCCCTTCCTACGCAGGACCACGCGTACTGGTCTTCGGAGTCATCAATTTACCGTCTCCACCTCAACATTTCGCACAAAGAAATTTAGTACCTCGTTTCTTTGACGTACTTCCAGAACTTGGAATTCTTTGCCAGCACATGTGTGCCCTCCTTCCTATAACATGGGTTCCTTCAAAAGAGGCGTGAAAACGCATCTTTTGGCCGCCAAGGAGGCGTCTAGAGCAGTGTCTAAACTGCACTAGCTATCTTCGCATATGGACTCTTCTTACCGCTTCACATCAGGTGGTATTGGGTCATTTGTCGTGCTTTGTGCATAAAAAAAAACCACTAAACTAATCCTTCGTTTTTCACCCATTCTAAGATCACATAAGTTTTTTAAAAATATTTGTATAAGTACTTTCATACTTATGTACATGACAGTCCTTAATAAGCTTACGGATATGACTATACAATTTTTCTTACTTTTCTAAGCGCCAAGAAACTTCTCAAGGCCGAAATGAACAAATAATTATTCGAAATTGGTCAATCAATCCCTCCTCTGAATATCATAAAATGGGCTATTTTCCCTTAAAAAAATAAGAGAAAATGGTAAAATGTTTAATATTCTAAGGATAAAATACAAATAAATTAAGAAACGACAGTGAAGCACGTCAGTTATACGTTAGGCCTGCCCAAAGAGTATTAAAGACTGTCTGCCCAGAAAGTTTAAGAATACTTACTCCTTTTGTCTGCCATGCACGCCATATAATAAAGGTAGCACGAAGTGGTGATGTAAGAAATGATAGTTATAAAAATCACGCCAGATAGACTAAATTATTATTACGTGTTTTCAGAAGGAAAACTTTAAGGAAAACACAGCCTTTTGAGTTAAGTTTTATTATTTATATTTAATTAAAAACTAGTTACCAAATTTTAAAGTCACTTAGTACCTACATACATGAAATCATTTTCTTTTTCTTGAAAAATAAAATCTCAAAACCTGAATTTTAGTGAACAGAACAAAAAGAGAATAATTAAAACCGTTGAAGCTGCTTATGAGTTTTAGCAAGACTAAGCTTACTTAACAGCAAGAAGAAGAAGATTAATGTCTTTTTTAAAACATCGCAGTTTGCTGCAATAACCACACTTGTGCTGTCTCTTAATAAGTCCCTTTCACATTCGAAGCTTCTGTTTTTACTTATTCACTTCTGAGCTGTTAGCAATGCATTTCGAGCGCGCAGTCTTCTTCGTCTACACTACGACTCTCTTAGCAAAAACTAGATAACAGAATAAAAGGGGCATGCGAAGCAACAGTAAAATAGGTTGAAGTGGGAAACACTGTGTAATTACAATTACCGAGCGTGAAGGTAATTTCGTTTCCTCGTTGCCTTGAAAGCACGAGGTTGGCTTAGTTTGCTGAACCGAATTGATAATTCAATACTGGAGCAGGTTATTAATGAATATTTTGCAGACTGTACTCGTCGATCGTGTAACTAATAAATTAAATCAGTGTTTGTTGTGTGTTATTTGGGTGACATTAGAGTTTTTTTTTCTTATAATTTACAGTTGCTTCCTTTTAGAGGGGTATTAATTTTAAGAGAGTTAGGTCATGATTGTCATTCCCTCTCGCTCAGTGAAGTGAAAGCATCTGACATATTAGGAAGACATTATGTACACTGCCAAATTGTGTCGTGTTTCTGTGGTGAATAAGGAAGTTCTGGGTTGATCATGTCGCCTGTGTTTGTAAACAACGTCTTCTCTAGATTTTAGTAGACACCTCCTCTGTGAAATACCGTAAGTGTATGTATGTGTACGGTAGTAACAGGCCTTCTTGGTGGGTATTCAGTGATTATAAAAAGAGAGTATTATTTTAAATTTTCGGGGAGATGGAGGCCAAGATTCAGACCAAGGGGTCGTTTCAGATTGGTTCAGAGAATTAGATCTTTGTAAACGACATTGTGTTGACTGGGGAAATAATAAAAGTGGTGTTTTGCCACAATTATTGATTTCTCGTTCTAGATAAAAAGCTGTACTTTTTTATACAACTACAGCCTGGTGGTAAGCGGTTACTGCCGCCTATAGACACCTGGAAAAATCACTTGATATTGCAGGTGCGTTGTCATCCTGAGGCCTAAAGGGAAATGCCTTCCATGCTCTGTAATTACACTGCCTACCTTTAATTTCAATCCGAAATACAGCGAACTGTTTCACGGCTAAAATAAGAAAGGCAGTGGTACCTACCCAGACGACCCTACATACGGGCCTAGCACCTAATAAATTTTTAATGCAGTTTCTATTTTAACGAAAATCGGCGCTTATACTCCTTTACGTAATTAGCGCTGTCTTTTAGTTTAAAATTTGGCTATGCACTTCACCCGATATTGAGTCTTATTTCAAAGGAATAACTTACAAATTGTAACGCCAGAGTATCTTGATTTATCTGCAACCGTGAGCCGCTACCAAAACTGCTACCACTTCAGCTTTTACCCGACCATTACTTAATATAATACGTGCGACGACCCACCACTGCCTACTTGAAGTAGATCGAATACAATATGTGATCATGTTTTTGACGTTGCAATCTATCGTTAATTTCCCCCGAGGCTTACCTGCTGCCACAATAAAGAAACTATATTATTGTTATCCACATTGTACTTGGAATAAAGTATTTCATTACATTATTATGATAACGGTATCGGAATTGAAGCAAAGATTATTTCCTAATACGTAACGCGGAGCAGCGCGGGATTTAAATAAAGAATAAAGAAATTTATTTCGCTTGAAAACTTAACAAAAAGTTTGGGATCCACATATTCCATCAGAAACTGGCATGCAATAAGTTTTTTTTTTATGTCAAACATAAAACAAATAAGTTAAGATACGCAATGTGAAAAAAAAGATTCAAAATAATCGAGTAACTACCCTTTTAGTTTCATATTACAACAATTTCTAATGTTTTTTAAAGTATTCAAAGAACTCATTAACAAAATAATATCGTACGTCATGAGTGGAGAGCAAACTTAATAATTACATAATAAATATTCTTAATTTTTGATTTTAACATTATCATTATTATTATTATTATTATTTTCTATTTTAATTACTACATAATAAATATTAAAACCCATCAAGAACTTGAATGTGAAATAAACTGAGGCTGTGTAACTCAAATTACCACTTCGTGGTACCCGTTTTCAATCGGTAGAAGACATAAAGGAGAATTCGCGGCGAGAACTGAACTCAATTCTGGAAACAGCGTTTAAAAAATGTTTTGATGGTTGAATTATTCGTTGGCGTATGTGTATCGTTTCTGAGGGAGCATATAGATAAATAAGTAACATTTTGTGTATTATTCATCTTTTCCCGGTACTTTCTTGACAGAGTAGTATGTGCTAAGTTCTGTGTTCACTCGGGAATCTTGGGATGTAATTCAAGCTCGAGATTTGACTCGGTATTTTTTTACGCACTGGCTATATTGTATTTGCAAGTTGGTGTACTTACTGCTAGATCTGTACCCCTAGCACGAACATTTTTAAATTTCGAATCGTAATCGTGTCGTTCACGCACGCTTGAAATTACAAACAAAATCCAGACAAAAGCTAACGTAACTACTCGATACGGTGATGATTCGAAATTTAAAAGTATTCGTGCTAGAGGTACCGGACTAGACTATTAGATTGAGAGATTTGGTTTGTTGACAGTTCCCTTTGCCCGTGTCTTGATACGTTAAAAAATACGACAGAATACGGTTAGTATACTGTGTCAAATTCTATGAAAATTTTTGGTGATATGAAATTAGCTTAAATACATTGTATTTGATTACAGTTCATAGCTTGCTTTCATAGGCAGCTCAAAGGATCAAAATTAAAAATGAGAAAAAAAAAATGTTTTTTTACTATCATAATTTTATCAATGGAATTGAGAGCTTTGTCATTTCTCTGAACAAGGAAAACAATAAACTGAAAGATTGTACCCATAAATGTGATCGGAAGTATAAATGGGATTGACGTGGATTCAGTAAGTGACGTAGATATGAGAGGGATATAACTTTTATTAAGAGTATGAACATTTTCGTTATGACCATTTAATATTTCAAGTTTCCTTATAATTATCGCTGTTTCATTCAATCATTTCTGTGCTATATTGAGCGCCTCATTGTAACAAACTACAAACATAATCACCATCAAAAAAATAATATTTAAGCCTGTTGTAATTATTTTTAATTCAAAGAACACATTCCATTTAGGCTTCTACAAAGCTAATAAATTATTAAAAGATTAGTCATTAGATTTTGTAACAAAGGAAAAATGTGTAACCAAGTGTTAAGACGTGTACTCTCCTTCTACAAAAGAGGCGTGAAGTAAAAAAACACCTTTTGGGCTGTCAAGGTGGAGGCGGCTAGAGAAGTGTCTATACTGCACTAGCTGTCTTTGCATATGGACTCTTCTCACCCCTTCATATCAGACGGTGTTGAGTCATTTGCCGTGCTTTGTATAAAAAAAGTGGAAAATATTAGTGGATATGAGTGAAAAATATGCTAACTAAGCGTACCTACATTTTTATACCCTCGCTTAAATATTTTAAGTTTTGACTGTATTTTAATCTGTAGCTCCATATTTTTAATGGTGAGACATCATGCCAGTAAAATAACAAAAATGAAAACGGTTATAAGTTCGTCTATTTTAGTAGCAAAAACGACTAAAGCATAAATATCCAACTGAGGTAATTTGTAAAGCACAAAAATGCATTAAGAGCAACAAGCAATGATGTTCAAAGCACTCATGTGTCTCAGATATTTACAAATGTAGTTTTTGAAGAGATTTATATAATTATGCCGTAAATACGTAAATTTCAATGCAAATCCCTTATTCATCGGAAAGCTTGGGTCGTTATTTCCATTTAAAGTGATTTATTTCACCAAATAAACAACCTTCGCCTGATTATCATTACTGAAAGCCTTAATTAATGCGTGAGATTTAAAACCATTACCGGAATGTCCATATTGAAATAAAATTGCACGGGAAAATAAATCATTGACTTTCGCATATACCTACATACTAAAGTGTAAATGCGGTTGCGCTGCAGGGTCTGTATCCTTCTAACTAAATATTAGTGGAAAATATTAGTGGATATGAGTGAAAAATATGCTAACTAAGCGTACCTACATTTTTATACCCTCGCTTAAATATTTTAAGTTTTGACTGTATTTTAATCTGTAGCTCCATATTTTTAATGGTGAGACATCATGCCAGTAAAATAACAAAAATGAAAACGGTTATAAGTTCGTCTATTTTAGTAGCAAAAACGACTAAAGCATAAATATCCAACTGAGGTAATTTGTAAAGCACAAAAATGCATTAAGAGCAACAAGCAATGATGTTCAAAGCACTCATGTGTCTCAGATATTTACAAATGTAGTTTTTGAAGAGATTTATATAATTATGCCGTAAATACGTAAATTTCAATGCAAATCCCTTATTCATCGGAAAGCTTGGGTCGTTATTTCCATTTAAAGTGATTTATTTCACCAAATAAACAACCTTCGCCTGATTATCATTACTGGAAGCCTTAATTAATGCGTGAGATTTAAAACCATTACCGGAATGTCCATATTGAAATAAAATTGCACGGGAAAATAAATCATTGACTTTCGCATATACCTACATACTAAAGTGTAAATGCGGTTGCGCTGCAGGGTCTGTATCCTTCTAACTAAATAACTTATGTCCGCGGTTTCACCTGCGCAAACTAAAGGAAACAAATGACATATTTTGAAGCCCTATTTGACTCTGTTAGGGAATGATTTCGGAAATCGTGTTATACGTATCTCATAATGTCAATCGAACGTGTGTACCAATTTTCGAGTTAATCGACTCAGTGAAGGAAAGTTTCACAATAATTCAACCCTCCATTTCACCTTCTTCGGGTTGAAATTTCGTAAAACCTATTGCTCTATTTCACTTATATTTTCCTAGCGTTAAGATTCTCTTAAAGATTTTTATCTCAGTCTGTCTAAAGGAGATAGAAACTAAGGTGTTATCAAAGTTCTAAAATTAATTTTGAAAGGATGTTCGATATTGGTTCTTGAAAACCCCCCACGACAAATTATATCTTATTGAAAGCTTGTGTTTAAGGATCTTGAATAAAACTTTTTTTATTTTCTATCCCCTGTATTATTGTGCGATTTCAAAGAGTGTATCCAGGAAATTTAATCTTAACGGTCAAGTTTCTGTGATGAAATATAAGTAGTAAAAAAATGTTAACATCTCTATTACTAGTGGAGAAACCAACCCTCTGTGTTTATTTCTTATAAAAAAAAACTGCAAATAGTCATAGGTTGAACCAAGGTGAACCAATACTTACTTAGAAAAAATATTTGACAAGACAATGCACGATATCGACGTTTTGTACTATGTCTGACATGTGTCGATGTTTTTCAAATTGATTTTTACGTCTCAGGGTAACGATTTTTAGCGAGAATCAGATGCAATTTTTTGTTTAATACCTCAATATTTACATTAATTACAATACATTACTCTTTGGTTTAAATGCAGGGATTTAAAATTATAGTTTTTGTTGCATATTTTCTTAATACTTTACTCTTTCTTCCAATGTAACTTTTGTCTTGAGGGGTAGCCAAGTACCAGCATTCATAGAAACTCATGACATCTTCTTTCCTATACATTTTGTTCAACTCACCCAACTATTTGTATGAAGAAATTTGAATTTTATTTCACAATTTTGAATTTTTGTTAACACTAGAGTATTTAAGACTATGATTACATATGTAGGTGCCCGCTTGTAATGGAGAGTACCAAACAGCCTGTATAATATTAGCATGATTAAAACGGGTAACAAACACGTCGCACAAAGGTGTTTAATCAAGTTGGTGAATTAATTGTATAATTATAAAGTATAACCATAATAATTCTGGTAAAATTCTTAAGTTAAATCGATCTTGAAAAAAGAAAAGCAATCTCACACTAAATTAAACGCCTATAAGCAATATACAGATTTATAAACTGGAATCTCCGTTATCAAATGATAAGCATCGTGAATATAGGGGGAGCAAGGGCCTTGTTTGAAGAAACTATTAAGAGAATAGCCGGTTTTACGGCCACACAAGGGTTCAGTGGCATGCAACACGATAAGGCACCAGTTAACATAAAAGGAACAGGAATTTCTTGAGCAATAAAAAGGAACACCCAAACTGGTGCGTGATCACCGCACCCCATGAAAATTCATATTTACTTTCGTTGAACATAAATGACAGCTCGTTCGAATTAAGGGTTCGAATGAATATAGAAATTAAAACTAACAACACTGGGGCGCGTTTCGAGCTACACTCCAAACACTCCGAGTTGTTTTTTGTCTTGCTCTAAGGTGTCGAACGACACAAGTTGTTATTATAACCTTAAAGTTTGACAAGGAGTTCAATCACTATCTAAAACTAATACGAAGTCTTCCAGTCCGCATTAAATTTTCTGTATTAAGGCTGTATTTTAACTTTTATTCACTTTTATTTAAAGTAAACTAAAAATGAGATTTCCTTTTTTTTAAATTTGACATATCCCATCTCATTTGACGGATGGTCACTAATATACATGACGTTTTAAACGTCAGAGTGTTTTTTAACCATCAAAATTGATCGCCAAAAAGTTGCAACTCTCTGAGGCTCGGATCGGGGTAATTGTGACAGCCAAACGTCATACCGAAAGGCACGGAACGGCCTTAGATTAAAAAGTTGTAGGCTTGGAACGCGTGGAACGCGCCCCTGTGCTGCGTATGTTAGGAACTGGCCATAGACAGGATCGTAGCATAGAGTTTTGAATACTTAGCTACTTACATCTAATATTGAAATAGTCGAAATTTAGTATGAGAGCTATAATGCTTTATAAGTTGGTAAGGTTTTGTAGTAGGTAGTAATGCCCGTTTTCACTAACATTTGCTTAGCATTAAGAGTCTCATAGCGAGTTATAACTCAGTCTATCCAAAGGAGATAGAAAGAGACAAATGTCGTTAAGAATCACCTAAGCTTAGGGAATGGTTAATGAAAACGGGCATAAGAGGTTTAATTAATAGGTAGCGCAGACGCTATGAGATGGTTGATGTTAAGTAACATTCGCAGCGGTTCAACATCGGATGGGTGACCAAAAATTGTTATTATTGTTCAGTCGGGAATTCGAATGTTTAACAATTGCCTTTTTAACACGATAAAATCAAAAATCCTTTACTTGCTTATCAGTTCCAAGACAGTACATACTTGATTCTTGAATCGTCTCGCATTTGTTTAGGTCAAAGGAGGACGTGGCATGATAACCAGTTTTGCCTTTCTTCAAATGACCTAAAAGAAAATGCACCTGACATAGCTGTGTGGGCTGGACCCTTTGACTTCTTGTTTAAAGGGAGAATTCAACAAAAGAAAATTATAAAACCAAGGAAAATGGCCAATTTTTGTTATTTTTAATCAGTGTGAGATATGAATTTTAAAAAATCTCCGTTCAAAAATTATTTTTGGGAAAGAGAAAGTAACTTTAATTAATTTCACCATCAGCCAGAGAGAAATTCTTTCCATATATTAGAGTCATTGTCCTTTATTTCTTAGAAATATTGAAAATTTTGAATATCGCTTACAAAATGTACCTACATAGAGATCAAATAGATTGAATTTTCCTTGTCAACTATTTATTTGGGTACCTAATTTCATAACGAGCTGATTTTCCATTGAAAATATCAAAGGGAGCTTACGTCTTCAACGAAGAGGGCTCTAAGTTTTAAAGTTACTTGGAAAATGTTTAGCTTCAAGTTACACTGATTACTTGCAAACTACGGTAGTAGGGTAACTCTTCGAAATGTACACCCCTAACTTTTGCTGTGTTGCTGTCATGTAAGAGCAGTTCACAAACTACCGTCAACATATTGCTTAACCCGATGAATCTATTCCAAGCTGTGGGATTTAAGCCATTTCGAGGATGAAGAGCGAGAACAATTTACTCCGAATTAACACAACTCTATCTTAGCTTATTAAGTAAACGTGTTACAGAATTGCCAACGAGTGTATGAAATTTAATGTTTTTTCAATACTTGATCTCTAAGGATAGATTTAAATTCGAAAGTTCTTATTTGTAAAGAAAAAATAAGAAAATAAGTAGAGACAGATAAACAGTAGAGACATTTCCGGCCAAGCAAAAAATCAGGAAAAATCTCCTGATTCCGTGAGAAATACTAATAATTCGTTTTCATGCATAGGTTGTTTGTACAAAAGTTAAATTTTTCGTCGATTTCACCTTATTTACTATGACAATATGGCGGGCGACATAGAAGTGAACTAAATGTCACCAAAGTGACATACGCGCCATGTTATTTGACCTTATCCCACCTTCCCCCTTCCTACTCAGGAGCACGCGTGCCGGTCTTCGGAGTCATCAATTCACTGTCTCCACCTCAACATCACGTACAAAGAATTTTAGTAGCTCTTTTCTTTGTCGAACTTCCAGAACTTGGAATTCTTTGCCAGCACATGTGTTCCCTCCTTTCTATAACATGGGTTCCTTCAAAAGAGGCGTGAAAAAGTACCTTTCGGGCCGGCAAGGTGGAGGCGGCTAAAGCTGTGTCTGAACTGAACTAGCTGTCTTCGCATATGGACTCTTCTTACCGCTTCACATCAGGTGGTGTTGAGTCATTTGTCGTGAGTTGTATAAAAAAAAAAATGTTAAATATTGAGCTGTGTTGCAGTTTTTTCTATGAAAATTCTTGTTTTTTACCACGCAATAAAGCAAATGAAAAGAAAATGGACAGTTGAACACTGTTCTGCATACTTTTACCTATTTTTCAGTATAGTGTACATAGACCTGGCCGGGTCTCCATACATTTTTGAAACATCTCCTATAGTACGGTTTTCTATTGACATTAAACTATTTACTAAATTAAAAGTTCCCAATTATCAGAATTTTTGAACAGAGTTATTAGTGCGGCATTTGTATTTATTTATTCAGGGAGAAACTACTAGAAACGGAATGAAATGCGGACTGTATAAAATAATAGTACATTATGGTACAAGTGTGTAATGTTGGTGATTACCGCTGAGGCGCATTGAGGCCCGAGCCGTCAGGCGAGGGTCTTAAGGAGCCGAGGACGGTAATCATCAATACACACGTGTATCATACAACGTTTTTCAACACACTTCTGAATAAAATAATACTTAAATAAAAAACCATTTTACATAGTAGATAAAAAGTTTATTTAGAGAAACAATTAGTAAATGTGCAGTTAGTAAAATTATAATTAACTATTTTTGATGATATAGCGGTCTCATCAGATAGATTATTTACTGAAATACTTTCATGTTCTATTGTTATTTGTGATGGTTCATTATTCGTGTAGGTAGGTGAAATCCAATCATTGGATGCACTTGGTATTTCGCTAGTAGGATGCGTCTCAGAATCAAGTTTAATTCTTTTTGTGATTTTCGCACAAATTTCCTTCTTATTTTGTATGGAATCTTCTACGTATGCAAAAGCATCTGGCCATGGTTTTCTATATCTTTTACAGTTATATTTGTTAATTCTTGTATCCTACAGGCACCAGTTACACCAAATATTAAAGCAACCTGAAACAAAAGAAACAATAATTAAAGTCAACAAGCTGCTATTAAATATTTAATTAAAATTAATTTAACTAACCTTTGTAGCCAAATATTGGTTATCTGGAGCATCTTTAATAAATTTTTCAATATCGTCAGATGATAAAACCTTTGATTTTTTGAACCTTCTAAATCCATCAGATAGTCTCTTTAGATAAGCTGACAAATTCGAGTATGTTTTTAAGTCCACTCCATTCTTTGTTCGGACTGTACTTTTTAACATTGAGTAAATACACCACAAAGAGCTAGGTTTGTACTTAGAAGATAATTCTTTAAAGTACGCCATGAACACATTTTCTGAAAAAGACTGCGTATTCTTGTTGTTCTGCCATTGTATGAAATTTTGGTACGCTAATAGATATTTTTCCTTTGAGTTTTCTGGTAGTAAACTTTCCATAACGTTCTGGGCTTCACATCTTATATCGGGCGGTGTACAACATAAATCATTTTCTTCATAAATTGTATTTGCAGACATCTTAATTAATAACTAACTAAATAACTTCAAAAGAGAAAACGAGACGAGTTGTGAAAAATGTTTCGTAATGGCGGGAAAAATTAATCAGTTTTCCTATGCGCGCGCATCGGCCATAGACTAAAAAATGAGGTTTCTTTTTTTTGGGCTTTTCGCGGATAGCTTTTTAGCGCAAATGTAAGCGTAACTCAACCAACAATATTAAAGAAAGAAAGAAAGAAAGAAAAATATTTTTATTTGACATGCACATAACAAACAACAACAAGAAGCTTAAAAAAAATAGACAAATACAAACAGTTTATACTTAACAATAAGTGCAGTCAACAAGGCCCTATCTCAGCATAAAACTTTTGCGACATTATAAAAAACGTCGCAGAAGCGCTGTTATTATGATAGGGCCTTGGGCGTGACTTTGGATTTTAAACTATATATACTTACACATATACATAAATACAAAAAAAAACCTTTACTTACACATATACATATAGATAAGTGACATAAACTCAATCACATCAGACATGGCTGTATGGGCATTAGTTCCTTTTGCCTTCCCATTACAGGGAGATTTAACAACAAAAAAAGAAAAAAAATATATATTGGCAATTTTAATTATTAAAAAAAAAACTATTACTCACTAGTGAATAATAGTAATGAAAAAGTCACAGTTTGATTATAGGTGTCATTATGTGCCTAATTGCCATGGGATTAGAGCCACTTTATGAGGAAGTGTGTTGAAAACTATATAATAACACGATCCTACCACTTTCAGTATCCTACTCTAGGCGTAGTCATATTCGGTATTAAACTTACTTAAACGTTGCCATGTAACAAAACCCTTGTCTGTTATTCGCAAATAAGTATCCATTTAGCAGAAGCTTCACATGCGGGTTATGGAATATAATATAAGCTTTCTCTCGTTCGTGTGATAGTAAAATGATGAGCATGCGACAAAAAGACTGAAGATCTTAGTTAGCTTCTGTAATTACACACGACAGCACATCAAGTGTAACAGTTGCACTACGAAAGCCGCCTCTATTACGAACGCAGTAAGGGCGGTCTGAAAGTCAAACTGTTACGCTTGACGCGCTGTCCCCTGTACAAAGCATCATCACTACATAGTATGAAACAAAGTCGCTATCCGCCGTCTGTCTGTCCCTAATAATAGATAGAGTGATTCTTAAGGAAGGTTTATATGTATAATACATGCATAATATAGTAGAGAAACACTGATAATATTTACATAAGCATTGCACCCGTGCAAAGCCGGGGCGGGTCGCTAGTTCAGTAATAAAATTCAGATTGGAAGGAAACCCACTAAAAAAGCGAAGACAATAGATTGCCAAATTTTAATGTTTTTGATGCGTTTAACACCACTTTATTGTAAAAATTGCAAATAAAGAAAGAAAATTATGAGAAAATTATATGCAACAGCCAGGAATCGAACCCACGTCTTCTGGGGCCCGGCCAGACGCGATTACCATTAAGCATTGAAGAAATTAGTAGGTTACACCTAGTGCTCCGGTGGCGTAGTCGTAATCGCGTCTGGCCGGACCTCAGGAGACGCAGGTTCGGTTCCCGTTTGGAGCATATCATTTTTTCATCGTTTCCTTTCTGTATTTGTAATTGTTACATTACAGTAGATTGTATTGATGATCGTATTCCATAGGACAGTTAAAAACCTAATCCCCCTTATTATAATGGGTTGGGGAAAAAGTTTCTTCGCATTTTTTAAGAAAATTCAAAACATTTTTTAATATAGTATATTTACGTTTAACTAAAGTATGTAGGTACCATTTTGTTCGATAACTTTTTGCCATCTTGTAGGCTAGGTAGGTATTGCTATAGAAATTTTGGGACTTCTGATCAAAATACCGCGACAAGTGGTTTTGGCAATCCTCTCGTGATGTTAAATTGACACTGCCTAGAGAATTCTGAAGAGAGCGAAACAGGTGAAAATCTGAAGGTGCAAGGTCAGGACTATACAGCGAATGCATTAACACCTCCCGGCCAAACACTCTTAATTTTTGCTGAGTTGCTAAAGATGTGTGAGGTCTAGCGTTATCATGATGAAAATCCACACCCCTTCTGTTGATTAATTCCGGCCGCTTTCTCTCAACTTCTTTCTTTAATCTCATCAGTTGTTCGCAGTAGAGTTCGAAATCGATGGTCCTGCCTGGTGGTAACAGCTCATAATGAATAATGCCCTTCCAATCCCACCACACACACAGCATCACATTGTTGCGAGTTAACCCGGGTTTCGCCATAGTCTGTGAAGCCTGACCGGCCTTTGACCACGACCTTTTTCGCACGTTCTTGTCGTACGTGATCCACTTTTCATCACCAGTTATCAGCTTCTTCAAAAATGGTTCGGTTTCATTACGTCGTAGTAAATAATCACAAATGAGCACACGGTTCATTAGGTTTCTTTCAGTTAGCTCGTAGGGTACCCAAATATCGAGCTTTTTTGTGTACCCATTTTTTTTTTAAATTCGCCAAAACTGTTTTGTGGTCAATGCCCAGTTCTTCAGCTACGTCGTAACTACTGATATGCCGATCTTGCTCCAGTTTTTCAAAAATGGCATCAATTTTATCCGTAATAGGGCGACCAGGGCGTCGTGCATCTTTGACATCAAAATTTCCGCATTGAAAACGCTTAAACCAAATTTGTGCTACTCTCACAGACACTGCACTAGGTTCATAAACATCGCAAATTTTTTTCGCGGCTTGCGTTGCTTTTTACCTTTTATGTAGTAAAATTTTAAAATGTATCAAATTTCTTCATTAGATTCACTCATCTTGACAGTACGAAAAACAAATGAAAAACACACATTTTCCTAATTTGAATTTGGAATTATCTTTTTTAAAATCTAAACTTTTAATGATACCAAAACCAGCCAGATACAAATAGTACAGCCAAAGAGATTTTATTACAAGTTCATACATACAATAATGCGAAAAGACTTTTTCCACAACCTAATAATACGCGAAATAATGGTCTCAAACTGATTTTGTCATATTTATTTCTTCAATGAAAGACAGTGACAGCATCAGTTTTTAGACAGGTCTAACTTTAGATTATATTTTGAAATAAGGGGAATTGTGTCTGGAATGTGTGGCTTGATAAGAAACAATCATAAAATTTCTAAAATTATTTTTCCATTTATCACGCGAATATATTGATAAATATCGGTAACTATAGTTTTATGTTAAAAACTATGACTTTCGAAACATTAAAACTGATATCTTCACTGTACAGACGACAGCTCACAGTTACACTACGAAAGTCGCCTCTATTGAGAACGGAATAAGGGCGGCCTCAAAGTCAAACTGTTACGCTTGGTGTGCGGTCGACTGTACCTTTTCTAACTAACTAGCTTTTGTTCTCGCCCGCGTGGCCTACAGGAAACAAATTACATATTTCAAAAGTCTATTTGACTCTTTTGGGGAATTTTGGGAGAATTGTGACACACGTGACTCATAATTTTAATTGAAGAAAATTCAATTCTTATTTCCACTACTTTAAAAGGGGCGCAATTTTTAAAAGCCCTTTCTTCTCGTCTATAACACCAGCGGTTTAGGTGTTGATACATCAACGAGTCAATCAGTCAGGACTTGGATTTTCATATATGAGATAATAATGATCTACCTAATGATAACTAACAATGTTAAGTATTAATACAAAAACAAATTGTTGTTGTTCATTGGCCAGTAATTTGTGATCAATAACTTCCTTTTGGCTTTTGTTTGTGGGCAAGCAGTGCCCAAGGGAAATTAGTCTGCGTAAAGGTCGTGGAACGGTTATCTTTTATTAACAGCACTTTTTCCCATGGAAAATTGTTCTTCATTGAGCCATATTTAATCTACTAGTATTTTGTTAGTATTTTGTTAGATATAAGCTCGGTGGTTTGAGTGCTCTGGTTTCAATTTCGGAAACAAAGCAACTTTCGCCATGGTCGATCCTGGGTTGGGCCAATCAAAGTTTGTTATCTCGAGCTCCTCCGTGCTTCGGAAGGCAAGTTAAACCGTGTTGGTTAGGGATGTTCCTGCAACCGCTTTAACCGACCAACCCGCATTGGGTCAGCTTGGTGGTGTTATGGCCTAAGCTCCTCATGTGTTTCTCCCATGTAGGAAGGCCTGTGCCCAGCAGTGGGACGTATATAGGCTGATGATGATGATGATGATGATGATGATTTTGTTACGAAAGCCCAAATATTTATCTAAAACTAACCCGTGGTTTTTTCTGATCGAATGGTTAGCTCTCCTATCTTCTACATTAGAGGTCTCTAGTTTTAGTCCCGGAGAGACAGATGGTGGTTGTACACCAGCATTTGTTCACATGGGCGCTATATGTTCATAATTATGTTTACTCAGATAAACTTCTAAAATTAAGTATTTATTGGACAAATAAATAATTTTAGAAATTGGTTATCACGCCAAAAAGTAGACTATGTCCTTCCCCAGGCAGTAAATCCCCATGCTGAATTTCAACCAAGCCGATTTATAAGTTAAGAAGTGAAAGCGTAACAGACAGCTAGTGCTCTGAAGAGATTTTTGACCTTATCTTTCATTTTCCATCCCTCTTCCTACTCAGGAGCACGCGTGCCGGTCTTCGGAGTCATCAATTCATTGTTTCCACCTCAACATCACGCACAATGAAATTTAGTACCTCGTATCTTTGTCGTACTTTCAGAACTTAAAATTCTTTTCCAGCACACGTGTTGCCTCCTTCCTATAACATCCCCTTCAAAAGAGGCGTAAAAAAGCACCTTTTGGGCCGGCAAAGTGGAGGCGGTTAGAGTAGTGTTAAACTGCACTAATTGTCTTCGCGTGTGGACTCTTCTTACAGCTTCACATTAGGTGGTGTTGATTCATATGTCGAGCTTTGTATAAATTCTGAAATGTTTGCATTGCAGTATTAAAAATAATATATGCCAGATCATTTATTCAATGTAGAGCTATAATTTACAGAGCAATTCATTTACCAAATGACGTTACTTGATAGTTGTGTTGTTGGTGTGAACTACATTGCTAAGTAATCTATTGGAAAATTAGCACTTGATACTTTCAAGGTTATTGCATCAGTATCGCGAGTCGATACTGTGAGTGTTGTGTATCGTGAACCAGTTCGTGTAAGCAGTGAGACTGAGTCTAATAGTAGGGGCATCGATCGTAGCAAGCGTCAACAAAAGAGGGTAGATCGATATATCTGCCCGCAATGAAGTTGACTTCTACCCGCAGCTTCAGCAGTCTACTCGTGATCATGGCGCATGCAACTGCGCCGAAATATCGGGAATTCGTTACAAACAAATTACATGGTAAATATCCCGAATATAATTCTTATTCAAATGTTGAAAAAATCTTAAAATCTCATATCAAATATTACGCATCTATGACGGAACATAGCTGGTCAAAACTTCCTAATATGTTGATCATGTTTGGACTTTATCACAATATGATAAAGTTCAAAAGTAATTGACTTTTTGTAAGTCGATCCTACATTATATTTTTTTAGAACAAAAGAAGCTTACGCCAAATTGGTTTCAGTAGAGGCTTTTAGTATATGATGGAGGTTCTAAAAACGTGCTCAGGTGTCTACACATCACGTAACTGCTTCAGTAATGGTAATTTTTAAAACAATGGCACTAGCATACAAATCCTAATAACATTGGAACTTAGATTTTTGGTTACTTGTAAACTGTTTTAAATATAATGAAGTCATAACTTAAGATAATAGAGGTAGTTCTCAATGGTATTCGCCAACCTTTTGGAGCACACAACTAGAGAAGCTCTTTATAGAAGATTACAGCCAAATAACATTCACTTTTAACATTTTTTTTTTACTGTCTTCATTTCAACATCACGCACAAAGAATTTTAGTACCACGTTTTTTTTGTCGTTCTTACAGAACTTAGAATTATTTGAAATAAAACTAATTTACCGGATTTAACTCGCGTTTAGTTAGATGTTACATTATTATTATTCACCCGACGTTTCGATCACTTTACAGCAATCGTGTTCACGGGAAGACTGAAGATGTCAGTTGTCTTTGATAAGTTTTAAGTTAACTACCGTCACGAATACCGTTCGTCGAATTATTTTCTGGTATATATGTTCCCTCCTTCTTAAATAATGAGACCAAACCCACAAAAGAGGCATGGAAAAGCACCTTTTGCGTCGGCAAGGTGGAGGTCCTTACCGCTTCACATCAGGTGGTGCCAGCTCAATGGCACTAGCTGTTTTCGCATATGGACTCTTCTTACCGCTTCACATCTGGTAGTGTTAAGTCCCTTGACATGCTTTGTATATAAAAAAAATTTTGCAGGGATTTGTACCACTTGTATCACCAAGGATGATATTATTTGTCTATGGCTGATTACTGGCGTATTACTGACGTTTTTACGGTAACCGCTCACCAACAGGCGAACCGCTTTTTACTTTACTAAACTAACATATAGTTTGGTGAAGTAAAAAGCAGTTTATTTTTTGTTGAATCGCAAACCGTAAGGACTTCATCATCGTGATATTTACAGCAGAAATGAATGACAAATGAAAGGGATTGTGATTGCAAACGAAGCTTGAACATTTTAGGTTATTCAAAGCACACTCAAGCTCAATACGATAAGTGTCGTCGAAAAGTGATTTGATTGCTTCAATACAGCGACTGACAGCTGGCTCTTGAATGAAGCTTAATTTAAGCTCGATAATTGTGGTGAGTATAGAGTGTAGCCTTCATGATGGTCAATGGTTGCCTCTCTCTAACAATTCACGAAGAATGGATCGTAAATGGTTGCTTAAATTATTGGATTTTGATACATACTTCGTTCGTTTGATCGACTTAATATTTTTTGCTTAACTTTTGCAAATCTTAGAAGTGAATTTGTGTCTTTCTTCCTCTCCATCATTCAAAATCTCAACTCTTATTTTTGAGCCATTTCTTCTTTGTTCTTCTTTTTTAAAGCATCAATGCCTCTGCATGGTATAAAGTTTATGGTATTAAATTTACCAATTAATTTAACTGTTCGTAAGCTGTGAATTACCTACAAAGATATAATGGTTGAGTAGATGCCGGTGGCAGTTTGGTAATCTAAAGTTGATAATAGAGATATAAATAAAAAGCCTCCTTTAAAACAATCTACATCGTTTCTCACAGTGCGTCCAGCCAAGGAAAACAGATTTCTGAACCAATGAGTCGAATCCGATCGTAGTGAAGTTCTCTACGTCACTACAAACATAACATAATATATAAACCAGTAGAGCAAATTGACAATCGTATTTATTTAATGGTGAGATTTTTTTGCCTTGTTGGGAATTACATATACTTACCTTATGTGAACGATAATAACACCGATAATCAAAACACCACCCGTAGAGTAAATTTTTCAAGGTCATTACAGTCACAATATCATATCAAACACAATATCGTTTTATCAAAAAATATTATATATTTATTTATTATATTATTTTATAGGAAGTCGGTATTTTACACATTCAACATCATCATTATGATATCAGCGATGTGTTCTGCCCACTGCTACTTAAACTTACTAATCCTATGAGCTATGTCAGTGACTTTGGTTCTCTTATAGATGTCAACATTTCTGATTCTATGTCGCAGAGAAACACCTAACATAGCTCGTTCTATAGCTGGTTGTGGGACCGCAAACTTGCACAGAAGGCTCTTAATAAGTGACCCCGTTTCACAGCCGTATGTCTTCAGTGGCAACACATACTGGTCGAAGACTTTCGACTTCAAGCACTGAGGAATTTTAGACGATAAGAACTTACGCAATTTCCCGAACGCTACCCATCTGAGTTGGATTCGTCGATTTACCTCTTTCTCTACGTTGGACCTACCTAGCTATTTTACAAATTACTTATAGTCAATCTCTTATTTGAGAGAAAAATATTGTCTCTACATACATATTAGTTTAATCGAGACAGCTCTCGTCAATGTGATGTAAGTTCAAATTAATAATAATAATATTCATACACTTGCACCTATTATCTGGTCCAAAGTAAGCATCATCTAACAGCTTGTGTTATGGATACTAGATAACGGATAAATATTGATAATAATATGTATATAAATATTAGAAATATATTAAATAAATATTTAAACATCCATGACTTTTCATTGTGATATTACTGCTTTTACGTAAACTGTGTCAAACTCTCCATGGTGAAATCAAAGATCGGTCACTCGTTCAACTGTGAAAAAGAAGTTATTGTATTAGACGTGCTTTATGTTCGAATCTGTAAGCTGAGTTGGATGCTTTAGAACATTAAAAACAGTTTATGGTTTTGATAAATTTACTCTAAAAATGATATTACATTATTACTTAGGAGAGGACAGACATTTCTAAATTTAAAGCAGTTCGTGGCCTGAAAAGAAAAATCTGTATTTTGTATGAATAAAAACCATATTGTTTGAGGAAATCAATCACTTAGCTATTCTTAATTTTTGATTTTTAACATGATTATAAATGTTTGAAACTATACACTTAGCTATAATAGAAATATTATTTAATTAACTTTACAACTTATTCGTTAGTGATAATAATATAGATACTGAGCAAGTTCCTACGTAAAATCGTAAAAAGAGTCTTCACTTTGGTTTCTACTATGTGAGGGTGTTTCATTATAATGTAATTCATTATAATAAAATTGTGTTCAAGATAATGACTATATCGACAATTACCTATTATTGCTTCATCGTGGTATAAACACGTAAAAATTAAATTACTTACAAAAATATATTTGCAAAATAATTTACAGTTCTAAGTTTAAAAGTCAAGATATTCCCGACAAAAATGAATGTTTTAAGCTTCTCATCGTTTCTATTTGTTAAAAGAATAAAATACAGATGAGCCGTCTGAAAACAAGCTATGAATAGGGGCATACCTTTCTCTGGAGAAAGATATGCCCCCGTGCTGGCACGAGGAGTATGTAAGACTTCGATGATAGGGTATTCTCTAATCATACAGTAAGACCTCCACTGTATAGTCCGCTACGCGTCTATGTCTAGCAGACTGTACATGTGTTGGAAAGGGTAAGACTGTATCCTGCGGACAATCCTAACGCCCGGAAAACCCTAGCCCTAAGCATATTTTTGATAAATACACATATAAATAGTACGGTATGCCTGTACCATTCGGCCTAAGGTAACAGACAGAAAGTGGTAAGGTAAAAGGTTGGATTTTCTCACTGCCAATCAAGCAGGCTCACAAGACTGATGAGATATCTGACGTTTATAGGTGTCTTAGCCGC
This sequence comes from Nymphula nitidulata, assembly GCA_947347705.1. NCBI lineage: Eukaryota > Metazoa > Arthropoda > Insecta > Lepidoptera > Crambidae > Nymphula > Nymphula nitidulata. Next base: position 6,808,005 of record OX374622.1, read on the forward strand.
AGTGAGAGGACTGATGAGTGTCAGGTCGATGTGTCTACCGACAGAGTAACAACACCAATGTCCAGTTACTGAGAGAGTTTATTGCTTATCACATAATTATTATAATTACATCTGTGTGTATAATGTTGTGTCAGATCGGTATCGCCGCGTTGCACGATTTACGAGACGAAAACATACATTTCATCTTCATATTATGATGTGACTCACCTCAGTTCACTATTTTATCCACTAGTTATACTAGGCCGCATGCAAGTAATTTGTCCCCAATCTGACTTACGCTTTATATTGATTTTCTTGAACTCCAAGCGAAATAAGTGTGTGGCTTTATTTTTGAAAGTCTAGCTGTTGATCTATGCTTAAAGGTGATAGTGGTACGGGTATATATTTAAGGGTTACTAAAAACTATAAAAAAACTACTCAAAAACTGTCTTAACAAGAATATCAATGAGCTCGGACTTTCATTAAGCCAGATTTTAAACAATACTTCCGTCAGTTCCGTGTTGGGATAAGAACTCAGGTCAGTTTTACTTAGAATTATCTAAAAAAATTCATAAAAAATTAAAGCACAACGCACCTGCAATACTAAGTGAAGGTAACCACTTACCACCAGATAAGTCATCAGCTTGTTTGTTATCTAGTTGTATAATATATAATTAAGAATCTAATATAATTTAAGCCATATTAAAAGAATCTAATGTAAGCTTTGCTTCGTCAGGGTAACAGTTTCATTCCGCTGAGTGCATTAAAATTATATTAAGAGTACACAAAGCCGGTACGTAATAAAAAATAAAATATCATATTTTAATTTTTTCAACGCATGCAGATGTAATTATTTTTTTATGGTCCGCTATAATTGAATTAAATTGCTTTACTCCACTTACAAATGCCTTGGTATAGCAGGAGTGAATTAGATTATTTTTTATTGTTTTATTTTTATGTCGGTAGCCTACATTTTTTTTAAATTATTATAAGCATTGTAGTAATAATCGGTTTTTAATTTTAAAAATAGGTGTGGCGCTCTGCATTTTGCGTAGACACATTTATCTATACTATCAGCTCTATTGACACCAAGGTCGCGTACTGCTTCTGCTGAAGTCCGAAAACGGGGCAATCAAATATACTTGTCGTTGGGATTCTTGCTTTGTGAGCAAGCAATAATAGTGGTATAATACAATTTTTCTACAAAGCACCATTTTTATCAAGGCCAACTCAGCCTCAATATTATTGCTGGTCACCTTATTGACACTTCAATTTGTAACATGTGACCATATTTACAGTTGCACCGCGACTTAACGTTACGCGCTGCTACATTAGCGAATGTTGTTGAGTTAGCAATAATGCTTACTTAAATAGTTTGTAATTAGGTATAACCGCTCTCTTTATACGATATACACTTGTGTTGAGATACAATACACGATGTGAAGTCTTCATCTGGTTTTACTTCAAGTCCTCAACCAACATCAACCCAGCAACATACCTCATGGCGACCCTGCCACGTCTAAGAGCTGTACCATTATGAAGAAATGAAAAGAAAAGAAAAAACTTAGATCAAGCAGAAGAATGATGGAATGCGAAGACTCACTGGAAGAATAATAGCATAAGAAGATACCACCAAGAATGCCACCTATTACAGAAAATACGAAACAAATGAAGAAAGAAGCGAACGGGTCAAGGATGGTGTCCAGGGTATAGCCCGGCCCAGTTGGAGCGGAGTCCAGGGATATCCCGGCCCACGGAGTCCAGGGAATAAGCCCGGCCCAACCAGCGAGCACAGACAATATTTTTGAACGTGCCTCATGCTGTCACCAACACACGTTGCTGAGCATCGCATCCGCTGCGCGCCACGCGTCGCTCGCTGTCGCGTCATCGCTGCCGTCGTGCGTGACCTACATAATTGGTACTAAATGAATAGCCATAAGGTAATTAATTAATTTAATGTAAATGAATAAAAATGATAGGCGTCGATTAACAAATATTTTGATTTAATCCTTTTTTTTAATATAGCATGTCACTAGAGTTAAAAGCGCTTCTCGATAATTTAGTTTATATAAAGGATTATTTAGTTAAATTGGGTCCAGAGAGACGACAGAAAGAAATAGGATATAAAAAGTTAGAATCGGCTTATGATTTATACAGACAAGTGGAGTATATTGTGTCTCAGCTTAAAGAGGGAAAAACTAAAGTAACAAGCGTAGAGGTAGATTTAATTAATGATTTGTATAGTGAAATTAAGTTAATTTACAGTAAAATAAGATCTTTAGTAGCTTCTGTCGACTCAAGTATGCAAACCGATAACATAATGGCGAAATCTAGTTTTGATATTAAGACAGCAATCGCTCTATTACCTAAAATAACAGGAACTGAGGATAGTATCAAGGAGTTGATTGATGGAATTACCATGTACAGTTCAATAATATGTGACGAGTCCCAAAAACTATTAATAGATTTTGTATTAAAAACTCGGCTATCGTCTGGTGCCAAATTGCGTCTAAAAACATTTTATTCTAATATATCTGATTTAATCAGTGACATGAAAAAGTTTTTACTCCCTAAAAAATCTGCCGAGTCGATTCAGTCACAACTGTATAGGGTTAAACAGGGCAGGAGGACAATAGAGTCATTTGGCTCAGAAATAGAAGATCTGTTTGTGAATTTAACGATTGCACAAGCAGACGATGATGCATCCAAGTACGGTGTGTTAAGACCCCTGAACGAAAAAACCGCCATAAAGCGCTTTGCCGATGGGTTATCGGATCCAAAGTTAAGTACTATAATTGCTTCGAGGCAATTTAATTCTCTGCCGGAAGCGATAAGGACAGCTCTTGATGAGGAGTCCTCATCATCTGCTCATGAACATGTTGCACACCTCCATGCCAAACGCTACCCGAATCACCACTACGAGAACTCCAGGCCATTTCAAAATAGAGGTAAATATTTTAGGCGTAGGCCTCAAGGTAAGTTCATTTATAAAAATTATTATAATCAAAATGATTACCGTAATAATGATATGTCGCAAACATCGCCGTCATGTCAAAGAGGTAAACGGCCCGACAGGTATTTTGCACGATCAGCACAAGACCCGCGACGACAGGCGCGCGGCCCGCGCGTGCATCACGTGCATGACGACACCACGGTAGATAACGATAATAGGGACAATCAGTTTTTTCGTGCCTAAATTAAATTATGGATTTTTTAGTTATAATAATACAAGTATAATAAAGAGTAGCATAAGTAATAATGATATAAATTTATTAGTAGACAGTGGCGCTAGTTTGTGCGTCCTGAAATATGAGTGGTTACAAAATAAGCGAACCATAATTCCACAAATATGCTCGGAACATTTAACCATTAAAGGAATCAGTGGAACTTTAGTATCCGAAGGATACATATACCTAACTTTAAATTTCAAAGGAGTAGAATTCGAACAAAAATTTTACATTTTCAGAAACTTGTCATGTTCCGCAGATGGTATTTTAGGACAAAATTTCTTCCAAAAATATCAGGCCATAATAAATTATAAGGACAACACTTTATGTTTGTCGAATAACAGCCTAAGTATTTTAGTACACATAGAAGGGAATATTAGTAGCTATCACCATATTATTCCTCCACGGTGTGAAGTTGTTAGATTTATTCCAAGTTGTCAAAAGGATGACTGTGTCGTATTAGCGACAGAAATAGAGAAAGGTGTATTTGTTGCAGGGATAATTTCTAAACCTGAAAAAGGAAAAATTCCTGTTAGAATTTTAAATACGAGGGAAACTGAGATACAATTAGACTTATCGAACTTAGAGTGTTATAGTCTGAATAGTTTTGAAGTCTGCAACTTTAATAAAGAAAATATATGTACAAATAGGATAAAAAATTTATTTAGCTTATTAAATTTGAGTTCCTACCTAAATAAAGATGAACAGTTAAGTATAGAAAAAATTTGTGCGAAGTATGCTGACGTATTTCATTTACCGGGAGATAAACTCAGCACCACAAATTTATTACAACATTCTATAAAACTTAAAGATAACACAAATCCGGTATACGTAAAGCCCTATAGAATTCCAAATGCATTACGTAAGGAAGTACAGAAACAAATTCAGGATATGTTAGATAATGACATCATAGAGGAGACTACGTCAGAGTGGTCTAGTCCTGTTTTGTTAGTGCCTAAAAAGTCTGACAAAAACGGGGAAAAGAAGTGGAGATTAGTTATCGACTATCGTCAATTAAACAACAAAATACAGGACGACAAATTTCCCTTGCCAAATATAGTAGAAATTTTGGATTCATTGTCAGGTAGTATTTACTTTTCAAAGCTAGATTTATCTCAAAGCTACTACCAACTTTCCTTGGATAAAGATTCGAGAAAATACACGGCATTTAATCTCGATAAAATGTATCAAATTTCATTAGATAAAAATAGCCGAAAACTAACGGCCTTTACAACTGATAAGATGTATCAGATGAAGCGCTGCCCAATGGGTCTTAAAACTAGTCCCAGTGTTTTTTCAAGGCTAATGACTGTTGCAATGTCGGGATTAAATTACAATCAGTGTTTTGTATATTTAGATGATTGTATAGTTATTGGAAATTCGATACATTCTCACAACAGAAATCTTATTAGCGTTTTGGAGAGATTTAGGAGTACAAATTTAAAATTAAATCCAATGAAATGCGAATTTTTGAGATCAGAAATCATGTATTTAGGTCATAAAATAACTTCTCAGGGAATAGAACCAGACCCTGACAAAATCATAGTGCTACAAAACTACCCAAAACCAACGAATTCAGACGATGTCAAACGATTCGTTGCATTTGCAAACTACTACAGGCGCTTTATACCAAATTTTGCTAATATAGCTTATCCACTAAATAAATTATCAAAAAAAAATGTACCATTCATTTGGTCCTCAGAATGTGACACAGCATTTTTTACACTAAAACAGACCTTAATTAGTCCACAAGTGCTTGATTATCCTGATTTTTCTGATAACAACATTTTTACGTTACATACAGACGCATCAAAAATAGGTTTAGGCGCCGTACTGTCTAATAGTAACGGGAAGGTTGTCGCATACGCCAGTCGCAACTTGAAACCGGCGGAAACTCGATATCCAGTGATAGAGCTCGAGCTATTAGCAATTGTTTGGGCTACTAAACATTTTAGACCTTATCTTTACGGCAAAAAGTTTAAAATAATTACAGACCATAAGCCCTTGATTTATTTATTCGGAATGACTGATCCATCGAGTAGATTAACTAAGTTTAGATTATACTTAGAAGAATTTGATTTTGACATCGAGTATATCCCAGGACGGCACAATGCAGCTGCAGACGCATTGAGTCGCCTACCATTAACTAGCAGTGATTTAAAAGAGATGAGAAACCACGTTGTGTCAGTCATGACGAGAGCACAAACTCGCAAATATAATACAAAAAATGAAGGTGATATTACTGACGAGGCAACCGAGTATCCCACGAACATTAGGCCTGATCAACCTAAAATAGTGGAAATTCTCAAACGCCCCGACAGTTCAATTGAGTTAGTATTAGATACAAGTAATTACAGAAGTGAAAAAGAGGAAATAAAAAGTAATAAAGGCAACTTTGTATATGTGCCTTCGAAGTATTGCATTTATCTATTATCCCGATCGTTATCTACCGTAGGAGTGTTAGCGAGGGAATTAGAGAGTTTTTGCAAGGAAATAAATATTCCAGAATTAATTGTTGTCAAAGATAAATTTAACGAAAACAGAGTAAAAAGGTTTTTAGAAAAATTTGATGGTAATTATCCTCGTATCCTCGTAACGAAAAATGTTACAAAAGTTTCAGACAAAGATGACATACGAGTAATACTAAATGATTTCCATCTGTTACCGACTAGCGGACACGCGGGGGTAAACAGAATGTTGAACAATATTAAAAAGTATTTTTTTTGGCACGGTATGAGCCGTGATGTCAATGATTATGTAAAAAAGTGCAAGGATTGCCAAATACAAAAACACACAAATAAAAACAACAGAGAACCAATGGTAATAACTACCACTCCGAATACATCGTTCGAAAGAATTAATTTAGATATAGTTGGGCCCTTAGATGTAGATAATTTAAACTATAAATATATACTTACTATTCAATGTAATTTAACAAAATATGTAGAAGCATATCCTTTAGAAAGGAAAGATGCAGAATCAGTAAGTAGGTTATTCGTAAATAATTTTATTTTAAGGTATGGCGTCCCCAAAGATATACTTACAGACCAGGGGACCGAGTTCATGAGTAATATATTTATAGAAGTGTGTAATTTGTTACATATCAAGAAACTTAACTCGACTGCTTACCATCACGAAACACTAGGATCAATAGAAAATACGCACAAACATTTAGGCGCGTATTTGAGGATTCAATGTAACAACAATAAAACCGATTGGAGTAGTTGGTTAAGTTATTGGTGTTTTGCATTTAACACTACTGTACACACAGAGACAAAATATACGCCACACGAACTAGTTTTCGGAAAACTGTGCAAGTTGCCAACTAATTTAAGTTCTTCTGTCGACCCTCTGTACAATTATGATAGTTATCCAAAAGAATTTAAGTTTAGATTGCAAAAAGCGCAATTAGATGCTAGAAATAATTTGATAATGTGTAAGTCAAATAGGAAATTAACATATGATAAGAAATTAAAAACACTTACTTATTATCCAGGTGATTTAGTTTTGTTAAAAAACCAAATTGGAACTAAGTTAGACCCAATATGGAATGGACCTTTTACAGTCATTGAGGATATTTCCCCAAATGTAAAAATTAAGAAAGGAAAAAAATCCCATATTGTTCATAAAAATAACACTAAATTGTTTATTCCAAGTTAGATATTATAAAATGTAATGTTAAATTATGTAAATTTTAGTGTAAGTAAAATAATTGTTAAAATTTAAAAAAAAATGTAATCAGCAGCATTCGTTAAAAAAAAAAAATCTGATGTATTTTTTTTTCTCTAGTTCCCGGGGGGTAAAGAGGAACTTTTCGGGGGAGATGTAACATGTGACCATATTTACAGTTGCACCGCGACTTAACGTTACGCGCTGCTACATTAGCGAATGTTGTTGAGTTAGCAATAATGCTTACTTAAATAGTTTGTAATTAGGTATAACCGCTCTCTTTATACGATATACACTTGTGTTGAGATACAATACACGATGTGAAGTCTTCATCTGGTTTTACTTCAAGTCCTCAACCAACATCAACCCAGCAACATACCTCAAATTTATCTACTTTAAACACAATTACTATCTGCGCATCTAGAGAATCCTTAATTAGCTACATCAGTGTATTTGTTGTGCAATCAGAAATTTATATGAGCAAGTGAGTGAGATGCTCATTTCAATATTTCCCTTAAAAATATAATAAAGTATCGCAAAACAAATTTCTCAGCTTGTTTCTTTTGTATGTAAATTTAGTGCCCATAAAATTATTTACTAATATAAATCTATCAAAACTAGAAAAAAATCACGGCCTTAGGTGGGGATTGAACCCGCGACCTTTCGCAATCCGGGCGACTGGCCTAACTATCTGAGCTACCCAAGACTTGGGATATCCCTGTGAAATTCTTCTAGTCTATCTGTATTTGCGTTATGAGCTAACGTCCACCCTGTAATGTCGAAATGTTCTAGTTTAGATATATTTTAATTAGTAATTTTTTTTGCAAACATTTATAATAATGTTAAAATCAAAAATCCAGAATGCCGATAAAATGTTTATGTGAAAGATAAGGTATAAGAAAACAAGCATGTACCCTGAATAATTTCTCGTATGTTCATGCTCATGCTCTTAATAGCGGAACCTTCTAAGAATCTCAACCCCGTTTCAGCTATGGCTGGTCCTGATTTGCCAGTTACTCTTTTATTGAGGAAAACGGAGTCGACGTAATAGCTATTGCTTCGAAGCTACGTTTCACTGCTACTTTTTGATATGGGGTAATTGAACTGATAGGAGTCGTCATCAGCTGAAAGGGCAATAAAATTTAAGGACCCAAAGCGTTTTTACATACAGTAGGATCATACGGAAGGCTTTCAAGGTTTCGATGAAATGGGGTGGACGAAATTACTATTTTATTTTTATTTTGCAATAATAGAATCAAAACTTTCTGGTCTATTTTCAGATATTTAGTGTAGACACTCGCACAATATTTAGTTTGTAAGCATAATACGCTTACAAAAGCCTATAGATTGTCGTAGCACGACTCGCATGCTACGGCAATCTATAGGCTACGATAGCCGCGTACGGGCCTGGCCACGGGAAATTTGCGCTTCTAGTCGCGCGAATGAAAACAAATGTATGGAAATATATATTATATTATACTAAACTAATACTAAGCACAAGTAACGGCGACCGGCGAGGCGACCAGCGAAATCAGCTGAGCGAATAGGTGGATACAATCTAAACTTCTCATATTTTTTATAGAATTCTTTGTCAGTGCATCGGTTATTATTCAATTCGTGTACTTACTCCACATTCTCTTCCAAATATAATGTGTTGAGCTACTCTTCTGACAGTGTCGAGACAACGCTGATAAATGCATTCTAGTGCTTGGTCTATACTGATGGCGGCGACGATCACTGCTGCACGTGGCGTGGAATATGCGTTAGGCGATTAGTCCCTAATAAGGGCTTGATTAATACATATTTGATGCTCGTTTTCACTAACCTTTGCTTAACGTTAAGAGTCTCTTAGCGATTTTTATCTCAGTCTATCTATAGGAGATAGAAAAAGACCAATGTCGTTAGAAGTCACCTAAGCCTAGGGAATAGTTAGTGAAAACGGACGTTACTAGCTTCCATGTGGCTCAGCGGCCTTTATTTACCAGGAGAAATCCATTGACGGACCTACCCACCGCTGGCGAAGCTGTGGGCGTGTGCAGGACTCGCTCAGCGTCTAAATAGACCCTGGGAATCCCCGCTAAAACTCCTGGATATCTCCCGGGCCTTGGTGAAGCAAATTCACCAGACCACCCCTAGACAACCCGGCCTTAAAGCCCGGCCTCGCGCCGATAGAGATTGCCCAGAGTTACCATGGGCAATCTCAGACGTGGCGGGCTTTGTATTGCGCGCGTGGGAGGCACCCGACGCGCGCGGCCGCACCTAGGGCGCAGGCAGACGGGCGATTGCCGCCTGCCTTCTCGAGACGTGGCTCAGCGGCCTGGGGTCTTACCACCATCTTTATGAAAGCGATTCATATTCCGCTCGGTTCAGTGTTGGTTCCTTAACTGCATCGCTGTCATAGTCGTAGATAGCGTCGTAGTACGAATTAACGATTCTACCCAGTTAAGGTCCTAAGCTGGATCGCGATAAAAGATGGTGGTACGGGTGCTGAAGTGTGTCCGCCGATACGAGAGCAATTCGCCTGTCGTTTATCGGTGTAGTTTCGTTTTCGGAGGTTAGCTGCCAATTACGCCCCTCTACCATATCCTCATAATTATACAGGGTGGTGCCGTCAATACGACAATAAATGAAAACGCGGGCTATATTATTTCATAGAAATGGTTTGCCACTTTTAAAAACATCGTATTAATCTTTTAAAAACAATATTTTTATATAAATGTCATGAAATTATCTAATAAATAAGATGTTTTTGAAAGTGGCAAACCATTTTGATGAACTAATAGGCATAGCCCATGTTTTAATTTACTGTCGTATTGATGGCGCCACCCTGTATAAGGCTCATCAGAAAACGAGAAAACGTTTATATTCATGGAAATATGTTTAAGCATATGAAAATGACTCTCAAATCAAAATTTATTCATCAAACAACATGCAATTATTATGTGTTCAGTTTTGATTAGCAAAAAATGATTTCGGGGCTGAAATTTCTTATCGACAGCTACACAGAAGGCCCGGTTCGGCATTGTTATTAATTGACGCGAGAATCTTGTATTTTTTAATTAAGTCGAAACAACTCAGCCGAAGAAACCGGTTGATTAGCAAGCTTAAAATGGGTTTAAAATGAGCTCGGCTCACAGGCCGATTTCACAGGATTAATGGCTTAACCACGGTTCTACGGCTGTCCCGATTGTTTGTTTAATCACATCGCCCTGTGGTAAATGCACAAACGTTGTTAACTGTCCGTAAACCCTAGTTTGATTCGTCAGCTTTCCCCGCTTTTTGTGTGAATAGATGTTATTTATAGAACCATGATGGTTACTGTCACGGTTGTATAAATAACTTCTGTTTGAATATTTACTTTAAATTTGATTGATATTTAATAAAAAAGGAGATGTTTTAGGTTATGAGAATGTAAAGTGGCTTTTAAGTTAGGGAAATGGAAATAAAACATTATTTTTTCAATTTATTTTTATTATTTTTTGTTGTTTTCCCGTACAAAATACTTTCTTATGATAAGTGAAAGTTTTATATCTTATACCACTCAAAACACTCAAAAAAAGAAAGCAAAAAACTTTAATGATCTGTTTATCAGAGTACCGAGTTCATAATTCCATATTCCTTGACTAAAAACGAATGATTTATGGATGCTCTAAAATATTTTTGTACGTGATTTAACGACCAAAAATATTACGCAAAATAATTTGTTGTGTTTTTTTTTTTAAACAACTAAATGACAAACAAGCTGACGGCCCGACTGGGGGTAAGCTGTTACCGCCGCCTATAGACACCTGCAATAACAAGGAAAATCACTTGATATTGCAGGTGCGTTGTCATCCTGAGGCCTAAGATGATTTCCCTTCAATCCGAAACACAGCGAACTGTTTCACGGCTGAAATAAGAAAGGCGGTGGTACCTACCCGGACGTCCCTAAATACGGGCCTACGACTTAGGAAAATTTTACTATGACCAAGATATGGCTAGTAGAATATGGAATACCAAAACATTTCATCAGGACACTTCTTGAGTAAGCGTTTTGTTATTCCAGATTATGGGTATAGAAGTGAACTGTCTTATAGTATAAAGTTCAATTAAGTATATAAATGGAAAGTTACTCTTAAAATGTAGCGCCTGTCTACATGATTATTACGAAGGTCCCATATTACGTGGTACTAAACGGACCATTATTTTGTATTGATTGGAGTTTCCTTACACTAGTGAAATTTTAACGGAGGCCTTCAAGCCTTGTAAGTATAGTTACCCAAACGCAAAGCATTTAATGCGCCCCGCGACGACTTTTCAGTACCAAGCTTTTTCTTTGGTGTCTCCGCTTAAAGAATATCATAATTGTATTTATTTAAACACATGGTACTACACACATTTCGAAGAGGAATGCACTAATGCTGGTGGCGTACTCGTAGCAGCTAGCGTGCTTTGGAGTCGTCATGGTTGTATGGCCCAAATACTCTTATTGTGTTTTTTATTGATGATGACTTATCGCTCGCAGAACCGACAGGTTATGGAACGAAAAGTTTCTAAAGGCAACCACCAGCAGGAAAACTCACATGGCAGGCATCCAACGATGTAAACCGAAGATCTGGTGAAGGTTATAAAAATCTTTAGGGGAGAATTGATTATGATGAATTGCACTAATTGAAAATGTACTATCATAATATTAACAAAATGGACCTGTTTGGTGTATCTATCTAGCAATCCTGAATTCGGATCTAATAACTGAAATAATGGAGACTAATTGACTATTGGCATTAATTTCTATTCAGGCCCAAGTTTCATATTTTCCAATTTGGTCGCTTCAATAAATCCTGCTTTGGCAAAAATGGAAAGTTCTGGCCCACGAAACGAAGTTCAGTATTTATGTTGTTTGGGCCTGGCAGTTACTACTTTACGAGGTCATTATGGAAGCCATTAAATGTATGATTACAGGGGTCCTGCTTTCGGCATTTGTTTAAGCACATCAACTTTTAGGCAACGACCGGTGCCCAGAAGTATTTTAATTCATTACTCCCGGCATTTTGAACTTTACACAACACCGTTGGTATTTTATTAGTTCATAATATAAACTTCAGTGGTTGCTTTATTACTAAACAAGGCTATTGTTACCTAGTACGTGGTATGCGTTGATTAACAGCGAAACCGTATATTAGCAGACGGGTGCCTTTCAAAACATCAAAACACTGTGGACTAAGATTTAATTTTAATAACTACAGTCAACATAAAAATATCTATTTTATTTTGATTGATATCAGAATGATTTAACAGAGAAGAAGATTGATATAGAAAATATAATTGTATAATTTTGATGCATACTATGCACAATAACGCTCCATACGATCATGGATACTCTAGTAAAAAAAACTTATCGGACTAGATATCTAGTGACAAATACTTATCGGACTTTGAAATTAATAGAAATTAAACCTGCAATGAAGCATTATGCAGGCAGCACCAGAAATCGGGAATGGGACACATTAAAATTTCTCATCTCCAGACGAAAGAGCCAGTGAAAAGACTTTCAACGCACTATACCTACCAAGTGACTTGATTTTGCAGGCGCCTGTCTATAGGCGATGGTAAATCTCGCGAAAAAACACCAAGTTTGCTTTGAAGTTACTTCGCGCTGTATTGCTCTACCCGACTTCCGTCCATACTGCTTGTTCCGCCTTTCCGTATTTTGATGGTGCGTAGTGAATCGACTCATGTTCACAGCGAACTAGAAGTTTAGCGCGACCTATGCCATATTACTTTACCACTTACTATCAGTAAATCATCGGAAGTTTGACATTCTTCGTAATAAAAGGCAGGCATAGTTATCGCACTTTACAAGTTATCGTTTAAAACTTTTTGCACATTTTCGATTGGCACCAATAAAATTTGTCACTCGCAAAAATATAAGCTTAAATATAACCTTGCAATAGGTACTATTGTTTCTGAGTAACATACTACAATTCCTTCTGCGAGACTGGGAGCGGGAAGAGAATCCTCTGGCCGCCCCTATCCAGCGTAGGCGGGTCTGCGTGAGGTCTGGGATTTCCCAAGTGACTCTGGGCAATCTCCATAGGCGCGAAACCTGGTCGTAAGGCTGGGTTGCTGGGAGTTTTAGTAGGTATTCCCAGTGTCTATATCACTGGGCGACCCCCACACACGCGCATCGCCTAGCCAGCGGTGGGTAGGTCTGTAAACAGATTTCTCCCCGACAAAAAAAAGTACCATACCACAATAAATTAGCTTAGAAGGATTGTGGGCAGGAAAAGCTATAGACAGCTTAGATTTGAAGCCTTTTCGATAAGTCTCGGAAGTACCTAAGCTAAAGCTTCAATATTCACAGTTGACAATATTTTTCCACTTTTCTAATTACGTACAAAAGCTCAAAACCTAACATTTAAAAATTTCTAATGAATTCGACTATAAATGTCTAAATTAACGAAATTCGATGCTAATCTTAGATTTTATTGTTCTCCTTGAAGGGAAATTCAAAGCTGTCTGTGTCTGTTATCGCTTAATGTGGCTTTAGATTAGAGAGACCAGACATTTAAACGCTTTATATTGCTTACTTCGTGTCTGTAGCACAGAACGTTAAGAGAATATTTCTTTAATTAAAGGAACTTAAATACCTACTTTATTAAAAAATAATGAATAATTATAATAATAATCATCAAAATTTCAGTCGTCTCTTGCCCTCGGGATCTCCAGGCTAATCGGTTCTGTGCTGCCCGCATCCATCGGCTTCCCGCAACCATCACCAGATCGTCGATCCATCTTTTGAAGGCCTACTAACGCTGCGTCTCGCGGTATTCGAGGACCTTTTCGTGTTACGGGTGTCAACTCCTTGCAATATGGCCTGCCTACTACAATTTGTGGCTCGCAATTTTTTGGCTATATCGGTAACCATAATTCTCTTCTCCTGTGGTTCTCATCATTTGTGTACCCCAAGCACGCACTTTCAAATTTCGTATCGTAATCGTATCATTCACGTACGCTTATAATTTCAAACAAAAGCCAAACAAAAGCTAACGTAACTTCACGATACGATGGCGATGCGAAATATAAAAGTGTTCGTGCTAAGGGTACTGATTCGATTATAATTTGATACATGTTTTTGTTTCATCTGAATTAAATGATACATGAATGTAGTTTTTGTTTAATTAATAGAGTATTACCCAAATTACAACGTTGGCAAGTTTCGTCCGTATTTAATAATCATGTTGATATCGTCCAGGTGAGTCCCCCAGGCCAAGGCTTGAGGAATCGTCAAGGTTCTCGCCTCCTTGGAACCCGGGTGACGCTGTTAAAGCAATAATGCGTCAGTACCTACTACTTCCAGCGTGAGGAGTTCAGTGGCCTGTTTTCGTTTACGAAAACAAAGCAACCTCCACCATGGCCGATCCCGGGATGGGTTAATCAAAATTTGTTATCTTGAGCTCCTACTTGCTTTGGAAGGCACGTTAAGCCTTAGCTCTTGGTCGTTACTGCAACCGCTCTAATCCACCAACCTGCATTGGGCCAGCGTAATGGTGCTATAGCCCAAACTCTTCATGTGTTTCTTCAGTGTAGGAAGGCCTGTGTCCAGCAGTGAGACGTATATAGGCTGTTGATGATGACGACATACTGTACCTCTCACCGTCTGTCATTGTCATCTACGGTTTGTAGCATTAGTCATATTGCTGAAAAAAAATACATCATAGACACCTATATCTAGTAGCCTAAAAAGTACTGATATTAAGCAGCTTTTAATCAGTCATCTTATTTTTTAAAGCATACAAGGTGAATCACAGAACCACATTTAATGGAAGCTTTTAAAATTTATTTAAATCCCAAAATCCACATCACCCAAACTTGAACCCAATGTATGAAGCCGGCTACTATATTCCTTAATTATTCAGTGTTTTTATTCAATTAGTCGTGCGGCCGCCCCTAATTACGTCCCGCGGGGAGTGCTGGGCAGAGACAAGCCGTGCTTCGAGCAAATGGCAATAAAATGTAGAAAAAAAACATCGGAAAGAGCGCGCTGTACGTAGAAAGAAGGTTCTGTTCCTGAATGAGCGATTTATTACTTTTTTTACATGTTGCATAAAAGTTGAAGTAAAGAGATATGCAAGCTTAAAAACTAAAAATTCCGCTGTGATTACAAAATGCAAGCGAAGGAAATGGTCGATTTTGCTTTTAATTTGTTAAGTACTTACAAACAAGAAAGAAACGTAGAACAGGTATTTATGAGCCAAATTTTGCGTCCAAATTGAATTAAAGGAACTGGAATTGGGGTGTACCTCCATCACTTAGAAGTTTACAGCCAATATCACTAGCTAGTGTATCAATGCTTGAGATTACCCATGGTTGTGGTGGTGATGGTGGTGGTGATGGCGTCTATGGGCTACGGTTACCACTTACCATCACGGGACGTTGTTTGATACTTTTTCAAAACCAACAAAAAATAAAAGCGATAACGATCCCGACCCTATTTAATTTTTTTTTAAATAAGTTTGACTTTGAGTTCAGAAAAGTAGTTACCAAAAAACTATTTTTTTTTTCATTCGATTTTCCAGTCTTACAGCTAACAGTTAAGAAAATTTATGATCTACTTTGTGACTATGTAGCTTATGTATTTATATAAGTAAACAATATAACGTTTTTAGTATTAATTTGTGAAGCACCCAGATCTCAGACACAATAGATTAATATGTATTGACATTTTTATGTCTATTTACAATGCGACCCGCAATTTGTCCAAAATTCTTTGGGTAAGGGGTAAGAGTTTTGACTTAAGCTTTAGTCATTCCACCATCTCCCTCGCTCCAAGTAAGGTGAAAGCGAAAAATAACAGTAATTCTCTTTGTTGCTTCACAAAACAAAGCTAAGGGAATATATATATTCTTTTTTTTAACACTAGATTTCGCCTGCGACTTTGTCTTTATCACGGCAGCGCGTTTCCGAGATGAAAAGTAGCCTTACATTTTATCTCTGATGCCAATTTCATCCTGAGATGAAGTGATTGAGCAACTAACATCCATCGACGCAAGCTTTTATAGAAAAGTAGGTAAACTAGAAAAAAATCATGTCCCTGTAAGCCCGGGCTTACTCGCGATCTTTCACAATGTATGTGGTTGCTCCAGCCATCTGAGCGAGCAAGAACCTGGGCTGACCCTGTTTGCTCTAGTCCATCTGTATTTATCTGTGTTAGAAGCTAACGTATACCCTCACAGTAACCAAATATTCTATTTCAACAACCGAACGAGTATTTTCGCTTTCTTCGTAGTAGTAATATAAAAATATTTCTGGCTTAGAAAAACTTACATGTTCTGCGGTGGAAGAACCCACCGCGTGCTGTATTATGATAATCATCACCAGCCTATATACGTCCCACTGCTCGGCACAGGCCTTCCTAAAGTTTGGGCCATAACACCTTGACGCTGGCCCAATGCGGTAGGTTAAAGCGGTTGCAGGAACAGCCAGGACCAAAGGCTTGACGTGCCTTCCGAAGCACGGAGGAGCTCGAGATAACAAACTTTGATTGACCCGTTCCGGGATCGACCACGGTGAAAGTTGCTTTGTTTTCATATCAAAACCGGAACGCTCAAACCGTTAATTACGTGTAATATGTAACTATTATGTTTCTCAGTATGTTAACAATAAAACAATATTGCGATTTAATGAGAAACATCGCGTGGTCAAGATATTTTACTAATCTCAAGCAAACAAATTAGCGATTAGCTTCTATTCCTAAATATGCTGTTTCATTAGTCTCCAAATTAACTCCAGCTCCCATTAAACAAAGTTCAGCCAACAGTGTTCCTGTTGCAGTACCCTAAAAACTCTCCCTCTCCGAACAATACACTGAGCACAACGTGTGTATTGCCGCTGGTAGCAGCCATTTGTCTTCCTGTCTAATCTTTCATGATGACGACGTTGTTTTGCGATTTACACGCTCCCATTTGCAATGAGTGAATAAGCGTGCCTCTTTTATCTTTGCGTTGAATATGTTTCTCTCTAGTTCTCTTTAGGTTTTTCATGTCTTTTGTAACATGCGAATATACTATTGCCGATATTATGACTCGTAGACTTCAAAGGCAGGATGTAAATAATAATAAAAAACTTAATTTCAAAATCATGACAGTCAGTGACTGTGTAACAGGTACCCACCTCGATAAAGCTATTCAAGACATGATTAGAAACACAAAATAAAGCATATATTTAGAATAACCTAATTATACAAAAATTGTGTAAGTATACACGTGTAAAAGTACGCGTGCCTGCCTGGGCGCACTTGTGTTTGTGTGTGCTCAGGTTTGTGTGTTGTTCAAGTGTGTAAAGAAGATAAATATTTAGGTCTTTATTTACATTATATAAAATTTTATTACATAAAATTGGAGAAATAAAGTCAAATTGATGTCTTATCAGTTCTAAATTTAATGTAAGAGGATACGCTACAATTATTGTGTTTAGTTAAGCTAAAAGTAGGGTCATGCTGTGAAGATATTTTTGGCGCAAAGGTGATAAATTAGGTTTTATTCAAGTTGATCGTGAGAACATTATTAAATAACCACAGCATAGCTGCTCTTAGTGCCGACTCATCGAAATACCTAGCCTTGTCGCAATTTATGATTTACTACTATTATGTTTTATTTATTATATTATGATGACTACATCCATCTCTACTTTAAAAATAAAATGGACAATTGCCTTTTTAAACACTCCGGGAAATATACCAGACAAGAAACATCGGTTATACAAGTGTGTTAAGACCGGAATAAGCGCATGTCTTTATTTTATTTTATTACAACTAGCTTCTTTTATTAATTTACTTAGAATATAATCCCAGCCTGTTGCACAATCCCGTTTCACCTAAAATTTGATTTTTAACTTCAGTATCATCTAGGTGGTAGGCCCGTATGTAAGGTCGTCTGGGTAGGTACCACCGCCTTTTTTATTTCAGCCGTGTAACAATTTTGCTGTGTTTCGGATTGAAGGAAAAAGTAGCTAGTGTAATTAATGGGCATGTACGGCATTTCGTCTGAGACCTCAGGATGACAACGCACCTGCAATAACAAGTGATTTTTCCTTATACCTAAGTGATTTTTCCTTATACCTGCAATACGTGTCTATAGGCGGTGGTAACCTCTTACCACCAGGTAGGCCGTCAGCTTGTTTGTCATCTAGTTGTATAAAAATAATCTACGTGTAACAAAACTATCTAACTTGATTTGGAGTCATTGCATACATGGAAAGGATGGTCAGAAGAAGGCCAGTGGCCAGTACTGGGACGTGTGTAGGTTGGTGATGATGAGGTCTTTGCCACAAACATTTGTATCTACACCATTTAAAAAGCCCTTGAACATAGAAAGGTGAATTGCGTATCAAAAATAGATGTTGTTCATGAAAAATTCAGTTTGACAGAACGACAACTGTGATTCGATTACGGCTTATGCATTTTACATTATCGCGATTGGGTCTCTATTATTACGTGACAGGGGAATCAATTTTATCGGAGCGAAGAGGAAATGAGGAGTTTAGTTGTAGGTACTCTAGCGACAGTAATATCTTGAAGAATCATAATTATATTATGTACTTTTAACTACGGAATTGTTTTGACTTATACAAGTTGCTGACGAATTGTCGTCACACACAGTAAATTTTTCCCAACCTAAAAACCTCTGTACAGACTCATAGGCGGGACTCTATATAAACCTGAAACGTCGCCTTTGAATAACCATTTAAAAAATATTTCTACAAAATATTGCTCGTCTAGTAAATAAAATGAAAATAAAAATATTTTCACTGGATTGAATGGTTTCCTTTGTTAAAAGATTAAAACTTCACTGAGGAATTTCCAGCACTCCCTAACTAGAAGAGAAGACAACTAATATTGTTCCTATTAGTGAACAGTACACTAGACCCACCAGATACACTTACGTCCTCCGCATAAACAAGATAAAACACGACCCGGCGAACAAAGTAGCCCTTCACATCTCCGGCACCCTATTGTTTTATGCTTTTTATTGCAACACACCTCTGAAAGGAAATATAGTTAAATTAAAGACAAATTGTACATCGAATTTTGTGACAATACTGTGTTTTTTTGCTAGAAATGTTAATCTGACACATTGCGTTATACCTCTGGAGGTCTATGACAGTTGAAAAATCAATTCGCGTCTGGAATGTAATGCTTGACAGGTTAAAATAGAAGTATTAGTGCCAATGACCATGGAAGAAATAAGGATCCAATGATCAGAATATGATTTGTGTTTAAAGATTGAATTAGTATATTTCTAATACAAGTATTTACTCTGTGACTGAATGTGCGAGGAGGATTTGAGTGCTAAATAATAAAATATTGCTGATGCCTAGGTACATGGTGACTTTAATTTGGATTAAAGTCAATATACTCAAAACCGAATAGGATCTTTTCTATATTAACACCAAAATTTTCAAAGCAACAAGAAAATAAAACACTTGACGCAGACTAAAACTCGATTCATTTGTTATAAGTTGTTTGCAGTTCATTTTATATTTAGCATACGTAGCCTTTATTGGATAAATAATATTAAATGCATGACTGGACTTCTCGAAAGGTCGTCATTATTAATGGAAATTGCACCGATTCGTATTGGAGGCGAAGTGCAAACGCCGACAAATGAGATGAAACGGCGGCAAGGTGCCGATAATTCAGCTTTGAGCTCGCGCTGACTCAACAAAATCCATTCTCTCCACTGAGATTTAGGTCATAGATAGTCTCTTGTTATAATGAACGTTGATATCGACTTGATTCGCTTTGAAAAAAAATACAATTCACTTACAGGTAGGCTAATGAGGTCTTATCACGTCAAGTACTGTATTCTTCATGATATTCATTACTTATTGAAGTGCTATAAACTAGAATATTCCTAGCAGTTACCTAAAAGACATGCGTGATCGGAAGCGTTGAAATTAAACGGCATGTGATGAATGGTGACCGTAGTCTTTCGGTGTTTGTAAACCAAGTATTATGTTTTTTTATGGGGTGGCAAATACAATGTTTTGCTTGGTGCTTTGTGACCAAAGCAGGAAATGCATTGAGCTCCACGTTAGGTACTGAGTCTAACGTAATTTATAAAGACACGGTACCTATCAATTACAATATAGCACTTCGCCTCGTTGAAATGTATTGTGCCCTTCTTGTACTTTTCCTGCGGCCTTAATATACCTGCCATTAACTTTGTTAAATCTGTGGTCTGAAAGTAGGTACGTAGATTTCTTGATTTGAATATGCAAATTCCTTCCAAAACTCATTCTTAATCTGGCCAGGGCACTTCACTGATATTTAGAGACATTAAATTGATTTCTGGCCCTCAACACATGCTCGGCAGAATTAAGTTTGGGGTACCTGTTATTTGTGAAAGGCTTTTGAAGGCAAATGAAATTTTGTAGTACTTTAGCATACAGACGCAATGCGTTTCTGATTTACCTACGAAACTTCTCAATCTGTCTATCGTCATTTCACTTTTGAGCAGAGGAATTCTATGCTACATGGTAGAATTCAGTCCATTATGCCACAAAACCCCTCCCAAAATAAACGCAGCATAATACAGTCACAAACATAAAATGTCCGTGCAAATCTTTTATTATCATGTAAACTCATCCGGCGGGCCTGGGCACGCAAATTTTACGAGTGCAAGTCACGTGAGCCCTAAAATGTTAACAACTAGAATGTACACACACGTACGTAAATAAGTAGAGTCGAATTACGTCACCCACATTCTGCACCTCACATTTTTCTACGTGGAAATGCTAACGTGAAAATGTGAAGGAATGTTCAAAAGTATTAAATTCACATTTCGTGACTATATTTTAGTTTGATTAGCAAGTAAATGGCTCTGATTCAGTTGTTTTATTTAACTTGACCAATCAGTAATTGCATCTCGTAAGTCACAATTGTAAATGTTTCATTCAATCGAGGTTGATTGTGTGTGACTCACGTGACTTCTTTGAGCTGAACAAATATTAGAGTACATGACAGGTTTTTTCCTAATAAAGAAGAGCCTCAAAACTTTAGTTTTTGCAAAACTAAAGAACTATGATTTTTTTGTTTTTCTAAAAAGGTATGCGATGATACAGGTATGCGAGTCTCTAAAGTTAGTTTGATTATGTAATGCCTTGAATTCGTGGTTGCTATCAAACCCTTTGGCCTGTGTTTGACAACCATTTGACTACCGTTTCGACACTAGCGTTTCGTCGACGAGCAAAGCATGAGGCGGAACTAAAAAGTTGTTTATTTTCATATATTATATAGTCAGTCAATAAAATATTGAATGATGTCGGTGTGATACATTTTGACCATAAGAAAAACTAAATACAAAAATATCGATTGTAATTCATTTCGTATCTCTAATACAGCGACAAACAAACAGGGATTAGGTAATACGCTTACTCGCAGCTATGTGATGCTGCAATGTCAAAATCAATGGCGAGTTTTCGTCAAGCTCGATGCCGAATATTTCTGTAAGTGAATCGCACTGCTGATGACTACCTGCTAACAAAAGTTAGAAGATTTGTAATATACACTTCTAATAGTAAAAGTTCTTCAATTTGAATCTGTCTGGCTTCCAAAGATAGAGTTAATTTAACATCTTAAAATAGAATAACTAAATGAAATATATTGTTTTGAATACCTCAAAGCTTCAAGTTTATGTCATGTCTCTATTTATTGACCGTGAACTGTTATTTACCAATTTACTCATTTCAGATAGGTAAACAGTTACTAAGATCTAACGATTTTTTTATTTTGCATCGGCAGCGTTTTATTTATTCAAGTCTTTTTAAATTGAAATAAATTTTAGGTGAGTTCTGCTTGTTTTCGGGTTACACCAATTTCCTTTTAAAACTCGAAGCGAGACACGACAAACATGAATATTATTTTAGTGGAAGTTTTTTTATGGAAACGCCGACTCAACAAAAACATTCCATGTTGTCGCATAATTTAAGATCTCCAAATATTTTCTATACAAAAATTCAGTCGTGGTTGATCCGAATAAGAAAAGAATTTCCTGGAGATCGGTGAAGTATAAAAGATGCGGCTAATACCGGAATTTCAACGTGAGATACGATTATTTACCACGACGCTGACTTTGCTTCTTCGCACCCATATAAATTTGAGTTTTATCTGAAATTTCATATTCTGTATATTTTCCGGAAGATTCTTTATTGCATTGCCGCATTGCGTGATTTTTTATAGACAAACAAATAAAAAACGGGTTTTCGGGGATTTTATTTTTGCTACAAAAACCACTATACTGATATTGATGATTTATTGGTTAACGAATAAAGTATTGCATAGTCTTACTGATATTCATGAGTATAGCTTCTAAGCTTGATATCAATGTCTATAGTAATATCTATATTACTATAGTTTGGCGTTTTAGGAGCCAGTTGAATACCAGCATCCGATCCAACATTCTGACATTCATAGTGAACGTCAATAACCCTCGCTTTGACGCACCGCAAAAAAAGTGATACTTAAGTATATTTCCCATTCGTGATCACTTGACCCCATGTTTACAGCTCAAAACTAGCATCGGATCCAAATGCTAACGAATAAGGTTGCACTAACAACCACAACCACTTGACGTGCCTTTCAAAACATGGAGGTGGTCGAGGCTACAAATTTTCATTGACCCTTCCTTAGTCAGCCATGACGAGAGTTTTTGTTTTCGTAATCGGAACCAAAGCGCTCAAAATAGGTTCTTATAGCTTAGAGACCATTAATCAAAGCTGATACATTTTATTTTATTATAAACTTTTTTCATTTTACTTTAAATACACGGATATCAGTAAAGTATAAATAACACCAAAACATACCCAAAATCTTACTAAACAGTATTTCAAACTAATAATGAAAAATCTAACAAAGCGCAATCATTCAACAATAACGTATGACAAATACACAGACGTAATAGAATTAGACTTAAGCTTCATTTTAAATGTAGGTTAATAAATCTAATTTACGTATCCAAAAGTCCGGTGTTTGTAGTTGAAGTGAGCACGACTAACCGTGACACAGATCCTAGCTAATTACTGCTACTATAAACGTTGTGAAAATCGAGTTTTAGTTCCAACAATTAAAAATACAAATTTATGGAAATGTGATTTGATCATTCCTGTTCCACCCCCTTTACCTATAAATTGACCAACTAGCAGACATAACTCACTAGCCGGCATAACTCTGTTTCCGTTATAATTTCATTTAAGCTTTCAAAGCTTTCATGGCAACAAGATCAATGAGCTGAAGTCTCAAAGGTAAAAAAGTGAAATTCAAATGTTTATTCGCGTATTATTTTATTTTAATGTTTGTTTTCAGCTTTCAAACTAAAGACTTGTCATATTGACCTATTAAGAGGTAATGATTGCCTCACGGCCTTTCACGTCACTCACTTATTTCTGATCTGCTAGCTGGTAAATAATAACGGGTTTTTTATTTCAGTCGGTTCCATAATTTGTAGTCTAAATATATCTTACATTAAATCCAAGTAATATGCACAATCGGATCGCTCTGGAACGGTAGGAAGCAAAGATAAACTGACGCAAGTTGCAAGTTTGGTGCCAAACGTAATCTAGTCGATGCACATTTCGCGTCAGTGTGCCTACCTCGTAACATAAGTCGGTTTGCCGACGGAATCCGAGATCTGTCGTCACAAAGAGACCGTATCCATTTATATATTATACACAATACAATATTCCAAATTTAAAACAAGGGCGCTTGTCTAATTTATAGTACGAATAAAAATCATCACCAGCCTTTATACGTCGGGTGAAACACAGGAGGAGTTTGGACCATAACACCACCACGCTGGCCCAATGCGGGTGGGTGGGTTGTAGTGGTTGTAGTAATAACCGGGACCAACGGCTTAACGTGCCTTCCGAAGCACGTAGGAGTTCGGGATAATAAATTTTTGATTGACCCATCCCGGGTTCGTGTAACGTTGCACGTACATGAATGCCTAATATATATTTAAAAACTAAACTTATTGACAATTTCATTAACATTATATACAATTTTACAAACATTTCTACTTTATTAATAAAATTAAATACATAAATATTGAAAATAAACATTAACTAACGTAACTATTAAATCACTATTATAATAATAAACGAAAACATAATATTTACAAATCCTTAACAAAAATTAAATACGAATATAATTGTCAAACTTGATGTGTGACTTCTTGTACTTAATACTCGTCGCTATTGTTTGCAAGCCGGTTTGCGTGGAGCTCGCTCGGCCACTCGGTCCGCTGAGAGCGACAGACCAACAACAGATAGCTATAGGCAAAGACGTTCTCTGTGTGAGACTTTATATCGTCAAATCTTTCTATCTGATATAGTTATTTTCTGTTTTTTTTAAATATTCAAAGTACATCTTAAACGTACATTAAACTTAGTGTGTTACTTTCTCCCCAATTGGGTAAGTGTTGAACAGATTTTATTCCGCTGGTGCGTAGCTTGTTTTGTAGTAATATATTTTATATGTAGCAATATGTTTTCGTAAATATCAATTGTAGTAGTTGATTATTATTATATTACGTATCAGTAATACCATATTTAATAAAATAGTTCCTTGGCAAAATTATTTTTGCCAGCAAATTTTATAGGGTAGATTTTTATATTTTGTCTTACCGCCTAACTTAAATATTTTACAAAATTATTTCTATTAATTACATTTGGCTTTAAATTAGTGTTTAACTTTTTATTTGAAAATTATTATTTTGAATTAGTTAATTTCTCCTGTGAATTCCTGTCTGATTCCTAAGAGCCACTTCACCACTATTATCGGTCATCCCTTTTTGCCTTCTGCTTAATGGCCGCATAACGTCTAGTGGTGGACAACACCTAATCCGCACGATGGTGAATTCCAGGGTTCGACGTACGGAGTTACATTCGACGTCCGGAGTTACGTTCTACGTACGGAGTCAAACCCGAAGACCCTACTACCTACGTTCTTCGAGGAAGGTCGTCGTAACCTACGTCGGTGCACCACACACAGCCATCGAGCTGAACATCTTCCCCAACGCAGCCACACCTCTGCCTACCTACCCGTCGTGCGTGCCCTCGCCGAACAACACCAGGGAATAGGGAAGTACCGATCTGCGAGGCACAAATTAAGCGGGCTTAACTCCCACGACCCAACTTTTTTTTAAGAAAAATTATTTTTTTCTTTTAAATATATATTTTTTTTTTGCTGACGCGTGGGCCTTTTTATTATAAACCGTGTCCCCCGTCACATTCGACCATGCGATAGTTGCTTTGTTTCTGTAATCGAAACCAGAGCGCTCAAACCACTACGCCACCGAGTTCCTCACTACGCCACCGAGCTCCTCAAGAATAAAAATAATTATGATTAAAGGTAGATATAACATAAATGAACGATCATGGTGACCTTCTTTGGTCTCTGATTTTAATTTGAAATATTAGGTATTCATAAATTAAATTACGATTTGTACTCAAATCGTAACTTTTTACTTTTTTTACAAAAACTCTACTTATAATAATTTAATTTATTTTTATTTCTTTCTCTTTCACAGTATAGCCATTACACAGATTTTGATAAGAAAAAAAATATATAAATCAATTTCATAACTATATTGTGAGAGACTGGCCTCCGTACTAGGAAAACCTGTGTTACAGATTACCTGGCTCTCACCACTTCACTTTAAGAGAATTCAGAGATATGTATTTTCACAAATAGAGCTAATATTGTTACAAAAAGGGCTACTTAAAATTATGTTAGCTACCTTTTATAAAGAGTTTTCTATAGATCTTTTAACAATACTTTACTTTTGATCGCTAATTCTATTAAAACAACTCTTCAATTTTAATTTGAGAATATCTAATTAGGATCTACGCAATATTTGATTATCCTAATCTTTCAAACATTATGGTGACCTTTTTTAGGACCTCGTCCAATTAAATTCTAAACTTTGTGCTACTCAAAGGCGAGTGGTTGATTTACCGTGACAATGAAGACTTGATAATGATATAATTATACTTATGATTATGGAAACTTTTTGGAAGACTTCAAAATTGTCCTTCGTGAATATATAACGTTGGCGATCAATATTAAGTTTTGTTAAAATAGCAAAAAATATACTTACACAATGAGTTACTAACATCGTTACTTAATTTTTGAAATATTCAGAAACTTAGCTATTATATTGTTAAGGAGACTCTGGCGGGCTACTAAGTGACAAAAGGTTAATATAGTAACATTTTCTACGCAATAGCAGATCAGACTTAATAAAGTTTATAAATGCGCACCTAAAACAATTAATCACACTATAAAGAGTTCAATCTGTTCTACTTGACCTCAAAATGTAAAAGTTATAATCCCTGCAATAACAAGGAAAAATCACTTGATATTGCAGGTGCGTTGTCATCCTGAGGACTATATAAGATGAAAACCAAAATTATAATAATAAGCAGTTAAGCGAATTGAATTGAGGTGAAGTTATAACTAATTGGTAAGTAATAAGAAGTTACATTCCATGCATTATCTGTAATATGCACAAAAACAACACAATTTTTTACTATATAATATGCTACCTCCGACAAATCATGAAGGCGCTGGAAAAAAGTACTAGGAATGCAGGACTTATTAAGAACTTTTTAGCGGTTGCCTTTCAATTTTCGGTCGTCAAATAGTGTGAAAGCATATTTATGAGATGTTAATACCATCCATGTCCTATAATGACGTTGGCTCCCTTCCTTAATACACTGAAACAGAGCAAACTAATTCACGGCTTCCCGTCAAGTATCAGATTCCAGACACAATTGATTTTTCATTTGTCATTGACCTCCGGAGGTATAACGCCGCTTGATAGATTACATAGGAAAGCCGGTAGTTACCCTGCAAGCAGGCTTACCACTGAACAGAAATAATATTCTTATTTGATTGTATGTAGGAAGTGTAGATATTCTTTGCCTTGAATAATAGGTCCAGCCAAGTATACTTCTAGAGAAATTTAACGGTTTCTGAAGCTTTAGAGGACACGTCGCTTTTCACATTACAAACGATTTTACCGCTAACTCAAAGATAGAAATTATATTTCTCTTTTTAGATTAAAAAACCGGCAATGGTACTTACTAATCTTTTCAATCATAAAAATTACTACAAAATTAAATGTCATGTTTCTCTCTGTCTTAGTTTGAGACAATTTAATTTTTTTTTTAAACTATATTTCTAACGAACAGAATTTTTGTATAAAATATTAAGTAGTTTCAATACATGACAAGTTTAAAAGTAAATATAAAAAAAAGCGGAAAGCTATGGACTGCCCGATTTAGATATTTTTATTAAAACTTGATGAAAACTAACAAGCAAACGTTTGTCATAGTATAAAAAAATGAATTAAAAATAATGCACAAGAAAAAATATATTATATATAATTCTTTAAGCCATACAATATTACACAGCATTCTGGCACACACGACAGGACATAGACAGTTAAGTAGAGACTATACTTTAGGTAATAAATACAACATTTTGCCTGACTTTACATGAAAGGTCCACATTGTTAACAGTATTCGCAAAGTGTGAATCCATGCGAGAGGATGTCAAAGCTCTACAAAGGTCGTACGTAAGCCTTTACCATTCTGGAATGTTGACGACTGTTAAACATATTAGGGTTTTATTTTTAGTGCAGTAAACAGCATTGTAGATATTTTCAATTGACTGTAAAAGGAGCTTCTCAATTCGACGAAATTTTTTTAGGTACAGGTCTAGGTAGGTATATCTTCGCCTGGAGGATCTTATTTGGTCTCTAAAAAAATCAACTCAAAAAATAAAGGTCAGTTTTTAAGATAATGGTAAGTACTTATATTAAATTTATGTTTGCCTTTTTTAGTGTTCTGATGTCTTTTGGCTTAACGTGCCTTCAGAAGCACGGAGGAGCTCGAGATAACAAATTTTTGGTTGACCCATCCCGGAATCGACCATGCCGACTATTGCTTTGTTTTCGTTATCAAAACCAGAGCGCTAAAACCACTATGCCACCGAGCTCCTCTTATATTTATGCTATCACAATAGTTAGTTAGGTAGTTGAGATTTTTTTTTATTTCATAAATAAGAAGTTTAAAACTCATAAAGAAATTTTGCAAAAGAAATAATATATTTACGTTGTAATTTAAATATAATATAATATAATATATTTTTCAAACATTTATAATAATGTTAAAATCAAAAATTAAGAATATATTTACGATTAATAGTTTCACAGATTATGCAGTGGTATGTTTGATGTGTAGCGGCACTTCATCCAAATGCTCCATAAAAAATCTACAGACCAGGCGATATCACTTGTTCATAAAGTACTTAAAAATGTACTATGGTTATACAGACTCTTTGTTGTACTTTAAAATTTCAAAAATATAATGCATCAATTTAACATAAGTTATCAAAGGTGGACAAGAAGAGATCTTTTCTTGCTTGCATGTGAAATGCAGGCAACACGAAGTGCATTTAAGACATCGATAGAGTAGACATAAATCTCCATTGTAAATTATATTGACAAAATTAATAATAGTATGATAATTTTTGAAAAAAAATTGCCCATTTTTTTTTTAACAGTACAACTTAAACAACTTTCAAGTTTGAATTGTGTTTATGGATAAAAATGGCATATTTTTTTTTATATTTCTGAAAAATAGCGCCATATTCAAACATAGCCATAGGCAACATCCCATATCGAACAGTTTGTGCCAATTTTAAAGGAACCTAGACACCTATAGATTAGATATTGTCAGTCATCTCATAAATTTTAATTTCCATAACAAATTTTCCCAAAGACTTATTTATATATACACTTTTTCAATTTATCATTTAAATTTGTTTCTTTCATTTCCATAATTCGTTTCATCCCTATATCATTGAAGTGGAATGCAGGGAAGGCTAAATAATTTTAGTTTGAGAAAACGACCACAGAATCGACTCCATCGTGTCACGAAAGTGAATACTAGCACCATTAGAACTTCCATACAAGTAATTTGCACACGATAAAAGCAGTAACAGTTCGCAATGAACGCAAACATGTTAATACGAATCAAAGCATTCTGTAAACGACTTGAGCACTTTGCTCTAATTACTGGTTAAGTTAACACACTGTTTGTAACTTGGGCAACTTGTGCATTTATTTTATATACGATTGCGGAGTTTCACTGTTAAGCAGGTTGATTCTAATACTGCTAGCGCGAACCTGAAAAGTGAATTTAGGTAAGAAAAATTAATAACAAATAAATATAAAAAAATATATTTCTATTTTTTATTGACGGTTTCTATGCTAAATAAATATTTGTTTTTTAAAGTCCGTGTCTACTTTCAATTGAATAATATCGGTATAGAGAATAATAGATAGTGATACGATAAAACGGTTAACTTATTTTTTAAATGATGGATGATTTAGGTTGATATATGCTGACTATTCTTGAAGCTATTTACTACGTCATAATTAACAGAAATGTTGCTTTCAATTTTTAACTTATGTTAACCAAGTCCTAGATAGCTCAGCGGTCAAAGCATATAGTTTTTTTTCTAGTTGAGATGTGTTTTTAAAGATTTAGTTTGTCTTAGTAGAATCCACCGTCCTAATTTACCCGTTTAATTTGCGAGACGCATATAGGGCGAAAACGTCAGAGCACTTGATACGAAATCCACATCCTTCGTATGTCTATTTAGTAGTACTGCAACATATCTAAACACGTACGAACGGTTAAAGCATCCTGTACAAACGTAAAGGCTCCGCAGAGCTTTGGACTGGTTTGCCCCGATGTTTTGTTTGTTAGACATGGTAGGCGTTTGCCTTGCTAACACTTCAGTTTTGTGGGTAACCCTAGAGTAGTCCAGCTATTCCGAGCCAGAATGGTCATTTTACTGTACCTACAACATACAGACTAAAATGGAATTGTTTTATCAAATATAATGAAAACTTTATTTATAAGGTTGAAATTATGAAAGGTAGAGAGGTATAAAAATTTCGCAACAGAACTTAAATTTTCCCAAACATTTCGCGTTTATAAAACAACGGCTAATTTTTATTCTATTTGTTATTCTTTATCAAATGCAAATTGAAAGTTGTAAAATTTAAAAGCCCCGTTGGTCGACTTTTGAATAAAATGAATTAAAAGCTTACATTGTTGTTGGTAGGTATCGTTCTTTGGTCCGTTATGACGACATAATATTGTACATGCTGAAGAAGCATGAGGCTAACATGCACATACCCCAAATGCACTACTAGCGTCTTCGATTTGTGAAGCACTGGCTGGCGGACTGATTTACAAATTAAGTGAATACAATAATATACAAGCCTGGTAACTTAAAATTTATATCCCTTAAAGTAGAAATTACTTACACTCAATGCCTCTTTCCATTTAATTTTGTATCGTTAGATTCAGCACTTGATCGTTACATCGTTAGTAGTTTTTCTCTACCACAGGATACCAGACTACCATAACATACGTGGGGATATCATTCACGCACCATTACCCCGACCGTAAGATGATATTCAAATGTGTAGTGAGAACGGTATTCTCACAAATAAGCCTTACACAAATCAAACAGGAATATTTGATATGTAGCATTGCTTGCGTATATCCGACTTTTATTTAAGATGGAGAGAAAGACAAAGTATGGCGCATTTCTGTTTCACTGTTTAATAATAACCGCTTGCAGGGAATACTGAGCTATCTGCCAAAATATCCAATATGAATTTATTTGCGACTCTACTTTATCGACAAGACAGTGACAGTAAATCTTCCTACTATCTTTAGCCATTCTTGAAATTTTCCACACAACATCACTGACAAACAAGTCGATTTTTTTGAAGGAAAAATATTTTTTCTTGTGAACTCCATAGCTGAATTCAAATTCTTTAATTTGGTTCTGCGAATGGGCCGTTATTCCTTATTAATGCGCATACACTTAAGAACTAAACTTCTCCCGCTTACTTATTTGGAATTAATTTGACTTGTACAGTGGTTCTGTAACAATTTGATGTTATTATAAATAAGATATAATAATAAGAATGTGAAAGTAGGATATATTTATGCTCGTGTCTATCTCGCTACGAATCATGCTTTTTTTTTCTTATATTCGCATTTACACACGACTGCAAATCAACACTGGGTAGGCTTAAGCCGTTGTTATAAAAGTCATTTTACAAGAGACGTGCTCCCCTTGACAATTTCCGCAACTTACGGAAAATGAGACACAAACACCCTAAATGGATTTAGACAAAATTGATCGTGCCCAAACTTTGCTTCCTGTGCCGCTTATTTTTTTTTCATACGAAACATACTGTAAAATATTAGTTTGAGATACGTGTCAGTTGTTCAGAAAATGGCTTGTCGCGACGCTCGCGTGATTGATACGCCTCCCACATGTCCAAACCGCCACTTGGACCATTTATCTTGTGGAATTTTTACAACAAAACCCGGCTATAATGCACTGGTTCGTACAAATTTATACTATCTGTGTGGAGCGCGCCGTTTAGACATTTGGTTAAATATGGAGCTATTAAAAAGCGTGGTCTAAAAGCGTCGAAATTTAATAAAGTTCTATGAAATATATCGTGAAAAATATGTGCGAATAAGCGCTTCAAGTGAATATAAGTAGAAAAGTAAATAAAACAAACCAAATATTATTTAAATTCAAATCACTAGGTGGTAGGTGGTTTGAGGAGTTCGGTGGCGTATTGGTTTGAGCGCTCTGGTTTCGATACGAAAAACAAAGCAACTTTCGCCATGGTCAATCCTGGCACAGGTCATTCAAAGTTTGTTATCTCGAGCTCCTCCGTGCTTCGAAAGGCACGTTAAGCCGTTGGTCCCGATTGTTCCTGCAACCGCTTTAACCCACCAACCCGCATTGGGCCAGCGTGGTGGTAATATGGCTCATACTCCTTATGTGTTTCTCCCATGTAGATAGGGCTGTGCCCAGTAGTGGGACGTATATAGGCTGGTGATGATGATGATGATGATGATGATGATGAGGTGATAGGTCCGGTTGTAGGGCCATCAAATTAGGTACCATCGCCTTTCTTATTTTAGCCGTGAAACAATTCGCTGTGTTTCGGATTGAAGGGAAAGGTAGCCAGTGTATATACTTACTGGGCATGGAAGGCATTTCATCTGAGGCCTCAGGATGCTTACACACCTGCAATATCAAGTGATTTTTCCTTATTATTGCAGATGTCTATAGGCGGCGTTTACCAGTTACCTCCAGGTGGGCCTTCAGCTTGTTTGGCATCTAGTTGTATTAAAAATATATTTACTACGATGCTCATAGGCAACAGCTTGGATTGTACCCTTTTGACATTATAGTGCCAAAAGTCAAATCTTGTCATTAGTTTGGTCTACAGAACCTGACCATTTTCGATCTCTGTTAACTTTAAAATCACCGGCAAGCATTTTGTATCCAACAAGAAAATTACAATTCCAAATCAAATCAAAATAAATAAAACTTCATTCTACAGTTAAAATCTATCAGTGTAAATTTCAATTCAATTTAATTTCAAATTCCAAATAAAATTAAGGAAACACAAAAGACACCTATGTATGAACCACCCAGAAGGCTAAATTATTTAGAACTATTTTGAGTGAGTTTCTAAATGTCGATATAATTTTCAATGTTGCACTATTATCAGCATACAATGTCTACGATTGTTTTCTATTAATAATCACTCATTTGTCTGAAATATGGATTATATTTCACCACACCTAAAAATACTATTTTTACAGATTTCTTAAACCCCAGTATTGCGTACCTACAATTGTGATTAGAATAAAGTCCATTGTTTTTCTTCTCTTACCCAAACAACATACAATAATAACATCAATAAACAAAACAATAATGGAGCTGATATACAATGTTATGGTGCCAATAGACTAATAGCGATCTCAACGACGAGAGTGGCCAAGAATCGTACGGTCCGCGCAATATAGTTACCAATGTACATTTCCTTACCTTTGTTTTCGCCAGTCACGCCGTCGCCGTCGCCGCCGCCCGTTCCCGTGGCCAGGCCGTTAAAAATCCATTCGAGTGGTAAACACTGCTATGTCCATGTAAGACATCTCAATTAAATAAGAAAAAAATACATAAAATTAATTCTCTATATTATGTAAAAAGTTGCATATTACCATAGAAGATAGGACGAATGTTCCTTCTATTCTACTTCTGCCTTTCATAAAAGGTAAGATTGAAATAATTAGGTAGACCAATTATTTATAACAAGAATCAGAACTAGCACTTCGATGTGGGATAAGTTGGCAAATAGTATACAAAATTTTTGAACTCAGAAATAGCAACATTGTTCCACTTGTTACCAGTGATTTGTGTGTGTTGTGGAGCGAAATATAAAGATTTTTTATAATTACTAAGGTATCGAGAAGAATAGTAGTATGATGGATTGAGCGCTCAATAACTAACGACAAGCAAACTATTGTTCAACACGATGAAAGACGGAATAATAATTTTCTATAACTCTTGCGTACAAAAACAGTTTACAAACAGCAACTTCAGATGCCTGAATAGCTTTTTGAATACTTGATAGTAGGTCAACTACACAATGGTTCTAGCTCTGGTGTTTTTCATTTAAGGCCAAAATCGTTTTGTGGCTTTATACTGTCATTGAAAGCATGATTTATTACTTAGCCTAATATTGATCGTCTTTGACAGGCGATTCCATTATCACATTTATAATGTAAACTAACGTAAAGCAATGTGCTTATTTCTGTTAGTCTAATGATTTTGTAATTTTATTGCGTGTGATAAAAATATGCAAATTGATTATAATTTACTTAGTACTAAGCAGTAGCTGACAGAGCGGGCCCGCCAGCTTGGATGCTGGTTATCGCGCCAAATTTGATGTTCATGCAATTCATCCATCCTCCCGTGATCGTACACAATACGCCTGACTGATCTCACTACTGAGCTACCGAGGACTCGGGGTAACCTCGTCAATTGCTACTATCTGTTTTTGCTGCGGGTTTTGATGATAATTTTCTGTTTGGATATTTTTGAAAATGAAATTAGTTACTCCACAGCTAATTATTCCTGAATTTAAAAATATGTATCTAATTTTCCTTATGGCATAAAATTGCGGCTATCTGTCAACGTGCTAAAGGGCTATTTATAACCCACTTCAAAAACGAGGAGGTACAATTCGGTTGAATGCTTTATTTATTTATAAACTAAAGACAGACTAATTGGTCGAAGCTATAATGTTAGAATTATTAGTTACTACTGAAACTTATAATAACTCAGGCAGCAAATCTGAACAACTCGCTCCGAATAATGAAAACCGAATTCTAATTGACCAAGTTAACTAGATTACGTCTGGTAATGACAAAGCAACCGGTTCGTTTCGTCTGGAAAGTTATATTAAACAAAATAATTATTCTAATTAAGAGTCATAAAAGGAACACGCCAACCGTAAAGTGTCCCCTTACAAACATTCCAAGAATCTCATTTAAAGTTCAGCATACTCCGAAAGTCGGAGGCGAGTGTATTATGTGCGCATGTACTAACTTTAACTCGCATAAGGCAAGCAGGCTGAATGCTTGCATTAGGTCGCTCCATAAATATAACGCGCTAAACGAGGACATCTCTGGATCTTGCTGACATGTCAATCCCTGGCCCAATAAATAAGTGACCACTGAGTATAAATAAATATAATGAGATGAAACACTTTTTGTAGCGGTGTGCTGCTCTGGGTAGAACTATATTATAATGAGACTTTTGGATAATCCTAAACCAAAACAGGTTTCTTCTGACCAGAGGTATAGTGAGGCAGCTATATTCTGGACACGAGAAGAGTAAAAAAAAAGGTAATGCTTTGCACCTTGCTTTTTTACTTTTTTTACCTGTCAACAGAACACAGTCATAGTCTCGGGTCTAAGTCTAGGTGGTTGAAAATGAAGTCATCCAACAGAGAACTTAAGCCATCAACATAGCCCACCGAATTTGTAATCTGAAGCAGAACTGTTGAATGTTGGAGTAAGCGGCTATTTGGTTAGAGACAGCGGTTAGGAACACGCGGATTGGGTTGTTCTCAGGTTCGCTGGAGCAACGATCTATGGAGAGTGGCGGGCAGTAACTGGTTGAGGCAAATATCAAGTGGCGTTCCTGCGTGCGAGGATAATGATGATGATCATGATCCTTTTCTAAACAGCCTCATTCGGAACCAACTTCACGGTTGCATCATTAGTAAGTTACAAGATAGAAGGATAATAGTACTATTTAATTATCCAACCAAGTACAATATAACTTTACATTTTACCTTGTTCAACGTCTACGACAAGTATATCACAGGGTTTATTCAACAGCATATTATCAGGTCATTTAACGGGCATTACAAAATATGCGGTAACCCAGTTTTATATTATCTCGTCTACAATGATTTAACTCACTGGCAATGAGCTGCGATCGTCAGAGAGTGTAAGCTTATTATATTTCATTTAAGAACATTTCTTAAACATTAGTTAAGACACGGATAATCCCTTTGGGCGAGGCAACTTGGTAATATTTTATAACGTCCATAACTTATTTCTGCTTATACACACGGGCGGCGTCCGGATGTTTTATACATTTAATAACGCGCAAACACAGTCCAAGAGTGGTACTAAGGCAAATTTATGGTCCAACTTAGAGATGTTTCACAAATGACGGCACCACCGGGTATTTTCTCTCCCCAAGTTTGTCAGAAAGACAAGCGTTTATTTTTGAGAGTTTGTTCACACATTTAGATTGGCAAGTTTGTTACGACGTGTTAACTGCAGTTTATTGTTGGTGAAATGTTCTTTGCAATTGATAGTCTTATGACTTCGTGCAATTTTATTGTCAAACGAATTTTTTAAGTAGTCTATTTAATGATACGATACGAACAGACCTTTATTCTCAACGAGGATTCCGCTTATCGCTGGCTAAGCGACGTGCGTGTGTGGGGATCGGCGAATGCCTGATCGTAACGGCACGGATCGTATACCCACTGAAACTCCTCGGCAACTCCACTGCCCTTCGTGGGAGTTGCCTAGGCACTGCCTAAGCAATTTACCACCCTACCTACAGGCATCCAGCCTTACGGCCAGGTTTCGCGCCGATGGAAAGTCGCTAGATATAATTTCTTCAAGGGGATAATTTCCATTTAAATATACATACATCACTCTGTCTGTAAAACTTCGTCATGCTAGCACAGTCTTTTGAATTTTCATTTTTATTATATGCAATTTGTTTAATTATCTTACAATCAGATGAATCTAAAATTGTAGATTGTCTTTGATACTAACATATTTATCTACTTTTGTACTACTGTTATAATGTCAAGCTATATGACAGCATTCTCCTATCAAAACAACCAATACCTTGGTGATCACCAGATGAGCTGTTTTCTTGTTTGCCATAGTAATAACATACTTATGCTTTTTCACATCTTAGTTCTTAGGACGACAACACTACAATACTAAGTGATTTATACCTTGTTATTGCAGATGTCTATCACGGTAATCACTTACCACTAGGTGGGGCGTCTGTTTGTTTGTCTTGTTGTTTTTTTACACAAAATTTATTCTTATAAAAAAAACTATTTTTTGAGCGCCTGACTGTGATAGCACCTCCACCACGGGAGATACCGGCTAAATTACTACTTGATAGTGACGTGTTCCTGTGGCGAGTTAGTTTTCCAGAAAGTTCTATGTAAGGAAGCAGAGGGACTCGTCATTTATATTGTCAACATGACGCTTTCCATTGATAGTATTGTCTTATAGTTTCCCGAGCACTACACATATGAAAAAAGGGACGAACGAAAGACCAGATGCAAGACGTGAGGGACGAGTAATGTGTTGACGAGTCATCAGAGAGACGCCCACTGCTGGGCATTGGCCTCCCCCAAAGATCACCAGACCCATCGCTTCTGCGATGTCCGAATCCCGTGACCCTTACCTGATCGTCGGTCCACCTTGTGGGAGGCCTACCAACGCTGCGTCTCCCGGTACGCGGCCGCCACTCTAGAACCTTTCCGCCCCAACGGCCGTCAGTCCTCCTTGCAATGTGGCCTCCCTACTGCCACTTAAGGTTATCAATTCTTCGGGTTATGTCGGTGACCTTAGTTCTCATGCGGATCTTATCATTTCTGATTCGATCAGAGAACCCCCGAGCATAGCCCTCTCTATTGCCCTTTGCGCAACATTAAGCCTTCTTATGAGGCCCATTGTAAGCGGCCAAGTGAGTGAGTTAAATACAAAATACAAAGTAACGTTAAATATTTTATAAACTTATAAAAGACAATTGACATATTCAGTCTTCCCGTGACCACGATGGCTGTAAAGTAATCGAATCGTCGCGTCGGGTGTCTAACAATAATGTTACATCTAATTAAACGCGAGTTGAGTCCGGTAAAGTGGTTTTATTTGAAATGCTTACCTTTGATTTACACAAGAGGCGTGCAAAGGCACCTTTTAGGCCGGCAAGGTAGAGGCAGCATATATTAAATGTACTACCTGTCTTCGCATAATGTGGTATTTTC
The DNA here is from genome assembly GCA_947347705.1 of Nymphula nitidulata. Classification (NCBI taxonomy): domain Eukaryota; kingdom Metazoa; phylum Arthropoda; class Insecta; order Lepidoptera; family Crambidae; genus Nymphula; species Nymphula nitidulata. Next base: position 6,845,428 of record OX374622.1, read on the forward strand.
TTACCGCTTCAAATCACGTGGTTTTCAGTTATTTGCCGAGCTTTGTATAAAAAAAGGTAGCAACGCGTGAGTAGTCCTCAATGTTATTAGACCCTTGCCGTGTAAAAATAATGTTTGTTTCTTTGATTAGGTACATGAAACTTTTTTAATAATTATATAATCAGTATAATAGACTTTTTAAAAAAGTATCACGTACCGTGTTAGAAAATACTGGGTTCTCTATTATTTTCATTTTTTTTTTTTTATACAACTAGATGACAAACAAGCTGACGGCCCACCTCATATATTATAATGTTTTATTTTCCAGAAAAACAGTTACCCTTTTAACTAAATATTTTTCATATCTACGCTGACTATTTATTTTTTTACTTAATAAATGTATTGGTAGCAAAATAAGAATCTTTTATATTAAAGACATAAATCAAATTTAATGCTGAAATAGTAAGCCACCTTATTCCGAGCAAAAATATTTAACCAAATACCATTTTCAGTTATTCTGAGTAGAGTTGAGATTTACAACTCCACTCAATATATAACGCAATAACTTAAAGACTTTCCGCGACGTAACTTTCATAACGCGTGACTTATATAAAATTGATGTTCAATATCAGTATCAAATTTTCAATAATCAAACAACTCTTCGCTCCAATATTATCTCAGAGCACAATATCGCCGACAAAAGGCGGCATTATCGAGCCAGCTTAAAATAATAAGCGTCCAAAATTTTGTGTCGAGCTTCTGTTGGCGCCAAATGTTCCCAACTCGTCTTATGAGTTGAAATTACTGGAATTCGTCATAATTTCTTAGCTATTACAACTCGTGACTCTTCCAGGGCAGGTGTTCTCAAGCTAATTATAAAGCAACTATGAAACATGCTATATGGTGCATAAGGTCAGCTTTAGCCATTAGCATGTAAAGTAGCTACTTACTTATACGTTTCTGCACAATTTGAAAAACAAATGAAAGTAGGCAAAAAAAAAAATGTGTCATGAAAGTTTAGCAATAAATAATTCATATTATGTATTTAGCATAGAAAAAAATAATATTAACAAACTAAACAAACTAGCAACCGCCTGCCGCTTTACCGGCGTGGATGCAGGCATCACTGTAAAAAGTATCCTATGTCCTTTCCAGGATCTCAAACTATGTCCACAACAAATTTCATCTTAATCGGTTCAGTGGTTTAGGCGTGAAAGCGCAACCAATAAAGAATCAAACTCACTTTCGTAGGTATGATATGTATTAGATTGAAGTCGGATTTAAGATATATTTCAATAATCGTAGCTCCCGGCTATTTTCGCAATATGACCGTAATGTAAGCATATTTGCAAAGGTTGAAAGTACACATACTAGAAGCACGCACTATTACCACAATCTTGAATTAACATTCTAAACGTTATGTCCATGCTATCATGTCTTTGATGATATTCAACATTAAATAAATATATCAAAGTAACTGTACAATAATTTGATAAAGTGCTATGCTTTTATTCTACAGATAAGTATTTAAAGTTATAATTGCTGCACTCTAATCTAATTGTCAATTTACTATGTGAGAATCAGTATTATTATTGTATGTAGCTATTTACAGATTTCAGTTAATACTTACTACGATAAGAGTACAGAGAGTTCATATTTATGGCACGTGTTTTCTGATAGCTTAGACCATTTTTGGAGTGTGTTAGTAATAATAATTTATGGAAATTATGTTAATCACGATAGGAAAGCTTACTATACAATATATGATTTATTTTTAAGACACTGGCAGTGTATTGCTCAAGGTAGAACATAAAAAAGTTAAGTAATATTTTTCATTACAGGTATTTAACCCGCGGCGTTTTTCCACCGGCGGGCTCTGACAATTGAAAAAGCTATCGTGTCTGGAATCTGATACATGACGGGCTAAAAGTTATGTTGAGTTTCTTGCATCGAATCTTCTTCTTGGCTAAAGTAATTCATCGTAAAGAAGTTAGACTGAGTCAATTTTTATAAAGAGCTTCTTGATGATGTTTTTTGATTAAAGCTATATATAACCCAGGTCCGGTCTTTCGTGGAATATTGATCGCACTTGTAAGACTGTGCTAAGTATCTCCTTGATGCACTGGACAGATTGCAGCGTCGTGCTGTTCGTATTATTGACAATGTGGAGGTCACTAATGACCTTAAGCCTCTATGATTGCGTCGCTTAGCGCCTTCTATCGGCTTTATTGTGAAGAGCGCTCTGAAGAGCTTTTGACCTTATCCACCTTACCCTTTCATACACGGGATCATGCGTACTGGACTTCGGAGTCATCAATTCACTGTTTCCACAACATCACGTACAAATAAATTTAGTACCTCGTTTTTTTGTCTTCCAGAACTTGGAATTTTTTGCCAGCACTTGTGTTTCCTCCTTTCTATAACAAGGGTTACTTCAAAAGCGGCGACCTTATAGGCCAGCAAGGTGGAGGCTTAGAATAGTGTGTTTACGCTCCACATCTGGTGGAGTTGAGTCATTTTCCGTGCTATGTTGAAAAATACTGACGTCCTTAGTTTCCATTATCTCCTCTTGCAATCAGCAATTGCTCTTTTATAGAGTATGAGTAATAAAAAAGTATTTTCCATCATAAAAAGTACGAAACGGACGTATATAAGATCATTAATAGAAACTTTGTATTGTCGTGATTTGTGCTTTTTGCTTTGTTGTATTGTAATTTTTACGGTCGGGGGATACCCGCGCTCGCGTGGCAACACAACGTAATCGTATTTTATATCAACAATGGCCCTTATCTGCAAAAACGTATTTGAAATTCATGGGTCTGCGTCGTTGAAAAATTGTCTACAGTATTTTTATGTTAAAAGCTCTCGTATTGATGATAAAAAGTCGAGCTTACCCAACGAGACGCACGAAAAACTTAACTTTTCAATGCAAATAATTCATACCTTAAAGTTACAGCTTTGTCAGTGATAAATCATGTAACTCGTGATGAGACAGACCTATAGTCTGTAGTAACTTCTTTCTCGAGAGGAATATGAAAAACACGCTTAAAATATCTGCTGGTAGATATATATTTTTTTAAATATTTTACACACCTTTTACAAAAACTAGGTAGGTCTCTATGTTTTTACCACAGCTCTGCGAATCTTTAAATATCAATAAAGCCATCAAGTGTCTTCGAGAGAGTGAGGTGATTCCGAACGGGAGGTGATTTTGAACGACGCCGTGTACGGTCGCGGTCAAAAGTCCAAAGTCCAGTGACAGTACCACAAAACTACTGCGATTCATTTGTTACGGCGGATGTTGATTTGTTTTCATAAGGCTCAAACCACTAAGGCTCGTATTACAGAACGCGGCTCAAGCATCGTTTGAACTCGAATCACTCAAAACTAGTTTTAAGTGTAGATCACTACTTAATTACCCAGCTTATTACAGGTTGCGTTTTAAGACAATCAGCTGAAACTAGAATCAATAATTGACAAAGCACCAATGACAAGTACAGAAAAGCGAAAGTGTCAAAACATTGGCGAATATAACCCGTCAGATTTAAAACAATATAGCGTTATGTCAAGCATATTGAACTAGCATTACAACTTTATTTGGGAGTATAGTACATGATCCGTTCTCAAGAATGGTGTCGACCATACTTGGCTAAACAAAGATCAAATCTTTACTTGAGCGCAGATTTTGACGTAAGTAGGTATCGTTCTAAAATAGGCAATTACTCAGCTGAGAGTTCATCAATGTATAATATAACGTTTCAAGTAAAGTTCTAAATATAAATCTCGTTTTAAAATTCATTTTAAAACTAGATTCGTTACTGAGCAATATTCTGTAATACGGGCCTAAGTCTTTGAGCTTCTCATCACCCACACTCACATGTCGATCTAAATAGTTGGCTTTCCACTCAACCTCTGATCAACCCAAAGGTGCAAGCCATGTTGTTTCCCAACACCTACGTACGGCGTCTGCTCTCAGCGTAGGGTAAACTTTTAAACGCTTCTTTCTCGCGCATTTTACGATATTGCTTTCGAGTGAAATATCGGTGTGTTTAACTTATTTATCTCTTGCAGGGAAGCCTACGACGTGAGTGTAATACAAACCGCTCTATTTGTCGTATGCAAAATTGAGATCACTTTAAGAATGTTCCGAAAATACTTACGGGGCTATTATTATTGTAAATAAATAGAGGGTTTATAATTCCCTAATTGACTTAACAAAAGGAAAACATTGTTTACGTAGTCCGATCCATTGGACTATGAGAATTTGTGATTCCTCTCTGTCCGTTAAATTGGACCAAAATTCAAAAAAAACTTCACACTGTCCCATCGAACGGACTGAGCAGTTGGGCCAAGTGTTCTCAAGGAAAAAATCATATGTAATTCTTAATGCAATGGGCCTAGATTTTGAGCGTTAGGTAGAACAGTCAGAACTTTTGATCCTATAGCTGATTAATTTGAGCTCTATATGTACAGTATGTACTTTTTTAAAGAAAGATATAGGGCATAGCGATTTTTTTCACTCTAAGGTTGAACGTCCAACTAGGGGGTAGCACTTTCACGTTATAATATGTGACATCTGTAGCAAAACAACGCTAGATTATGGTGTAATACTTCTGAGGTGTGTCGCCAAAGCTCATTGAGAAAGCGTCTATAGAATAGGTGGTGTCAAGATAGCGTTTTATATTCTTAATTTTAATTTGAATATCATCATAAATGTTTAAAAAAAATATATATTTAGAATAATGAACTTAAAAATTCCACGTCCTGGGGCGGAGATCGCACCCGCGACATTTCACAATCCGGGTGACTGCTCTAACCATCTGTTGGACTTTTTTGGGGGCTATAACCCTGTGAAATTCTTCTAATCTATCTGTAATTGCGTTATGAGCTAACGTTTACTCTTCAATGTCAAAATATTATACAGGGTTGTGCCGTCAATACGACAATAAATAAATACATGGGCTTTATTAGTTCATAGAAATGGTTTGCCACTTCCAAAAATATGTTATTGATAATTTCACAAGATATATATAAAAGAAAATAACATTGGCTGCATTATTTCATAAAATTTATAAAATTACCTATAAAATGAATATGATACTTGTAAACAAATGCTCGTACTCATCATACAAATAGTATGCTCCTACCGGGATTCGAACCTGGGACCTCTTGACCGAGTAGCCTTTATAGCAAAGGTACAGACGGCTTCACCCTGTATTTCTTTCTTCTTGGTTGATATTTTTCTAAATAATTTATTTCTAAAATCAAGAATATTTAAAAGCAATGCGTAACATAACATAACCGAATCGTAGGTACTCGTATTTGTAAAATACTCGTTCGAATGTTGAAATAGAATATTTCGATATTTAGGCTAACGTCTACACTACTTAGCTTTAAACGCAAATGCAGATAGACTGGAAAAAAATCACAGGCATAATCCAAGTCCTTGGTAGCTCAGATAGTTAGAGCAGTCACCCGGACTGTGAAAGGTCGTCAGTTCGATCTCTGCCCCAGGACGTGTTTTATTTTAAGTAGTTTAGATATTTTTATGAGAAAATAGCGTTACCTCTTGATTATTACAGCTTAGGTATTGCATGAGTATAATGTTCAAGGTGCTATGAGCAGAGCGTTTATAGGCTACGGTACACGCAAGTACCTACTCAATCTCCAAAATCTGGGAAACTAAAATATCATCCCAGGATTACGTACTGTTACTAACTTCACAGTCTTTGAAGGCTTACCAAAGTCATTAACTTTAGCTTATTTAGATTAATCCCTTATAGAGATACCCAAATCCACGGACCAATTCAAATATAACTTTAAAACCAAGAGAATATGAATTGGAAAAGGAATTAATTAAGCCTAAAACGCTGCACACGGGTGTTATAAATTTTAGTGGTTTAGTCACGCGCGCCACTGCTTTCTATATTTATGTATCCAGAAGAATTTACAGGCACTCGTGTTCACACGTGAGTCAGGCACTGAATTTTTTCTAGTTTAGAAAATAAATGACTTAGTAGGTACTTTGTTTTATTTGGTAGGAAATAGTTTTTTTTTATACAACTAGATGACAAACAAGCTGATGGCCCGCCTGATGGTAAGCGGTTACCGCCGCCTATAGACACTGCAATAACAAAGGAAAATCACTTGATATTACAGGTGCGTTGTCATCCTGAGGTTTAAGATAAAATACCGTTCATGCCCAGTAATTACACTGGCTACCTTTCACTTTAATCCGAAACACAGCGAACTGTTTTACTGCTGAAATAAGAAAGGCGGTGGCACCTACCCAGACGACCCTACATACGGGCCTACCACCTAGTAAAAAGATCACGGGTATGCAAATTAATGAATTTGTAAGGTCCCCAAAAACAAACGCAATGTTTTTTTCAGAAGCTGTGCGTTGCTAGTAAGGATTTGAATATTTTAAAACATTAAAAGCAGACGTTGTAAAAAACCGAGTTTATGTGAAAAAAGATAAATAGTATAAGGTACTAGTCTCTGCCCACGACTCTACCCGCTTGGATGTCGGTTATCGCGCCAATAGGTTCATTCTCAGGTTATAATCTATCTTCATTCCGAATCAGGAGTGAAAACGTAACAGACAGACAGACAAACAGACAGAGTTCCTCTCGTATTATTAATTTTAGCATTGTTGGTATAACTTACTATTGTATGGATATTGATAATAGTAGATTGTTGCATCGAGCAGAAAGTGACTTTATAATTGCATCGAGTGTTTTTAAACACGAGTGTAATTATAAACGTCACTTTCGCGAGGTTCTTTTCTTAGAACTACTGATTAAAGAACTGAAGTCAAATTATAAAGTAGAAACAAATTATTTAGAAAAAACAAATTTTAAATTTCTTTTCTTTTTTTGCCAATCGTCCTACATTTATGCTGTCCTTGTTCCCGGGAATAAAAATAGAGCAGATTGGCTGGTAAAAACTAGTTGGTCATGCTTGTGGCCTGTGATTGGCCTGTTGTGTGGTTAGAATAGCACTGATTGGCTGGTAAAAATCTAGTTGGCTATGATTGTGTAGCCTGCGATTGGACAGTCACCTGGGATTTGTGGCTTTAGGGCGAAAACTATGCAGTGATGGATTTTCATACAACTTTACTGCACTCTTTTAAAGCAAAATCAGTGCAGTAATGAAGTTCTCTAAATACTTTACTACACTGTTTTACTCTGAAGCTGTAAAGTGCTTTTTCACTCTCACTATTTAGGCTAGATATGATAAAATTATTGCGTAGTTGGGAGAAAAAGTAAATATCTTTAGCATTTCCGCGTTATAGTAGGCATTACACAAATTCAATGATGCTTAAAATGTTCTACGGGTATTTTTTTTTGTTCTTTACTTCGTTTTGTGTATGTATAAAAAAAAAAATCCACATTTCTATTGTTTTTATAGGAAACTTGTGTATTACGAATTTTTATTTTACATAGTGTGTTGATTTATAATTAGAGAATATAATTACCTACTATTCAATATTCCATTTACATTGTATTTAAGTAAGTTGAGTATTGGAAGGTCTTTAGTTTATTCTACAAATTAATTCATCTTATGAAGCATTTTCTTGGTGCAAAATAAAATATAAGAACAGTTTCGAAGCTTTTACACATATTATTTATTCAAAGTAAGAATAGGGGATACTTCCAAGACGAAGGGTATATGCAAACTCTTCAGATACATCATCTAAAAAATAAGTAATTAGGTAAACCATATAAAATCAAACGTAAGGAAAATAGAATGAACTGTATTATTATGAAGTAAATTGTAAATAAAGTATCTACGATATTATTGTTATAATTGCCGGTATATTCAAGATTCTCTGAATGGTTCCCTATAAGAATGCATAAATTTTTAAGCCATAATATATATTGGCATAGTATATTTACGCAAAATATTAATACGCATAATCCTATTTAACCATAAAAATTTCAGCATAACTATCATCAGCATAACAATATTTAAACATAATACACTAAACCATAATTATAAGGCATAATGATAAAAAACCATAGTGAATACTGGCAACAACATTATTACACAATTTTACATATTGATCTAAAAAAATAATTTTCGTATTTATAATATATATGTTGGCGGCACCCTAACCTACTATTAGGCATGTGCCTCATTATTATGTACTACTCAAATGCATGTTCATTTATACAACTTTACATTATGCCTAAAACCATTATGCAAATTGCAATTATGTGTAATTACATTAGTCTAAATTACAATTATGCCGAAATATATACTATGCAAAATAACGATTATGACTATGTAATATTATGCGTAAAAACAATATGCGATTTCCGTTATGCCAAAGTATATTAGAAGAAAATTATGCTATACTAATACTATTTTATCTATTAAAATTATATACTATTTTATCTTTCTACGAAAACTATACTATTATATCGACACTCAAATAAGTCATTAAATACAAGTAACATGGTCTTATTTTATTATATTCTCATTGTTTAAGAACCTTCAAAATATTGTGATTTTTTTTAATTTACTTAACTGCTTATTTAAAATTATGATTTGTCGTTTCTTAAGAGAGTTAGAAGCACATAGTATTAATTACCCGAATTTTTAGCGCCTGACTGGGTCTTTGTACAACTAGATGACAAGGCTAACGGCCCACCTGGTGGGAAGTGGTTACCACCACCAATAGACACCTGCAATAACAAGGGAAAAATAACTTGCTATCGTAGGTGCGTTGTCATCCTGACGCCAAAGATGAAATACCATCCGTCGTCCGTCCATCCATGCCCAGTAATTACACTGGCTACCTTTCCCTTCAATCCGAAACACAGCTTGTGTCACTGCCCTAATAAGAAAGTCGGTGGTGCCTACCCAGACGACCTTAATACGCTCCTATGTACGGGCCTACTACCGTACCGTTATTAGTACTAAAGTAGTCCTTTCTCAGGATTTAGTCTATCCCATTACCATAAATATCTCGACATTGGTTCAGCGGCTTGGGAGTGAAAACGTTAGATACAGATCGAGACTTCTGCATTTATAATAATTAGTATGGATTATTTCATACAAATATAGATAAATTTATACTAACACCTACATCCAATTTATGTGCTATTGGCGTTTAATAAATTAAACATGCAATGGAACTTTCTTGAAATATTGTGTTTACTATATGGTAAGTACCTGGGTGTACTTGGTGGATGAAGATAATAATTTCCTGAGGCGTTGTTAGGCTAAGTACAGCCCGTTCAGTATAGCACTACACATTCTATTTACATATACAAGTAAGGGTATGTATGAAGCTTCCAACACAAATGAGCCTAATATGCAAGCTTCAGACGTTTCGTTTCAAAATATACCTACACTATGGAATATATTGAATATAGTTTCATAAACCGCTCTGGTAAAAAATCTACTGAATTTAAAGATGGCGTGGTTAGAGGCGCATCTGCGAAATCGTATGAAAATGTCAGCAGAGCCTCTGCTGTGAATTATTGGAAACCATAATTTAAATAATGGAGTCCTAATTGTTAACTCAGTAGTTACATTTGACGTAGAACTCATACTAGATTCTATACAGCAGGCCAGGCAGCTTTGGATTAGATTTCAATGTCTTCATAGTTTGTAGATGTGTTAGAATATTGTTATATTCATATTTCATCCTCCGTGTGGAAGTTCCGAACCTTAGATAGCCATAATTCCTTTTGCGGAACTGATTCCATTATAAATTCGTAATAAAGAAGGCAATAACTATTAACAGAACAATGACCATATATTTCCGGATGTATTACATCGCAAAGCAGCAATTTAAGCGATATAACATTCTCGTTTAACTTCTTATTCTCGGTTTAAATTCAAGTGCCGACAGTCACGTAGTAGATCTTAACGTTTCTGCTGCCTCAGATTTATAGGGCTTAAGTATTTATGTATGCATCTGAATCCAGTCGTTTTAAGGGTAGCTTTGTACGCGTTGATGCAATTTATGATTTTTAAATGGAACTTAGAAAAAAATGGCAATATTCAGGACGGGTTATTGGCCGCGTAAAACTCCTGGAGCATAATAATATGACAACTAAAAACCCAGTCCTGCTTAATATAAACTGTTATTGTCTTTATTTTAATAAATAAACGTGACAGCATCAGTTTTAAATCGGGTTTAACTTATGTCCGCGCTTTATATTAAGGGGGATTGTGTCTGGAGTCTCAAGCTCCTCCGTGCTTCGGAAGCCACGTTAAGCCGTTGGTCCGGTTGTTACGGCAACCGTTTTAACCCACCAACCCGCATTGGGCCAGCGTAGTGGTATTATGGCCCAATCTCCTCATGTGTTTCTCCCATGTAGGAAGGCCTGTGCCCAGCAGTGGGACGTATATAGGCTGATGATGATGTGTCTGGAGTGTGTGGCTTGACAGTTTAAAGTCCTCAGATATTATTATTGATTTAACTAAGCGAAAACTTTTTGATTGTGCATTTTCTACAGAATTCATTTTGATTAATTTATAATTTAGGTCATATTCATTTTGATTAATTTATAAGGTGTATATCAATTAATAGGAGGTTCGATTTTATATATGTAAATAAGCTTACATAATTGGATATACCTAAAATCGAACACACTGAGACATTGTAACAAAATTTAAAATATCAAGACAATTAATAACATTAGCAGGTATGATCCCGAAAGCTAGGAAGAGTGTCAAATAATTCAAATATTTGCATGTAAATAATAATCTATGAATTTGTGTAACTCATAGACATGTATGAAATTTTATAGTTTAAGCCATAGAATTGAAAAGATTGATCCAAACGTTTATTTCAAACTAATTAGACGCGATCATTCATTAAATCTGTATCGAACGGCTGTAAAAATATTGCACATGGCTGCTTTGGCTTAGCACAATGGATTTTATTTTCCCGGGACGGGTGGAGTTCCATTGGATTCTTTTTACCATTTTTACGGGAGTTACCTACGCCGAATGAAATTGACGCATATCTGACGGTACAGTGAACAATTTTATTGGTTCTTCTAGTTGCTACGTATTTCAATCGTGCCTTTTCGGACTACATTTTGACTGTAGGCAGAATTCACTGATTAATTAAACCAACTTCAATATAATAAGTTGGGGAAAGTTTCTTCGCATTTTTTAAGAAAATTTAAAACATTTCTTAATATACTTTATTTATATTTCACTAAAGTATGTAGGTACCATTTTGTTCGATAACTTTTTGCCATCTTGTAGGTAGGGACATGATCCCATTACTATAGAAATTTTGGGGCTTCTGATCAAAATACCGCGAAAAGTGGCAGTCCTCTCGTGATGTTAACCTGACACTGCCTAGAGAATTCTGAAGAGAGCGAAACAGGTGAAAATCTGAAGGTGTAAGGTCAGGATTATACGGCGGATGCATTAACACCTCCCAGACAAACTCTCTAAATTTTTGCTGAGTGGCTAAAGATGTGTGATGGGTAGCGTTATCATGTTGAAAAACCACACCCCTTCTGTTGATTAATTCCGGCCGCTTTCTCTCAATTTCTTGCTTTAATCTCATCAGTTGTTCGCAGTAGAGTTCAGAATCGATGGTCCTGCCTGGTGGTAACAGCTCATAATGAATAATGCCCTTCCAATCCCACCACACACACATCATAACCTTGTTGCGAGTTAACCCGGGTTTCGCCACAGTCTGTGAAGCCTGACCGGCCTTTGACCACGACCTTTTTCGCACGTTCTTGTCTTACGTGATCCACTTTTCATCACCAGTTATCAGCTTGTTCAAAAATGGTTCGGTTTCATTACGTCGTAATAAAGAATCACAAATGAGTATACGGTTCATTAGGTTTCTTTCAGTGAGCTCGTAGGGTTCCCAAATATCGAGCTTTTTTGTGTACCCATTTTTTAAATGCTCCAAAACTGTTTTGTGGTCAATTCCCAGTTCTTCAGCTACGTCGTAACTACTGATATGCCGATCTTGCTCTAGTTTTTCAAAAATGGCATCAATTTTATCCGTAATAGGGCGACCAGAGCGACGTGCATCTTTGACATCAAAATTTCCGGATTGAAAACGTTTCAACCAAATTTGTGCTACTCTCACAGACACTGCACTAGGTCCATAAACATCGCAAATTTTTTTTGCCGCTTGCTTTGCATTTTTACCTTTTTTGTAGTAAAATTTTAAAATGTATCGAATTTCTTCATTAGATTCACTCATTTTGACAGTACGAAAAACAAATGAAAAACACATATTTTCCTAATTTGAATTTGGAATTATCTTTTTTAAAATCTAAACTTTGAATGATACCAAAACCAGCCAGATACAAATAGTACAGCCAAAGAGATTTTATTACAAGTTCATACATACTATAATGCGAAAAGACTTTTTCCCCAACCTAATACTATTATGCAAAAAAGACATTAAGTACTTTAGACAAGTTCTTGAATTTAAATATTATCTTATAATAACTAATATGCTTACACTACAATATATCGTAATCAGAAAATAGGGTAGTTGTCAACTTTTTTGTTTCAAAAATAAAAAGTTTAGACATCATCAATCAACACACATCAACAACACGCGGAAAGAATTCTAGTGCCTGGTTTCCTTGTTGTACTTCGAGAACTTGGAATTTTTTGCTAGCACATGTGTTCCTTCCTTCCAATAACATGATCCCTTCAAAAGAGGCGTGATAAAGCACCTTTTCGGCTGGCAAGGTGGAGGCGGCTAGAGCAGTGTCTTAACTGCACTAGTTGTCTTAGCTTACGGACTCTTATTACCGCTTCACATCAGGTGGTGTTGAGTCATTTGCCGTGTTTTGTAATAAAAAAAAATATAGTGGCAGGGGGTTTAATCTTGGTAAAAAATATAGAGTACCACAAATTATGTTTACAGCTTCACCGTAGAGATGGTAATTCCAGAGAAAATGTCACTAGCAATAGCTAGATGTCCCTAGAAATAAAATGTCGGGTGATTTTGACATTCTAACTTGTGAAAACCAGAAAAAAAAATTTTATAAAAAGGAATAATTATGAAGTGACTTAGTGTATTTTATTTATAACTAGGTGATTGTTTTAAATTCCTTCTTATAATGTGGTGTTGACGTCGACATGCATTAAAAAATTAACTTATGTAAGTACAATTTTTTTTTTTTTATATATTTTTTTATACAAAGCACGGCAATTGACCCAACACTATCTGATGTGAAGCGGTAAGGAGAGTCCATATGCGAAGACAGCTAGTGCAGAAACGGACAATGCACTAGCTGCCTCCACCTTGCCGGCCCAAAAGGTGCTTTTTCACGCCTCTCTTGAAGGACCCCATGTTATAGGAAGGAGGAAACACATGCGCTGGCAAAGAATTCCAAGTTCTGGAAGTACGACAAAGAAACGAAGAACTAAATTTCTTTGTGCGTGATGATGAGGTGGAGACAGTAAATGGATGACTCCGAAGACCAGCACGCGTGCTCCTGAGCAGAAAGGGGGAAGGTGGGATAAGGACGAAAAGCTCTTCAGAGCACTCTCCGTGATAAAGCCGATAAAAGGCGCTAAGCGACGCAATGTCCCGACGCAATTGTAGAGGCTCAAGTTTGTTCGTGACCTCTACATCGCCAATGATACGGACAGCACGACGCTGCAATCTGTCCAGTGCATCGAGGAGGCACTTGGCGGAGCCATCCCATAAGTGCGAGCAATATTCCACGCAAGACCGGACCTGAGTTTTGTACAGCAGGCATAGCTGGTCAGGCGTGAAAAATCGACGCACCTTGTTCAGGACACCGAGCCCAAAACTGAACAATAAACTGAGCAATAAACTGATTTCTTTATATTTATTTTTAATTAGCGTTTAATTAATAATAAAGGTTGTACTTTCTACAGTAAGAAAACTGGTACGAGTATTAATTAGCCGACAAAAGGTCAAATCCCACCGGTTTTTTAATTTATTTTTATCCAGACTCTCTTTTCATTAAAAGTGGGAAAGAACTATCTGTACTTAACCGTTACTGCTCAAGAGCTTGTTTTTTTATTCTGATTATCAAACAATATGATGTTTCTGTTGGAATGAATTAATAAAAAAGCAACGAATAATAGTACAAAATTTAAACTGACTTCTATCATATTATTTATTTCCAATTAAAATTATTTTGATTGATTAAGAGGATACTACATTAACCCGTCAAGCATCAGATTCCAGACACAATTGAATTTTCAATTGTCACAGACCTCCAGAGCTATAACGCCGCGTGACAGATTAATTGAATAAAGGAAAGTGCTAATTCGTCGCCATAAATTTTCCTTGTTTGCAATAATAGTACATTATAGTACAAGTGTGTAATGTTGGTGATTACCGCTGAGGCGCATTGAGGCCCGAGCCGTCAGGCGAGGGTCTTAAGGAGCCGAGGACGGTAATCATCAATACACACGTGTATCATACAACGTTTTTCAACACACTTCTGAATAAAATAATACTTAAATAAAAAACCATTTTACATAGTAGATAAAAAGTTTATTTAGAGAAACAATTAGTAAATGTGCAGTTAGTAAAATTATAATTAACTATTTTTGATGATATAGCGGTCTCATCAGATAGATTATTTACTGAAATACTTTCATGTTCTATTGTTATTTGTGATGGTTCATTATTCGTGTAGGTAGGTGAAATCCAATCATTGGATGTACTTGGTATTTCGCTAGTAGGATGCGTCTCAGAATCAAGTTTAATTCTTTTTGTGATTTTCGCACAAATTTCCTTCTTGTTTTGTATGGAATCTTCTACGTATGATTCTGCTACATTGCTAGATCGCCACCCGCCATGTCGCTTCAAAGTCATTATATCAGCTCCTGAATTTGCCAGCAATGTAGCTGAAGTTCTTCTGAAACTATGTCCAGTGTAGCTCTCAGCATCTACTAAACCCAAAAACTTAGCGATTTCTTTAGGCATATAACCAAATTTGTTTATTCCTATAGGCTGACAGGTACATTTACCATTCTGGTAATTTAAAAAGAAACGGTCATTTTTTGTTTTCGGTGAACGCAAACTTTCATACTTCTTAACAATATCATAGAATGGACCGTGTATGGTGAATGACCTAGGTATTTTATTTTTCGTGATAGGTATCTTCACTAAAAGCATCTGGCCATGGTTTTCTATATCTTTTACAGTTATATTTGTTAATTCTTGTATCCAACAGGCACCAGTTACACCAAATATTAAAGCAACCTGAAACAAAAGAAACAATAATTAAAGTCAACAAGCTGCTATTAAATATTTAATTAAAATTAATTTAACTAACCTTTGTAGCCAAATATTGGTTATCTGGAGCATCTTTAATAAATTTTTCAATATCGTCAGATGATAAAACCTTTGATTTTTTGCTTCTAAATCCGTCAGATAGTCTCTTTAGATAAGCTGACAAATTCGAGTATGTTTTTAAGTCCACTCCATTCTTTGTTCGGACTGTACTTTTTAACATACACCACAAAGAGCTAGGTTTGTACTTAGAAGATAATTCTTTAAAGTACGCCATGAACACATTTTCTGAAAAAGACTGCGTATTCTTGTTGTTCTGCCATTGTATGAAATTTTGGTACGCTAATAGATATTTTTCCTTTGAGTTTTCTGGTAGTAAACTTTCCATAACGTTCTGGGCTTCACATCTTATATCGGGCGGTGTACAACATAAATCATTTTCTTCATAAATTGCATTTGCAGACATCTTAATTAATAACTAACTAAATAACTTCAAAAGAGAAAACGAGACGAGTTGTGAAAAATGTTTCGTAATGGCGGGAAAAATTAATCAGTTTTCCTATGCGCGCGCATCGGCCATAGACTAAAAAATGAGGTTTCTTTTTTTTGGGCTTTTCGCGGATAGCTTTTTAGCGCAAATGTAAGCGTAACTCAACCAATAATATTAAAGAAAGAAAGAAAGAAAGAAAAATATTTTTATTTGACATGCACATAACAAACAACAACAAGAAGCTTAAACAATAAAAAAAAAAAAATAGACAAATACAAACAGTTTATACTTAACAATAAGTGCAGTCAACAAGGCCCTATCTCAGCAGAAAACTTTTGCGACATTATAAAAAACGTCGCAGAAGCGCTGTTATTATGATAGGGCCTTGGGCGTGACTTTGGATTTTAAACTACATATACTTACACATATACATAAAAACAAAAAAATACATATACTTACACATATACATATAGATAAGTGACATAAACTCAATCACATCAGACATGGCTGTATGGGCATTAGTTCCTTTTGCCTTCCCATTACAGGGAGATTTAACAACAAAAAAAGAAAAAAAATATATATTGGCAATTTTAATTATTAAAAAAAAAACTATTACTCACTAGTGAATAATAGTAATGAAAAAGTCACAGTTTGATTATAGGTGTCATTATGTGCCTAATTGCCATGGGATTAGAGCCACTTTATGAGGAAGTGTGTTGAAAAATAATTAAATTTAAGTAGGTATTCATCCCCTAGAAACATATTTTTGGAGTTGGCTAAGTGGTTTCCAAAAACAATAGAAAGTGAAGCACCGACTCCAAAAATATGTTTCTAGGGGATGAATACCTACTTAAATTTAATTATTTTATCCTTTTCAGTTTTTTGAAGTCGGTTTTAATTTTTGTTTAAAATTTTTAAATACAAAACCACGACAAATGATTCAACACCAAGTCCATATGCGGAAATAGCTAGTGCAGCTGGGGAAGCGTTTTGTGCAGATGAGTGGAACAGCCACAACGAAAGTGTGACAGGCCAATTGACGCCTGGGTCCTGTATGATGGAAAGAGGCAGGTGGAATCTAATCGTGCAGTATTTCAATTTTGGAATATTTTTAATAAAATAAATTATTACCTTTTCTAAATCTGAAGGTCGAAGATCTTAATAGATTAGCCCCATTAATATCCCAATAATATTAGATCTATTGAGGTAGATTAAAAAAAAGATATATTGAATTCTGTTTAGGTTTGACAGAGATATCGCGTAGCATACCACACAAGAAAACTGTCATAATGAAAAACCTCCTCGGTTTTGAAGTCGGTTGAAAAGAGATAAGTACCTATTCATCTATCTACTATTACGCGTAGGTAATTGGAGGTAGCGCTATTTGTATCAAAGAGCAGTCCTTATAAGTCCATCCGACCTCAATGCTCATTTAGTGCTATGAAACGTTTAGAACCACTCGGGTAAGTACATTTGCTCAAAGTGCAGCTCTATTGTGCTGAAATGGGCTGATATATATTAGAATATACAAGGTGAGAGAGACGAAATCGGGACTAGAACACAGCCTGGAACTAGGTCAATATTACCTAGTTAAGTGCTTTTGTCATTTGATCTTAATGAGAAAGTTTTTAACGATTCTGTGACACTTAAGTGATTTTTGAATTTAGCCTGAAGATTACTAGGCAAGAAAAATATCTAAACTAGAAAAAAAAATACGCCCCGGGGCAGGAACTGTTTACCTGCGAACTTTCAGAGTCTGTTGTGTTATAAGCTAACGTTGTAGACGTTAGCTTATAAAGCAAATAGTCTTACAAAGTCGAAAATACTTTTTTTCAACTCTCGAACGAGTACTTTTTTAATTCCTACGATGCTTTTAAGTCGGGCATTGCTTTCATATTTTACGTTTTACTCTTAGCATTATACTATTATAAAATAGATATATTTTTGATATCTTTCAAACGTAAGATATTAAAAATATATCTACACAAGAAAAAATCATAAAGTTGTCCCACTTGGTATCTCAGTGTTTAGAGCAGACATCGGATTGTGAAAGGTGCAGGGTTCGATTCCCGCCACAGGATCTGAATTTATTCTTATTAAGATTTATATCCTAAATATTTTTCAAAAATAAGATTACTAAGCTAGGCCATCATACCTACTACCTATATTCTAGAAAAACATTCTGATATAACTATTAAGTTAACATTTTAGTGTGAACGTTGTTATTTATTATTCCCATATTCCCATTAAATTAAATCGTGATTTATGTACAGGAAGTTTTGGATATATCTGGGAATACACAAGGTATGTAAATGTTGGAAACTGCAATTTGGTTGCATTAAAACTATTCGTGTTATGTGAATTTGTTTCACTTGATTTTAGTAATTCGTTTAGTTAAATTTCTTAATATCGAGAGAAAACAAAGGCACTTACTAATAATAGTAATATACGGGGTTGTGATGACAATAATTAACTAATATTTATATGAAATAATGCAGCCAATGTTATATTATTTCATAGAAATGTCATGAAATTATCAAATGAATAAGATGTATCTGAAAGTTGCAAAACATTTCTATGAACTAATATAGCCCATGTTTTCATTTATTGTCGTTTTCTCGTCACTATCCTGTATATGTCACTTCACACCACATCACTGATAGGTACTTATGGGTGTGATCATAATTGTAACGTTTTTTACAATAAAGCATAAGATAATGTACAATAAAGCTTATTCTATCCCTCTATCTTATGTCTGAAAGGAAACAAAATATTACTATTACTATTTAACACTTCGCTTTTGTTACTACACGGAATTTACAGATTTATATAAGTGCTTAGGCACAGTACATTTAGTACTGAGTCCACGAAAGTCATAATAGTGATTGTGCGAAGAGAAGACAATATGACGTCATTAATCTTTCAGTAATGGCCGCCCGAAAGCGGTCGCTCCGTCACGGGACATTTGGCAAAGCTTCTGTGTTACCTTGATTGTGACCATCTGTATTAGGGTCCTGGAAGTGCTTTGTGCCTATTAACCGAACAGCCATCTCAATGTGTGGTTGAATATTTGTACATTTAGTACAACTTTCATCTTCCAGTAGTAAAATAGAGATAATGTAGCTGTTATTCATGCAACGCAATGAGGAGCTCTGTGGCGTAGTGGTTTGAGCGATTTGGTTGCAATTACGAAGACAAAGCAACTTTCACCATGGTCGATCCCAGGATACGTCAGTCAAAATTTGTTATCTCGAGCTCCGCCGCGCTTCGGAAGGTACGTTAAGCCGTTGGTCCCGGTTGTTACTACAACCGCATTTACCCACTAACTCGAATTGAGCCAGCGTGGAGCTATTGCCCACACTCCTCATGTGTTTCTCCCGTGTAGGAAGGCCTGTGCCCAGCAGTGGGACGTATATAGCCTGGTGATAACAAGTAAAACTAACATTGTCGCTTGGGTACCACAAGGGTCTGAAAATGCAATATTAAAATGCATGCGACAAAGACACTCAATCATACGGCCCACCTGATGGTAAGCGGTTACCGTGGTTTAAAGACGCACCTTTGAGCACAACTCACGCAAAGCTACCCTGTAAAAATCAAAAGAAGGAGAGAAATCGTTATGATGATAGCGTAGGGCATGGCTTTGTTGGGTTGGTGGGGGGTATGGCTTCGTCTGCTCCCAACATAACTCCACGCTGGAACACAAAACTACGAAGTAAAGTAGTCGTTCTTAGTTTCTATTACAGCCGGCTCAAAATTTTGTGCAATTCTTAAGAAGCGAGGCCATGCGCTACGTTAAGCGGGTGCACGGCGCGGACACCCGCGCGCCGTGCTGTTTCATGTCATCTCCATAGAGCAGCGCTGCGTAAACCGAGTCACCCGTCGCAAGAGCCGTGAGTCTCCGATGCACGCGACGAGTGTCCGTGCCGTGCACCCGCTTAACGCAGAGCTCGACCTGAAACTGCGTTGAACGCGCGCTCACGACGGAAACCCCTTTTTTTCGGGGAGGAATCCGTTTACGGACCTACCCGCCGCTGGCTAAGCGACGGGCGTGTGTGGGGGACGCCCAGTGCCTGATCGTATTGGCACTAGGAATACCCACTAAAGCTCCCCGGTAACCCCACTGCCCTTCACGGGGGTAGCCTGGGCTCTGCCGAAGCAAATTCACCACCCCACCCCCAGGCAACCCGGCGTTACGGTCAGGTTTCGCGCCTATGGGGATTACCCAGAGTCACTTGGGTAATCCCAGACGTGGCGACCTGTGCAATGCAATCCACCCACGCACGCGGCCGCACCTAGGGCGCAGGAAGACAAGCGATCACCGCCCGCCTTCTCACGCCCACCCGTCTACGCCGGATTGGGGCGGCCAGAGGATCCTCCTCCCGCTCCCTCTCCGCTGCCTCCTTCTGTAAGAGCACAGTCTCAACGAAGGAGGCGACAGCCTCCCATACCCTGTCGCTACCAACTATGGCTCTTACCATGGTTGGTAGCGAGAGGTGACCGTCGCCGAGCACCGCACGAAGCTCACGGCGCTCGCGTTGCCAGGCCGGGCACTCTATAAGGGTGTGCTCAGACGTATCGTCGGGGGAGTCACGGTGATGACACCGTGGTGTTTCCTCCCGACGGGCGATACGGTACAGGTAGTGACCGAAGCAACCATGTCCGGTCAGTACCTGTACCATTCGGTAGGTGAGGCTACCCAGCCGGCGCCCAACCCACTCCTCCAACACCGGACGAATTGCTTCGATTGTCCGGTGGCCACGACGGGCACCCTACGCTTTTCTATGCGTGTAGACACGTGGGCAGGTTCCGTGGGAACGCGATGGATTCGTAGCGTAGCGGAGACCAGATTTTGCATTGTCGCTAGTACAATTTGAACAGTCTGCCTTGGAAAGCTTAATTTGCGCAGGCGCGGGACACCCGTCTCCGCGAGAGATCCGTGCGGGCGTCTGTCTGTCAGTCTTTTGGATGAAATGGATGTCCGCTTAAAGCAGTTTCAGCGCTAATTCCAGTTACTGTGACTAACTAGCAAAAAGTTCACATATACATTCACATGTATATATATAGATGAACTGTTTATTTTCAAATTATTATGACATCGGTTTCATAAACACGAACCGAGAAAAAAGTAGAATAATATCAGCAAATTATTTGGAAAACAAACAGCTTCAACGCATCATCTCGATGATTGATAGGCACCGCACACGCAACCGGCTGCTTTATATTCTATTTGTCTTGGGAACTTTTCTAACAAACCGAAAGAACTTGGAGTTGGAGATTACTGAATACAATTACTTTTTAGAATAGCTCTGGTCTTTCACGTAGGGTACGATTCTTGTGGCCAAGAGGAAGCGGTGGGTAAATAATGTTGATGTGTGAGGGTATAATTTGGCTCCAAAATTCATCAGACTGGATTTTTTTTGTTTACCCAAGTTATAAGTTATAAGTCATGTATAGGTATAAAATACATGTTTATATTACAAATTTATATAAAATAAAATATATATGTATTTATAATTTCATTTGATATAGTACCTATATTATTATTACGCATTTATTTGTAAGTATTGTTCGTTTTGTATTTTTTTTCTATTTCTATTAATACCTGACTGTGCGCTTTTGTGTCACCATCTTACCACATTACATTTCCAACACATGCGTCGGTTAGCTGGAAGAGACCTCTTATAGAGATAAGCCCACCCTTGCTGACTAATTATATTTATGTATTTTTGAACCTATGTTACAAGTGCAATAAAGAGTATTATTTATTGTTCTAATTTCAACTTCATTGTCCTACCTAAGACTGTTTAGCCTCATCAGTTTTTAGATAGCAATCTATTCATTTAGCAAGCTTGTAAAACTATTTTATGTTTCCAATTAACACTTAAAGAAGTTGGAGTAAGCAAGTACTAACTTGAGTGGAGACAGCAGCTCAGAAATCGCGGTGTCTTCAGTCTCGGTGGAGTAACGATTTCGCAGTATCGCTGGCTGTAACTAGATGAGACCATAGAGTGCATTTTTATACGGGTAGATGAAGCTAGTCAAGGATCGAGTCAAGTTGCATTCATGTGGAGAGTTGTAAACTGATGACGATTTTAAAATTATTGTTAGTATTAAATTGCCCTAAAGCTTAAAGCCAAATGCTTGCTTCTATGCTATTTGCGTACATTATGCCGCCATTGATTTTTTTCCGTCTGTGAACCGAGCTGGCAGTGGCTCTGAAACTGTCCACTCGACCCCCAATATTGAATACGTTCTATAGCTACTAGAAGGAACACAATGTAAACGAGAAGAGTTCTTTCTACTTTAAACATGTTAAAATTTTTACATTTTCAACTCCCAAATGAGTATTGAATTAATGCATTTTTATAAATAGGCATTGCTGTTATAATAATTTTAAGCAATATCTTTAAAAATGTAATATTTTTAGAATACAGTTTGTTCTATTCCAGACACAAGTTTTTGCGAGAAGGAAATAGAATAAAGAGAGTAAGAGTTTTCGAAAAATATCTAGACTAAAAATAACCGAGTCCGTGGTACGGATGCGAACCCACGATCTATCACTATCCGAGTAACTGCTCTATAATCACTAAGCTCTTGCAGACCCTATGAATGTCTAGCAGTTTTATTATTTTGCGTTATAAGCTAACATCTTCTTTGTCAAGTTAAAAATAATGTATTTCAATATCTGAATAATTACTAAAATACTACCTACCGACGATTCGGTTAAGTTACACACCCCTCCTTCTCCGCCCGGGGTCGGAGGGTCGGCGGCTAGCTTCTCCTCAGCGTCAACAAAAAAAAGGCTGATGTGACGTTTTCTAGTAGTAAGTTTCCACTTTTTTTTCTCGTGTATATATTTTTATGAATCGCAAAATTAGTTTTTTTGAACCTCGTTAGCTTGTTGGATTTGCTCCACGTCATATATAACTACTCTCTACTCTAGAATAACTGGCTCAATAATAATTCTTTTGTTTTCATAAAGTTTTGATAGGTATCCTATTGGATTTACTTCCAATGTGTAATATAAAATCCTTCAAATCACAATTGAAGATAGGACCCGTCGTAAATAAAGTTGTAAAGGCTCATACGCTTCGTCATCAAAATGTGAATGTTGCAATGAAAAAGAAGGTAAAGGTTTTTCAAAATATATTTACTTAAGATAGTATATTACTTTCTTAATAAATATATTAATATATAATATTAAGCATAGCATTTCAAATCTGTACCGCTAGGTAGCACAAAGTTTTTAAATTTAGAATCGTATATGTATAGCAAGAAGTCCCGATTATATCATTTTAACATTAGAAACATTGCAACAAAATTATGAATTAACCTACTCAGAATTATGGAAAAGGCTTATAAACGTGAATGCTGAATTTTTTACCTGTTCTTCTCAGAACAAGACTTACAAACGGATGGTTTAGTTAACGTTCAATAAGTGTAAAAATATGTACAGTCACATCACATCAAGTGTAACAATTTCACTACAAAATCCGCATCTATGACGAGTGGAGTAAAGGTAGTTTTAAGGCCGAACTGCTACGCTTAATGTGCTGCCGACTGTACTAAAATACATAAAAATATTTCTATTTAGAGGGCGTTTACGTCGCACGGCCTTTCATACAAACTTTCAAGTCGAAAATGTGTAAAACGAACAAACCGATTCTTAATAAGCCAGTCGAGCTAGTCTAAATATTTTTCACAGATTTTTTTCTAAAAACAGTATTAAAGTTGAGTAAGTGAAAGTTTTAGCTTTTCCTATAAACCAAAAATCGCCAACAGTTTCTTTATGATTAGACTTTTTCCCATCTGATAAACTTTTTAGACTGCCCTGACTTGCTTACATATGCCATGTTTTGTTAGAATCGGTTAATATTTTCGACTAGAAGTTTGTAGGAAAAGTCGTGCAACGTAATAGCTCTTAACGGGAATTGTAATTAACCTTGTTTGACATCCCCCAGGCCTGTGCCCAGCAGTGGGACGTATATAGCTGGTGATGATGACATTCCCCATATCCAACATGGCTATCTCGTTTTTTTACAATATATCAAGCCGCTCGTATCCGAAGCGAATTGCAAACATGCTGACGTGTTAAAACAAAGCCAATTCCTGAGGCCAACAGAAGGAATTTACCGAGCGCCAACGACATGAGATTGTTCTGCAGATTGCGTCAACCGTCCAACTTGGAGCATCGGCCTGCGTGCGGAGATTTATTCCTAATGGCTCCAGTGTTTAGCTCCTAAAGAATTATGCATTTATTTATTTATATTACTACTTACAGTTTTTAAGCCCTGACGAAAAAAGAGGGGTGTTATAAGTTTGATGTATCTGTTGGTGTATCTGTGTATCTGTCTGTCTGTGCCATCGTAGCTCCTAAACGAATGAACCGATTTTGATTCGTTTTGTTTTGTTTGAAAGCTACGTGATGGTTCTTAGCTATTATTTATGAAGATCAGTTCAGGCGTTTGATGACTATCAGCTCATTTTAGATATGATAAAAGGGTTTTCAAATTTGGTGTAGTGTTACTTCGGTGGCATTCCCATAACATACTAACATTGAGCTGATCCTATACCATCAAAAAGTCTGCGGAACCTTAATTCTTTAGACACTAGATATAGACAGGAGGATATAGATACTAGGATACTAGATAACGGATAAATATTGATAGTAATATATATATAAATAATAGAAATATACTAAATGAACATATAAACATCCATGCCTCGTAAACAAATGCTCGTATTCATCATACAAACATTGTTCCTACCGGGACCTGCATAGCAAGGGGTACAGACCGCTGGACCAGCCGGTCTATGTCATCGAGTTATATATTATATTTTAAAAAAGTGTCTTCCTAAAAATCTACTAGAGCAAAGCGATTCAAAATTTCATATAATTTTAGAGTATATGCATTTCATTGCTCTGTGGATTTGAGTTTTTTTTTCAATAAACCATTACTGAAGTGTGCCCCGCACAAATCTTGCTGATTTTCTTACCTTTTTTTAAAATAAGACGCCCTTATGAACCACTGATTTAGAATTGACGTTTCAGTGTACAATATGAGTTTGAAAGCTTAAAACCTTACTTTATGTTTTACCTTGCTTTTCATATATTTTCTAATTCAAAGTTTAAGTTTGCTCTCTTTGTACTGCAGGTATTGTAATTTGTTCACAGGGTTTAATACCGGGGCCGCAAGGAACATAGCTGTGCGGAGCGAAGCTATCAAAGTTTATACCACTAATACAATGCTATATGCAAACGCAGTAGAACTTTGAAACGAGCTGTATTACGGAGCGCATGATGTGCACAGGGCTGAATTAAATGAACACGACTGTTTTGTTTCAGATGCAGCTCTCATGAGGCTACAGAGATGAAGCAGACACCGTATATTAGAACGATCCTGATTTGCGAAGCTAAATAGTTGTGCATCACCTACGGCATTTCAGAATCAGAATCACTACGGCTTTTTTTTCGAAGCCCGAAAATTTTTAACTTTCGAATCGTCATCGTATAGAGTAATATACGTTAGATGTTGTATACAACTGTATATTGCATTAGACCTTTGTGGTATAAAACAACTGACAAGCAACAGTGTTGGTTTTACTTGTTATCACCAGCCTATTTACGTCCCGCTGCTGGGCACAAGCCGTCCTACATGGGAGAAACACATGAGGAACTTGGGCCATAACACCACCACGCTGGCCCAATGCGGGTTGGTGGGTTGAAGCGGTGGCAGTTACAACCACAGTTGAAAGCTAATAAAGGAAGGTAATCTGTTTTAACCTGGTAAAGTAACTTTCAACGTATCAAAAGTGGCGGAAACTATAACTACCATCGCACCGCTCGTCATCGGCAGGGAATTCATCCTCACACGTTGGAACTAAAATGGTCTCGTACTGTGCGGTTTCAGAGAAACTTTCTCCCGCGTACGCTCAGGTTGTGGAATGAGCTCCCTGCAGAGGTTTTCTCGAACGAGTACAGCATGGGGTTCTTCAAAAAGGGTTTGAAAAAGTTTTTACAGGGTCGGCAGCGCGCAAGTGATACCCCTGGTGTTGCAAGCGTCCATAGGCTACGGGAACCGCTTACCATCAGGTGGGCCGTATGCTTGATTGCCACCTTAGTGGTATAAAAAAAAAAAAACTAATCGTAAAAATTTTTTGTAAACAAGTACTACCCAAATGTCTACACTTATTTGAAAATGTACGTCTTTATTATTATATACATTTGGAACAAATATTGAAATATTTTTAATGGTGTCTGCCGTACCTTCACCCTGAAATCGTCTTTTGAAAAAATGTAATTAATTAAACCTCCCAGAGAGCCTGGGGACTTGTTGAATTATCAGCAAGGATATTCATCCAAAGGTTTAAAAGAAAGGGAATTAATAAAAAAATAACGAATTACGTAAAAAAGTATCTCTTTATTTATTCAGTCTAGTTTTTTAACAATTGTGCGGAATTACTAGTTACTGTAAAAAAAAACAAATACTTATACCTTAATTTAATGATTGTTGATCCTCTCAAATGCTTTTGTTAAGTTGATTCTACAGACGGCTGCACATCAAGTGTAACACGTTCGGCGTAATGAGAATTTTTCATTACTAAGCGCGGAGGCGACGCAGCGAGAGTCGCCGTAGCGAGACTCGACGTCAAGAGAGTCGACGCAGAGGGAATGATTCGTTAAAAATAACTCCCATTACACATACAAATATCCAAGAGCTTAATTTGATTTGCACCTGTGTGTATGTGATGGGTAGCTTAATATTACCTTTTTTTTATACTACTAGATGACAAACAAGCTGACGGCCCACCTGAGGGTAAGCGGTTACCGCCGCCTATAGACACCTGTAATAACAAAGAAAAATCACTTGATATTGCAGGTGCGCTGTCATCCTGGGGCCTAAGATGAAATGCCGTCCATGCCCAGAAATTACACTGGCTACCTTTCCCTTCAATCCGAAACACAGCGAACTGTTTCACGGCTGAAATAAGAAAGGCGGTGGTACCTACTCAGACGACCCTACATACGGGTCTACCACCTAGTAAAACCTACCTAGTGGTCTTACCTCCTAAATAAATGCCTAATTCTCCCAGCAATGATAAATCACTTTAAATCTCAAGTCAATTTATCATCGAATCGCTTCCGCACGCGACTTCATCTGAGTCAACGCATGACAACAGAAAAAGTAACATTTGTGCTATTCGAGACTATTGTCTGCCCGCGGCTTCGCCCACGTTGCAGTTGGTCATCGCTCTAAAAAGTATCCTATATCTTCCCAGGGTATCGCTCAAGCATATCGCGGTACCATATTTCATCAAAATTGGTTCAACGGGTTAAAAGTGAAAAGGTAACAGACAGAGAAACAGACAGACAGGCTTTCGAATTTTTAATATTAGGTATGGATATGTCAAACTCACGCGTAGCACAAGGAACACGAGAAGCTCGAGAAACGGTTTTGTCTACACCGAAATGTAACTTTTCTCGGGTAAAAATGACATTACGGTGTAGACAAAACCATTTCTCGAGCTTCTCATGTTCCTTGTGCTACGCGTGCTGGAGTGAGTAATGTTCAGTCACTACAGGGCTTTTCAAGCTGAAAAGAAGGGTTTAACTTTAATAGTAGCTTAGGTGACTGTCACATAATAGAGATCATTAAAACTCGAGTGGGTGATTAAAAAACGAGCCTTGCCGAATTTTTTTTATAGTACAACGCGAATGTTTTAATACCAAGTTGTGTGCAGTTACATACACTACTTTATCTACACTCATATAAATAGGTCACTAGTAACATCAGTTTTTTTATAAATTGATATTAATAAATACAGACAAAATTGGCGCCAAATTTACATTCCAAATTTAATTTAAATTGTTAGGTATTTAATTTATTTACTAAGGTTTAGGTTCTTTTAAGAGTCGATTATATTAGAAACTCAATTTAGCTGTCTGAAACACTTTAGCCATAGGTTTGATAATTTTAAGAAAAAAGCTGTAATCTAATGAGTTGAACCTATGCTATTTGTATTACAGGTTATTTTTTTTTAATTTTCATTTTAATTACCTATCTGTGCTAAGAGTGTGTCAAATATATGTTTATCTTTGAGATCATAATTAGCATTTAAAACATGAGTTTCGTTGCATAAAATATTTATGCAATATAATATTTGTTTTATTACGACCTTAGTGTAGAAGTTTTTTAAATCGAAATATTTGAATATCACTAAATACCCAACTGCGATGGCTGACATTTTTATCATAAAAATAACTTAAAACACCAACTTTAAATTGTGTTTTATAGTAGTTTTTTTACCACTAAAGTAGTTTACAAGTGTTTTATTTTTGTTAAAAAATTCTGAGAGTTGTGATGTTACAAACATTAAAAAACAACATAGAGCCGAATCGATAACCTTCTCCTTTTTAAAGTCGGTTAGTAATAATAAAATAACTTTGTTATTTATAAAAGCGTCTTATTAAGACTCAATCAACTCAAGCACGAATCGATTGTCTATAGCATAATTTCAAAGTGTTTTTTATAGTTCTAACCATCTATGTGACGTGTTCACTTAGACTGTATGGGTCGATGCAATAATAGAGAATTTTCACGTTGTATTAAACTCTTTGAGATGCAATCGACCGACAATGCGCAACGGAGCGCTACCTAACAAAATAACGCTTATTTTAAATTTAAAAATGTAATGGTGACTGAGGCCTTCTTTAATGATAAAGAGATACCTCTGTATCTCTTTATATTTAGTTTTAGTTTACTCTTTAGATAAGTAGGTTTTGCTTCAAACCCCTGCAAATGATAGGAGATTTGAACTTACCAAAAAGACTCAAGTTGCATAAAGTTATCGAGGCAATGATTGCACACAAAACACTTCTCACCAATGAGAGTAGAGGATGAAAACCATTTACTAATTCAGGACATAACTGGGATAGTGAACATTTTGTAGTATTATTTTTTTTTCGTACGAAATTCTTTTCGAAGATAATTCCAGAGATCTTGCCAAATCCATAACTGGTAACCATGTTGACAATAGCCACGTGCTCTTCAAGAGTGAAATCACTAAAATGCTCGGAAGGTGAAGAACATAATAAAACTTCAAAATTCAGGCTTCATTGAACGGCTTCAGGTCTACCAGTTCAGGTATGCCAGTCCAATAGCTCCCAATTTCGATGAAATAATAACAAAGCAACTTTTGCTATTCAAAACAAAACCACCCCCCATAAATTATGTTAGAAATTATTTCAAAAGTCAAAGTTCACTATTCATCATATCCTCATATGAAACAGTCAATTGTGAATCACATGAATTCCACACAGACCGGAAATCAATCATCCGTATGTCTGGACCAAGCATTTTGTCATCAGCAGCTTCAAATATTTGGCGTAGGAAGATGTGGTGGTCCTACGCAAACACAGCCCACGAATGAACAGTCCAATAAGTACATATCAGTAAACATGTACGCTTTTATTTTGGAAGTTCCATGTAAATTGACAAATCAACTCTACCTGTATAATTGGATTCATCCCTTCATTGCGTAATTTGGTTATAGAAGGTAAATAAAGTTCAATCAAGTGAAAATTGAAATTCTCGTTGCGTGCTGATTTATTTCTAAGATTCAGGCGTAATAAAAAAGTAATATGCTCCCTGGTCCAGTTTGTTAATTTTCTGACTTATCTAAAGCTTCATTAATTTGGAGATACCAGTATTTGTTACCAACCCGGTTTGATTGAATCTTCCTTTGTTGCTGGTTTCGTGATTAAAAGTATCAAATTTCTCTTCAGTTGTAATTGGCATGATTCCTTTATTAAATTACAGTGAAATCAATCATTTTTTGGAAATGTAGCAGTGAATAATTATGGGATTAAACGAACTAAGCTCTTTGTCTGATATGCTTTTATTTATTGTAGTTAGCATCCCAAGCATGCGCCACTACATGTTTTAAAAAAGCATACATAAGCTTAACTATTAAAAAAAAGCTTCAAACAAAAATCGCGCAGTTTTTGAGCTGTCAATACTGGGTTGATCTTTGTTATGTTCAAAGCCTTCAAAGTCAAAACATTTATTGCAATCATGTGGTTAAAACTAGGTGTACATTTAGGTTCCAGTACCATAACATGAATAACCCCCCCTTCATGATCAACCCCCTATTTGGGGAAGTATTTAATAGGGAGGATTGGGACTGACCGTGTCGGACAAGGAGCTTCGTATAATTATGATTGAATTTAACTTAAGTAAGTTTATTTAATCTCAAGTATATTCTCTCCCTGTCCGACACGGTTTTACTTACTGTAGATGTTTGAAGATGGGACTAGGAATGAAATACTATGATTTAATTTTTAATATAAGTTATTTGAAATTAATTCATAGTATTTCATTCCAGTTGGTTTTACTTGGAACCTACGAAAAAATATTTAGAAGTAATACTAAGGTGCCACCTAAAGTATTAGAAAAATTTGAACATATCATCTGCTAAAGGGCTATTAAAAAACTTAGCAAACATGTCTGAATTACTAGACCAACCTGCAGTCTTTCTTATTAGATCGATGCGAAGTCCTACACTATTAGCTGCAGAGGTAGAAGTATAATTGTAATATAAATTTCAAAAAAGCAGTTCACCGAACGAGATGAAATTGGTTGCCGCCAACTTCTAGGAAAAAGGCGCGGGAAAGTATTAGTTCAACTATTTTACCATATTTGGATCCGATTGACCAGAAATCTTTTTAGGTTTTACCAACCAACATGAACATCACCTTAAAATAAAACATTCAGTGTTCAATTCTAAGCTCACAATTGCAATCCTATTTAATGATTTACTTGATAGTTAAAATATAAAACAATTTACTTACGTTTTCCTATTTGTAGTTTTCGTACATACCAACACTCATAAACGATTATTGCGTCATTGAGTAGTTATGTAAATGAATTCTCTCTGTCTGTCCTATTTAGGAGACTTAAAAGGAAAGGAAGTTTATGCCAATAAAAATTTGAATATATTAATAACATAAAATGTAACATCCATTGTTTAGGTTTGCAGTTATTTTCTTTAGCTCTCTCATTTCACAATTCAAATAAATCTCGGATGGTAAACCAGAATGCCACCAGACGTCCCAAGGGTAATAAATAAGAAAAGGTTTAAAATTTTGTGTAAGACATACTTTTTTAAAAAAGATATATATAAAGAGAATGGATTTGTGCAAAACTATACCTTGTCAGCAAACGCATTTGTTAGAAACGGGAGGTATGTATGAGTAACATTAAAAGTGTCAAACAAATAAAAATAAAATATATGACAACTAATTTATTTGATATTAGTATTTTTTTTATACAACTAGATGACAAACAAGCTGAGGGGCCACCTGATGGTAAGTGGTTACCGCCGCCTATAGACACCTGCAATAACACGGAAAAATCACATGATATTGCAGGTGCGTTGTCATTCTGAAGCCTAAGATGAAATGCCGTCATGCCCAGTAATAACACTGGCTACCTTTCCCTTCAATCCGAAACACAGCGAACTGTTTCACGGCTGAAATAAGAAAGGCGGTGGTACCTACCCAGACGACCCTACTTATGGGCCTACCACCTAGTTCATGAAGCATATTTTTTTTTATACAACTAGATGACAAACAAGCTGACGGCCCACCTGATGGTAAGCGGTTACCGCCGCCTATAGACACCTGCAATAACAAGGAAAAATCACTTGAGATTGCAGGTGGGTTGTCATCCTGGGGCCTAAGATGAAATGCCGTCCATGCCCAGTAATTACATTATGTGTTTAAAATTATTCAAAAGCAATTAAAACGGAAATAATAAGATATTTAGCAACATCATAACTATGTTTTGTACTTCACATAGCTTAAAGAAAAGAAAAGATATAATTTATGTTCTTAATTTCCTATAATATCAAAATACAAGTAGTACTTACTTGACTAACGTTGTGCTCGTTCCGACGGCACGACAAAGAATGCTTGTCGCAAGCTGGTGCTTACGCTTATATGTATAGACAAGCAAGTGACTCATCGAGTGGTTACAGAACACGTGTACAAAAACGAAACAATAGCTCTTTTTCTTGAAATTAAACATTTAACAATTAAATTATGTAGGTATATGTGATGTCTTAATAAACATTTTTATAATTTGAAGTACTACAAACAACATTGAGTAAATCTCAATATAACTTAAACATCTAAAAATATATTATCTACTGAATCTTTTATAATTATTTTAAAGTTTATAACAATATAACACACTCGCAATAATCAAACGACAAAACCAATGATTTTTTTCAACTAGACGTAAAAATACCTTCATTCATGCTCTCTACTGTCTCTACGGGGTGGTGCCGTCAAGGCGACAATAAATTTAAACATGGGCTATATTAGTCCATAGAAATGGTTTGCCACTTTCAAAAATATCGTATTCATTTGATAATTTCATGACATTTGTATGGAATAGTGTAACGTTGGCGGCATTATTTCATACAAATGTCATGACATTATCAAATGAATACGATATTTTTGAAAGTGGCAAACCATTACGATAAACTAATATAGCTCATGTTTAAATTTATTGTCGCATTGAGGGCACCACTCTGTATCATTTTCTGCGGTGATGGCGTCGTGTGCCGGGTCGCTCCGTTCCCTATAATACGGTTGAGCGGAGCGATGGCTGGCACATGCGTCATACTTGTGAACAGGTAGCACTGGTGGAAATGGTCATCTCTAAGCTTCCTTCATTTTGTAATAATTTACTTACCTATACACCAATAATCATTTTTGAGGGATGTAGGTATATGGCATTATAGGAATTATTTAGAACAATAAATATTTATTATTGTAATGACGTGGTCAGACAAGATGTTTGGCTTTATCGGGCCTTTGTATATTAACTGTTGACCTTTATGTATTATAATACCTATATTGTGAGGGTGCATTGTCGGACAGCCTTTGAATAAATAATTTTGTCATTAGGTTATTCTTGGTATGTTAAACCTATTTTTTATGGCTGATTTACACTTGCATTAGTACAGTAGCGAGTTAACTTGCGGTCTTGGCGAGTTAAGTTCTTACCATTGTTTGGACGGGAATTTGCTAGTTAAGTAGTAACTTAACAATTAAGTACAAAGAATAGAATGATGTTCTATTTTTTCGGCAAGTTAAGTGCAAGTGCACCCCGCCCGTGCGTCTTCCTCACCCCGCCAACTAAACTCGCCGTGTCGCCGTGCGTGTAGACGGGCGAGTTTAGTACAGTTCATATGTGGACAGGTTGCAACGACTTCTGTTTGACTAACAAAACTGAACCAATAGCTGTAATCTTAGTCGCGGAACTGACACTTATAACTTAACTCGCTAAGCCAACGTTTGGACGATACTTACTACTTATGACTTACTGCTCAACTGTCTGGTTACTAAACTCGTTACTGTACTTATCGAAATGTAAATCAGCCTTTATACTCTGTATAGCACTGCACTGCTAAATACTATTAGTGTGTAACTAAACATTGTAACTTAATAATTGAAATGAGTGACTACACAAGTTTGTTGTCGGAATCTACGCGGTAGTTCAACTTTTGGAACCGTTGTAAATTCCGACAGACTGACATACAGACAGACAGACTGACTGATACAGACTGTCTAACTGACCGACAGATCGTCAGACTGGCATTATAACATTGTTAGCTTACGTAGATCCAGACAAGACAGAAAGACAAACATTATGACATTGTAAGTTAATATTATTTTATGTGATAGACACAAGGGACATTTTTGACGATTCGAAAGTGATTCTTGGGGGCCTGATTGAATAAAGATATTTTCATTTTCATTTTCATTCCGATCTAGCAATCAGCTTTAACTACATTAATTAAAATTTCAATGGAGATATTACACAGTAAAATAACATTAAGTAATTGAACCGTGAAGCTTGTTTGACAGAAGACTCTATTTTTGACCCCCCGCCGCTAAAAGTTTATCCGTGTACCTATCTGTCTGTGGCATCGTATCTCTAAGACTTGGCATGCATCAGTATCAATAAAGTCATTATTGACGACCGGCTGGCCGAGTGGTCTGTACCCCAGGCTACTAGGTTAAGAAGTCCCGGGTTCGAATCCCGGTAGGAACAAATGTTTGTATGATGAGTACGGGCATTTGTTTACGAGTCATGGATGTTTATATGTTTATTTAGTATATTTCTATACATATTATTATCATTATTCCTTCTCCGCTATCTAGTATCCATAACACAAGCTCTTAATGATGCTTACTTTGGGCTAGGTGATAGGTGTGAGTGTATAAATATTATTATACTCTCTCCTTGTCCGAGAGGGTTTAACGTGTAGTAACGCTGATTGTACCAGCGCCGATCACAATTTTCAAAGCTATAAAAAAAAAAATTGTTTCTCTCATATGGTAACTCTAAATGTATGTCATTACGTTTTTTGTGCACAGCGCTGTCACTTGGTTCTCTCATTAAAATTATTAATTTAACAATTTAAACCAATAAAAAGTACGATCTGTGATCCAAATTTTAAAGAATTATTAATCTAGTGTTATTATGTGTTCACTAATAACAGGATATCGATGCAGTATTTTATTCCCAAACACGGTCAGGTATTCCGTTAGCAAACAAGGTCAAGGTTTGTTGTGAAAACGTTAATATTATTTGGAGATTGAAGGTATGTATTTAATATTACATTATCGTTACGTTATCCGGTGAGAAATAATTCTCACCGGATAACTGGTAATATGAAACGTCACAGAATTAATCTGTTAGAATATTATGACATAACCTAAAAATATCAAAATAATACTACTAAAATCTAGAAAATCTAGCTAAACTACTTACCTAGCAATATAACCCTCCAGATATTATTGTAAGAATTTTTACAAGGCTTATGATTTCCGATATTTTATAGGTTTTATCAATTTACACACTATTTTTTCTTGTATTGCCAATATTTGCCAATGGCATGTAAAATATTAAAAACATAAATAATAGCTCATTTTGAGCGATAGACAAAAATGTATACCTATTTAAAGTGCTTATGCAGTGTTTTATTAGTGTTTCTAATTAGATTTTTGGAAATAAAAGGGAAAAAGAAAAGGAGTAAGTAAATCACCTACTTTGGACAGAAAGAAGATTACAAAAAGTGAAAATAATATGACTTTTTGGATAACTTTAACTGTTCTGTGGTAACTACAAGTGTCATATACCTATCTATTACCTAAATCTTTAACAGCCAGATGTCGTAAGTGACAATTATAACATAACAAAGACAATTAAAATTATGTCTGGCATATAGGGTTTAGAGAGGAAATTACAAGAAGTAAATTTTTATGATGAGAAATACCTACTCAAGGCAGGAAACAGAAGACTCATATTAAGTGCCTTCATTAATAGGTGAATGAACAGTAAGATTATGCTTTAATTTAAAACTTCTACCGTCAAGTACATATAATGGTTACCACATTATTTACCGGAGCATGCGCTATCACATTGCGGTTAGACAACGCTCTAAATGGTATGAAATTACATGAAATAGATTATAACATTTATCTGAGTATGCGCTATCACATTGCGGTTAGACAACGCTCTAATTGATATGAAATTAAATAAAAAAGGTTATCACATTATTTACCAGAGCATGCGCTATCACATTGCGGTTAGACAACGCTCTAAATGGTATGAAATTATATGAAAAAGGTTATCACAATATTTACCCGAGCAAGCGCTATCACATTGAGGTTAGACAACGCTCAAATGGGTATGAAATTATATGAAAAAGGTTATCACAATATTTACCCGAGCAAGCGCTATCACATTGAGGTTAGACAACGCTCAAATGGGTATGAAATTATATGAAAAAGGTTATCACAATATTTACCAGAGCAAGCGCTATCACATTGCGGTTAGACAACGCTCAAATTGGTATGAAATTAAATGGAAAAGCTTATCACACTATTTACCTAAGCATTTGCTATCACATTGAGGTTAAACAACACAGTGAAATGAAAATGTTTATCACATTACTTGCCTGAGCAAGCGCTATCACATTGCGGTTAGACAATGCTCTAATTTAAATGAAAAAGAAATGAATGCTAATAGATAACCTGGGCAAATGCTATTACATTGTGTTAAGACAATGCCCGTACTCTTGTTTTAAAACTTCTACAGTGAAGTAGAAATGAATTTATTGATAACCTGGGCAAGTGCTATCACATTGCAGTTAGACAATGCCTGTAATCTTCTTTAAAACTACTATCACACTGCGGTTAGACAACCAACTATTTAGCTGAACAAGCATTATCACACTAGAGATATACACTGCAAATGAAATGCAATATACACTGAAAGAAACAGTATAACTAATACCATAAAGTAGATTTAAAGGCAATCACTTGAACAGGTCTAGCTACTATGGCTAGACCCTTGCACTGAAATAGAAACTTCTACTAACTTCCATCAAGTAGATATACAAAGGTACAGAGATAAAACAAACACAATATGCCAAAAAGGCAATCTTATTGCTAGAAGCGATCTCTACCAGACAACTATAAGGCAGAAAGATTACTCAATATGAATAATTGTGATAGCTGCAAAAATGTAAAAATAGCCATTAATCATATTTAAAATATGTAACAAAGTACCAACCCGCATTGGGCCAGCGTGGTGGTGTTATGGCCCAAACTCCTCATGTGTTTCTCCCATGTAGGAAGGCCTGTGCCCAGCAGTGGGACGTATATAGGCTAGTGATGATGAACATAAAGTAGCTGTACATGTAATTTAATAATCAGAACAAGCCCCATCACCTTGCGGACTGACTGACAAATAATTCTACAATAAAGTACCGGTAAAGTTTACTTATTAACTTGGGCCAATGTTTGTCACATGGGGGCTAGATAATGCTGCCGCATTTAATTAATAATTTTAACATCAAGATATATATTATGTTATTCTATAACCTGAATAAATGTTATTCTATAACCTGAAAATTGCTGTAAGTTATATAAATGTTTATCAATAGCCTGAGGAAGTGCTATAAAATTTAGCTACACAATGCTTTTATGGTTCATCAAAACTTTACCCTCTAGCATACCGAAATTATATTCAATGACCTGAAAAATTGCTATCACTGTAGGAATGATCAGCCATTGATAAATACTTAATAAGATTATACTATCTGTCAAGCCGCGATATACCTCCGGGTGGCTATGATAATTGAAAAATCAATTGTGTCTGGAATCTCATGCTTGACAGGTTAAAGCTACACAGTGTATTCAAAAATCAAACAGCTGTTCAAACATAAAGAAAATTTATAAACCTTCAGTGACCATGACCAACAGATCATTGGTTGCAACAACCAGTTACACACAGCAAATACCATAACTTTCCTACTTTATTTAATCAACAAAACCACCAGAAGATTCAGAAACAAGCTTTCAGATATTGTTTTAATAATTCCAAATAAAAACATTACTTTAGAAAAAAAAATTACAGTTACACAGATAAACTAGTAACCCAATTGTAATAAAATGATGGGATTTTTTTTCATTGAAATGTCACCTTATGAAGTACCTCATTGCACAGATTTTATGAAATGAATAAATGAGATAAGACAGAGAAAATAAGAAATGATTATTATAACTAATCATTATTTCAATTCCATTGCAATATTTTCTTACAATACAGACCTAATAAAGTGATATAAATGATGCCCTATATTTTTAAAAGAACTTGAAAATTAAGAGTATTTTCACAATTCTACTTGTACAGAATTATATAAAATAGCTAAGTTGAAATTAATAACTGTTGAAATAAACTTGTCTATTAGAAATGGAAATGGGTCTTAATAAAAAGACCATTAGGTATAATAACTACTCAGAATTAACAACTATATTTTATGAGTAAAAATAATTGTTATGATAAAATAAGAAACATTATCGAGAGTACATAATACCACAGTTGTTGGATACATGAAAATCGAGGGGGGGGGGGGGGGGGGGGGGCATAGATTGAATCCCCACAACAATAATAAATATTAGACATTGTTGTACTTAATGATAGTACCGATTGAATTTTTACAAATTTTATTTGTGGTATTTTTATAAAAAGTCATACTTAATATATAAAAGTGTCCATATGAAGTACCTACTACCGGGTGCAATTCACACAAGGTTTTTTATTTTTAGTTCTTTTTTAGATACTGAGCTTAAATCAATGATTTATGTTATTAAATTTATATCCAGCTTATCCTAGCTGCAAATCAACTATCGGTCAAGTATAAAAACAAGGAATTGCAATATTGACAATTATTAATGTTGAAAAATGACAATATGATTTATTATTAGAAATATAATGGCCATTTGGTACAATGTACCTATACATAATATAAGCATCATAGTTATTTATCCTGTACATATGGTGCGCATGCAGGCATAATGAATAATCATGCACATAGGTATCGAGTAGTGGCCTTTCTGCAATTATGAAATAAAAAATTTCACATTAAATTTCATCAATAAGAAGTGAAATATTGGGACAAAATAATAATATGTCCATGACATGCCAGCAAAAGGTTTATGTATGTACTAAAATAAAAGTCAAATAATTTAAATATAATACATCAATAATCAACCTGATCATGGTAAATACCTACCTACTTAAATATATATATATATATATATATATATATATATTAGCTCTAATATATATATATATTAGCTCTAAATTTCAATATCATAACACCTGTAGGTATAGTAGAGCATTGTGCTTTATATAACAAATAAAAATGCCTAAGTCAATGTTTTGTAAAAACAATATCATTACTTATATGGTACCTAAACTATATAAAATGAATAATACCAGGTCAACATTACAATGACCTAAAATTGAATTGATTTAAAGATAAAAAACATTTTAATCGAAGGAGCCTCTTCAGTTTACTGACATACATATATGATTTGGAATCCAGAACTGGTATTAAAAATATTTAATGCAATAATAAGGCAATGATAAATCAAAAATGTTATTAAAGGACCTCATCAACTGATTTATTACAATTCATGACTTGAAAGCAGAAAGACTTCATTAAACATCAAGTAAAATCATTTAAAAGTGACAATCAGTAGTGACCACTATCGAAATAATAAAAACCTATGTAACTAGGTACTTTACAGCCATATTGTATCTAAAAATATTTTTAAATGAGGATAGAAATGTATCCTATCTTGTCACTTTCATTAAATCATAATAAGACAAGTACTTTATGAATACACTTATATCATAAATAAATCAATAGAAACAATTATAAAAAACACAAGATTTCATCAATTCAATCTAAAATTCATTTGGATCAAACTAATGTTGCAGGAAATGAGTATTAGTGGTTTTAACTGTCTTCTCTATTCTTATCACAAGATATGCTTCGGTGTCGACCGCAAGCCGATTTGGTTTAAATATTGATTGAGTCAAAAAGCCAACAGGAGTGTTTACATACAAAATTCAGTTTAAAATTCTGAGTCAAAATTCTGAAACATTTCCTGCAATAAGCATATAAATGTCCCATTCGGCATTGCTAAAAATTTTAAGCGATTGTTAAAATAACAATTGTGTTTTTTATTTTTTTATAGGGTTTTGTATAAAAATCTAATTATTTTGTAAATTAATTAGTAAGGTGTTGGACTAAACATCTATACTAATATAATATAGATATCTAAATTCTATTTTTTCACAACCCCATCTTCAAACATCTACACGTTAAACCCTCTCGGACAAGGAGAGAGTATAATTATAAGATTAAACGAACTTACCTTAAGTGAAGTTCTATCTTAATTATACGAAGCTCCTTGTCCGAGAGGGCAGTCCCAAAACCCGCCCACTAATACAAGTATTATCCCAATTGTAGGGTTGTTCCAAAAATAATCTTCGAACGTAATGACATACATTTAGAGTTACCATATGAGAGAAACAATTTTTTTTTTTATAGCTTTGAAAATTGTGATCGGCGCTGGTACAATCAGCGTTACTACACGTTAAACCCTCTCGGACAAGGAGCTTCGTATAATTAAGATAGAACTTCACTTAAGGTAAGTTCGTTTAATCTTATAATTATTATTATTATTGGCAATTTTCGGTTAGTAAGAAAAGCTAAAAATTGTTCCTAATCAACTATATACAAGGTGGTGCCGTCAATACGACAATAAATTAAAACATGGGCTATATTAGTCCATAGAAATGCTTTGCCAATTTAAAAAAACATAGTATTCGTTTGATAATTTCATGACATTTCTATGAAATAAAGCAGCCAATGTTATATTATTTCATACAAATGTCATGAAATTATCAAATCAATACGATGTTATGAAAGTGGCAAACCATTTCTATCAACTAATACAGCCCATGTTTTTTATTTTTATTTATTTTATTTATTTATTTATTTAGAAACAAACGGTCATACAACTTATTTAAGGCTAGTGTATAATTCATAATAGACCTATAGTTTCCTTAATTTCATAATTTTTAAACGAATACACTAATTTAAAAATTTAAACTTAAAATTAACAATATCAGCATTGATGCCAAGGGCCACCCTCTCCATCACTTAGTAAACAGAATGTATGCAAATAAAATTTAGGGAACACTAGTCAGTTTAATTTGTTGATTAAAGTTAACCCTTTGAAGCTCGATAAACCAAACACAATTAATTTTTAATTGATTAAACAAGAAGTTACTCATCAACATTCCACTAGTAGACGGCTAAGCTGGCCCCAAACGATACAAACATTACCAATCAAAAGCTTTTTTTACAGAGGATAGTGTGCAACAAAATACATCTATATCAGCCAATTTTACATTATCATTATAAAGTTTACAGGCGCGCTTCCTAAACATGTTCCTAGAATAGCATGTTCTACTGCTAGGTATGTAAAATAATTATTTTTTGCGACAACAACGCTCATATCCACGGGGTACTTTAAGATAGACATTATGAAGTAATGAAGGGACATCCATAATATTATTAATAATTTTATAAAGTAAAACAGAATCCACACAGTCACGTCGTACTTCCAAAGATTTGACATCATGATATTTTAGAGTTTTCGTAACTTTCATAAACATGTCCAGTTCTATAGTCCAGTGCTCTAATAAATTTCCTTTGAACTCTTTCAATTCGGTTAATGTGTACTCTTTCAATTCGGTTAATGTGTACTTTTTAGTGTATGTTTTAATTTATTGTCATATTGACAGCACCACCCTGTATATATTATACCTGCTGTTTTTTGAAAAACCCTCTGTCAACTTTTTAGACTAGCCAGACTTGCATAAGCGTGGAAAGTCTTATTACAATTTTCGATTTCAGAGTTTGTATGAAAAGTCGTGCGACGACGTTAACGGATGAATTTAAAATCAATTCTGTGAATGATCACAGATTATTTTGAGTATCATGTGATGACTGACACCTGATACTCAAAATAAGTAAGCGTAAGCCCAGAGCACGTTGGATTAGATCGCGCACAACTGCTCATTGGCGTATATAAGGGACTCTTCGATCATGGGATGTTTGCATAGGATCACACCTTCAATGCCAAATATTTGAGACTGTTGATGCTTGTCCAGTCAGCATCAGAAGTCGCTTAATACTTTAGTACCTTTTCATAATAAGATATTGGCATAGTCTTGACGAGTTCTATGACCACTATGAATGACGTAGTGTGACATAGTACTAAAGTGTTGATCGACTTCTGTTGCTGGCTGTAAAATTGGATGATTGGCTTTCGGTCTGTATCGAATTCGCGTGATTTACGATTGGCCGATTCATGCGAGGATATATAAGATGAATATCCAAGCCTGACCTTTGAACGGTTTTTTAGTATTATGTTTATCGGATTGCTTTTATTTTTATTAAGAGAAGTTGATTAGCTGAATAGTATCTGTTTCTCTAAAGTTTTAAGTTCCTTGACTTTAAAAAAAAATGTTATGTTATCTTTTTCTCATATGGACGCCGCTGGCCCCGTGATGCGCAAGACCAATCGATGTGGAAATCTTTGTCCAGCAGTGGATGATTTTCGGCTAAAACGATGACGATGATGATACTGAAGCATCAAATAGCTATCTTCATCATAGAAATGAAATAAAGAGGTGGCAAGCTTTAGAGTCTCTCGATAGATGTTATATTTGCAGAAGAATATTATCGTAGAACTTTATTTCCATTTTGGTAGAACTCAGCCATGACCCTTCCATTTTTCCTCAGGCAGTTAGTTATAGACCAGAGCAAGGTCGTAGCTAGTAGTTGTTAAGGGGGGGGGGGGGGGGCAGGCGTAGACAAACCAAGTATTATATCTAAGGTAAATGCTGCAAGAACTATGGTACAAGTTACGGTTTGTGAGCATTCTTACATCTTCTAGGGCAGGGGGGGGGGCAGCAGCCCCCCCCCCCTCCCCCCCCCCCCCTTGCCCGTACCTCGCTACGCCCATGGACCAGAGTGCTTATTTGCTAGCTCATTTTGACAGTTGAGTGATTATGTAAGCCTATGTGAGTGAATGTAATTGAATTGCCTATTCATTGCTGGCGTTACAGTGACGTTATAGTAACTAAGTATAAGAAGTGGATCTGCAAATGACTTTGTGTTTTATAATTGAACTGTCAAAATAAGTTAGCGAAAGCCCGCTTTTCTTTAAGCAAGGACCACATTTTGCATAGACTTTCAGGTTATGCTCGGGGTTTCTCTGTCTGATCGAATCATAAATGATAAGATCCGCAGAAGACTAAGGTCGCTAACATAGCTCAAAAAATTGCAAGCCTAAAATGGCAATGAGTAGGCCATATTGCAAGGAGGACTGACGGCCGTTAGGGCAGAAAGGTCCTCGAGTAACGGCCGCGTACAGGGAGACGCAGCGTTGGTAGGCACACACATGGACAGACGATCTGGTAAGAGTTAGCAATGGATGCAGACAGCGTTCCGATCGGTTTGGAGATTCTTAGGGGAAGCACATACCCAGCAGTATGCGCCTCTCGGCTGACATTATCGGACTATTTGCATTTTTTTTATTCCATTTATTTTAACACATTTGTTTGCGTGGAATCGACTCACAATGAATGATAGTTACACTTTCAGGACTCAATAATGGTACCACTGAGATACGTGAGAATATATAGGTGACATTATAAAAACAGTACGCACTATAATCGTGTAACTGTTAGACTAATGAAATTGCCCATCAGAAATGTAAATTTCAAAAAGGGTTGTGTTTATTTAACAATAGGTAACTAGTTCTATTCGTCTATGTTTATTTAGGCGGGATCGCTAATTTTTGCTTTGGGACTCGCGCTACCGGATTTACATTGACGGTAGAAAAATAAACTTTGTTTTGAATAGAATTGATTTACGGCCTAACAGCTATTCAAAGTTACGGCTTTCATGCGAATATGTTGATCGGAAACACGAGACAACGTTGTCTCGAATGTAAAATCTTTAAAAAACACACGTATAGGCACGTACGAGGCAATACACTTACGCAAGTATTTTTCTCGCACGCGCTATTCGTGTATTTTATAAGGCGCACCTTCTCACGGCTTAAATATTCCTTACTCAAGAGATATATACTATAATACCTACAGTTCCACATCTTCCGAACTTTAGAACTCTTCTTAAAGGTATTGCTAAAATACTACATGAAATAAT
This sequence comes from Nymphula nitidulata, assembly GCA_947347705.1. NCBI lineage: Eukaryota > Metazoa > Arthropoda > Insecta > Lepidoptera > Crambidae > Nymphula > Nymphula nitidulata. The sequence continues at coordinate 6,888,822 of OX374622.1, forward strand.
AATATATCTTCAAAGATTCCAGTATAAGTACTCAAGGGAAGAGTTCCTTTGGTACTATTGTAGGTTATATTGCTATCTCAAGATACTTACCTTGTAAATAAGAAGAAGCACATAAAATATGAAGGAGGTAAGTGGCGCGCCAGCCGCCATTCGAGCTGTGAACTGTCGAAGGTGCGATTTGCATCTCAAAGGCGAATCTGTCACAGTGTCAACTGATATGCTTACAACAACGTTTTGCTCGAGGCGCCATCAATAGGAAGAGAATTGTGGGTATTTATGAAGGTTTATGGACTAAGTACGGGTTTGAATAGGATATCTACGGTTTGGAAGGGACCACAAAGAGCAGTTTTGTCCTGATATTGCTTGGCAAAAATCTAACAGATAATGTAAACAATTGATAAGGAAGCCAAAATTCAAGCTCCCGATAAAGATAAAATTTGGTGGAAGAAGCATCAAAATGGTCGGTTTCAATGCTACCATAAATTAGGCCCGTATCGCTACGAAACAAAGTTCTAGAAACAAGCCTTCGATATAAGACTACCATCTAATCTGAATCTCAAATCGCGATAAAATATGGTTACATTTTATGCCTGAAAAAAAAACTTAAAAGGGACTCTAATCTTAACACTAAACAAATACCAGTGTTGGCCGAATTAAGGCGTCTGTATGAAAATAATTTGCTTCTTACATAGGGCTTGTAATTAGAATTTCGTAAATAATAGCCTCATTTAACAACTGAAAACCTAATTAGGAATGTCTGAATTACAGTCGCACAAATAAAGCTTTACATGTTTCTACAGAATATTGAAAGATTAAAAAAACAATGTCCAGACGATGTCACCATATATATTTGCCAAAAGCTTCAATTGAAATTAATAAAAATATAAATTTTATTAGAAAAAGTAGTTGAGATAATTATAATTATAATCGACACAAAGTAAGTAAGTATACATAATACCTACTCTGTGTGGAATTCTTGTGAATTCTTGTATTTTTTTTTATTTTTTTAAAACAAATTCGGTAATTTTGAAAGAAAGAAAGAAGAAAGAAACTTTTTATTGGCTTACACACTACAATATTTAGGTATAATAAACAAACTACATAGTTACAAAAATAAATACAACAAACCAGTAAGAGATAAAAGATAAAAATGTTCTGTATAATAAACTAATAAAATAATATATAAGTAAGTACAAAAAACAATCGCGTTAGTTTTAAAAAAAATCGAGTTTACTTTTTTAATTTGATATGTATTAGTGCTTTTAAGGACACTATAGAGAGCTCGCGCTTGCAAATTTGATTCGACCAACGGAAGCTTTGGTCAACGCTGGTAAGTAGAACAACCCAATAATTTGGGGTTAATTGAGAATTTTGATTTGAGCTTCGTTAAATGCTTTTTTGACAAGCAGATAATATTTTTAGAATTTAAGTTTAATCCTATAAGATAGCATGACACCATGCCATAGACAGTTACAGTTTAATTGTGTCTGGTATATCACGTATAAAAGATTATTTATATCTGTCAAGTCAAGTCACACATTCCAGACACGATCCTCCTTGTTACAAAACATGGGCTAAGGTTATAACTGATAGAAATTTATAATATCACTGTCTTTCGTTTAACAAATTAACGTGACAGCATCAGTTTTAAACCAGGTCTCACTTTAGTCCAATTTTATAATAACTAGTTAAGGGTTTTAAATTCCATCTAAACAAGAATATAACACGAAAACAAACCTCCATAAAAGGCCTTAATTTTGACTACCGCCACATACCTAACTACTAGCTAGCGTAATTACTGGGTATTGAGTGCGATAATTATGTTTTACGCGGATTAACAAATTAGGAATGATTTTAAAGAAGAAAAATGCGTGAGACACCGCACATATACAATTTCAAGTTGGCCGACTAAATCGCAGAATGTCTAATAGACATAGAATCTGATGATAGCCCGCACATCATATCCAACTAAGTCGTTCAACTAAACGATCGCATTAAAATAGTTGGCCGATAGCTTATTAGAACGGGCGTACTATGCAAGTCTGCAGACTATAACAACTTAGTTGGTCAGTCGCACGGTAACATGCAGTATGACCAGACCCGTGCGCGTGATTTAACCACGCTTGGATTTTTGATGACGTGCACGCAGCCGCCCAGTCGGTCTCTGCATTCTTTACTTGCAAATGAAAAAATAGAACTGCTGATCGACGAAGTCCAAAAAAGGGCAGCCCTTAAAAAACTTATCTGGGTAACATCTCAGATTAGAATGTAAGGTATGATGTTTCCCACGCTCTATTCTGTCACTTAATATCGGATGCACCCTAAATGTGTTGTTCTGTTTTTGTCTTCTTTTTATTAATTTAGGAAGTAGTGCGTTGTTTTTCCGCATTTTATCACAGACTTCACCGCGCTAGCAACACTGTCACCAACTAAGTCGGCGGGCGAAGTCTGCGGCCTATGAAAGCACGCAATTTAGTTGTTCGATAGTTGGCAAACTTGAAATTGTAAGTGTGCGCTGTCTCTAAAAGTCTTTAATATAACACATTCTCTCGTATCGCCTTAGTTATTGATATGACATAGTGATCACTGTAAAATATTACGATATTTGAATCTGAATGCCATTACTCTGGGACTGAGGTACTGATTTACATGACAAAGTCTCTAAGTAACCCCTCGAGGATTTTGGAAATGCGTCTGGTATCTTGCGCTGTAAAATACGGGGCCTCAACAACCATTGTGCGGTTCGATTTACGTTTTATAAATTTCAAATTGCCTTTCATTCCGTTATAAATATGCAGTGATGAGCAAAAGCTTGAATAATAAACGATTTAGGATGGTAATTTCCCGAATTAGGATAGGTACTAATAATATTTATAACAAGAAAAATGCATTAAGCCTAGAAATAAACAAAAGCATATAAAATCGTCAATAAAGGAAGACAATAGTAAATATTGTGACAAAATCAGCTTTGTTCTAAAAATTCCTTTGGAGCAAAAATATCAAAGAGCTAGAGAGTAAATTGGACAAATTTTCCGGCTTTTAAGGAATCTCGGTGTGGAGTGGCAGTAACTGAAAAAAAGGGAATAATATTTTCTTTCTGCGACAGACAGGCCTTTAACCACAGAACGAATGCTTTTTGATCCTTATCTGAACAATGGTGGACTAATTAACATTAATCGTAGCCTTACAGAAGACTGTACAAGAGAGGTCTGCTTCCTGATTCTCTCGACGACTATTGGTGTAACGAAATGAACAAATTGATTTCGCCATTATTTTTTATTTATTGATCTTTGAGTGATTTAAAGTTCGGTTGTTATTATTATTACAAAAAAATATATACTAATTTTTCTACAGTTTAGCTTTTACCAGGTCGCCAAGTAGAAAATTGATTACGTCTGAACTATATACTTTACATATTTTTATACAGAGCACGATAAATGGTTCAACAACACCTGATGAGAAGTGCTAAGAAGAATTCATATGCGAAGACAGCCAATACAGCTTGAACATATTGACCGGCCTATAAAGTGCCTTTTTACGCCCCTTTTTAGGAGCCCATGGAAGGAAGAAACACTTATGCTGGCAAAGATTAGATTACGAAAGTAGGAAAAAAACCAGTTACTAACCTTCTTTGACGTTTCTCATTGTTCCAGAAAACAGGTAGCTGCATTTTCCTCGCTCTGTAACTTAACAACCAATTCTACACGCATGCGCGATAATCAAAATTTTGTTCGCTAACTATAGAATGATTTCGTGTATCAATAATAGTTCCGCCGCAACCCGTTCTGGTTATTCAAACAACTCAATTCAATGCGTTTCATGCAAAATTAAATGACTTTCGCGATGGTGTGTTTGGTTCATTTGTTTCCCGAAATCCATTCTCAATAATGTACTGTGCATGCTCATTTGCCAGTAAAAAAAGTGATTGTAATATACAGTACACCTTTCTACTCATTAACTTTGTTAAAAATTAATGTGTCTACTTCGGACTACAAATTATTGGTGTAATATCTGACTCTTAATGTGAACTAAGGGCAAATAAGAAAAGGCAAATAAAAATACAAAAGCAGGGGTAAATTAAGGGCAAGTAAAAATATTTTGAGTAAATAAATGAAACATAAGAATGAAATGACCACTCATTTCATTCATAAGTTTTATTTATTTACTTTCAATTTTGATGACTCAAATGAAAAAATAATTACCCTATCTTTATAATGGGTAGTCTTTATGTACTTATTCAACGCTGTAAACCTAGTAATCTCTGAATGATAAAACGGCTGTGACAAGGGTACACAGGCGGACGGACAGACGAACAGTCCGCATCAAGAATAAATAAATGATTTAGATCCTTATCGCATTAATATATGAAACATCGTCGCAGCCGTCTGGTTAAATCAGCCGCTTAACTGGACGCCTAGCACGTTGATTGAACGCCGGCTTCCAATCAAACGGCTGAAGTACAACTAGCCAAGTCATTGAGCGCAACGATTAACCAGATGGCTCAACGTCATGTCAGCCGTCTGGTTTAAATTAGCCATTCAATTGGACGCCTAGGCGGATCGTTTAAATAGAAGAGCTTTTGTGTGACTGTTTGAGGGATTGGTAGGTTATTTTTTTATAGGCACTTAGAACCAATATGATGTCGGTTGTAAGTGGTCATAAAGAAATAACCTTAAACCTACCAATCAACCCAAAACTTTTCAGTACAAGACGATCCATTCAATACGTCAAGATGTTAAACGTTAAGTGAGTCTAGTTCAGTTAACTATCGGGCTAGGTATCCAACTAAGCGGGGAATTTAACCACCACCGCTTTTGTTACTTCAGCCGTGAAACAGTTCGCTGTGTTTTGGAGTGAAGGGAAAAGTAGCCAGTGTAATTACTGGGCATGGATGGCATTTCAACTTAGGCCTCAGGATGACAACGCACCTGCAATATCAAGTGATTATCCCTTGTTATTGCAGGTGTCTATAGGCGGCGGTAACCGCTTACCATCAGGTGGAACGTCTGCTGGTTTGTCATCTACTTAGTCTTATAAAAAAAAAACATATACATCGATTTGGTGTTGACTGAATATAACGAAACCATAATAGTTTTACAATAGTAAAGTTCCTCTCTTCTTCATAGGACTTCACTGACTGATTATCATGCTTGTCTAGAAGATTTACTCGCTCTTGCCTTGAAAAGGCTCAGATTGTAGTTGTGAGGGGAGACGACAGCAGGCAGCACGTTCCAGGATGTGGACGTGCTATATTTCAAAGGTATAAGCGCCCGGAACCAAAGAAAAGGGGTTAGTAAGAGCAGTCGTTGCCAGTGACCCAATCTGAACCTTGAAGGTAGTGGCTGGTAGTGCTCCTGGTTTGAGAGTCGCCGTAGCTCATTCAGGAAGCATTTTAAGTTTGGAGATGCCTCCTAAGCTATGAACATGGTGGTAGACCCATATGTAGGGTCGTCTGGGTAGGTACCACCGCCTTTCTTATTTCAGCCGTGAAACAGTTCGCTGTGTTTCGGATTGAAGGGAAAGGTAGCCAGTGTAATTACTGGGCATGGACGGCATTTCATCTTAGGCCTCAGGATGACAACGCATCTGCAATATCAAGTGCTTTTCCTTGTTATCGCAGGTGTCTATAGGCGGCGGCAACCGCTTACCACCAGGTGGGCCGTCAGCTTGTTTGTCATCTAGTTGTATATAAAAAAAAAACATAACACTTATTGTGTGCGCTTTACTAGCGCGAATGCACCTTAAATTATGTGTTAAACGGCAAAAACAATATAAGGCAAGAGAAAACACATTCAGACGCTCGGTGAATTTATGGACTCTGACTTTTTACAAATAAAAAATACATATAAACGAAACAAAACCTACTTAAAAGAGGTTTAAAACACGTAATGTAAAGTGTTTTAAGCCGCTTCAGCCTTTATATGCATGTTCGCCACCCTTTTTGGATATTTTGTTCTTCATCTCCAACTATCCTGTTGTAGAAATGGCAATAGTTATAAAAGAGAGACACCAAATTAACACGACAAGAATTGTGGACAGTATTACAATGCACTCCGGCTACACCCAGACAATACGAGTATTGAACCAGCTTCAAGTATTTCAGATTGTAATTACATTAACTTCTATTAGATGTTATTGTAGCATTATAATTGAACCCAAGGTAAATAGAGAGTCCATTGTGTTGCGGCTAATGTTTATATATTTTGTCTATTGTGTTCGTCAGTTATTCGGAAGCTGATATTGGCGAATTTGTATTTCGACTCTGAATTAAATTCTGGTATACAATTCACTAAATTTCGTGTCAGCACCGATTTTGTGCTGAGTAACTAGCAATTGAGCAATATAATGCAGCGTGAATTTTCTAAATGTAGGTACGTGAATAGCAAAATCCAAAACTATTAGAAATAGTTAAATAAGTAATATGAAAAGTATGGAAGCCGATTTTGATAAAAAGTGAAACTGCATCTTTTTATTTTATTTCTTTAAAACTTGGTTCGAACAATGTTTTTAAGCCTATGTTTTTAAGGCAATCAAGCACATGGCCCACCTAATGGAAAGCGGTTAGCGTAGCCTATGGACGCTTGCAACACCAGGGTCCGATCGCGCTAATGTACAACGTATTACGAAAGCAAAACCAAAAACGATCCATTGAGCACAATTTGTATGGCGCTTTTAACAGCATTTAGATCCAGACGTTATAGGAACCATTATTTATGGGAAAGTATTTTAAGGAGTCTAAAAAATATTAATAACGTTTTTAGGGTTCCGTACCCAAAGGGTAAAACGGGACCCTATTACTAAGACTCAACTATCCATCCGTCTGTTCGTCCGTCCGTCCGTCTGTCATCAGGCTGTAATGTAATGAACCGTGATAGTTAGACAGTTAAAATTTTCACAGATTTAATTTGATTTCTGTTGCCGCTTTAACAGCAAATACTAATAAATAGAATAAAATAAATATTGAAGGGGGCTCCCATACAAACGTCATTTTTTTGCTTGTTTTTGCTGGATATTGATAACGGCAGCAGGTAGACGCTTATTTATAGATTATGACGGAACCCTTTGTTCGCGAGTCCGACTCGCACTTGGTCGGTATTTTCGTAATGTTTGTAACGCTAAAAAAAGTTGCTAGGCACCAACTAAACCAAAAACGTTCATCCGACAGCAGTAAATACTATCGTAGATACATATTATATATCATTAATCTGTGGTAAATACGTTCCCAATGATGGTTCCCATGGTAACGTCATTGTATCTAAATGCTGTCAATAACCGCTCGATATGCTCACATAATTTAGAAAGTTTCTATTTTAGTGCAAAATCCTAAATAAATATTTACTTAATATAATTATAATCAAAGACATTAACGTAGGTATGTTCCGAAAAAAAGTTATTTGTTGGCCGTTCAAATGCTTAGCGCAACACAAATCGTTCGCAACGTTACGTCTTTGGTTTTGCTTTGGTGATATGATGGAAAATACCGCGATCCGGCCACGCGGTCTAGGAAAATTCAATCTGTCTGTCGTTCCCTTTGTAAGAATAAAAAGTTAGCCGTAATTTATCGTCTTACTTGAGGAATTTGCTTTAAGATGTAATTTCATTATACATTAAATAAGATTATGTCTTGAGAACATCTTAATCAAATCAACAACGATATTTGGAGAATGTCAGGTATAAAGCTTAATTTTTAATAACGACAATACAAAAGACATTTAAATGAAACACGTTTATATTATGAGAGAAAATATCTTATTAAATTTTCGCTTGATTAAATTTGTAACACGGCAATAGGCTCTTTCGTAGATAATTAAGTTGCTCTTACACAACATAGAATATCTCAGACACCCATACTTATTAATTTACTAAAATAAAGCATTATTAAGTTCTTGTATTCTTGATACTATCCAACGGGTGATAGATGACAGTTATGATTTTCCATAATATTAATATACCATTTCTATGAACTAAAATGTTTTAATTGTTTATAGTTTAAATACTTTTATAATAGTCTAAGTAAGTATAGCATTCCTATATGAAAATGAAAAATCGAGATTATTAATAGTTTTCACCTTTGTTGTAATTTTATAGCGTTTGTGTAAATAAATACATAAGTATTATTTTTCATATCAACTTCTACATCAAATATACTTTGTTTATCATAGGTAGGTATATCAATAGCATTGCTATCAAGAGGAGTAATCACGAATGCAGTTCGTTTTACAGTAATGTGCCAATAAATCAATAGATAGAAATCGGAGACTGCCAGCCGTATCTCGCCGTTCACATTCTCTGTTCACATTTATACAAAAAGACTAAGTATTAGATTTTTTTCTATAGGTTCTTCTGAAAAATTGATTTGGATCGTAAGATTTTAAGGTAATCAACACAAAACTACTCTAACCATTGCACTGTGGGACATCCATAGGTCATAAATCTTAAAAACCTGCTTTCTTGTTTTACATTTTATTCCTTGTCGTTACATTGGATAGTTGCGGTACCTTCTGAAACTATAAATAGGTCAGTAATTAGAGTGCGCCTTCATTATCTATTGTGCATTCAAAGAGAGCGCATCGCCAATCGTAAATACTGTTATCAGTGAGTCATTAAAAAGCGTGACGTCATTTGTTGTCATTGCGGGACCTGTGAGTGCTGTGTGAGTTTTTTCTGAAATGGATATCCAAGAACAGGGTATGTAATAATTAATATTTTTATTTTAATTGTATCTTAGTATATATTTTCTTTAGTATGTCATTGCTACGAGGCGACTTTTCTTGGAGTATTATATTTTAATATTCAAAGTTTGAATAAACTTTTAAATATGTTCCCACTCGCTCCGACTATGGAGGTATATTGCACCATAATCTTTAGACTTTCTTATCTTAGGAAAATTAAAACTTGGCTGCCCTTATCTGCCCTTTTGGCGATGACAAGGGTGCTACGGTTGCCAGATTATCTCGTAGCATTTGCTACGAAATTAGTTTATTTAGTCTTAGTGCTTTGTGTAGGTTTTGTGACTGAATTTTAACCGTTTTTTTTTTGTTTTAGGTAATTTATATATATGCTCGTTTTCAAGAATGCATATTCTTGAAATATGGCTAACTGTCAATACCGATAATGACTCGGAAAAGTGTCGTCAAGTCCTACAAAGTTTGTTGACTACTCTGAACGATGCTGAGAACATTGATATTCATTATTTAGAGAAAATTGTTAATAATTTATGTAAAGCTATTGCTCGATTCTGGAAAAAATGTAATAGGGATAAAACCAAGCTTTTATATAAGAATTCCGATTGGTTTAATGTTATTGAAAAAATTCAACTTGTGAAAAATAATAAGCAATGTACTCCGTCTGAAACGTCGCCGTGTCATTCACGTGGTCGTCCTCGAAAACCTTTTACGCAATGTAGTAAAAGGACTAAACGTCGGAGAGTAGCTGATTTGTCAAAGTCTGATGATTCTACTGTGAGTGCATTGCTTGATGTTTCAGACTGTTCATTCGATTCGTGTATATCTAGAGTTAGCACTGATGATGTCTTGTCACTTGTGACTGATGCTCAGTTGACAAAACATCAGTATTTATTAATTAAAAACTTTGTTAATAGTAAGATTTCTCCTAATGTATTACCATGTTACCAACAAATTACTAAAGCGAAACAGAGATGTTACCCTTCTAATATAACTGTTTCCGAGTCTTCAGCTGAAGTTGAATTACAAAGTCTTTTTGATCACACAGCTTCTCGAATCCTTGAATCTCAAAAAGAGGTCTTAGATCAGATTCCTGATGATTGTTTGTCTAATATCTCTTTACTTGGGAAATGGGGATTCGATGGCAGCACTGGACATAGTGAATACAAACAATTTTTTTCAGATTCAACTTTAGAAGATAGTAGTTTGTTTGTAACATCTTATGTACCCCTTCAAATTATTGTAAAATTAGCTGAAGATAATTGTAAAATTTTTTGGAAAAATCCTCGACCCTCTTCCACTAGGTACTGCCGTCCTATTCGATTTCAATTTTTGAAAGAAAGCACAGCAGTGTCTTTGCAAGAGGAAGCTTATTTTAAGGATAAAATTGAAAGTTTGCAACCTACTTTTATTCAGATCGACAATCGTGAATTGGTCGTTTCTCATAAGTTGCAGCTTTCAATGGTAGATGGTAAAATTTGTAGTGCTTTAAGTGAAACATCTACAAGTAGATGTTATATATGTAATGCTACCCCTAAAGAGATGAATAAAATAGACGAATGTTTACAAAAACCTGTAATAGAGAGTAGATACCAATTTGGATTATCACCACTACATTCTTGGATACGTTTCTTCGAATATTTTATTCATCTTTCATATAGATTAGACATAAAAAAATGGCAAGTTAGGCTAGATAGTGATAAACAATTGTTATCAAATAAAAAACAATATGTACAGTCCCAGTTTAGGGAACGATTAGGTTTAATAGTTGACAAGCCGCGTAGTGGTGGAAGCGGGACGTCTAACGACGGAAACACGGCCAGGAAGTTTTTTTTGGAATCAGCTGTATCTGCTGAAATTACAGGTTTGAATAAGGATCTCATAGATCGTTGTTGTGTAATATTACAAACGTTATCTTCTGGACATAAAATTAATGAATGCAAGTTTAAAGACTATGCATTACAAACAGCATACAGCCTGGTCGAGGAATATCCGTGGTATAGTCTTCCTGCTTCTGTCCACAAGGTGCTCGTACATGGATCAGATATTATAAGTTATGCATTGTTATCTATAGGAGAACTTTCCGAAGAAGCTGCTGAAGCGACAAATAAGTATATCAAAATTTATAGACGAAGTCACACTCGAAAAATGTCACGTGAAGTTACCAATCAAGATTTAATACAACGACTATTATTACATTCAGATCCTTATATTACAAGTCTTCGGAAACTTCCCCCTAAAAAGAAAAATACTCTGTCACAAAGTGTAATAGAATTGTTACATGTTTAATATTGTTAGAATAAGAATAATTTATTTGTATTTTGTTAGTTGTTTTGTTTTTTTTGTATTTAATTAATTTTAATTTATTTATTTCTATTATTTTATTATAATTAAATAATGTTATCAATGTTTTGACTCTTATTTTATTTAAAATATATGTTTTACATTCCAATTTTTAAGTGTTTGTTCATGATAAATTTAGGTAAAAGTATGTTATTGTTTATATTTGTTTTTTACTGAAGTAAACGTTTTTTATTCCGTAAATACATGTACTTCTTTCATTTTAATGTTCCTAAAACACTTTTACAACTATAAGTCACTAAAATAATACAATGTATTGATAGTAACAGGACTTTAACTATTTATGACCGCCCTTGTATGGAGCGTGTCCCTCCGTGCACTGTGGGACATCCATAGGTCATAAATCTTAAAAACCTGCTTTCTTGTTTTACATTTTATTCCTTGTCGTTACATTGGATAGTTGCGGTACCTTCTGAAACTATAAATAGGTCAGTAATTAGAGTGCGCCTTCATTATCTATTGTGCATTCAAAGAGAGCGCATCGCCAATCGTAAATACTGTTATCAGTGAGTCATTAAAAAGCGTGACGTCATTTGTTGTCATTGCGGGACCTGTGAGTGCTGTGTGAGTTTTTTCTGAAATGGATATCCAAGAACAGGGTATGTAATAATTAATATTTTTATTTTAATTGTATCTTAGTATATATTTTCTTTAGTATGTCATTGCTACGAGGCGACTTTTCTTGGAGTATTATATTTTAATATTCAAAGTTTGAATAAACTTTTAAATATGTTCCCACTCGCTCCGACTATGGAGGTATATTGCACCATAATCTTTAGACTTTCTTATCTTAGGAAAATTAAAACTTGGCTGCCCTTATCTGCCCTTTTGGCGATGACAAGGGTGCTACGGTTGCCAGATTATCTCGTAGCATTTGCTACGAAATTAGTTTATTTAGTCTTAGTGCTTTGTGTAGGTTTTGTGACTGAATTTTAACCGTTTTTTTTTTGTTTTAGGTAATTTATATATATGCTCGTTTTCAAGAATGCATATTCTTGAAATATGGCTAACTGTCAATACCGATAATGACTCGGAAAAGTGTCGTCAAGTCCTACAAAGTTTGTTGACTACTCTGAACGATGCTGAGAACATTGATATTCATTATTTAGAGAAAATTGTTAATAATTTATGTAAAGCTATTGCTCGATTCTGGAAAAAATGTAATAGGGATAAAACCAAGCTTTTATATAAGAATTCCGATTGGTTTAATGTTATTGAAAAAATTCAACTTGTGAAAAATAATAAGCAATGTACTCCGTCTGAAACGTCGCCGTGTCATTCACGTGGTCGTCCTCGAAAACCTTTTACGCAATGTAGTAAAAGGACTAAACGTCGGAGAGTAGCTGATTTGTCAAAGTCTGATGATTCTACTGTGAGTGCATTGCTTGATGTTTCAGACTGTTCATTCGATTCGTGTATATCTAGAGTTAGCACTGATGATGTCTTGTCACTTGTGACTGATGCTCAGTTGACAAAACATCAGTATTTATTAATTAAAAACTTTGTTAATAGTAAGATTTCTCCTAATGTATTACCATGTTACCAACAAATTACTAAAGCGAAACAGAGATGTTACCCTTCTAATATAACTGTTTCCGAGTCTTCAGCTGAAGTTGAATTACAAAGTCTTTTTGATCACACAGCTTCTCGAATCCTTGAATCTCAAAAAGAGGTCTTAGATCAGATTCCTGATGATTGTTTGTCTAATATCTCTTTACTTGGGAAATGGGGATTCGATGGCAGCACTGGACATAGTGAATACAAACAATTTTTTTCAGATTCAACTTTAGAAGATAGTAGTTTGTTTGTAACATCTTATGTACCCCTTCAAATTATTGTAAAATTAGCTGAAGATAATTGTAAAATTTTTTGGAAAAATCCTCGACCCTCTTCCACTAGGTACTGCCGTCCTATTCGATTTCAATTTTTGAAAGAAAGCACAGCAGTGTCTTTGCAAGAGGAAGCTTATTTTAAGGATAAAATTGAAAGTTTGCAACCTACTTTTATTCAGATCGACAATCGTGAATTGGTCGTTTCTCATAAGTTGCAGCTTTCAATGGTAGATGGTAAAATTTGTAGTGCTTTAAGTGAAACATCTACAAGTAGATGTTATATATGTAATGCTACCCCTAAAGAGATGAATAAAATAGACGAATGTTTACAAAAACCTGTAATAGAGAGTAGATACCAATTTGGATTATCACCACTACATTCTTGGATACGTTTCTTCGAATATTTTATTCATCTTTCATATAGATTAGACATAAAAAAATGGCAAGTTAGGCTAGATAGTGATAAACAATTGTTATCAAATAAAAAACAATATGTACAGTCCCAGTTTAGGGAACGATTAGGTTTAATAGTTGACAAGCCGCGTAGTGGTGGAAGCGGGACGTCTAACGACGGAAACACGGCCAGGAAGTTTTTTTTGGAATCAGCTGTATCTGCTGAAATTACAGGTTTGAATAAGGATCTCATAGATCGTTGTTGTGTAATATTACAAACGTTATCTTCTGGACATAAAATTAATGAATGCAAGTTTAAAGACTATGCATTACAAACAGCATACAGCCTGGTCGAGGAATATCCGTGGTATAGTCTTCCTGCTTCTGTCCACAAGGTGCTCGTACATGGATCAGATATTATAAGTTATGCATTGTTATCTATAGGAGAACTTTCCGAAGAAGCTGCTGAAGCGACAAATAAGTATATCAAAATTTATAGACGAAGTCACACTCGAAAAATGTCACGTGAAGTTACCAATCAAGATTTAATACAACGACTATTATTACATTCAGATCCTTATATTACAAGTCTTCGGAAACTTCCCCCTAAAAAGAAAAATACTCTGTCACAAAGTGTAATAGAATTGTTACATGTTTAATATTGTTAGAATAAGAATAATTTATTTGTATTTTGTTAGTTGTTTTGTTTTTTTTGTATTTAATTAATTTTAATTTATTTATTTCTATTATTTTATTATAATTAAATAATGTTATCAATGTTTTGACTCTTATTTTATTTAAAATATATGTTTTACATTCCAATTTTTAAGTGTTTGTTCATGATAAATTTAGGTAAAAGTATGTTATTGTTTATATTTGTTTTTTACTGAAGTAAACGTTTTTTATTCCGTAAATACATGTACTTCTTTCATTTTAATGTTCCTAAAACACTTTTACAACTATAAGTCACTAAAATAATACAATGTATTGATAGTAACAGGACTTTAACTATTTATGACCGCCCTTGTATGGAGCGTGTCCCTCCGTGCATTGGTTTCTAGTTACTAAAGAGTTATTTGTATTAAACACTTACATTTAATGAAAAGGTTAATTATAACTATTTCTGTTGGCGCTATCTACTATCAGATAAACGAACTAATGTCGCATCTTTTCCTATCCCTTATTTCCCTAGCGTGCACTATTTGCTTACCTACACATTTGCTTAGGAAACGACAGTATCGCCGTACAGTATAGGGCGCATGATTTGCCTCGCAATGTTTATCAAAATAATATCTTCGTGAGAATCTTTGATATGCCAGTAATACCATTACTCCATTGATCTAGATAGTGGATAGGCAATTCTTTACGGCAGCAATGTCGCTACGATACTAATAATCATTGCCGCCATAGAGGCCTTTGTACATTTTGTAATCTTCTCTGGCTCGGATCCGTGCCCCGGTTGTAGCTTTTCCAAAAAATTCAACAAAAAGTAAATATTCATGCTATTTTTTATTGAATTCCATGATTGCATGAAATAAGAACTCCCTCGAGTAATCATTGCCAGGGCTAATACGACAGTGGATTTACAGATATCGGAGGCAAATATCCTTAAATCCACTTAAATGTCGTCATGTCGTCTAATACTCATACGTAGGATATAGTCTCCTGCTTTACATAGCCAAAAAACTAGAGGAAGTTTTATATTTTTATTAAGTTGATGGTATTCGCGAACGGACGTGGTATTCAATCACTAAACTTAAAACCCGAATAACAGTATCCCGAAATCACGCCACCACAACAATAGTTTATATGAATAATGCTCACCCGAATCAATATACACACGACAGCACATCAAGTGCATCAGTTGCATTACGAAAGCCGCTTCTATTACGAACGGAACAAGAGCGGGCTCAAGGTCAAACTGTTACGCTTGATGTACTGTCGAATGTACCACGAAATCACGCCACGGCTGCATTTTGATCTCTAACTAAATTTATCTAACCGAGTGCTAAAATGAAGTAGGTAATGTTCGATTATAAGAATTTATTTTAAGATGTCTCGTTTCTAAAATAGTTTTTTTAATTTATTTATACAAAAAGAATGCGTAATATATGTGTATACAATTATATTATAATAAATTGCCAAGCTACTTAAAATCTTTAGACAAAAATCTATTTAAAATCAAATTATCAAAATGGCTAAATGAATAGTGTTTTTACAGTGTCAAGGAATGTATGGAAATGAAATTTTGATAATTATAATTTGTGTATAAGTAACATTTAAGATTGATAGTATAAGATTGCGATATAATATTTGCATTTTGACTACGTCAATAGAATATGTCAGACTTTTATGATTGTATAAAATCTTATTAACCATGTTCTTGCAAATAAACATTCTATTCTATTCTATTTAATTACACTTCTTATGATCTACTTCATTTTAGCACAAGGTGCCAATGTGGGGCGGACCAAAATGTATCCGTGGCGCATTGATTCGTGGTCGCGTGATTTCATACATTGATTCGGGTAGCATTATTCATGTAAACTATTTTTGTGGTGGGGTGATTTCGGGATGCAGCTATTCGTGTTTCATAAAAAAATTTATTTATTTATTAGAAACAATAACATTTTTCACAAAAAAACAATAGTAGCGTCAATAACTGCAGTAGTCAGGGACTGTGTCGCAGTTTTTAGCGCCCACCTCAAACAACAAATGTTTCAGACATAATAATTTCTTAACAAAACATAGACGTGTGTGTGTGTGTGTGTGTGTGTGTGTGTGTGTGTGTGTGTGTGTGTGTGTGTGTGTATGTATGTGTGTGTGTGTGTATGTGTGTGTGTGTCACGTATGAGTGTGTGAGAGTGAGAAAATATATAAGGTATATTATTCGTAGAATAATTATATTGGTGTGCATACGAAGTTTTCCTTTTATCCATTTTTATTATATTGCCACATTATTAAAATTATTACAAGTCAAGTTTTGTGATTGGTAACCTCACTCTTTCATAATCGTCATCATCATCAGCCTATATACGTCCCACTACTGGGCACAGACCTTCCTACATGAGAGAAACACATGAGGATCTTGGGCCATAACACCACTCTGGCCCAATGCGGGTTGGTGGGTTAAAGCGGTTGCAGTTACAACCGGGACCAACGGCTTAATATGCCTTCCGAAGCACGGAGGAGCTCGAGATTATAAATTTGATTGACCATCCCGAGACCGACCACGGCGAAAGTTGCTTGGTTTTCGTGATCGAAACCCAGGCGTTCAAACAATTACTCCACTGATTTCCTTCATTTTAGCACAAGGTATCTATGTGGGGCGGACCAAAATGCATCCGTGGCGCATTGATTCGTGGTCGCGTGATTTCATACATTGATTCGGGTAAGCATTATTCATGTAAACTATTTTTGTGGTGATTGGTTACCACACTCTTTCAATCGTTATGTATTATCAACGGTCTCAAGTAACATACACAGAATATATTGCAAGAGTTTAATTTTTACATTGATATTTCATATTCGGTTGGTCAGATCTGATGAAATCATAATGACAGCTATCTCCCAATTCAGCATCATATTTTCTTTGTGGGTAGTAAAACCAGTAAAACACAGTATGTTGTCATTTCTGTCATTGCATCTATTCACTTTTACATATCATATCTTACAAGAGGTCTTAAAATAATTCTAATATCGCGCTTTATCCTTTAATATCGCTGCTCTTAACAAAGTCAATAATTCAATGTAACAATTCTTTTCATATTGGCTCAAAGCAATCAATTTATGAAAATAGTCGCCATCTCCCCAAGAATAGATTAACATATTTTTTTCGAAATTGGCGAGGAATATTCAGATGCCTTCCAATTTCCCACAGAGGGATATTTTGTTGGAATTTGCGTTGATATTGAATATTGCGCTCGACGCGATGCTTTTGGCGCGAATGCATATTTATAAGTTTCCCTCGACTATTGTTTAAGACGTTAAGCATTTTCGATATTTGTCTATTGATTTAAGAATAAGTAAGTACTGTCGAACGATTTCTTTAAATGTTATGAATAAAAACGATTTAAAATTGCTACGTACAATTTTTCCTTCGATATGTACTCACCCGAAAAGCTTACAAACGCATAAAAATCACTACAAAACCTCACATTGCTCCTTTGACCACATTGCTCCTTTTCACGTTCATATAGTTACCGAAAACAGACCAATCAATGGTTAGATGACTCGCTAAAATTACCCTACAAAAGCCTACAATTTTAAAGCGTATAAAAACCTTTTAAATTAAGAATATAATTAATGGTTATTAACAAAGTTATTAAAACAAAACTGATTTATGAACAACAGTTGCTATAGTTGCCTTAATTCTGCTATTGGTTTTATGCAACAAATTAAATTTTTAACGAAATATTAATGTGGCTAATAATAACTGAAATATTATTAAGTCGATCAGACTTCGAAACTCACAATCTGTTTTAATTTAACTTCACTGAGCCGCTTGCTTCGATTCCAACATCGTAATACAATTTATCAAACTACGCCGACATTAATAACATACCTAATTACTCGTAGATGATCAAAGAAACTTACCAAGTGAAGATAAATTAATAGCAGAACCCTACAAAAACACTTAAAAGAGAGTTTTTATTACTTTTGATAGAATTTTATCGTTTTTTATAATAACCACGTTAAATTACCAAGCTAATGCTAAGCTAAATATGATTAGATACTTACACCCGTATTCACAAACGATACTTATGTAAGTAAAGGAGCAATACTATGCGAAGTAAGGCAAGGAAGTAAAGTGCGTTCACTTTGACAAGCCTTTCAATTCACAAACAATACTCAAACGAATCTTTACTATGCGGACGCATAGCGTTGAATATAGCTCTGTGATTGGTTGATTAGTGTTACATAGTTCACTTCACTGACTGACATTTCAATTTTATTGTTTATTTGCTTTTTATCGTAAACTCCGTAGTGATTATATTCTCTTTGGTGAGCTCGACACTATGCGTTGATTAATATAGCTATCAGGCTCCCTTAGCTAAGTGACATTATAACAAACGCATATTGCCGATTGTCACTCAAGTATTGTTTATGAATAGGAATTTGGCACCCTGTGCGTCCGCAGGCACTGTGAGACCTCATAGTGTCGTTTGTGAATACGGGTGCTAATATCTAATCAATATATCACAATGAAACATCATTGTTCTATTTCCAATTTTTTTCGTTGCGTGAAACCTTTCTGCGCTTAAGGTACTTATTCTGGATATTCGTATAATCGTAGGTAGCATCAATTTTGTATCACATCAACAAAATAAATTACCAGAGTGTTCATACTCATAAATCTAGAAGTCCTGAGTATTGGGAAATTACTAATTCGGAACTACTCTTTCTCTATAAGATACAATCGATGACGACTGTCTAGTCGAGTGGTACCACTGTCTAATAAGCCCAGAGGTCCGGGGTTTGAATCCGGATAAGATAAGTTACTTAATAAAATTTTATATTAAAATTGCCGGTTACGTTTTCGTGGGTCCTCTGACCCTTGTCACTCGCATGATAACAATACTTAGCAAGAGAAAAAAAGGCCTATTAACTTAGAACTTAGCCTTTTGTCTTCTTTTGGAGCAAGCGTGGGATCAAGAGTAAACCATTTTAATAAAAAAAATGACTCCAAATCAAACTGAAATTATATGAAGTATATACAGGGCGGGGCCTGTAACACGAGGAAAAACTTTAAATATAGGCTTAGGCTTACAGTTACCACTATTCATATCCTAGTGGTTTTAGTCCTTCCAAATCCCTAACAAAATTAATCCCACCAGCAATGGACGGCAAACATTTAATTTTATTCAAAACACTCTTCGCTGACATTTAGTTGATGTAGCCCCAAAAACTTTCCTGATAGTTTAGTTGAAATGAACTATTTGCTGATATCACCGTTTTTCTACGGTAACTTGCAAAGCACACTAATATTTATTGAAAAATAACCTGAGCTTCGTAAATTATTCTTGGCATTTTCAATATTTTTATTTATTTCTTGATAAGTAATTTTTAAATTACCACCTTGACATTGTCATTATAACGTTTGAAGAATGTTCCAAATCATCTGATTGTCGCTTGAAAAGAGTTTCAACTGCGATTAAATAAAGAGGTTTGATATCAATTTACATTACCTTCATTCTTAACGTAATTACAATAAGGATCAGTCTTGATTGTTTGTAAGTAGTACTTCCTGGCCGTGCCCTGTACCAGGTTACTTTACGACCAGTAAACGATAATATCGCAATGCAAGAAATAATCTGTACAAGAAGTTTTCGCTCATGTTACAGGCCCCACTCTGTATACTACCCATCATTACTACCTATTGCTGGTAGTCCACGCGCGCTGTTCACCACGCATTTTTTTTACAGCGTTGCACCAGTCCGTTCAAGTGACAGCAAAATGACGGCGCTTACATCCTTTAAGTCACGAAAAACTTCTATCCACACATATGTATAGCTTACCACAGAAGAAGCTTAACACTTTAGTACCATGTCACACCGACTATGCGCTCGTACTTGTTTGCTACCGTACTGTATTGATGCCATAGTTGTTGTGACATGGAACTAAAGTGTTCAGCTACTTCTGTAGTCAACCATACTATTATGTATTCTGTGCGTTTGGTTAAACACCTTATGCTGCAGCGCTGCAGCGCAGCAGAGGTTTGACTTTTTAAAATGGAATATGAATTTTGCAGCGATAGCTTCTCTATACCTTTTATTTTAATACTCCACTTTGCTATGGAGTTTCAAAACTAGCATGAGAGCAACTTTCTACTGAAAATAAACTTATCAACATTAGCAACCATGTTTCTGTTTCTCTAGCAGATAAACTTATTTGCCTGTCCGATTATGCATAAACACGAACAGCCTCTATAATTAGCATAATAATGAATTGATATATTCGTCACATTATGGCTGTCTGTCCGTCGATTGAGTCTGATAACCATACTGTTTAGTGATAATTAATCATGCTGTTTGATGTCGCAGACTCTGTGCTTGTTATTATGATATTCTATCTTCGGACAAAGTGCTTTAATAATACTTTATAATTTAAAAAGCTAAAAAATAAATGATTTCAGGTCAACCTGCAATTCGCCAAAATTTTAATTTTATTTAGAATATCAAACAATTTTACATAAGGACTAAAGCCTTATGTAAAATTGTTTGATATTATTATCTTATAAATAAAATGGTTATATTTACGAAGGTACTTATAACCAGAAGCGTTACCAAATGCAGATAGATATCTTAAAGATTACTTATATTAATATACACATTCAACTGTAAGAATTAGGTTTATGATTCCTTTATTGGATTTTATATATTATATAAAATCCAATAAAGGAATCATATGTATGTATGTATGTATATCTTTTTATTTTTTAATTGTGAAACAATCACTGCACAATTATTTTTTTCACCTAATGCAGTGCAAAGGGTTCTCGTACCCATTCCTTGAAATTTTTAGAATCAGAAGCAACAGCATAACCTTTTTTCTGTAGCTGAGTAAAGTTTTTCTATTTGTGCCAGGAAGACAAAGCAGCATGCTGTCCACCTAATGATTACCTTAATGTTCGGATTCAACATAACGTCGTTGTCAAACCAAAGTCTGATATGTGCAACTCGAGATGCTTATAATATTCTTCTTTAACATTTACATAAAATCAAAATAAGTATTTAATGAATGTTATTTTCACTTAAACTTACTTTGATTTTTATTCTAATAAGATTGCAATTATATTTAATTTTAAGTGAATTTCTTTTACAGAATCAACGCGCACGTAGCAGATTTTGGTTTGACAATGACGATAAGCAGTCATAGTAGTACCTAAGTTGGCGCCTTTGAGAGATTTTTAGACTCTTGACAATCCTAAAGATCCGGTAAGATGGTTATGAGTGGTTTAAGCATATGTTTACAGTTACCTATAGACTAAAGATACATCTGAAATAAAAGAGTGATTGCAGATGCGGTGCCGGCGGGAGAGTGTTTTTTTAAAGAACGCTACCTATATTGAAGGGCTGACGGATCGCGGTAGAGTGGTATTGTTGTGATCTTTGCAATTTATACTTAGACGGAAAACTCTGAGAATATATTAGTTTACGACAGAGTTTCTTTTGCAAGTAAGTTAGATAATAAAGTAATTATGAAGATGGCACCACGTCGAAAAATTCTACAATATAGCCCATATTGGCCTATGTGGCATATGTGGCCTACAATTAGTCTTCGTATGGATAATTTCTAATCTCACTGTCGAGGAAACGAGGAGGGCTGGTAAATGAAGAAAGGTTGCTTATCGTCAAAGAGTAGGTAACAGATAATAGACAATACAAACAGGCGCATTGCGCTTATTGTCAATGATCCGGGAGATATACTTATGTAATTAAACAGCGCGTGAGATCAATATAATTTATGTACCTACCTAATAAAATTATTATTCGACGACCGCTTGGCCGAGTGGTCTGTACCCCAGGCTACTTGGTCAAAAGGTCCCGGGTTCGAATCCCGGTAGGAACAAATTGTATGATGAGTACGAACATTTGTTTATGAGTCATGGATGTTTATATGTTTATTTAGTATATTTCTAATATTTATATACATATTATTATCATTATTTCTCCGTTATCTAGTATCCATAACACAAGCTCTTAATGATGCTTACTTTGGGCTAGATAATAGGTGTGAGTGTATAAATATTATTATTATTATAAGGGTATTTTGAATTCTCAGCTATAAGCTTATTATTATTATTATTATTAATCACTTTACTGCCACTAAAATATCATACGCGTTGCTGTAAAACTTTTATACTAAACTAAATAAACTATAGAACGAACTCAAACTATGTAATTTTATTAATAACACTGTGCAATGAAAAGAGGAAACTCCTTTCTTCAGTTTACGTGGACGTGATCGCAAAAGTTTCTAAGTATGTTCTCAAAACATTGCATTTTACTTATAAACGGTAGTGAAGTTATTTTACGAAAGTAGGTTTTTATGTCATAGAACAAAAAAAGTTAAGTTAATAAATTTAACGAGTCTTTTTTAAAATTTTTCACTGTAGCGTTTACATTAAGTAAAAGTAGGTAACTATTTAAATGCATCGTTATGGCGACAGCACATTAGGGCTAATAAGCTACTAATAGAATTCTACAACGCAACTAATGAGTTATCCCTTTTTTATTGAACTAAAACGAAAGACATACCACAAATAAAGACAAAGCATAACTTTAAATTAAAAATTTTGTTGATGATAATGTGTTTCAAAATCACCAATTATGCACACTGGCTCAATTTTCAAATCATTAGTATAAAAATCAACCATGACGCAACTAAACAACGACGAATCCTCCGAATTTTGGGATACTTTTTCAAATTAATTTAATGAGAGGAAAGAATGGCAAAAATACCTATACCTATTGACATTAAAAATATGTATTGCTTTGTTTTTTTTACTAATTAGACTAGTAACTTTTTTTTTAGTTTCATAATAAGCGTCTTGAACAATATGTGGCTTAGCACAATAACTAGTTTAATTTAGCAGAAACAGCTGAAACTTATTGTAATACATAATGTTTGTTATGGCCATTTGTTTTCTTGCTTTATTTTCGGATTATTTCTGTTGTTCGTGGATAACACAAACGAGAAAAGAGCAAGGATCTTAGATTTGAATTCGCCGCTAATTGCATGAGATTTAGGAATCGCGAGTGTGACGTATGCGCCATCTATCTGTCTTTTCGTGTCGCTTGCGTGGAATTTCCGCCGTGTGTTCGCTCCGCA
The DNA here is from genome assembly GCA_947347705.1 of Nymphula nitidulata. Classification (NCBI taxonomy): domain Eukaryota; kingdom Metazoa; phylum Arthropoda; class Insecta; order Lepidoptera; family Crambidae; genus Nymphula; species Nymphula nitidulata. The sequence continues at coordinate 6,911,926 of OX374622.1, forward strand.
TCTTAAATGAATTATTAATTGATCTTAGACACTATTTTATATAATTATATCGTGAAAGGACAGTAGACGTATCTACGCATCTACTCTAGTGTTATCTCGAGAAGGCAAGGTGTTTTACTCGTGAATTTAACCAAGGAAATCAACCACGTGTTCGCTGCTTGAGGAGCCTAGTCCAGAGATCCAGGAAGATTGCTCAACAAGTAAGTGTTTCCATTGCTTACAACTTTGGGAATATCCGTCTATACGGTTTGAATGCGAATGGTCAAATTTTCTATGCCCACCTTGACTTAGGTACGTTAATCTACTACCTTTCTAACTGCTCCCGAGGAGTGTACAAAAAAGCGTATGAAGGGCGCGTACACCCCTATTTATGGTCCATTTCGAACCGGATATAAGTTCTCATTTCGCCTCATTTAGTTTAAAGCTGCGTAATCAGGTATATTTTATTGAAATTTGCAATTATTCCCGTTAGAACCGCTGCTAAACATCCTAGTTTGTGTATTATTATTTTTTCGTACTTTACCCCGCTAATAATAAATTGCATATTTCGCAAAATACTTGTTATCTCCGCACTAAGTCTTGTTAGTGATAGGCGAATAATAGCGAACTTATTTACTTATAATTCAATATCTCATTTAAAAAACGTTTAAGTGTACCAATTTTGTTGATTAACCGCAATTCTAATACGAATCACAGGTAATGCTTATGATTTCTCGCACATTTTTTGTTCATACCGCACTATTTATATCTTAATTTCATTAAGAAGTATTAGCGACGTCGTTAACCGCGTCAGTAATTCATTCATCACAATTTGAACCGATCTGTATAGCATTATATCTACAGCTATACGTACGTATAGATACTTCTCATTCAATTCAACTCGAGCGCACAGTTGACTCGAACGAATACCTACGGCCGATACGTTTTTTCTTATAGGCTATAATTGTCGCAGTAATTTCATTTGAATTACATAATTGTTTCATACAGGAATATTCTTACAATTGTCCAAAATGTCAAAAACTACGCTACCACGTAAAGCAGATACGATTCCCATAGTTTCCCCGCAAATCTTGATGTTAGAAGCTCGTGTTCAAGCATTTTTCACGAGACTGCAAAATATTTATGATTTATCACAAGAAGTAGCTTCACCCGCATCGCAAAAAAGATTTCTTACTTCCACTGTGTGTTTAGATCAACTACGCACTGATTTTTTGCAAACTAACGACGACTTAAATGTAGCAAAACTCCAGGCAGACCCTGAATGCAAACCAGACTACAACTGTTTCATAGCCTTCGACGAAATCTATTGTTCTATAAAGAGTATAGTAAACAATTTAAAACAAACCGCTGTCGAGCAATCGATTTCAAATAATAAGCCGAAATTGAAATTGCCACCCATCAATCTGCAAACGTTTGATGGCGATTATAAGTTATGGCCTTCATTTTTCGAGTGTTATAATAATGCTGTACATTATAAAAATAGCTTAAATAGTTCCGAAAAAGTTTTTTATTTGAGTGGCATTCTTTCTAAAACTGCTTCAGCGACTATTTCTGGTATTCCGCCTACTGGAGATAATTACGAGCTTATTTATTCGACTTTGGTAGACAAGTATCAGGATTGTCGTACTTTAGGTACTTCATATTTACAACAAATAATCAATATTAAGCCTATACATTCACAAAGTGCAGATGGCTTAAATAGTTTCTTAGATAAATTCACATGTTCGATTTCTGCTTTCGAAAAGTTAAATATTCCCGACAAAAAAGATTTCATTTATTTGTTTCTAGCCTTACAAAAAATAGATAAAGAAACTGCACGTATGTACGAAAATTCTGTACGTACAGTGAAGCTACCCACTTATGACAGTTTTATTCAGTTCTTACGCGAACAAAGTAAAATTATGGAACGCACTACCGATCTTTGTTCTAAGTCACACGCTAATAAATCTGCAAATTATAATTTACCACAAAAATTTCAGCCTATTAAAAATAAAACAAATTCTTTTGTAACTTCTAATAACGCGCATTTTTGTCTATTATGCAATAAAGGTGGCCACGAACAATTTTATCGCTGTCCCCAATTTTTAAAACTCACCCCAAGAGATCGATATAATTCCGTTAAAACAAAGGGTGGTTGTTTTAACTGTTTAAGTTTTAATCACAAGGTAGGTTCTTGTAACTCAATTAAATCTTGTAGTATTTGCCAGTCGAAACTACATCATACTTTATTGCATTTTCCACGTTCTGGAGATAATTTGCCTCAATCGGAAATCAAACCGCAACCCATCGCTGCTACCACGACTACACCAGAGCGTGCGCTTGCGCCGCCGCCACAGCCGTCGCAGACAGTCGCGCACTGCATGTCTACGCGTGACGTCACACCTCTGCCCCACCCAAGTGCGGCATTGTGTTCTCACTCTCACACTGCGCTGCCGTCTAGCCCAACTACGGTGCTGTTAGCAACTGCCCGCGTTATCGTTAAGAATGCACGCGGAGAAGAATATTCGGTGCGTGCTTTAATAGATAACGGTTCCATGAATCATTTTGTCACTTATAACCTAGGTAAAAAATTAGCTTTAGACATAAAAGCGCTGCCGAGCCAGGTAACGGTAAATGGTTTTGGTGGTTCTTCGAACTTAGTAAAAGGTGTCACTGATTTAACTATATTTTCTCGATTCGACCGTAATGTTTCGTTTCGTCTGCGCCCCCTTGTGGTGGATAACATTACGGACCGCTTGCCTACATCTCCTATAGACAGGTCGATGTTAAATTACCTTTCTGGTATTCCAATTGCCGACGATACATTTTCAGAACCTGGTGAGGTGGAAATGCTTATCGGCGCGCAACTTTTTCCTCGCTTATTATTACCCGGTCACGTCCGCGGACCTCAGGGTACTCCTGATGCGATTCGTACTTCCTTTGGTTTTATTTTGATGGGCAATGCTCCCTTAGCCCTCTTTCACCGTGCTTCTCGCACGAAACATCGCACTATATCTCAAACGTTTTGTTCTATTACAAGTGAACCTCTTGATAGTCTTTTACGCAATTTTTGGGAAGTTGAACAAGTTGCTACGCCACGTCTCACCTTGCTCAGTCAGGATGAGCGTGATTGTGAGAATATTTATAAGTCTACAACTTCTCGCGAACCTTCCGGTTCTTATGTAGTCTCTTTGCCATTCAAAATTGATCCTTCAGTTTTAGGCGATTCGTTTAGTGGGTCTCGTAAGAGATTCCTTTCGTTAGAAAAACGATTTATTAAATCACCGCAGTTTCGCTCAGCGTATGATGATATTGTGGTCGGGTACTGTGAGAGGGATTATTTAGCTCCAGTAACCACCGCAAACACTACTACTGGCTATGTCATACCACATCATGGCGTAATACGAGAAGACAAAATTACTACGAAGGTTAGACTCGTACTCGACGCAAGTGCATGCACTGATACAAATATCTCTCTTAACGATATTTTATATTCAGGGCCGAACTTACAGTCGGACTTGTTCTTGATTCTTTTGAACTTCAGACTTTATCCCATTGCATTTTGTGCTGACGTGGAGCAAATGTATTTAAGAATTAAGGTACATCCTGAATTTCACAAGTTTCAAAGAATGTTATACCGATTTGACGCATCAGATCCTATCGAGGTGTTTGAATTTAAGCGAGTCTGCTTTGGCCTATCATGTAGTCCCTATCTCGCTCTGCGCACTATTCGTCAGCTTGCAGATGACGAATGCTCGAATTTTCCGCTTGCTGCTGACGTCATCAGTCGCGGTGATTTTTTCACGGATGACGTAGTAGTATCCATAAATGATTTGAATAATGCAACTGAATTAGCCTTACAACTTATAAAAATGTTTTCTGCTGGAGGTTTCAAACTTCATAAGTGGTCAAGTAACTCCCAAGAGTTGCTACGATTTTTGCCACAAGATTATTTACACCCGCAAACAATTAACTTTGATTCTACCGCTACTCAGAAGGTCCTAGGTGTTTCGTGGGATCCTGTTAAAGACCATTTTCATTTTGTCATATGTCCTAGTAATAGCCCATGCACCAAACGCTTAATGCTTTCGGTTATAGCCCGCTTATGGGACATTATTGGTTTTGCAGCACCGCTAATTTTATACGCTAAATTTCTCATTAAGGAGCTGTGGCTCCAAAAATTGGATTGGGACGACCAACCGCCCCAACACATACATGGCCGCCCCACATAAATGGACAAGGTTCCAACACGAACTTCCACTTTTAATGAATTTGAACATACCGCGTCACATTGGAGTGACACAGTCTTGTAATGCTTCGCTGCTGGCTTTTTCAGACGCTTCTGAAAAGGGATATGGTGCAGCCATTTATGTTCGGGTACAGGGTAAAGTTGAAGTCACTGTGCGACTGCTTTGCGCTAAGTCTAAGGTCGCGCCTGTTCAAACAATTTCTTTGGCCCGCTTGGAACTCATGGGTGTCCATCTTATGGCAAAATTAGTTAAAGTTGTCCTGTCTACTTATTCTAATCGCTTTGAATTTGATAAAATTTACGCCTTTAGTGACTCAACAATCGCTCTTTGCTGGATAAATTCTAGCCCGCATAAATTAAAAACTTTTGTTGCTAATCGGGTCTCCAAAATTCAAGAGTGTCTTGATCCACATAATTTTTATCATATTTCAGGAAATGAAAATCCCAGTGATTGCTTATCACGCGGCCAAACGCCCGCGCAACTTGTCTGTAACCAAACTTGGTTACATGGGCCTGCTTGGTCATATCTTCAATTTGAAGAATGGCCAATTAAGTCGTTTACCCCGCTCAACTCTGATGAGCTACCAGAGATGAAGTCTATAGTTTTGACAAATGTCACTCCCGCTAAAAATGAAAAATCGTTTTTATTCGTTTTATCTGAGCGTGTTTCAAGTTGGACGCGTTTAATCCGCATTATTGTTTATATTTTACGTTTTTCTAAACGCCTAAAATCGAGAGGTAGTATAACATCGGATGACTTAAATTTTTCCGAGCTATATGTAGTTCGCGCAGTACAGAAAAAACATTTTTCTGAGTATATTTTTACGATTCAAGCTGGTAAACAGTGCCCTAAAACTATTCGCAAATTAAGACCTTTTTTGTTTAATGGAATTCTTCGTGTTGGAGGTCGCTTACACAATAGTAATTTGAGCTTTGATCATAAACATCCCATTCTTATGCCAAGCAAGGATCGCATCGTTGACTTGATCATTGATCATGTTCATAGAGTTTCTTGTCATGCAGGACCCCAACTTACTATATCTATACTGAGGCAGACCTATTGGATTTTAGCTGCTCGTCGAATAGTTCGCGCAAGAATTTATGCTTGCCTAAAATGTTTCAGGGTACGACCTAAGCCACATGCTACACCAGTTATGGCTAATTTACCTTCGTGTCGACTACAAATTTCAAAACCTTTTGCACATACTGGCGTGGATTATGCTGGACCTTTGTCCATAACTCTCCATAGGAAACGAGGCGTACGCAGTCAAAAGGCTTACCTCTGCATTTTTATTTGCTTAACCACCAGGGCAGTACATATAGAAATTGCATCAGATTTAAGTACTGATTCCTTTTTGAACGCATTTAAAAGATTTCTCTCTCGTCGCGGCCCGATCGACAAAATGTATTCCGATCAGGGCACTAATTTTGTAGGTGCGAAAGCATATTTAAATGATTTATATAAATTTTTGATGTCTTCGTCTTATACGGAAGAATTTAAAAATGAGTTGTCTCATAATCGCATTTCATGGCAAATGAATCCACCGAACGCTCCCCACTTCGGTGGTGGTTGGGAGGCTACTGTCAAATGCTTTAAGACACATCTCTTTCGCGTCGTAGGTTCTCAAATATTGACTTACGAAGAGATGCTTACCATTCTTTGTCAAATTGAGGCGATCCTCGATTCTAGACCCCTAGGTATTCTCAGTGAGGATCCTTCAGAACCTCTACCGCTAACCCCATCGCACTTTTTAAATACGAGGCCGCTATGTTCGTTCCCGTCAGCAGATGTGCAGGATAAAAATCCAAATCTGTTATCGCGATTTATGCTTCTTGACTGTCTTGTTCAATCTTATTGGAAAAGGTGGCAAGATGAGTACTTGCACACATTACAAATTCGTGAAAAATGGAATACTGATTCGAATCCGGTGAAGGAAGGGAAACTCGTTTTAATTATGAGAGATAATTGTCCTCCACTTCATTGGCCATTGGGCGTAATTGAAAAAATATTTACAGGCGATGACGGTCGCGTAAGAGTCGCATTAGTTAAAACAAGGACTGGTACACTTAAGCGTCCGATTATTCGACTTTGTCCACTTCCTAATTTAGAATAGAATAGTTTGAAATATATTTACGCAAACGCATTTCTATTAAGTATTAAATCTTAGGTCTAAATAAATTAGTTAGTTTATTTGCTTTACTATAAATTTTAGGTTGTTCTCTAGCGCTTAAAAAACTGTAATATAATTTTGAAAGAGGACCTTTCAAGGCGGGGAGTATGTTATGGCCATTTGTTTTCTTGCTTTATTTTCGGATTATTTCTGTTGTTCGTGGATAACACAAACGAGAAAAGAGCAAGGATCTTAGATTTGAATTCGCCGCTAATTGCATGAGATTTAGGAATCGCGAGTGTGACGTATGCGCCATCTATCTGTCTTTTCGTGTCGCTTGCGTGGAATTTCCGCCGTGTGTTCGCTCCGCATCTTAAATGAATTATTAATTGATCTTAGACACTATTTTATATAATTATATTGTGAAAGGACAGTAGACGTATCTACGCATCTACTCTAGTGTTATCTCGAGAAGGCAAGGTGTTTTACTCGTGAATTTAACCAAGGAAATCAACCACGTGTTCGCTGCTTGAGGAGCCTAGTCCAGAGATCCAGGAAGATTGCTCAACAAGTAAGTGTTTCCATTGCTTACAACTTTGGGAATATCCGTCTATACGGTTTGAATGCGAATGGTCAAATTTTCTATGCCCACCTTGACTTAGGTACGTTAATCTACTACCTTTCTAACTGCTCCCGAGGAGTGTACAAAAAAGCGTATGAAGGGCGCGTACAATGTTACATGATCAAAGTTCATTGTAGTCAAAACTTCGTGCATCCATAACAAATTTTAATCAGGCGTTAAGGGGTTGATATTAATTCGGGCTTACCTCCCATCGTAGTGACGACACCTGTTCCGCATTATGTAACTTACGTAAGCTGCGGCTTTTAGCACAAACCCGTAACTTCGTCAGGCACTTCAGAGCAACAGGTTCTGTACTTGACCCGAGATTAAGGGCGAGTGTTACAACACGGTAGATCAACAAATGATTATGTGTTCACTGAAACTCAACGGCTGAATAATAATTTGAAATGAAACCACTTTACTCGCGGTTAATCAGGTAGCTGTTTCGACGTTTCGATTACTGCAGTGATCACGGTCACGGGAAGACTGATTGTGTTAGTTGTCTCTATGTATTTATTTATTCATTCAAGTGGTACATGCTAACTTACAGTTAACCCAAAACGCCAGTACCTATGTTAATTATAAACACATGTCAACGATTTAATAGTAAAAATTGCAAATAATAAAATATGTCAAACTAGAAATCAATAATAATAATTTTGTCAAACGAATATAAATGAGTCACAATAAATGCTAGTCATACAGTGATCACATGAAATTAAATCATATTAAATTCATTTACTAAAAATTATTGCTTGTAGAACAGAGATAAAAATCGGAGACTTCGTTATAGTTTTTTTTACCTCACCGATAATATACCGGAATTTTAACTATGTAAATTCAAACATCAAATTAATTAAATAGAAAGTTCTCCTGCGTAAATATTCTTCCTTATAAAATTTTTCACATGGCTCTTCATTTTTAATAACTTCAAAAAAAAAGGTTTTTATTCGACTATTTTTGATCGTTTTTTTTTTGTATATTTGTTATGCGGTAAATATTAATAATAAGATGTTTAAATTCACGTAATTAAAGATCCGGTAAATTTACCGGTAAAAAAATATTGCAGGGAAGTCTCCAATTTTTATCTCTGTTCTACAAACTGAAGGTAAATATACTCAGCCTATTCCGATCACTGGTCATGAGCGAGCATATCTCCAATAACGGCACGTGGTGCGTGCCGGAGGCCGCCGCATCAGGCGTGGCCGCTGCTACGGCGCCCGTTCCCCGCTCGCCCCAGCTAAGACGTTTTGGAGCAATCCTTCAATGCCCGGACGGCAACTTAAGTTGCTATAACAATTCAAATTTAATTGTGTCTGGTTTATCGGGCTTCAAAGGGGCGTGGGTTGAAATATTATCACCGATGAATAATAGATCACCGATCTTTCTGATGTAGACGGGGTTAAACGACATTAAAAAGTCAACTTCAAAATCTTGAAACCTATTCTAAATAGAACACTATTAATCACGGCTTGATTTGATTTGAGTAATGAGTAAGAAAATAAAACTTCTCTTGTTTTAACAGCTTTTTACGAGGTTAGTGATTAGGGATGCATATCCTAGAGTAAAAAAATGGTGACACGATTTTGATTACTGTATATTTTATGATTCTACGCTCACGAGTAGTGTTAAAGGGGTGAGGCAAACCTGTTTTTTCCACTAAAATTTGGAGTGCTACACTGGTGTGAGAATTTACAAAAGATCGCATCGAAATAACACTTTTGTTGTCTTGTTTCCAGCGGTGATTAAGGTTGCTAGAACTCATCGAGAATGCTTTGTGTTGGGAGCTGGGGGATTTGTCTATTATGCTACCAAAACAATGCCCTCTTTTGTTATTTACATGGTTCAGAACGCGTGAGTAATATCTGTGCTGATTTGCATGGGCAATACATGCGTCAAAGATACCGCTCAATATCAGGCTTGTTTGCGGTATGAAATAAAAAATGTAAGTCAGGTTGATAAAACTTTTGCATTTATACTATATGTGTCGGCAAAGCATTTTGACCGATGAACGGTCTCGTATTGTATCAATACAACCTTCTGTACCTTAGTACTTTGAGGTAACTAGAAGGCGCTTCCCATAACAAATGACCTTCAACATACATTCTGCGCTATGCCGTAGAATGTATGTTAAAGGTAATTTGCTACGCAGAACTATACGGAGTGAATCGACTGTTATTTATAAATGATTTTCACTAAAAATTAAACAACGATTATTCGGGATATTTTTTCCTGTGTTTTGTCTCGTTCTTTACTCCCGATATTCTGTGCACACACATGCACAAGCACATAAGTACCCACCCATTTACACGCACACACACATACGCGTAACACACACACACGCCCGAATACACACGCACGTACACACAAACAAGCATACAAACAAATGCGCGCGCGTACATACACAACTAAACAATTTATTTATCTAGATCTTCCTCAATTTCATGTTCTGGCCCGGGATGTATAGATATTATACTTGTTCTCGCGCGAACCTACAAAGAAGTCGCGTATAGTAGGCGGCATGCGGTTTCCTTTGTATTGGGCGACGGATGTCACCGATTATTTTAGAAAAAGTTTTTGTTGTTTATTCTGTCATTCTATCTTTTTTCATATAATTTGTTAATCTATGTTAATACATTTTAATGATGTAAATATTTTATGCACTTTGAAAACCCTGGTGTCATTGTTCGCATGAACAATACTTTTTGGTTTTATTTTTATGATTCAGTATATTTGTACGATTTTACACGATTCTCTACAAGACAACATTCGTCCCATTGCTGGGCATAGGTCGTCATATATGGTAGAAACACGACGACCTATGCCCAGCAATGTGACGAATGCTGTCTCTTGCAGAATCGTGTAAAATCGTATAGACAATTCTTTAAAAAACAAAATACAAACTAATTTATTCATTAACAAAACTTCTTTGTTACAAAAATTTTGGTGACACACCTATTAAGTAAAACATACCTGTATCAAATAGTCACCGCCCTTTCAGACCGTGGTACCTAATATGATAAGTTAATAAACAAAAAATTATCCAATTCTAGAGTCTAATTACTTATCTTTACTCGAAAAGCCATCATTCATATAAAATATATTCAAGGAATACGGAGATACAAACGTTATTAAATAATAAAATTCAAATTAGTTTTAGAAACATTTTACTTTTAGGTCCTAATGGGATGAATTTGCAAATAAACTTCGAGAGACTTTAGATTTCATAGAAAAAGTAATTCTCTGAGCAGTTTATCAAGCCGTTGATGTGTTTATTTCCTAGCAATGTAAAAAGTTGAAAATTCAATTTTCGTCTTTTATTGTCCTATTTTTTATCCATCCTCGAGAGGTGGGGAGCGTGGGGCTCACACCAAAGGCGCACCGGATTGAAAAATGTCGCTAAGTATAAGGTAATGCAGTTAACTCACGTTCAGCCGGATTGTAGTGGCGATACGTTCTACAAAGTGGCGTCCAACGTTGAGGCCGATTGTAGAATCCGGCGATTCCGTATCTGCTTAGGCAGACCGTCTAGTATCAAAAATTGTTTGGATGATTAGCAGGTTGAAGGTTATATATATTTTGACTATAAGTAATCATAAAAAAAGGAAACTAGCAATCAAATAAACAGCCTTCCTTATTCACTATTTTCACGAATGTTATCAACATTTGCTCATTTTCGTGCAACGTTTGAACATTTCAATTTTAATTGCACTTTTTTTCATGCGCCCGTTTGTATGAGGACTTTACTTACTTAGCCACTTTGTAGATCGCAAAGTGCTTATTCCATGCGGGCGTATTGTATTTGAGCCGTAGGTATTGAAATCCGGCTGAACGTGAGGTAGCCGAATTATATAATGGCGGTAGGCGTTTTTTAATCCGGCGTGCCGTTATGTAACACAGTGTAGTATACGATATGGCTGCTATATCTGTAGGCTACGGTAGCAGTTTACCATCAGGTGGGCCATACGCTTGCTTTTGCGACCCCTAACATATAAAATAATGTAAAATAGCTTTGATGTCGTGATGGGTTTATTGTCTCTTAAATTAAAACAAATCTTTGTGTGTACCCGAACAAGTTATACGTTACAATAGATACGGTAAATAGATCAGAAGATAGATATCACAAGCCCTGAACGTATTATTACACTGAAAGCACAGAAACATAAAAGCCTACGAAACGTAATATCCAAGAGCACGCACTGCCTTTAATAAAACCCATTTTTCCTTTGTACTTAAAACGTGAGCGAGCGCCCTTTAACTTGTAAATTAAGTAATAAGTGGTCTACGGTTGTACGCCCTAAGTAGAGCATCACATATGGCGGAGTAGATGCGAACTATTGCAGGAGATGTATTAGTAGGGATGCCATAAGTTGCGGTTGAAAACAGGACGCTAGAAATAAAAAATATTATTAAAGTTTATTTTTGTAGAGCAGTGGACACATGATGATGATGAAGTGGAACACATAATTTTACTCGATTTAAATTAAAATGGGCTCACTTTTGCCCTAAGAGAACTTGAAGGGTCAACAACGTAACGAGTTTACCCAGAAAGAGCCTATTCAATTCTGCTTTGAAGGAACTCGAGTTATATTATGCATTAGGGAACACGGAAGCCAGCATTGCGTTCCACTCTCTAGTCATGCGCAGTACAAAAGATAAAGAAAAAAGCTTAGTGCGAATTTATTATGGTTGATAAACCAGGTTTGGGTGATTTCCCGCTGATCATCAGTAGTCCTCTATCACGTTTTATCACCTTTTAAGTTTCTCCGGGTTAACGGATTCAATTATGGCTATTATCATTAATGGATTAGAGAATGAGTCAGTTTAACGGTCCGTTCAGGCGAGAAATATGATGGAACTTGAAAATTTGATTAGAATAGACAGAGACATGTATAGAATAGACAGAGACATAATTACACTGGTAATTACTCAAAAAAATAACTGAATAAATTTTTTCCACATAACCTTACATCCCAAGTAATACAATCAAAAATCCTTTGTAAGTATCTGAAATGTGAGCAGGTACCAACCATGGGGTTCATGAAAACCAATTTGATTTTTATTAAGTAAATTGATTAAACATTACAATATCCTTTTTTCGGCCCTTGCTCTAATTTGATGCAGAAAGGAAGATTTGTTATTTAATATTGCAAAAACCTTGTTTCTTGTTAACCTATGTACAATTTGATAGAAATATTCTCAAAGAAGGAAAACTCATAAATAAATGCGGTTTGTGGGGAAAAGTAAGCGAAGAGAGGAAACGGGGCCTAACAAAGAGTAATGTAATCGAATATCTATTCAAATTAAAGAGACGGAAAGTTGTTTATGTAAGATATTTTTCCATCTAGTTAATGTACCTAAGACATATTGCTGGAGCCCATCTAAACGTAAGTATGATTAATACTTATGAAGCAATGTTTTTTGTACGCTATAGAAGGTTTCGGATGTCTAATTATAACTTCAATTTACTTGTTACTATATGATGTACTATAAAGTAATGTAGTTACTATAAAGTGTCCGCCAATTTTTTATATTAGAATAAGTTTTTTTTTTCTATCAAAATGGTTAATAATGTAAGTTTGCTTAAATTATGTCCATTTCTAAACAAAAACTATATTGATTTACTTTTGAGTCTAAAGTTTATCTTTTTTACAATCACTTAAATTTTGGACTCAAAATACATATAGGTAGTGAAATTAAACTGTAGCCTTAATAATAATACAATAATATTCCGTTAAGTGTTTAACAGCTTTAATTTGAACAGTTTTCAGAAAAAAGTTAAACGTTAATGACCTTATAAATATGCAAAGATTGACGGAAGAGGCAGAGAAAAATAATTTTCGACATTCCTCTGCTGATAGGCTATACTTACTCAAATATTCGGTGTTATCAAGGCAATCGTCCAAAATCTTTTAATACAATTGTAAAGATCTAATAATACTTCTTAGTTCTACAATTGTGTAATCACTGGGTATAGACGGCATTTTATCTTAAGCCTCAGGATGACAACACACTTGCAATATCAAATGATTTTTCCTTGTTATTGCAGGTGTCTATAGGCGGCGGTAACCGCTTACCATCACGAGGGCCATCAGCTTGTTTGTCATCTAGTTGTATTAAAAAAAAACAATTTAGGTTGTTTATCCCCTTGGAAGTAAATTTATCTGGTTTTACCTTGGAAAGGTATGGTCAATATATATAGAACAAGTATTAAACAAACAAAATTATCCCACGAATTTCCAAACAACAGTCACCAAACAATACCTAACTGAAAGCATGAATATGCAGACGAAATCTCCGGAGACGCGGAACGTCTGTCGACACCTGCAATGAATTCGTGAAGTATTCACGGTTCACCTCCTGGCACGGACTTTAGACTTCGCGTAAGTGCGCCAAGTCCGTAAATTGAAATGAAACATAGACATTTCAATTCTCCTGGACTAGCAGCGCTTGCAACGGCTATGCCTGTGAAATAGTGCCGTGCATTTACTATGCATATTTAATATCAGACAAACACTGTAGAAACTTAATACGTTTTATAAGGAACGGTGCAGACTATCGTCGTTGACAGAAACACGAAAAGTTACCTAATACCACCACAAAGGTCCTGTGCACTATTACACACCGCAGATGAAAGTATGGCGATGATCATCAGTACTATGAGATTTTAATTTATTTATACTTTTATTGGACATGATAAGATACAATTTGGCGGACTTACTATCTTTAATACCATCAGACATTCTCTACCAGTCAACCGGAAAATTGAGTCAAGGAAGATTAAATAGGTATCTAGTGCAAGAAATGTTATAAACTAAAAATATACCCACTACAAGAACTAATAAATTTATTCATCAACATTTATTTGTAGTAATTGAATACTACAAACTAATGTTGATAAGTATAGATACATATAAAATAAAAGCAGAAATAACGAGGATAGATCAATTAGGTTAAGGTTGAGACTACAAGAAGAGACTGCGGACTAACCGCTTGAAAGCCAGCATTTATTTCTCTCTTGAATTTTCCTTTTTATTTTAAGAATTTAATATTATAATACATTACGGAAGTTCTTCTTCAGTGTCGTTCTTCAAATTTAAGTAGAGAATTCTGCTTACAGAATTGTTAACAAAAGAATTAGAAAAAAAATGAAAATTAGAAATTTATTAACAAAACACGTATTGCTTACTTTTGTCTTATCAATCAAACTCTGTATTCATTAATATATAAATTATTAATAAAGAATAAAATAGCGCGCTGTAGATTAATTAACAGCCATTAGTGTTACTTAGGCAGCTGCCTGGTAGGACAAATTAATAATGAAATATTACATCTCTAAAGCATCACCAACCTTGGTAAACGTTTCCCGAAGGAATTATTTCGGTAAGCTTCCAACTAGTCTTGACACTGGCTAATGAAATATTAAAATGGGTTTTCCCTCTAGTTAGAGTTCTAATGATTATGACGTTCATAATGCTTATGATCTCACAAAATGTATTTGAATCAAAGAAAGTTATGTTGGTACCGTTGCTTTATACAAAATTAGAGAGTAGCTAAAATTTTAAAGTTCTAAAGTAGATACCTACTTTCCTAGATTGCTACAAAATTAAGTAAAAGCTAAGACGAAATCAGCGTAGACAATCATCAGCAAAATAGTAGTTTCTGAAATAAAACCTCTTTACATGCCTCAACTCGCTCTCTCATAATGTATTATATTCTTTGCTCTCGTGGTCACGGTAACCCCCGCGTGTGGTCATAATATCATTGTAAAGATACTTACATTACTCTTTGCTGTAAAGTAAGCAAAACGTAGAGTATAAAATAATTATTCAACATCTGATCGAACGCAATAGAAATCTAGTAAAGTGGTTTTGCAAAAACATAACAATATCTATAGTAATTTCTTCCAAAAAAATCTAAGACAGACAATTTCCTAAGATAAGCTCAAAAGCCATTGCAATCTGTGATCCTTTTCCCGTAAGTTTTTCCAGTGTCAAAACTTGGAACAAACTTTGGAGTCGAGCCATTCATCTAGACGACATTTTAAGTGCTCAAGTGGCTTAGGTAGGTGCTGAAATCATGTTTAATTTTCCCTAATGCTTGGAAAACAGAATTTCGCTATCTTCTTTGATACTTAATAATTCATTGTCGTGCCCATTTCTTGAAGTTTCGTGCGTAAAGACCAATTTTGTCACTACCTCGCTTCTAAGGTCAGCTTAAGCTGTTGCTTCGGGTTGTTTCAAGCTATGTACTATAGTAACTAGATGAATTTTAAAAGTATTCCGTGCGCGTTTCTTTAGCTTTAGAAACATAAAAAAGATATTGTCTTATTTTTTTGCAAGCACTAGACTTTTGAAATAATACCGCATTTGACTCCCGTTTAATTAGATGTTACATCATTATTATATACCCGACGTTTTGATTGCTTTATAGCATCGGGGTCAAGGGAAGACTGAGTCTTCCCGTGACCACGTTCCCGACCGGTAAGAATAACGTAACATCTAATCAAACGCAAGTTTAATCAAGTAAAGTGATTTTATTTCAAAGAAAAAAATAAAACTAGCAGAAGGATTTTATCATAGGGCTGGATCTGAAGGGTATGGGGTTATCCGAAGTCCTCAGTGGTCAGTCAACCAGTCTGTCGAAGGTTGCGGGTTTCAGGACTTTAAGTATGTGGATCTATTGGTATCTAGTTTGACGTCTCTAATTTCTTTCTTCGTTTAGATTATTATTGTGCAGAGCAGTCTTAGTATCTTTCAAAATCACAGGGTACCCAATATTACTGAAAATATTCAAGTAGGTATCGTTAAAATAATGACAATAATCATTATAATTTTATAAATTAATGAAAATTAGCCAGTGAAACGGCGCAGGTTCGCGTGCCACCCGTGGATACGTCTTTTTTAACCGACTTCAAAAACGAGGAGGTTCTCAATTCGGCCGTTACGTGATTCTTTTTTTGTTCGATGCGGAATAGCTGCCATTTGGTCCCATAATTTTTTTTTCAAAATCAGTTGGGTAGTTTTTATAATCTAGACATTTCAAATATCTTTTAAATAGATAATATAACTAGTTGCTACCCTCGCATGGATGTGGTTTATCTGGCCAAACTAAATGACGGAAGTATTTGCTGTTACTTTCAAGTGCATAAAAGTCAATTCGATTAAGACAAGGCTCTCCGATGGGTCGGACTCAATTTGTTCAATTGTACATTTTCAGTTATTGGACTGCAATTAATAAAAATGTATTCCAAACAATTCATTATTTTTATTAAGTGATTTCTAACTCATTCAGTGATTCATCTAGTAATCTAAAAAGGTTCCATTTAAAGAGCCTTAAATAACTTATTGTAATTAGCCTAAATGTACATATAAACGTACCTTTCAAAAGCGAATACATCCATCACCTTTACTCTATAATTTTAACCGCCATTAAGGCGAAGACTTAACGCTCCTAAGCGAAAGTGTCACGTGGTGTAGGTACTTTCTAAAAAATATGCCTTAATTCGCTAAAATTTCCAACAGAGAACACGCACTAAACCGACAATTTTTGGGACAACCGTCATTAATACCAGAAGTAATTTGACCTCATTTATTCAACACCAAGTAAAATTGTGTCGTGTAAGCTGAAGATTTACGATGAAGTCATTACGTTTTATGGTCCATAATTGATAGAGATACCATCTGGAGGCCACTGAAATTGCAAAGTGGGGTTTCAAGCACATTGAACTCAAAGACGCGCATTAGTGTAAAGAAAAATCGCCTGTATTAACATAAACGACTGGCGTTGTAGTTATTAATTACAAAATTTTATGAACCAACGACACGCGATTTTTCTTTCATGTTTTACACAAATATCACTTTTTTGGTTCTCTAATACCCGCAATTAGTGCCAAATAAGAAGTTTAAAACATAAAAAATTTCGCTATGTAAATATTATAACAATTTTAGTGCTCCTAAATATTATAGTACCGAGATTTTGGGATCGAGAGCCATCAAGCCTCAGATCAACAACAAAAATATTAGTATCCTATCTCTAACACTCTGCGGAGGAGTTCGGGGGTACATTACAATATTCAACAATTAAAAAAACTGAATAGGCCTGTATGTACATTCGACAGCAGTTTGACCTTGAGACCGCCCTTACTGCGTACGTAATAGAGGCGGCTTTCGTAGTGCAACTGTTACACTCGATGAGCGTACAGATGTCAAACTTCTTTGTGAAATGGTTAAAGTTGTAGGTAAGTCTTGACGATAATCACCAGATGCGAGTTGTTAAAACCACCGACGCCAGAGAAATAATAATAGTTATTATTATTATTTATTCAGAAAATTTATAACAAAATAATTAAAAATAGTTAGGTACAACGTGACTTGGGTATAAACAATAATTTGCCTAAACTAAGAAATCTGTGTTTTAGGCTCTACGACTAGCAGCCCGCAAAGTTCGGTTCCAATTTGGCTAAGCACGCAATTTAATACAGTGCATTTACAATATGCATGAAGCACGACCTTAGATACATAATTCAATAATAAAATCATCACATGATTTATCATGAATTAATAGAAAGGCTTGCACAATAATTATTTTGTTTTAATTAATAATACTACAAATCATGTATTTGCTAGTAGTTTTTTGTAGTAAACATTAATTTATTGCAATGATTTTGCATAAACATTTCATATAGTCTGAGGTGCAGTAGAGTTTGACTTAAAGAAAAGTGGCGAAGCCGGCAAAGGGAAGGGAATTCTCAATAGAGCCGTATCGTGCCTAAGCTATGTGAAGTATCGACAACGTGTAACTTCCAGTACCCCTAGAACGAACACTTTCAAATTTTGAACTTTAGCTTTTGTCTGGCTTTTGTTTAAAATTTTAAGCGTGCGTGAATGATACGATTACGATTCGAAATTTCAAAATGTTCGTATAACATGGGTTCCTTCAAAAGAGGCGTGAAAAGGCACCTTTAAAAGCCGACAAAGTGGAGGCGGTTAGAGCAGTGTATTCGAGCTGCTCTAGCTGTCTTCGCACATAGACTCTTCTTACCGATTCACATCAGGTGGTGTTAAGTCATTCGCCATGGTTTAAAGGGAAAAAAATATACGGTTACCTATTGAAACGCATAACGTTTTTCGCCACAAACTGACAATTCATAATATTACTGGCCATAATAGTCAATTGCTATAAGCTATTATAGCATAACTTCATGAGCATAATATCATATGGCTGAAACCTGTAAGGCATAATCATAGATAGGCATAATTTTGATAAGCATAAGTAATGAAAGGCATAATCTTTGTTGGCCATAATATTCAAAAGACATAATATTCAAAAAGCATATATTTAATAAGAATAACCGACAAAATGTCTAAACTCCTAAGGAATTACACTTATTTACCATTATTTCAAAAAGCATAAATTTCTATGCATAAAAGTTTTTTTTAGAATTGATTTAAATAAATAAAATTTATCTAATACATTACACATTATTTACATCCTAACAAAAAAATGAAGACATTTAATATATTTTTATATAGTTTAATTTAATAAATTGTATTGTTGTTGTATTGTATTTGATATGTTTTTTATAAGAACATGCAAGCATGCAAGCAGCATGTATGCATGCAAACAAGCGGCATGCATGCATGCAAGCAGAATACCTAAACTCTTCTGCATGCATGCAAGCAGGGATACAAAATTATAAATATGGTAATTTATGCATAATTAAAATCTGCGTTTCAAAGTATGCTTTATAAAATTATGGCAAATGAATATATAGATTTATATGATTATGGATTTTATTATTATGTCATTCAACAAATCTGCCTTAAAATGTTACTGCGTGATTATAACTTTGCTAAAAACTATTATGCTTTTCAATTTGTATGCCATATGATGTATGTCAATTGAAATTATGACAATAAACATTATGCGTTTCAAAGTGTCACCAAAATATACATATATCAGAAGTGGGATGATTAAAAGTTTCATCCCGTCTACAAGTAGTACCTATAATATTAGAATATTCTTTACACACGCGTATTTCAGCTCTGATTATTTATTCAGACGTTTTAATATACAAAGAGGTTCTCTGCAACAAATACAACTGAGAATGATATACCTATTTTACAAAAAGGTATGCAAGTATACGTCCCGTAATAGTAAATGGCTTCTGTAGGCTCTATGGGACTTGTATGCTTTCTAAGCATGGGAGACAAGTCTCACTTCTCCCAACATTATTTCTTCCTTGATGGAAACTACAAAATAGTGTTATTTAGTCTTCTGTGGGTAAGAGGCATACCTCTATTAGGTATAGAAAATCGCAGCTAAATGTTAAGTCCGCATATTGTGACAGGCAACTTTATGCGGAACCCTATGTACACTTCGCATGGGTTAAAACAGACTTGACCTATTAAAAACTGAAAAGGATAAAATAATTAAATTTAAGTAGGTACTCATCACCTATAAAAATATTTTTTGGAGTCGGTGCTTGACCTTCTATTATTTCTGGAAACAACTTAACACCAACTGCAAAAAATATGTTTCTAGATGATGAGTACATACTTAAATTTAATTATTTTATCCTTTTCAGTTTTTTGATGTTGGTTTTAATTTTTGATTAAAAAATTTTATTTCACCAGTTTTAGTGATAACTTTCTAAGGTCATAGCTAGATGGGTGACCGATAGCTTACATTGTTTTCTACTATCCTATAGTTTCACTTAAAAGTCATAGGAAAGCAAAAATCCGCAATTTCGCATACGACTTTCTCATTTCAGTTTTTTTATTTAGAAACCAAAGTACCCAATTAATTTAAAAAAAAATATGGGACCAAATGGCAACTATTCCGCATCGAACAAAAAAAGAATCACGTAAGTCGGATCAGAAATCTCGGCGTAATCGGTGAACATACTTAGAAAAAAAAACATACCAACCGAATTGAGAACCTACTCGTTTTTTAAGTCGGCTAAAAACTACTAACTACTAAAGACAGATATGTTATTCCTAACGTGGTAGCTGTTGGGCCTCATCTCACCTCATTAAAGCTAGCTACACTCTGATTCCTTAACCACAGAGAAGCTGGCGATCTTAACTCCACTAGCGTCACACAACAATGTTACCAAACGTCACTGATAATAAAATTTATTATTCACTACGAAAAACAGTGTGAAGTAGGTATAATATGACGGGCGAACGCGAGTGATCCCTCCCTACGTTAATTGATAGTTTTATTATTAGTATTATTTTACCAATAACCGCAAAGTAAAAATTGATTTGATGGCACGTCTGTGACCTCATTAAACATTTCCTTACAAAAATGGCACGCTGATACGTAAAGGTTCGCCATCCCTGCCCTAGACTATAGAGGTTGTTAAATATATCTCAAATTATTACAATCAGGCCCAGAAATCCCATCTCCTTTCCGTATTTCACGATTGCACTCGGTTTATACAGCCCTTAGGGCAGAATTATGTTGACCCAACTAAGTGCGTAAGTATATAGCGTTGTTTGTTTTCGCCACGGGCTCCATACGTGTTTCATCAAACTTGTATTCCGTCGGCGTGTTAATATATTTATGACCAGGTATCAACTCACTATAAGTGGTACAACATTAACGACGTCCTCAGCTTTGAGAGCACTAAGTTTATATGACGTAGCTTGGCCAAGTTATGATTAATGGTATCGAACGCAAACGTTTAGGACTCGAGTTAATTGTTGTTGTATTCGGGGTAATTACATGTTTAAGGAGTAGATAAATCACTATTTGGAAGACTGCATTTAAAACTGAATATTGCAAGAGAAATAATATCGTTGGATATAATTTTTTAAGAGTTGTATTGTATAGGTGTAAGAATGAAAACTCTTGTGCTTTGAAGTTCTTAAACGTTTTTGATTGGTCAAGTAATAAAAATATTTTAGAAGTCCACAGCACGATTCATTTACTCGATAGTGCAAAACAATTCAACAATATATAGAGCTTCTCATTTTATTAATAAAATTCAGTTTTTTACCAGTAAATGTGTTCCCTCCTTCCTCTAACTTGGGTTCCTTCAAAAGAGGAGTGAAAAGGCACCTTTTGGTCGCAAGGCGAAGGCGGCTAGAACAGTGTGTTTTAGGCTGCACTAACTGTCCTCTCCTCATCGCTTCAGGTGATGAGTCATTTGCCGTGCTTTGTATAAAAAACAATGCTTCTTGATGCTGATTAATTTACCTGAATTCAGTAACACATCGATGAAGGTATATAAAAATGGTATAAATAATATCTACAGACACAAAGTGAATGAGGGAAGTTCACTGAGAATAGGGTACAGTTCAAGGTTCTGTTAAATAACTACAGTTCAGTTATAAAAACTACGCTAATCAAGTTGTTAGCAGTCAATAAATTTCAGTATAGTATATACGTTCTGTCTAAATTGGATAACTTTATACGACCCTTCAACGGTTTACGACGAGCTTTTGGCCCTACAAATTATCTCAATTATAAGTTACTAACGGTGATAATTAAAGAGATTATTCGATACAGCAGTAAAGGCTTTTATTTTGTTAGTAAAACCGGATAAAAGGAAATGTCAAAGTATTTCAGAACTGCGAAAACATTTCGCGTCCGTGCTATTTTGTAATTGGTTATATTGAATGTTTTTTCTTTGTTTGTAGCTAACGAATATCGAATAAAACATTTAAAAACTTTTATCGTCTATTCATACATAAGTTGAGATTGTATCCTGCTTTAATAGGGGTGGGGTTTAGTGGTAGGAGCTCGTTGGGGTAGTGGCTTGATTTCGATTACTAAAACAAAACAACTTTCACCATGGTCGAACCAAACCTTGTGTTGGGAGCTGTGACTTGTCTACGATAGATTCATAAAATAGCAGTTTCGAAGAATTTTGGGCTTAAATATGCTGACTAAAGTAAGTCCATGAATCGCCTATATGTCGACCAACTTGACGTTTCTAAAAGTCATTATATCTTTTTCCTTTTGAAATGGAGTAAAAGGGTTGCGGATTCCTTAAATTATTTTTACTTAATTGTTTTTCTCTTATTCCTGTTGAATTATATTAGCAGTGTGTTTTTAAAGTGGGGTCTCTTAAAAATTACAGTCAATTACAGCAGGGCTTGCTAAAAACAATAACGTCTAAATTTGACATGGGATCTATCACGGGTTAAAAGCAGGAGGCGGCAGAACATATGTAGTAGATACCTTTTTAAAAACCTTACAAATTATTCAAGTTCGTATAGAAGAAAAGAGGAATATTTTGTAAACAAACTAAATATAGGTAAATATTTAATGAGTGGTGGGGCAAACTGGTATTTCTGACCCGGAAGGTCGAATGATTGGGCAATAACTTTCTTTGTAGTATTATGTTCCTGAGTTGAGACAAGTAAGGAGTAAAAGGAATTGTATTCTTTTTTTATTTATTTTTTTATTTATTTGGATCACCAACAGTTGTTACATATTGGCTCTTAACTAATTATACTTCCTAAATACATAATTTAATGCACAACTAAGTAGTTGTGCATTAAAATGCACAATGTGCACAATGTGAATGCTGTGTTCACCTCTAAGTAGAGGTGAACACAGCATGTAAATTCTTGCTGTCTACATAACATTCTTTTGATATTTTACAAGGTAGGTATTCGTGTACCTTATATTATATTATTATTATATTATTACAGCGCCTTTATAGAATACTAGCTGACCCGGCGAACTCTGTTCCGCCTTAAAGGCAACAAATAAGCAGATTTTGGAATTTGTTTTTTTATTAGAAAAAATACAAAAATAAATTAAGTACCTACATTAATCATTCATTATTATGTCTGTATTTCAGTACATAGGTTGCTCTTCACTTAAGTACCTTGTGATACACAACATTTTTCGTTTTATTATTAGGCGCAAAAACAAACAACGCAGATGGATTTCTGACCCGTGAACATGCCACATATAATTGACCATGGAAAAAACATGGATGTTCTAGATTCAAACCACAAACTTTTAAGGATTGGCCTTGTGATTTGTTGATGGTCATGGCAAATGCAAGACGGATCGGAAATTGAAGTCTTTTAAATTCAAACGGCATATCGGTTGGGATCATCGGTATCCTCGGAATGAGAACTTCCTCACTTTTGAATTTTCCTTTCAGTATCGTCACGTAAATTACATTGTTCATCAATTTTCTAACCACCAAACGCGTACCGTTGCACAGTTTTGGTTGGTTTATGTTTCGAAGCATGATTACTACGGAGCCAACCTTTAGGCGTAAATTGTGCGGTGCTAAGCCAGGCACATCCAAGGAGTTTAAAGATTCAATTGGATAGTTGGTAGCTTCATCTTCATTTGTGACGCAGTCAATAGATTTGAATGAATGCATTGTTCCAATGATCTTATTTTGAATTATGTAGTTCAGGTCATCTACATCTTTATTCTTAGCCGCTAAAATTGCTCGCTCACTCAACTACTTATTCATTATTTTTTAGTTAGAAATAATGTTTCAAAATACATTGTTGATAAGACAAAATTACTTAGCTGCCCCCTTATTCTCAACTGTCGGAAAATATTCGAATTTCGGAAACTCTATACCTGTCACATTTTATCGCTATACGTCAAAGCGAGACGGCATGTGACTTTTCGAATCGAATCCGTGATCCGACA
Source organism: Nymphula nitidulata (assembly GCA_947347705.1). Taxonomy (NCBI): domain Eukaryota; kingdom Metazoa; phylum Arthropoda; class Insecta; order Lepidoptera; family Crambidae; genus Nymphula; species Nymphula nitidulata. The sequence goes on from OX374622.1 coordinate 6,935,531, forward strand.
GTTGAGAATAAGGGGGTTCTAGATGCGCGTTTTGTTGTTCCAAGTCTGATGCGTTTTTGGTTTACCACCTTTTATAGTTCACTTCACTTTTTATTTAAATTGGCAATGATTGTTATTTATTAAATAGAAACTCGAAACAAACACATCAACCGGTCGACTTCAAAATTAAAAAGGAGATGTTCGATATTGGTACTCGAAAGCCCCCCACGATAAATTATATATTATGTGAAAGCTTATGCTCAGAGGATCTTCAATATACCATTTTTTCATTTTGATACCCCGGCATTTTTGAGTAATTTTGAAAAGTGTATGCAAGAATTCTAAGCTTCTTATCAAAGTTTCTCTGACAAAATATAGTAAAAAATAAATTAAAATCATTATTTTTAGTCAGAAACAAGTGCAGAAACCAATTTGCCATGTTCTTCTAGCATTTACAATAAAATATAATTGCAAAATAGTCGTAGGCTGAACCAAATCAACCCCATGCCTAGTTTTTTAAAAATATTTGGCAAGACAATAGACAACATTGACGTTTTAGACTATGTCTGTGACATGTCACATTTTTTAAAATGGAATTTTACATCTCTGGATAACAGTTTTTTGACCAGAATAAAATGCTATTTTTTATTTATATGCAGGCATTATTAATTATAGATTTTGTGTCATAATATTCTTAAAAAAATACTCTTTCTTCTCATATAACTTTTGTCTTGGGGGGTAGCTGAGTACCAGCCCCCATACATTTTCAGAACATGTCCTTTTCAACCATACTTAACCATAGACAACATTACGTTTAGCTGTCAGTTGCGTGTTGTAAATTTTTTAACAAATGAACGGCCAGATTAATGTTTTGACTGATAAATTTTTTGATTTGCTGTCAGTTGCGTTTTGTTATTCCATGTCAGTTGCGTTTTGTTATACCACGTTTTTATCCTATTCACGTGACGTCCCACGGGAATAGGATAAAAAGTATCCTATGTCCGTCTCCTAGTTCTAAGCTATCTCTCCAACAATTTTCAGCCAAATCGGTTGAGCCGTTCTTCAGTTATAAATAGCGTAACTAACACGACTTTCTTTTATATATATAGATGTAATCATCAAGCAGGCAATAGCAAGTTAAATTACTAATTATTCTTGCCAAATAATATAATATCTAGTAATACAGATACTATACAGCTCTAAAGTTGGTTTCCGAAAAGTATTTGTTAATTTTACGTTTACTATGCATATATGGATAAAAATTTGTCATTTGCAAACTAAAGAAAACGTATGAATGAGACAAGAATAACTACTTTGCCGTAACACAGTTGTAATTTTCAAAACCGCTTATGAAAATCCTCCTATTAAAATCAAAAACCAATTGTATCTGGAATCTGCGACAGATTAAGCTAGTAAGAAATAAATTAATCAAACTTGCATTCGGCCCGCCGGTAATGGTCACAGAGCCTGTAAAGTACTAGTAATACCCAAAGCACACAGAAGTTTCGTACTAATATTATAATAGAGCCACCCACTCTCCTCGATAATAACTGTAATCATCTTAAGTAGAACGACGTCACTGCTGAAAAAGATCTCCCCAAAAGATTTCCACAAAGATCCTTCATGCGCTGCAAGCAGTCAGCGGCTTTCGGAGACCATCTTTTTTATAAAACTTGATGACAAGCAAGCTGACGGCCCACCTGTTGGTAAGCGGCAACCGTCACCTAATCTATTAGGTGACGGTTGCTGCAACATCAAGGAAATCACTTGGTCATCATCAGATCATCGGTCCACGTTGCTGGAGGCCTGCTAGTAGTTATATTAATTTGTTCCATTAAACTGAACCTTCATTTGTTTTTGGTATATATTGCAAATAGGACAGGAATTATTGCACTACGCGGCAAGTGTGGTTTGTGTGGTCAACATTTCTAACAACTTACCACAAATTTGTATAATTAATATTGTATCGAGCTTTGAATTTGAATTGCGTTGCTGATATATTTTAAATACTTAATTAAATACTGGCCGTTACATTATAAACGTGTGCATATTGATTGATTGCACTTTCAAATTCAAATTTTCATTTTCAATTATTTATTAAATTTCTTTCAAATTTTTCATTTAAAATAAATACCCTTACCGTCTGGTGAGAAATTATAATGGTCCAAATTAATATACAATTACGTTAAATAAAATATTTTTTTCTATAATATGCAATGCTCCAAATACCTTAAATTACATAAACAAATGAATTCTTGTTTCCAAATGTCCAGTGTATTTAATAAATAATTATTAGTTAATATATTACAATGGTACTTATCGTAATTAAACTCATTTAAAATTATGTTGCTTCCAGCCATCGATAAATTAATTTAATAAACAATTATTGTTGGTGTGCCATTCATATGTATTAAATTTATTTTAATAAAGTTTTATCGTAAAAGTTAATAACGGTTACTGAGCTATTATGTCTCTTTTTACAAATTAATGAAAAACATAAGCTATAATTAGCAGAAAAGTTCGCAATAAACAAAAGTAATTAAGATCGCGCCTCTTTATTTGTAGAGATAATTGTTGTTTGTTTCTGTAGTTAATGTGGATCGTGTTTTTTTTATTCTTAATAATACCTTTTTATTACCATTTCAGTAAAGTTGGCATTGGTTTTATGAAGTAGATCAAGGATGTACTAATGTATAGCTAATGTTACTGAATGAATTACGTTAGTACTTGAATTGATGACAAATAGTTCGCATATATTCTTAATCTTTGATTTTTAACATTATTATAAATGTTTGAAAAATTACTTAGTAATTAAAATATAATAAAACTAGAAAAATTTCACGTCCTGAGGCAGGAATGGAACCCGCGACCTTTCGCAATCCGGGCGACTGCTCTGACCACTGAGCCACCCAGGACTTGGAATATCCCTGTGAAAACCCTTCCTTCCTTGTGTGTTTCCTTCCTTTGTTGAATACTCGTTTCGGATGTTGAAATAGAATATTTCGACATTGCAGGGTGGACGTTAGCTCATAAACGCAAATACAGATAGACTAGAAGAATTTCACAGGGATATCCCAAGTCCTGGGTGGCTCAGTGGTCAGAGCAGTCGCCCGTATTGCGGAAGGTCGCGGGTTCGATTCCTGCCTCAGGACGTGAATTTTTTTTTGTTTTATTATATTTTAATTACTAAATAGTTCGCATAAATTTTACTCAAAGAGTCGGAAGGCTGGTTGGTCAAGTGGTCAGTGAATTTGTCTGTTTAACTAGAGGTAACGGGTTAAAGCTCCGCGGGGCCACCGCCTAATTATATTAATACGAACTTAAGAATGGCTTATGACGTTAAATTGTCATATTGAATTCAATTATGACATTCGCGGCGTGTGAGTATCATACTTGATTCCAACTATGTCATTCACTGACGTGTGAATGTCATGAACAGAAGTCAACACTTTAGCACCTTTTCGTCATAACTTGGATCATATCTTTAAACTCTGTGAATTTCGTAGTGTAACATAGTAATAAAGTGTCGATCAATTTCTGTTGTTAACGTACGGGCAGACGTTTGTATGAACACCATCAGTTCAATAGTCATAGGTGTCCTTTGGGTGTTTTACGCTGGATAATTTTGAGCTCTATGTAAAACGAGGAAATTTCTCTTCTATGTGCTAAGTGTTCTCCAAAAATTTCTGTTTTAAGCAGCATTTAAATTGTACCTACATGAAACAACAGAATGAGAAGATGTGATCTAAGGACCTAACTCACCACTGGAACCACAGTATGATCTGAGATTGGAACACAACACCAACAATGTTTTTTTACTACTTTCCTACTATGTTACCTTAATTATGTAGATTTTCTAACGCATTTATAAAACCTAAGGAGCTCGGTGGCGTATTGGTTTAAGCGATCTAGTTTCGATACGAAAAACAAAGCAACTTCCAATGTCCAACCTGGGGTAGGTCAATCAAAGTTTGTTATCTCAAACTCCTGCGTACTTCGGAAGGCATGTTATGCCGTTGGTCCCGGTTGTTCTTGCAACCGCTTTCACCCACCAACCCGCATTGGGCCAGCGTGGTGGTGTTATGGCCGAAACTCCTCATGTGTTTCTTCCATGTAGGATGGCCTGTGTCCAGCAGTGGGACGTATATAGGCTGGTGATGATGATGATGATAAAAAACCTCGAACGAATCAGCCTGCAATGCGTCACTATAGACCTAAACACCTAACTAGAATAGCATATGATGCTCTAAGACAAATTTAGCTACCATATTTAAACAGACAAGCAAAATACTATCTATGAAAACTACAATGGAAAAATGACCAATGACCTTTCGACTACCTGTAGCTAAGAAAAGTAACTACATAACTGAGGTTAACACCTAGTCAAAAATAAAGCTGCATAGAGATACACCGTTTTGTTAAATCAAATAAACTGTAATTAAACCTTGCAAAATTTTCGCTATACTTAACTAATGTAGCCTAAGTAGTTTAGTTAAATCTTTTTTTAAGTGTACCTATTTATACTATATATGTTTTGTATTTATTTTCAGTAACACCCGCTTAAAGCCCAATGATGATATGTGTTCCGATTATAACGTAACATAAAATTGAATGAACTGACAATAAAGTATTTGTACATAACTTAATAATTTATTGTTAGGCTCACATTGAAATGATCCTGCATGTCTGATCGTTACAATGTTGACCAGTTAAATGTTTCATTAAAAACCATTACACTTTGATCCTGCTATACAAGTACTAAGATAAATAAGGAGATTTAATAACCTCAACAATTTTGTTCGCGAAACTATTGGCAAATTCCGCAAATCCTCGCTACGATGAATTATTAATTTTAACTTTAGACACGTTTTGAAATTCTGACTTTAATCGGTCGGTATCTACCCTCTTACGGGAGGCAGGAGTGGGTTTCTGATAATCGATTTGAAATGTTTGATCATTTATTTGTTTGCATCAACTTGTTTCGCAACATTACAAAGGATTAAGATAAATATCAGAAATGTCTTGATGATGAACATTCATACATTACTGGTATTGTGCAAAAGTCACAAAAATTACAACTAATATCTTTCACAAGATACTAACATGAAGCTTAAGTGGTAAATATAATAAATGGCTCATTAAAAAATATAATTGTGAAATAACAGCCAACTTCAATATTGAATAATGCGTAGTTCTCGAGTTCAAAGAAGTTAGAAGTTGAGATCTTCTAATATGGATAATTCTTTAGCTTGAATTATCAAGCTAAAGAATTATCTCAGCTAGATTTGTTTGATGGATTTCCCGATATTGACACGCTGCCTCTTGTCTAGTTAATAATATTTCAACCACACTCTATCCCATATTAGCATCGGGGTAAATATTGGCCCTAGAGAATTACTTTCGATTATAATTTTTAAACAACAAGCCAACAGTGCTGCTCCGTGTAATCCTATTTATGAAACAAGCTCATGCCATGCCGGCAACCGATGCAAGTGCAAATGGCATAAAAAGGTGCTTAAGTGCTTGGGACAGAATTTCACCCCTCGCGAGTATCGACGTTTCAAAACATCTTAATTGATTTTAGTGTGTCTCATATAAGTTTTTTTATTTCGTCGTCACCAGCCTATATAGGTACGTCCCACTGCTGGGCACAGGCCTTCCTACATGGGAGAAACACACGAGGAGTTTGGGCCATAACACCACCACACTGGCCCAATGCGGGTTGGTGAGTTAAAGCGGTTGCAGTAACAACCGGGACCAACGGCTTAACGTGCCTTCCGAAGCACGGAGGACCTCGAGATGACAAACTTTGATTGACTCATCCCAGGATCGACCATGGCGAAAGTTTCTTTGTTTTTCGTATAGAAACCAGAGCGCTCCAACCAATACGCCTCTGAGCTCCTCATTTTCCTCCGCATTTTCATTTTTTATGTGCTACTAATTTACTGATATCTACTATTTATGTTTTAAATATAATTTATAGGATTATTGAGTACTTTTAAAGATGATGTGTCAATTACATCTTACAGATATTAATAAAATATTGACGAGTGTCATGAGAAAATTATACGGCTAATGGTTAGAGGAAACAAACACAGAGGAGAGTGATATCGCATATAGCGACGTAGGAGATAGCTAAGAAGAGCTATAAACTTTAGAACCGGGGTCCAAAATATACCACGAGAACTTAAAACCAAAGCACACATACTTCTTAAAGTGCGGAAATTGAACTAGTTTCACTTAGAAATGTCCATAGGATGAGTAAAAGTGGTTGGTGTGTTTACTGTCCCAGATTCCGTGATCGATCAGATTCAAAGTTCTGCAATAGACATGATAGATAGATTTACCCATATCATCAGGTTTTGGTTTGCTCGGAACATTACAAAAATAAGTACTTACTTGCTTATTTGAAAATTAAAAATAAGCAGAACTTTCAGGAGGCTTAAAATATGTTGTTGTGATTGCTATATTTTTTTATTATATTTAGTAATAAAAATTGACAAGTCCTATCCTAGTTGTAAGCAATAATAAATGAATGAATATATTTATATTTCTTTTATTTCATATTTTAGCACAATTATACACTCAGATAAATTTCATAGCACAATTTGACGATAGCACAATTATATACTCAGATAAATTTCATTCGTCGCTTGAGACAAATATTAAACATTCATTAACTGACGTTGTTAAATGGCTTAAAGATAACAATCTTTTAATTAATATGAATAAAACAAACATTATGTATTTTAGAAACAGGAAAATACCTAAATCTATCAACATTAACTTTCTTGGACAATCAATTAAAGAAGTTGAATCCACTAAATTCTTAGGTTTGAATGTTGATTGCAATTTGAACTGGAAAATACATGTTGACTCACTAAACTATCTCAATTCTCCTATGCTTTGTACATGCTTTCAGGAGTGGTCAATATATCGACTGTTGTGATGGAATACCATGCTTATGTAGGTTCAACACTAAATTATGGAGTAATCTTCTGGGGAAACTCTACCGAGAAAGATACTTCTTTCAAAGCTCAAAAAAGGTGTGTGAGGGCTATGCTTAAATTAAAAACAACTGATAGTTGCAAACCTCACTTTATCTCGTTAAATATTTTGACACTGCCAAGCATATATATTTATAAAGTTGCAATATTTATTAGGACCAACTTAAATCTCTTCCCAAAATTTAACAGCAGTCGGTGTATTAATAAGATAAGATTTCCCCCCAACAAAACTATCCAATTCAACAAAAGTATATTTGGTATGTCGTCGAGAATATACAACAAACTGCCGAATAATATAATTCACAGTCAAAATATTAATGTGTTTCAACAAAGACTGAAAAAGTTATTGTTAAAAAAGGCTTATTACCATATTGACGAATATTTAAATGACAAATTTTTACGATGTTGACATTATTGTGATATTATTATTAATGTTTTATGTATTATTATTTTATCAATGGAATTATTTTGGTATTGTTTTATAATTATAAATGTATGACATGATATGGAATATGTAGTATGAGTTTGGCTTTATCTATATATATAAAAATGTTATGTTGGTTTGTGTACGCTTCAAAAACTCAAAAAGTTCTGCACCGATTGAGTCGAAATTTTAACATGATATAAAATCCGCATCAGGGATTGTTTTTATCTATATGACAATGTGCCACTGCGAAGCGTGGCAGGGTACAGCTAGTTATATTATGAATACTTAAATTAGTAGTATTAGTTGTAGTGTTTAAATTTTGCATGCCGAAAGGTAAAATGTGGCAAATGTACCTATATTATATGTAAGATCAACAATGTACCCATATTTGCAAAATAAAATATTAGATTTGATTTGATTTGATTTTTTAAATCGTTAATATTTAATCCACGCGAGTAGATTATAACAAAATTAGGGCGCTTGTAATGCAGTATTAAGTGCTTGTACTATTGACACTTGATAGTGGAAAATCACAGAAAATAGAATAATTAGAAATAAATATTAGAAACAACTCGTCGACCCCTTCTAACTTCTCTTGGAGGAAGAGTGAAATCAAGTGTAAACTCATTTTACTGTTAATAAAAAATACCAGAAATAAAATAATTTGCTTAGTTAACAATACATATATCAATTATAACGTATAATAAGTAACATATATTTATTAAAAATAGTGTGTATATTTTAATATTTATTTCAAGCTTTTGACAGCAACGAGTCAAACGAAACTTCAATATTAGCTAATAACGTGGAATGTTCCATATTTGTCAAATATTAAAACACGGATCACGAACTTGCTTACGATTTGTACAAAGGGATTTCTATAAAGGCTCTAAAAGTTTCATGTAAATAAAAGCCGTAACGTCGAAATCGTACAATTTTCAACGTCTATAAATGCTCTGGCAAAGCTGCCCTTTCCAATATACAAATAATAGAGCATTGGATGGCTTTTGTTAGTCGCTCGAAATAAAACATGGGAACGCTTTTAATATGGTTCTATAATTAGACCATTGTAAAGCTATCTTCATCCTTTTTATCTCGGACATAAAATTGGATCTACTAGTAGCCGTCTGCGGCTTCGCCCGCTCGGCTATCGATTATCCCTCCAAAGAGTATCCGATGTCCTTCTCAGGGTCTCAAACTATATCTATAACAAATTTCATCAAATCATTTAGTTTAGGCCTGAAAAGGCAACAGACCGACAGACAGATAGACAGGAGTTCCTTTCGCATTTACAAAATTAGTATGGATATGAATATTGAGATGACGTGACTAACATTTTCAACTTTTCATGCACTTTAATTAGGTAAGTACATACATCATTTTTTACATCAGGAGTTATTTTTAAGTTGAAAATAGGTTAAAATACGTGTAGTACAGATGGTCGCACATAAAGCTTATCATGCCAGTTCAAAAGCGATTGTTATTGCAATGGATTAAGGTATCCACAGATGTAAAAGAGTTTGAACTGATCTGCAGAAAAGTAACTCTGTATGACTATTACGCTTACATACCTAAGCCGCTTAACCGATTTACCCGAAAACCGAATCCAAATCGGTTCATTTGTTTAGGATAGACACATGATACACAGACACTCAGAAACACAGTCAAACACGTCAAACTTATAAAACCTTTGTTTTGTATCGGGGAATAAAAATAATTAAAAATTTTAAAATTAAAATCTTTTGCAGCCAGTTAATTTATAAAGTGATATAATTTAAAACTTTATGATTCAGTGTTGTTGTGTCAGACTTAAAACTGGCTGCCCATAAATTTAATAAAGTACAGGCACTTATAATATTCAATACTTCCCAGCGCAGCTTAAGTTTACCGAGGAAGTTGCTTATATACCTACCTGGGTAGCAGTCAAGGTAAAGATTGGTCGCTCGCTAAATTAGTCCGTCGTCCAAGTTTGGCCAAGCCAGCAAATTTCACAATGAACTATCGACCACTAACTATGAACATCGGGTAACCTCCGATAAGATCAATTTACTAGAGAACCAGCGCTATTTAAAGTCGAAGTCTCGCTGAATAAGGAACTTTGTGTTATCCAGGAGCTAATTTGCTGGTACCAAGCTTCTAACCTGTTGAATGGTTTGAACTCGCTTTTTGATTTTGCCCGTAATCATATGGCATTACGCATACTACGTAATCGTCTCACACGCAGGTTTGCTGACTTCCAGCCTTTACTGAAACCAATTTGTTCGGGAGAGAAAGCCGGTTTCCGTAAAGGCTTCAGTACCGTGGACCACGTACATACGCTGCGGCAGGTTATACAGAAGACCAGAGTATAACTGGCGACTTTGCTTGGCGTTCGTGGACTAGGAGAAGGCCTTCGATTCGATCAAAAAGGGTCATGCTTCAGGCCCTTTAGAGGTACTATATTGACTATTGGTAAATCGAGATGATGAGATGCTTGTACGAGAGTGCCACCATATCGGTCCGTATACAGAATCAGTATACGAAACCTATCCAACTGCAGAGAGGGGTTAGACAGAGAGATGTTAATCCCCAAAACTTTCTCCAAAAAAAGATGTTGTATTCAAGCTATTGGATTGGACAAAACTCGGCATCAACATCGACAGCAAGTATATCACTCATCTTCTATTTGCCGACGATGTAGTAGTCATTGCAGAATCCCTGGAGGGATTGAGCTATATCATCGGCAAATCAGATTTTTTAGTGCTCACTTAGTATTTTTGTTCATGAGGTTAGGATAGTATAATGCTCAGTTAAATACAAGCCATTTAAAATCTTATAAAATAGATTATAAACTGACATAATAATAGGTATACATGGTGGTGCCGTCAATGCGACAATAAATTTAAACATGGGCTATATTAGTCCATAGAAATGGTTTGCCACTTTCGAAAATTTTGTATTCATTTGATAATTTCATGACATTTGTATGAAATAATGCTGCCTGCTTGAGGAGCTCGGAGGCGTAGTGGATTGAGCGCTCTGGTTTCGATCACGAAAACAAAGCAAGTTTCGCCATAGTCGGCATCTGGATGGGTCAATCAAATTTATAATCTTGAGCTCCTCCGTGCTTCGGAAGGCACGTTAAGCCGTTGGTCCCGGTTGCTACTGCAACCGCTTTAACCCACCATCTCGCATTGGGCCAGCGTGGTGGTGTTATGGCCCAAACTCCTCATGTGTTGCCTGTGCCCAGCAGTGGGACGTATATAGGCTGGTGATGATGATGATGATGAATGCTGCCAACGTTACACTATTCCATACAAATGTCATAAAATTATCAAATGAATACGAAATTTTTGAAAGTGGCAAACCATTTCTATGGACTAATATAGCCCATGTTTAAATTTACTGTCGCACTGACGGCACCACCCTGTATAAGGATAACTGCATTTGCTACCTAGTCTGGCGTGTAATAATAAGTAGGTAGCAGGTGAATAACTACGTATTGGAATGGAATTGAGTCTATTATTCCTGTACTCTGCTCATAATGTTGTTAGTCAAGTTTGCATATAATGTAGTAAACTACAAAACAACCATTCTATTCTTGAGAATGGTTATAGTTTGTCCTCATTTAAATTCCACACGAGACAACTCACGGCAGAAACTTTCTAGTTTGTAGTATAGTTACTTAACAAGGTAGGTAGGCATATAGGTAGGTAATATTGGAAGGGAACTATCCAAAACTTTTCGTGCATGTCCACCTTTAATTACAAAATCGAATGAACAAACAACAAGAGCATTCCAACTATTCGAATTTACCACTCGCGTGGGTATGTTAGGACTACCACGAACAAGATAAAATACTTCGGCCGACTTAGTAAACAGATTTTGTTCTAAGACGTTGTTTCTTAATTACAAATTCCTGTGTAGCGGACCACATTCCTTTATGGGAGAGCCTAATAAGGACCCTTGCACATAAACATTTCAACTTGCTAGCAGTTAGTGGTATGTTTTTTTTCTACAAAATAGATCACCCGATGGTAACCATTAAGAAGAGTACAAATGCAAAGATTGCTAAATACAGCATGGACATACTGCCTCAGCCAGCCTCAGCTTGCCAGCACGTCTTGGTAAGCAGCACCTGCTCCTCAGCACAATCGGCAGCGAGCTGCCTTAGCATTCGCACCTGCGCGCTGCTATACGCTTTCGTGCCTAGGCCGGGGTGAAATTACACTCTAGGGCAGACAAGACTACGTGGAGTCAGTTTCAAATAGCATTTATTTTCAATTAACTTGTATCTTCATATTATTACGTTGGTACATACAAAACATATAAAAATAGGTTGATACATTGAAAAATAATGTAAATTATCAATTATGTAAAATAAATAAATAATAGTTTTAAAGAAACTAATAACTATAGAACTTGCTATTTTGTCACCTTATTATATGGAGAATAATGCTCGTTTTTTACTAACATTTGCTTAGCGTTAAGAATCTCTTAGCAATTTTTAGCTCAGTCTTTTTAAAGGAGATAGAAAGAGACAAATACTAGATTAGCCTAGGGAATGGTTAGTGAAAACGGACATAAGAGTTATGTCTAATAAATTATTTTGTCATGTCAAATAATAAATTGTAATCACGATAGTGTAAGTAAATATTATGACCAAGGATCATTATGGCAACGCAAAACAATACCATTAAATAGACCTTCCTCGGACATGATTTATGAAACAAGCGGGCTCTAGATGGCAAGAAAACTATCAACGTACGCCTTGGTGAACTTGCTCGACGCACTGGCAATCCAAACAAAGTTCATGTTTTTTTCTCTATTTTTTAATTCAAGCTCTCGTGTACAAGGACTCTTAGAATTCTGGTACGTGTCGCTTAGGCCAAGAGCTTGATTAAATCATCAATACGTTGTCCGGGGAGAATCACACTAATAGATTGGTGATCACTTCAATTAATTTTGTTGATAATTACTTTGCTTTTGACGTACATATTTTTAATAAATAACACATTAGGGTGTGTTTTTTTCCAACCAGTGTTATGAGCGACTAACATTAGAGTCAAATTAAAAAAACTTTGCCTTTTGAAGCCAGTTGAAAACACAGCCCCAAAACTAATCAGTATTATAATTTGATTTCAATATATACGTTTAAAAGAACCTAAAAAATATGAAGTTTTCATAATCTTGATTTTATAGAATGTAATCAACAATAAAGAAGAAGAAGAAGATTTTTGCCATTCATCATCATCATCTCATATCAGCCTATAATGCCTACTGCTGAACCAATGCCTCCCCAACCGACATCTACGCAGGTAAAACCGCAGGCACAAGCTAGTAAACATGAAAAGGAAAAATTAGAAGGACCAGAAGATAATATCACCTTCTTATTTTGCCTTTTATCCCAAGTCCTCGGTAGCTCAGTCAGTGGATTATTTAGTTTATATAAACATAATAAAAATAATTAATATGTTAATCAATACTAGGTATAAAGACTTTAATTCGTTTAATTATTTTATTATTGTGTAACAACACAAATAAAATTATAAAATGAATTCAGGAAATATCTTTAGTGTTTTAAGTTTAAAACGGGTCATAATTTACAGAAGAAATGTTTCACCGGGAAGGGGACAGGCTCATCGACCGTAATGGCGGCTTAACAGCTTATCCAGGATTTAGCCGGATAAGTATGTACAAACTATCTTGTAATTTCATTTGATCCCGCCCAGTCAATATTCTGTTCCGGGGAGATGTCTAATACCTTCTAATTGCAAACTAGTCCGTTGGGAGATTACCTATGTCTTATAACATGTCATAATGGGTCCTAATTTGCTTTGTAGATAGTTTGTGATAAGTTATGGTTAGCTTATGACTAGATACTATGATCATATTTTGTGAAGCTGTTCAAGAAACTGTATCTCTTTAGAGCGATACATTGAAAATATCGTACTTTTATATACAGGGTGGTGCCGTCAATACGAAAATAAAATAAAACATGGGCTATATTAGTTTATAGAAATGGTTTGCCACCTCCAAAACATCTTATTCATTTGATAATTTCCTGACATTTGTATGAAATAAAATAACATTGGCTGCATTATTTCATAGAAATATTATGAAATTATTGAACGATCGTTTTGCAATTATCAAACTATCTAAGTTTGATAATAGCAAAACATTTTTCTAATTTAATATAGTCCATTTTTTTATTTATTGTCGTATTGCCGTCACTACCGTATCTTTTGGTGGCCAACAAGCGTACAATGTGTCTGATAATCAGCAGTTTGCATAGCCCATAGACGCTCGCACTATACTCACCCTGTTTCCAACATATCGCTAGCTCTAGCGGTCTCACCGCATGAACACATATTGGGAAAGTGTTTCATGTCGTGTATACGTACCCATTATAGCCAAAAATAGTTATTATATTTATTACTTTAATACGACAAATGTTTTCAAAATCATGTATAGTCCTTTTATCTCACGAAGCGAAGCGCGCTTTACTTGTGGTAAACTAGTATACAAACACGCTGCGAATGTGTGGGTAAGCACAGGAGCTCTCAGTGCCGTCTGTGACACGGGCAAAGTAAGACGTGTATATAATAATCTGTATTCAAGCGTCGCTTCAAGTAGTGTCAGTATGGAAAGATTGAAAAGTAAACGTCGAAAAGTCGACCATGCATTGTCATAGTGAGATTTATTACGTATTTTTGATTTTATTTTTGTTTTTTTTTACACGGTAATTAAATTGTATAAAATAAATTAATTTTGTGACAAAGAGTTTTATAATTATTTTTGGTGTTATAGTTTATTTTAATTAAAATTACAAGATGATTCAGATAAAACTGATAATTATTCGAGTGATTCTGATTTATTTAATAAAGTGTATCACTAGTAACATGGTCTTATTTTATTTTGTTCTTATAATTTAAAAATCTTCAAAATATCATGATTTATTTATTTATTATTAAGTCAGTAAACTTTAATAAAATGAGTTTTACAGACTCGCATTCACATTTGATAATAACGAAATTATTATACCTATTTCCATCTTTTAAAATTTCAATGCTTAACGCCACTCGTATTCACGCACACATTCGCAGCGTGTTTCATACTCGTTTACCACAAGTAAAGTGCCTGTCACTGAAAGTTGCTTCGTGAGATAAAAGAATTATATCCTAAATTCCGTTTCAAATTTCGCTCCATAACGCCAACACATGTCACACGAGCGCTTTGACGTCACCTGTTGCAAAACACTGAAGGGTTGCTAGATGACTTTCCTTTTGATAGCGTCTGATGCTAACATCAAGTGACGTCACACACTGATATTGGTCTTCGTTGTTACGTGACCTGGGAGTGATTTAGTTGCATTTTGCTTATCAAATATTATTTAAATTCCGTGATAATAGAAAAACTGTGGTTTTTTATATTTTATTTTAATAAAATCAACATCCCTTTTGTACGAGTCGCTACCATTTGGCTTATTCTGTAAAGCGAGGACTCTATTCGTAAAGTTAATCGATGAAAATAGGTTAAAACCATTTAAAAATATTTTCCTTATAAGGACTTAGATTCGCTCTCAATTTGTAGTTGGAAAATTCAAATGTAAACAGTAATATAAACTTCATTTATTCACAAAGATTCCAGCAAAAAGAATATCACGTTTGTACATGATGTAGAAAGCGAACGGGTGATCAGCTTTGAAGGTGTATACTCGAGGACGTGGTGCACCGACTGAGGTAATGGTAGCACCAACAAAAACTGTAATTATAAAAAACATACTTAAAAGTCAGCTACAATGATGATAACCTAACAATTAAGCAAATATTCTTCTTGCATAGTATCTAGTGCGGCTCGTTAGCGAAAAAAGTTAAAAAAACGGTCTCATCTGGCAGAAATCATGAAACTTGGCATTTTTAACCGACTTCAAAAACGAGGAGGTTCTCAATTCGGCCGGTATGTTTTTTTTTTTTTTTTTTTTTGCTATGTATGTACACCGATTACGCCGAGATTACTGATCTTACGTGATTCTTTTTTTGTTCGATGCGGAATAGCTGCCATTTGGTCCCATAAAAATTTTTTCAAAAACAGTTGGGTACTTTGGTTTTAAATTTAAAAAAACTTAAATTATGAAGTCGTCTACATATGCGAAATTGCGAAGTTTTGCTTTTCAAATGACTTTTTAGTGAAACGATACGATAGTAGGAAACAATATAAGTTTACGACCACCCATCTAGCTTCGACCGTAGAAAGTTACCACTAAAAATTGTGAAAAAAAATTTTAAACAAAAATTAAAACCGACTTCAAAAAACTGAAAAGGATAAAATAATTAAATTTAAGTAGGTATTCATCCCCTAGAAACATATTTTTGGAGTTGGTGCTAAGTGGTTTCCAAAAACAATAGAAAGTGAAGCACCGACTCCAAAAATATGTTTCTAGGGGATGAATACCTACTTAAATTTAATTATTTTATCCTTTTCAGTTTTTTGAAGTCGGTTTTTTATATATTAAAATGTAGAAGTAGGAACACGTAGTCAAGTGATTTTTCCGCCCTCCCCTCTTTTGTTTTCCTAATTCCAGTTTTGTTTATTGATATAAAAAAACAGTGAATGTTACAAGAAAACCGTTTAAGAATATTTGGCGTTAAATTTTCTATTAGCCAGTTTTTTACTAAAGGCAGGTACTTATAGCTTACCATAGCTCAATACAGAGTAAGATAAAGATTTATCCTGCACAATGGTAACAAGTAGATAATGGGTTGACTGGGGACTTTTGATTTTCTTGCCAGTAGCATACAATTGAATTGAAGCAATAAATGACTTGCGTAGTCTAAACAAGACATTAGACTATGCAAGTCATTGTTTGCCTCAATTTAATTTTAAGCTACAGGCAAAAAACTTGTATCGTGTAAGTGCGCCTTAATTGTTGTTAGAGGATTATTCAAAAAACAGTATTGTAGACAATTATTGTAGAGAATTAAATGAAGAACATATTACTTACTGACAGTTTCATTGTAGAATTAACAGTTTTTTTTTTAAATAATTGGTTGATCGACTTGATCCAACTTGTACATTTGATTATAATACATATATAAAAGATACACGCGTGACAAGTTTCAAGTTTTCTGCCGAATAGGACTGTATTTGAAGCTAAGAAGCCATACTATAAGGTGTATTCACATTTAATTTATTCAATGGTAAGCAACGTAGGGCTACTAAGCTACCCTGGGGCGTTTTAATAATTAGTGCTCCTTGTTACCTACTGATAAAAACTAAATTAGAGAAGCACACGATAATTTAAGTAAGTATGAATAAGTTGATGAACCCTCAGGGAGGTCTCATCATTATCATCACCAGCCTATATACGTCCCACTGCTGGGCACAGGCCTTCCTACATGGGAGAAACACATGAGGAGCTTGGGCCGTAACACCACCACGCTGGCCCAATGCGTGTTGGTGGTTTAAAGCAGTTGCAGTAACAACCGGGACCAACGGCTTAACGTGCCTTCCGAAGCACGGAGGAGCTCGAGATTAGAAATTTTGGTTCACCCGGGACCGACCATGGCGAAAGTTGCTTTGTTTTCGTAAACGAAACCAGAACGCTGAAACCACTACGCCACCGAGCTCCTCAGCGAGGTCTAATGACAGCTAAAATCCATTTTTCTGGAAATCTGGAATCTGCGGCTTGATTGGCCGTCGCATATTTACAATTTAAAAAAAAAATGTTTAAATACTCACTATTGGCCGCTGCCGCTTCAGTGCCCTTTTCGTGAACTTCAATAAAAGCCTTTTGTTTTGCAGATGAGACGTAAAGAGGCTCATGTTCTTGTAAAATATTATCAAGGTTAGAGACCCTTTTGTCAAAAATATCTGTAATACCAAGCTGAAAACATATAAAATTATTAAAATACTAAATAAATTTAATTTATTCTACCTAGTGTATTTTGGAACATGCTATTCAATTTCAAAAGTTTTTTTTTAAATAATAGGAAGCTATATAATTGTGCTATATGTATATCTCCTTTCTCTATGCCAAAAGTTCTAAATATCAACCATAATGCTTATTTTTTTGTCTAGATGAAAAGTTCCGATAGAAAACACAAGAAAAACACACGCGCTATTTGTATGTCTACGGCTACCGTGCCGCGTCATTTCTGAGTTTCTATATGAATGTAAAGGGATACCCGCACTCATAAAAAATACCCGTTAAATAGGGAAAAAATTGCAAACTTGAAAATAAACGTTTGATTTCATTGTGTAAAGACATTCTGATTTAGGATAGTGTGAAGCAATGTTTATATGATATTCTGACTGTAATCATACATTGCTCTTGATAAAAAATAATGCCTGTAACATTGAATGCAATAGATCATCAACAGCCTATTTGCACTTCCCACTGCTGGGCACAGGCCTTCCTTAATGGAAGAAACATATAAGGAGGATACAATAGATAGCAAAATAAAATTCCAAACACTTTAACAGTGTTAAAATTTACTGATATAATTAATTGCAACCTGCAACTTGTTATTCTTTAAACTTCAACATACTACAACTGAATTAATTCATGATTTATATAAATTTTATTTGCAGAAAAAGTGTCAAGTATTTTTATTTATTTATTTATGGACACAAACGGGCACATCCACTATAACATTTACAAACAAAAATTAAAACTAAAACTGCATACACCTTTTTAAGCGATACAGCATTTACCATAAATAATTTTCAATCAACTAAAGCACTAAAAATGAGTAAAAAATGAGAAAGAATTAAAGAATCTTAAAATATAAATTGGCGATTCCTACGTTGGAGCTATTGACTGGTTCAAAATAAGGCTTAGTCGACAAAAATAATGTGTCAATATTTTACATCTAAACTGCCGACATGAGTCATAAAAAATGTCCACCTCGCCACACCCCCTAAACCGTTAAGATAGCTGTAAATTCTTGAAATTGGGCATGTGTGAGTGAGATTGGTTCGCGATGTGGGACCACAAGGAAATTTGGCTATTGGATGGCGAGGAATGTTATAGAGCACAGACACTGAATGATGTATTTTTAAATCTATTTGAACAGATAAAGCAAAAAAAAATATCAAACTAGGTTCAAACATTGCTATTTTTACACTTTGTTTATTTGTCTTCCCTTTACGTTTAATATTCGCATTATAGACATAACTTGTGATACGTCATCTACGTAGATTATATTTTTATATATGTTGGGTTATTCATCATCTCGCCCGAAAACTACTCGCCCGATCGGGCGACTTGGCACTTAGAAATATTAGGTGAATTCGAAAGGTCGCCCGATCGTGCGAGTTTTTGTCGGGCGAGATGGCGAATAAGTCTTTATGTTACTAGGTATTTTTTATATAAAACAGACAACACTGAAACCGTAGTAATGGTACTAATAAAATAATAAAAAAACAAGTCTCTCTAATAACCGTTTCCTTCAAAATCAAAACCTTTAGAACAACCGTTAAAAGTTACGTTTTCAACAAATGGGGTGCCACTAAAAAAAATTATTTTTTTATTTTTCGCGTCGTTTTATGTGATAGAGCTCTCACATCTTCTGGAACAATGTTTAGGACAACTAACACAACCTGGAACAACCTTTAAAAGTTCAATTTTCTAAAAATGGGGTGCAACGTAAAGTAATGTTTTTATTTTTATTTTCCGCCAAAGTATTTATTGAATCAATTTTATTTATACGGCAAAACTCCGGCACGTCATTTAGATTTTAGACGGTTGGAGTACAATTTCCTAATTTAAATAATAAGGATACTCTTCCTGTAGAGGGCATTGGTTTGACTCATTCTGTATAATCAGATCCATAATAAAAGTTTTAAATTCAAAAAGGATTGTTGCAATACAGGACGAAATTTTTAAAAAAGATACTACTTCGTGTTAAAAATATGCTTACCTTTGTCATGATGGTGCGTAAATTGTACTGAGATTCTATCTTGATTTTCGGTAAGAAAACATTCACATTTTCTTCCTTGGTGCTATCGTAGGCACTATACAGGGTTTCAGGCACTTGCAGCTTCTCAATCAATTGAGGTAGGCCGTCGATTTGGTTTGGTAAAAATGTGACGAATGAAAAATCACCTCCCTTGTAAAACATTTCGAGTACCTAAAATGTATATAAATTTATTATTGGTGGAAACTTGTGGTGGTATTGGTTGTGGCCGTGCTGGAGTATTTATTTTAGTGATTTTTTATTTGAAATCAGAATTGATTAATTGGACATGAATGATGGATTGAAACACTGTCTAGAATTACTTTATAATTATTGTGAAGCAGTTTTCAAGCATAATTATATTTTTGGTAGCTTTACACAATAGGTAACATTTGCAAAATTAACTATAATTTAACAGGTTTCGGCAATGGTTGTGGTTATCTGAAAACCATTCGAAAACCAGTCAGATATTATACAATGTTACTTATGAAATCATAATTATTTTATTTAAAAAGTTACTAAAAAGTTCCCATCCTTTATCTTTGTAGATTTTTCTCACCTTACAATCCAAACTATTAACATCAGCATACTTAAAACGTCTGCGTTGGTTCATAGTTGGAATCTGAACTGTAGTATTTTTGTTCACGAAGAATTCCCGTTCTTGAGTTGAGCTTTTATCGAATTGATTCGCCCAATCGCCCTGAAAAATAGTAAAATCTTGAATGATACATCATTTTAAGGTACAAATTATATTCAATATAACATACTTCGTCTTCTTTATTCCACGGGATCACATTCCCCGGATAAAAAGTAGCTGATGTGATACTCCAGACTATAGTCTAGCTGTGTGCCAATTTTCATCCAGATCCGCTTAACCGTTCTGGATTGATTGATTAACAAACACCCATCCAAACTATCGCATTTATAAAATAAATTTTAGATTAGGATTAATATGATAGCAATTTAAAAAATCTCCATTAATCTTTTCAATATTTTATTGAAAGCCTTGATTTAGTTAATCTATACTATCCATATCCATACCAATATTATAATTGCGAAAGTGCATCTATCTGTCTGTTACCTCTTCACTCTAAAACCGCTAAACCGATTTAAATGAAATTTGGTAAAGAGATAGTTTGATTGATTAGACCCTGTGAAGCACATAGGATATTTTGGGCGCGATACCTGACATTCACGCGCCACCCCCCGTGTATTGAATACGAACCATTGTTTGATTCATCCAAAAAAGGCGAAATTCCATTTCACTTATGAAACCAAGCAAATCCCATTTATCTTTATAAGCACTTATAAACGTATAGACTAAACTTACCAAATAATAGATAGCATTAGCAAGTACAAGTCGAGTATCGGCATCAAACATATCGGGCGAAGCGATGTTCTTTATGCGATTATTTGTTTGACTTTCCACCTGTAATGATTAAATAATTATATTACAGATTTGATAAAATTCGCAGCCAGTGTACACACGACAGCACGTCAAGTGTAACGTGTTCCACTACGAAAGCCGCCTCTATTACGAAAGCAGGGAGGGCGGACTGTACAATGGGCATGGAAGTCATTTCACCTAATGCCTCAGGATCACAACGCACCTGCAATACCAAGTTATATTTTCCTTGTTATTCCAGATGACTATAAGCAACGTCAACCACCTTATCTGCTTTACTGGAGGACTACTTAATTGTGTGGTAAGGCAGCTAGTGTACACATGACAGCACGTCAAGTGTAACAGTTGCAGTACGAAAGCCGCTTCTATTACGTAAGCAGGAAGGGCGGACTGTACAATGGACATGGAAGTCATTTCACCTAATGCCTCAGGATTACAACGCACCTGCAATACCAAGTGATATTTTCCTTGATATTGCAGATGACTATAAGCAACGGTAACCTGCTTATCTGCTTCACTGGAGGAGCTGGAGGAGCAGTGGCGTCGTGGTTGAGCGCTTTGGTTTTGATTACGAAAACAAAGTAGCTTTAACCAAGGTCGATCCCGGGATGGTCTCGAGCTTCTCTTTGCAACGAAAGGCACGTTAAGCCGTTGGTCCCGGTTGTTACTGCAACCGCTTTATACCAATCCGCATTGGGCCAGCGTGGGACGCTGCTGGGCCCAGCAGTGGGACGTACATAGGCTGGTGATGTGATGGTTATTATAGAAGCAAATTCTATTCCATTTTATTTATGTTTAAGATGAAATTACATATTTCTGATGCTTTTATTACCACTTACATTTACAAAACATGATTTTTTTGTTTGAAGGGTTCACTTACCCATTGGTTTATCCTATGGGCAGATTGTTGAGCCTTCTTGAAATCTAAGCTTTCTGCTTCAGCATCAAAAACATTTTTAGTATCAGATAAGAAAGCTCGCGTAAGTGGATATCGGTCTGTTGCAAATATTCTGGAAGCCATTTTGAGTACTACATTGTTTTCTGCTCTTAATCTGCCTTGAAGAGTAGGGAAGGTGCACCTGATCTATAGACAAAGCACAGAAACTATTTGACTCGCGTAATGTACGTGAGTGCCGCTAAGTGTAACATTGGTTTTACGAAGGCCGCCTCTATTACGATCGCAGTAAGAACGGCCTCAAGGCCAAACTGTTATGCTTGATACAATAGGATACCGATGTTATGGCTACATTCATATTTTTTTTAAAATTTCATTTTAACATAATAATAATAATGTTTGACAGATATTTAAAAAAATAATGGGTATTTATTTCAAAATTAATTTTTCCAAATGTTAAATAGTAAAGTAATCGTTGTTATTTGTAAAAATACTAGTCCAAGTATTGAAACATAATTATTACGACATCGCAAACATAGATAGACTATAAGAAATTCAGGAGCACGCATGCTTTTTTTCGGAGGATCAATTTACTGTCAACGCCACAAAAACATGCACAAAGTTATGTAGTAGCTAACTCGTTACTTCGTCGTACTTCCAAAACCCATAGGCTAGAATAGTTCTAGAATAGTGTTCTTCCTGGCTGCAATAGGTGCCTTTTCTTATCTATTTTTACCGCTTCGAATCAAGTTGAGTCATTATCCGTGCTCGTATCACAGAGTTCATTTATATAAGTCCTCGGTAGCTCAATTAGAGCAATCACTAGGATCGTGAGAGTTCGCATTCGCATATCGTCGGTGGACATGTAAGAGCAGTTTGCAATACCGCGTATTTACAAAAGTCGCAAAATTGAAATATCGCGCCCAGCGGGCTCTTATCGCTGATTCGCTAATACTAGATTCGCATTAAGGCCTACGCAGACTGGGACGGCATGGCAAAGTATTTAAATTTTTACTAATGGAAATTCAAATGTATCGTTACAGAAATACGACATAAATTGCTATGCTTTAAAATGACGCCGTGGCACCGAAAAATGCCTTTCGATGCCACGGTGTCATTATTTGAATTTCGATACGTTTGAATTTCCATTAGTAAAAATTTAAATACTTTGCCATGCCGTCCCGGTCTGCGTAGGCCTTTAAACAACACCTAGAGAAATCCCAAACAAGTACAGTGAAATAAATGTGTAGAAATATCCTAGATATTATCTTTTTTCTTCCACCCTGTGAAATAAACAAAAAGCACTTACGCGGTATTGCAAACTGCTATTACGCGGTCTTGCACGCCCACCGACGTTATCGAAACCTGCCTAAGACGTATCTTTTTTCTAGTTGAAAAAATACTAAATAACTTGATTGGACAAGCCTAAAGTTAATATGTGCAAGGAAAAGTCTGAAAAGAATATCAATGTAACATCATTGCAATAAAAAGTATAGAGAAGCCAGCGTATACAAA
This sequence comes from Nymphula nitidulata, assembly GCA_947347705.1. NCBI lineage: Eukaryota > Metazoa > Arthropoda > Insecta > Lepidoptera > Crambidae > Nymphula > Nymphula nitidulata. The sequence continues at coordinate 6,958,698 of OX374622.1, forward strand.
AGACATATTCCATATTGAAACGATAGGATGTAGTCTGATGTAGTGTGGTTGTATGCGCCGTGGTTTTCTTGGCGCACGTTTTGCAGCGCGATGGCCAATTTAAAACAGAACATAGTAGTCTATTCTGTAAGTATGTCTCAATATGAAACAAATTATAAGAGTATACTTAAGAACAACTCACCTCATCCTTGCTGCGAATATTGAGAGCCTTAACCAGTTGTTTATAAGTGTTACCTTCAGCATACAGAGCAAGTTCTCCCATCGGCACAAACACAGAGAATGGAGACATTATTAGGTTCTCGCTGGATTTACTCTTGTAAGCTTCCTGGAAAATAATTTATATTTATACTAGCCTTCTCATCCTATGGCGACACGGGAACGCATTCCCGGGGAATAAATATCCTATGTTTAAATTTAGATTATAATTTTATAATATTTGCAAACATCCAGACCAGTTCAGTTGTTCTGGCGCGATTGAGTCCAATCCAAACTTGGCACAGATATAAACTAATTCCTAGAATAGCTTAGAGGCTATTTTTTATTTCGAAAAAAAAGTGAACGGCACCTGTGTGGCAAAAGTACGTCTCGGACTATAAAGTTGAAATAGTTCTTGATGTTAGATCCGATTTTTATTAAACTCACTGGACCTAATTCTAATAAACATTTATATACAAAAATACAATTACAAGTAAAAAAAAAATACTAAATATAAAGTTCAATGTTAAACTAATCGTAGTTACCTACTTAGATGAAAAATTAAAGTACAAGGAAACTATTTTAAAATAATTGCTTTCGTATCTAAGAATAAAATAAATACAGAGCATGAGGGAATCGCTCTTGTAAGAGGAAGCAGATGGCAATGCTGGCGATCATAAGCATGACTTAAAACAAAAAAAAACCAGAAAAAATCTGCTGTTTCATACAAATAGGCGTTGTAGGTATTTCAATTAAGTACACAGCTTGTTTTTTTTGCATGATTCTAAATTTTGCATTAGCATTAGCATTAGCGTTCGTTTATAATCTGTTAATGAGCAGTTATAAGTAATATTTGAAACCAACTATTAGCACAGATAAGTTACCAATAGATAGTAATGATAGTAAATAGTATTTGCAATATTTACCAAGAGGAATCTTCCTGAAAATGCAGCATTCCCTTTTAACAGTGCCTGGAGAGTTTCTTCTGAGCAAAAAGTCTGGCTTGCTGAAGAATCATTGGATCCAACTGAAGCTGGAAGTATTAAAGTCTGATTTTATTTTTAGTTCAATATGTATAAGCCAGGTATTTACCAAAATCATAAAATCTTTGCCCGCAAATATGGTTTTGTGTAGTTATTCTATTACGAATGTTTTTCTTTGGGGGTTTATTTGTAAGGGGCTGCAACTTACCTGTCTTAGGTGTTACTAGGAGAAATAATTGTAGTAACACAAATAAATTAAATATTAAAGTTACCGCCATTCTTATTTGAGTATGACCTAATGGATAATGTCGTCCGGTTTCTCAGAGAACACGTTTATATACCTGTGTTGTTTTTATTTAATTCTTTGAACTTGCGTCATGCAAACATAACTACACATAGAAAAAGTCCCTTCTACTGCAACCAATGATACTGAATGAGTTAATCACTGGTTGTTGTAATTTAAACCTAATTTTATAATGTCTATACCTATGGGTTGCCGTTTTTTTTTTATACAACTAGATGACAAACAAGCTGACGGCCCACCTGGTGGTAAGCGGCTACCGCCGCCTATAGACACCTGCAATAACAAGGAAAAGCACTTGATATTGCAGGTGCGTTGTCATCCTGAGGCCTAAGATGAAATGCCGTCCATGCCCAGTAATTACACTGGCTACCCTTCCCTTCAATCCGAAACACAGCGAACTGTTTCACGGCTGAAATAAGAAAGGCGGTGGTACCTACCCAGGCGACCCTACATATGGGTCTACCACCTTTTATTCTATTTGTAACTTTTGCCTACCTATTGTTATATTTTTTCCTACTACATTACAATACCCTTCTTTTCCTTTTTACCTATTTCTTATTTCTTTATTTTTTCTCTTAATTAATTTTTTATTGTATTAGTTAAATTTGATTTTAAAAATGGTACAATATTAAAAACACCTCCTATAACGTGTCGTCTCTCAACTGGTTTACTTGAATTCTACCGAATTTTAAATTTCATTAGTCACACTTAATTTTAAATACATAAATTTCTTTAAAATTTTACCATACTTTAATTTACTAGTACCCCAAGCACGAACATTTTTAAATTTCGAATCGCAATCATATCGTTCACGCACGCTTAAAATTTCAAAAATAAGCTATCGTAACTACTCGATACGATGACAATTCGAAATTTAGAAGTGTTCGTGCTAGAGGTACTGATTAGTAATAACGTTTCATCTGCTATAATAAAAATATAACCCATACAATGATTTTCCTTATCCTTCATAAACCAATACCTAATTATTCATTTACTTGATTGCAGCTTCGTGCTGTCCGTATCATTGATGATGTAGATTGTAGAGCTCACGAGCAGCCTTGAACTTCTGCAATTTGCGTCGAGACATTGCGTCGCTTACCTATCGGCTATATCACGGAGTGCTCTGAAAAGATTTCTGACATTATCCCAACTTCCCTCTACCTACTCTGAAGACAGGCACGCGTGCAGCTAAGTGCACGCGTGCAGAGTCATCAATTCATTGTCTCCACCTCAACATCACGCACAAAGAAATTTTCGTAGGTAACTCGTTTCTTTGTCGTACTTCCAGAACTTGGAATTATTTTCCGGCACATGTGTTCCCTCCTTCCTACAACATGGTTTCCTTCAAATGAGGCTGTAGCCTTCCCCATGCTGCTTTTGGGCTGGCCAGGTGAAGGCGGCTAGAACAGTGTCTAAGCTGCACTTACTGTATGTCTTCGTAAATGGACTCTTCTTACCACTTCACACCAGGTGGTGTTAAATCATGTGGCGTGATTTGTATATAAAATAACATTACAAAAACAAACCTATACAAAATGACATTTTGTTTGTCTACATTCTTTATTTGTGTTGGCTCTAGTATAATTAAATAAAAGTACTTATCTAATAAAGATAAAGATTTTATTAAAGCCGTTAGATATGTTTTTTCAAATTTTAGTAATAAATTTCCAAGGTGACAGATAGATGGGTGACCGTCTGCATTATCGACTAATCTTTCCCTCAGCCTCTAAATACATGAAGGTGTTGTTTTTAAGTATCGCTTCTCTTACTTTTTAATTGACTGTTAATATTCTTAATTACTGACTGACTGACTTCTTCTTATTTGACTGTTAATACTTGAAAAGGGTCCTTGACAGTCCACAGTCAATCATAGAAAGAAGTCAGCTGAGAACAGATGTTTTCCATCTCCGAAATTTTTATCAGCTTCAGACGAACATATGCGACCAACCTGGTAGTGAGCCGCAGCGATACTCCGAAAGTCGTTTCGCAGTGCGACTGGCTGGTTAGATAGAAAGATTTATTACGATGTACAGTAGACAGCACATCAAGCGTAACAGTTGACCTTGAGACCGCCCTTATGATGTACGTAATAGAGGCGGCTTTCATTGTGCAACTATTTCACTTGATGTGTTGTCGTCTGTACATTGACGGAGATAAGAGCTAACATTCCTAAACGTGAAAACCTCCTTTTTTGATGTTGGCTCGAAATAATACTATAGCCTGCTGCAGGATACCATGAGCTTAAATAGATTAAGCTCATGGAATCCTCTAGATATTTCAAAAAAAGCTACAACTCAGCATGCAACTCTCCTTCTTAGATCACACTTCGTTTAAAATTTCAAATACACTAAAAAAACGCTTTTTTTTCTTTCATCCCATAAATTCCGACTCCAAAAAAAAACTTTTATATTCTATTATTTCTGGAAAATGATTAATCCCAAAAAGAAGGTACTACTTAAATTTATTTATTTATTCCATTTAGTTTATTGAAGTCAATTTTTATTTTTGATCAGATTTCTTTTTTTAAATTTTTTGGGATTACTTTCTAAGGTCAAAGCTAGATGGAAGACCGTCTGTATATTTTGTTTCTTATAATCATATCATACCACTTACGTGACTTGTAAGAATAAATCCGCAAATTCCGCATACATTGATGATTTAATTATTTCATTTATTTTGATTTCAAAATCAAACTACTGAAACGATTTAAATAAAATTCAATAGGACTACTCTAAAAGTATACTAGCTTTCAATAATAAAAAAATCAAATGACAGCGTTCTGAGGAAAAAAAATCTACTGTTTTGAAGCAGTTTAAAAATACATATACATATATTATAATAACATCGCATGTTTCCTCGTTAGTAACTAGCTAAGTGCGATTGGGTTTCTGGGGAATCCCGCTGACAAATTATGTTTAAGGAAATAGAGTATTTCCTCATTGATATAAAAAAAAATGAAAGATAGTTTATTCTCAAGTCGAAAATAATGTAAACGAACAAATTGCTAAGAAGATTTTTTTTTTCACACCTATGAAGTACATACCGCAAAGTAAGCATCATTACGAGTTTGTGTTATGAATGCTAGATAACGTAATAATATTTATATAAATATCATAAATATACTAAATAAACATACAAACATCCATGACTCGTTAACAAACCTGTTAATGCTCGTAAAATTCATACAAACATCTTCCCCTACTGGGATTCGAACCAGGGACCCCTGATCAAATAGCCTGTATAGTAAAGGTAACAGACCACTCGTCTAGTCGGTCATCTAACATTGAACGTAAATGTTAAACAAATAAATATATTTACCTAGGTATTACACATTCATAAATTATAGTACTTAATGGTTAGTACTGTCAGGACAGATAGGCATTATTTGCTTTTCTGTCCGGACACTAAATTTTTTTTTTATATCTATATTTTAAGTCGAAGATAATTTTATCTTACTTTTGACGATATCTCATAATGCAATTTAGAACGCTTTTGCTTCTATGCCTATCTTATTTCGAATTACTAGGTGGAAGACCTGAATGAAGGGTAATCTGGGTAGGTACAGTCGACCACAGATGTAGCTGAACACTAGTACCATGTCACAACGACTCTGCGTCAATATAGTACGGTAGCAACTATAAAGTACGTGCACAAGATCGGTGTGACATGGTACTAAAGTGTTCAGCTACTTCTGTGGTCGACTATACCTCCGCCTTTCTTATTTCAGACGGTATGCTGTACGTGTGATTGAAGGGAAAGACAGACAGGGTAATTACTGGGAATTATTGGGAATGGAAGGCATTTATCTTAAGCCTCAGAACTACAACGCACCTGCAATAGTAAGTGATTTTTTCCTTGTGATTGCAAGTGACGGTTGCAACTTACCACCAGGTAAACTCGCTTGTTATTTAGCTGTATAAAAAAAATTGTCTGAGGTCCCAATACTCACTTCACAATTGCGTACCCGACGGGGTCTATAATGATCTTGTAAAATATGTAACTTCACCACCTTATTGTACACACGACAGCACATCAAGTGTAACAGTTGCACTGCGAAAACCGCCTCTATTACGGACGCAGTAAGGGCGATCTCAAGGTCCAACTGTTAAAGTGCGTAAAATTGTCTCTATAGTACCGTCATAATCCGATTACGATTCGAAATTTAAAAATGCTCGTGCTAGGGGCACTGAGCTCACAAGCGGTATTGAACCTTTAAGCCTAAGGAGGGATTTTACCTCTTTGAGTGTGTCCTACCGTTTGTGTAACGGCGTATGTTCTGAGGATTTATTTGACATGATGCCCACGGTCTCTTTCTATCATCGGACCGCTCGCCACAAATCTGAGCTAAAGTGGTGGCATACTGTACGGTATCAGAAAAATTTTTCGCCCGCGTACGCCCCGGTTGTGGAATGAGCTCCTTGCATAGGTTTACTCAAATGTGAACAGCATGGGGTTCTTAAAAAAAGTCACGGTGCATCGGCATGGCGCAAGTGATACCTATCCCTGGTGCGACTAGTTCGCATAGGCTAGGGTAACCGCTGAAAAAAAAAATTTTTTTTTTCGGCCCCTTTTGCGTTAGTGACGTCATATGGGTGCCCCGTTATGGCGTCACGGTGTAGTTTCTCGTCGGTCATTGGGTCGGGACCTCACAACGGACACTCGCGGGTCAGAGAATTAAAGGATCAAGGGAAACTATCACCTTATTCTCTGTCAAGCAGGAGATAGGAGCACAGGGGTCGTTTTAGTGGGTAATTTCGGCCTCTATCATCTTTGGTCGAAGAGCCCCACATATCCCTGCATCGTTCATTGCCCCACGATGCAGGCCAGGCGTAAAAGCCTTTATTCCCCTAAAAAAAAGGCTAGGTTAACCGCTAGCCATCAGGTAGGCTGTGTACTCGATCGTGACCGCTGCGCGTGCGCGCTGTTGCAGCTGCAGTTTCAACCACCCTAGCCAGGGGCGTGGAATGGTGGAGGGGGGCTCCACCACTCATCCAAGACACTCCGCAGTCGGTCGAAAAGTGACGAGTACCCATGGCACTTTACACCAAAGTTGAGCCCGAAAGGATAATAACTGAGCGCGACCTGGGGTGCGATTCTGTAACGAATCTCGCATCTCACTTCGCAAGTCACTTCGAATTCAACTGTCAAATAGAGCAAAAAATGTATGAAAAATTGCTCTATTTGACAGTTGAATTCGAAGTGACTTGCGAAGTGAGGTGCAAGTTTTGTTACAGAATCGATAGGCTGAGTTGTTTAGTTGTTTACGATGAGCTTCCTCGGTCACGCCGCACACATGAGGCACGATGGGTACCGTCAGTTTTCAGTTTTTAGTGGGTATGCCGGCCTTCAGCCGGAGACTCCTACATAACCCAGGGGCAAGTCCCCAAGTCCTCTGGGTTCCTATAAAGGGTTTTCTGACGTAAGAAAGGGTCGGCAACGCGCTAGTGATACCCTGATACCCCTGGTGTTGCAAGCCTCCATAGGCTACGGTAACCGCTTACCATCAGGTGGGCCGTATGCTTCATTGCCACCTACTTAAGTGGTATAAAAAAATATAAAAATAAATCGATGTTACAATATAGTTTAAAATAAGCAAACTTTTCGACATTGTAATGCTTATTAAATGTTACTGAAATTGCATCATATATGACAATCCCGTACCTTAGGATCTTTCTTTGAAAGTTGCAATACTAGCATATCATGGTCAGTTAACCATTCTACAACCTAACTACGTGTGTTCCTACACACGAAAGTAACCATGGCATGCTTAAATTTCAATTTTTATATTACTTATCAAGAATAATATTGTATATTACTTCGGATCACTCTATGAGAATTTGTCATTTTTATGTTTTATTTATCAATTTATAAATTAGTAAGACACACACACACATTGGTGAAGTAAATATGGCAGTGTATTTGGATGAATTAAGAAGATATAATTTTAAATATAAGAAACAAATCTATAATTAAGTACCCATTAATTATAGATTTGTTTCTCTTTGGCAAATTTAAGAACTTTTAAATAAATAAATACCTACGTAACTTAATAAATAGTTAGTATCTAGTTATAGTCTGGTGATGATGATGATGATGATGAAATGAAAAGATTCTTGTGCACGTCGTTTTTAGGGAATTTGGATGGAAAAGGGAGTTTAGAAATGGGACAACGTTGGAAATTATATTGTAAGGTCTCTTGATTTAGGGAGAGGCATGAGCTGACTTCCACTTTTCTGAAAAGACGTTATTTGATAATGAATAATTCAAAATGTGAGTGACAACAGAACTAACGTCGTCTAAAATAAGTGTCAGCATGTGATGACATACTATATATTATCATTGTTGTCCTTTGCTTTATTAACAGGATAGGATACTCTTTTTGAATTTATCGTCAGTAATGTCGCGAAATGAGAAGGATCCGCAGTTAGGTGGAGTTGCGTTATTAAGTAATGTTAACGAGGTAATTTTAATGGAATCTTTTAAATTGACAGGAGGCTTACTTATAAGAAAAGTGTTTCTTTATATTACTCATGTCCGTCATTTCCAGCTGGATTGCAAGTGAGCCGGCCTGTGTGACAATGAACTAGGACGAGACCCATTTTTTTTCTGTTCTAGGTAGACCAGAACAGAATCGGTAGGTGTGGCCCGAGCCTAAGCTGTAAACGTTTTATTTAAGCCGGCCCATCCGCATTGGGCCAACGTGGTGGTGTTATGGACCAAAGATCCTCACATAACATCCTATAACATGGGTTCCTTCAAAAGAGGTGTGAAAAAGCACCTTTTGGGCCGGCAAGGTAGAGGCGGCTAGAGCAGTGTCTGAACTGCACTAGCTGTCTTTGCATATGGACTCTCCTTACCGCTTCACATCAGGTGGTGTTGAATCATTTGTCGTGCTTAAATATGTTTTCCTCATGTAGGAAGACCTGTGCCCAGCAGTTGGACGTATATTTATTACAGGCTGGTGATGATAATAATAATACAAAAAGAAACAGTCTTTTCACACGATTGATTAAAAATACTAGAAAGCTGAGCAAATAATATTATTAAAATACCAATATAATGTAGTTGTCAGTTGCTAATTACAGTTAAATGTTATACCAACTGCTGTTATCGTAAACTGAAAAACAAAGATGATTTATTTCAACTTGAAGAAAAATAATACCTACTCCACTTGAATAACAAATGTGGTTAAGGATAAAATTTCAATTTTCAACAAGTCTGTAGGTTTGTATATTGTTCGCTGTAATTGTTGTACCACTTTTGTGAAACAGCGTGCGTTTGCTGTCTACCACAAGATGCTCTCCTTTTATATAACACAGGTTCTCTCGGGGCTTAGCTGTTCCGGGAGATACATGTACTGTATCGCGAAGAGAGAGCAAACTGTCAAAAGTCGCTACAATTTAGGTGTAAGCAGTTAGCATTAAAAAGATATAAACGATTTTAATCCTTATCAACACAAAGAAAGAGTGCATTCCACATTTAGGAAATGTTTATAATGATTTGGAAAAGAATTTAACACACACATTTTAGGAAAAAAATAACCACGAATACTAACTTGCCACGGCCATGTCGGGCTTTTGTGAACAAGCTCTGTTCTTGTGAAAGAAAAACAAAAAGTGTGAGACTGTTAATTATTCATAGTTAACGGACTTCTCAAGTTCCCTGTAACAGTTCTAACATAATAATATTTAATAATTTTGACGTTATATTACATTATAGAATAACTAATAAAGAAAGAAAACAATGAAATAATATATGCTCCAGGCGGGAATCAAACCAGCGACTCCTAATGTCCAGCCAGACGCGATTACCACTACGACACTAGAGCATTAGGTATAACATGCTAATTTTTCGCCGCTTTCTATCCTTTTTTAAATGTTTTTATAGCAACGTTTCTTACCTTAACTGCAAGTTCTAAAATGCTTGTAAAAAATTATTCTTCCGGATCACTAGAGGTGTTAACTACAATGAGTGGTGAGATAAGCGTTGCTATAAAAACGTTTTAATATTAACCTAATTAGGTTATACCTAGTGCTCCGGTGGTAATCGCGTCTGGCCGGACATCAGGAGACGCGGGTTCGATTCCCGCCTGGTACATTTATTTTTTTATAGTTTTCTTTCTTTCTTTATAATTGTTGGAATAAAGTTCTAACATAATCGAACATTAAGGTTGTATCGATTCTGGTGTGGCTGATTCATGTTCAACCTAACTACTCGTCATATATACGTCCTCGTAACCTCCTAGTTCCATCATTTTGCACTATAATTCTTACCTTATCCCGAATTTTACACATTTCCGATTATCATTGAGGCAATGTACATAATTCCGTGGGATTGTGCAAAAAAAAATGACACATTTTCTGGCGTTTAAGCATTTCATACATTTCCTAGGATATTATAAATAATGACGGATTACAGACTCGTACTTTTCCGATAACATATATATCATATTGACGCCGACGCAGTGCGAAGTTACCCGTTGAAAGCCACCCTATCTAAGCACAGGTAGTGTCTCTTGCAGGTTGCTTCTGAGTAGATAACACCGTCTTTTCTATATCCGCCGCAAACAATTCACTATGTTTTAGGTTGAGATGGAAGATTAGGAAACGGAAGGTTTGAAGCTTCGAAAAGTTTAAATATCGAAAAAGTTTGATGTAAAAAAACTAAAATACGTATACTATACATACCTGCTTTGAAATTTTTATGTAGGTACTTAAATTAAATAAAACAACAAATACTGTTTTGATCACTGTAATTGATTTGAAGCTAAATAACATTAAGTTAATGATTTTTCTCGTATGAACTATTTGAATCATACGTGTGACAAAGTCAATGATTTTTGAGCTTACCATCACCTTTAAATATCAACAAAAAAAACAACACTTTACTATCTATAATTTCTCCTAAGCACCTAGGTATTGTAATTTGTAATTCCATTCTGTACTAGGCTTTTAAATTGTTTGCTACAGCGTAAATTCTCTGACCCTGTTAATATATAAGTAGTTCATTGTAACGCAAAATTAGAATTTAATTCCAAACTGAATGAATTTTAAACCTAATACCTTGTAGTTTATAATGCCTTGCTTATAATCCGGTGCCGATTGAATAAAAACTACCATGCTTGCTGTCAAAAGTTACTCCGTTGTAAGCTGCAGGTCTGCAATGAAAACTTTTTCCGAAGTTTCGGATTTAAATTAAACGTTTTGTGTCTTCTTGATAGATTCTTGGGCATTTTAACGCCGCCGAAGTATAGGCTATTTTCATTTCATGGTAGGGTGATACTGGTTAATGATAGCTGGAAACAAGTAAATGATAAAAAAGTGTTTATTGAATACGGAAAAAACAAATAAACAATAAGAATGTATAACGCTTTTCCCACAACGCCACATCTAGAGATAAGAATTAATTTCTCAAAATGGCAACATTGAAAATTGATCATTTATTTTCTGAAAGTGACATCTTTTGAAAATGACCATTTATGAAAGTCGCTATTTTCAGAAATGACCATTTATATTAATTTTAATTCATATTTGTCACGTTAATAGTGATATTTCAAGAAAGCAGGTAATTTATGGGAAGTTTTTTCCTAAAGTACTGTTCTCACCTTAAGTATTGAGCATTGATAATTATGTATAATTCTCCAATTGACTAAATTGAGTTCGATAGCTGACTAGTTTTAAATAATGACTATTATAATCTTATTTATTGACATAGTATTATTATAACACTGACATTGTATTCCTGTAATTTAATTGATGAACATTGACATTTTAATATTCTAGTTTTAATAATCTTAATTTGTATAATTGTATAATTTTTTATTGTATTAAATCAATTATTATAAGTCTAGATTCAATTGTACCATGATCGATGACTATGGTTACCAAGTACCCATTTTTGCATGCTGAATTTTCAGCGAGACTTGTAGGAATATGTTTATTATTTTACCATCTCTATTGTACCATGTTTCTTGCAAATAAATAAATTTCTATTTCTTAAATTTCTATTTCTAAATTCTATTGACAGTGTTTTGTCACAATTAAATAATTTTTTAAACATTTATAATATAATAGACAGACTGACAGTTTGTCAGTCTATTATATTATAAACCGAAAAAGTAAGTTAGAAGTAATAGATAGTAAGCAGTGCAGCACACTGCACTGCTTTTTATACTCTGTGCCACAGCACAGAGTATATAAAATAGGTATATTAAAGTACCAAGAAGTACCTAATGACAAGATTATTTACTTTATCTATAGTACAATGTATGTACCACGTTAAATAATTTTAAAAATTTAATAAAACTTTTGATGATTTATTACCTTCTGCATTCTTATATAACTTAACCTCTTTATTCTTAGTGCAGATGTAAACAACATCCAGTAGTTGCAATTGAGATTATTTCTGTTTAATTTATAATCTAAGCATTCTTGCTATTAGTTTTTTTGCAATAAATGTTTTTTTACCCTTTGAAGCCCGATAAACCAGACACAATTAAATTTTAATTGTTATGGCAACTTAAGTTGCCGTCTGGGCATTGAAGGATTAGTTATCTCTTTAGCTGTGCGTTTGATTATAACAGAAAAGATATGATTTTGTGGAATCAATAACCGTTATTCCGTGCGAGCAGCTCAGGGCTGTTAAAACTATATACCTAGCCATACGATTCCCAAATAATAAAATAATGAAACTAACTTAACGTGAACTGCTAGGTAAATGTGTCAAGAAATCTAGGTACACCGATTCTACTAGTTCTAGAATTAGTTCATGCAGTTTTTTTGCTCTCACTCAGAAAAGCACATCATCATCATCATCATTTCAGCCGAGAGACGCACACTGCTAGGCATAGGCTTTCACTAAGGATATCTAAACCGATCCGTCCTGCGCTGCCCTCATCCATCGGTTTCTCGCAACCCTCACCATATCGTTGGTCCACCTTGTGAAGGGCCTATCAACGCTGCGTCTCCCAGTACGCAGTCGGCACTCGAGGACCTTTGCGCCCCAACAACCGTCAGTCCTCCTTGCAATGTGGCCTACCTGCTGCCAATAGAGGTTCGCAATTCTTTCGATTATGTGAGTGACCTTAGTTCTCTTGCGGATCTCCTCATTTTTTATTAGATCGCACAGAGAAACCTCAAGCTTCATGAGACACTACAGTAGTTGGGGCGTGTACAAGCATGCAACGTACATTTTCCTAATAACTTTTCGCCTTAACCTCATTTGTCATTATTTTATTATAATTAATTTCATTTCATTTAGTGCGAAATCAGCCATCAAGACAGCTGCGCGTATTCGTATTCATTAACATAGATAAGTAGTCGAAGTGTTATTATTCTTTCCAAAATATATTTATTTCTTGTTATTTAAATATTGTTATGGCGAACTTAGCCCGAACAGGGCGAGAATATGCTACGAAGCTTCCCGAACGCTGCCGAGCCCAGTTGGACACGTCGATTGACCTCTTCCTGTAAGTTGGACTTACCAAGATATTCGTCAACAACTTCCAGTGTAGAGCTACCTACAGGAGTGGGTATAAAATGGGAATTCGACATAATTTTCGTGTTATCCATGTTCATTTTAAGACCCACTTGTTGAGGGACTCTACAGAGGTCATCGAGGGCTGTGCCCAAGTCACAAAAAAGCACATAGCCGAATAAAACTACTAGATAGCGTAGTGTGTTTTTTTTTCATTTATTAGAACAACTTTCAAAATATATACTATATATTCTATATTAATGCTTAAGTTATTGTGGCTCGTGCAGTAGTGTTGCCTTATTTACAAGTTGACTGGACGTGCGTAATTTAACTAAGGAAGTGATATAGGTAAAGCTACTGATGCTTCAGATATCTACTTATCTTATTTATTGTACTTAACATATTATTATGTTACTTTAATTTTATATAAATAATTTTTTTTGTTTATTCTTAGGATATTACTGCAGGTACTTAGATATAATATAACTAATAACCAATCAGCGACTATATCCATCAGCAACTTAAATCTTATGAAATTCGCATCGTGGTAACCAAAGTTTGTATGGGCTGGTGTTTTTTTTTGGAGGAATATCCTTTTCTGTCAAGCCACACATTTCGGATACAGTTGGTTTTTAATAATTGTCATATGCCCCCTTGACTCTTATACGCAATTACGTAACTTAACAAATTAAAAACATTACTGGACTTAATCATGCTCTCTATCGTTATAATTTGTACTAGATTTTGATTTCATATTATAACTTCGCGTTAAACAGTACAAAGACAAATTATTACCTTATGATGACCCCCAATAGCTTCCACAGAATATTGGGGCTCGGCCGTAGAAAATGTAGAATAAGAAGGGTTTGTTCGCACTAAATGTTTGAATTGTTTCAATAACAACTGATGTTGTACCCACAGCAATAACTAAAACATTTCAAAGTGAATTTTCAATTAATTATTAGAAATCTAATGAGGTTATCGTTTATATTGATGTTTTATATCTCGTTACAAACAAAGCAAAGGTACCAAACGAAATACATTTCATATTTAATTGTTTGTTCTAGGGAATTTTTGGTCTGGGTAGGTAACACCGCCTTTCCTATTTCGGACGTAAAAGAGTTCGCTGTATATGGCTGTGATTTGGATCGAAGGTAAAGGTAGCCACTGTATTACTGGGCATGGAGGGCATTTCATCTTAGGCCTCAGGATAACAACCCACCTACAATACAAAGTGATTTTATCCTTGTTATTGCAGGTATATAATTATAGACGACGCTGACGGTAGCCATTCACCGTCAGGTGGGCTGTAAACTAGCTTGTGATCTACTTGTATAAAAAAAGCATAGAGTAAAAGAATAGTCCGATATAAATTAATACTTTATTCTACTTTTTAAAAAGTAGATATCAATTATTTTGTTCATCTCAATCAAATGGAAAATGAAGAAGATAATTTTTTTTACCTATATGTGAATGAAATACGTTTATTAAGCGATTTTAAACAAGATCACCTAGCTAGCACAAACGCAACAATAAAGGAAGTCACGTAAAGTCATATAGCCGCGATTCTTACAATACGCACTTAGATATAGGTATATGAAATAGTTATCTAGTTTTCTAGCATTATTGATTATTGAAATTGCTAAGCACCACCTGCCTCAGATATAGAGGTCCTGGGTTCAATCCCCGTCGCTGCAGAAATTGTCTGCTCCGTTTGGTTGGTGGTAGGACTTTTTCTGTTGCTGGGACAGACTTTGCTGACAAAGCTGAAGACGGAAGACGGCAGATTCGTTACATCCCGACCTCAGCTTTTGGCAGAGATTGAAACCTTCTATGGACAGCTTTACGCGACATCACGTACACCTGTCACTCAGGTGACTGAACCAAAAGCAAAATTAACCCGACATTACACGAAAGATATCCCGGACGTCAGCCTGTACGAGATTAGTGTAGCTTAAGAACAACAAGGCTCCAAACTCCATCGTCGCCGGGCGACGATGGAGTTTACATGGATGGAGTTACTGCCGAGCTGTAACTTCATCCATGTAGAGATGGATCCACGAGAGATGGATTACGATGGAGTTACAGCCGAGCTTCTGAAAGCAGGTGGACGACCGGTTCTGAAAGCTCTTCAGAGACTATTTACCTCCATGATGCTCGAGGGTAAAACGCCAAAGGCGTGGCACAGGGGCGTGGTGGCAGTCTTCTTCAAAAAGGGTGACAAGACCCTATTGAAGAACTACAGGCCCATCACGCTCCCGAGTCATGTTTACAAGCTGTTTTCGATAGTTATAACGAATCGTCTCGCATGCAGGTTTGACGACTTCCAGCCTCCCGAACAAGCCGGATTCCAAAAAGGCTTTAGTACTATAGACCACACACATACGCTGCGGCAGGTAATACAGAAGACCAAAGAGTACAACCTGCTATTATGCTTAGCGTTTGTGGACTATGAGAAAGCGATTCTGTCGAGACCTGGGCCGTGCGTCAGTCATCCAGAGATGCCAAATAGACTATCGGTACATCCAAGTGCTGCAGTCACTGTACGAAAACGCCACTATGTCAGTTCGCCTCCAGGACCAAAACTCGAAACCAATACGACATCAGCGAGGTGTGAGACAGGGCGATGTTATATCTCCGAAACTGTTCACTGCCGCGTTGGAGGATATTATAAGCTTTTGGACTGGAGGCAACTTGGCATCAACATAACGGCGAGTACATGACTCACCTTCGTTTTACTGATGATATCGTAGTCATGGCTAAAAACCTGGAAGACTTGGGCACAATGCTCGATGACCCCTGTAGAGTCTCCCAACAAGTGGGTTTTAAAATGAACATGGATAAGACAAAGATTATAACGAATTCCCATGTCGTACCCACTCCTGTGAAGGTTGGAAGCTCTACACCGGAGGTTGTTGACGAATACATTTACCTGGGACAAATAGTCCAACTTGGTAGGTCCAACTTCCAGAAAGACGTCAATCGACTGATCCAGATCGGCTGGGCAGCGTTCGGGAAGCTTCGCAGCATATTCTCGGCACAATTACCGCAGTGTCTCAAAACGAAAGTCGTCGACGTCGTCGTCGTCGTCTTTAATTCGTGTGTGTTGCCAGTGATGTCATACGGAACCGAGACGTGACCGCTTACAATGGGCCTTATACAAAGGCTCAAAGTCACCCAAAGAGCAATGGAGAGGGCTATGCTTGGTGTTTCTCTGCGTGATCGAATCAGAAATGATGAGATCCGCAGGAGAACTAAGGTCGCTGGCATAGCCCTAAGAATTGCGAGTCTCAAGTGGCAGTCGGCAGGTTACTTTGCGAGGAGGACTGACGGCCGTTGGGGCGGAAAGGTCCTCGAATGGCGCGTACCGGGAGACGCAGCGTTGGTAGGCCCCCCACAAGGTGGACCGATGATCTGGTAAGGGTCGCGGGAAGCGGTTGGATGAGGGCAGCGCAGGACCGATCGATTTGGAGATCCTTGAGGGAGGCCTATGCCCAGCAGTGGGGGTCTCTCGGCTGATATGATGATGATGATAACGAGGACTTTTTCTAAGTCTGCCTGGCTAGCTACCACCATCTTACCTGATTGCGCCGCCATAACATAATGGTAATACCATTGTCGTGTTCCGCTAGTTAGAGGTACGTAGCCAGGTCCTCTGTGGTTGTGAAATCCTTATTTAGGAATCAAATCAAATACAAAGGGTATTAGATTGCACAACAAGACACAGAACATAATTAAAACCAATAACAAAAAATACAATACAATAGATCACCTTATTTCTACGCAGCAATCTTTTCCACAAATCCTGGAGCGAATACGTACATGTTAAAATAAAATTATAATATATGCTTTTGAATATTATGTCTTTTAAATATTATGGCCAACAAAAATTATACTTTCTATTACTTATGCTTATCAAAATTATGCCTTTTTACGATTATGCCTTACAGGTTTTAGCCATATGATATTATGCGTCATGAATTTATGCTATAATGGCTTATGACTATTATGGCCAGTAATATTTGAATTGTCAGTTTATGGCAAAAAACGTTATGCGTTTCAATAGGTAACCTATTCAGTCAAAAAAGTATCGGGAATGGATGATTTGTTTATGGTTCCAAATTCATTTTTTTGTTGTTGTTAGATGGGCACAATTATTGTTGTCCATTTTGGCGCGGAGTTTGAGTTGCATCTGTTATTTATAATAAATACAGTGCTGTTTTTAGTTATATCATATCTAGTGTGTATTGCGGATTTCATAATAGACAAACACATCGAACAAAGAGTTTGTCTTAAATTTTACATCGCCAATGGAATTTCGTGTTTGGAGTCACTAAAAATGTTACAGAAGTCTCACGGTGAATCGACTTTATCAAAAACACGTGCTTATGAGTGGTACAAAGCGTTCAAAAGCGGTCCAGATATGATGGAAGATTTGCCTTGCTCTGGTAGGCCATCAACGTCTGCAACTGAAGTTAACATCGCAAAAGCGAGGGAAACAGTGACTGAAACTCCTCATTTACCTTTGAGAGAGATAATCGGCAAACTTTATGTATCTCACGAGTCGATCCAAGTAATCACTTGGGTATGAAACATGTTGCCGCTCGGCTAGTCCCAAAAGTCCTGAATTTTCTCCAAAAACTTAATCGCATAAGAGTCGCTGAGGTGAGGACATGCTAGAACGAGTCAATTCCGACCCAACATTCATGAAACGCATCGTTACTGGTGACGAGACGTGTGTTTATGAGTTTGACATGCAAACTGACTAGTTGTTGACTAACAAGCTTCGGCGTGGTGCCTTCCAACTGAACCGAAACCGAAAACACTACGACAAAGTCGATCAAAACTCAAAGTCATGATGACTGTCTTATCTTGCGGTGTGGTGCACTCGGAATTCTTGACGGAATGTCAAACGGTAAATAAAGAATATCATTTGAGCGTTATGCGGCGTTTAAGAGAGCAAATTCGACGAAAAAGGCCGGATTTGCGGAAAGAAAATTCTTCGCACAAGGCCATCATTGTGAACGAGCTTTTGACCAAACACTCAACAAATACCATCGAGCAAACAACATATAATATTCACCAGATATGGCTCCAGTCGACTTCTTTCTTTTTCCTAAAACTCAAATTACCACTTCGTGGCACCCGTTTTCAATCGGTAAAAGTCTTAGGAGAATTCACGGCGAGAACTGAACTCAATTCCGGAAACAACCTTTAAAAAAATGTTTTGATGATTGGATTATTCGTTGGCGTAAGTGTATCGTTTCTGAAGGAGCATACTTTGAAGGTGATAAAATAAATTTGGATGAATAAATAACATTTTGTGTATTATTGATCTTTTCCCGGTACTTTCTTGAGAGAGTAGTATTTTAGATTAAAAAGTAACAACTTTTTGCTGTAAATAACAGCGCAATGTTTTTTTTTAATTTTTCTAATGGAGAGAATGAAAAATTGTAAAAGCAAATAATAGCACTTTTTCATGGAATTTTCAAAGTTAATCTTTTTCTTTCTTTTATCCCGTGGTTTCATATTTTTAGTAAAAAAAATAATTTATACGGTCAATAGTAGTTTTTTTGTTATTTTTATTTAGAGTAGGTAGGTAATGATTTATTGAAAAAGATATATGCCCAGAGTTATTACAATGGTTTTTTTAATACGTTTCCGCTGATTTCCTTTGACAAATTTTGGCTACCTTGCATAAGCACATAACTCTTTTCTTGCATACTTAAAAGCGGGAATAGTTTACTTATCTCATGATTAATATCTTCTTAAGGTGAGACTAATAGTTTCATTCAAAGATTTCAAAAAAATTTAAAATTAATAAAAGAAAAAAATCACAATTAATGAAACAATTTATACGACATTTTATTATTTAAGATATCTAATGGAAATAACAACAAATGCTATTAAAATTTCGTAATATTTTATTTGGTTTTCACCTTATTGGACATTGACGAAAGTCCCACAAAATATAGGAGTCTGTTGGTAAAATATATAAAATAGAAATGGTTTGTCTGCTTTGAAATCCTTGATCTGAGTTCCTCTTGATGAACCAGCTAGTCCTAAAACTGAAACATTTTATGCCAATTGTAAAATTGAGATTAATAATGACCCAAGGTTACACTTGGGGTCAAGAATTTTAATTAGGGAAATGATTGAAATTAAATATCTTGTTGAAATTTAATTTGGAAAGAATGCTAAAAAATTAGATGGTCTCTCCGACTGGTAAGTATTAAGTGGGTAATTAGGAACGCGGGGTAACTCCCAAGAAATTCATATAATGATTATCACCAGCCTATACATATACGTTCTACTGCTGGGCCTTCCTAAGCACAGGATGAGTTTTAGTGAAACACCACCACGCTGGCCCAATGCGGGTTGGTCGCTGGCCCAATGCGGGTTGTCGCTGGCCCAATGCGATTGGTAGGAAATGATATAAAAGGATACAAAGAGCTTCTGCTCAGTGCCGGGCATTGACATTTATTGACTATTTTTATTTTCCGAGCCACGTTTGCTGACACAATCTATATTTTATGTCTACTATTATCTACCCTGCCACATTTAATATTGTGTCTTAAAAATAATTAATAAGTAATGATATTAAATGTATCAAATTGATATAATATTATGTAGGTATGTATGTAATTGATTTAATTTATTTGTTATTTCATGAACTGTACTTAATTTTTGTTAGTGTTTTTGTAAAAAAAATATTAATATTAGTTTAATGTAAAGCATGTTACGGTTCCCTAACAGGGTTCATGTTATGGCACTGGAACCTAAATGTACACCTAGTTTTAAACACTAATTGCAATAAATGTTTTGACTTTGACTTTATATGTACTGGTATTTTATGAAAATTAGAAAGTTATGTAGATGTTGCAGTTAAACATTTTTATTATAAGTTAGTTTTTTTTAGTCATCGTCATTCATCGCCAACTTCCCTTACCCTCTTATTGTATATTCTGTCCATCCCAAGGTTGCCTGGAAGAAATCTCTCTTAGCGATATGGCCGCCGATTGTGCAATCATTGCTTACATATTGTCGTAATTATATTGTTGGTTATTTCTGTTTCTTTATTTGTGTGATGTGTGTTGTGCAGGTGTTAAATTAATTAATAATTATTACAACATTTAAGACCACTATAAGGGTGGAGAGCTGATAACCTATACAGGAACCTAGTTCAAGTACCAACCCACCTTAGTTCCGTTCCCTTTTTTGTATCAATATACATACCTATTTGACACTTTATGGTGAGAAATAAATAATTATTATTACTTTTATTAGTTATCATAATGTACATAGCATCGTTCGAAATTCCCCCGCATTCATAACTACCCCATCTCCCCTAACCATGCATCGCTTACAGATGCAATAGCCCTTGTTGTTGCAGATGAGTTGAATATCTTCCAATAAAACAGTTACATACTTCCGTTACACTCTAAATGACCACCTTTGCCTTTAATCCAAAGCAGCGATCTATTTCACGACCAAAATGAAAAACAGAAACACTACTAAAATGCAAATGTCTTTCATATGTTCGATTGCCTTTTTTATGTATTACGTTTGCATTTACGGCTGTTACATTTGAATAAGTTTATTATTATTATCGCCGAAAGTAATAATTAAAATAATAAATTTTTAAATGCTTACTGTTGGCGGCAGCTGCTTCAGTACCAGTTTCGTCGACTTGAACGAATGCCTTTTGTTTTGCAGCTGATACAGATAAGGGCTCGTATTGTTGTAAGATATTATTTAATTTAGATAATGATGCGTCAAACAGATCAATGATATTAGCCTGAAAAAAAAATTTAGTGCAATGGATTATTGGGCTTCATATGATATATTAGCAATCGTAAAGAGACGAATCCTTTTTTATAATAAATTAATGAATTGATCATGTAGAAAACTTTGAAAAGTTTTTTATGTTCTTTTACAAATTCCATTACTACAATTAATTCAACATATTAGGAGAATACTAATAAAGGTAACACGCTCACCAAAATTATCAAACAATCAGCAAATTATTTCTACAAACTATCATATATTTTTTTATTGCGCTTGACTAAAAAGTAACATAATTAAAAAGCATTATGTATATCGAAAGCTTTGAATCTTTTTTTCCCCTTAAAAATTTTTGCGAGCGTTATGGCTTACAAAATCGTTCCAACGCATAAGTATAGTGCTTCCTTTTTTTACTAGTGGTAATAAGGATATTGAATATGACATATTGAATCTAATAAACCTTACCGCTTTCAGGATTTCCTTCAAGTTGAATTCGGATACTGTCTTAATTTTAGGTAAATATACATCGACTTTTTGGTTGCTAGTGCTGTTGTAGGCAGCGTAAAGAGCATCTGAGTCTTGCAACTTTTCTATTAATAATGACAGGCCTTCGGTTTTATTTGGCAAAAAGATGACAAATGAAAAATTTCCTCCCTTGTAGAACATTTCAAGTACCTGCGCAAATAAAACTGATTTAAGCTTGATGCTCACTAATCCCCGGGCCATAACCTACTCCCTAATTAAATTACCCCCAATAGGGTAGTTGACTACTTCTTTTTATTTCATAAATAAGAAGTTTATAACTCATAAAGAAATATTGCAAAAATAATAGTATGTCTAAGATCAATAGTTTCACAGATACAGTGGTATGATTGACGTGTTGCGGCGCATCGTCCATAAACGCTCCATAGGAAATCTACAGAACAGATGACGTCACATGTTCTCATATTACTAAGAAATGTATGGGCATACTGACAAAATTGATAATAACTTTGTATTAAGTATGTTTTTATTCATAGTTGTCATAATAATAATTGTTTTAATTGATGTCAGCAATCTAATATCATTAACATTTTTGATAAATTTTGAAAAAATATATGACGCTTTTTTAATTTTCAAAACAGTACAACTTTAACAATATTCCATATCTTTTATGTTTGAATTGTTTTTATGGGTAACAGTAGCGTATATTTTTCGAATTTGTGAAAATAGCGCCAAGTTCAAACTCAGGCAACATCCCAATTGTAATACCAATGGACTTCACCTAAAGCTTATTAGAAATCCATTGCTGGTTCAGTATGTCACTGCGACATCTTGCTTTGTAATGCAGCAATGGAGAGGCAATATACTGTAGATGAATCACGTAATTACGACGCTGTTCAGCATCGTCTCGGCTCTAGCCGTTCAGTGTGTTAGGTTCTTTGCAAAGTATTTTCAACAACTTCGTATTGACATTGCCTCACCTCACCTTACAAGTGGTTCGAGCCAAGATGACACTAATCATGTATAGGGGTGAAAAGTGAACGTAAACCACTGGTTCCATTTTGCGTTTTCATTGCTTTATCAATAAACTCACCTAGATACCAACGTGGACCATTTGACGTACTCCAAAGACGCGCTCTTGAAAATTGTCGACGATCCTGAGCTCACAAGCGGTATTGAACTTTTAAGCCCAAGGAGACATTTTGCTCGTTGTGTGTGTTCTACCGTTTTATAATGGGGTGTGTTCGGAGGAATTATTTGACATGATGCCCGTAGCCTCTTTCTTTCATCGCACCGCTCGCCACCGACAGGGAGATCATGCTCACAAATTGGAACCAACGTGGTCGCGTACTGTACGGTTTAAGAGAAACTTTATCCCGCGTAAGCTCAAGTTGTGGAATGAGCTCCATGCAGAGGTTTTCTCAAATGAGTACAGCATGGGGTTCTTCAAAAAAGCGTGAAAACGTATTTACTGGGTCGGCGATGCGCAAGTGATACCCCGGGTTTTGCAAGCTGCGGTAACCGCTTACCATCAGGTGGGCCGTATACTTGACTGCCACCTTAGCCGTATAAAAAAAATATCATGTATATTTTTACCGCACCTTACAATCTAAACTTTCCACCTCAGCATAACCGAAAGATCCCCGTTGATACATAGTTGGAACCTGTATTGTGGTAGTGCTATTCACGTTGAAATCACGGGGCTCAGTGTTATTGCTATTAAACTTCGAGATCCAATTACCCTGAAACATATTAAATGCACATACGTGCGTAACATATCGGACAACCGCTTGGCCGAGTGGTCTGTACCCCAGGCTACTCGGTCAAAAGGTCCCGGGTTCGAATCCCGGTAGGAACAAATGTTTGTATGATGAGTACGAACATTTGTTTACGAGTCATGGATGTTTATATGTTTATTTAGTATATTTCTAATATTTATATACATATTATTATCATTATTTCTCCGTTATCTAGTATCCATAACAAAAGCTCTTAATGATGCTTACTTTGGGCTAGATAATAGGTGTGAGTGTATAAATATTATTATTATTATTATTATATGAATATCTATTAATATTAAAGTATTTTCAGATGCCAATAAAGAAAATACCATAAAACATCTCTATGCAGTTGTAGATCCCATGCAGATTGAGTTGGCTATGACCACTACGTAGATTTGGCTAATCATCAACATCATATAAGCTTGATGTCCACTGCTAAACAAAGGCCTCCCCTATTGATTTCTAGACAGAACGATTCTGCGCTGCCTGCATCCAACGGCTCTCCGCAGTCCTGACCAGGTCATCTGTCCATTTAGTAGGAGGCCGTCCCACTTTGCACTTTCCGGTGCGTGGTCGCCATGCTAGAACTTTCACGCCCCATGGGCACTCCGTTCTGCGTGCTATGTGCCCTGCCAACAACCATTTCAACTTACTAATCCTATTAGCTATGTCAGTAACTTGGGTTCTCTTATAGATGTCCTTATTTCTGATTCTATCTTGTAGGGAAACAACTAACAGAGCTCGTTCCATAGCTCTTTAGGTGACTGCGAACTTGCACAGAAGGCCGCAGTAGGCCTTAGTAAGCCACCACGTTTTAAAGCCGTATGTCATCTGAAGATTTTGGATGAGAAGACCTTACGTAATGTCCCGAACGCTGCCCATACAAGTTGGATTTGTTCATTTACCTCCTTTTTCGAAGTTAAACCTACCTAGCTGTACCATTTGTCCGATGTAAACGTACTCATTAACAACTTTGAGATAAGAACTTCCAACTGTTTCTGGTATAGGTAGGAAATCGATATTCCACATAACCTTTGTCTTGTCCATGTTCACTTTTCGTTCGACCCATCTGTTAGGAAGTTTTGGCATACAAGGATTCTGCCATGACTACTGTATCGTCGGCAAACCGAAGATCGCCATTGACGTTCATACTGAGTCCTGCCCAGTCCAGTAGTGTGGAAACATCTTCCTACGTAGCGGTAAACAGTTTCGGAAACATTCCATCTGCACGTCTTAGGTTTGGCCAATAGATAGTTCGAAATATGGCATTGACCATGGAAAATGAAAGAAAAGCGTATTTAGCAAAACTTGAATTTCAAAGGCAAGTCCTCTTACAATTAGTAATCGTTCTATCTAATATTTAACCTGCACCTTGAATGTTGGAAATGGTTGGTTGATTGGAATGATTTACATTCTGTCAGAGTTAAAATAACTTACCAAGAAATAAATAGCATTGGCTAACACTAGACGTGTTGTTGAACCAAACATGCCAGGCGTCACAATGTCTTTGATACGATCGTTTGTCTGATTTGCCACCTAGAATATTGAGATTACACAAAAAAGACAATTTAGTATTAATACAGAAAGACATAAAATCAGTATTATATTATAAAAATTAGCAAGTTGACTTACCCATTGGTTGATTCTGGCGGCTGCTGCCACAGAATCAGTAAAGTTTAAGCTCTCTGCTTCAGCATCAAAAACATTTTTTGTATCATCTAGAAATTCTTTCGTTAATGGATGTACATCGGTCGCAAACACTCTAGCAGCTAAATTCAATACTATATTTTGTTCAGCTCTCAATTTACGAGTAAGCGTAGGGAAGACACACCTTATCTAAAGCAATTTAAAAATATTTTTTAATTACATGTTTATCTTGTTGCTGTGGTCAATTCAGTCCTTGGCCGCTTGGCCATTTAACCCTCCATGAACGATGTGATGTATGATATAAACCCAGACTTCATAAAAAAAATCTAAGTAGCTTTTGGAGTTAGGAAGCTGTTATGTCTAATACTAAACGGAAGTGTACATGGGCATCAGTAATGTAATAAATCACGTCTTGTAACATAAATCAACTTACATCATCTTTGTTCCTTAGGTTGAGAACATTTATCAGTTGAGTATAAGTGTCATTTTCAGCATATAATGCTAGTTCGCCTATTGGGACGAATACAGAAAATGGTGACATTATCAAGCTCGTATTTGGATTAAGCTTATTGGCTGTCTGAAAAAAAAAAAATATTGAATTATTGGTTCTTATTTATATTTACACCTGGGTATAGTATATGAGAAAGATTCAATATTAATATTAAGATTGTTTTGCATTTACTACACCTCACATCGCCATGTCATCGCATATCATGTGAATAAATCAGTGCTCTAGCGGCATTCTAACGGGTCAATTCAATTTAGAACCCCCACTCATTAAGCATATATTTACAAATATACAGATTAATCACGCCAAGCAACTTTTATAATACATTTATCCTCTGACAATTGGTTCCTTGGCTGACACGTAGATACTTATCAGAATAATATACTCACATATAGGAATTTGCCTGTGAATGCCGCATTTCCTTTTAAAAGTAAGGGCAGGACATCATCTGAACATTGCGTATTCGTCTTATTTTCACTAGGTTTTGCTACAAATACAAAACGACAAAATTATGCTTAGGTTAATGAACTCACATGGGACATGGAACAGGGTTTGTCGACGAAGCTGAAGATGGATTATGGGAGATTCATTATATCGCGACCTGAGATTTTGGCTGAGATTGCAAACTTCTATAAAAACACTTTAAGCATCATCACACACACCTGTTACTCAGGCTACCGATACAAGAGCAAAATTAGCCCGACATTATACGGAAGATATACCGGACGTCAGCCTATGCGAGATTAGTGTAGCTCTTAAACAGCTTAAGAACAACAGGTGCCGTGGAGTTACAGCAGAGCTTCTGTAAGCAGGTTGACGAGCGGTCCTAAAACCTCTTCAGAGGATATTTAACCATATCATGCTCGAGGGCAAAACTCCAAAGGTATGGCACAGGGGCGTGGTGGCATTCTTCTTCAAAAAGGGTGACAAACCCCTATTGAAGAACTACAGAGCGATCACGCTCCTGAGTCGAGTCGAGAGTTATTACGAATCGTCTCGCACGCAGGTTTGCGACTTCCAGCCTCCCGAACAAGCCGGATTCCAAAAAGGCTTTAGTACCATAGACCACATACATATACTACGACAGGTTATACAGAAGACCGAAGAGTACAACCAGCCATTATGCATAGCGTTTGTGGACTACGAGAAGGAGAAAGCCTCTGATTCTTTTGAGAGCTGTGCCGTAGTTTAGTCAGTCTAGAGATGCCAAATTGACTATTGGTAGGTACATCCAAGTGCTATAGTCACTGTACGAAAAGGCCACTATGTCTGTCCACCTCCAGAACCAAAACTCGAAACCAATACGACTTCAGCAAGGTGTGGGACAGGGCGAAGTTATTTCGCTAACTTAAACGGCGAGTACAGGATTTACCTTTATTTTGCTGATGATATCGTAGTCATGGCTAAGAGCGTGGAGGACTTGGGCATAATGCTCGCTGATGCATAATGATCGTTCATTTTTAGACCCACATATTGGTAGACTCTACAGAGGTGTATAGTCTACCAATATGTGGGTCTAAAAATGAACATGGACAATACGAAAATTATGTCGAATTCCCATGTCGTACCCACTCTTGCGAAGGTTAGCAGCTCTACACTAGAACTGGTCGACGAATACATTTACCTAGGACAAATATTCCGACATGGTTGGTCCAAACTTTATAAAGAGGTTAATCGGCAGGTCTAACTCAGCTGCGTTTGGGAAGCTTCGCAGCATATTCTCGGCCTGGCTTCCGCAATGTCCCAAGATGAAAGTATTTAATTCGTGTGTATTGGCTATAATAACACACGGAACCGAGACGTGGCCACTTACAATGCTCAAAGAGAAATGGAGAGGGTAGGAAAATTCTTTGAGTAGGAAGAAGCCCCACAAGATAAACCGACGCTCTGGTGAGAGTTGCAGATAGATGCGGGCAGCTCAGGATTGATAAGTTTGTAGATCCTTATGGGAGGCCTACATCCAGCAGTGGGCATCCCTCGGCTGATATATGATCATAATGTTGATGATTAAGTCTGTTTCATAATATATCTTCTATAGACACATAAACCTTTTGACATTTAACTGTCGTTTGATGTGCGGTTGTCTACTATTAAAATTAAAACTTACTTGTTTCATTTGTCGCTTGCGAAGAGCTAGAGCTGCATGAGCTGCTATTGGCTGAAGAGCCACCAGAACCTAAGGAATAAGTTATTAAATGTAAATTTCAATTTTGAATAAATATTATTTAATCTCATTTTTTTTCAAAGGCACTACTTACAAATAAAATATTATAACATTTATATGAATATAAATTATCTAGAGAATCTAGAAAAAAGCGAACCTGTAGTCGAGTTACACAAGTGAAACACATTCATTTAGTAAGGTCACAGTTAAAAATACAATTATACTAAACCGTATGTTTATAGAATCTGTGAAATAACTACCGATCAGACACAATACATATTCTATTATTGAGAAGCAGCAGGCAGACTGTGAGGGACAAAATGGTAAAATAGATATCCTTGATAAAGCCTTATGATCTAAGGTAAAGCTTGTTCTTATGATCTAATAATTTCATTTTAATGTTTTTGATGCGTTTAAAGGCTTACTTTATTGTAACAATAACAAATAAAGAAATAAAACGATAAAAAAATTATATACTCCAGGCGGGAATCGATAATTATCATTTTATCGTTTTCTTTCTTTATTTGTAATTGTTATCTGATAATTTGTTTATTTTATTTATCTATTTATGTCAGAAAAACTTGCAGATTTATAGTATAATACAACAAAGCACCAGCAAGTCCAACTTTTATACAATCATAAGGAATAAACTACATTGATATTGGAAAATTGAAAATTATTATTTTATTGTGTTTTAATGTATACCTGATGTTATTAGATATAGGTAGGTATACACTAAAGCACAATAAAATAAAATAAATTCAAGAGTTAAATCATTTGAATAGTCAAAATTAAAAGTGTGTTAAATAATTATTATTATTGGATATTTAAATATTTAACATGAGCATCTAAGGATAAAGCATGAATTAACTTTAAGCAATTACCACTAACGATTAGGAGGACCATCTACTTCTACTATTCTTATATTTTTAACATAAAAAAAAATAATTATAAAAAATTAAACCGGCTTCAAAACTTTAAAAGGAAACAAATAATTAAAATACATCATTTCAATTATTTGTTTCTTTTATGTTTATCGCCTAAAAATGTATTTTTTGGGCAGGTTCTTCACTATCTATTGTTTCTGTGAACAGTTTAGCTCCAACTCCAAAATAGTTATATAACAGTCACATATTAGAGGTTTTTAAAGCAAGAGCGAGTGTTTTATAAAAGTAGCCTTAGCGACTTTTCTAATAGTATCACGCGAATGTTTTATTACCATGCTATGTGCAGTTACATACTCTACTTTACCTACACTTATATTTTTTTTAAATAAGTCACTACTAACATCAGAATTTATATAAATATAAATTGATATTGTTTGTTGGACGGAGAATTTTATTGAATGTAGATTTCTACATTTAATTAAATTCTCTGTGTTAGCACACACACAAAGAATTTTATAGATTAGAGAATTTTATAGTAGATTTCTACATTCAATTAAATTCTCTGTGTTAGCGCTACGAGCGCATCAAGGTTTAGTTTCTCAATAGTGTCAATTAGGTTTTTCAAATATCAACTAGTAACTCAATTTAGCTGTCTAAAACAATTTTGTTATTATTACGTTAAGTTTTTTATTCCTTATACTAAGTCCAACCGATAGTAAGTTGGTCATTCTGTTACAGGTTGTATTTTTATTTTTCATTTGAATTATTTTTCATTTCGAGATCATAATTCGAAATTAAAAACATGAGTGTAGATAGAATATATACCTATCTATGAGTTAAGTACGAGTGTTATGAAGTTGGTTTAATTTTTTTTATTTTTTTATTTATACGTTTTTTTTTATTTTGTTTAGCTAGATCCTAATTGTATAAAAGGCCTGTGCCCAGCAGCGGGACATATATAGGCTGGTGATGATAATGGCTAAATTGCATGCAATTTTTGAAAAAAACATGCTCAGTCATATGTTTTAGAATTGCTCTGCTAAGCCAACGACACGTTTTGTTATTAACTGATACACACTTGCTATCTCAAAAACTTCTTCTTACCTATATATATATTATATATAATGTTACAAAAACTGAACGTACGTAAAGTGTGAAAAGTGTACATTCTAAGCTGTCTGATGATGAATAAGTAACACTAACATACTTCCATGAAAATATTGATGTCCAGTGTTTGAGGTTAATTTTATAGATGTAAAACTATGATATTTTAACGCTTTAGTTGTTTATTGGAATTTCCATTGTTTGAGATGGAAAATACCTTTTAACTACTTACCGTCGTCTTTATACACTTAAGCCTTTTGGCATTTAACTGTCGTTTGATGTGCTGTTGTCTGCTAATAAAATAAAACTTACTTGGTTGTTGTCGGCTGACTGTGAAATCGACAGGTTGTGCGCATCCACAGCCATCTGACAGCATCCATTTTGTTTTATCGGGCCGGCGTCCACGTTTTCTTCGGAAAACGAATTCGTCTTGCCCAATTACCGTACAACGTTGCCGCAAGTTTTTTGCACATTATCTTTACTTGACATTGGCAAAATTCGTAATGACGAGGGGCCATTAAATTAAAAAGGAGAAGAAGAAAACTTACATGTTTCATTTGTCACTCGCGAAGAGCTAGAGTTGCTATTGGCTGAAGAGCCACCAGAAACTAAGGAATAAGTTTTTTATGTAAATTTCGATTTTAAATAAATCAAAAATCAAAGGCACAATTTACGAATAAAATATTATAACATATGATGTAGAAAAACTAAAATCGAACCTGTGATTCAGTTACAAAAGCGCACAACATTTGTTTAGTAATTTCACAGAAAATTAAAAAAAAAAATTATACTAAACTGTATGTTTATATAATATGTCAAATGTGTATAATGTACAATGTGTATAAAAAAAACTACCAATCAGACACAATACATATTCTTTTATTGAGGTGAAGCAGGCTGACAAAATGTTATGTGACATGACAAGTTATATACAGTTACATACACCACTTTACCTACACTCATAAATTTATTTAAATAAGTCACTACTAATCAGAATTTATGTAAATATAAATTGATATTGTTTGTTAGACAGGCTAACACAGCTCCGCGCATCAAGGTTTACTTTCTCTATGGTGTCAATGAAAATTATTAATTTAATTAATTTTAATTTTTATAAGTAATATAATAATATTATTAATAAATTGTTTTTTTTTTCTCATCACAATATAGGTAACATAGCTTATAAAGGTAAAAGTTACAGTACAATTCCACCACATTACTAGTTGATTACGTCACAGTGTAATCAACTACTAACTCAATTTAGCTGTCCAAAACACTTTTGTCATAGGTTTGTTATATTTTATACTAAGTCCAACCAATATCAACAGGCTGTATTTTTAAAAGCTTTAATTTAACTTGCTTATGTTCGGGTGGAATCTTGCTACTCGATTTTGAAGCAGATATCTTCAACCGATTGAGCTGAAATTTTGTATGCACGTTTAGTTTGGATGACAAAAACCGACTTCAAAAAACTGAAATGGATGAAATAATTAAATTTAAGTAGGTATTCATCCCCTAGTAACATATTTTTGGAGTCGGTGCTTTACTTTCTATTGTTTTTGGAAACCACTTAGCACCAACTCCAAAAATATGTTACTAGGGGATGAATACCTACTTAAATTTAATTATTTCATCCTTTTCAGTTTTTTGAAGTCGGTTTTAATTTTTGTTTAAAATTTTTTTTTCACAATTTTTAGTGATAACTTTCTACGGTCGAAGCTAGATGGGTGACCGTCAACTTATATTGTTTCCTACTATCGTATCGTTTCACTAAAAAGTCATTGGAAAAGCAAAAATTCGCAATTTCGCTTATGTAGACGATTTCATAATTTCAGTTTTTTTTTAATTTAACACCAAAGTACCCAACTGTTTTTGAAAAATTTTTTATGGGACCAAATGGCAGCTATTTCGCATCGAACAAAAAAAGAATCACGTAAATCGGATCAGTAATCTCGGCGTAATCGGTGTACATACATAGAAAAAAAAAAAACAACATACCGGCCGAATTGAGAACCTCCTCGTTTTTGAAGTCGGTTAAAAAACGATAAGCTATGTGACGTTATTCTAAATCCAATATGGCGGACCATCCAAGATGGCGGAATAGTTATTTTTAATGCATTTCTACAAAATGGGTATCAAATGAAAGGGCTTGTTGAGAGTAACTCGAAAAATAATGTGACGTCATTCTAAATCCAATATAGCTGAACATCCAAAATGGCGTAATAGTTACTTTTAATGCGTTTCTACAATATGGGTATCAAATGGAGTAACTCGAAAAATAATGTGACGTTATTCGAAATCCAATATGGCTGAACATACAAGATGGCGGTATAGTTATTTTTTATGCACTTCTGCAATATGAGTATCAAATGAAATGAATCTATTACCTATTTTATTGAGGGACAAGCTTTTATGATCATATAAATTGTGTCCAATGAGGTTATTAATTAGTTTGAAGGTAAAATTTTAAAGGAACATTTTATTTTCTTCTTTTTAGAACATTTAAATAAAAGCTTTTTTAAAAAAGGTTTCTTTTCCTTTTAATTTTTAATTTTCATTTGAAAATTTGTAAACATGAGTGTAGATAATATACCTTTCTTTGTAAGTACGAGTTTTTTGAAGTCGGTTTAATTTTTTAAATTACATTTTTATTCCTATTTTTTTTATTTCGTTTAGGTAGTGCCTAATTGTATATAGTTTTCTACATAGGAGATACTCTTCATGTGTATCTCAATCGGTTGAATATATCTGCTTCAAAATCGAGTAGCAAGATTCCATCCGAACATAAGCAAGTTAAATAAAAGCTTACAAAAATCAACATAATTTATCATCCTTCATTGGAAAATATACATTTGAAACAGCGTGAGCATTTTGCTCGCGCGCGCCTATCTGTGTACTCTTTTAGGGAGAAGATTTTTCCTAATTTATAGTTTTTTAGATGCGTGGTTAACAATATAGCCGTCAAAATACAATAATTAGAGAGACAAAAGAATAATCGTAATTTGAAGAGATTTATTTGTTTTCCCTCGATTAACATTATGGCTTTTAAAACACTTTGGCACAAAATAAGGCGCATGTTTTTTTTTAAGTAAGTAAAAAAAACATGTTTTTTACTTCATTGGAAAACTTCCGAATAATTTTGAGTTAAACTTTCTCAACGGCATTTTAATTGGCATGAAAATAGTGATGTCCGGTGTTTAAGGTTAATTTTATAAATGTAAAACTATGATATTTAACGTTTTAGTTGTTTATTGTAAATCTCCATTCTTTAACAGTATTACACCATAAAGAATTTTATGGAATTACGACTTTCTTCGACACCATTTTTGAGATGGAAAAAACCTTTTAACTACTTACCGTCGTCTTTATACACTTAGGTGAGCCTTTTGACATTTAACTGTCGTTTGATGTGCTGTTGTCTGCTAATAAAATAAAACTTACTTGTTTCATTTGTCGCTTGCGAAGAGCTAGAATTGCTGTTGGCTGAAGAGCCACTAGAACCTAAGGAATAAGTTTGTTAATGTAAATTTCGATTTTGAAAAATAAAATATTATAACATTTATATTAATAAAAAATTAAAACTCAAAAACTACTGAACCGATTGAATGAAACTTGCACAGTTCCCTAGGTTTGACTATATATTAAGTTGCTACTAAAGAAGTTTTTTTCTAATTTATAGTTTTTCAGATATGCGTGGTTAACAATAAAGGCGTCAAAATACAATAATTAGAGAGACAAAAGAATAATCGTAATTTTCAGAGATTTCTTTGTTTTTCCTTCGATTAACATGATGGCTTTTAAATCACTTTGGCACAAAATAAGGCGCATGTTTTTTTTAAAGTATCATATTACTGAATGGGCAAGGTTTCTAATAGAATGATTAAGTATACACCGGCAACTTTCGACAGCAAGGAAAACTCCATATGAAACAAAAAGAAACCCAAATATTATATTCTTTACATATATATATATATATATATTAAAAAAACTGAACGTCGTTGCAAAGTGTAGTTTCTAAGCTGTCTAATTATGTATACCACTAACATACTTCCTTGGAAAACTTCCGAATAATTTTGCGTTGAACTTTCTTATCGGCATTTTAATTGGCATGAAAATATTGATGTCCAGTGTTTGAGGTTCATTTTATAAATGTAAAACTATTAACTTAACTATTTTAACGTTTAAGTTGTTTATTGGAAATTTCCATTCTTTAAAAGTATAACACCGTAAAGAACTTTATGGAATTACGACTTTCTTCGAAACATTTTTGAGATGGAAAATACCTTTTGACTACTTACCGTCGCCTTCATACACTTAAGCCTTTTGACATTTAACTGTAGTTTGACGTGCTGTTGTCTGCTAATAAAATAAAACTTACTTGTTTCATTTGTCGATTGCGAAGAGCTAGAGTTGCTATTGGCTGAAGAGCTACCAGAAACTAAGGAAAAAGTTTTTAATTGTAAATTTCGATTTTGAATAAGTAAAAAAATGGTTTGCCACTTTCAAAAATATCGAATTAATTTGATAATTTCATGACATTTGTATGGAATAGTGTAACGCTGGCAGCATTATTTCATACAAGTGTCATAAAATTATCAAATGAATACGATATTTTTGAAAGTGGCAAACCATTTCTATGGACTCATATAGACCATGTTTAAATTTATTGTCGAATTGACGCCACCACCCTGTACAGGCTGGTGATGATAATGGTGATAGCTTAAATTGCATGCAATTATTGAAAAAAAGTTGCTTAGTCATATGTTTAAGAATTGCTCTGCTAAGCCAACGACACGTTTTGTTATTGACTGATACACACTTGCTATCTTAAAACCTGCTGAACCGATTTGAATGAAACTTGTACAGTTCCCTAGGTTTGCCTTTATTAAGTTGCAACTAAAATATATTTTTTCTAATTTATAGTTTTTTTAGATATGCGTGGTTAACAATATAGCCGTCAAAATACAACAATTAGAGGGACAAAAGAATAATCGTAATTTTCAGAATTTCTTTGTTTTTCCGTCGATTAACATTATGGCTTTTAAATCACTTTGGCGCAAAAAAGCGCATGTTTTTTTAAGTCTCATATTACTGAATAGGCAAGGTCTCTAGTAAAGTGATTAACTAGACACCGGCAATTTCCGGCAACAAAGAAAACTCCTTTTGAAATAAAAAGAAACCGAAATATTATTTTTATCACAAAAATATATATAAAAAAAATATTACATAACTGAACGTGGTTGCGAATGTACATTCTAAGCTGTCTAATGATGTATAACACTAACATACTTCCTTGGAAAACTTCCGAATAATTTTGCGCTGCACTTACTTAACGGCATTTTTGTTGGCATGAAAATATTGCTGTCCAGTGTTTGAGGTTCATTTTATAATTGTAAAACTAAGATATTTTAACGTTTTAGTTGTTTATTGGAAATTCCCATTCTATATAGTATAACACCGTAAAGAACTTTATGGAACTACGACTTTCTTTAAAACCTTTTTTGAGATGGAAAATACCTTTTAACTACTTACCGTCGTCTTTATACACATAAGCCTTTTGACATTTAACTGTCGTTTGATGTGCTGTTGTCTGCTAATAAAATAAAACTTACTTGTTTCATTTGTCGCTTGCGAAGAGCTAGAGTTGCTATTGGCTGAAGAGCCACCAGAAACTAAGGAATAAGATTTTTAATGTAAATTTCGATTATCAATAAATAAAAAATCAAAGGCACAATTTACGAATAAAATTATATAACATTTATATGAATATAAATTATGTAGAAAAAATTAAAGCGAACATGTGATTCAGTTACAAAAGTTCACAAAAAAAATATTAAGTAAAATATACTTAACAGTATGTTTATATAATATGTGAAATAACTACCAATCAGACACAATACATATTATTTTATTTTCAGAGATTTCTTTGTTTTTCCGTCGATTAACATTATGGCTTTTAAATCACTTTGGCGCAAAAAAGCGCATGTTTTTTTAAGTCTCATATTACTGAATAGGCAAGGTCTCTAGTAAAGTGATTAACTAGACACCGGCAATTTCCGGCAACAAAGAAAACTCCTTTTGAAATAAAAAGAAACCGAAATATTATTTTTATCACAAAAATATATATAAAAAAAATATTACATAACTGAACGTGGTTGCGAATGTACATTCTAAGCTGTCTAATGATGTATAACACTAACATACTTCCTTGGAAAACTTCCGAATAATTTTGCGCTGCACTTACTTAACGGCATTTTTGTTGGCATGAAAATATTGCTGTCCAGTGTTTGAGGTTCATTTTATAATTGTAAAACTAAGATATTTTAACGTTTTAGTTGTTTATTGGAAATTCCCATTCTATATAGTATAACACCGTAAAGAACTTTATGGAACTACGACTTTCTTTAAAACCTTTTTTGAGATGGAAAATACCTTTTAACTACTTACCGTCGTCTTTATACACATAAGCCTTTTGACATTTAACTGTCGTTTGATGTGCTGTTGTCTGCTAATAAAATAAAACTTACTTGTTTCATTTGTCGCTTGCGAAGAGCTAGAGTTGCTATTGGCTGAAGAGCCACCAGAAACTAAGGAATAAGATTTTTAATGTAAATTTCGATTATCAATAAATAAAAAATCAAAGGCACAATTTACGAATAAAATTATATAACATTTATATGAATATAAATTATGTAGAAAAAATTAAAGCGAACATGTGATTCAGTTACAAAAGTTCACAAAAAAAATATTAAGTAAAATATACTTAACTGTATGTTTATATAATATGTGAAATAACTACCAATCAGACACAATACATATTATTTTATTGAAGTGAAGCAGGCTGACAAAATGTTATGTGACTGACAAGTTATGTACAGTTACATACACTACTTTACCTACACTCATAAATTTATTTAAATAAGTCACTACTAATCAGAATTTATGTAAATATAAATTGATATTGTTTGTTAGACAGGCTAACACAACTGCATCAACAGGCACCAAGGTTTACTTTCTCTATGTTGTCAATTAGGTTTTTCAAATATCTACTAGTAATTCTAAATTTTCATTTTAACATTATTATAAATGTTTGAAAATTAATAGTTTTATTAATTAATTATTTAAATTATTAAGGTTTTTTTTTACACTAAGTCCAACCGATATACAACAGGTAACAATCATATAACATACAACATAAAAATGATAAAGTGTAAAATCTAGACTGGAACCCAAAAGCGTGTATCCACAACACACGATATTACGTTGGTCATTCTGTTACAGGTTGTATTTTTAATTATTATTTGAATTATTTTTTCCTTTGACATCATAATTCGAATTTGAAAACATGACTGTAGATAATATACTAACTTGCAGAGTTTCCTAGGTTTGACTATATTAAGTTGCAACTAAAGAAGATTTATTCTAATTTATAGTTTCTCAGGTATGTGTGGCATAGCCGTCAAAATACAATAATTAGAGAGACAAAAGCATAATCGTAATTTTCAAAGATTTCTTTGTTTTTCCCTCAATTAATATTATGGCAAAAAAGGCGCATGTTTTTTTAAGTCTTTTAATACTGAATAGGCAATGTCTCTAATAGAGTGATTAACTGAACACCGGCAACTTTCGGCAACAAAGAAACATCTATTGAAATAAAAAGAAACCGAAATATTATTTTCTTCACAAATAATTATATATATAAAGTATTACAAAAACTGAACGTGGTTGCAAAGTGTACATTCTAAGCTGTCTAATGACGTATAACACTAACATACTGCCTTGGGAAACTTACAAATAGTTTTGCGTTGAACTTTCTTAACGGCATTTTAATTGGCAAGAAAATATTGATGTCCACTGTTTGAGGTTCATTTTATAAATGTAAAACTAAGATATTTGAACGTTTTAGTTGTTTATTAAGTATAACACCGTAAAGAACTTTCCGGAATTGCGACTTTTTTCGAAATCATTTTTGAGATGGCAAATACCTTTTAACAACTTTCCGTCGTGCCTTTCATATTTAACTGTCGTTTGATGAGCTGTTGTCTGCTAATAAAATAAAACTTACTTGTTTCATTTGTCGCTTGCGAAGAGCTAGAGTTGCTTTTGGCTGAAGAGCCACCAGAAACTAAGGAATAAGATTTTTAATGTAAATTTAGATTTTGAATAAATAAACAATCAAATGCACAATTTACTAATAAAATTATACAACATTTAGATGAATATAAATTATGTAGAAAAACTAAAAGCGAATCTGTGATTCAGTTAAAAAGTGAACAACATTCGTTTTGTAGGTAATTTCACAGGTAATAAAAAAAATATTTAGTAAAATTATACTTAACTGTATGTTTATATAATATGTGAAATAACTAACAATCAGACACAATACATATTCTTTTATTAAGGTGAAGCAGGCTGACAAAATGTTATGTGACATGACAAGTTATGTGCAGTTACATACACTACTTTACCTACACTCATAAATTTATTTAAATAAGTCACTACTAATCAGAATTTAAGTAAATATAATTAAATATTGTTTGTTATACAGGCTAACACAGCTGCGCTGCGCGCGCATCAAGGTTTACTTTCTCTATGTTGTCAATTAGTTTTTTAAATATCAACTAGTTATTCTAAATTTTAATTTTAACATTATTATAAATGTTTGAAAATTAATAATTTAATTAATAAAATTAATTTTAATTTATATGAGTAATCAACTAGTAACTCAATTTAGCTGTCCAAAACACTTTTGTGATAGGTTTGGTACTTTTTATACTAAGTCCAACCAATATTAAGTTGGTCATTCTGTAACAGGTGGTATTTTTAATTTTCATTTGAATTATTTTTCCCTTTGAGATCATAATTCGAATTTGTAAACATGAGTGTAGATAATATACCTTTTTATGAGTTAAGTACGAGTGTTTTAAAGTCGGTTTAAATATTTTTTTATTTCCACGTTTTTTTTATTTCGTTTAGCTAGAGCCTAATTGTATATATTTTCTACACGGGAGATACTCCTCATGTGTATAATACTCCGTGATTTTTTATGTAATTCCGAATTTGAATATTCCGATTTTTAAATATCTGAATTTTACAATCCCTAAGAGACTAAATTCCGACTAGAATTATTTACGGGATATTTACCATGTAACTTTATAGTTGTGAGTTCCCGATATTTCGGCGCAGTTGCATGCGCCATGATCACGGGTAGACTGCTGAAGCTGCGAGTAGAAGTCAACTTCATTGCGGGCAGATATATCGATCTACCCTCTAGATTTAAGATTTAAGTTGCTGATGGATATAGTCGCTGATTGGTTATTAGTTATATTATATCTAAGTACCTGCAGTAATATCCTAAGAATAAACAAAAAAAAATATTTATATAAAATTAAAGTAACATAATAGGTTGGGAAAAAGGTTCTTCGCGTTTTTTAACAAAATTCAAAACATTTTTTAATATTAACTTCATTGCGGGCAGATATATCGATCTACCCTCTTTCGTTGACGCTTGCTACGATCGATGCCCCTACCACTGGACTCAGTCTCACTACTAACACAAACTGGTTCCCGACACACAACACTCACAGTATCGACTCGCGGCACTGATACGGGACGCTTTTTCCCATAACCGTAACACCCGATTCCAGACACTCGACAGATGAAACCCGTCTTCCCGAAAAATTACTGTATTTTGTAATTTCTATCGCTTCACGAACCAAACGTGGTATGTAGTGGCGTTCTGTCGAAATTATCTGTGGGTTATAAAACTCGATCCAGTGATTAGGCCCTGACTCTATGAGATGTTCTGCAATAGCCGATCCGCGAATGTCGTTCTTTTTGACTGCGTTGATGTGCTCCTTGATCCGACAGGAAACTGTGCGCTTAGTTTGACCAATATACGAGCTACCGCAACTACAGTCGATCTTGTACACACCCGGTCTCTCTAAGGGAAAGTTGTCCTTTGGTGAGCGCAAGCATTGACCAACCCTTTTAAGGGGAGTAAAGACAGTTTTTACTGAAAGTTTATTGAGAAGGTTTGAGATCTTATCTGTCACTCCCTTCACGAAGGGCAAGAATGCTGGCTGTCTTTCTACCTTTTGCACGGAGTGTTTTAGTTTTTGTGTGTGTCTAGGTGTTGCAACTCTTCCTGGGTAACCATTCTGCTGTAGTACCTCACGTACATAATTTAATTCTCCTTGTAAATGATCTTTATCACATAGGGCATATGCACGGTTAGTAAGCGCGGTCACTACAGAATTTAGGTGGGCAGGGTGATGATGTGAATTTGCGTTCAGATATCGGTCCGAGTGGGTTGGTTTTCTGTATACAGTGTGATGAAAAATCCCGAAAATCCTGAAATATCCCGTAAATAATTCTAATTCAAATGTTAATAACCATGAAAGTATAAAGTGCTAAATTCCGACTATTCAAAAACACGATTTTTATTTTATCAAAGCTCATAAATACGAAATTTTAATTTTCCTTCTTTCATTAGTACGAAGAATTAAAAAACCACTGTGTTACTAGTCCGAAATATGGTATTCCGAATTTTAATTTTCCGAAAATTCATTGCTAACATTCAGATTTTGTACCTAAAACGGGTATATATTAAACAGTATAATCTCAAAAGTTAAAAAATAATAAAGGTAGTCCTAAATCTTATTGATGAAATCGAATTATCATCCAGATTCGAACTAACACAACCCGACTCCACGAGGCCCGATCTTGCCCTACACTAGAGTGTAATTTAAACCCGCGTAGGCGCGGAGGAGCAAGGCGGCCCGCGAGCTGAGGAGCAGGTGGTTTGAAAGTACGCCGCCGCGGCTGAGGCTGGCCGGCGCCGCCGGCCAGCAAGCCGAAGCTGCGGTGAGGTTCATTTTATAAATGTAAAACGAAGATATTTTAACGCTTTAGTTGTTTATTGGAAATTTCCATTCTTTAAAAGTATAACACCGTAAAGAACTTTTTGGAATTACGAGTTTCTTCGAAACCATTTTGAGATGTAAAATACCTTTTAACTACTTACCGTCGTCTTTATACACTTAAGCCTTTTGACATTTACTGTCGTTTGATGTGCTGTTGTCTGCTAATATAATACAACTTACTTGTTTCATTTGTCACTTGCGAAGAGCTAGAGTTGCTATTGGCTGAAGAGCCACCAGAAACTAAGGAATAAGTTTTTTTTTAATGAAAATTTCGATTTTGAATAAATAAAAAATCAAAGGCACAATTTACGAATAAAATATTGTAACATTTATATGAATATAAATTATGTAGAAAAATTAAAAGCGAACCTGTGATTCAGTTAAAAAAGTCCACGAAATAACTGTTACTAGGTTTAAAAACATTGAGAGGTGCCTACGCTACGCCTTTAATTTTATACCTACCCATAGCGTGTTTTTAGCAGAAATTTGGTGAGTATTTGATGTAACAGATTTGGATACATTGATATATTATAGAGTCGTTGTGTGATTTAGTAAGTGATTTTTTGTCCACAATATAATATTGTGTACGATGATTGGATTAAAAACTTTATTGTTATTCAGATACTATAATACAATTTTATTTGAAACAAACTTACTTTGAATAATTTGGTTAGTGTAACTTGAACGGCATATAATTAGTTAATGGTAATGGTCAAAGAGTCCAATAATAGCTCGACAATTAAGGTGGTTTTCCACCAGAAGAGAGGCGAGACGAGGCGAGACGAGATTTAAAATTTGTATGGCAAATTTTTACTTCTCTCCTAGCTCATATTTGGTGGAAACCGTGTGGATTGACGAGAATATGCGAGGCGTGAATTGGTATATTTGTTTGTGTAAAAATGAACCGTATTGCATCCGATATAGGGTTTAAATTTTAATGTGAAATTTGATATGATTTCGAATCCTAGGCGATTTTCCACCAGAGGAGCGAGACGAGACGACGCGAGACGATAATTGAAATTTGTATGGCAAATTTTCAATCCTCGCCTCGCGAATTTTTGGTGGAAATAGTGAGGATTGACGAGGGTATGCGAGGCGTGAATTGAAATATTTGTTTGTAAAAAATGAACCGTATTGCTTCCGATATAAATTAACTCTGCAACAGAAACACGCTTCTCGCGATAGGTTTATTGTTGTTCGTTGCTACTTATGACCATTTCTACTAACTTTAATTGTTAACAGGAAGTACACACTTGCAACTATCCTTATCATACCTGCTTAAGTACCTATATTATTTGTTCGTGACGTAGATGGTTGCACGGCTCTTTTGTTTTCATGGAATACGTGCGATTTAAATTCTCTTCTCGCCACTCTGGTGGAAAATCAGCTCGCGCGACCAATTTTTGTGAAAAAGTGGAAAAGTTATTAGTGGAAAAGGGTCAGTGCGATTTCAATTCTCTTCTCGCCTCGCCTCGTCTCGCCCCTCTGTTGGAAAACCTTCTTTAGACTGCATAAGCGAGCATTAATTAGTTTTGAATAGGTACAGACATATTTATATACCTAAATATTTGTTTTATGTACATAATTAATGACTTATCTTGATAAGCTAAGTCTTTAACATAATATTTTTATCAAATTTTTGATTTTTTTTTTTATTCTACTAAGGTGGCAATCAAGCATACGGCCCACCTGATGGTAAGCGGTTACGTAGCCTATGGACGCTTGCAACACCAGGGGTGTCACTTGCGCGTTGCCGACCCTGTAAAAACCTTTTCACGCCTTTTTTAAAGAACCCCATGCTGTACTCATTCGAGAAAACCTCTGCAGGGAGCTCATTCCACAACTTGAACGTACGCGGGAGAAAGTTTCTCTGAAACCGTACAGTACGCGACCACTTTGGTTCCAATTTGTGAGGATGAATTTCCTGTCGGTGGCGAGCGGTGCGATAATAGAAAGAAGCCGTGGGCATCATGTCAAATAATTCCTCAGAACACGCCCCGTTATACAAACGGTAGAACACACACAAGGAGGCAAAATCTCTCCTTAGGCTTAAAGGTTCAATACCGCTGGTGAGCTCAGGATCGTCGACAATTCTCATAGCGCGTCTTTGGAGCACGACAAATGGTCCAAGCTGGTATCGAGGCGCTCCCGCCCATAAATGGCAGCAGTACTCCATATGGGGCCTGACTTGAGACTTATACAGTAACAGTCTAAGAGACTTATACAGTAACAGTCGAATATTATAAGTTTCTGCATATTTTTTTTTAATTTCTAATATTTATTTTAGTTCATCTATTTATCTATCTAACCAATAGCAAGGGTCCAGTACAAAATCAAGCGTTGTGGCTCAGCGTAGCCACGACATTTTTCTGAGCTAGTCATTCTTTTGGTTACATTATTTCACTTTGTATTTTGTACTCCTGTAACTGCCTAAAACTGTGACCAGATGAATGTGTTTTCTTTCATACCAGTGATATTACTCGTAGTTAAACTGCTCGCTTTGTAATAATGAAATAATGTCACTCACTTATTTCACTTTTGTTAACCGCACTTGCATTGCTGGCAGCTATGCCTCCATCAGAATATGTGAGAGTATCTAAAAATAAAATGATTTCGAACACTAAGGGTAGAGTGGGGTATTTACTGACGCGGGGTAACTTCGCACGAGGCCGTTCGAATAACAAATAAAGTCGGTTAAAACTTAAAAGGGATAAGAGACTTAAGCTCAGTTCCTGGCATTGAACTTGGTCTCGTCTTGGTCTTGGTCTTCTCCTCTCAGTTAGCAGAAAGAGATAATTAACAATCCTTTTCAATAAATGTATTTATTGAAAAGGATAGTTAATAATATATAGGCCTAGTAATTAAAATAGAATAAAACTAGAAAAATTTCACGTCCTGAGGCAGGACGAACTAGAAGACGGGAGACTAGAAGAATTTCACAGGGATATCCCAAGTCCTGGGTGGCTCAGTGGTCAGAGCAGTCGCCCGGATTGCGAAAGGTCGCGGGTTCGATTCCTGCCTCAGGACGTGAAATTTTTCTAGTTTTATTCTATTTTAATTACTAAGTAATTTTCAAACGTTAAAATCAAAAAATTAAGAATATATAGGCCTACCACCTACATACGGGCCTACTAGGTGGTAGGCCCGTAGGTATGTAGGGTCACCTGGGTAGGTACCACCGCCTTTCTTAATTCAGCCGTAAAACAGTTCGCTGTGTTTCGGATTGAAGGGAAAGGTAGCCAGTGTATGTTACTGGGCATGGATGGCATTTCATCTTAGGCCTCAGGATGACAACGCACCTGCATTATCAAGTGATTTTTTCCTTGTTATTGCAGGTGTCTATAGGC
Source organism: Nymphula nitidulata (assembly GCA_947347705.1). NCBI lineage: Eukaryota > Metazoa > Arthropoda > Insecta > Lepidoptera > Crambidae > Nymphula > Nymphula nitidulata. Next base: position 7,002,286 of record OX374622.1, read on the forward strand.
GGCGGTAACCGCTTACCACCAGGTGGGCCGTCAGCTTGTTTGTCATCTAGTTGTATACAAAAAAAATGTCGCAGCCGTCTAGTTATATTAGCCGCTTAACTGGACGTCTAGCCCATTGATTGAACGCCGGCATCCAACGAAACCCCGTGAAGGATAACTAGTTAATTCATTGAGCGCAACGTTAAACCAGATGGCCAAACGTCTTGTCAGCCGTCTGGTTAAATTAGCCATTCAATTGGACGCTCAGGCAGATCGTTAAATCGAAGAGCTATTGTGTGACTGTTTGAGTGATTAGTAGATTCAAGGTTATTTTTTTATGACCACGTGTAACCAAAACGATGTCGGTATTAAAGTGGTCATAAAAAATAAACTTGAATCCACCAATCAAACCAAAACTCTTTGGTACAAGACGATCCTTTCAATGCGCCAAGTCGTTAAACGATAAACGATAATGATTTTTTTTTTATATACAAAGCACGACAAATGACTCAACACCACCTGGTGTGAAGCAGTAAGAAGAGTCCATATGCGAAGACAGCTAGTGCAGTTCAGACACTGCTCTAGCTGCCTCCACCTTGCCGGCCCGAAAGGTGCTTTTTCACGCCTCTTTTGAAGGAACCCATGTTATTGGAAGGAGGGAACACATGTGCTGGCAAAGAATTCCAAGTTCTGGAAGTTCGACAAAGAAAAGAGTTACTAAATTTCTTTGTACGTGATGTTGAGGTGGAGACAATGAATTGATGACTCCGAAGACCGGCACGCGTGCTCCTGAGTAGGAAGGGGGAAGGTGGGATAAGGTCAAATAGCTCTTCAGAACAGTCTCCGTGATATAGCCGATAGAAGGCGCTAAACGACGCAATGTCTCGACGCAATTGCAGAAGCTTAAGGTTGTTGGTGACCCCTACATTGCCAACGATACGGACAGCACGACGCTGCAATCTGTCCAGGGCATCGAGTAGGTACTTGGCGGAGCCATCCCACAAGTGCGAGCAATATTCCACGCAAGATCGGACCTGAGTTTTATACAGCAGGCATAATTGGTCAGGCGTGAAAAATCGACGCACCTTGTTCAGGACACCGAGCTTCCGTGAGGCTGTTTTTATCATGGTTTCGATGTAGTTCCTGGAATTCAGATCGCAACATATCTCCATACCTAGCAAGTTTAGGGAGCCCTGTGCCGAAAGAGTCGTGCCCTGAAGAGACGGAAGGGGAAGGAACGGCAACATTTTGGCTGTAAACGCGCACATCTGTGTTTTCTTAGCATTGAACTCAACAAGATTGTTAGATCCCCATTCAGATACGAGGTTCAACACCCTGTCGAGCTCAATGGTAAGATTCTCTCTCTCCCTCTCGGTTTCAGCGCGCCCAGCCCCTGGGCGACCGTAATATCCCCCATGCACTGTACTGTCATCTGCATAGCAATGAATGTTTCCTAACGGAATCATGTCATTGATATGAAGAAAAAAGAGTGTGGGGGATAGAACAGAGCCTTGTGGTACACCAGCATTCACTGACATGAACCGCGAAGCGCATCCATCTGCGAGGACACGGATTCTTCGCTCATGCAGGAAGCCGGCAATCCAGTTACAGAGCTGAGCGGGCAGACCGTATGCCGGGAGCTTGGAGAGAAGAGCCCTGTGCCAGACCCGATCGAACGCTTTGGCAATGTCAAGGCTAACTGCCAGTGACTCACCACGTTTGTCAATAGCTTCACCCCAGACATGCATTAAGTACGCTAGAAGATCACCCGTTGACCGGTTCGGCCGAAACCCATACTGTCGATCATTAATTAATGAGTGATCTTCTAGGTATCGGATCAGCTGGTGGTTTAAGATCCGTTCCATGACCTTGCAAAGAACTGAGGTGACAGCTATCGGGCGGTAGTTAGCTGGGTCTGAACGGTCTCCCTTTTTGGGGACCGGTTGCACATTGGCCTCTCTCCAGGATTCCGGCACACACCTAGAAGAGAGAGAAAGACGGTATAGCCGCGTTAAGACAGGAAACAACTCCGCTGCGCAGTTTTTCAGTACTATCGCTGGAATGCCATCAGGTCCACTAGCTTTCCGGACGCCGATTGACTGAAGCTCCGCACGTACATCACAGTGCCTAATACGAATATCGAGCACAGTGGGAGAGTGTTGGTGGCTGTAAATTGCAGTCATCGATTCGGGAGTGAGCAGCAAAGAGTTTTACCAAGAGATCGGCTTTCTCTTGCAGCTTGTGAGCTAGCGAGCCGTCAAAACATCTCAACGGGGGCAGCGAGGGTTGACAGAAGTTGGACTGCACGGCTTTGGCTAGACGCCAGTAGCTACAGCTTCCCGTAGGATGCGTAAGAAGTTCTTGGCCAACTCGTGCAACGCGCTGTGCATCCGCTCTGATGAAGGCCCCTTTGCAGGACTTGGTGGCGTTGTTATAGACTGCTTTCAGTGAGTCATAATAAACGTTATGTAAGTCTAGTTCAATTTACTATTAGGTTTAGCATTTGATTGGGTGCCGGCGTTTAATCAACAGGCTAGGCATCCAACTTAGAGTCAAATTTAACCAGATGGCGGCGACATATACATGACCTCGTTCAAATTTTCCCAGCGTTCATAAATACCCCACTCTCCTCTACCTCTTGTTGCGTTTGATAATCTTTCGTTCATTATATTTTAACATTATAATAAACATTTGAAAGATATATGGAAAACTATTCAGACTAAAAATACATTATTTGCTAGGTCAAGAATCGAATTCGCGATAAGGGTTACTTCTCTGACCAATGAGCTACCAAAGAATTGGGGGAACCCTATAAAGTTATTCTATATGTTTATATAGAATAAATATTTCTGTTTTTGCGGTATCAGCTAATATATTATGTTTAATCAATATAATTCAACTTCCGAACTATTCCTTCGTTTATTAAATTATACCTTAGCAACAACATAATTATACCTACTGACGATTCGGTAAGGTTAGGCATAATTACTTTATGATATTTTTTGAATTTGCTGATATATTTTTTTTGTAAAACTAGAATAAATTCAAACGGATGGATTTAATCCATCATCCTCGGTAATTCAGTGGTCAATGCAGTATTCTCAATAGTGAAATATCGCTGATTTATTTTCTATGTATCAAAAACAGTACAACTCACCTTCACAAAAAACCCTCAAAGCACAATTAGCAAGTATGAAGAAGATGAAATAAATCTTCATCATTGCTACCAATCACTAAGTGTTCTAGTATATTCTATAGTCGGCTCTTTTATAGGAACGGAACACTTGTCTTAACATTCTATGCACTGATACTGCATTCAAATGTGACTATTGTTTTTACCGTACATTTAACATTTACATTTCAAAGTGTTATCATAATAATATATCACATTTTATTGTAGCTTCAAGAAATGAAAATAAAAAGTTATTGTTTCACGTTTGTTCTTGCTTTATGATGTTGACGTAATGTTTATATTGCAATATGTAAAGACAAGTGTAATTCAAATTACTTTCCATAAAAAAATAACTTTAAGAATACATATTTAGCTCTATAGGGATATCACAAATCACTTTCATCATCATAACAGCTTGTGATGCCCACTGGTGAACACTTTGAAACTTTGCACAGCTAATAAAAATATAAAATTGAAAATTTTAAGTAACCCCCGGCTTTATTAATCATCTATCTAACACTATTGAGACTATTCATAACAGCCCAAACACGCTATATCTGCTGTAAATATCTGATATATCTGATAAGTTTTTGATGGTATAGGATCAACTCAAGGTTAGTATGTCATGGGAATGTCACCGAAATGACAGTTCACCAAATTTCAAATCAATTGGATCTGTAAAAGTTTGTAAAACCCTTTTATCGTGTAGAAAATGAGCTGATAGTCATCAAACGCCTGAACTGATCTTCATAAATTAAAGCTAATAACCACCCTACTCACGTTAGCTTACAAACAAAAAAGAAAATGAATTAAAATCGGTCCGTTTGTTTAGGAGCAACGATGCCACAGGCAGACACGTCAAACTTATAACACCCCTCTTTTTTCGTCGGGGGTTAAAAATACTAACAATAACGAGTATGTATATCTTGAAAATTTATTAGAAAGCACCCTTAAATCTTTGAAAGTGTAACTTTGAAAATAAATTTACTTTATCAAATATTCGAATGGACATGTACAGATCTATTCCTTATGTGACCGCAATAAGAATTTATAATCACTAACCAAATGACATAAATAAATGAACGAAACACTAACAAGTTCATAAACAAAATCAATTTTTTTTTAATTATGAAAAGTTATTACAATTTAAATGTTTTTTTAATGTTACACGGTCTAAAATCCATAAAAAATTACGCAATTGAAATATGAATTTCAGATATTTAATTTATTTGCTATGCCCAACGGGCATCATGTTTTATCAAAAATATTATATTTTATTTACATCTGTACACACACGACATGAAAGCAATAAAGTACGTTGATTTTGACTTTGTTCTGCGCAACCTGCATTCAACGACTCCCTGCGACCCTGGCCTAAAAATGATGTGTCAGTGCCTACCAGTTACCACCTTTTAGATACAGGACATTTGGTACTCACCAAAACGAGCACTTACCCATTGTTAACATAGTCATATAAATAGTGGTAACAAAAACTCTAAATTGTAATATAAATTTCTAAGTTCTTCATTTATTTAACATGGGTGGGTCATCATCATCATCACTAGCCTATTATATGTCCCACTGCTGGGCACAGGCCTTCCTACATGGGAGAAAAAGATGAGGAGTTTGGGCCATAACACCACCACGCTGGCCCAATGCAGATTGGTAAAGCGGTTGTAGTAACAACCGGAACCAACGGCATAACGTGCCTTTTGAAGCACGAAGGTGCTTCTAAATTGAACTAATATTACTTACTCAACGTTTAACAAGTTGGCGTATTGAAAGTCCAATCGTCTTGTGATGAAAAGTTTTGGTGTGATTGGTGAAAAAAATCGTCAGCGAATCGATACCTAAAAATTTATGTTTTTTTCCGGGAGCAATGTGACACATGCTGTCGCAGGCATCTACGCGTTATTCAAAAATATTAAAACAAAAATTAAAACCGACTCCAAAAAACTGAAAAGGATAAAATAATTAAATTTTAGTAGGTACCTACTCATCTCCTAGGAACATATTTTTGGAGTCGGTGCTTCACTATCTATGGTTTCTGGAAACAACTTAGCACCAACTCCAAAAATATGTTCCTTGGGTATGAGTACCTACTAAAATTTAATTATTTTATCCTTTTCAGTTTTTTGGAGTCGGTTTCAATTTTTGTTTAAATATTTTTTTTTGACAATTTTTAGTGGTAACTTTTGAAGGTCAAAGCTAGATGGGTGACCGTGAGCTTATATTGATTTCTACTTATCGTATCATTGCACTAAAAATTCAAAGGACAGCAAAAATCCGCATTTTTACATATGTAGACGACTTAGTTTTTCCAGTTTTTTTGATTTAAAAACCAAACTACCCAATGGATTTTCAAAAAATTTATATGGGACCAAATGGGAACTATTTTGCATGGAACAAAAAAATAATCATTAATATCGGTTAACCGAGTCAAAAGTTCTGAGGTAACAAACATAAAAAAACATACAGACGAATTGATGACCTCCTCCTTTTTTGAAGTCGGTTAAAAATAGTCTTGTCTAATCCGTATTATGTAGTAGTCCGAATAAAGTATTAATACACCTAATTAGTACTAATAGTAGGTACCTAATAGTACATAGAGAGCCGTTATCCTCGTGTAGGTAAAGTAAGCAAGAGAGTGCATTACTCTGCACTAGCGTAGAGGTCGTTTTTACTTGGAGGTCGAAGAAGTTACTAATAATAATAATAATATTCATACACACACCTATTGTCTAGCCCAAAGTAAGCATCTTTAAGAGCTTGTGTTATGGATACTAGATAACGTATAAATAATGATAATAACATGTATATAAATATTAGAAATATACTAAATAAACATATAAACATCCATGACTCGTGAACAAATGCTCGTACTCATCATACAAACATTTGCTCCTACCGGGATTCGAACCCGGGACCTCCCGACCAAGTAGCCTGTATAGCAAGGGGCACAGACCACTCGGCCAGCCGGTCGTCAAATAATATTATTACGTATCACGTATCAACACATTAAATTAAATTGTGATTGACAAAATATCCAAGAAATTTAAAGTAAAAATCTTTTCCCACTACTTTTGATAGAAAATATGAAAATCGGCGCTTTATAGCAACGGGGCGAAAAGATCGTTATCGCTAATCGGACGGTAGTGTACGAATAGTCCGATTGTCCGATTAATACGTTCGTGGTAGTATTTTGAGTTGCTAACGTTTTATTTCGTACAGTACGAGTGACGAGTATCGTCACCTATATCACCTAATATGGCTAGTACCTGCCTACTTAGTACTCGTACTATACGGTCGTAATATGGAAACAGGAACAGCTATCTCGCTTACTCATACACTAACTTATTCATTCTCGGATGGTATACAAATAGTCCCATTGTCGGAATAATAGTTTTTTAATTTAGTTTTAGTTTTAATCTTTTAGTTTAGTGCCAAATATCGTCACCTATTAGTACTTAGTACGCGTACCTTCTTTGTTATGCGCTTACCACCACAGTTTATTTAACTCCTAAGTTTAGTGTATAAAAAATAAACTTACCACGTGATAAGAGTTTTCATGACAAGCCTAGCCATAAAAAATTGTTCTTCGTGTAGATATCATTAAAAATAATTGCCTACCGTAAAAAAAATAATCTTTTTAAGGTCGCTTTTTATGAGATCTAAAATGCATTACGTGTTACATCTAACTATAAGATACCGTTAAGAGAGTTAGCAAATTCGCTTACAGAAGATCGCAGATAAGTAACACTATTTTGCAATGTTGTCAGTAAAGTTCCCTGTTCCCTGCTTTCCCTTGTTATTGCAGGTGTCTATAGGCGGCGGTGATCGCTTACCATCAGGTGGGCCGTCGGCAGCCGTATAAAATAAAGTTACTAGAGACTTTGAGACAGCATTACAAAAAATTCCTCTTAATATTACAGGGTGTGCACGGTGTAACTAGAGTTAGAGGTACTTAGAGGATAGCCAATTCTCTATAGCAGGAATCCGGGTAGGGCTAGCTTTCATCTTCAGCCTTATTATCCCTTAACATCTTGTAAGATGTAAACAAAATAACGGTTGCTACGAATATGAACGCAATAGTTAAATCAAATTGCATCATATCAAGTGCTTTTGAGTTCGACCGATGAGTAATAAGTACCCACATTTGATAGTGACACTTATTTGAAAGGTACTAAGGTTGCAAAAATATCAAAAGTGAGTAGGTACATATTACTCCTGTGTGACTGTGCCTGTATTTCAGGATAGAATAAAGAGAGACACCTGTGTGATAGTAAGAAAGAAAGAAAGAAAGAAAAAATATTTTATTTAAATAGGCCACAAAGAAGCACTTTTAAATCGTCAAAAAAACACATTTTTACAACTATCACAAAAAAAATATTAACTAACAACGTCATAGTCTCTGTCTGTCTGTCATGTCTGAATTTACACCGGTTCCAAAAGTTGAACTACCGAGAAGATTCCGGCAACAAACTCGTGTAGTCACTCTTTTTAAAATAAATATTCAAATACAATGTTTGTAGTTAAAAAAAAATATAACTTTTAGCAGTGCAGTGCCGCCCAGCGATAAAAATAATTAAAATTAGAAGAGAATCTATATCATCGTACCGACAAAGTAGGTACCCAATGTCAAAAGTATTATCGTTATTTTCAAGCTATCTGACAATGCACAATCACAAAATAGGTATACAGAGGTTAATAGTCATAATACTTACACGTAAATAAACTTAAAAACATTTTGGAATTTTAATGTTTCCACGCATTCTTATCATCTAAATATTCTTGGACCTTATAGTAGCCTTTTTTCATTAAAAATTGTTTGACATATAACTTAAGTTTGTGAAAAGGCAGTTCAGTTACATTTGGCGGGACTTTGTTATAAATGTGTATACATTTCCCCATGAATGAGCGACTTGTCTTGTGAAGTCTAAAACTTGGAACAGCAAGTTTATTTTTATATCTAGTGTTTAAGTTATGAATATCACTATGTTTTGAAAAGGTATGTTTATATTTGTGAACATAAATTATGTTCTCATATATATATTGAGAAGCAATGGTCAAAATATTAATTTCTTTAAATAAATCTTTTAGTGAATCACGTGGCTTGAGTCCGTAAATAGCACGCACAGCCCTTTTTTGTAAAATAAAAATGTCTTCAATGTCGGCTGCTGTGCCCCACAATAACAAGCCATATGACATGACACTGTGGAAGTAACCAAAGTAAACAAGTCTTGCTGTTTCAACATCACACAAAGACCTAATTTTTTTAACAGCATAAGCAGCTGAACTAAGTCTTTTAGATAGGGACGAGATATGAGGATACCATTGTAAATGAGAATCTAACTTAATTCCCAAAAATACTGTAGAGTCAACACATTCAATAGTTTCTTCATTGATTTCAACATGAGTACTAACCTGCCTTACATTTGGTAAAGTAAATTTAATACACTTTGTTTTCTTTGAATTTAACAATAAATTATTATTTTCAAACCAGGATAGCACTTTTGAAATGGCATTATTTACATCCTCAAAGTCAGTTTTAGTTCGGTCTATTTTAAAAATTAGTGAGGTGTCATCTGCAAACAATACCGTCTCACACAATTTTTTTGAAAAGTAAGGGAGGTCGTTGATATAAATTAAAAAAAGCAATGGCCCTAATATCGAACCCTGAGGCACGCCCATATGCACAGGCGCACCAGAAGACTCAGTTTTGTTTATAACAACTTTTTGAATTCTATTGGTCAAATAGGATTCAATAAGTTTTAATGAGTTTATTGATACACCATAATGCTTTAATTTACCCAATAATGTTTGATGATCAACACAGTCAAACGCCTTGGACAAGTCGCAGAAGATACCTAGAGCATCCTGCCGATTTTCCCAAGCATCAAATATGTGTTTTATAAGTGCAATTCCCGCGTCTGTAGTATTTTTTCCTTTAGTAAATCCGAACTGTCTATTGTGAAGCAATTCATTTCTCGTAAAATGAGAAAGCAATTGGTTAAGAATAATTTTTTCAAAAATTTTGCTAAGAGTCGGCAAAATAGAAATGGGACGAAAATTTGTGGGGTCATTGCTATCTCCCGCCTTAAACAAAGGTATTATTTTACTTAATTTCATTTGATTGGGAAATACACCATCATCAATACATTTATTAAATATAAACGATAGTTGAGGAGATATAACATTTATTATAGAATTTATAACACTAACAGAAAAGCCCCATAAATCCTCAGTCTTTTTCATATTCAAAGACTTGAAAGCTTCTATGATCGTATTAACGTTAATTTCATGGAAATTGAAAGGAATATTGCACTTATGAACATTCGTCTCTATGAGAGCAAGTGCGCGCTTAGTACAAGAATTCAATTCTTTTGTAATTTTAATAGGTATATTGGAAAAAAAAGTCTCGAAGGTATTTGCAACTCCATCATCTGTTTCTATAGTTTTTCCATTGACATTAATTTTAAAACACCTATTAGTAACTTTTGATTTACCACTTTCTTGATTTATAACTTTCCAAGTGGCTTTTATTTTATTATCAGATTTCTTAATTTTATTACTCAAAAAGTTCGCTTTGGCAGTATTACAAACCTTTTTAAAGATTTTGGAGTACTGTCTGACATAATCAATAAAAAATGGATCAGTGGAAGTCGACTTCTGATAGTATAGTTCAAATAATTTTCTTCTACTTATATAAATACCCGGAGTTGCCCAATCACTAAACTTCCTTTTAGAACTGACTTTAAAGTTTTTTTGTTTAAAAATATTCTTGAATTCAATATTTAAATTATCAAATAAACTGCTATACAACTTATTGGGATCATCGGTTTCTTTTAGACAGTGAATTCTATTCATTACATTATTTTCAAATTTCCTCAAGCGACTATCTGTAATAGGCCTATAAGTTATTTTTTTTATTTGGTTAACATGATGGTGCTCAATAGCGATTTTCTGTCCACTATGATCTGAATTTATACAATATATAATTGATTGTTCAAGTACATCACAGTTACAAAAAATATTATCCAAGCAGGTAGCTGATATTGGTGTAATTCTAGTAGGTTCAAAGAAAGTATGGAGAAGATTAAAACATCTGAATAAATTAAGGAACCTTTCTGAGTACGAACATGATACCAAAATGTTTATATTGAAGTCACCACATACAACTATCTTCTTGTTATTGCCACTTATTATATTTAAAACGTTTTCCATTGAAGCCTCAAATAGATCATAGTTTCCAGAGGGAGGTCTGTATACACATACAACAATATGTTGCTCGAGTTCTATGCAGGAAATTTCAATAGTTCGCTCAATAGAGTGACGAACAACATCTGGTCGTTCTTTATATTTTATATTATTTAATAATAATATTAAAGATCCACCTCTAATAGTAGATTCTCTTGTAAAAGCACTTACAATATTATAGTTTTCAATACAGGTCAGAATTTCATTTTTTTTTAACCAATGTTCTGTTAGACATAACACATGCACTTCCATGGTCTGCAAAAATAAACTAATTTCTAGATCTTTGCCAGAAAAGCCCTGTACATTTTGGTGAACAATATTTAAATAATTAGACTTTTCTGTTGTTTTAACTTTGCCAGAGACTTTCTCTGTTGTCTTATTATCTAATTTAAATGAATTGGAATAGATTCCAAAACAGTATTATTAGTCAATCTAATTTGCTCAATAGAAGCATTGTCAGGAGTAAATTGCTCAATAGAAGCAAGGTCATTAATAAAAGTCTGCTCAATAGAAGCAGAGGTTTGAATAGCCAAATTTCTGGCTAAAGTTAAAAAATTATAGCTTAGCAATTCAGCTATTTGTCTTCTAAAATACTTAGATAGATTTATTCTATCTTTAGTCAAATAAAATTTATTTTTTAAGTTGGTCAATATATTGAAGTCAATAACTTGTATTTTCTTACTATAATATGCCATGTTGGACAGTACTAAATTTAATTTATACCTAATGTTATTTTCTTCCTGTGGCAAACTGTAACAGTAGGGTAATGTAAACATAACAATTTTTTTCACATTTAATGTATTTAAATAGTCAAGATAGTTTTGAAGCGATTTTTTGTTTACATTACCTCTGTTTCCAATTAAAATAATCAAATTATCACTTTTAGTCAAGTTATGTTTGGATATTTTATCCATAATATTATTGTAAGATGAGCCCGGACTACAGTAATTTGTTACACTTTGTCCCAATTTATTTTTTAACATAAGGCCCAAATCTTTTCCAATTTCATCACTAAACATTATATTATTGTTGTTTGTTTGTGTATAAGAACTGTTTTCATTACTGCTTAACATTTCAAATGTGGGTTGTTCAGAGAAAGATGGCTCACACATTGACATGGACCATTCTAACTGATCCAAGGTGACCAGGCCTGACACCAAGGAACATCGCCTAGCCAAGTGGTGATTTTCAGTTTTGGAAGTGCTGAATAGGTGATTAAGTGTCAATGTGTGTTCCCTCAAACTTTTTCTTGATGAACTATATTTATTAGAAATATCACTTAAAGATGTCTGCAGATTACTAATTTTGTCATTTAAATATTTTACATTATTATCATACATCTCTTGATTTTCTTTGATTAATTTGGAATAAGAATCTAATTTGTTTAACAACACTGTACGTTCTTTACTAAACTTCAAATTTTTCTTATAATACTTTTGCTTTTTAATCATAGTTTTTGTTTTCTTAATAAATTTATTTAATTTTAAATACTTTTTTATTTTGTTTCTGCTGCATTTAACCAATCCTTTAGTGTTGGGTGTATTAATAATCTCATCATTAGAAGAAAAGTTCAATGACACTGCAGGATTTATATTATATGCAACAGAAACCATATGTGGGGCACTATCTATCAATTCATCAAATAGACTCTGATTCTGTGAGGCGGTCCAGTTCAATTTTTCAGTTTCCAAAACATTAATATTATTGTAAGCCTCTTTTAAACATTTTTCCAATTCAGCGATGCGCCTGAGAGCCTGCTCATACTCATCACTGCACTGGTCAAATTGGTCTATAGTATATTGCAATTTGTCCTTTTCCTCAATTAACATTAAATTTTGAGTGTACAACTCACCCATTTCCTTTTTTAATTTACAGTTAATGTCTAGAGAATCTAACAGTTCTTTTTCATTGTCATCCCTTTCCCTACTCAATTGCTTAACCAACTCCTTGGAAGCCTTTAATTCCTGCAAAGCCAGTTGATATTCCTCCTGGCGAGCCAAGGCCTTACGGGTCATCATTTTATTATGATAGTAAACACAAATAAAATATATAACAAAACCGTTATTTGTTCTCAAGAAGTTGTTCAATCAACTTAAAAGTGAGGTTACTTTACGGCAAAAAATACAAACACTATCGATGTAAATATGGAAAGACTATTTAAACATCTCAGTTATCAATAAATACAGACTAAAACTGAATTTAAAACACAACTTACTTGAAAGGGATAGCAACGAAAACGTTTGACAACTCACTGTGATGAGTCACTCGCCGGTTTTACAATATCATAATACTGATATTAAGGCACAATTGGTTGTCACTACACATTTATATACACTTTTGATTGTTTAAATATAATTAATATTTAGTGATTACTGAAAACGGGGCCGTAATTATTGTTAAAATAAAATATTAGTTAGGGAGCAAATTGCAACAGCTGTTTACGATAGTGTTGCCACACGAAGAAAAAAGTCAAGGGTTGCACCAAAAAAGAAATAGTTATGAAGAGGTAAAATAAATACGCCGAGAAGAAAATAAAATGACAGTGAGAACATTAAGGAAAAAAGAAAAATAATTTTAAAAAGCTTTTATCTAAATGCTGTAAAAAGAAGAAAATAAAATTTTCCTTTAAAAGTTTAACTATGAACTAATAACCTGATTATACACAATTTATATGATCATTAAAGCTTGTCGCTCAATTAAATAGGTACTAGTTTATTTACACAAGTAAATCGCGCGACAAGCTTTTATGATCATATAAATTGTGTATAATGAGTTTATTAGTTCATAGTTAAAATTTTAAAGGAAAATTTTCTTTTTTTCTTTTTAGAGCATTTCAGTTAAAGCTTTTTTTTAAAAAAAACTTTTATTCTTTTAAGTTATCGCTGGCTAGGTTTCTGAGTCTTGGCAAGCCCTTTCATTTGATACTCATATTGCAGAAGTGCATAAATAATAACTATTCCGCCATCTTGGATGTTCAGCCATATTGGATTTAGAATGACGCCACATTATTTTTCGAGTTACTCTCAACAAGCCTTTTCATTTGATACCCATATTGTAGAAATGCATTAAAAATAACTATTCCGCCATCTTGGATGGTCCGCCATATTGGATTTAGAATGAACGTAGCTGATCGTGTATTGTCATCCAAACTTAACATGTATACAAAATTTCAGCTCAATCGATTGAAAATAATCTGCTTCAAAATCGAGTAGCACGATTCCACCGTAACATAATTAAGTTAAATAAAAGCTTTTAAAAATTTCAGCTCAATCGGTTAAAGATAACTGCTTCAAAATCGAGTAGCAAGTATCAAGAAATTTTTTTTATACAACTAGATGACAAACCAGGCCCACCTGATGGTAAGTGGTTACCGCCGTCCATAGACACCTGCAACAACAAGGAAAAATACTTGATATTACAGGTGCGTTGTCATCCTTAGGCCTAAGAAGAAATGCCGTCCATGCCCAGTAATTACACTGGCTACCTTTCCCTTCAATCCGAAACACAGCGAACTGTTTCACGGCTGAAATAAGAAAGGCGGTGGTACCTACCCCCCTACAAATGACTTTAATCCTTTATATCCTATCCTATCCTTTCTTTTTTTCCTTTTTTTATGATTGTCTTTTCTGAGGTCAGTCAGATTGGGCCTAATGGCAACACACTTTAATTCTAAATTTAAGTATAGTATATCTCTTTCTCGCAATAAGTAATAGGAAAAAGATAGCAAGAATCTGTTTAGAGCTGTCATTTAAATTTAGATAGATTTCTAAGAAACCATGGACAATTTTAGACGGCATGTACGGAGGTGCCTCCTAAACACTGCATTTTATCACGTTCAATAAGGTCGAAAATTGAACGCACGTTTCTAAATGTCAAATTATATGACAGCCATCCTTTTCGTATTCCTTTTGATAGAAAGAAATGCACTGAACTTAAATTTAGACTTAGCATGTGTTTACCAGAATTAGGGCCATTGTTTTTTAACGCTTGACTATTATTTTATTTTTCTATCCTAATTACTGCAATTTACGAATGTGATGTTTTATTTTATTTTAGAAGAGTTAATATGGTTTGATACATACCTAATCGTTTAAGTTTTGTTTGAAAGAAGCATATTTTCTGTGTTCATATCAGTCACTTCTGTGACTACTACTTTTTATATCTTATAATTTGATAAATATTGTAAAACGACCTCATTTTAATTAGCCAAAGTGTAATTTACGATCATCATCATCACCAGCGTATATACGTCCCACTTCCACTGCTGGAAGGCACAGGCCTTCCTACATGGAAGGAAAACATGAGGAGTTTGGGCCATTACACAACCACGCTGCTGGCCCAATGCGGGTTGGTAGGTTAAAGCGGTTGCGGCAACAACCAGGACCAACGGCAAAGCACGGAAGATCTCGAGATAACAAACTTTGATTGACCCATCCTAGGATCGAACTATTCTCGACCATGGCGAAAGTTGATTTTTTTCGTATCGAAACCAGAGAGAACAAACCAATACGCCATCAGGCTCCTTTAAAATTAGTAATCTCCTTGGTAATTTACGATAATATGAACCAAATAAATAAAAAGTGGTAGGTATTAAAAATCGAGTTTTATTTATCGAGAGAAAATCGAGAAAAAAATACTTAAGCAAGAATGACTCGTAAATGCTCACTGCTATCACAGAGCGGTTATACCTACCTCTGTGTAAATAGAAAATGTGCAATATTAACTCACTTTCGTTGAGACGCAAAGTGAAAACCAGCTGAACAAATTTAAAATATGATATTCACACTAGCTTTCAAGTTCAATTTCAATATTTACATATGAAATATTTAAATTATAAACGCAAGATTTACAATTTGTTACTTGTTTGTAAATTAAGATCACGTATTGAGCATTATGTTTTAAATAATGTTAATAATGTTCATAAAGCGATGGCACATTTTAAAATTAGATATTCAACACGTGTCACTTTCTCCTAATTAGACAATTTTGTTACCTAACCAGCTCAACATCTGGTTTCCTTATAAAAAGTGTGGGTTTGAATAGTCACGGCTGCAGTAAGAATCCTGGTAGGTGGATAAACTTCCCTGTGGTTCTCGAAGAAATGCTCTACTGGCAGATAAAATTATCTATTTTTAACCGACTTCAAAAACGAGGAGGTTCTCAATTCGGCCGGTATGTTTTTTTTTTTTTCTTTTTTTTCTATGTATGTACACCGATTACACCGAGATTAATGATCCGATTTACTTGATTCTTTTTTTGTTCGATGCGGAATAGCTGCCATTTGGTCCCATAAAAATTTTTTCAAAAACAGTTGGGTACTTTGGTTTTAAATTTAAAAAAACTGAAATTATGAAATCGTCTACATAAACGAAATTGCGAATTTTTGCTTTTCCAATGACTTTTTAGTGAAACGATACGATAGTAGGAAACAATATAAGTTGACGGTCACCCATCTAGCTTCGACCGTAGAAAATTATCACTAAAAATTGTGAAAAAAAAATTTTAAACAAAAATTAAAACCGACTTCAAAAAACTGAAAAGGATGAAATAATTAAATTTAAGTAGGTATTCATCCCCTAGAAACATATTTTTGGAGTTGGTGCTAAGTGGTTTCCAAAAACAATAGAAAGTAAAGCACCGACTCCAAAAATATGTTTCTAGGGGATGAATACCTACTTAAATTTAATTATTTCATCCTTTTCAGTTTTTTGAAGTCGGTTTTAATTTTTGTTTAAAATTTTTTTTTCACAATTTTTATACCAAACGATGGTGAATTTAAATATAGGTAATAAATTACGAATGACGCCATTCCTATTGATAACTTTATTGAGCTAATTAAATAATTCTTAGTTAAAGGTTTAGTACGAGTAAACATGAGATTAAACCTTAAAAAGGAGTCATAAAACGTCTTTTTAACCGATTTGAAAATCGAGGAGGTTTTTAATTCAGTTGGTACCTATGTTCTTTTGTATGTACACCGATTACGCCGAAATCTCTGATCCGATTTACGTGATTCTTTGCTGTTCGATGCAAAATAGTTGCCATTTGGTCCCATAAAAATTTTACAACAAACATATTCACCTAGCTCCGGCCTAACTCATAATAAAATAAATATGTAATATCTACTGAATCTTATTTAACCCGCTAGTGACATAAATTGTCTGTTAGTAGAGGCCGGATCAAAACGATAAGCATTTTGTTTCTTAAGTCAACGCGATAGGGATCTAAATCATTGACATCAATTTTGTACGTGCAATTTAAATAAACAAAAATGCCTACTGTAAGGTCAAAGGAGAGCGTAATGCTCGGCGTTTCTCTTAAGGATCGAATCAGAAATGCGGAGATTCGTAAGAGAACTAAGGTCACCGACATAGCTCATAGAATTGCGTAACTTAAAAGCGGGAGTGGGCAGGCAGCCCATGACAATCCGTTTTTAAAACCGATAACCGTTGGGGCGAAAAGGTACAGTGGCGACCACCAACTGAAAGATGCAGCATGAGCAGGCCTCCAACAAGGTGGGCTGAAAATCTGGCAGAGTCGCTGGATGCGTACAGCGCATCGTTGAACAAAGGAGGCCTTTGCCTAGCAGAGGACGTCTTTTGACTGAAACGATAATGAAGTTATACTTTACTGTTGTTTGTAACCATTTTAACATCCTCTCACACGCTGCGTGAGATGCATTCCAATCCAGCAACCCGGTATAGGAATAGCATGGTGTTGAGGGTGCTGTTGGTGCTGCCCGTCGCCTAATAGAAGCAGATGTTTTGCGCGTTGTATCATGAAAAACACAGTACGCGCCTCAGCAAACATCCCTAACGCACTACAAGCAACTGTGAGCTATTACGCAATAAGTTAGTGTAGAGTTTTATTGAGAGTTTTGAAGTTTCCAAAATGTTACAATCTCAACCTTAAGCTTTCAAATCGTGTGAAAACAACATCACCGCAAACAGTGCTCCAACACCTTTGATTTGGCCTGAAAAGCTGACACTGCAAGACACTGGCCGTAGTACAGGCCAGAATTATAAGGCCTAAGATTACCAAGAGTCTTCATAATTTAACTGAACGCTAATGTCCGTTTTCACTAACAATTCTTAGGCTTAGGTGACTCTTTGTGACATTTGTCTCTTTCTATCTTCCTTAGATCGACTGAGATAAAAATTGCTAGGAGACTCTTTACGCTAAGGAAATGTTAGTGAAAACGAGCATAAAACTTTATACAGGCAGCAAGTTTAGTAATTCGATCGGTAGGACGAAGCGGAATTGCAGTTCCTGGTAGTCCTATTAATCGACCCAACCGGAAAAATATGTCGTGTGGTCCGATCGGTAGGACAAAGGCAGTAGGACCACGTGGCCAGAGGGTATTTTTTCGTTAAAAAATTTCGTTATCTGTTAATTTAAAACTCAGTTTTTTTACAGTTTAATGATTTTGATGCGTTTAAACGCCTACTTTATTGAAACAACTACAAATTATGAAAGAAAATGATGACACTGGCTTTTTTTTTTTATTTTAGTCGAACAAAAAAGATAAAGATGTCAGTTTATGTCAACTCACATTAATTTTGATATATTTGGTTGAAATAAATAGGCCGCATAAGACCTCCGGCGGTTTTCTGACAATTGTGTCTGAAATTTATAGCTTTTCAGGTTGAATTTATGCAACACGATTACTAAATAGACTCAAACGAGTTTCATCATCATAATACCAGCCTATGATGTCCACTGCTGCACAAAGGCGTCACCCATCGATTTCCAAATGAAACGGTTATGCGCAGCCTGCATCTAAAGGCTCCCTGCGACCCTGACCAAGGCGGCCGTCCATCTAGTGGAAGGCCGTCCTATTTTGCGCTTACTGGTTCGTGGTCGCCATTCTAGAACTTTAACGTACCACCAGCCGTCTGTTCTGAGTGCTATGTACCCTGCCCACTGCCACTTCAACTTAGTAATTCTATGAGCTATACCAATGATTTTGGTTCTCTTACGGATGTCGTCATTTCTGATTCTATCTCGCAGAGAAACACCTAACACATTCGATAGCTCGTAAAAGAAACTCGTCCTCAAATAAATTCAAATTAGAGCAGTTCCCTAGGTATACCTATTGGGAAAAGTCAGCCTTAATTAATCTTGCGAGTATAGTTTCGATTTCTTCATAAACATTTATAAGTCTTGTAGTACCAACATATCAGATCCAATCACTGCTAACATAAAATGCGGACTAAAGTTAGTACTAGTTTAAACTGATGCCATCACTGTCTTTCTTTTACCAATTTTAAATGACAGCATCAGTTTTAGACCAGGACTAACTGTAGTCCGCGTTTTATAATAAGGGGTAATAGGTTTTTTAGGGGAATTATGTGTAAGGAACGAAAAGTGAAATAATTCGCTCAATAGGTAATCACAATTTAACTTTTTAATTGGCCACCTTATTATGAGCCAGAGTGGGCGAGGCGGCTAGGGTTACTAAATCACTAAGCCAGCGAACTTTTCGTCAATTATTTTGTAGGATATAAAAGTAACTTAGATTAAAAGGCAAGTGAGTGGGCGTAATTCTGAAGACACACACTTAACTTAAGTATCTATCTATATTATTATCTCTTTCTCGCAATATGTGATAGGAATAATATGGCAAGAATTTATTTAGAGCTGTTAACTAAATTAAGATAGATTTCAAAGAAACCTTAAACGTTTAAGGCGGCATGTATGGAGGTGCTTCCTAAACACTGCATTTTATCACGTTTATTATTAAACGTGATAAAATGCAGTGTAAAATGTGTAAGTTGTGTAAAATTTCTACCTTATGGTAGAAATTTTAACGCACGTGTTTAATGTCAAATTATATGACAGTAGATATCGTTTTCGTATCCATATTGAGAGAAAGAGATGCACTAAGCTTAAATTTAAACTTAGCATGTGTCTCCAGAATTAGGGCCAGTAGTAATTATATTTATACCACTAATGTAGCAATCAAGCATACGGCCCATAAGATGGTAAGCGAATTCCGTAGCCTAAGATTGCTTGTTACACCAGGAGTATCACTTGGGCGTTGTCGACACTGTAGAAACTTTTTCACATCCTGTTTGAAGGATTCCACGGGGAGGTTTGTTAAGCTGTAATCGCTTAAGAAACCTCCCCAGGAAGTTCATTCCACAGCTATAAAAGACACAGTCTATTACTTCAGGTGCATTTATTTTTTTTAATACAGATTGCTGAAGTATCAGCCCGGCACCTGATCAACACCGTCACGCCTCGTCTCCTCGCTGTCAACTAGGTGTTCACCTAACGCAGGCACCTAACAGGCTGCCCTAATCATTAGCACGCAGAAGAAACAAAATGCGGACATTGGAAAACAACATCACTATTCAAACTATAATGAGTACTCTCTTATGACACACCGAACGCGCAGAGGCTTCCGCGGCTCTACCGCCTGTAATAATGATTTTTTTCTTTAATTTGACGTCACATTGCTATTTTGTGCCGCCTACGAAAGCAATATCGCTTTCACACGAATTTCAAGGTCATAGACAATTATTTTGAACGTAATGAGCGAAAGCGATAATGGTTTCAGAGGTGGATCAAAATGACATTTAGGCGGTAAAGCCGCAGAGCAGCTCTGCACCTTTGAGGTGTCATTGAAGAGTAGACCTACAGGTTTGGGTGGTGGTGTCGTCCCCCAAACTCCTCATTAGTTTCTCCTGTGTGGAAATGTTTTGCCCAGCAGTGGGACGCATGAAGGTTGTTGATGATAGTAATTTCTATGATAATTAAGAAATTGTTGGCTTTTTCATAACACGTAATCTACAGGTGAGCTAAGCATTTTTAATAAGTACTTCCCTCATTATCAGAACTAAGTCAGTATTAGAATAGTTAGGGTTTCTCCACATTTATCGACGCGGAATTTTATATGCGAAGTTGTTTTAGAAAGAGAGATACTGCAATTTCTAATTCAAATATCTCGGGTACTTTTTGGCTGAAATCAATTCTGTTAGTAGTCCCTTTCTTCACCGAATATCGATCATAATAAAATTATAATCCCTAACACGTTTGCTATAATCATCACTGAACTTCAATGTTCGCGTATACGAAATTGTATATTAACTAATTGTCTTTAGTTCATATGCTTATGTGTCATAAGATCGGGTGCTATAATAATTAGATATCCTAATTTTTCTTGCTATAAAGTCATATGTCCTAAGTGTTATATTGTATAATGTATGTTAGACCGAATGGTGGTTTATAATAATATTGTTAGTCCGAATGATGGTATATAATAATATTGCTAGTCCTAAAACATATGTCTAAAAGTAGAATTATCTTGATTATGTTATCAAAATCATAAAGCAGATAAATAAAGAAGAAGCAGGAGATGAAACTGATTTTTTTACAGGCTTACGACCTAAAAATATATTTTTCACGAGGTGGTTCAATAAAATAACCAAACAAGTCATATATATAATTTTTATTGGTACAATAGAGACAAATTATTTTTAATATAATAACGAATTAAATAAATTATACAGATATATTTAAGTAACATTTAACATTATTATTATAATAGCAATACTTTTTTTACAGGAATAAGACATATCGATCAATTTAAATATAGAGCAACTGTCAATTTTAAACAAAGCATATCTCGATGATCATGATCAAACACTCCAGTCACAGGAAATAGTGCTGTGGAAACATTCATAAAAATATCTTCTTAGCAAAGGGTATTCCGATCAAATTTTCTGACTTTGTTTACTTGGTTATAATTTTTGTTTGTTATGTAATTATAATCAATTGGTTCGCAGAATAGTGTTAAAGTTTATTTTTTTTCTTCGCATGGTTCCTCTGAAAAAAAAAATCATTAATTAAAATATTTTATGTTTGATCCGCATTAGAAAATTGATGTAAGGTGTTGAGTTGTAAATTATTTATTAGGTAACCATATAAAAATATTTGAGCTAAGCGGTTCCTTTCCAACGAATGTAAAAATGCTTCCTTTTTTAAAACGAATCTGATATTTTATTTTCTTCTCGCAAAAATATAAGATAAATACCTACTAAGTAAGGAAATCATAAAAAGGTAATAAGAGTAAAGATTCATCGGTTTTCTGTTACATTGTGTCCTTGTGCAATAAAGTGTTTTGATTGATATAAGATTGAAGTAAAAATAAAATATTTTTACTTTAGTATATGAAATTGCTTTGCATGCTCCTCATGTGTTTCTCTCATGTAAGAAGGTCTTAGCCCAGCAGTGGGAGGTACATAGGCTGTAACGATGATATAAAATTGCTATGATATGCTTACCAGGGCATTGGTCGGGTGGGACGCATTTTTTGTTGTCCTCGTCATAATAATAGCCATCCTTACAATCACACCCATATAAGCTGCATCCTATAGGGCACTCAAACGGACCTTTCTTGCCAACGTCCGAACATTTTTTGCCACAGTTTGTGCCACATCCCACTTTAGCATTCTTGTCGCCTCCACACGATGCTGGAAATATTGTCTTGTCAGAATATTGTTATATTTTGTTTTTCTATTAGTCTAAGAAAGGTACAAAGTAATATTTTGCATTCATAATTTGAACGTTTGACTCTGGTAACACCTCTACCCTACAGAAGACTGCAGCTTCACAACAGGTTCACACTTGAAGAACCTTTGCAAGGAGCAATAGTGAAGAAGGAGTTGGAGACGTTTAAATAAAATGATACCTGGAAACTTGTCGAGACACTTCAGTGCTTAAAATGTTAGCAACTGTTTAATAAGAAGTACGATACAAGCAATTGGACCACCGTTGTAAGGTTGCTTATCGGTCTTTTACAGATTGCCCTTTGGAGAGTGTTCAGCTCAGGAGCTTCATGAGCTCATCCCGCTTAATTCCCTTATGTGTGTTCCCTTCTGCATAATCAACATAAGTTCCTTAATAGCAGGATTAAATAGGTACTTTCTAGTGAAACTCGCTACACTGACTACTTCCTCTTGACTTCGCTTGGAGCAAGAGTGGGATCAACAGCAATATAAAAAATCGTAGAAAATAGTTTTATCCAAAAATTGGGGGTGGATTTTCATAAGTATTTTACTTATTTAAAAACTGCTATAATGTCAGCACATCTTATCATTAAAATCTAAGGAACTATATAACTTTATTATTACGAAAAAGATTGGCATTTCTCCTTTTTTATAGTTAAAAGTCAGATATTTTCAGTTTGTAGGTGATTAAAGTTGAGCCTACAAGTCTATATTAATTTTCTGAAGTAGGGGTGTTAGTCGGCTAACGACTTTAATAACTTTGTATAATTTGCATATCAGTCCGACCGAGGCAACTCATTGTGCTAAATTATATCATATAATAACTTACGGCATTTAGATGTAGGTACGCAGACACCATTACGATCTCTAACATATCCGCTAACACATACGCATCCTGGTTTGCTTGGGCAAGAAGTATAACTTGGGCAGGCTACTGGGAAGCCTACTTGATCACAAGTTTTAGGCTGACATGCAGCATCTGGGCACTCCACGAATTTTTCATTCACTTTACAAGTTCCTGTAAAAAAAATATTATACGATATGGTAGTTTTTAGGAGACGACAGATATAGGCGAATATTAATTTCTTTATTTTTTTAAAGGAAGAGGTTCTCAATTCGGTTGGTTTGTTTTTATTATGTATACAAGGTGTTATAAATAGGTGTAGTCATATTTTAAGGGCTTATTGTACCCATCAATACAAGCAACTTTTACTATGAGGACAACTACGAAATCGCGAGAAAGAAATCAGCTGTTCCATAGTAGGTAAGGTCAATGTACTTACTCGACGCAATGTATGAAACAGCTGATTTCTTTTTTGCGACTACACCTTTTTATAACACCTTGTATACAACGGTAACGCCAAGATTTCTGATCCGATAGACGTGATTTTTGGTTAGATGCGGAATAGTTGCTGTTTGGTCCCATAAAATTTTCATTATAAATGGATTAGGTAGTTTGGTTTTAAATCAAAATAACTGGAACAACTAAGTCTTCTATGTATGCAAAATTGTGTTTAAAAAATGACTTTATGTGTAGCTATAAGATAGTAGAAATCAATATATGCTGACGGTCACCCATCTAGACCTTTAAAAAATTATCACTTACAATTGTAAAAAAAACCGACTTCAAAACACTAAAAAGGATAGTAACTTAATTTAAGTAAGTACTTTCCCCTAGAAACATATTTTTTGGAGTTAGTGCTAATTTTTTCTTTCCAGAAACAATTGAAGATGAAGCACCGACCCAAAAAAATATATTTCTAGGGGATAAGTGTACGTACTTAAATTTAAATATTTCCTTTTTAGTGGTTTGAAGTCTGTCTCCTTTTGTTTATAAAATATTTTTGCCATGAAATATAGCCTGACTCGCATAGGCATGGCAAGTTTGTTTATTTCCAATATTTTCGACTTGAAAGTTTGTATGAAAAGCCGTACGGCGTGCATGCTTTTAACATAAATATTCGTGTTAGAAATGTGGCATAAATCTTAATTGTTAACTGAAGAAAAAAGAAGTTAAACATACGAGTTTTGGCAGTTTTGATAATAAAATTAAAAACAATACTTAAGAGCCTTCAAGTACACAGGGTGGTGCCATCAATACGACAATAAATTGATACGTGGTGTACGAGCAAGCTCGTACATTATCCACAATAATCACATCAGCACAATTTTAACCTACTTAGGGAAACACGCAACTTTACTTTAATTTTCACTTAATTGTTTAATTTAGTTCGTTCGCATAGATCAAGCCTTTCAGTCGCGCGTTCTCACCTTACCATCAAACCCATTCTAGTATAATCAAGTTATCAATTAAATTAGTGTCTTCTATCCAATCAAACAATCGTATAATTTTATCTCCTATATCAAATCGTACGGCCTCCCCGTACATGTGGTCCTTCGAGCCGGATATGTATTAGTTCATAGACCAATTTGCCACTTTCAAAAACATCTTTATCATTTAATAATTTCATGAAATTTATGTACTATACATATAGCCTATGTTTTCATTTATTGTCGTATTAACGGCATCGCTCTATAATATTAGGAACAAGTATTATTAGATCTTTTCAATAATAATTATAAAGTACTTACTAGGACATTGTTCAGGTGGCACGCACTTTTTCCTTTTCTCATCGTAATAAAAGCCGTCCTTACAATCACACCCATATAAGCTACAACCTATAGGGCACTTAAATGGACCTTTCTTGCCAACGTCCGAACATTTTTTGCCACAGTTTGTGCCACATCCCACTTTAGCATTCTTGTCACCTCCACACGTTGCTGGAAATATTGTGTCATCAAAAACATTAAATAACAATACGAGAAATTTATGAATATTCTTCGAATAAAATAGCAAAGAACTGAATTTTATTCAATTTTCTAGCCGATGTTTTATCATATACAGTCAGTGCATCAGAATTTTCTGAGCTTTCAGAGTGCTCATCAATAACTATCACATCGCTAGCTTATACACGCCCCACTGCTAAGCACAGACCTTCCTACATAGGAGAAAGATGTGAAGTGTTTGGCCCATAGCATTACCATGCTGGCCCAATGTGGGTTGGTAGATTAAAGCGGCTTCAGCAACCACCGGGACCAATGGCTTAACGTTCCTTCCGAAGCACGAAGGAGCCCGAGAATAGCAATTTTGATTGACTCATCCAGGAATCGACCATAGCAAAACTTGCTTTTATTCTTTATCGAAATCAGAACACTTAAACTACTGCCACTTAGCTCCTCCTCAGCAAACTATGATGATTATTAGAAAATGAACGAAATAACTGTAGTATTAGCATTACCTATCATTTTGTTGAAGATTTTAGCATAGCTACAAACAATACCTATACGACTCTATCTTTGCAGTGCTAAAACTTTTTTCTGAAGCAGTGCATATGTTTTGTATCTGCTGCGGACTGCGGATATGGGTGTGCGAGAAGTTTCTGAACGGCGTAAAAAGGCACGTGGAGTTTGCGGATCCTGGGAGCTGGCAATGTTGCGTGCTCGTGCCACCTCTTTACTTTCTGTGTCAATAAGAACAAATTATCCCATCGTGTTTTGATTATAACATAAAATTTTTACTTACGGCATTCTGATGCCGGTACACAAACGCCTTTAGAATTTCTAACGTATCCGCTAATGCAAATGCATCCAGGTTTGCTTGGGCACTTAGCCAGACGTGGACAAGCTACTGGGAAGCCTACTTGATCACAAGTTTTGGGGTCACATTCAGCTTCTGGGCATTGAACGAATCTTTCATTCGCTTTACAAGTTGGTGCTGCAAAAAAATAGTAGTTCCTAATGTCATTATTAATTTTATCGTGTTTATGGGGGTTTACACTACACGGCTTTCATACAAACTTTCAAGTCGAAGAGATCGAAAAGGTATACAAGGATTCTCACAAAACTTGTCATGCTTAAGCGAGTCAGGCTAGTCTTTTATGTTAACAGACAATTTTTCGAAAAGTCTAATAATGATCGAGTAACAGCAATTTTCAACTTTTTATACAAAACAAAAATCGCCGATATTTTTTTTATTATATCCTTTTAGACTAGCCTGACTCGCTTACGTATAACAAACTTTGTTGGAATTGGTTTAGTTTTTGAGCCTGTAAAGGGACCTGAGCGTGCTATTCACCCAAAAAAAGACAGCCTTGATCAGTACCTGCCAATTGAGAGCCTTACAGATATTAAATTCTTTACCTCTGAAAGGTACGGTATTACGTTCCTATTATAAGATAGCGGGCTGACAGTAGTTGTGACAATACGCGCCAGCTGTCGCGGCCTCCCGATGATAATAGCATAACACTTACTGGAATTTACAGCGATACCATACCCTACAGACCACAAACCGATATTTCGTAAATCGTTATTTATTCGCGTAATAGCTCCATTTAAATTGGACACGTCGCCCTGAACATATAGTTGCAGATGGTCTGCATATAGATGGTAAGAGGACTAAATCGTAGACGTTATAGAATTAATAAATAAATAAAAAAGAAGAGGCGAAAGAATTCCGCCCTTAAAGGGCACTAGCAACCAAGTTACACCACTCGGAAAGAGATTGATCAACACGGACTGCTTACTGGCCGTCCATGAAGATAATTAGTAAACCAAGCCATCACTGATGAAGAGAATCTTAAGTTAGACATGATAGCAAGAAGGATGTCATGATCAAGAGTATCAAAAGAGTTAGAGATATCGATTAGAACTAAAACTGTTAGAAGTGACTCCTTAATACCATCACGAATGTCATCCAGAACTTTTATAAGGGCGGTGGTCGTACTATGGCCTGCGCGAAAACCAGATTGGTATGGGCATAGAAGACGGTTAGCAAAGACAAAGGATTCTAAAATTTTAGATAAAAATGGTAAAATAGAGATGGGTCTAAAGTGTGAGAGAGTACTGGGATTAGAAGTTTTAGATAAAGGTAGATAAAGATAAAGATATTTACTTGCATGAAACATGTGTCGGTTTACATGGATGGTACATGAATAAAATATCATACATTAAAAAAAAATGTGTACTCAGCACGGAAATCGAACCTGGACGTTTTGAAAAATAAAACTAACACTGTTTCTATTTAGATAACGACTGTGTAGGTCTTAAGCATTAAACGTTACTATGAAATGAAACATGATGTCTAAAATGCATTGTTTTCATATCCTTTATTTTATTTTATTAGGTGTTCGAAATTACCACCATTTTTTTAACACAATTATCACGACTATGTTCAAATAAAAGACGTTTCATTTTCCAATGAGGCCGACAACGATGACGTCGATGACGATGATGACGTCTTTGTTTCTACATACATACATATTCTAAGTAAGCTTTTCAATTGATTATTAGTGTAAGTATGAATAATAAAAATAATCATAGATAGATAATATTATCGCAGATAACAATATGTAAAGCAGTGTATGAAACAAGTTGCGACAGCAGCAAAGAGCTACTAACAACCTTAGAGGCAATTTTGCGCACCTAAACGAATTGAACGTTGTATTGAAAAAGATGGTAATTTCGAACAGTTACTAAAATAAACTAAAGGATTTGAAAACAATGCATTTTTTATTGTTTCATATTAACGTTTACTGCTTAAGACCTACACAATCGATATCTAAATAGAAATAGTGTTAGTTTCATTGTTCAAATCGTCCGGGTTCGATTCCCGAGCTGAGTACACGTTTTTTTTAAATGTATGAATGCAGTTTTACTTATTACTAAAATTGATGACATGGTTCCTAGGAAGAGATTTTCGTTTGTCTTATAGTTTCAGACTTTCCCATACTGACCGATCTAAATGTGCCACCCTGTATAGGCTGGGGATGTGATGTGATAATACTATAAGTACTTACTACAGTCCTGGGGTCTTACACATTTTTTCTTGTCCACGTCATAATAGAAGCCATCCTTGCAATCGCACCCGTTGTATCTACATCCAGGAGGACATTTAAATGGACCTTTCTTGCCTACATCTGAACATTTCTTGCCACAATTAACACCACAACCAGGTTTAGCGTTTTTGTCACCTCCACAAGATGCTGAAAAAGTAATCTCAAATAAAATCACATGATAATTTGTAATAAGTTTGTATAGCGATGAGTTTTTCCATTTTTTTTATTATTCTTAATGAAGTAGCTCTTGGCCTTCATCTTACCTGATGGAAAGTTATATTAAGGTCAAAGATAGAAGCTAACTACATCCGGATTCCTCAACTTGAGAGGAACTGGCTATCTTACCTCCAACAGCCAGAACACAATAATGCGGTTAACATTATTGCTATGGCAGCAAACTTTGATGGTGGTAACTTGGTAGTGGCCTTAAAAAAGCTCTACTACCAATTAAGAAAATTTGTCCCATCACGGGAACTGAACCCGCGACCTTTGGATCTGAGGTAGGTGGTCTTAACCTCTAGACCAACCGTTAACGTGCAAATGGCGGAATATTAGTCAAAAGACTGGTATTTGAAATTAAGTATAGTCAACTTTGACCTTGAGACCGCCCTTACTGCGTTCGTAATAGAGGCGGCTTTCGTAGTGCAACTGTTACAATCGATGTGCTGTCGTGTGTACATAAAAAACCAGGAAACTATTGCCCATGAACACAATACCACCAAATATACAATAGGTACTATCGGTCTTAATTCAACTAATAGTCGAATATTCATATTTTAAGACACTTAATTATATTTAAATTGGAAGTACATATTAAGTGAAGAGCTCGGTGGCATAGTGTTTTGACCGCTATGGTTGCCATTACAAAAACAAAACAACTTTCGCTATGGTTGATCCTGGAATGGGTCAATGAAAAATTTTTAATCTGAAGCACCTCGGGCACACTTAGGCACGTTTAGCCGTTAGTTCCCGGTTGTTACTACAACCGCTTTGTCCCACCAACCCG
Organism: Nymphula nitidulata; assembly: GCA_947347705.1. NCBI lineage: Eukaryota > Metazoa > Arthropoda > Insecta > Lepidoptera > Crambidae > Nymphula > Nymphula nitidulata. The sequence goes on from OX374622.1 coordinate 7,031,107, forward strand.
CATTGGGCTAGCGTGGTGGAGTTGTGGCCCAAAACTTCTCATGTGCTTTCTCAATGTGCCCAGCCGTGGGATGTATAATGATAAATTAAGTCCCACTTCAATTTTCACACCAAACGCTTCTTAAATTTGAGGACCTCTTGTATTTTTAAGTATATTTTCAAATTTTAAAATGTATACTTATAGATAAATATAAAATTTAATACTCCTTGAAATTTATGCATGACATCTAGGTAAATTTTGATTAGTCTGCCGAATTTCCTAAAACGAAATTGGTGTAGGTACAATTAAACTTACGACATTGGTTGACGTCTATACAGACTCCTTTGCTGTTTCTTGCATATCCCGGTGCACATACGCATCCTGGTTTTCCTGGACAACTACCGTTAGCTGGTTTATTTTTACACTTAAGTGGGAATCCCAAGTCAGTACAATCTTTGATGAGACAGTATGTAGCTGGACATTTTTCGTACTTTTCGTTCTTTTTACAATCTGAATAAAAAAAAAATGCAATTTTAGCAACTATTTTAGTCGAATCTATACTACAAGTCAGATATAACTCCTATAATAATAATTATCATAATGAGTTACTCGTGGTTGAAGTTAAAGCTTTTGTTTCTAAGAACAAATTTAACTAACTTCAGTGATTATTGTAATCTCCTTCCATTAAGTAAATTAACTACTCCTATTTACTCTCATAATCTCACTTAATTAAATGCAATGAATGTAGCATACTAAACCCTCTATTGCTGCAATGCCTTTAATTCTCAATATTCGAATCAGCAATATTGAGCATGCAAAGTTATATATATCTTGTATTCAAAGATAATTGTCATTTGGTAGTGTGATATTCATTTTGGCACGTAATTTATTCATTCAAGTTGATAAAAATAATATTAATTATAGGTATGTTAGTACCAGCCCATATTTCAAGTTTTATCCAAACGTTACTATTAACAGCTATCGTCAAATCTCATGAAACTTGAGCAGATTCGATAGAATCCGATCTGTTCGCAAAGTTGCCCTCGTCAACATATTCCAGAACAGAACTGTCAACTGTAAGTGGTATATAGGTACGACACGAATATTGGAAATAATCTTAATATTCATATTGATTCTTCAAAATCTATTTAAGGGTGCGTTCTCAGTGATTTGGAATACTTACTGCAGTCTTCTTTTGGTACACAATCACCGTAGCTATTTCTCAAGTACCCATCAATGCATCGGCATCCTATAACGCAATTAGGATCGCCGATCTGGGGTGGTGCTGCACATCTTACTACAGTTGGATCGAAACTGCAAGTTCTTTCGGGGCACGAGGAATCACATGGATCATATACTTCATTTGGTTTATTACATTTAGCTTAAACAAAATAGTTTTGATCATTTTAATTAACGGTGACAAATATTAACCCATCAAGAACTAGATTCTAGACACAATTGATTTTTCAACTGTCATAGCCCTCCGAAGGGGTCACGCCGCTTGACAGATTAAGCGGTTAATTCGTTGGAGTTCCAAAAATACATACATACATATTTTTTTTCTGAATTTGTAGTATTGAATTTGTTAAAAAATAGTGATTTTCATATCACTTTTTAATCATGAAAGTAAAAAAGAAGCAAACCAACCACCAGTCAGTGATGAGAGTAGACTATAGACACTCTCTCGCCAAAGATGTAATGTTAACTACTAAGGCATAGCCCACCTAGTTAAAATCGAGAGGAAAGCATCATGTTGAAAGATTAAAAGACAAGACCATCTGCTTCCAACACAACGCTTCATTTATGAGCTCTAGCAACATTACTCATGAGCCTAAGTAATTCATGAGCCTCTGTAATGAGAAGTACCTAATAGATGCTTCAAGCGTCTAGTCTACTTTTATCTAGTTGTCTAGTTTTGGCACAATGCTTACGACATTTCTCCCAGACGACGCAGTTGCCTTTATCATCTCTGTAGAAACCACTCTTGCATCGGCAGGCTGGCTTCTTGCAGTCTGGATCACCAGGTCGAGGCTGGGGCTTACAGTCAATCAATCTATCATCGACACCGCATACTCCAGGCGGGCAATTTGGTGGGCACACGTTATACTCTTCATTGGGTCTCGTACATTTATTTGCTGAAATGAAATGTATCTTATACACATCAAGTTTTTTTTTAACAGAAAATTGTGTTATTACATCCGCAGCGTTTAGCCTTGTTTTTTGTTCTGGTGGGGTCAGAGAGGTTAATGGATTCAATTTGGTGTCTACTTACTACACTTGCCAGGTAGCACACATCTTTTCTTAACTTCATCATAATAGTAGCCATCCTTGCAGTCGCAGCCGTCAACCATACATATTTTTGGGCATATAAAGGGACCAGTTCTACCTACGTCTGAACATTTCTTGCCACAGTTGACTCCACATCCAGACACAGCGTTTTTGTCGCCCTTGCACCCATCTGCAATGCCATAAAAAGTCAGATTTCCGTTTCATAACAGAACTTCAGCTTACGATATCTACTGCAGTAAAACACCCACCCCATCGATTTAGAAATGGACTGCTTTTATACAGCGTGCAGCATCAGCTCACGGCGACCCTGTACCCCTCGTAAGAAACGTATGAAATAATGCTATGGACGTCATAATTATCATCGAATGAGCACATACGTAAAAAAGTCAATTTTAAAATATATTGCAGACTTCAATGACAATCGAAACCACGGTATAAATACTCACTTTCGTTCTGACATTGCTTTTTAGATATACAGTTGCCTTTGGCATCTTGATAATAGCCGTCTGCGCAAATGCAACCTGGTTCGCATTCTATAGGGTCTATGCACAGTATTGGACCATCTATATCAGTGCATTTTCGCCTTCTACATCCACCGTTAGCACACGATGAAAAGACTTCGTTAGCCCGGCAAGTAGGGGTGATTGCTAAAAATAAAATGGTGCTAATTATTCTTTTATAATTGTGGAATAATTATAAAATAATACCACTCGTAATACTGGGATTATACTATGCTCAGGTACGCACTACATTGGCTAGGTAGGACACATTTGTTCTTTTTTTCGTCAAAATAGAATCCTTTCTTGCAGTCACATCCATTAAGTTTGCAAGATAGAGGACACGCTATCGGACCTTTCCTCCCTATGTCGGAACATTTTCTTCCACAGTTTCCCCCACAACCAGCTTTAGCATTTTCGTCGCCTCCACAAGATGCTGTAAAAATATTAAGTGTTACAATGACACCTTTATGATATTTCATTATAATCAATCACCTGAGCGCTTAAATATTTGATAACCAACACTGAATAGGTGTTACGTAGGTGATTATATTCACCAATACTCTCAATTTAAAAAAATATTCATCATATGTAACTCCACTACGTTAGGTAGGTAGGTAATGACCTGGGCCAACGGTTCCTTCCCAAACAAGTGGAAGCTGAATCATACACCTATATAATTGTCAACCTATCAAGAAACAACCATGGCAAAAGTTGTTATGGCAAACGCCAGTGAACTCCTCAAGACAAAGTTGTGAAATTCTAAGTTTATTTCCTATGTTGGCTATTGTCCTTTAAAACAGTTTTTAATTGATTTTAAACAGTCAGGTGGTTTGTATATCTTTGTTCTTACGGCATTGTTCTGTAGGTATACAAACGCCATCGGAGTTTCTCAGGTATCCTTCCTTGCAGATGCATCCAAAGGCACCGGAACAAGCCACAGCAGGGCAAGCGACTTCAAATCCGAGCTGCGCGCATCTTTGTACATTGCATTTAGTTTGAGGGCATTCTACCAAAACCTCATTTGCGTTGCAAGTTTGTGGTGGCTGTGATGTTTCTACAATTTGAAACATAGCCTTAGAAATAAAATTACGAGTATGACCTTGATTTAACAAAAGCTATAAATTGGACAATTTAGTTCGCAATATTAATGAATTGCCTTGATTATGTTTGATAAATGGCCGTTTTCACTTACCATTCCCTAGGCTTAGGTGACTCTTAACGACATTTATCTCTTTCTACCTCCTTCAGATAGATTGAGATAAAAATCGCTGAGAGACACTTAGCGCTAAGCAAATGTTAGTGAAAACGAGCATTGAACTAGTAGCTGAGTCCGAATATGTTGAATAATCAATTATTCAATACTCTTTTTCTTTCTTTCTAAAATGGCAATTTAAATATCCATACTAGATAAGTGTTTCATAGCTATTTGTGTTTCGCGTTTAAACACCAACTTTAGGCAAAATATGATGCTGCGTGGGGCAGATGTCTTATCAACCTATTATGCAACAGGCTTGACTTCGAAATTTTCAACTCTGAGTTTGATTCAGTGTTAATGATTAGCATGTTTCTTGAAGTTTTTTTTTAGTTTTTAGTAATAGTATTTACTTTTTCATTTAAAACTGATGAATGAGTGAAGAAAAATTAATTTGACTTTCACTTGAATGAGGTTTTATCGGGCTTAGTTGTATTGATATAATTGTGGCTTGTTTTTTTTTCATAAAATTAATATTTTTCCATTTCCTCTGTTTGCTCAACATGAGTTATCTTATGTATTTCGATAAGAATTAGTGTGGATGTATAAGTGGTTTACTATTGTCTACTTATTTGTCTTAGTTTCGTATGGAAAATGATTAACTAATAAAATAAAATAAATATAATTAACCAATAATTCTAACAGCGTTAACTGTCCGAAGAAACTCCATTGTCCTGTGACTAAAATTTAATAATTTGTACTAGAACACTAATTTTGATGGCCATTCCAAACCATATATTTTGTATCATAATTGTTTTCAATAACAAGAACGTACCAATGAGTTGAAAGCGATGTTTTAACGTTTTCGATGCTTGGGGCATTAACGGAGACAGTAACAATGTTAACCAGAGTCTGATTATATTTATGATCACATTTTACTACACAGGTGCCTAAAGCTAGCAGACTAAAGACTAAAGACTTTCCTAAAGTTGCTGTGAGCCCTAAAGCTCACAGAAACTTGAGAAAAGGGCGGAAAATGTGATCTAAATTAATTTATTACAATCCTGTTCAGCTCAAGGTTACTATGCTATGGGAATATCACTGAAGTGACAGTTCACCAATTATCATGTAGAAAATGAGCCGATAGTCATCAAACGCCTGATCTGATCTTCATAACTTATAGTTAAGAACCATCCTCATCGCGTCAGCTTTCAAACAAAAAAACAAACCAAAATCGGTCCTTTCGTTTAGGAGCTACGATGCCACAGACAGACACACAGATACACAGATTCACACGTCAAACTTATAACACCCCTCTTTTTTCGTCGAGGGCTAAAAAGTAGAGTGCGTAAATTTGTATCAAGAGTCGACTCGTATCATTATAAATACTATTCACATTTTGTTTACTCAGTTTACGCTACGACCTATGGTTTTCTTTTTTGAGTCTGATCAATGACCTTGTAATGATTGATACTTTTAGTACATTAACTACCTACATCATTGTAATTTTTGTTTTCGTTAAAACCGTTAATAAAAAATACCTCTTTTTATATTCATCTTATAATCGCGAAACGATTTAGGAATCTAGGAGTGGGAGTCCTGTTATCGGTAAGAGAGAAAGAAAAAATACTTCATATAAATAGGCCACTAAGAAGCACTTTTAAATAGCAGACTCGCAAAATTACTATGACATTTAAGGCATATTCAGATAAACGCGTATTCACGGCCACTGCATGTAGAGAAAATTAAATAGGTTTGCGGTATTATTAAAAATCCAACCAGTTTTTAATGCGGTATCTATTCAAACTAATTCTGCTATTTCTATATTTACGTATGATAATATCTGAACTAGAAAAAATTCACATCCTGGGGCGGGGATCGAACCCGCGACCTTTTACAGTTCGGGTGACTGCTCTAACCATCGAGCTACCCAGGACTTGGGATAACCCTGTGAAATTCTTCTAGTGTATCCGTATAACTGCGTGTGTATGTCTGCTATTTCTTTCACTTTCAGTTACGATCAGCGTCTATACGCTTTGTCTGTCAGTACAGAAGTAAAATAACTGAAAATAATACTTGCACAGTTACGATAAAGTGGCAGAGGTTGCTTTTAGGATATTTTCTCTAATTAGGTACAGCGGAACCTAGCTAAATAAAAGTAGCCCTTAATAAGTATTTATTGACCCAACCACTGCACTGGTTGTGTATTTTCATTATTGTAAATAATCCTATGAAGGTATAATTTTTCGCCGTGTTTCGGATTGAAGGGAAAGGTAGCCAGTGTTATTACTGAGCATGGACGGCATTTCATCTTATGCTTCAGGATGACAACGCACCTGCAATATCGAGTGATTTTCTCTTGGTATTGCAGGTGTCTATAGGCGGCGGTAACCGCTTTCCATCGGGTGGGCCGTCAGCTTGTTTGTCATCTATTAGTATATAAAAAAAGTTAAAGATAGAATACACTTTATGGTACACCAAAAATTGCAGATAAAACATAATGATTTTATAATTATTGTTAAAAATAAATGCACTGGATAACCTTCTTATTGTACATCAAAACTCACACACTCAAGACGGGTTGGCTGAAAGGGATTTTTCATCGAGGTAAGTCCTCACTTGCACACTACTGTAAATATAAATTTTTAATTTGTATTTGGTGCAATAAAGGGTTTATAAAGATAAATAATAATTATAAATAATTATAATAACGATCATACACTCACACCTATTATCTAGACAAAAGTAAGCATTATTAAGAACTTGTGTTATGAATACTAGTATCCATAACATAAGCTAAAAGGAGAAATAATTATGACATATGTAAGTGCATAAATATTAGATATATACTAAATAAACATAAAAACATCCATGACTTGTGAACAAATGCTCATACTCAACATACAAACATTTGCTCCTACCGGGATCGAATAGCCTGCACAACAAGGGGAACAGACCACTCGACCAGAAGGTCGTCTCTATATCTTAAATTAAATTTGTGTATATTAATCTAGAGCTAAAATGTAGAAATTCAGCTTAAAAACAGCATAAAACAGTATTTAAAAAAGAAATATAAAAGCAGACAAAATACTAAGAAGAATCGGACAAAAATAAATTTACAAATTTTCATTATATTACTGCCATGAATGAAGGTGTGAAATATGCCGTATTCCTAAAAATACTATTGTTTAGATGATGAAATGTTCATGAATACAACACAATAAACTCTACGTATAGTTTAAGATAGACAAGGAAGTGCGTGAATTGGAAAAGTTGAATAAAACAAGAAGAATAGAATAAAATACTTTTATTGATTTTTTTGAGCTGATGTACTCAGTCTCTGACAAGAAATTAATTAATAAATAAATTATAACCCAAATTACACATAAAGCTCTTTATTACAATATTTTTTACTATAGCACCACTTCGGAAGTTGTTTTTGCTTTGAAGAAGAAGTGGCATCAGAAACCTCTCCAGCTCTATAGCAAAAACTATTCTTGAAATCAACAGACAACTTTGAGCTACTTAAAAATTTGTAATAATGATTTTTATTTCATAATAAATTGATAATAAATACTTTGAAATTGTCTTCGAGCCACGTGTTTATGACGTTTACGTCTGTTGTTTTACTTAAACCAAGAGTACTACAAGCAAAAGTACCACAGGTACAAAAGTAATAAAATAACACCTATGGTAAATTTTCGACGGATAGAGTAAAAAGTAAGTAGAAAAAATCATTTAGCTTAATAAATAAAAATCTTACTACTGTAGACAGGAACAATCGCAAGGTTTGACACATTTTTGTTTTTCTTCGTCATAGTAGAAGCCATCTTTACAGTCGCAGCCGTATTGACTACATCCTATAGCACAGTCAAAGGGCGGTTTCTTGCCTACATCCGAACATTTTTTACCGCAATTAGTGCCACATCCAACTTGAGCATTTTTATCGCCTCCACATGATGCTGGAAATAACTTATCACTTAGTCACTATTAAAAAGATACCTATAACAAAATTATCTATAGCATCTAAATATTTCGTGAAATTTGTTTCGGGCGAGACAATGAGAGTAAAATATGACTTCACAGCACGAGAAAAAAAAGGCTCGCACGCGTACCCAACGAAGGCGACAACATAATTAATAAAAATAATTAAATATTTAAAAAACTGATTTAGAAAAAAAACTTTGAGAATAATTCCAGCGGCCTTTCTGATGAACTTTCTGTTACATTTAGTTTGAAATATTCTTCCGTTGGTCTGTAAAAGGAATGAGGAGGAGTCTTTGGATATTTCCTATCGATAAAATAGTTACCATCCATATTATGGCATTTGTAAAAAAAAAATGATTAGTCAACACTAACATATATAGGAGATAGTAAAAGTTTCTATGGGGTTTGGGCCAACTCATGAGCACCATTTTTTCGTAAGATTATTTTTGTAAGAATCTTACTTTATCATATCCATAAATCTTATCGGATAGAAGGGGCAAAAAAATATTTTAATATACTGAAAAACATCACAGAGAAAATGTCAAATGACATAATGCAATTTTGTTTTTTATGACTTTACTTTGAATATTGTTGTTTTCTTTGTTTATAGCCAAGGTCAAAATATTTCAAAAAAAAAAGAACTTAAGCGCACCCAAAACATTCATGGTCCTTTCGGACAATTTTTTTGAATTTCAATCTGATATTAAAGTCAAATTTTCGACAGCGCTATTGCGGCTTTGGGCTATGCACTTTTGGGCACTTTTGTCACTTCTATGTTGTCATTTAATACTTATTTGATTTTATTATTTTTTTGTAAAAGAGATTTGTGTCATTTAATGGAAACCGTGCTATTCAGTACATTATTGTCTACAATCTGAAATGTTGGTCATGAGCTGGCCCAAAATGTTACTATATCTTTGAAAACAAGAAATGTATCAAAAATAGTAATAAATCCTTATGGAAATTTAAAAATATTCGCAACGTATCGACTTAAATAATTCCATTCAGGTGCAATAGCCACACACAAATGGCACGGGTGCGGACGCGGCCCGGTGTAAGCTACGTTTTAAAATTCGGGTATCCGAGCTGTACCCTTTAAATTATGGCATCCTTTAAACGATCGTTTAGTTGATGTCTTGGTTTTTTGTTACCGTTATTATGGGTATTAAAAAGCGCAGAAAACGGTCGGGTTCCGAAAAAAATAACCGTGCAAAGCTGTTTCATCGGGTACGTTTACAGTCCCTGGCTGGCAAAATAAGTTAACCAAAAAGAAATCATATCTTGTGGCGATAACCGAAACCGCGACCTTTTACAATCCAGGACATGATTTCTTGTGCTATACTTACGGCATTTAGTAGCAGGTATGCAAACGCCATTGCGGTCTCTCACATATCCAGTTTCACAAATGCATCCAGGTTTGCTTGGGCACTCAGATTTACTGAGGTCTGGACATGCTACTGGAAAGCCCACTTCAGTACATGTTTTAGGTACACATACAGCTTCTGGACACTCCACGAATCTCTCATTCTTTTTACATGTTGGTGCTGCAAAAACAGATTGAAAGACATGGGGTTCGAGGTATTCTATGAGTATTTTTAAGCTCATCATTTATAATGCTAGGCAACGATTTTGATGCAGGTTCAAAGTTAATGGACTTGAAAATTAAAACTCTCCAAACATAAATACTCACGACAGTCGCAGGGCAGCACACACTTTTTCTTTTTCTCGTCGTAATAGTAGCCATCCTTACATTCGCACCCGTAAAGGCTGCATCCTATAGGGCACTTGAAAGGACCCTTCTTGCCGACGTCCGAACATTTCTTGCCGCAGTTTGTGCCACATCCCACCTTAGCATTTTTATCACCTCCACACGATGCTAAAAATATTATTAATTGAATCGTCATGTCGTAATCATACATCTGTGAAAGATGATCTTGACACTTTAGGAATCTCAATTTCTGTGTCATATTAGTTAACTATATCTGTTACTTTTATTGTCAAAATTTCACTACCTTTCTAAACTTCGTTTAATTATATTTCTTTGTCTGTTTCAGTTTCACTAAACTTTTTGGGAATCATTTTTATGAACGGTTCGTATATAATACATAATCTGTAACTATAATTTGAATTTACTTACGACATTCCTTTGCTGGTACGCAAACGCCTTTAGAGTTTCTAACATATCCACTGACACAAATGCATGCAGGTTTGCTTGGGCACTCACAGTTAGTCAGATCTGGGCATGCGACTGGAAAGCCAACTTCAGTACATTTTTTAGGTTCACATACTGCGTCTGGGCAATCCACAAATCTCTCATTCTTTTTACAAGTCGGTGCTGCAAAAACAGATAGTTTCATCATATTCGGGGCATTACAGTATTTTTAATCATCAAGTTTTAATATGCTACCAGTTCTAAGTGTAAAGTAAATTGACTGGACAGGACTAATAGGTTGACGAGATGAAATTCAAAACTTGTCAAATATAAACACTTACTACAGTCAGAGGGCTTCACACACTTTTTCTTATTTTCATCGTAATAGAATCCATTTCTGCAATCGCACCCGTTGTATCTACAACCACGGGGGCACTTGAATGGACCTTTCTTGCCTACGTCGGAACATTTCTTGCCACAGTTAGTTCCGCAACCAGACTGAGCATTCACATCACCGCCACATGACGCTGAAAATATTGATGGAAAACCTAAATTTCTTAGAAAATGGTTTCAAAAAATGTTCACTACTAGAAAAGATACACCTTCTAGGTGTGTTGTGATAGGTTGTAAATTTACATCTCTCTCTAAGACGTTTCTTTTATTCAGTCTTAAAATGTTCCAAGCATACTATAGAAAATAAAGCTTAGGAATAGAAATATTAGCTTTATTTATAGCTATAGCTTGTTAATAAACAACACATTGAGAAAAATCATCAACTAAGACATAATTGCTAGTGTTTCCATTAGATCCAAGACATAACTGTTAAATATGTAAGTGATAAACATCTTTGTCTTTCAAACAATGTGTAATATATACTTTTTCGATATTTACTTCGCATATTTTTCTATTCAAAAAATCTTAATATGTAATATACAGTTTTGTAACTTATTCTTTGACTGAAGCTAAACTCATCTATCTTAATTATTATTGACTGTAGTTCAGTCCTCGGTGTCGTGTCTGAATAGCAACAGATAGCAATAGGTAACACTAGTTGAACGTCATTAACAGCTTTGTTCATCCCGATTTACATAACTATTATTTATGACTCCTGTGCGTCTTTATCACGTATTGATATATGAATTAACAGATGTATATTTAATTAAATTGTAACGTTTTTTACAACTCAGAATTACTCATTAACATAATGTAATAATAAATTAAATTGTCTTTGTTTAATCAACTGATTGTATTACTTGCTTAATTAGATATAGTTGACTTTAAAAGTATTTCGTTTCTATGTGGTGAGTGACTATTTTGTGTTATGTGCAAAGCAACTAAATATATTCTTAATTTTTGATTTTAACATTATTATAAATGTTTGAATAATTACTTAGTAATTAAAAATATAATAAAACTAGAAAAATTTCACGTCCTGAGGCAGGAATCGAACTCGCGACCTTTCGCAATCCGGGCGACTGCTCTGACCACTGAGCCACCCAGGACTTGGGATATCCCTGTGAAATTCTTCTAGTCTATCTGTATTTGCGTTTATTTAAATATAAATAAAATTTCACGTCCTGAGGCAGGAATCGAACCCGCGTGAAATTTTTCTAGTTTTATTATATTTTTAATTACTAAGTAATTATTCAAACATTTATAATAATGTTAAAATCAAAAATTAAGAATATTTGAAAGCACTGCCCCAACTTAACCGAATCGTCGGTATTTGTAAAAATACTCGTTTCGGATGTTGAAATAGAATATTTCGACATTGTAGGGTGGACGTTAGCTCATAAACGCAAATACAGATAGACTAGAAGAATTTCACAGGGATATCCCAAGTCCTGGGTGGCTCAGTGGTCAGAGCAGTCGCCCGGATTGCGAAAGGTCGCGGGTTCGATTCCTGCCTCAGGACGTGAAATTTTTCTAGTTTTATTATATTTTTAACAACAAAATATAGTTTTTCCCCTAGTATATTTTAATTAGGGAGTACTTAGTATTATGTTTATTTTAATATACTTTGACTAATTTTACGGATATAAAAAATCTAATTATTAAAACTGTGACCAAGTTGGCGAGGTGACATGGTGAGATTCTTATTTTACAACGGAGCTCTTAAATGTAATTTGGCATAATTTCTATACTTAGCAAAAAAATACTTACGGCATTGGTCAACTTTAATACAGACTCCATTGCAATCTCTTGCGTATCCCGGTTTACACACGCATCCTGGTTTTCCTGGGCAGCTGCCGTCAGGCAGTTTTTCTTTGCATTTAATTGGGAATCCTAAGTCAGTACACTCTTTGATGAGACAGTATGTATCAACACATTCTACAAACTTTTCATTTTTCTTACAATTATCTGCAAAACAAAAAAAAAATAGCAACTTGTTATGATCACAAATTTATGAGATTTAAGGCTCATTTACGCGATGCAAATTTCTTGCCCGTAGCAAACAATCGAATTGAAGCAAGAAATAACTTGTAGATATAGTCCAAACTGCTGTTTAGCTCTTTCCTCAATTTGATTGTAAAGGTCAATAAAGAAACTTGCATCGTGTAAAAGGGTCTTTACTAACCTTCTGTTTGACCTTTTTACTTTTGTTTTTGTAGTAATAAAATTGAACTTACCTAAACTATGTAATCCGTAAAAATGCATCTTCAATGTTGGACAGTGTATTTATGTTCTTGTAATGAGCGCAAGTTTATGCGGTATTCAACAAATAATGCACATCATCGTGTAATTTGAATATATTATTATTTCGTGCTTAAATATTTATTCCTTTTGTATATGAAATTTTTCAGAATTGTTATTTTTGCTTATTTTGTGTTTTAAACTTAAAGTTTATGTACCAATTTAATGTTATAAAATTTGTATGTCGATGTGTTTAAATAAGTTCTTTGAAGTTCCAAATGACTTTCTCTGAAGTGTATTTGTTTAATTTATGTAATATTTTATGTAATAAGTATTTTTAATAACATCATGCAAAAATATGCCTAAGTGAAAATGAAATAAAATAATTGTTTATTTATAAAAATATTTGTTTTGGAGTGTACTATCGTAGATGACAAAGAAGTAAAATGTCGCAAGTGAAATTTCACTGTCGTGAATTAAAAGGTGAAAAAAAGAAACCATTGATGTAAGAACCAAAAAAATTCAAATTATTTTATTGAGTACTTACCACAATTTTCTTTCGGTACGCAAACGCCTTTGCTGTTTCTTAGGTAACCGTCAATGCATCGACATCCAACAACGCATGAAGAGTCACCAACCTTAGGTGGTTGTGCACATTTCACGACCCTTGGATCGAAGTCACACGTTCTTTGGGGGCATGGTGCATCACATGGGTCATATACTTCGTTTTCCGGGCATTGAGCTTAAAAAGAACAGTGCACGTTAATTAAGGACAAACATTTTGATTTGGTTCGTGTTATTTTGAGTTGTTATAAGAGTACATGCTTGTAACACTTTGATATTTTTTAAAAGTATTACTTTTTATTAAACAATATTCGCATGTCCTCGGGCGGCAACCGAACCCGCAAACACTTTGTATTAATATATTTTTTTATCTCTGACAATTTCACATAGTGAGTCAATCATGTCTGACCATGTTAGCTTTATAAATTCAATTATTTCCGTATAGCGTTTGGGCGCTATAGGTCTGTCAATTTTATAACTGTTTGTTTACATTTTCTGTTTTTTATACATGACTGTTTGATGCCAAAATAAATAAAATAAAAAAATAAATAATATATATTATTTATGCCTTGCTCACTCTGAATAAACCTTAATATTAGACACAATGGATTTTTATTGTTTTATGGAGTGCTGAAAAAAGGTTAAGTAATGTATGTAAAAGTAATTTTACTCATTTCTCAAATTTATTAAATTTTACAATTTAATATTGTATTGAGCTGTAAAATTTTACACAATAATAAAGTGCTTTTCATTTTTTAAATTTCAGTGCCTATACAACCAAGAAAAACCAAAAGCACACTATTGCATACTCTGAATCGGCCTGTTCATATATTTTAAAGCACAACTAGGATGGTTTTTCGGCCTAATGCCGTTAATGAAAGCGTTAGCGTAGGCAAAGAGTAGTGCAGAGAAGACGATTATTTCATTTTCATTAAAAAATGTGAAGTAGAATGCCTGCGCGAGTGCGATACAGCCTCGGGAAATACTTTATGATAATGATGATAAAGGTTATTTTTCAGTGCTATTAGAAAATCCTCTTCTCTGCGCTGCTCTCAATATCTATGCTCTGACGCTGCCAGACACATGCACGCAAACATTCATCTGTACCCCTAGTATAAGTTTCAATCGGAACGAAACGAACGATCATCTTCGTGTACACCTCTCAAATCTATAAGCAAAAATTGGTTTCCGATAATTCACAACAGAGGCGCTGCTGTCGTGTTCATAATAGGTTGGGGTAAAAGTTTCTTCGCATTTTTTTAAGAAAATTCAAACCATTTTTTAATATAGTCTATTTACATTTAACTAAAGTATGTAGGTACCATTTTGTTCGATAACTTTTTGCCATCTTGTAGGTAGCGACATGATCCCATTGCTATAGAAATTTTGGGGCTTCTGATCAAAATACCGCGAGAAGTGGTTTTGGTAATTCAGTGGTCAATGCAGTATTCACAATAGTGAAATATCGCTGATTTATTTTCTATGTATCAAAAACAGTACAACTCACCTTTACAAAAAACCCTCAAAGCACAATTAGCAAGTATGAAGAAGATGAAATAAATCTTCATCATTGCTACCAATCACTAAGTGTTCTAGTATATTCTATAGTCGGTTCTTTTATAGGAACGGAACACTTGTCTTAACATTATAAGCACTGATACTGCATTCAAATGTGACTTTATTGTTTTTACCGTACATTTAACATTTACATTTCACAGTGTTATCTTAATAATATATCACATTTTATTGTAGCTTCAAGAAATGAAAATAAAAAATTATTGTTTCACGCTTGTTCTCGTAATGTTTATATTGCAATATGTAAAGACAAGTGTAATTTAAATTACCTTCCATAAAAAAATAACTTTAATCTGAATACATAATAGGTTGGGGAAAAAGTTTCTTCGTATTTTTTAAGAAAATTTAAAACATTTTTTAATATAGTTTATTTACATTTAACTAAAGTATGTAGGTACCATTTTGTTTAATAACTTTTTGCCATCTTGTAGGTAGGGACATGATCCCATTGCTATAGAAGTTTTGGGGCTTCTGATCAAAATACCGCGTCATACAAGTGGTTTTGGAAGTCCTCTCGCGATGTTAACCTGACACTGCCCAGAGAATTCTGAAGAGAGCGAAACAGGTGGAAATCTGAAGGTGCAAGGTCAGGACTATACGACGGATGCATTAAGACCTCCCAGCCAAACTCTCTTCATTTTTGCTGAGTGGCTAAAGATGTGTGAGGTCTAGCGTTATCATGATGAAAAACCACACCCCTTCTGTTGATTAATTCCGGCCGCTTTATCTCAACTTCTTGCTTTAATCTCATCAGTTGTTCGCAGTAGAGTTCAGAATCGATGGTCCTGCCTGGTGGTAACAGCTCATAATGAATAATGCCCTTCCAATCCCACCACACACACAGCATCACCTTGTTGCGAGTTAACCCGGGTTTCGCCACAGTCTGTGAAGCCTGACCGGCCTTTGACCACGACCTTTTTCGCACGTTCTTGTCGTACGTGATCCACTTTTCATCACCAGTTATCAGTTTCTTCAAAAATGGTTCGGTTTCATTACGTCGTAATAAAGAATCACAAATGAGGACACGGTTAATTAGGTTTCTTTCAGTGAGCTCGTGGGGTACCCAAATATCGAGCTTTTTTGTGTGCCCATTTTTTTTAACATGCGCCAAAACTGTTTTGTGGTCAATTCCCAGTTCTTCAGCTACGTCGTACTACTGATATGCCGATCTTGCTCCAGTTTTTCAAAAATGGCATCAATTTTATCCGTAATAGGGCGACCAGAGCGACGTGCATCTTTGACATCAAAATTTTCGGATTGAAATCGCTTAATCCAAATTTGTGCTACTCTCACAGACACTGCAGGTCCATAAATTTTTTTCGCGGCTTGCGTTGCATTTTTAGTTTTTTTTGTAGTAAAATTTTAAAATGTATCGAATTTATTTTTTACATTCACCCATCTTGACGATACGAAAAACAAATGATAAACACACATTTTCCTAATTTGAATTTGGAATTATCTTTTTTAAAATCTAAACTTTTAATGATACCATAACCAGCCAGATACAAATAGTACAGCCAAAGAGATTTTATTACAAGTTCATACATACTATAATGCGAAAAGACTTTTTCCCCAACCTAATACAATTTGACAGTTATCACGACGACGAACGTTTTCGTTTCAATTCGATGGAAACGTACACTGAGCAATATGGCGTCATAAGCCATAGACTTTGGCTGTACGGCTAAGAGCTGCGAATTGGAGCTTCTGTATAAAAGCTCTGAGTCAGTGCAGCGATCTACGAGTTTGTATGTTGCGTTACTGCAATAAATTAGCTTGTTGTGATTATTTTGATAAGTCTGTGTTCAGCGAAGTAAAACAACAACGAAAAATATAGGATTTACAACATAAATTATGTGTTGGATGGATCAGTTTGTTTGCAGTATTGTTCTCTGGTGTCCTGTTTAATAAAAAAAGAGAAAAAAAGGGCTTTTGTAATTATAATTTTGAATTTAACTACTGAAATCTTAATCGTCTTTCGTAGTTCTTTAATCACCTAAAGGATAGGTAAGTGTGTCGCTTAGTTTAATACATAGGTAGTGTTTTGATGTTTTTATAATTGAACAATATTAAATAAGTAAGTATAGCATTGCGGCGTCAGTTTTTTTAATATTGTGCAGTCTTTGCTGAGAGATTATCTTGGTTTTGTGGTGCTGAGGAAGTTCGATAGTGTGATGTAACATTTTTTCAGAAGTTCTTACGACATTCCTCCCATCAGACGCAGTTGCCCTTATTGTCCCTGTAGTAACCGTTTCCGCATCGACAAGCTGGCTTGCAGCTTGGATGACTAGGTTTGGGCGGAGGCTTGCATTTGATCCGCCTATCGTCAATACCACATGTCCTAGCCGGACAAGATGTCGGGCACTTGTCATAAACCTCATTAGGTTTTTTACACTTTTTCTCTAAAATGAAATATTTTTTTCATGAGTTTCATGGAAAGTAAAGTGATCGCACAACTTTTGATTTTTGTTTTGTTTAAGATTATTTTTTTAATACTTTTGATTAAGTATAAACAACAAGAGTACGAGCTCAATTACATTATTACAAACAAAAAGTACCGTCAAGCATCAGTTTCCAGACACAATTGATTTTCAATTGTCATAGACCTCCAGAGGTATAACGCCGCTTGACAGGTTAATTTTAAAATGAAATAAATAGTTAGAAATAATTAGCATCAATAGTCAGATTATTGCGGTAGGCTATTTTAAGGTGCAAAGTTACAAAAATTCTAAAGTTGCTACTTTTTTTACCTGTTGATAGAGTATCTCAAAAGCTTATTTGTGTCACATCTGGCCCTTTTATTTTCAGGGATTAGGTGACTTACCGCTTACCAGTAGCCACCTTAGTAGTATTAAAATACTGACTACTACACTAATTTGTCTAATTCATATAAAGCCCGGGCAAAATGTATGTCTCTATATAATTTTAAGTCGATATAATTCGAAAAAGACAAATACCTAAATAAAAATGCACCAAAAATGACACAAATTAATATGTATGGTTGAGAAAATTATGTGCAAGAAAAAAAAAACTTTTGAATTTTTTTAACCTAAAAACCTAGCGCTATCGGACTACAATGCAGGACGATATTTATGTAAGCAAACACTAAGCGATATTTTTTAAATTTGTAACAAAGGATTTTCATTCAATTGGTTTTCTTTCTACATCTCCATCATTATGTGACATTCATCGTTTTGGATGTTTACATCTAGTTAAAAACAACAGTAAGCAAAACCTAGATTAAGGATAAACCATCGTCATTAAATTTTGAAAAAAAAATTTGGTATATTTTTTTTGTTTAAATCAATTTCTAGTAAATTTTCAATTTATTAGTTTACATCACCGAGTTAGTGGCCAGCCACTAAGTCAATATATTAATATCTAACTAGCTGCACGTGGAATGGTTAACTGTTAGGTTTTATATTCCAGGAACATTCGGAGGCGTCCCTAGAATACCATACCAGAGTTTCATCACGATCTGATCAATGATTTCGGAACGCATAGAAGTCAAACATAGTTATGTTAAATTCAAAACGCGAACGTCGTGATTGGAAAGTAATAAACTTAATAATTCAAAAATTTAACTGTTAAATTACGTCATTTTATAATATTTTAACAACATATTTTTATATACTTGCCGATAAGTGCCTTATTGTTAACACGTTCACGATCTAAAGTCGTTTAATGTCTTTACATAAAAAGTAATTTGAGTCGTGAATCAAAAAGATAACAAAATAATAAAATCTTATAATTAATCAGTAACGAAGCTTAAAAAGAAATTTATATTTGTACGTATTTTTTATTTGTATGGTAATTCAGATATTCCTAAAAAACTTATATCAAAACAAAAATAAAAACCGACTTCAAAAACCTGACACGGATTAAATAATTAAATTATAATTAAATTTAAGTAGGTAGGTACTCTACAACTTAGCACCAACTCCAAAAAATATGTGTCTAGGTGATGAGTACCTACTTAAATTAAATATTTTATCCTTTTCAGTTTTCTGAGGTGGTTTTTTAATTTTTGTTTTAAATTTTTTTTCATAATTTTGAGGGATAACTTTCTAAGGTCAAAGCTAGATGGGTGACCGTCAGCTTACATTGTTTTCTACTAAGGTATCTTTTCACTAAAAAGTTATAGGAAAGCAAAAATCCGCAATTTCGCATACGTAGATGACTTAAACCAAACTACCTAACTGATTTTGAAAAAAATAATAGGGGTTAAAGTATGAAGTTGCCGTTTTATTGTAATAGGTACTTCGCATTGACATAGAACCTTCATGGTTTGACATTTTTGAGTGAAACTTTTTTCAAGTAGTACTATGAGGTTCTTCTTTTAAAAAATGTGCAACATTTGATTATCAACTTTTAGTTGTTTTTTTTATTCAGCTTAGACAAGAAAGATGGCTACTTCGAAAATTCGAGTGATTTTCGAATACGTGTTCCGACGCGGAACTAACGCGGCAGAAACAGCTCGCAATATCAATGTTGCGTTTGGAGAAAGGACTGCTAATGAACGCTCCGTGCGATTTTGGCTTAAACGCTTTCGTGATGGAAATTTTGATTTGAAGAACGAACCACGTGGAAGACCGCCCACACAGGTGAATAACAATGAATTGAAAGAGATGGTGGAAGCCGATCCGGGCCAAACTTCCCAGGAATTAGCAGCAAGGTTTAACGTTACCTTACCAACAATATTGACTCATTTGCGTCAAATCAATAAAATAAAAAAATATGAAAAATGGGTGCCTCATGATTTGACTGATCTGCAGAAAGAAACGCGTGTTGAAACTTGTGTTGCCTTGTTGAATCGATACAGAAATGAAGGAATATTGGATCGAATTGTGACATGTGCCCACACAGGAGGAGCTTAGTGGCGTAGTGGTTTGAGCGCTCTGGTTTCGATCACGAAAACAAAGCAACTTTCGCCATGGTTGGTCCCTGGATGGGTCAATCAAATTTAGAATCTTGAGCTCCTCCGTGCTTCGAAAGGCGCGTTAAGCCGTTGGTCCCGGTTGTTGCTGCAACCGCTTTAGCCCACCAACCCGCATTGGGCCAGCGTGGTGGTGTTATGACCCAAACTCCTCATGTGTTTCTGCCATGTAGGAAGGCCTGTGCCCAGCAGTGGGACGTATATAGGCTGGTGATGATGATGAACTGTTTGGTGGTCTCAGCATGGTGTTATTCAAAATAGCTTTCTCCGATCTACTGAAGCAATAACGGCAAATGTCTACTGTACCGAACTCCGAACAATGATAGCAAAACTTGCAGTGAAACAGCCCCGACTTATGAATCGATCTTCACCTTTTATTGCTCTATGATAACGCGAGACCTCATACAGTACGAGAAACTATTTTAACTCTACAGGAACTGCAATTAGAAACCATTCGTCACCCTCCGTATTCGCGAGACCTTACTCCAACGGACTACCATTTTTTTTAGTGATTTGGACAATTTTTTACGTCATAAAAAGTTTTCTTCCCAGGAGGCAGTACAAAATGCTTTTACCGAGTTTGTAGAATCTAGATCACCAGAGTTCTATCGCAAAGGCATAAATGACCTTCCTTTTAGATGGCAGCAATGTATAGATAATAATGTTAGATATTTTGATTAAATAAATATGTTAAATTTAAAAAAAAAAGTGAATTTCAATTTTTCAGTACAAATCGGCAATTTCATACAAATATTATGGGACCAAATTTATCGGCGTACATACATAGAAAAAAAAACATACCAACCGAATTGAAAACGTCCTCATTTTTGAAGTTGGTTAAAAAACGACATTTTTTTACTGTTTAATAATAATTACTATTTTGACCGATTCAAACTTTTTTTTTATACAACTAGATGACAAACAAGGTGACGGCCTACCTTGAGGGTAAGCGGCTACCGCCGCCTATAGACACCTGCAATAACAAGGAAAAATCACTTGATATTGCAGGAGCGTTGTCATTCTGAGGCCTAAGATGAAATACCCTCCATGCCCAGTAATTACACTGGCTACCTTTCCCTTCAATCCGAAACACAGCAAACTGTTTCACGGCTGAAATAAGAAAGGCGGTGGTACCTACCCCGGCGACCCTACATACGGGCCTACCACCTAGTAAATACTCTTTCAATGCAAATTACATAGTTTTACGATTCTGGTGGGTACTTACTGTCACATCCCTCGTCTTCTTCCGAGCTTGCTTCGCTGGAGGCACTTGCATATGCGTAGGCAGATGATTCAGATGAACCAGCTTCTGAAAATAAATTTGTAGATGTAACATTCCACCAAAACACCAAGGATTTGTGTAATTCAAATTTAGCGCTGACGTAGCACCTAAACCTTACAGGAGATCACAGCTAATAGCATTACTATGCAGTGTTGTATTTCTGCGACGAGTAAGGCCGCCAGAGCTCGAGGCAACGTTGTGTTGGGAGCTGCTACTGTCAATATTGCGATTTCTCTTAATTTTTAGGGTGTGGTATTACAAGCCTCATGGGCTACGGCAACCATTAGCCATCAGCGATAAATTATGAAATCAGATATTCAGATATTTGGTGTAGTTGGTCATTTATGGCCAGACGACAATGATGTTAAGTAGAGAAATAAAAAGTCTAAAAGTTTCGAAATAAGAATAAAAATTTAGAACGACTATTCTAAGCCAATCAGACACAATAATGCATACATATCGTGATTGAGTACGCACATTTATAAATATTATAGAGCAAATAATGAATCTTGCTAAAAGACGGGTCGAGGATAATTAAAAAATAATAAAAAAAATCTAGAAAATACCTGCAACAATAGCTTGAAGTAATACGAAGGCCCCAATGGCCAAAAGAAGAATTACTTTCCCCATGGCTTCTAGAGAAGTGTCTGCTGGTAGACATAACTGCCTCTTTTATATCAAAATAATCGTGCACTTGTTGAAACAATCCACAATGACACGTCTCGGCATGAAAATAAAGTTCATCATTATTTTGTTTAAGCCACTTGTGTTGACAATATTATAAATTTTAAAAGTGTTTTTTTATGTTTTCACGACCATTGTATTATTAAGCTATTTCAATAAATAATTAAGTGCAAATAAAATAGTTGTTATTCAATTTCGCTTAATTAGTATGTAAGAAAACACTCATAGTTTCCTTTATTGTGATATATTAAATAATACTGGGTGGTAGTTAGGTTACCAAAATTAAACTAATATTAATTATGATTATCTCTACCTAAGTTGTACTTTCATTTTCATTTATAAAAGTCAAAGTCATTCTTCATTTATAATTAGCTGCCGGGGTTAATCTAGCTTCAGAGTCTGCCGCAAAGAGTAATGTGAGTATAGGTCTGCCGTTTTCAGTCTCCCGTCATGACAACCGAAATTTAGCCTAAATCAACACAAAAATTACCTCCTACTGTTTATCTATATTTTCCTTTATATGTCACGAGCATAATCTTCACTCAGATACCAATCAAAAGTAGCAAGTATTAGCGGGAGACCCTACTCCAAAGTAGAAGTTACTAATTTTATACATATATGTTTCTGCAAAGGTATATTGATATTGGTACTTGAAAGCCGCCCACGATAAATTATAATTATGCGAAAGCTTATGCTCAGCGGATCTTGAATATACCCTTGTTTAATTTTTTATCCCTGGTAGTTTTGAGTAATTTTGAAAAGTGTATGCAAGAATTCCAAGCTTTGTATCTAAGTTTCTCTGACTAAATACGTTAAAAATAAAATTAAATCCTTATTATTAGTCAGAAACAAGATTAGGAACCAGCCTGCCTAGTATTAACAATAAATTATAATTACAAAATAGTCGTAGGCTTAACCAAATCAACCCCATGCCAAGTTCTTAAAAAAATATTTGACAAGACATTTAGACGACAGTGACTTTTTGTACTTTGTCTGACATGTGTTATTTTTTTTAAATCGAATTTTACATCTTCGGATAACAAGTTTTGACCAGACTGAAATGTTATTTTTTATTTATATGCATCCATTTAAAATTATACTTTTTGTCTCATAAAATTCTAAAAAATATACTCCTCATATAAATTTTGTCTTGGGACCCCCCAAAAGTTATATGAGAAGAAGGAGTACCAGCCTCCATACATTTTCAGAACATGTCCTTTATTCCTGAAAATACATTGTCAAATTGTGATGGATTGTTGTCGGCTGACTGTAAAATCGACGGGTTGCCATCCACAGCCATCTGACAGCATCCATTTTGTTTTATCGGGCCAGCGACCACGTTTTCTTCGGAAAACGAATTCGTCTTGCCCAATCACCGTACAACGTTGCCGCAAGTTATTTTCAGATTAATTTTACTTGACATTTTGCAAAATTCGTAATAGCGAGAGCCCATTAAATAAGGAAGAAGAAGAAGAAATTGTGATGACATTTTGATTGCTCCAGTGCTCTCCATTGTCGTAAATGTTATTGTAATTCCAAAACCACCTGAATATACATATAATGTTATCAATAATAACATAATACAAACAAATATTTAAAATTCGAAAGGTTGTTTATCGCCTTATACATTTTAAAGGCTATCCTCCACGATCAATTTATTTTCGATTACTTAATTTTATAATCATAGTATAAGGTGTTTCAGTTAAAAATGCTATTATAAAAGTTACTAAAAATAAAGAGACATATTTATTGACCTTTTTATACTTATTAAATCTCAAACGACAGGCATCAATTATTAAGCCTTTTACTTGGGTGCAGGTGTATCATTCATTACAGACATTGGACCTAATGAACCATTGTTTTAAAGAACCCACAAAACTCCAATCGTACTTCTACATTAGCTGAATGAGGTATCCCTTTAATTTTATGGGAATTAGGTGCTGAGGATACAGGAACAAGTGAACATGTTATCGCTAGACATTTTGAAGAACTGTCTCAAAATAACCCCTTTAAATTGTATGTTCCAAGCATAATACTATTACATGCGTCACACGCCTTTAGTGTAGAGATATCGAAGGTCTACTCACCGCAGTAACACAACACCACAAACTATCATTGTTATTAGTTTTAGAAGATTGATACCACTGTCTAGTGGTGATATTAGATGGCGCATCCCCAGAAATGGGAATGAAAAACACCACAATGCCATACTTATCTTAAAAGATGAGACTATCATCTTCTCAATTTAATTTTCAACCCCCGACGAAAAAAGAGAGGTGTTATAAGTTCGACGTGGCTGTCTTTGTATCTGTGTGTCTCTCTGTGGCATGGTGGCTCCTAAACGAATGGACCGATTTTAATTAGTTTTTTTTATTTGAAAGCTGGCGTGATGTGGATGGTTCTTAGCTATAATTGATTAAGATACGTTCAGATCTAATCGATTTGAAATTTAGTTTACTGGTCCTTCGGTGGTATTTTGTAGACATTCAAATATTAAGCTGATCCTCTATCATCAAATAGTCTGCGAGATGCTCAATTCTTCACAAACTTAAAGCAGATATAGCGTGTTTGGGCTCATAAGAATAGTTTAAATGAAATGGTGTTAGATACTTAGGTACACGATTAATAAGGCCGAGAGCTATTTAAAATTTTCAATTTCATATTTTTTAAATGTTATTTAAAAACATATACAAACTAGAAAAAAATCATGCAATAGGGCGGGAACAAAGGCCGCAATCTTTTACGATCCTGGTGATTGCTTTGACCACAGAACTTCCGAGGACTTAAGATAACCATATGAATTCTTATAATCTTTTTGTTTTTTCATTAAAAAGCTTGCTTTTTTCATATAATATTTACCATCAATATATTTCTCAACCATAACCAAAATAACCATAAACATAAATTAAAAATTGAAAGTAGCCAACGGCCTCATTAATCATCTATCGCTATATCAGAGAGAATGAGTCTTACTATTGAGCTCAACAGGGTGTTGAACCTCATATCTGAATGGGGATCTAACAATCTTGTTGAGTTCAATGCTATGAAAACAAAGGTTTGCGCGTTTACAGCCAAAATATCGACGTTCCTTCCGGGCTACTCTTTCGGCACAGGGATCCATCAACTCGCTCGGTATGGAGATATGCAGCGAACTGAATTCCAGAAACGGCATCGAAACCGTGATCAAACAGCCTCACAGAAGCTCGGTGTCTTGAACGAGGTGGTTTTACATGCCAGACCAATTGTGCCTGCTGTATGTACAAAACTCAGGTCCGGTCTTGCGTTGAATATTGCTCGCACCTGTTTGATGGCTCCGCCAAGTACCTCCTCGGTGCACTACACAGGTGGCAGCGTCGTGCCGTCCGTATCATTGACGACGTAAGGTCACGAACAACCTAGAGCCTTTACAACTCCGTCGTGACATTGCATCACTAAGCGCCTTCTATCGGCTTTATCATGGAGAGTGTTCTAATGAGCTTTTCGCCCTTATCCCACCTTCCCACTTCCTACTCAGGGGCACGCCTGCCGGTCTTCGGAGTCATCAATTTACTGTCTCCACCTCAACATCGCGCACAAAGAAGTTTAGTAGCTCGTTTCGTGGAATTCTTTGCCAGCACATGTGTTCCATCCTTCTTATAGCATGGGTTCTTTCAAAAGAGGCGTTTAAAGGCACCTTATGGGCCGGCAAGGTGGAGGTGGTGCTATGCGGATGACAGTACTGGAGACGCCTACTATACGGGCCGTGCCAATACCCCTCGGTCTACAGTGGAGGAAAGTCGCGGTCGACTTGTGCCTGAAATTGAGAGTTCTCTAATCAGAGTCTCCGATTGGGGACGACTAAACTTAGTCCAATTTAACCCCACTAAGACACAAGTCTGCGCGTTCACCGCTAAAAAAACCCCCATTCGCTGTGTCTCCACGGTTCCTTGACCTTTCCATCTCTAAGAGTATCGGGATCCTTGGTGTCGATATCTCTAGTGACGTGCAGTTCCGCGGTCATTTAGAAAATAAAGTCAAGCTGGCATCTAAGAAACTTGGTGTGCTCAATAAAGCGCGGCGGTACTTCTCTTCGGGGCAAAGACTGTTACTATATAAGTTTCAAGTGAGACCCCATTTGGAATACTGCTGCCACCTATGGGCGGGAGCACCTAGATACCAGCTTGGACCGTTTGACGCAGTTCAAAGACGCGCTATGAGAATTGTCGACGATCCCGAGCTCACAAGCGGTATTGAACCCTTAAGCCTAAGGAGAGATTTTGCTTCCTTATGTGTGTTCTACCGTTTGTATAACGGGGTGTGTTCTGAGGAATTGTTTTACATGATGCCCACGGCCTCTTTCTACCATCGCACCGCTCGCCATCGGCAGGGAATTCATCCTCACACATTGGAACTAAAATGGTCTCGTAGTGTGCGGTTTCAGAGAAACTTTCTCCCGCGTACGCTCAGGTTGTGGAATGACCTCTCTGCAGAGGTTTTCTCGAATGAGTACAGCATGGGGTTCTTC
Source organism: Nymphula nitidulata (assembly GCA_947347705.1). Classification (NCBI taxonomy): domain Eukaryota; kingdom Metazoa; phylum Arthropoda; class Insecta; order Lepidoptera; family Crambidae; genus Nymphula; species Nymphula nitidulata. The sequence continues at coordinate 7,057,385 of OX374622.1, forward strand.
AAAAAAGGCGTGAAAAGGTTTTTACAGGGTCGGCAACGCGCAAGTGATACCCCTGGTGTTGCAAGCGTCCATAGGCTACGGTAACCGCTTACCATCAGATGGGCCGTATGCTTGATTGCCACCTTAGTAGTATAAAAAAAAGGTGGCTAGAACAGTGTTGCTTCAAGCTGCACAAGCTATCTCCACATATGGACTCTTCTTACTGCTTCACATCAGGTGGTGTTAAGTCATTTGCTGAGCTATGCATAAAAAAACTGCTGTAAGTTTCTAAAGAATTCAGCCGCAATATTTGGAAATACCACCGAAGTATCAACAACAACTTTCAAATTAACCGCATCTGTGAAAGTTAGCATGACCCTTTTGTCAAGTAGGACATAAGCTGATATTCATCAAACGCCTGAACTATATCTAGGAACCATCTTGATCACGCCAGCTCTCAAACAAGGAGACAGAATCAAAATAGTTTTTTCCTTGTTATTGCAGGTGTCTATAGGCAGCGGTAACTGCTTGCCATCAGGTGGGCCGTCAGCTTGTTTGTCATCTAGTTGTTAACTGACTTCAAAAAAGGAGGAGATTATCAATTTGTCTGTATGATTTTTTTTATATAAAAAAAAGTTCCATTCGTTTAGGAGCTGCGATGCTATAGACAGTAACACAGACATTTCAAACTTACAACACCTTTCTTTTTGCGTCGGGGTCAAATATAAATATTATGAAGAATCTTGCTGGCGTAAATGGCTTTCAACGCAAACAAAGCAACTTTCGCTATGGTCGATCTCAGGTGGGTTATTCAAAGTTTACTGTCTTGATCTCCTCAGTGTTTCGCAAGGCACCTAAAGCAGATGGGCCCCTTTGTTTCTGCAACCAGTACCCCTATCACGAAAATTTATAAATTTCGAACGCTTAAATTTTAAACAAAAGCCAGACAAAAGCTAACGTAACTACTCGATACAATGACGATTCGAAATTTAAACGTATTCGTGCTAGGGGTACTGAACTCCTCGTATATTTTAAAAAGACTGTATAATAATCGTGAATAGAAGAACCCTATAAACTTTGTCACTGTAGGTATAAAGTACAGAAAGTAAGAAAGTTATTTATTTTAGTTTCTGCCATTTCATTGTATAATGTATGAGTAAATAGACAAAAAACATTTCTTAAGAATGTTTTCTATTGTAATACTTTATCGTTAAACTAACTACAGATATTTTCTTTAGTTTTCTTTAAAACCAGTTTATAATCATTGCTTTTTTATAACTATACAAATAAATGCACTATTTTGTCATTGCTCAATATTATTTAGTACCCACACAATAATTGTATTGATGTTTTACAAATTATATTGTACTCGTAGAACGGTATACTTTTACTGTTGAAATAATAATTTAAAATACATTTTCCTAGAATAAAAAAATACATTGTGATAAAAGTTATTTATTCCTCATAGTATCTTATAGGACTCAGTATTATTAATCAGACTATAATAGTATGGCCACCGGGCACAGGGCGTGGTGCGGAGCAGGATGATTTTGTTATGTTAGAATTCTTATGTAAAGTCGACAGCACACCAAGCGTAACAAATTGACTCTACTCGCAATAGAAGCAGTTTTGGAGTGCAACTGTCACTAGATGCTATGTCGTCTGTACCGTGATACTAGCTACGCACCGCGACCGCTCTTCGTGAAACATGGGTACATGCGAAATGCGAATTCTAACATTACATTAATCATCTATCTAAAATTTAGTAGGTGGTAGGTCTGGGTAGGTACCACCGCCTTTCTTATTTCAGCCGTGAAACAGTTTGCTGTGTTTCGGATTGAAGGGAAAGGTAGCCAGTGTTACTGGGCATGGACGGCATTTCATCTTTAGTCCCAGGATGACAACGTACCTGAAATATCAAGTGATTTTTTACCGCTTACCATCAGGTGGGCCGTCACCTTGTTTGTCATCTAGTTGTATAAAAAAAATTAGCACCATCTCATTAAGACTATTCATAAGAGCCCAAACACGCTATATCTGTGAGTTTCTGAAGAGTCAAGGATCACGCAGACTGTTTGATGGTATAGGATCAGCTCAAGGTTAGTATGGGAATGTCAACGAAGTCACAGTCCACCAAATTCCAAATCAATCGTATCTGTGAAAGTTAGTAAAACCCTTTTATCATGTTTAAAATGAGCTAATAGTCGTCAAACGCCTGAACTGATCTTCAAAAATTATAGCCATCCTAGTCAGGTCAGCTTTCAAACAAAAAAAAACGAATCAAAATCGGTTCATTCGTTTAGGAGCTACGATGCCACAGACAGACACACAGATACACAGACAGACACGTCAAACTTATAGCACCCCTCTTTTTTCGTCGAGGCTAAAAATCATCCCACCCCATACGGCATCCGCACAGCTCCCGCACCACGCGCTCTGTGGGTTCAGACCCTCATGTATTTGAAATATGTTATTGTATAATGACGTCATGCTATAAGGCTTTCAAAGCAATACTGAGCTACTGAAAAAAAAGAAGATTAAAACCTTGTCGAGTTACCTACCCGCTCTATCGAGAACAAGAACTCAGCACCCGTCGAGTCGCACCACAGAGTCGCACCTCGTTACTGAACGTTTCGTAGCTTATAGGTTTATGATTAAGTGTTTACTTTTTTAATACAACTAGATGACAAATAAGCTAACGGCCTATCTGGTGTCAAGGTTACCGTTGTCTATGGATGCTTGCATGAGCATTGCCGACACTGTGATAGTTATTTGTTATACAAGAGTGCAAAGTTGGTTTTTAACCGCGTGCTCAATTTTGATGACCGAGCAAGCGAAGGATTCTAAAATGAGAATCCTGAGCGTTAGCGAGGTTATCAAAAGAGCACGAGGTGAAAAATCTTTGCACTCGAGTGCAACACGTAACATTTCATTACACCTCACATGAAATTACTAGTAAATGACGAGGAAATGACTAAATCGGTCTAAAAAAAGTACACCAAGAAGGTTCCGAGTCTGAGTTTTTAACAATTTAAAAAAGGTTATATGATAAATTTCAGCACCATGGAGGTATAAGTAAATAGGTTAATTGATGTTTTGAATTCACAAACTTAGTGCACACGATGTTCTTAATTCAATTTTACTTTATCCTCTACTCTAGACTAGATAAAAAATGCTTTTGCACTCAGATATCGAAGAGCAAAAATATTCTTTCCGAGATGGGGGGACGAAAAGGTAATTTAAATCTAGAGGCCCACTATGAAATGTTTTACGAAGCTATGGACCAAGATCAAGAAACGAAAGATCGATTACAAAAACAAAGCTACTTGCGCCATAGTCAATCCCGGAATGGGTCAAAATTTGTTCTCTCGAGCTCCTCCGTGCTTCGGGAGGCACGTTAAGCCGTTGGTCCAGCCCCCTTATTCTCAATTGTCGGATCACGGATTCGATTCGAAAAGTCACATGCCGTCTCGTTTTGACGCACCGCGATAAAAAGTGACAGGTATAGAGTTTCCGAAATTCGAATACTTTCCGACAGTTGAGAATAAGGGGGCTGGTTGTAACTGCAACCGCTTTAACCCACTAACCAGCATTGGGCCAGCGTGGTGGTGTTAGGGCCCAAACTCCTCATGTGTTTCTCCCATGTAGGAAGGCCTGTGCCCAGCAGTGGGACGTATATAGGCTGGTGATGATGATGATGATGATAGATGTTTTTAAAAGTATCTAGACTGGTGAAAATTATTAATATCCTAGGGTGCCCTTTTACAATCCGGCTGACTGGTGATGCTGAAGGAAGGTCACGGCGTCGGTTCACGTTTTGTTTTGTGACGGAGTGCCACACTATTTATTTTTCTATTGATAAATTGTTTTTTTGATCTATCTATAAATTGGATTTTTGGTTATCTGGTCGAGTGATTTGTAGGTGTCCGTGCCTACTGAACTGGAGGTCCCAGGTTCGAATCCCAGTATTGGCAGATGTTTGTATGATGAATACGAACATTTGCACAAGAGTTACGGATGTTTTGATGATAAAATTTCTAATATTTGTATTTACATTTTTTAGTACCTACCTACATATTTATTATTTAAATTTCGCTGTCATCTAATATCCATAACAGAAGCTCATATGATGCTTTATTTGGGTAAAATAAAATTATCATAAATTATTAATGTTGTTTCACGGCTCGGAGATTTTTTTACTAACGGAGTAGCTTTTGGACTTTATTTCACCTAGTGATAATATGGCTGACGCTATCGTCAGCGCTGTTAGCCCGTGTTACCCAGATTAATTAACCACAGTGGAACTGGCTATCTTACCTTTCAACTACCGGAACTGAACGATGCTATTGCAGTCATGGCGGCAGACTGAGGTAAGACCTTCAGCCGCCTCTGTGGTTTAGCGGTTGAGACTACCTACTTCAGATGTAGAGGTTTAATTCCCGTGGGGCAGAATTTTTTTGCTTGGATGGTTGTTTTTTGGGCTCTTCTACGTTTGCCTTGATTGTTACCACCATCTTGCCTAAGTCTGCCGCCATAACAATAATATTAACAGCATTGTTGAGTTCCGGTAGTTAGAGGTAAGATAGCTAGTTCCTCTATGGCTGACGAATCCGGGTGGAGCTCGTTTCTATTTTCGGCCTCATCATCACTTAACATCAGTTGAGACGAATGCCAAGAACTACCTTGTTTTTTTTTTAAAGTATTTAGTGGTAGCTTTCCAGGCAGACTTAGAGAAGCCCCACCACCGTTTTGAGTAAAACGATCAGAAAATTTCTACCCCCACGGAATTTGAACCCAGGATCTGATTTTGATTTTGGAATGGCAGTTAATGGTAATATTTGCTTGTATTTGAGAATATTTGATTCGGCATCCCTACCATGAAAAACCCAACTTCGGAAATAAACGAAAAAGTGAAGTATAAAGGTATAAAACACGAAACGACTGTAAAGTATGTTTCGATTTTTAACAGATATAAAAAAAAACAATATTATCAATTCGGCTGCATGTTTTCGCCTCAGTCTCCGTCATTTTTAACCGATTAAACGAAAGAGGATGCTGGAATAATTATTAAGTCATCATGTAAGTATGCGAAATTGCGGATTTTGGCCTTCTTGTATGTAATTTTTCAATGATATGTAAAAAAACAATATACGGTGACGGTCGCCCACCTAGCTTTGACTATAAATTTCTAAAAATAAACTGAAAAAAAACGAGTTCTAAAAACTAAAAAGGAGAAATAGTTAAATTCAAGCAGGTACATAATCCGTAAAAGGATATCTTTGGAACTGGAGCTAAGTAGTTTGTAGAAAAAATTGAAAGTGAAGCACCGACACGAAAAATATCTTTTATTAGAAACCTACGTAAATTTAATTATTTTTACCTTTTTAGTGTTTTGGGGCTGGATTTTATATTTCTTTAGAATTGAACATTTTGTTTGTGGTAATTGTGTCAGATAAACAAAAGAATGTGTTTCTTAATAAACATGTATACAACTTAATAAGTATTTTACGTTTTTGTCCAAAGCGGCTCTGCTCTCGTGGGTGTCGGTTATCGCTCCAAAAAATCCATCTAAAACTCTCCAATAGTTCAGCGGTTTAAGCGTGAAAAGCTAATAGCCAGGCAGATAGACAAACAGCGCTACTTTCGTAATTTTATAATATATATAGTATAGATTATGTAAAAAATATATCTACACTTATCTACCTTTTTTTAAATAGGCCACAAAGAAATCAAAATCGTTATTATCAAAATTTAAATCGGTAAAAAACACATTTTTGTAACTATCACAAAAAATATATTAACTAACAACGTAATAATTTTTTACTAGTCTAGACACTTTTGAAAACATCTATCATCATCATCATCACCATCCTACATATGTTTCACTGCTGGGCACAGGCATTCTTACATGGGAGAAACACAAGAGAAGCCACCACGTTGGCCCAATGCTGGTTAGTGGGTTAAAGCGGTTGCAGTTACAACTAGGACCAACGACTTAACGTCCGTGTCTCCACCGTGCTTCGGCACGGTGGAGCTCGAGAGAACAAATTTTAACCCATCCCGGGATCGACCCTGGCGCAAGTAGCTTTGTTTCGTAATCGATCTCTCGTATCTTGATCTTAGTCCGTAACTTCGTAAAACATTTCATAGTGGGCCTCTAGATTTAAATTACTTTTAAATCTGGGTAATTTAGTGACAAAACCATTTGTTCGTGGTTGCCACTCATAAAGTTTGTCTTTCAATTCATACAGCCCTAACAACCTGCGATGGATATTACTAATGAGTTCTGTCGACCTGTCGTGACGGTGTAAATGACAGACTGTGTTAACGCGGCTAGTTGACTCAATCTAGGTTACATCTTCACTATCTCAATCAAAGCAACTTTCGGGCCGGCAAGGTGGAGGCGGCTAGAGCAGTGTCTGAACTGCAATAGCTGTCTTCGTATATGGACTCTTCTTACCGCTTCACATCAGGTGGTGTTGAGTCATTTGTCGTGCTTTGTATAAAAAAAAAATAAAAGGGTTTAAAAGACAATATCCAGCAAGCTTACAGACAGCTTAAATTAATCATCTAAAAGTATGAGGATATCACAAAAAGGAAAGAATTGGTACTAAAACAACGATTATTGATGTATAGTAATATATTTTCAATAAACAAATGCAAGTCATCTGGTAGATAGTAGATGTTACTCGGCATAAATCTGAAATAGAAGTTATGTATGTATGAATAAAACAATAAGTGCTTTTTTCTGAAAGAGTCCTCTCAAACATAGAATACAATTTTGATAAAAAAAACACTAAGAAATTTCAAAACTATTATTTGGTTCATCGTGATGAAATATTATGAATTCATGTGGTATGGCAACAATAAAATCAATATTAAACTTTTATCATACAAAAGATATGATCTTACTTTTAATAATCTTGAATATGACGTATATTAAGTATCATACTAAATGTAAGTTTAACAAAAATCACCTTATCCATAGTTAAGTCCACAAAATATCAGAACTTTTCGGACTTTGATACAATATACGTATGGATGGTCAGCTCTGAAATATATTTCTTTGGGTGGATTGACTCTTACGGATGTAAAACGAGCGGCGACAAAAGCTGTGGAATGGAATAATGAAGTGAAATAATAAAAACAAAAACTACTAACTAGTTAGTTAATCACCGGCCAATTTCGTTTTCGTGAAACACACGATATCTTATCCAGAGTAAATTCCACAGAAGATAAGGAACTTTCTGACTTTTATGGCGTACACAAATGGATGATCTGCCCTCACAGTATATTCTTGAGGTGGTCGAGGCAAAGACTTCGTTCCTATGACAACAGCTGGAAATATTTATATTTTGAGGTTAACTCCACGAGAAGCCACTTATTTGCTGGCCCTAATTGTTATTATGCTGTTGGATCAAAGGTCTGTATCATCGATCCCTAGGCTAGTCATATAATAATTGAAAGTATATAATGAAAATTATAATACAAAACAACTTAAAATAAAAATAAACCTATTTTTAAGAATCAAAGTATTTTAAGTTTAAATCAGTAGGTTGGACAGATTTAACTTTAAGATGGATTTCATTACATGGTCTTACGCTATTTGGAAACTGAGTATTAGTCTTATCTTCACAACTATAAAAATACTGTAGTTAATTGGTACTAATTTTCGGTGTCATGTTTCTGTGTGAAGAGAGGTGGCCTAATCTTAAAGGAGCAGCATTTTATAAAAGATACTTTGCAAATTATCAAATTGTGATATTTTATCGTTACCATTAGCGGCGGCTGCTTCGGAACCCTTTTCGTCTACAGTAATAGTAGCTTTTTGTATAGCAGCTGTTACATACAAAGGTTCATTCGGATTTATCATTCCATCTAGTTGAGAATTTTCAGTGAAAATGGTTTTCACACCAATCTGTAAACATGAATAATTATTGAATATCTACTTTGGTTTAACTGGGACATACTTCTCAAATCCACAAGACAAAAATATCATACCACTGCTAGTAAGGAAAATTATCTCATAAATAAACGATAAAAATATTGCAGTGTATGCATTTGTAACACTTACTTTTTTTAGGACGTCTTTTAAGTTAGTCTTAGTGGAAATATCAAATTTGGGCATGAATAGATTGACAGTTTCATAGTTAGAAGTACTAACTGCTCTATCTAGAATTGCGCCATCTTGTAATTTTTCAACTAAATTCAATATACCATCTTTCTGATTAGGTAAAATAACATGGAATGTAATGTTTCCATCCTTATATGGCAGTTCAACAATCTGAAACAATGGGTTTATTTTTATATTCTGATAAATTTTTGTTTATTATGACAGCAATATTTATGTATGACATCCGGCTATCGATAATATGACATCGGAATACCATTGTTATTGAGGTTGGATTTGCCAAACAAATTCGCAGATACACAACACTCTCTGTATACAATCTCTGTATATTCACCATATAATTAGCCTTATTTAATTATTACCTGTGCATCTATGTCAGCATAATTGAAATAGTTCATCTTGCTTTTTTGTTGCATCATATCTACTTTCTTGGTCGATTTACTGTCAACGTAAAAGTTTGCCTTTTTTGTATTTTTAGAATCGAACTCTTTTTTCCATGTACCCTAAAGGATGAATACTGTGTATTAGGTTATTGTTCAAATACCCATGACTTTGTTTATAATTATTAAGTCACTCACCTTGAAGTAAATAGCATTAGCTAAGACTAAGCGGGTCAAAGAGTCGAATAAATCTGCTGATACTAATTCGGTAATTTTACCTTTAGTTGCACCTGAAACCTTTTTAAACGACATTTTATTATAGCTTATTTAAAAAAGTACATTATCTTCTGTTATAATCTTGCTTTATCTAAATTGCTAGATGATGTAGTCGTTATATTTACCCATTTGTTGATAATTTCAGCTGCTTGGGCAGCATTATTAAAGTCAATACTTTCACCTTCGGCTCGGAAAATTTCTTTAGAGTCTCTTTTGAATGAATCTGTTAGATTGTATTCTTTCTTTACGTAAACTTTAGCTCCAACACTCAATTCGGTTCCCTCAGATGCTTGTAAACTATCTAAGAGCAGCGGGAAGCCGCACCTGATCTGCAAAGTATCATTTTTTGGCAAAATTGTAAGATTTAGCAAAATATCTCAACTAGAAAAATTTAATGTAGTGCAACGTTTCTAGTGAGAGTACACGTTAGCTTGTAATGCAAATACAGATAGACTAGAAGCATTTTACAGGGTTATCCTGAGTGTCTGGTAGCTCAGATGGGTAGAGCAGTCACTCATATTGTGAAACGTAGCTTTTATACAGAATGAGTCAAACCAATGCACTCGAGAGAGATTTGTTAATTAAGACGGACTATCGATTGATATCATGATAACTACAGAATACTTATTTTCTACATTTAGCGGGTTCGGTGCCTGGCCCAGGTAGAGTAAGTGATTTGCAAGATTTTTTTTGTTATTTCTATTGTTCCATTGTTATTCAATAAAATAAAGAAATGTTTCCTTGGACTATAATTTTGTATCTACAATATTAAGGATACTTCCGCTCGGGTGGGCATTGTTTCGTCTCAGCCACTTCATAATAATGATAAAAATAAAATAAAGAAATTATAACACAATAACAGATAGCTTGTAATTGTCTAATAATTCGCTCTATAAATTTCATCTTACCTCTTGTTTAGTCTTCAAGTTCAAGATTTTTATAATTTCTGAAAAAGTGTTGCCTCGAGAGTATAAACCCAATTGTGCTAATGGTGTCAGTACTGAGACCGCTGAAGTGACTACACTTAATCCAGGATTAGCTTTCATAACTTGCTAAAAGACAACAAAACACGTAAATTAAACAGGTAAGAGAAAAACAATTGTAATACTGAAAGTTGATGACGATTTTAAAATAAGTTTTTCATATTTTGCCTTGTAATTTATTAATATGAGCAGTCATATTACGTTACGTACGTATACAGGGCGTCCCACGGCCATGCCACACGGAGGGAAAGTATATTAATAATTGAACGTAGGATATTTTACTAAAAGAAGACATCGTTTTATTTTTAATAATAAGTAGAACTGCATTCACAGATTTTTTAAAAATCGCCTACTTCAACCGGGAATCGAACCCGCCAAATGTGATAGAAAAATTACATGTATTTTATTATAGCGTTTGAAAGGGCTACTCATAAGCATTATTTTTTCCTAAATAACCTAGCATATTAAATGAAACTAAGATCATAAAAAATTTCATTTTATTTTAAAAAAAAATAATTTATTAAATGCTCAAAATGTAATCCGTTCTGTTGTATACAAATTCTCACTCTTTTGATAATTTCTCTCCCTGTCGATTTACTTATTTTTGCATGGTGGATGTTTGAAATAATACGTCTAAGTTCATTTTGTAACTCCTGCACACTGTTGTACCGGTTCCTGTAAACTAAATCTTTTACATAACCCCATATGAAAAAATCAAGTGGGGTTAGATCTAGGGATCTCGGTGGCCATCTAATTTGTCCAAAAGGCCGATCCAGGAAGGAAAATATTCATTAAGAAACTCGGCTGTTCTCCTACTGTTATGAGCCGGAGCCCCATCTTGCTGGAATATGAGATTTCGTCGATCTGCATCAGGAAGATTATTAATCTCATTTCCTAAAATCTCAAGTATTTCTAGATATCTTTCCGTGTTCAGAGTTCCTTCGTAAAAATGTATTAAGAGAACCCGGTTACTTACAATCCCACACCAACAGTTGAAAGAAAAACGCACTTGATCATTAGTCTCGCGGATTCGTAAGGGATTCTGTCTGGACCAAATGCGATTATTACGCCGGTTCTCGTACATACCTGTTGGGGATTGCATCAGCTGGGGCGGTACTCGAATGAAGATCTTTATTTTCCTCGTTTAAACGTATATATTTTCAAAAAAAAGAACGTTACAATATTCGCTTTATGAGACGTATAGTGATATTCGACAGTGCCGGTGGTTGTAAGACGAATGAATGTCCGAAAAGACGCGCGTCAGTGTCCGAGCGACGTCAGCGTCCGCGTCGCCGTCCGGTGGTCCGTATCGCTCTGCAGGCGGCTCCGATTCCTTCACAAGGGTCCGATTCTCAACATGCCCCCGGCCTTGGAATCACCAGGTTCCAAACCCTCGTCTTCTCCTCTCCTCAGCAATTATTGAAGTAACGGGCAAACCTTGGAGAAAGCTTGCCGGAAGATGCCAGCTGCTGTACGTATATCCGCTACCCGGTTCACGCCATCCTTCCCTGGAATCACGCGTATGACTCGACCTAATCCATTTAAGTGGAGGAAGGTTGTCTTCTTTTATGAGGACCAGACTGTCTTAAGAAATATCCTCGGTCTTAGATTTCCAGTTCATCCTCTGCTGAAGCTCTCCCACGTACTCCTTGGACCAGCGCTGCCAGAAGTGCTGTCGTATCTGTTCCAACCGCCCGTAGCGTGTCAGTCGTGTAGCAGGTTGTGCAGTGATGTCTTCGCCGGCAGTCGCAGTAAATGGTCGACCAATGAGGAAGTGACCAGGTGTCAATGGGTTGAAGTCAGTAGGATCTGCAGACATAGGGGACAAGGGACGGGAATTGAGGACAGCCTCGATTTGCGTCAAAACCGTGCTCAACTCCTCGTAGGTTAGCTTAGCGTTACCAACTATTCGTCTCAGATGATATTTACACGATCGTACCCCGCTTTCCCACAGGCCGCCAAAATGAGGGGAACAAGGAGGAATGAATTTAAAACTAATACCATCATTGGCAGCAAAATCAATTACTTTCTTAGAATTATTTTTTAACGGTAACATAAATTCTTTTTCAGCCCCTACAAAATTCTTCGCATTATCAGAGAATATGCTATAGGGTTTACCCCTTCGACTTATAAACCGTTTAAGAGTAAGAATATAATCGTCTGCAGTAAGACTAGTGACAAGTTCCAAATGAATAGCCCGAGTCACAAAACAAATGAATAAACAAATATAGGGCTTTGTCAAACTAGCCCCCCTGCCTTTCCTATTCAAAATAAAAATAGGTCCCGCATAATCTACCCCAGTACTTAGAAATGGATAGCCAGGTTCCATTCGCTCAGATGGTAAGTTACTCATAATAGGTGTTAAAATTTTACCTTTTATACGAGTACATGTTACACACTCACGTATTATCTTCTTTGCTAAGTTCCTTGCATTCAAAGGCCACCAATTCTCACGAATATTGGCTAATAAAAGCTGTGGACCCGCATGCAATAGTCGAACATGTTCACTCCTAAATAACAAATACGCGAGCTGATGTTTACTACACAATAGGATTGGGTGCTTCTTATTATAATCGAAACTAGACGTATTACATATTCTACCACCAATCCTAATTAATTTATTCTCATCTAAAAAAACATTTAACCCTAAAACACGATTAGTTTCTACACATTTTTTAATACACTCGCTATTCATCAAACACTTATAAACCTCAGCAAACGACTGTTTTTGCATAGATTTAACTAACATTATCTGCGAAGCGGTGAGCTCGTCAACAGATAGCAAACCGGTTTGGCGATCCCCGCCACTGCCGCGTCTCGAGCGCATATTTTTATAAAGCGTAGTACATACGCGCCGACTCGCTGTAACCTATTAAATGATGAATAACGTTTAAAATCAAACAGACTATCACTTATTGTACTTACTAAACTAGCAGTTATTGAACGTAATTCCGGTAAATTTTCCGTATTAATGCAATTAAAATTATTAATATCAATTATAAAATTCGAATTATTATTTTGTAAATAGGATGGTCCATCCCACCATAAGCTATTGTCTTTCAATTTATCTAAAGCAACGTAACGTTAACGTGTAATCAAACTGAGTCTCCAGTTAAATCGTTTATTTCAGACACCCTATTCTGAACAAACGTCTTTAGCAAGTGAGGTGACATTCGTATCCAACCCATAACTATAGTGGAATCTGTCCAGAAACACACCCTTGAAAAAGTTAGTCGTAAAGACTCGACTATTTTTCTATAAAGACGAGCACCTATTAATGCACCGCATAATTCCAGCCTAGGTATGGAAACTGTTTTTATAGGCGCCACTTTACTTTTTGCACACAATAGCCTGACCGTGACAGGTGAATTGTCATCATATGTTCGTACATAGGCGCACGCACCGTAAGCGCCCTGTGATGCGTCGGTGAATATATGTAATTCTGTGTACCGCGTGTGCACGCCCCTTACATGACGTACAACTCGTAGCTCGTCCAAACACCGTAGCGTATGAATGAACTGACACCATTTTATAGAAATTTCCTTAGGCACAGGCGTATCCCAATCGATTTTACTCAACCATAATGTTTGTAACAATGTTTTTAACATTATAGTTGTAGGTGCTAAAAGTCCTAACGGGTCGTAAATCTGTGAAATAATAGATAGCATCGTACGTTTACTTATTTGTGATAAATTTATGTGCATATAGATTTTAGTGGTGTAGTACAGATCGTCACAATTGCTTTACCAGCCTAATCCGAGTGTCTTATTCTGTGCCTTATCATTAGCGAAGTGTTGCCTAGACGCCTCATCGTCTAAACTAAATTTTAAATTCCAAAATAATAAACTAACTATTTAAAACAATTTGTAATTTATTTTTGCGATTTGTTTTTGTTTGTTGTTTTTTGTAATTTTTCAAACATTTAAAATAATGTTAAAATCAAAAATTAAGAATATTAAAATGCCACATGCGTATTAAAGATAAAAATTGCCTTTTGGCTAAAGTAAATGAGTCACTGAGACAATCAGCTGACTCCTTTAGATGCATACAAACTGAAAACCTACCATTTTCGTCACGTTTACCGGTACCAACAAATGTTTCTTCACACTTTCGTTCGTTGTGCGTCAAAACCGGTTCCGTATTTAGCGGTAAGTCCTCCAAGTCCCAAAACTTACAGAGCTGCCTGTCTAAAGATTGCGTATAATTAAACTGCACTTGGTTAATAGACAAGTGCCTAGTGTTTATAGGGCCTGATAGTAACCATCCCAGCTTAGAATTCTGCAGGTATGGTCCGTCCGATAATCGTATCCTATCGTCGGTTAACAGTTCCCAGAATAAATCAGCACCTATCAATAAGTCTATCCCGGTTGAAATATTGAATTTAGGGTCTGCAAGTCGTATATTATTCGGGATACGTACAGAATCGAAATCTATGTTTGTCGAGGGCAAATTAGACGTAATATGCGGCAGGACAAAACAATTTAATCGTTTAGTATAATCGCATGTTTTTGATCGTATATAAATATGACACGGATTATTTATCTGTGTGATGGCTTGACCTACACCAGATATTCGAGTAGTGGACTGTATCTTAGGCGTATTTAATCGTTTAATTAATTTTTGCGTAACAAAACAGTGCTGGCTACCGCTGTCGAGTAGCGCACGTACTGTATGGAACTTATTATTGTTATCTGCTACCTCGAGTAACGCTGTTGAGAGTAACACTTGTTGTGAGACGGTGACTGACTCAATCGGTAAGTCTTTGGCAATGGAATGCAACACGGTGGACGAATTAGTGTGTGTGTAAGTATCGCATGCCCTGTCTGACGACTTATCAGCCGTATTGAGGCGAATTATCTTCGAATTACCGTCTAAATGTAACAAACTATTATGTTTGCGCTGGCATTGCTGGCATGCACTAAATAAACAATCGTTAGGCAAATGCCCAGCTCGCATACAATTTTGACACAATTTATTTTCGTTTACAAATTTAATTCTTTCGGAAATACTTAAGTTTAAGAAATTGACACACATATAAAGAGAATGGTTTTTACCGCATAATAAACAAGTACGACTATTCAATTGCACACGCTTGTTGCCGTTGGAAGACTTGCCTTTCATCAAATTATTGCTCGTCGAAACATAGCTACCCGCATTTGGTTATGATTTTTATTACTTTTACTATAAATATTTGAAGTATTATTTTCGTTTGAACTAGATTGCGGTTTATTTAAACGATTTCGATTAATCATTTCTAGCATATCAGCTCTGTTTCGAAGAAAAGAAAGTAAGTCCTCCAAACATACCTTCCTAGTGCCGTCGGAAATAATTGAACCTATATGATTCTCCCATTCATGCTCGGTGGATGTATCTAATTTAGACACGACTAAATAAATAATAATTGTGTCCCAGGCATCTGTGGACTCGCCCAACGTCTTAAGCGCTCTTAAATTTCGCAACACAACGTCTACTAACTTCCTAATTTGCAATGGTGCCTCATATTTAATGCACGACATTGTAAACAACGATTTCAAGTGATTGTGCACCAAAAGACGTGGGTTATGATAACGATTCTCAAGTAACTCCCAAGCATGAACGTAATTATCAGCTGTGAATTCTAATGCGCTGATTACCTGCAGTGCGCTCGCGGTAAGCGACGATTTTAAATAATGAAACTTATGAATCGCATTTAAATCTAAACGGTTATGTATCATGGTTAAATAAGAGTTTTTAAACTCCAACCAACTATCATATGAGCCATCAAAAACTGGAATCTTAACCTCGGGTAATCGAATATTTAAATTAGGTTGAATATCTTTAGATACCGTACTTCGGCTGATATTTTCTATAGAACAATTTGCAATAGACATAGTACTAAAATAAAATGACTCAATTGATTCTAAGTACTCAAGGTTATTACTAAGTTCAGATTCAGGAGACATGTCGTGAATTTTGCCTTGTAACTCGGTCAATTGCCGAAATATGTCAGTAGCCGACTGCATTCGCAACTTTAATTCCCCTTTTTGATACTCAGATAATTCAATACCTTGGCATGAATCAACATATTTTCTGAAATGCGTTAATCTACTTCTTAAATATCCTCTTTGTTTTTTAAGCTGAGTAATTAAATCGGTATCTATAGATTGCGAAATTTTACTAGGGCTTTTCGAAATTGAAACTTTTAAATTTGATTCCTCACTCATTTTAGTGAGTACCCACACCTTTCATTAACCGACCGTCGGTTAATGAAAGGTGTGGGTACTCACGTGAAATATCTCCGATTACGCGGCACTGGCAGCTTGCACAGCTCAGAACTAAAGCACAAAAAACACGGTATTAACACAAATCGATTATGATCGGGAAAGGGCAGGAAAGAAGATCTGACCACTGACTGATGCGACGAATTTCGGTTGGCGTCTCGATGATCTGCGCCTGCGCTGGTTGTCCAAGTTATCCGCGCCGAAGGTCCAAAATGTTGGGGATTGCATCAGCTGGGGCGGTACTCGAATGAAGATCTTTATTTTCCTCGTTTAAACGTATATATTTTCAAAAAAAAGAACGTTACAATATTCGCTTTATGAGACGTATAGTGATATTCGACAGTGCCGGTGGTTGTAAGACGAATGAATGTCCGAAAAGACGCGCGTCAGTGTCCGAGCGACGTCAGCGTCCGCGTCGCCGTCCGGTGGTCCGTATCGCTCTGCAGGCGGCTCCGATTCCTTCACAAGGGTCCGATTCTCAACATACCGTTGTTACTAAAGTTTGACTCGTCTGACCAAATAATGGTGTTCAAAAAATTTTTATCCTCAAGGATGAGTCTCTCGATATGTTGGCAGAAATTAAATCGTCTTTCAGCATCTCCCGGCCGTAATTTTTGCACTAATCGCCCTTCAACATAACTTTTAAACTTGTATTTTTTCAGAACGCGATGTATTCTACTCTTTGAAAATCCAATTTCTTCTTCACCTTCCCTCACTGAACTCTTCGGGTACGCTTCAAAGTAAATCAGAATGTTGAGTTCATCATCGCTGACGTTTATTATCTACTGTGGTTGCTGTAAGCGATGATCAAAACGTCCTAAATTTGTTAAATTATCCACCATTCTTTTCAACACATATCGAGATGGTGTGCGTCTATCGGGATATCTTTCGCGGTACCACCGCAAAGCTAATGAAATGTCTTTGTGATTTAAAAAGTATGCTTCTATTAAAACCAAATTATTTTGGTACGCCATGGTAAGTAAATTAACACAAAAATTGCTAATAAACGAAAATGAAACTCACAATAAACAAAAGAACAGACGCTTGAAAATTTACCTGTTCCATTTTCGAATTATTTCTTTTTACTAATATCAGCCAGTTGCATGGTAATTGTGAGCTCATGAAGAAATGCATACAAGTACCTACTACACTTCATGTATCGCTTTATTATTATCATGTACTTACACCACGGAAATCTCGTATCTCAAGTGGGTAGGTCTTTGAAATGATAATGTTAATTGTTGGAAGCATGGCCAAGTCAGAGGAAATTTCCCTGAACAAAATTGTAAATAAAATGAAAAATTTTATGATCTTAGTTTCATTTAATATGCTAGGTTATTTAGGAAAAAATAATGCTCATGAGTAGCCCTTTCAAACGCTATTAAAAAATATAAGTAATTTTCTTGGCGGGTTCGATTCCCGGTTGAGGTAGGCGATTTTTAAAAAATCTGTGAATGCAGTTCTACTTATTATTAAAAATAAAACGATGTCTTCTTTTAGTAAAATATCCTACGTTCAATATTTAATATACTTTCCCTCCGTGTGGCATGGCCGTGGGATGCCCTGTATACTAATACATCCGTAATATGCGTTGATTTTAACTACCGTCATAATAGGACTGTTTACGTTTTAAACTATTTTTCGAATCGATGAAATCTTTAAATACATGAGACTCGATGTCCGTTTATTATGCCATGTATGTACGTACATGCGGTGAAGTTGCAGCCTATCACTGTATTCCATTTTTTGTTTCTCTTAGCTCTGAGAATGTTTTTCTTGTAACACAGTTATGCATTCCAAATCAAGTAAATAAATAAACTAAATAATTATAATAGAACAAAAATCGGCGATATGAAAAACCGATAAAGTACATCATTCTTCAGTACTACTCGTACAATCTACTAATCTTTTTCTTAGCACATGATGAACGAAATACTTTTCTACATCTTATGTAATCACACAGCTTAATTAATATGTAATATGTTTAAATGTGCTACTAAGCAACTGATTAAAGATAAACAATGTTTACAGGTAATATATATTTTTAAATTCCAATAAAATATCTAAATCATATATTGCCTACAGTGTAGTACTTACATACAACATTTTTCCAGTAAAATCATAGCTTCCTTGTCTGAGAAGGACCAGTTGAGATTCTGCATTATCACATGTACCTTCGTTTGGATCAGTTGATTGACCTAAGTAACAAATTATTCTACTGAAATGTGTTGAATTATTATAACGTAAATCATAAAATAAGAAATGCGTTACATAAATATAACTCATCAAGATGCGCCATATCAGATACAATAAATTTCTAATAATTAATTAATTATGTGAAACGGATTAAACGTACGACCAGGAAATAATAAGACTTATCAAAGGTGCTGCGATTGCATTCTATAATAGACCAACGATTAAGCGAGGGTCAAACTGAAAGTTCTTTGAAAATCAAAAACTGAGCAAAGTAGCAAGTTATTATTTTTGGGCCTCGGTTATGTGCACTTGATTGATACCGATCCCTAAGCTTTGCTGATAGGACACTCTTTTATCAGTATTTATCATACGCCGCACAATACTGATGTTATCCTTAGTCGTCGCAGTAGAATGCCGTCCCTCACGCAGATCATCGGTAAAACAGTAGCACGAGATGTGGCTTCGTCGTGGAAAGCCAATCGAAGTCTATCGATATACATCGATAGTCTACGTGAGTCAGACAATTTTCATTTTGCTACAAAATCGTAAAACAAATGACAAATGAATATAATACATACTCAAAAATATTGGCAAAGAGTTCCATTTCCATAATTTAAACTTATTTTTTATTGTATTGTTCTGTGTTATTATATTTATTGTTAGATTACTTTGTTTAAAACTATCCTTTTGCTTCATTTAACCTGTTGATTTTCAAATCATTCCATAGGAAATCTATGTTCAAGCACGTGCAAGACTGTCCCTATCCTCAACCCACTAATAAATGATTGTACATACTTCCTACACATTCCTTTTCTGGAATGCATACACCAGACTGCCTCAAGAAATTCATTTTACAAACACAGCCTAGTCTACATGAGTCGGGAATCATTGGTGGGCATAAAGGTATTTTTCCTTTATCGTTGCAATCTTGAACCCGACAAACTCCATTTACACACGAAGACAATTCCTCATTTAGCTGGCACTGAAGTGCTAAAATAGAAATGGTTCATAATCCAACCAAAACAAAATAGTATCTAATATATTTAGGGGTAACTTTGCATTTATAACCATGGTCACTTGCTTCATTTAAGATTCTATAAATGCCGTGAAATAAAATTTTGATTACTATTTATATTATAATCAAAATAAAATTGGCGTGGTGGTAAATTAAAATTCCACAAAATGGTGTATTTTATTTGTATCGCTAAAGAGCCTAATTCACCACCAGGAATTACAGTTTCAAGTAGAATAACGGCTAGTTAAAGTCACTAGTAACTAGATGTACGAATTTCACGTTTTCGAGTATCGCTGAGACTTAAAGCAGTCTGTATTTATAAAAGTAACAAATGTTAACTTACCAGAAACGACATGGGAATATCTATCAGTTTACTTGCTTTATTATCTTAATTAATCATCATCTTACTTTTATTTGGATAATGAAAGAAACCAATAGTATCATCGCCAGCCTATGTGTGTCCCACTGCGACCCACTGCTTTATTCAAGCGAAGTGTCTGAAATAATAAATTAGCAATGTGTGACTACTTACTACACTCGCTAGGCAGCACACATCTCTTCTTATTTTCATCGTAGTAGAAGCCGTCTTTGCAGTCGCATGCATCCAGAATACAATTTAGTGGACATATACCAGGACCGGTCTTTCCTAGGTCTGAACACTTCTTCCCACAATAGGTTCCACATCCTGGTACGGCGTTTTTGTCACCTTTACAACCAGCTGTAAAATATACAATGAGAGAGCTGACAAACTCGAAGCGAAAGGCTCTAAAAATGAATACGTAGGCCCTGAGCACTACTGGGGAATGGCCTTCCTACATGGGAGAAAAACATACTTAAAGAGCTTAGGCCATAACACTAGGCCATAATCTTCTAGGTGGTAGACCCATATGTAGGGTCGCCTGGGTAGGTACCACCGCCGTTCTTATTTCAGCCGTGAAACACTACGCTGTGTTTCGGATTGAAGGGAAAGGTAGCCAGTGTAATTACTGGGCATGGATGGCATTTCATCTTAGGCCTCAAGATGACAACGCAACTGCAATATCAAGTGCTTTTCCTAGTTATTGCAGGTGTCTATAGGCGGCGGTAACCGCTTACCACCAGGTGGGCCGTCAGCTTGTTTGTCATCTAGTTGTATAAAAAAAAACACCACTACGCTACCCTGATGAGGGTTGGTGGGTTAAAGCGGTTGCAATAACAACTGGAACTAACGGCTTTGATAACGTGCCTTCCGAAGCACGACAAGCTCGAGATAACAAATTTGGATTGACCCTTCCCGGGATCGACCATGGTGAAAGTAGCTTTGTTTCCGTAATTGAAACCAGAGCGCTCAAGCCACTACGCCACCGAGCTCCTCAATAATAAACATACTTGATTAAAATTACAATACCGGCTCGTCTCTGTAGTTTTTTTAGTATTTTTTTTATTGTGAATTAAATTTAATTAATAATATAATAGAATAATTTATAATTTATCCTAAATTAGAATAAATAGAATAATTTATCCTAAATTAATTTTAAAGTTAATTTAGGATATTTCTTATACATATTTTTTTGTTAATTACTTTTTAAATATTTTTATGATAGTTGTAAATAATGTTTTCTTTTTTTAGTTTTTTAGTTCACTTAATTAATAATCTCTTTGTAAAATTTAATCGTTAATATCTTTTTCCCCTTTTTTGTATATTTTCGATTTGGATTTTAAATTTATTTAGTAATATTATCAAAATTTAATTAGATTTAAATTGAATTGGTATATTTATACGTCTGTTTTAACTTTCTGTGGAAACTTCGCTGATTTAAGTTTTATTTTACTGTGTTCGATTTTATGTGCAATGAAATTTGTATGTTTCCCAAATAAATAAATAAATAAATAAATAAATAGGGAAAAAATGCAGGCGTCGCTTATGATCAAAATCTCAACGCAACGTTTTTAGGAAATAGAGCCAACTATAATCGCAACTTTTTCAATAGCGGCCTGGTGATAGCAGTTTGACGATATATTTATTTACTCTATTAACAAAAACTTATTCACTAACCACCAATACAGCCTGTCTGCCTCCTCTAAGGAAAACACAAATCACAAGTGGTACTCATTCATTAGGAATGTGTCAGCCCGCCCTATTGAATGATCCATTTTTCTGCAGAGCTTTCCACTATTTGCCAACTTTGGATTTGATGGGTACCTACTTAACTGATTCTCGCAATCAAAACTATTTTATAAACTCTTCCCCAAATCATTAATAGTCAAATAAAGCACATCCTAAGGTAATGTAAAACAGTCATCTTCATTTACAGCCCTCTGGGATAGCGAAATTTAACTTATAAGAGTAGCAAAATTAAAAACGCTTATTTTGTGTCGTATCATAAACGGCACCATGTAGTTCAAAAATATTCCTATCATAATAAGTACTTACTGCATTGGTCAGCTCGTACACATTTTTTCTGAGTGTCATCGTAGTAGAAGCCATCCTTACAATCGCAGCCATTAACCTTGCATATCTTCGGGCACGCGAATGGTCCCGTCTTACCCACGTCTGAGCATTTCTTCCCACAGTTCACACCACAGCCAGAAACTGCATTAGGGTCACCTCCACATTGGTCTGCAATTTTACATTGATAAAAAAGCATTTTTCAAAGTATAGCACTGCTTTTTAATTTTTTTTTTCATTTATTGTCATAGTTATTGAATTCATATTAAAATTTTGTTGTTATAATCTTTGTGATAACTTGGAGCACACACGCAACCTTGTATAATATTTATATTATAAGGGTCTACATAGAGAGTCAGTGCATTTTGTTAGTCCTCGTCTACCTTCAAAGCAAGAATTAACACTTAATGCGCTCTGCGGTTTGTTGTTTAAACATTTTATAATTTCAAGCTTTTTTCAGCATTTCAAAGAGACAAAAAGAGGTAGGCGGGAAGTTACTGGAATAAAATCGAATGGAGCTTAAAGCGAAAACAAAAATCATGTGTGTAGGTACATAATTTCAGAGAATCAAGAATAAATCACATGTATATGAAGCAAATCTTTAACGGGTTTCCTGCCGTTTCTATAGAGAATAATATGTGAATAAAAAATATATAGTCAGCAAGGGATATCTTCTTCTGACCAGAACGACCAATACAATGTACAATCATGATCATCATCATCATCATAATGATTGTACAGTCACAGCGATTCAATACATATCTCTTGACAAGCAAATGGTCAGGACTGGCCTACGGCTGAACATTTCTTCCCACCAAGCGTCAACTTGACTGAGGCACCGGAACGGACAAACCCCGCGGGCTGCTGGTCGTCAACTGGAGGACGACTTGACGTCACCTACTTCCCATCAGTTTGAACTTAATCGTGAAGAATGCGGTCCGCGAGTCGTCTCCAGAGTATCATGAAGATATAATCTACCACAATACCTGCCGCACTCCTGAAATGTTTCTGACAACTTTTGACTTACTGCATTGATTAGCTCGTACACATTTCTTTTGAATATCATCGTAGTAGAAGCCGTCCTTACAGTCGCAGCCATTCAATATACATATCTCTGGACAAGCAAATGGTCCGGGCTGGCCTACGTCTGAACATTTCTTCCCGCAGTTAACACCACATCCAGAAATAGCATTTATGTCACCTCCACAACCGTCTACAATAAAAAGTTGTAGTTGTTATATAAAAAATATAAAGACATTCATCTTATATTCATCTTGCTACAGCAGAGTATTAAAATTTGATTTGGTTGAGGTTTGATTAAGCTTTGATTTCCAACGTGCTGTTGAAACACTAACTATTAAAAGCGTACGTAGCCATTATTTTGTGAGCAAACCATACGAGTACCATGCAATGAATGGATATGGTGTGACTTTTTGAATCCTCATTAGCATATTCCGATTCCGACAAACTATTGCTATGTAAGCAAACATGTAAGCATCTAAGCTAGTGACATAAAAAATATCAAAGTTTTTTTCATAAATTTCACACTACAGAATACTCGTAGCGAGCCATGAATTAGGCACGCTTATGTGCAAATTATTACTCACTTTGACTTCTACATTGTTCTTCCGATACACAATTTCCTTTGGCATCTTGATAATAACCTTCCGCACAAATACAGCCTGGCTCACATTTAAGTGGATCTACGCAAATGATCAGTTTGTCTAAATCAGTACATTTTCTCCTTCTACATCCCCCATTAGCGCATGTTGAAAAAACTTCGTTAGCTCGGCAAGTTGGTGCTGAAGAAAATATTAATAATAAAATAGTATATATGTATATATATAACTCATCGTTATGTGATAGTTACAAACTAAAGGTATAAAAATGAAATAAAATGATTTATCAAGTACGCACTGCAGTCTTTCGGTCGAACACATCGGTCTCTGTTGCTATCGTAATAGAAGCCATTTTTGCAGTCACATCCATCAAGTTGACAAAATAGAGGACACGCTATTGGACCTTTCCTGCCTATGTCTGAACATGTTTTTCCACAGTTGACACCACATCCAGGTACAGCATTATCATCGCCACGACAGGTTGCTGAAAAAGAGAGCCCAGATATAGTCTTCATAAATATAGGGCTTATTTTATTATTATAAAAAACTGAGTGATCCCCAAGATAGGATTACTTTTTAAGAAAGGCACAATAGTATCATGTTATTATTATATCATAGCTTACGTATGAAAATGGAGCAAAATCTTATTCTTAAATTTAAAAAATCTAGCAACTGAGCAGATTTTAAAATGTGGCCTGGTTTGATGCCACGCATTTATCGTATGATCGCGGAGCTCGGTTTCTAATAATAATTTCATGATAATGTACTATAATTTGGCAAAGTCGGTATAAAATAAATAAATCGGCAGAACTGTGAAGTTGGGGTAAACAGTATTTAGAAAGCCGCGTCATATTATTTTGTCATCACTGCGGCCAAAAAATAAAAAAAAAAACCTCACAAGGAAAACAGGCATATCTGTCAATATGCCTGTTTTCCACACTCACAAAAAAAATAGATGAATTATTGATGATACGATGATTAACTTCAACATGAAGTAGTTTTTATAATACTTACTACATTTTTCTCTTTTGATGCAAGTGCCATTTCGGTTTCGTACGTATCCATCAAGACATCGGCATCCAGCAACACATCCGGGATCACCGAGTTTAGGCGGTGGCGCACATTTTACGAGCCTTGAATCATAGTCACACGTCTTTTGAAGACACGGCGAAAAACATTGATCATATACTTCGTTTTTATTTGCGCATCTATCTAAAACAAAAAAAAATCTTAAGGATTCCGAATTGCTTATTGCAATCGAGTTAGCGAGCTTACTCGTAAAGCGACTTGATGCGAGCGATATCGCATAAATACTGTTGACCACACATTAATGTTAACACTTTAAGATTGCCGCACATATATCAGCTCGGACACGGATCAATACCACCTCACCTCATTGCCTTGCTGTCAACCAAGCATCAACCTGACTGAGGCACCGGAACGGATAAACCAGGATACGGCGAGACTCGGGTACTCTCTCTTGATCGTCAACTGGAGGACGACTTGACGTCACCTACTTCCGATCAGTTTGAACTCAATCGTGAAGCAAGCGGTCCGCGAGCCGTCTCCGCGTGAATAGCGAGCAGTATTGCGAGGAACGCGAGTTGATCATGTATAGCTCGCATTTCAAGAGCTGATCCCGATCTGCAATGCCGTTACTATGCTGATTAGTGAGCGTTGCACTATGGAGGTTCATATACATCATATTGAACAACTAGAGTTGTGCTAATGCCAGTCCGTTTCTGGGCTAATATGTGTAACGTTTAATCACAAATCAGACACAGTAGGTGTTTAATTATGTATAAATTCGGCCGGGGCGGTACGATTTAACAGTTATGAGTAGCCCTCATTTTCATTGTTACATTTTCCTTATTATGATAGAGATAACGATACCTCTCATGCAATAGTTAAATTGCCCAAATGGTTACTGTTACAAACTGAATAGACAGTTCTAAGGTCACGCGCGACGATTCGAATCATGATAGAATACCCCTTTTTTTTTTTTTTTTTTCGGGGAGGAATCCGCTTACAGACCTACCCGCCGCTGGCGAAGCGACGGGCGTGTGTGGGGGTCGCCCAGTGCTTGATGGTAACGGCACTGGGAATACCCACTAAAACTCCCCGGTAACTCCACTGCCCTTGCTGGGGATGGACTGGGCTCTGCCGAAGCAATTTCACCAGCCTACCCCCGGGCAACCCGGCCTTATGACCAGGTTTAGCGCCGATGGGGATTACCCAGAGTCACTTGGGCAATCCCAGACGTCGCGGCTGTGCAATGCATGCGTGTGGGCTACCCACGCACGCAGCCGCGCCTAGGGTGCAGGAAGTCGGGCGACCACCGCCCGCCTTCTCGCGCCCACTCGTCTACGCCGGATAGGGGCGGCTAGAGCATCCTCCTCCCGCTCCCTCTCCGCTGCCTCCTTCTGCGTGAGCACAGTCTCGCAGAAGGAGGCGACAGCCTCCCATACTCTCTCGCTTCCAACCATGGCTCGTACCATGGTTGGCAACGATAGATGACCGCCGCCGAGCACCGCATGAAGGTCGTGGCGCTCGCGTCGCCAGGCCGGACACTCCATTAGGGTGTGCTCGGCCGTATCGTCGGGGGAGTCGCAGTGATGGCACCGCGGCGTCTCCTCCCGACGGGCGATACGGCACAGGTAGTGGCCGAAGCAACCATGTCCGGTCAGTACCTGTACCATGCGAAAGGTGAGGCTGCCCAGCCGGCGCCCAACCCACTCCTCCAACACCGGACGGATCGCTTCGATCGTCCGGTGGCCGGCCGCTGGGGTGGCGCCTCCCTCTGCGCCAGGGTACGAACCCGCCTCACCTCGTCGAGGTCAGGTCGTTGCCCCCGCTCTCTTGCTGCGACCCGGTGCTGATGCACCCTGGCCAGAACCAGGGCATCGACCTCCCACGGGAGCGTGCCTGCTAGAACGCAAGCAGCCCCATGACTGACCGTGCGGTAAGCCCGCACGGCCCGGATCGCAATGACCCTCTGCGGCTGCCGCAAGAGGGCACGTGTGCGGGAGGAGAGGCACTCCGCCCACACTGGGGCACCGTACAGTGCCATCGACCTTATCACCCCGTGATAAAGCCGACGGCACGACGAGCTGGGCCCCCCCACATTCGGGAGGACCCGTCCGAGCGCGGCTGCGGCGGCACACAGCCTGGGATCGAGGAGCTTAAAGTGCTCCTCGAAGCTCCACCGAGGGTCCAGGACCAGGCCAAGGTACTTAAGGTGGACCTCGACGGGGATACGGACCCTCTCCACTCGGACCTCAAGCCCCGGTGGGGTTCTGCGTCTCGGCGCGTGGAAGGACATGGCTCTCGTTTTGGTGAGAGCCACCTCCAGCCCTAGGAGTACGTCGTAATACGCCGGACGACCATGGTCGTGCCGACCGACGCAAGGTGGACCGCCTCCTCCCATTCACGCGCCCCTGCTGCGACCAGCGTGTCGTCCGCGAAGCAGACGACATCCATCCGCGGCAAGAGCGCGCCGCGCAGAACCCAGTTGTACCCAAGGTTCCATAGTAAAGGGCCTAGCACGGAACCCTGGGGTACACCTGCCGCCATAACCCACGACTGGAGGCGGCCTTCCGCGTCCTCGTAGAGGACTCGTCTCCCACGGAGGTAGTCCTCCACGAGGACTCGGAGGTATAATGGCACTCTATGGAATTTGAGCGCCTCTTCTATGCACTCATGGGGGAGGCTATTGAACGCGTTCGCGATATCAAGAGATACCGCGATCACAGCCTCCCCTCGTGCTGTGGCTGCTTCAGTCCACCTTTTGAGGTGAGCCACTGCGTCCATCGTGGACCGGCCAGTGCGAAAGCCGAACTGGCAATCTGACAGGTCCGGCCCCCTGCTTTCAAGGTGCTCAATGATCCGGAAAGCGAGGATTTTCTCAAAAAACTTCCCGGACTCATTGAGCAGTACCACCGGCCTGTAGCCCGACGGCGAGTCGGCGGGCCGACCCTCCTTCCTAAGGAGGCATAGTCTCCCTTCCTTTCATCTCCTGGGGAAACGACCCGACGCGATGCACGTGTCGAGCAACGCGTGGAACCGCTCCTCCAGGGGGCCGAGAGCAATCCCCACTACCTTTGATGGGGCGCCGTCTGGCCCCAGTGCTTTGTTTTTGCACCGGAGCCTGTCCCTCCCAATGTCGAACTCCATGTCCGACACTGGGGGACCGTCAGCCCACACCTCCAATACAGAGTCGGAAGGGGCCATCCTGGGGGGCGTGAACGGTCCGGGGCTTGGTAACAAAGACCCTAGCACCCTTTGCATCAACCCCGGCTCCATGCAGGATGTGGCGGGGGCGGTGTTGGTAAATTTCCCCCGCACAACTCTGTACGGCCTCCCCCAGGGGTCGTCATCCAGAAGCGCGATGAATCGCTCCTGGGCAGCGGCCTTGGCCCTGCAGATCGCCGTCCGCAGGGCTTTATGAGCGATATGCCCGGTGATGTTCCTCCTCTTCACCGGGCGTAGCTGAGGCACGCCTTCTACCCTATAGTACGCGCGCCTGGCTGTCATACTGGCGGTACGTAGGCTCGATATCTCCTCCGTCCACCAGTATACCTGCCCCCGGCGGGGGCGACCCTGTGTCCTCGGCATGGCGGCGTTGCAGACGGCCTTTATGTCCGCCGCAAAATGCTCCGCCATGCCGTCGGCATCCCCAGCACTGGTATCGGGCCCATCATACCATGCCCGCACCATCGCCGCCTCTTCTGCCAGCTCCCTGTCGAGCTTGGCAACGGTCCAGCGCATAAAATTGGTGGGCATTGCCGAGGGGCCTAATGATAGAATACCCTAAAATAAACATCGATAGTAAATCCAATGTCTATAAGGGTATCCAGTTGGATATTTTGATAATGATACAGGGTTTAAGCAGTATAGTTATATCATACTTACTGCATTCATTTTGTCGCACGCAAGCACCCTTTTCATTCCTCAGGAATCCATCAGCGCATCGGCATCCAGCAACGCATGCAGGATCACCGAGCTTAGGAGGTGGCGCACATTGGCCTAGCGTTGGATTATAACGACACCGTTTTTGAAGGCACGGCGAAAAGCATTGGTCATATACTTCGTTTTTATTAGGACATTTCTCTACAAGAAATATATACTTAAAAATTTTCAGTAACCTCCCGGCCCCGGCCTCATTAATCATCTATCCAACACTATCTCGTTGAGACTATTCTTATGAGCCCAAACACGCTATGTCTGCTGTAATTTTCTGAAGAATTAAGCATTCCGCGGACTTTTTGATGGTTTAGGATCAGCTCAAGGTTACTATGTCATAGAAATGTCACCGAAGTGACAATACACTAAATTTCAAATCGTTCGAGTCAATTTTATCAACCCTTTTATCATGTAGAAAATGAGCTGATAGTTATCAAACGCCTGAAATGATCTTCATAAATTATAGCTCTAAACCATCTTAATCGAGACAGCTTTCAACCAAAAAAAAACAAATCAAAATCGGTCCATTCGCTTAGGTGCTACAGACAGATACACAGATACAAAGACAGACACGCCAAACTTAAAACACCCCTCTTTTTTCGTCGGGGGCTAACAAGACTTCTGATGGATTTCCTATTATGTGTATTGCATCTGACTTTAACATACCTACTTTAATAACAGATCCCATAAAAGTTCATAGATCTAGTAACCATTTGGAGTTTTCGGACGGATAATTGTGAGCGTGACAATGTTTAAGCAGGAATAGTTACATAATACTTACTGCATTCTTCTTCTTTTACGCAAGCACCTTGTTCGTTTCTCACGTATCCTTCAACACAACGACATCCAGCAACGCACCCAGGGTCGCCAGGCTTAGGAGGTGGCGCACATCTAACGAGCCTTGGATCGTAATCACAACGCCCTTGAAGGCACGGGGAAAAACATTCATCGTATACTTCGTTTGGATTCGGGCACTGAGCTAGAATGAAATGTTGCAAGTCAGATTTATTAATTTATTTATTAACAAAATAGATAAAAGATTTGTTACTAAGTAAATGATTTTTTAACGAATTTCCAGCTTAAATCCAATTAATTTAGGTAGGTACGGATACCTTCATGTGTACACATTTACCCTTTCATATAGTTCTCATATTGATAGTAATGAAACACAACGTTATTCTTTCACTTTCTCTTGAAGCTAAAAATGAGTAAAAATGCATAAATAAATAAAATTTCATGAAGGCTCAAATGAGAAAAAATTGCATTCGATTACAGCCCACAGAGTTATTATAACAGCTTCAAATTTTCACATGATATTTTAACAAATACAAATTAACATAATCAAGATTTAATTTTGTTTCCTCTGTGTTTATACTTAAAGGGTGTAACTGAATAAGCGGCAGTCCATTGAAAATCTTTTAAGAATAAAGGGATCACCTCTTTCGCTCATGTGATTTGTTAGTTACATTTCTTCGTAGCTATATAACTTACCACAAAATGTAAAATAAGATAGTTAAAAATAAAAATTTTGATCGTTTTAGAAAAGATTTTCTCAAATTAGAGCTTAGATGGTTGATTAGAAAAGTTGGTTATAATCGTAAAAAATAAAACTTGAAAAGCGTATGGTTCGATTACGAAACGTGAACCCTTTTCGGGTGGTTGAAACCGGATGGTTGAATGTAAATTTATAATCTGGTAAATCAGAGGAGCTCTTCCGCTCCGGTTATGACATAAAGTTGGCATTCGTCTCAATGAATTGTTACTGCAAATATTTTTCCTACCAATACCTACCAAGTTCCGTTTAACCAAAACGTGGTAGTGTCACGGAGCAAATAACTGGCGCGGTTCGGAAGGAATTCAGGAAGGTTTGAGCCCATCTGTTAGTCTAAAGTATACGATTGATGATAATGTTAATGATGTTAAAAACATAAGTTAAAACGTAAAGCGAGTAGTTCCTGCTTGTTAGTGATATTTTTTATGTACGAAATATAACGAGTGACGAGTTCAATAATTTCGTATTTGCTGTAAGCTTTCGAATTTGTATTAATTTGGAGATCCTTACGACATTCGTCCCAAACGACGCAGTTGCCCTTATTGTCCCTGTAGGAACCATCCTCGCATCGGCAAGCTGGTTTATTACAGTTCGGATCACCGGGCTTAGGTTGAGGTGAACACAAAATCAGTCTTTCGTCAATACCGCACACCCTTGGCGGGCAAGATGCCGGACATACGTCGTACACCTCGTTTGGTTTTTCACACTTTATTTCTAAAATTAAAATTTTTTGCTTCATGAGTTTACAGATGAATATCTTAGACTGTTTTGTTCGTGGTATGTAGTTTGACGAGCTCGGTCATAAACAGTTAGTACAATATAGAGTGGACTACTTGGTAAATAAGAAAATCTCGAAGATGCAGCGACTAAGTACAATTATATTAAACAGCTACGAACGATAATTTGATCATAATAGAAAATGTTTTGTATTGTCTTCCATTCGTATATTGATTTCATTAGGTATTCAGCTGTTTATCAATAATAAAGTATTCTGTGATATAACTCAAAGGCACTTTCACATGCCTTTGTGTTATATTACAGGTTACGTCATTTTAAAATAAACACTTTACTATCGACCTTCTACAAGTCTTTGGTAATAAATAACATTATATTGTGTATCTTTGTAGAGGTACAACATACTATTAAAATGAATCATCTTTGCTTTGGCCTGTAACTAACTTCATTTGGGATGGATACGTACCTATTCCTTTTCCTTTACTCTATCATTCAACATCCTCAAGAAAAAGAAAAAATATTTGTTCTTTTCTTCGTCATATCATCGTTCAAACAGTCCGCCTATTTCTTCTTTGGTCCTTCTCTCATTACGATTCCAATGTGGGTAGTCTCATCATAATGAACACTTGTTAACCCTAATATAAGAATATGAAACCCCGAAACTTCATTCAGTGGTTTAAAATTAACAACTAGTTTAAATATTTTTAATTTTTGACGACCGATTGGCCAAGTGTCTGCT
Organism: Nymphula nitidulata; assembly: GCA_947347705.1. Taxonomy (NCBI): domain Eukaryota; kingdom Metazoa; phylum Arthropoda; class Insecta; order Lepidoptera; family Crambidae; genus Nymphula; species Nymphula nitidulata. Next base: position 7,088,640 of record OX374622.1, read on the forward strand.
ATTCAGGCTACTCGGTCAAGAGGTCCCGGGTTCGAATCCCGGTAGGAGCAAATGTTTGTATGATGAGTACGAGCATTTGCTTACGAGTCATGGATGTTTATGTGTTTATTTAGTATATTTATAATATTTATATACATATTATTATCATTATTTCTCAGTTATCTAGTATCCATAACACAAGCTCTTAATGATGCTTACTTTGGGCTAGATAATAGGTGTGGATGTATGAATCATCATCACCATCCTATATACGTCTCACTGCTGGGCACAGGCCTTCCTACATGGGAGAAGCACATGAGGAGACTGGGCCGTAACACCACTACGCTGGCCCAATGCGGGTTGGTGGGTTAAAGCGGTTGCAGTAACAACCGGGACCAACGGCTTAACGTGCCTTCCGAACCACGGAGGAGCTCAAGATTTTAAATTTGATTGACCCATCCCGGGACCGACCATGGCGAAAGTTGCTTTGTTTTCGTAATCGAAACCAGAGCGCACAAACTACCACCGCCACCGAGCTCCTCGGTGTATGAATATTATTATATTATTATTACTATATTATAAAAAAAATTAGGCACTTTTCTTAATTTCTTAATGTGTGATTGACTGTACCTCACGCCTACTCATTTCCGATATTTGGTAGCTTTATCATGCAGATAATCTTATTACGCTCTCTTCAACCATGATAAACAGACAGTAGTTTTACAATCAGCAAAAGTAAATGTTCGCTTTTACAGCTCCTAACCCTTATTGCTTTCGTAATATGAGTCTAGAGCCGTCAAAGTTGATTACAACGAAAAGTAATTGACTCACTCAATACTCAATACTCAATATATTTATTGCACTCCACAATGTATAGTAGGTGTTACATTATTATAATTAGATCATCATGGACCCTGTCGGGCACGGCAACTTGGCGAGAGGAACACTTATTTAGAATATGATATTACACATTTTTTATTATTATTTCAAAAATATTATTATCAAATTGTTAATTATAATTGTTAGAATAATCGTGTTATTTATTAAATTTTATTAATATAAGGGTACTAGTATATTTGAGTAAATATAGAAGAAATTTAAAAATTATAATGTAGTTGATTTATCATTTTAATTTATAGATTATCATTTAAATATTCATTTAAGCTATAGTAATGCTTGCCAAGCAATAGTTGTTTTATTTGTTTTACAAAGTCGAGCTCCTTGTGTATATTTTTAATTGATTGTGGCAATTTATTATAAATTTTGATGGGCATGATTTGAGGGCCTGCTGAATATAGCTTTAGGCGGGAGGTTGGAAACAATAGATTGGCGTTATGTCGTAAAATATATCTATTATTTGTATGTTCACGCGTTTTATAAAACTCCTTGTATTTTTTTACAAATTTGCATATTTCCAATATATACAAACATGGAAGAGTAAGTATTTTATGCTTGACAAAGTACGGCTTACAACTATCTGTATTTTTTATATTAAATATTATTCGAATTAGTTTTTTTTGAAGTATAAGTAAATCAGGAGCGTCCGTACTATTTCCCCACATGATGATTCCGTAACTCAGCCATGCATATGCGTACGCATAGTATGTATTTAGCGCCGTTTGTATATTTGTCAATTTTTTAACTTCGTAAAGGGCGTAAACCAAGTTAGAAATTTTACTTTTAAGTTTTTGGATGTGCGCTTTCCAATTTATGTTTGTGTCTATGACTAATCCTAGGAGCGTGAACTCATTAACTACATTTAATTTTATATTGTTATACGTAAAATTAAAATTTAAACGGTTTTTTTGGTGAGGGTGGAAAGTAATTATTTTTGTTTTTGAGAAGTTAATTTCTAAATTGTGATCGTTCATCCAACTATTTATTTTGTTAAGTATCAACTCCAGTTTATTATTTAAGTTGATATTACTATGACAAGAAGTCAGGAGTGATACATCATCCGCAAACATTACGCAGGGTTCCTTTGTAAGCTTGGGGAGATCATTTATGTAAATTAAAAATAACAAGCATCCAGTCACGCTTCCCTGCGGAATGGAAGCATTTGTGATTTTACGATTAGATCTAATATGTTTAATTTCTTTGTAGCTATAGTTGAAATATTCTAAGTCTACAAATTGTTCTCGGTCTTTTAGATAAGATTTAAACCAGTTGTATGATTCTCCACGGATGCCTATTCCGTAGAGCTTATTTAATAATATATTGAATTGCACTTTATCATAGGCTTTAGTCATATCCAAAATCAATCCAATTGCATATTTTTTATCATTAAGTACTTTGAGAATTTCCTGTATATATTTATATACTGCCAGAACTGTAGATCGCTTCTTGCGAAAACCATTTTGACAATCATCAAAGATTTCGTATTTTTCACAGAAGTTATAGACACGATTACACATTGCCTTCTCAAAAACTTTTGATGCAGCTGGCAGAAGGGCAATAGGCCGATAGTTATTAGGATCTTTTTTATCTTTTTTCTTATGTATTGGTTTTATTAATGTTTTTTTTTAATAGATCAGGAAAAACTCACTGTCAGTGTAGTCCTCTTCCGATGAACTATCATCGTCTGATCCACATGATTCGCTCTCAGGATCTGTAGCAGCGATTGTGGTAGCGTCTAAAATTAAAACAATTTTATGTAACAGCACATTACCAGAACGAAATTAATAAGTATGTTTTGTGTTATATTTCCATATGAATTAAAATATTTATAGAAGTTTTGGTTAAAATCTAAATATTTTTTTCATCCCCTCATCTCGGAAAGAGTATTTTTGCTCTTCGATATCTGAGTGCAAAAGCCGTTTTTATCCGCTATAGGATAAAGTAAAATTGAATTTAGAACATCGTGCGCAATAAGTTTGTGAATTCAAAACATTATTAAACCTCTTTACTTCTACCTCCATGGTGCCGAATTTATCATACAACCTTTTTTAACTTGTTAAAAACTCAGACTCGGCACCTTCTTGGTGTACTTCTTGTTTAATTTGCTTTGCGCGCGCCATTTTCTTTTCACGACATATATTTGTTAAAACCATGGGTTTAAAACAAAAAATTTCAAAACAAGTAAAAAACCTAAAATGAGTGATTCTAGCGTCGAAGAAGTTTATTTGACGCCAACAGAATTGACTGAAACTGTTAATAATGCGAAAATGTTTTTTTTTGCATTAAGTCATTTCTTCGTTGAGGTAGGATGAAAAGTTACGTGTTGCACTCGAGTGCAAAGATTTTTCACCTCGTGCTCTTTTGATTCCCTCGCTGACGCTCAGGATTCTAATTTTTGAATCTCGCTTGCTCGGTCATCAAAATTGAGCACGCGGTTAAAAAGCAATTTTGCACTCTTGTATAACAAATAACTATTATAGTACCGATGTGACTTTACCATCAATTTCACACACGCAGAATAGTGGTGCATAATATAGCATGCAGGTGCTATCAAAAGTGGCTACAATATTGTTTTATTATTTTTATAAATCCGATTTATTTTCGATCGACATTTAAATCTGTGTGTCAAAGAAAACCTCAAATATTACTTTTACCTTTGTAAAGTTATCTAGATTGTATTAGCACTAGGATTTTTAACGATATTTTCTGCTATTATTTTATTCAAATTCGTAAACTATTGATAAACTAATTATATACAAATTTACCTGTTAGTATCACTTCAAGAAACACGAAGGCCGCAAAAGCCAGTACGTGAATGAGCTTCCCCATGGCCTCCAGCGAAATGTCTACCGACTATAATAATAATCTCTTTTATAGTAAACTTCGTGCACTTGTTGAAACAGACCATGATACGTCTTAGTATTAACCCTAGGCAGCTTACTACCTCTTAAACTAAGCATTTGTCATTTTGACGAATACTCACTTTTGACGTGTTAATGAAATTGGAATTAAAGATATTTAGAAAACATGAATATGCCAAAAAAAAACAAAGTTATGTTAAGAAAATCGGAAAATTCTGCGTAAAATCTTCATGCCAGTAAAAATTTATGGTTTCATGAAGAAATGACGCATTGTTTTTGGTTGTCTTTGTCATCATTTCAGCCGAAATAAATCCACTGATGGACAAAGGCCTCCCATAAAGGGTTCCAATGGGTTCCAAGGTCCTATGCGTGCAGTATAGTAACTGTCAACATGCAGTATGTTGACAGGTTCACCAGATCGTTGCTCCTCCTTAAAGTGATAGTCATCACTACCGACTATAAGCCATACTACGGAATTGAAAATTCATTCAAAAGCTATTCGCTCAGATGAGTATTGAATGGTGTTTGTCTATACGACGAACGTTAGTATTCTAGGGTTAAAATAAAGTCAACATTTTTTTCAAGCCACTTGTGTTAACGACATCGCTAATTTCTAAATTGTTTTGTTGTCATGTAACTTATTTTCTTCATTAATTTAATGAAATAATTTAAACAATGATATTTTTAATTTTGAATTATTGTTTTAGAAGTGGAAAGTTTTCTTACTCATAGGTGTGTAAATACCGTACCTACTGTACACGTAAATAAATTAACGATTTTATCGTAATTATGTCTATAACTATAAATTTTATTGTATGCCTATTGAATATTTGAATCAATAATATATTTTATTAGTTAGGCATACAAAGATGTTTTTTCATGTTCAGTGACAGTACATTTTTAATTTGTTTCCACAAATATTGTATTAGATGAAAGGTTTGGAAGTTAAATACTTTAATTTGTGAAGTAAAAACAAAAGAGTAAGAAAATTTTATTTTTGGATTTTATAATACCTTTTTTTAAAGAGAAGCTTTAAAGAGTCTCTTGTAACCATGGGTAGGTACTATTCACACGTTATACAACCTTTATCTGCAAAAATCAATAAAAACCCGTTATGCTGGCAGCATATGAGACATGCACATAATCCCAACAAATGTTTTCTTGGCGAGCTCTGATGACCTTACCTCTCGCTGCGATATATCGTGGAGGTATTTCCCCAGCCAAGCGCTTAAAATACCACAATGTCCTACCTTCCTTAGCGGGGCTTCATCATCATCAGCCTATATACGTTCCACTGCTGGGCTCAGGTCTTCCTACATGGCTATACATTCCACCACGCTGGCCCAATGCGGGTTGGTGGGTTAAAGCGGTTGCACTAACAAACGGGGACCAACGTGCCTTCCGAAGCAAGGAGGAGCTCGAGATTATAAATTTAACTGACCCATCCCGGGACCGACCATGGCGAAAGTTGCTTTGTTTTCGTAATCGAAACCAGAGCGTTCAAACCACTACGTCACTGAGCTCCTCAGCGGGGCTTCGCCGCGGGGTATTTACAGTGGCAGCACGAGTTTTGCGAGACAAACGCCCGTATTCACAAACGACACTATGAGGTCTCACAGTGCCCGCGGACGCACAGGGTGCCAAATTCCTATTCATAAACAATACTTGAGTGACAATCGGCACTATGCGTTTGTCATAATGATTACTTAGCTAAGGGAGCCTGATAGCTATATTAATCAACGCATAGTGTCGAGCTCACCAAAGAGAATGTAATCACTACGGAGTTGACGATAAAAAGCAAATAAACAATAAAATTGAAATATCAGTCAATAAAGAGAACTACGTAACACTAATCAATCAATCACAGAGCTATATTCAACGCTATGCGTCCGCATAGTAAAGATTCGTTTGAGTATTGTTTGTGAATTGAAAGGCTTGTCATAGTGAACCCACTGAGAAATGCATTACTTAGCATAGCTCCTTCACTTACATAAGTATCGTTTGTGAATACGGGTGAAAGCATGTCTTAGAATTGAAAATTTGTAATTTAAAACTAAATTATGACACTTCAATTTAATGATGGCGTTGTTTAAGCGCTTTCGTGTCGATTTCGAAAACGAATAAAGGCTAGTGATGATGAATTAATTTAAAGATGATTATGAGATTAAGATGATGATGCTTAATTAGGGCTGGATAATCGGTGTGAGTGTATGAAAGTCATTATCTATACTAATATTATAAAGCTGAAGAGTTTGTTTGTTTGTTTGGTTGGTTGGTTGAACGCGCTAATCTCAGGAACTACTGATTTATGTTGAAAAATTCTTTTTGTGTTGCATAATCTATTTATCGAGGTATCATATAGGCTATATAACATCACGCTACCACCAATATGAGCTGAGCATCAATTTAAAGTGTTGCAAGAACGGGGACAAAATATTACTTTTCAGAGCTTTCGTTGCGTGCGCTCCGTAAATGGTAAAAGTTACATATAAATCATCTATGCAGGAATTGTTTTCCTTTAATAAATAGTTCTAAAAAAAAATCGGCGACAGCATATGTCTATTCTTTGAAATTGACGCTCTAGAACCATTTTTTAGTAATTAAATTTGTTCTAAAATAATGTACTATCTGCTAAGCTGTTTTTGTAAGCAGGATATTATTCCTTATCAAAATAAATACATTATTCAGCACAAGTATTTAATTTTGAGCAAAATTGTTCTTGACATCATTTGATTTCAATCAATATCAGATATCATTGTTATAAAATATCATGCACGCATTTATGAATTTAAAGGCGGGCGCGGGCGGGGCGGTCAATGCATTCATTGCAAAGGTGTTTTATAAACATGATTTAAATCCTTAACCTTCTGACTCCACCATTGTTATTTTCCGACATCCACGCGAAAGAAGTCGCGGGCATAGCTAGTTATTAATATGAGATGTAGTACACAGTAGTATTTGTCGCGCGCATTTAGAGTGTCCAGTTAAGCCCAAGGACCTTTAAGTAAGCAAGCAACAGATTCCAAATACAATTGATTTTTCAATTGTCATCATAACACTACTTGCCATGACTATGTTTGTGTATGGCAACCGGAATTTAGACTAAATCAACACAAAAATTACCTCCTACTGCTTATCTATATTTTCCTTTATATGTCACGAGCATAATCTTCACTCAGATACCAATCAAAAGTAGCAAGTATTAGCGGGAGACCCTACTCCAAAGTAGAAGTTACTAAATTTATACATATATGTTTCTGCAAAGATATATTGATATTGGTACTTGAAAGCCGCCCACGATAAATTATAATTATGCGAAAGCTTATGCTCAGAGGATCTTGAATATACCCTTGTTTAATTTTTTATCCCTGGTAGTTTTGAGTAATTTTGAAAAGTGTATGCAAGAATTCCAAGCTTTGTATCTAAGTTTCTCTTATTGGAGAAAATGAATGAAGAGTCAGGAATTCATGAGCAACGGTATATTTTTACTAAAGTTATTTTCCACAAAGCGGTTGCATAGCAACTGTCGAATACAGTAGAGTTTACATATGTCTAACACCAGCCCTTAAACTCTACTACAATACTACAAAGTAAAATAAAGTATACCTAGCAAACTAACCCTAGATCTTTAACAAACCTCTCATGTTTCTCAACCGAAAGTGGTTTTATTAAAATGTCTGCGGTCATTTTACCAGTCGGCACAAAAACAATGCTTAACAACTCTTTATTCACAACATCCCGGACAAAGTGATGTCTTATGTCAATGTGTTTTGACCTACCGTGAAATCGAGAATTTTCAGTCAACTTTATAGCCGATTGATTGTCATTAAAGATAGTAATTTTAATGTTCTGAAATACATCGGGCAATAGTTCAGAAAGAATACTTTTAATAAATAGAGCCTCTTTACACGCGTCCGAAAGCGACATATATTCTGCCTCGGTACTCGATAAGGCCACTGTACGCTGTTTTCTGCTCTCCCAACAAGTAATAGAATTACCTAATCTAAAAACGTAACCCGTGTACGATCGACGATCAATATTATCTGATCCCCAATCAGCATCCGCAAAACCGGTCACAGCTAACTGCCTGCCACTCTTTTCGTACTTAATATTGAAGTTGACAGTACCTTTTAGATAGCGTAGCACTCGTTTTGCAGCTTGCCAGTGAACGTCAGAATAACAATTATTAAACTGACTGATCATGCTGTAGCATGACAGATGTCAGGACGCGAACATACAGCTACATACATCAGACAGCCTAGTAACTCTCGATACTCCAGCTTGACATCTACTTTTTCCGCTTTTGACAGCTTCTGACACTGCATTGGAGTCCGGGCAGGCTTACAGTCTTGCATATTGTATTTTTGTAAAATTTTCTGAATATATGCAGATTGATCCAAAATAATCTTACCCTCTTCTCTTCTGATTCTTAAGCCCAGGACTCTCTCTACAGGACCAAGATCTTTCATCACAAATTCTTTCATTAATAGTGCTTTGGTTTTCAGTTTTTCTTCATTACAATTACAAAATAATATTAGGTCGTCGACATAAATTGCAATAATAGTGAGTTTTTCCCCATTTCTTCTGACATACACACAAGATTCCGAAGACAGCCTCAAAAACTTTAATTTCTTTACCAAGACGTCATTGATCTTTTCGTTCCACGACTTAGGCGCTTGTTTTAGTCCATAAACCGCCTTACGCAGTCGATAAACTTTATCGGTACCTTTTCCTTCTGAAAAACCTTCTGGGATTTCCATAAAAACCGTTTCTTTAAGGTCACCATTTAAAAAAGCAGTTTTTACGTCCATGTGGTCAAAAGTTATGTTGTATTCAGAGGCGATAGCTAGTAACATGCGTAGAGTTTCATACCTTACCACCGGCGAAAACGTTTCAAAATAATCCACTCCGTACTTTTGCGTGAAACCTTTAGCAACAAGCCGTGCTTTAAACTGTAAATTCAGTCCTCTTTTCTTTTTAAAGATCCACTTCGTTTTTACTGGCTTGACACCTTTCGGCAAATCAGCGATAGTGAAACACTCATTGTCTAAAAACGATTGATATTCAGCCTTCATGGCTTCTCGCCACTGATCGGCTTCAGGACAGCTTAATGCTTCTTGAACAGTTATCGGCTCATCGGAATCGTAAGCTTCTCCAACCAGGAATGCAGACATAAATGACTGTTCAGCCTCCTCGTAACCAGCCCTCGAGTCGTCTGACTCAAACGAGGCATCTGGAATATAGGTAGTGTCAGATAAATTTTCTGCAACTGAGCTACTAGTCGAAGATTCATTAAAACTATCAGAAGTACTAACAACTGGTTCAGATTGTACCCGGCTTAATTTAATAGATACGGATCCACTGTTAGTGCCTGGAGATACTTCAGTGTCGTTTTGAGTAGGTGGTACCTTTTTTAAAAACTCTGTCTCTAAAAATGTAACATGCTTTGCGATCGTCAGCTTTTGAGGACACTCAGGATCCAAGAGCCTGTAACCCTTTGTGTTCTCACAATATCCAGTGAAAATGTATTTCTTGCACTTGGAATCAAGCTTCGTACGATTATTTTTCACTGCATATGCCATACACCCAAAGACTCGTAAATGAGAGATATTTACCTTACGTCCAGAATAGCGTTCTTCCGGCGTCATACCTCGCACAGCCTTGGTGGGAGACCGATTTTTTATGTACACCGCAGCACCCGAAGCTTCAGCCCAAAACCGTTGGTCTAGGCCAGCCTCTAACAGCATACAGCGCACCGCCTCCATTATGGTGCGGTTCGCTCGTTCAGCAACTGCATTTTGCTGCGGACAGTGGGGAACAGTAGTATGATGTCTTATTCCACACTTACTCAAATACTCTTTGAAACGCGTATTTATATACTCTCCTCCGTTATCACTTCGCAAAACTTTAATTTTATGATTAGTTTCATTTTCTGCTAAAGCTTTAAATTTTTTAAAAATATTTAAAAACTTTGTCTTTGGAATCAATACAATAACAAAAAGTTTTTCTCGAAAAATCGTCAATGAAGGTTAGCAAATATCGCGCGCCTCCTAAAGACTTAACAGGCATAGGGCCGCACAAGTCCGTGTGTACTAAGCCTAACACCACATTAGCACGTGAAATCGATTTCTTAGGAAATGGTAATCTAGTTGCCTTACCTTCAATGCAAGCAATACATTGCTCATACGTCGACGAGTCATAGTCAACACCAGTCGCCATACCATGCTTAAGTAAGCTCATACTGCGACCGTTGAGATGACCCAACCTACGATGCCACTGTCCTTGACTTTCGAGTTTGGTTTTAAAGCAGATCTCATCAGATTTACAAGAATCATCTCTGAACGTCACTTTATGTACGTGCTTGACAGGTGTTGCAGATGATCCGATTTCAAGTTTATATAAACCAGACTCACTACGTTTCGCGATCGCAACAATATTATTATTTTCGTAGACACGACATAAATTTGACTGAAAATTAACATGATAGCGATAGATATTGTGTTGTGTCAAAACATTAACTGACAATAAGTTGCATGACAGATTTGGAATAAAAACGACATTACATAAAGTTCTTATACCATCTCGTAGCAATAAGTTTACATCACCCCGGCCTTCACTAAAAAGTTTTTCACCGTTTGCAACAGTCACGTGTAAACTTGCATCTTCGATGTAGTTATGGAAAACTTGCCGATTGTTGCTCATGTGACACGACGCACCTGAGTCGATGTACCAGGCTTCAGGTTTCACGTCCACCGACAGAGCAGACAACATCATTGCATTTTTAGTCACAGTAGAGTTGCCGCTGGAAGTTTTTGTTAATCTTTCCTTACTCGGGAACTTCTTAGGGCAATCTTTGGCGTAATGGCCATTCTTGCGGCATCTAAAGCACTTCGGACGCTTTGAAGCAGCCAAAGCTTTCTCTCCGATCCCGTCGCCTCTTCTTTACCTTCACGCCGCTGCGCTTCTTGTAACAATTTGCTTTTTACAAGTTCACTAGAAAGCTTTACACTGGAGTGCTCAAGCGTCATTATTAAGGGATCATAAGTATCTGGAAGTCCACTTAACATGATAACCGCTATAAAATCACCCTCCAGAGGAGCGTCGATGTCTTGAAGCTGCTGCGATGTATCGGCTATCTTTGTGAGATACTGGTCCATGTTGACGAATTGACCCAGCTTTAGTCCGAACAGCTCTCTCAGGAGACCAAGCCTTCTGGATAGACCTCTATCCTCAAACGCTTTCTGTAGTTTGTTCCAAGCGTCAAACGCAGTCTCGCAGTTCCTGACTACAGAATGCACTGCAGATTCTACGCTCAGACAAATTCGAGCCAATGCCTTCTCTTGCTTTTTCTCATTGGTACACTGAGGTCCTCCTTTTTCACTAAGTTTTATGCAGTCAAAGAGTTCCTCGTGAATCAACACCATCTTCATTTCAAATTTCCAACGGGCGTAATTCGCCATCCCGGCGAGTTTAGTTACGTTGAAAATATGACTCATTTTGAAGATTCTAGCGCTCTGCTACCATATTGGAAAAAATGAATGAAGAGTCAGGAATTCATGAGCAACGGTATATTTTTACTAAAGTTATTTTCCACAAAGCGGTTGCATAGCAACTGTCGAATACAGTAGAGTTTACATATGTCTAACATCTCTGACTAAATATGTTAAAAATAAAATTAAATCCTTATTATTAGTCAGAAACAAGATTAGGAACCAGCCTGCCTAGTATTAACAATAAATTATAATTAAAAATAGTCGTAGGCTGAACCAAATCAACCCCATGCCTAGTTCTTAAAGAAATATTTGACAAGACAATTAGACGACATTGACTTTTTGTACTTTGTCTGACATGTGTTCTTCTTCACCAGCCTATATACGTCCCACTGCTGGGCACAGGCCTTCCTACATGGAAGAAACACATGAGGAGTTTGGGCCATAACTCCACCACGCTGGCCCAGTGCGGGTTGGTGGGTTAAAGCGGTTGCAGTAACAACCGGGACCAACGGCTTAACGTGCCTTCCGAAGCACGGAGGAAGCTCGAGATTATAAATTTTTGGTTGACCCATCCCAGGGTCAACCATGGCGAAAGTTGCTTTGTTTTCGTATTAGAAACCAGAGCGCTCAAACCAATACGCCACCGAGCTCCTCAATTATTATTCAATTATTATTATTAGTGTTATTTTTTTTTAATTGAATTTTACATCTTTGGATAACAAGTTTTGACCAGACTGAAATGTTATTTTTTATTTATATGCAGGCATTTAAAATTATACTTTTTGTCTCATAAAATTCTAAAAAATATACTCCTCATAAAAATTTTGTCTTGGGACCCGCCAAGACAAAAGTTATATGAGAAGAAGGAGTACCAGCCTCCATACATTTTCAGAACATGTCCTTTATTCCTGAAAATACATTGTCAGATTGTGATGGATTGTTGTCGGCTGACTGTAAAAACAACGGGTTGCCATCCACAGCCATCTGACAGCATCCATTTTGTTTTATCGGGCCAGCGACCACGTTTTCTTCGGAAAACGAATTCGTCTTGCCCAATCACCGTACAACGTTGCCGCAAGTTATTTTCAGATTAATTTTACTTGACATTTTGCAAAATTCGTAATAACGAGAGGCCATTAAATAAGGAAGAAGAAGAAGAAATTGTGATGACATTTTGATTGCTCCAGTGCTCTCCAATGTCGTAAATGTTATTGTAATTCCAAAACCACCTGAATATACATATAATGTTAGCAATAATAACATAATACAAACAAATATTTAAAATTCGAAAGGTTGTTTATCACCTTATACATTCTAAAGGCTATTCTCCACGACCAATTCATTTTCGATTACTTAATTTTATAATCATAGAATAAGGTGTTTCAGTTAAAAATGCAATTATAAAAGTTACTGAAAATAAAAATAAAGAGACATATTTATTGACACTTTAATACTTATTAAATCTCAAACGACAGGCATCATTTATTAAGCCTTTTACTTGGGTGCAGGTGTATCATTCATTACAGGCATTGGACCTAATGAACCATTGTTTTAAAGAACCCACAAAACTCCAATCGTACTTCTACATTAGCTGAATGAGGTATCCCTTTAATTTTATGGGAATTAGGTGCTGAGGATACAGGAACAAGTGAACATGTTATCGCTAGACATTTTGAAGAACTGTCTCAAAATAACCCCTTTAAATTGTATGTTCCAAGCATAATACTAATACATGCGTCACACGTCTTTAGTGTAGAGGTATCGAAGGTCTACTCACCACAGTAACACAACACCACAAACTATCATTGTTATTATAGAAGATATTAGTTTTAGAAGATTGATACCACTGTCTAGTGGTGATATTAGATGGCGCATCCCCAGAAATTGGAATGAAAAACCACAATGCCATACTTATCTTAAAAGATGAGACTATCATCTTCTCAATTTAATTTTTAACCCCCGACGAAAAAAGAGAGGTGTTATAAGTTCGACGTGTCTGTCTTTGTATCTGTGTGTCTCTCTGTGGCATAGTAGCTCCAAAACGAATGGACCGATTTCAATTAGTTTTTTTTTTGTTTGAAAGCTGGCGTGATGTGGATGGTTCTTAGCTATAATTGATTAAGATCAGTTCAGATCCGATCGATTTGAAATTTAGTTTACGGGTCCTTCGGTGGTATTTTCTAGACATGCAAATATTAAGCTGATCCTCTTTCATCAAATAGTCTGCGAGATGCTCAATTCTTTACAAACTTAAAGCAGATATAGAGTGTTTGAGCTCATAAGAATAGTTTCAATGAAATGGTGTTAGATACTTAGGTACACGATTAATGAGGCCAAGAGTTATTTAAAATTTTCAATTTCATATTTTTTAAATGTTATTTAAAAACATATCCACACTAGAAAAAAATCATGCAATAGGGCGGGAACAAAGGCCGCAACCTTTTACGATCCTGGTGATTGCTTTGACCACAGAACTTCCGAGGACTTAAGATAACCATATGAATTCTTATAATCTTTTTGTTTTTTCATTAAAAAGCTTGCTTTTTTCTCATAATATTTACCATCAATATATTTCTCAACCATAACCAAAATAACCATAAACATAAATTAAAAATTGAAAGTAGCCAACGGCCTCATTTATCATCTATCGCTATATCAGAGAGAATGAGTCTTACTATTGAGCTCAACAGGGTGTTGAACCTCATATCTGAATGGGGATCTAACAATTCTGTTGAGTTCAATGCTAAGAAAACAAAGGTGTGCGCGTTTACAGCCAAAATATGGACGTTCCTTCAGGGCACTACTCTTTCGGCACAGGGATCCATCAACTCGCTCGGTATGGAGATATGCAGCGATCTGAATTCCAGAAACTGCATCGAAACCGTGATCAAGCAGCCTCACGGAAGCTCGGTGTCTTGAACGAGGTGATTTTTCATGCCAGACCAATTGTGCCTACTGTATGTTCAAAACTCAGGTCCGGTCTTGCGTTGAATATTGCTCGCACCTGTTTGATGGCTCCGCCAAGTACCTCCTCGATGCACTGGACAGATTGCAGCGTCGTGCCGTCCGTATCATTGACGACGTGAGGTCACGAACAACCTAGAGCCTTTACAACTCCGTCGTGACATTGCATCACCTAGCGCCTCCTATCGGCTTTATCATGGAGAGTGTTCTAATGAGCTTTTCGCCCTTATCCCACCTTCCCACTTCCTACTCAGGAGCACGCGTGCCGGTCTTCGGAGTCATCAATTTACTGTCTCCACCTCAACATCGCGCACAAAGAAGCTTAGTAGCTCGTTTCGTAGAATTCTTTGCCAGCACACGTGCTCCATCCTTCTTACAGCATGGGTTCCTTCAAAAGAGGCGTCAAAAGCACCTTATGGGCCGGCAAGGTGGAGGCGGCTAGAACAGTGTTGCTTCAAGCTGCAGAAGCTGTCTCCACATATGGACTCTTCTTACTGCTTCACATCAGGTGGTGTTAAGTCATTTGCTGAGCTATGCATAAAACAACTGCTGTAAGTTTCTAAAGAAATTAGCAACCCACAGACTATTTGGTAGTACAGGATCAGCTCAAGGTTAGCATTTTTGGAAATACCACCGAAGTATCAGTAAACCTTTCAAATCAACCGCATCTGTGAATGTTCGCAAGACCCTTTTGTCAAGTAGGATATAAGCTGATATTCATCAAACGCCTGAACAGATCTTCATAAATTATATCTAGGAACCATCTTGATCACGCCAGCTCTCAAACAAGGAGACAGAATCATAATAGTTTTTTCCTTGTTATTGCAGGTGTCTATAGGAAGCGGTAACTGCTTGCCATCAGGTGGGCCGTCAGCTTATTTGTCATCTAGTTGTTAGCCGACTTCAAAAAAGGAGGAGATTATCAATTCGTCTGTATGTTTTTTTTATATAAAAAAAGTTTCATTCGTTAAGGAGCTGCGATGCTATAGACAGTAACACAGACATTTCAAACCTTACAACACCTTTCTTTTTGCGTCGGGGTCAAATATGAAGAATCTTGCTGGCGTAAATGGCTTTTAACGCAAACAAAGCAACTTTCGCTATGGTCGATCTCAGTTTACTGTCTTGATCTCCTCAGTGTTTCGCAAGGCACCTAAATAGAGATGTGTAACTCGTGAGTGATTGGTTTAAAAGATGTACATCCGTAAAAAAGATTGATTAAATCACTAAATCACTTGGCTTTCAAATACATCTTTAAATCTTTTAAATCTTTGATTCATTTCATTCTCTGATACATTCAACCCAATTCAACCAATGAGTGAAAGAATGAACGGATTGTTATTTTTGTATTTTTTCTCTATTACAGAGAAGGCAAAAGAAACAAATGCCTATACAGCCATATTTTAAGAATTTTCTTTAATTCTGCAAATATTGAATCGAAATGCTGGTTTCAATGTATTATGAGAGTTTGGCGCGAAATATATGATGACAGTCTCCATGATAATACTTTGATGAGGTAGATAACCACGATAAAACTCTCAACGTCTTTCACATCAAATTCACTTATATTACAATGATCTTCCAATTGCACGTCACCATAAACACTTGCTTCACAAAACAATTTTGCGAGTCATTATCATCATCATCATCGCCACCACCAGCCTACATACCTCCCACTGCTGGACCTTCTTACATGGGAGAAACACATGAAGAGTTTGGGCCATAGCATCACCACGCTGGTCCAGTGCGGGTTGGTGGGTTATGGCGGTTTCAGTAAAAACCGGGACCAATAGCTTAACGTACCTTCCGAAACACGGAGGAAATTTTGATTGACCCATCCCGGGATCGACCATGGCGAAAGTTGCTTTGTTTCCGTAATCGAAATAAACGTTTACTTCAATGATTGCACCAATGCTAAGACAATATCCAACCCAAAAAATTGTAATCATTTTTATATCTACGTAAAATGTTACAGTAAGTAGGTAGGTAGGTAGGTCTAATTAAAAAACTACATAAAAATATATATAATTCACTAAAGTGTACTGTCACTCAAGTGTATGATCAGGACCCGTGAAGTAATAAATCTTTCACAACACAATTCAGTGAAATAGATAATTAAAAAATATTGTGTCTTGATAAACTGATTTGCAAAAGATTTAAAGATTTAAAAGAGTGATTTGAAGATGAATGGAAATGATGTGTTTTGATCAACTGAGTTACTAATGATTGAAAGATTTAAAAGAGTTAATGTAAAGGTGATTGAAATTGCGTGCCTTGATCAACTGAGTTACAAAAGATTTAAAGATTTAAAAGAGTGATTTAAATCTTTTCGTCAAAAGATTTATATAAATCTTTTCTTTTGTAAAGATTTATATTGCGCATCTCTGCACCTAAAGCAGATGGGCCCCTCTGTTTCTGCAACCAGTACCCCTAGCACGAAAATTTATAAATTTCGAACGCTTAAATTTTAAACAAAAGCCAACGTAACTACTCGATACAATGACGATTCGAAATTTAAACGTATTCGTGCGAGGGGTACTGAACTCCTCATATATTTTAAAAAGACTGTATAATAATCGTGAATAGAAGAACCCTAGAAACTTTGTCACTGTAGGTATAAAGTACAGAAAGTAAGAAAGTTATTTATTTTAGTTTCTGCCATTTCATTGTATACGTAGAATATGTGTTAATGTATGAGTAAATAGATAAAAAACATTTCTTAAGAATGTTTTCTATTGTAATACTTTATCGTTAAACTAACTACAGATATTTTCTTTAGTTACCTTTAAAACCAGTTTATAATCATTGTTTTTTTATAACTATACAAATAAATGCACCATTTTGTCATTGCTCAATATTATTTAGTACCCACACAATATTTGTATTGATGTTTTACAAATTATATTGTACTCGTAGAACGGTATACTTTTACTGTTGAAATAATAATTTAAAATACATTTTCCTAGAATAAAAAAATACATTGTGATAAAAGTTATTTATTCCTCATATTATCTTATAGGACTCAGTATTATTAATCAGACTATAGTATGGCCACCGGGCACAGGGCGTGGTGCGGAGCGGGATGATTTAGTTATGTTAGAATTCTTATGTAAAGTCAACAGCACACCAAGCGTAACAGTTTGACTCTACTCGCAATAGAAGCAGTTTTGTAGTGCAACTGTCACTTGATGCTATGTCGTCTGTACCGTGATACTAGCTACGCACTGCGACCGCTCTTTGTGAAACATGGGTACATGCGAAATGCGAATTCTAACATTACATTAATCATCTATCTAAAATTTAGTAGGTGGTAGACCCGTATGTAGGGTCGCCTGGGTAGGTACCACCGCCTTTCTTATTTCAGCCGTGAAACAATTTGCTGTGTTTCGGATTGAAGGGAAAGGTAGCCAGTGTAATTACTGGGCATGGACGGCATTTCATCTTTGGTCCCAGGATGACAACGTACCTGAAATATCAAGTGATTTTTCCTTGTTATTGCAGGTGTCTATAAGCAGCGGTAACCGCTTACCATCAGGTGGGCCGTCAGCTTGTTTGTCATCTAGTTGTATAAAAAAAATTAGCACCATCTCATTAAGACTATTCATAAGAGCCCAAACACGCTATATCTGTGAGTTTCTGAAGAGTCAAGGATCACGCAGACTGTTTGATGGTATAGGATCAGCTCAAGGTTAGTATGGGAATGTCAACGAAGTCACAGTCCACCAAATTTCAAATCAATCGGATCTGTGAAAGTTAGTAAAACCCTTTTATCATGTAGAAAATGAGCTAATAGTCATCAAACGCCTGAACTGATCTTCAAAAATTATAGCCATCCTAGTCAGGTCAGTTTTCAAACAAAAAAAAACGAATCAAAATCGGTTCATTCGTTTAGGAGCTACGATGCCACAGACAGACACACAGATACATAGACAGACACGTCAAACTTATAGCACCCCTTTTTTTTCGTCGAGTCTAAAAATCATCCCACCCCATACGGCATCCGCACAGCTCCCGCACCACACGCTCTGTGGATTCAGACCTTAATGCATTTGAAATATGTTATTGTATAATGACGTCATGTTATAAGGCTTTCAAAGCAATACTGAGCTACTGAAAAAAAAAGAAGATTAAAACCTTGTCGAGTTTCTTACCCGCTCTATCGAGAACAAGAACTCAGCACCCGTCGAGTCGCACCTCGTTACTTAACGTTTCGTAGCTTATAGGTTTATGATTAAGTGTTTACTTTTATAATACAACTAGATGACAAATAAGCTAACGGCCTATCTGGTATCAAGGTTACCGTTGCTTGCGTGAGCATTGCCGACACTGTGATAGTTATTTGTTATACAAGAGTGCAAAGTTGATTTTTAACCGCGTGCTCAATTTTGATGACCGAGCAAGCGAAGGATTCTAAAATGAGAATCCTGAGCGTTAGCGAGGTTATCAAAAGAGCACGAAGTGAAAAATCTTTGCACTCGAGTGCAACACGTAACATTTCATTACACCTCACATGAAATTACTAGTAAATGACGAGGAAATGACTAAATCGGTCTAAAAAAAGTACACCAAGAAGGTTCCGAGTCTGAGTTTTTAACAATTTAAAAATGGTTATATGATAAATTTCAGCACCATGGAGGTATAAGTAAATAGGTTAATTGATGTTTTGAATTCACAAACTTAGTGCACACGATGTTCTTAATTCAATTTTACTTTATCCTCTACTCTAGACTAGATAAAAAATGCTTTTGCACTCAGATATCGAAGAGCAAAAATACTCTTTCCGAGATGGCGGGACGAAAAGGTAATTTAAATCTAGAGGCCCACTATGAAATGTTTTACGAAGCTATGGACCAAGATCAAGAAACGAAAGATCGATTACAAAAACAAAGCTACTTGCGCCATAGTCAATCCCGGAATGGGTCAAAATTTGTTCTCTCGAGCTCCTCCGTGCTTCGGGAGGCACGTTAAGCCGTTGGTCCAGCCCCCTTATTCTCAATTGTCGGATCACGGATTCGATTCGAAAAGTCACATGCCGTCTCGTTTTGACGCACCGCGATAAAAAGTGACAGGTATAGAGTTTCCGAAATTCGAATACTTTCCGACAGTTGCGAATAAGGGGGCTGGTTGTAACTGCAACCGCTTTAACCCACTAACCAGCATTGGGCCAGCGTGGTGGTGTTAGGGCCCAAACTCCTCATGTGTTTCTCCCATGTAGGAAGGCCTGTGCCCAGCAGTGGGACGTATATATACTGGTGATGATGATGATGATGATAGATGTTTTTAAAAGTATCTAGACTGGTGAAAATTATTAATATCCTAGTGTGCCCTTTTACAATCCGGCTGACTGGTGATGCTGAAGGAAGGTCACGGCGTCAGTTCACGTTTTGTTTCGTGACCGAGTGCCACACTATTTATTTTTCTATTGATAAATTGTTTTTTTGATCTATCTATAAATTGGATTTTTGGTTATCTGGTCGAGTGATTTGTAGGTGTCCGTGCCTACTGAACTGGAGGTCCCAGGTTCGAATCCCAGTATTGGCAGATGTTTGTATGATGAATACGAACATTTGCACAAGAGTTACGGATGTTTTGATGATTAAATTTCTAATATTTGTATTTACATTTTTTAGTACCTACCTACATATTTATTATTTAAATTTCGCTGTCATCTAATATCCATAACAGAAGCTCCTATGATGCTTTATTTGGGTAAAATAAAATTATCATAAATTATTAATGTTGTTTCACGGCTCGGAGATTTTTTTACTAACGGAGTAGCTTTTGGACTTTATTTCACCTAGTGATAATATGGCTCACGCTATCGTCAGCGCTGTTAGCCCGTGTTACCCAGATTCCTTAACCACAGAGGAACTGGCTATCTTACCTTTCAACTACCGGAACTGAACGATGCTATTGTAGTCATGGTGGCAGACTTAGGTAAGACCTTCAACCGCCTCTGTGGTTTAGCGGTTGAGACTACCTACTTCAGATGTAGAGGTTTAATTCCCGTGGGGCAGAATTTTTTGCTTGGATTGGTTGTTGTTTGGGCTCTTCTACGTTTGCCTTGATTGTTACCACCATCTTACCTAAGCCATAACAATAATATTAACAGCATTGTTGAGTTCCGGTAGTTAGAGGTAAGATAGCTAGTTCCTCTATGGCTGAAGAATCCGGGTGGAGCTCGTTTCTATCTTCGGCCTCATCATCACTTAACATCAGTTGAGACGAATGCCAAGAACTACCTTGTTTTTTTTTTAAAGTATTTAGTGGTAGCTTTCCAGGCAGACTTAGAGAAGCCCCACCACCGTTTTGAGTAAAACGATCAGAAAATTTCTACCCCCACGGAATTTGAACCCAGGATCTGATTTTGATTTTGGAATGGCAATTAATGGTAATATTTGCTTGTATTTGAGAATATTTGATTCGGCATCCCTACTATGAAAAACCCAACTTCGGAGATAAACGAAAAAGTGAAGTTTAGAGGTATAAAACACGAAACGACTGTGAAGTAAGTTTCGATTTTTAACCGATGTAAAAAAACAATGTTATCAATTCGGCTGCATGTTTTCGCCTCAGTCTCCGTCATTTTTAACCGATAAAACGAAAGAGAATGCTGGAATAATTATTAAGTCATCATGTAAGTATGCGAAATTGCGGATTTTGGCTTTCTTCTATGTAATTTTTCAATGATACGTAAAAAAATCAATATACGGTAACGGTCGCCCACTTAGCTTTGACTATAAATTTCTAAAAATAAACTGAAAAAAAACGAGTTCTAAAAACTAAAAAGGAGTAATAGTTAAATTCCAGCAGGTACATAATCCGTAAAAGGATATCTTTGGAACTGGTGCTAAGTAGTTTGTTGAAAAAATAGAAAGTGAAGCACCGACTCGAAAAATATCTTTTATTAGACCCTACGTAAATTTAATTATCTTTACCTTTTTAGTGTTTTGGGGCTGGATTTTATATTTCTTTAGAATTGAACATTTTGT
This sequence comes from Nymphula nitidulata, assembly GCA_947347705.1. Taxonomy (NCBI): domain Eukaryota; kingdom Metazoa; phylum Arthropoda; class Insecta; order Lepidoptera; family Crambidae; genus Nymphula; species Nymphula nitidulata. The sequence continues at coordinate 7,109,826 of OX374622.1, forward strand.
TTGTGGTAATTGTGTCAGATAAACAAAAGAATGTGTTTCTTAATAAACATGTATACAACTTAATAATATCAAGTTGTCCAAAGCGGCTCTGCTCTCGTGGGTGTCGGTTATCGCTCCAAAAAATCCATCTAAATCTCAGCGGTTTAAGCGTGAAAAGCTAATAGACAGGCAGATAGACAAACAGCGTTACTTTCGTAATTTTATAATATATATAGTATAAATTATGTAAAAAATATATCTACACTTATATACCTTTTTTTTAAATAGGCCACAAAGAAATCAAAATCGTTATTATCAAAATTTAAATCGGTAAAAAACACATTTTTGTAACTATCACAAAAAATATATTAACTATGTTTAATATTGAATCAAACAAAGAAGAATTTGTAGTAATTTTTATATTTTTAATAAAACAAAGCCGACATTGTCGTGCTATTACAAAAATCAATGAATTTGACAGTTCTAGCGTGGGAAAAGGATATGAAAATTGACAATTCAAAATTATTGCCAGCAGCAATAATCTAAAGCACAATTTATGTTTATGTACTAAACAGAGTTGGGGCACACAGCAAACAAGGTAAGTAATTAAGATGTAGTAAATTAATATTTAGTTATATAATTACATACTGTTAGAGACAAGAAACTGTACTGGACTTAACTTTAATAAATATTTTATTATTTTTAACCTTTTGTTTTATTTAATTGCCCATGAAAACACAGTAATTTTAATTACATTAACAACTTACAGCTCAAGTATTAGTTTTGCAATTGTTACATTCATACAATATAGGTAAATGCTTAACAATAAACTGTGGGTTAAGTAGGCCCTACAGAAAAAATAACTTATATAATTTTCTTTTTCTTTTACATATAAATGTAGTTAAGGTTTCTTAAATATAATTTTCTTAATCAACTAATCAAAAATATAATTTTCTTAATCAACTAATCAATTTTATATTAAACTTAGTTTATAGGTAAAGGACACAGCCTTGCAATAGACCTTAAGTAGACCTTATCATTAAATTTTACCTCAACCACCCGGACATTATTATCCTTGCCAGGTAGTACTTTTACAATTTTGGCCAATGGCCACTCTAAAGGAGAGGTATTTATGTTTTTTACAAATACAAGGTCACCCTCTTTAAGATTTGGATGGCTATCTTTCCACTTTGGACGGCTTTGTAGTTGTGCCAGATAGTCTTTTGACCAACTTTGCCAAAAATCTTGCTTAACTTTAGTCACTAATTTCCAAAACTTTAATCGGTTCATTGGAATTTCTAACAAATTTATTTCAGGATAACTACATATTGCAGTGCCAATTAGAAAATGGCCCGGTGTCAAATAACCACCTTCTGAGTTGGAAAGGAGGGGTCGAGAGTTCAAAACACCTTCAATTTGAATGATAGTAGTATTAAATTCCTCATAAGTTAGGCATAGGTTTCCAGCAACACGTTTGAGGTGGTGTTTTACACTCTTGACCCCCGCCTCCCAAAGGCCACCAAACTCTGGCGAGTAGCTAGGAATGAACTTAAATGTTATATATTTATCTTTACAGAAATTATAAACAGACTCTTTATGTGCCATAGAGTTTTGCAAATTATATAATTCTTTAAGTTTATTTTCGGCACCTTTAAAGGTCTTGGCATTATCACAAAAGATTTTTGTGGGCATGCCTCTCCTGGATATAAAGCGATTTAAGCATGCTAAAAAGGTTTCAGTTGTAAGATCTGACACTACCTCTGCATGAATAGCCTTGGATGAAAAACAAACAAAGAGTGCTACATAACCCTTAGTTACGAGTGGTTTACGGATTCTGGACACTTTAATATTGAAAGGCCCACAAAAGTCAATGCCCACATGCTGAAAGGGTCTACTGGCGGTTACACGCTCTGCCGGCAGAGAACCCATGAGTTGCCTCGCAGTTTCAGCCTTAAAACGAGCACACCTTATACAATTATGCAACACCTTCTTGATCTCTCTGATACCATTAATGATCCAGTATCTCTGATAAAGTGAGCTAAGTACCAACCTAGGTCCTGCATGCAATAATCTCAGATGCTCGTTTTCAATAATCATAGAAGTTATATTACTATTTTTTGGTAGTATCAAAGGATGCATCTTGTCATGTGGAATGTCTGCATTTTGAATTCTACCACCTACTCGAAGCATCCCTTTCGCATCTATATAAGGATGCAGATTGCCTAACCCTGACTTAAGTTTTTTATTATTATTAATTGAAAAGAATTCATCTGAAAAATGTTGATTTTGAGTGAAACGAATAATAACATGTAATGCTGCTTCTAACTCCTTTGGAGTTAGAATTGGTTCCCTGTTAATTTCTTTGTTCAAAGAGTTGTTGACAAATCTGTAAATGTAAGCTATAACACTTTGTAATTTATGTATTTTTGAGTATTTTTCAAATAATGGAAAATTTTTCAATTTAATTACATTTTGAACAACACAAATATCCTCTTCAAGATCAACACTTAATACATTTTGAAAATCTAAGGTTTCATTAATTTTATCTATATCAGAGTTTAATAGACTTTGTGGTCCATGCCACCATAATGTATTTTGTTGTAAGTTAAGTGGGTCAACACCACGTGAAAGTAAATCAGCTGGGTTTTGACTGGATTTTATATAATACCAAATGCTCTTTTCAGTTAACGCAATAATTTGCTGAACCCTATTGTTTACATAAGTATTAGCCCTTATTTTATCTGACTGTATCCAGGCCAAAACAATTTGTGAGTCACTAAATAAGCGAACTGAAGACTGAAATCTTGAGGAAAGAACCTTTTTTACTCTATTTATTAACTGTGCTAAGAGAAGTGCACTATTAAGTTCTAGTAAGGGGATTGTTAGTGCCTTTGCTAGGGGTGCCACACGTGATTTTGAGCACAATAAATTCACATTAGTTTTACCCTCTGAAGTTAATGTTTTTACATAGATACAACAGCCATACGCCTTTAGCGAGGCATCAGCATACCCAACTAATTCAATTTTTACTATATTATTTACTTTTATAAGCCTGGGAATGCAAATTTTATTCATCAAGTATAAATTTTTAATAAAGTTTTCCCATTTCAGTAATAATGTAGAAGGGAGAACGTCATCCCATCCTAATTTGGCAGACCATAGTTCCTGCATAAATATTTTTGCTATAACTACTATGGGTCCAATGATACCTAGTGGATCAAAAATTTTGCCTATATAGCTTAACACTTTTCTTTTTGTATTAATAGTTTCCTTACATTGTGGACTATCAAAATAAAATATGTCCCTCTCTACATCAAACTTAAGACCTAAAGCCTTGACAATGTTTTCTTTATTAAGATCAATTGTATCAAAATATTTGTTTTTAGTACTGATATCATCAAGCACAGAAGGATGATTAGAGCACCACTTATGTAAATTGAATTTCCCTAATTTAAGCAGCTCTATAAGCTCATTTTTTAATTGAAATAATTGGCTTTCCTCATCAGATCCAGTAAGTATATCATCAGTATAGGTATTGATCAGCATAGCTTTTGATGCAAGAGGGTATTGCTCCTTGTATTTATGAGCCAGCTCTACCAGGCACCGAGTGGCCAGAAAGGTAGAAGCCTTAAGGCCGTAAATAACAGTCTGCAACTGAAGGCAAGCCATAGGCTCTGCCGGACTCGCCCTCCAAAGTATGTTTTGGAGGCTTTTGTGGTGATCATTCAGAAGTACACATCTGAACATTTTCTCAATGTCACATATTAAGACAAAGGAATAAGTTCTGAATAAGAGAATTATGTCAAAAAGCTCACCCTGTACCACAGGCCCATTCAGCATTACATCATTTAGTGAAACCTTATTTTTGGCTTTCATGCTTCCGTCAAAAACCACTCGCAACTTTGTAGTCTTGCTCTCTTCGTTAAGTACTGCATGGTGTGCTAAAAAATAAACAGAGCCACTATAAATATTATACATACTAATATCTACCTCTTTGGCATGACCCAGTGTAAGGTACTGCTCGATGAACTTTTTATACTGTTCTAATAAACCAGGATTGCGAATAAGTTTTTGTTCTAATGACAGAAATCTTTGAAATGCCACTGAGAAAGAATCTCCAATCTGTAGCTCTTCTTTAGGGCATATAAGAGGCATATCCACATGGAATTTATTATTGATTAATTTTGTATGTTTTTTAAAACTATTCTCGGCCAACTCAAATTCATATGTAGTTTTAGCTACAGCTTGGGGCACACTTTCAACTGACCAAAACCTTTCCAATACCTCTTCTAGCTTATTATAGTCTGAAATAGCAAAATTGCTAACAACATTACCCAAATACAAATCTTTTGAATTAGTCCTGCCAGCCACAACATAGCCGAAGATGGTATTCTGTAAAACAGGTCCATTTAAAATTTTAATACAACCATTTAACAAAGAATTAAAATAAACATCTGCTCCCAACAAGATAGAGATCTCAGATGGGACATTGAACTGATTGTCTGATAACTGTATATTTTTGGGAATATCTAATTTTGAATTATAAAAAAGATTGTTGTGGCAAAGGTGTTGTAATAGTGTCAACTACATGGCAGTTAACATCAAAAGATATATTTTTATGTTCACAAGAAGCTACTGTAATATTCACAATTTGATCTAATTTAGAGGCCTTACTTATTACCAATGCCAATAATATTTGTTGGTTTTTTAGTAGGTAATAATGATAAAATCTTTACAAGAGAGTTGGTCACAAAAGAGGCCTGACTACCACTGTCAAGCAGTGCTCTTACATAAATAATCTGCCCATTTTTACTAGTAAGCTTAACTTTTACAGTAGGTAACAATACATTGGAAGGAATGCACCTGTTTGTATGCAAAGTAGCTACTTTATTCTCCAACTCATCATGCAATAAGGAATTATGAGATTCTTTACAAATTTTACATTTGAAACGATATGTGCACTTATCAGAATGTGCCTTCAGACATGTATTACATAACTTATTTCTACTTACAAACTGCTTCCTTTCTTCAATGGGAGCCATTTTAAATTTAGGGCACAAAAATATGAAATGGTTACCATTACAAAATGCACAGATGGTTGGTTTACCTCTTGCCATTACATGTGAAACTTTAGTGTTATTAACTTTAGATTTGTAATTAAATTCATAACTATTTTTTAATCCCGGACTGTCCTCCAATGCAACAGCTCTCTTTTCTAAGAATGACAAAAACTCACTCAACTTTGGTAAAGAATCAGGGTCCGACCTGTCTAAGTGATAAGCTCGATTAGTGTAGGCATCTAATTTACGAGATAATATAGAGATCAAAATCATATCCCAATTATCAATTGGTTGTTCTAAATTTTTTAATGCATGTAACTGCTGTTGAACATCAGTGATAAAGGATCTTATAGAATTTGAAGTGCCTTTTTGCATTGGAGGTAAGTCTAATATATGGTTTATATGATTTAAAACTATTCTTGTTGGATTGTCATACCTCTTTTTCAGCAGCTTTATTGCCTCTGGATAGGACTCATTGACCACAGGCAGGTTAACTATTAGTGATAGGGCATCACCAATCAAGTATTTCCGAAGGTAAAACATCTTTTGCACATTTGACAAAGCTTTGTTATTGTCAATCAAAGCGTTGGACAGATCCATGAATGGCTTGAACTGAGCTAGATCTTTCCCATCAAATGAAGTTATTTCAATATTAGGGAGTTTTGAATTTGAATGATTGTTATTATTGCAAGTCTCACTGCTTTGTATTATTTTCATAGATTTTCTTAGCTGTGATAATAACAAAAAATACCTTTCCTCTAGCAAAGAAATGTCCTCAGAATCATTCTCATCGATTACTGAGATGTCAAGGGTCACCTCCTCATATTCTTGGTATGTGTTGACAAGTTTGTCAATCCTGGCCTGCAGCATATCTGCCCCGGCGGACGTTAAGGTAGCATTGTCATTCACAAAGTTTTCTATTCTAGTGATACTCCCTTTCAGTTGACTTCTTTATAAGCGTAAACGCTTGAGATCTTTTTCCATGATTATAGGTTATGATTTGGATATCGACCTTTTTATGCAACAATCTTCTACAAGCTGTTACCTTTTCTTCGTTTTTTCCCACAATAACGACTGTTATCACTTTGTTCTATGTAACAGGGTGCGAAACTTATATCTCCTTTAGGCGTATTTTATGATTTCTTCACAAATACCGGCCGGCAATGGCACGTGCTCGGCGTTAGTGACTCGACAATTTGCAGAGTTGAGATAGTGAAAAACCATAAAAATACTCACGAAGAGTTCTTTTCCTCTCGAAGGACCACTTTTGTTTAATATTGAATCAAACAAAGAAGAATTTGTAGTAATTTTTATATTTTTAATAAAACAAAGCCGACATTGTCGTGCTATTACAAAAATCAATGAATTTGACAGTTCTAGCGTGGGAAAAGGATATGAAAATTGACAATTCAAAATTATTGCCAGCAGCAATAATCTAAAGCACAATTTATGTTTATGTACTAAACAACTAACAACGTAATAATTTTTTACTAGTCTAGACACTTTTGAAAACATCTATCATCATCATCACCAGCCTACATATGTTCCACTGCTGGGCACAGGCATTCTTACATGGGAGAAACACAAGAGAAGCCATAGCGGCACCACATTGGCCCAATGCTGGTTAGTGGGTTAAAGCGGTTGCAGTTACAACTAGGACCAACGACTTAACGTGCCTCCCGAAGCTCGGTGGAGCTCGAGAGAACAAAGTTTGACCCATCCCGGATTCGAACCTGGCGCAAGTAGCTTTGTTTCATAATCGATCTCTCGTTTCTTGATCTTGGTCCGTAACTTCGTAAAACATTTCATAGTGGGCCTCTAGATTTAAATTACTTTTAAATCTGGGTAATTTAGTGACAAAACCATTTGTTCGTGGTTGCCACTCATAAAGTTTGTCTTTCAATTCATACAGCCCTAACAACCTGCGATGGATATAACTAATGAGTTCTGTCGACCTGTCGTGACGGTGTAAATGACAGACTGTGTTAACGCGGCTAGTTGACTCAATCTAGGTTACATCTTCACTATCTCAATCAAAGCAACTTTCGGGCCGGCAAGGTGGAGGCGGCTAGTGCAGTGTCTGAACTGCACTAGCTGTCTTCGTTTATGGACTCTTTTTACCGCTTCACATCAGGTGGTGTTGAGTCATTTGTCGTGCTTTGTATAAAAAAATATATAAGGGTTTAAAAGACAATGTCCAGCAAGCTTACAGACAGCTTAAATTAATCATCTAAAAGTATGAGGATATCACAAAAAGGAAAGAATTGGTACTAAAACAACGATTATTGATGTATAGTAATATATTTTCAATAAACAAATGCAAGTCATCTGGTAGATAGTAGATGTTACTCGGCATAAATCTGAAATAGAAGTTATGTATGTATGAATAAAACAATAAGTGCTTTTTTCTGAAAGAGTCCTCTAAACTTCAAACATAGAATACAATTTTGATAAAAAAAACACTAAGAAATTTCAAAACTATTATTTGGTTCATCGTGATGAAATATTATGAATTCATGTGGTATGGCAACAATAAAATCAATATTAAACTTTAATCATACAAAAGATATGATATTACTTTTAATAATCTTGAATATGACGTATATTAAGTATCATACTAAATGTAAGTTTAACAAAAATCACCTTATCCATAGTTAAGTCCACAAAATATCAGAACTTTTCGGACTTTGATACAATATACGTATGGATGGTCAGCTCTGAAATATATTTCTTTGGGTGGATTGACTCTTACGGATGTAAAACCAGCGGCGACAAAAGCTGTGGAATGGAATAATGAAGTGAAATAATAAAAACAAAAACTACTAACTAGTTAGTTAATCACCGGCCAATTTCGTTTTCGTGAAACACACGATATCTTATCCAGAGTAAATTCCACAGAAGATAAGGAACTTTCTGACTTTTATGGCGTACACAAATGGATGATCTGCCCTCACAGTATATTCTTGAGGTGGTCGAGGCAAAGACCTCGTTCCTATGACAACAGCTGGAAATATTTATATTTTGAGGTTAACTCCACGAGAAGCCACTTATTTGCTGGCCCTAATTGTTATTATGCTGTTGGATCAAAGGTCTGTATCATCGATCCCTAGGCTAGTCATATAATAATTGAAAGTATATAATGAAAATTATAATACAAAACAACTTAAAATAAAAATAAACCTATTTTTAAGAATCAAAGTATTTTAAGTTTAAATCAGTAGGTTGGACAGATTTAACTTTAAGATGGATTTCATTACATGGTCTTACGCTATTTGGAAACTGAGTATTAGTCTTATCTTCACTTAACTATAAAAATACTGTAGTTAATTGGTACTAATTTTCGGTGTCATGTTTCTGTGTGAAGAGAGGTGGCCTAATCTTAAAGGAGCAGCATTTTATAAAAGATACTTTGCAAATTATCAAATTGTGATATTTTATCGTTACCATTAGCGGCGGCTGCTTCGGAACCCTTTTCGTCTACAGTAATAGTAGCTTTTTGTATAGCAGCTGTTACATACAAAGGTTCATTCGGATTTATCATTCCATCTAGTTGAGAATTTTCAGTGAAAATGGTTTTCACACCAATCTGTAAACATGAATAATTATTGAATATCTACTTTGGTTTAACTGGGACATACTTCTAAATCCACAAGACAAAAATATCATACCACTTCTAGTAAGGAAAATTATCTCATAAATAAACGATAAAAATATTGCAGTGTATGTATTTGTAACACTTACTTTTTTTAGGACGTCTTTTAAGTTAGTCTTAGTGGAAATATCAAATTTGGGCATGAATAGATTGACAGTTTCATAGTTAGAAGTACTAACTGCTCTATCTAGAATTGCGCCATCTTGTAATTTTTCAACTAAATTCAATATACCATCTTTCTGATTAGGTAAAATAACATGGAATGTAATGTTTCCATCCTTATATGGCAGTTCAACAATCTGAAACAATGGGTTTATTTTTATATTCTGAAAAATTTTTGTTTATTATGACAGCAATATTTATGTATGACATCCGGCGATCGATAATATGACATCGGAATACCATTGTTATTGAGGTTGGATTTGCCAAACAAATTCGCAGATACACAACACTCTCTGTATACAATCTCTGTATATTCACCATATAATTAGCCTTATTTAATTATTACCTGTGCATCTATGTCAGCATAATTGAAATAGTTCATCTTGCTTTTTTGTTGCATCATATCTACTTTCTTGGTCGATTTACTGTCAACGTAAAAGTTTGCCTTTTTTGTATTTTTAGAATCGAACTCTTTTTTCCATGTACCCTAAAGGATGAATACTGTGTATTAGGTTATTGTTCAAATACCCATGACTTTGTTTATAATTATTAAGTCACTCACCTTGAAGTAAATAGCATTAGCTAAGACTAAGCGGGTGAAAGAGTCGAATAAATCTGCTGATACTAATTCGGTAATTTTACCTTTAGTTGCACCTGAAACCTTTTTAAACGACATTTTATTATAACTTATTTAAAAAAGAACATTATCTTCTGTTATAATCTTGCTTTATCTAAATTGCTAGATGATGTAGTTGTTATATTTACCCATTTGTTGATAATTTCAGCTGCTTGGGCAGCATTATTGAAGTCAATACTTTCACCTTCGGCTCGGAAGATTTCTTTAGAGTCTCTTTTGAATGAATCTGTTAGATTGTATTCTTTCTTTACGTAAACTTTAGCTCCAACACTCAATTCGGTTCCCTCAGATGCTTGTAAACTATCTAAGAGCAGCGGGAAGCCGCACCTAATCTGTAAAGTATTATTTTTTGGCGAAATTGTAAGATTTAGCAAAATATCTCAACTAGAAAAATTTAATGTACTGCAACGTTTCTAGTGAGAGTAAACGTTAGCTTGTAATTCAAATAGAGATAGACTAGAAGCATTTTACGGGGTTATCCTGAGGGTCTGGTAGCTCAGATGGGTAGAGCAGTCACTCATATTGTGAAACGTAGCTGTTATACAGAATGAGTCAAACCAATGCACTCGAGAGAGATTTGTTAATTAAGACGGACTATCGATTGGTATCATGATAACTACAGAATACTTATTTGCTACATTTAGCGGGTTCGGTGCCTGGCCCAGGTAGAGTAAGTGATTTGCAAGCTTTTTTTTGTTATTTCTATTGTTCTATTGTTATTCAATAAAATAAAGAAATGTTTCCTTGGACTATAATTTTGTATCTACAATATTTAGGATACTTCCCCTCGGGTGGGCATTGTTTCGTCTCAGCCACTTCATAATAATGATAAAAATAAAATAAATAAATTATAACACAATAATAGATAGCTTGTTATTGTCTAATAATTCGCTCTATAAATTTCATCTTACCTCTTGTTTAGTCTTCAAGTTCAAGATTTTTATAATTTCTGAGAAAGTGTTGCCTCGAGAGTATAAACCCAATTGTGCTAATGGTGTCAGTACTGAAACCGCTGAAGTGACTACACTTAATCCAGGATTAGCTTTCATAACTTGCTAAAAGACAACAAAACACGTAAATTAAACAGGTAAGAGAAAAACAATTGTAGAAAGTTGATGACGATTTTAAAATGAGTTTTTCATATTTTGCCTTGTAATTAATTAATATGAGCAGTCATATTACGTTACGTACGTATATACTAATATATCCGTAATAGGCGTTGATTTTAACTACCGTCATAATAGGACTGTTTACGTTTTAAACTATTTTTCGAATCGATGAAATCTTTAAATACATGAGACTCGATGTCCGTTTATTATGCCATGTATGTACGTACATGCGGTGAAGTTGCAGCCTATCACTGTATTCCATTTTTTGTTTCTCTTAGCTCTGAGAATGTTTTTCTTGTAACACAGTTATGCATTCCAAATCAAGTAAATAAATAAACTAAATAATTATAATAGAATAAAAATCGGCGATATGAAAAACCGATAAAGTACATCCTTCTTCAGTACTACTCGTACAATCTACTAATCTTTTTCTTAGCACATGATGAACGAAATACTTTTCTACATCTTATGTAATCACACAGCTTAATTAATATGTAATATGTTTAAATGTGCTACTAAGCAACTGATTAAAGATAAACAATGTCTACAGGTAATATATATTTTTAAATTCCAATAAAATATCTAAATCATATATTGCCTACAGTGTAGTACTTACATACAACATTTTTCCAGTAAAATCATAGCTTCCTTGTCTGAGAAGGACCAGTTGAGATTCTGCATTATCACATGTACCTTCGTTTGGATCAGTTGATTGACCTAAGTAACAAATTATTCTACTGAAATGTGTTGAATTATTATAACGTAAATCATAAAATAAGAAATGCGTTACATAAATATTACTCTTCAAGATGCGCCATATCAGATACAATATTTTTTTAATAAATAATAAATTATGTGAAACGGATTAAACGTACGACCAGGAAATAATAAGAAATATCAAAGGTGCTGCGATTGCATTCTATAATAGACCAACGATTAAGCGAGGGTCAAACTGAAAGTTCTTTGAAAATCAAAAACTGAGCAAAGTAGCAAGTTATTATTTTTGGGCCTCGGTTTTGTGCACTTGATTGATACCGATCCCTAAGCTTTGCTGATAGGACACTCTTTTATCAGTATTTATCATACGCCGCACAATACTGATGTTATCCTTAGTCGTCGCAGTAGAAGGCCGTACCTCACGCAGATCATCGGTAAAACAGTAGCACGAGATGTGGCTTCAACGTGGAAAGCCAATCGAAGTCTATCGATATATATCGATAGTCTACGTGAGTCATACAATTTTCATTTTGCCACCAAATCGTAAAACAAATGACAAATGAATGTAATACATACTCAATAATATTGGCAAAGAGTTCCAAATCCATAATTTAAACTTATTTTTTATTGTATTGTTCACCAGTTCTAAAAACTTTCAGTGTCGCCCTCGTGGGGGCTATTATATTTATTGTTAGATTACTTTGTTTAAAACTATCCTTTTGCTTCATTTTACCTATTGATTTTCAAATCATTTTATAGGAAATCTATGTTCAAGCACGTGCAAGACTGTCCCTATCCTCAACCCACTAATAAATGATTGTACATACTTCCTACACATTCCTTCTCTGGAATGCATACACCAGACTGCCTCAAGAAATTCATTTTACAAACACAGCCTAGTCTACATGAGTCGGGAATCATTGGTGGGCATAAAGGTATTTTTCCTTTATCGTTGCAATCTTGAACCCGACAAACTCCATTTGCACACGAAGACAATTCCTCATTTAGCTGGCAATGAAGTGCTAAAATAGAAATGGTTCATAATCCAACCAAAACAAAATAGTATCTAATATATTTATGGGTTTACTTTGCATTTATAACCATGGTCACTTCAGATTCTATAAATGCCGTTGAAATTAAATTTTGATTACTATTTATATTATAATCAAAATAAAATTAGCGTGGTGGTAAATTAAAATTCCACAAAATGGTGTATTTTATTTGTAACGCTAAAGAGCCTAATTCACCACCATGAATTACAGTTTCAAGTAGAATAACGGCTAGTTAAAGTCACTAGTAACTAGATGTACGAATTTCACCACGTTTTCGAGTATCGCTGAGACTTAAAGCAGCCTGTATTTATAAAAGTAACAAACGTTAACTTGCCAGAAACGACATGGGAATATCTATCAGTTTACTTGCTTTATTATCTTAATTAATCATCATCTTACATTTATTTGGATAATGAAAGAAACCAATAGTATCATCACCAGCCTATGTGTGTCCCACTGCGGCCCACTGCTTTATTCAAGCGAAGTATCTGAAATAATAAATTAGCAATGTGTGACTACTTACTACACTCGCTAGGCAGCACACATCTCTTCTTATTTTCATCGTAGTAGAAGCCGTCTTTGCAGTCGCATGCATCCAGAATACAATTTAGTGGACATATACCAGGACCGGTCTTTCCTAGGTCTGAACACTTCTTCCCACAATAGGTTCCACATCCTGGTACGGCGTTTTTGTCACCTTTACAACCAACTGTAAATACCACATATATAATGTCAGTGCTCTTACGCAGTTATTAATCATCGTTATATTGTAAGGTTAGGTCGGATATCGCACCTATACCAGTTACAGTTCGGAGTTCTGTTCTCGAAGTTGTTGAAGAGTAAATTTGCCTCAGACAAATGGTCCAGCTAGGTAGGTCAACTTTGAGAAAGAGGCAAATCTATGAATCCCACTCAGTTGGACAGCGTTCGGAAAATCGCGTAAGATCTTCTCGTCCAAAATTCCTCAGTGCCTCAAGTCGCAAGTCTTCGACCAGTGTGTGTTGCCAGTAATTGCCAGCGACCACGTTTCACAGCCATATGTCACATATGGCTGTGAAACGTGGTCGCTTACTAAGGGCTTTCTGTGCAAGTCCGCAGTCACGCAAAGAACTATAGGACGAGCTATGTTAGGTGTTTCTATGCGAGATAGAATCAGAAATTATGACCTCCGTAAGAGAACCAAAAGAGATTTTACAATTATTTTTCTGTATGGCACTGCACAGCAAAATATTTAAATAATGTAACCACAACAATTGTGACTTCATATTTTGAAAAGAGTGACTACACGAGTTTGTTGCCGGAGTCTTCTCGGTAGTTCAACTTTTGGAACCGGTGTAAATTTAGACATGATAGACAGATTTACAATAAGACATTGTGAGACCATTTCTTAAATAGATATACATAATTTGTGATTTTTGACGATTCGAAAGAGCTTCTTAGGAGCCTACTTGAATAAATATATTTTTGATTTTGATGTTTTAAAAATGTATGGATCTAGTCCAGGTTTAAGTACATTGTACTGAAAAATAGGTAAAAATGTGCAGAACAGTGTTCAAATGTTATTTTTTTTATTTGCTTTGTTGCGTGGTACAAATACAAGAATATTAATAGAAAAAACTGCAACACAGCCAAATATTCATGGCACTTACGTCCTTTTGATGACGTTTGGTTGACATCTATGTCGCCCGCCATATGTCATAGTGAATAAAGGTTAAATCGACGAAAAATATTTCAATTTTTGTACAAACAAATTGTGCATGAAAACTAATTATTAGTATTTTTCGCGGATTCAGGAGATTTTACCTGATTTTTTGAGATACTGTACCTACATATACCTGGCCGAATATGAAACATCTCCTTTACTAACATATCTCATAGGATTAGTAAGTTGAAGTGGCAGTGGGCAGGGCAAATAGCACGCAGAACAGACGGCCGGTGGGGCGTCAAAGTTGTGGAATGGTTACCACGTACCGGAAAACACAAAGTAGAACGGCCTTCCACTAGATGGACAGACAACCCGGTCAAGGTCGCGGGGAGCCGTTGAATGCAGGCTACGCAGAACCGTTCCATTTGGAATTCGATGGGGGAGGCCTTTGTTTAGCCGTGGACATATATTGATCGTAAAAAATTCAATTTGTCGAACAATTAATTTATTATTTAACTAAAATTGTTTGTGTGTAATCAATATCAGTTAATATGATTAAAATTACAATAATGAAAAATGCAGGTATCGCTATATAAAGTATTGTAAATGATAAGAATCTCACATAAAAAAATGTTATTTCGTTGTACTGAGAAATTTGGCGAAGATATTCACGATCAAATAAAAATACTCACCTGAGCTATGACATTGTTGTTTCGTTACGCAGTTACCATTGGCATCTTGATAATAACCGTCAGCGCAAATACAGCCTGGCTCACAATTTAAAGGATCTATGCAAAGAATTGGACCATCTATATCAGTACATTTCCTTCTTCGACATCCACCATTTGCACATGATGAGAAAACTTCATTGGCTCTGCAGGTAGCTAAATAAAAAAAAATAACTACTTTAAAGATGCACATAACGTATTGTTTTTAGGAAATAGGGCCAGCCATTATCACAATTTTGCAGCCTGGTGATAGTTTTAGGACATCTTTATTTACTCTATAAAAAAAAACTTATTCTCTAACCACCAAAACAGCCTGTCTGCCCCCTCCAAGCAGTACACAAATCACTAGTGGTACAAATTCATTAGGAATGACTCAGGCCAACATATTTAAAAATCTTTCTTTATGCAGAGCATTCCACTATTTGAAAACTTTGGATCTGATAGGAACCTAACTGGTTGTCTCAGTCTAAACTGATTTACTCTCCACCCTTTCTCAAATTATTCAAAGGCAAATAATCTCTGTTGTTATAATCTTTGTAATAACTTGGTCTGCAAACGCAACCTGGTATAATATATTTTAAGGGTATAGAAAGTCAGCATTTTGTTAGTCCTCGTCCATCTTTAGAGCAATACAATAACACTTCATTCGCTCTGCGTTTTGTTGTTTAAATATTTTTTCATTTTAAGCTTTCTTTTAGCATTTAAAAGAAATAAAGCATCAAAGAGGTAGGTAGGTTAATGGAGTAAAAAACAAACAACAGTCCCCCGCCCCAGCGCCGACAAATATTGTCGAATTGAGCTTAATGCGGAAATAAAAATAATGTACACACGACAGCACGTCAAGTGTAACTGTTGTACTATAAAAGCCACCTTTATTGCGAACGCAGTAAAGGCGGTCTCAAGGTCAAACTGTTACGCTTGATGTGCTGTCAACTGTACAAACTTCAGAGAATCAAG
The DNA here is from genome assembly GCA_947347705.1 of Nymphula nitidulata. Taxonomy (NCBI): domain Eukaryota; kingdom Metazoa; phylum Arthropoda; class Insecta; order Lepidoptera; family Crambidae; genus Nymphula; species Nymphula nitidulata. The sequence continues at coordinate 7,125,524 of OX374622.1, forward strand.
AATATATCACATGTGTATGAAGCGAATCCGTACTAGGTTTCCTACCGCTACTGTAGAGAATAATATGTAAATAAAAAAGATATTATAGATATAATATAGTCAGCAAGGGATATGTCTTTCTGACCTTCTGGACGACATACAACGTACAATACTTTACATTTTTTCCAGAGTATCATGAAGGTAATTATAATCCACTACAACTAAACACCTGCCGTACTCCTGAAATGTTTCTGACAACTTTTGACTTACTACATTGATTAGCTCGTACACATTTCTTTTGAATATCATCGTAGTAGAAGCCGTCCTTACAGTCGCAGCCATTCAATATACATATCTCTGGACAAGCAAATGGTCCGGGCTGGCCTACGTCTGAACATTTCTTCCCGCAGTTAACACCACATCCAGAAATAGCATTTATGTCACCTCCACAACCGTCTACAATAAAAAATTGTAGTTGTTTTATAAAAAATATAAAGACATTCATCTTATATTCATCTTGTTACAGCAGAGTATTGAAATTTGATTTGGTTGAGGTTTGATTAAGCTTTGATTTCCAACGTGCTGTTGAAACACTAACTAATAAAAGCGTACGTAGCCATTATTTTATGAGCAAACCATACGAGTACCATGCAATGAATGGATATGGTGTGACTTTTTGAATCCTCATTAGCATATTCCGATTCCGACAAACTCCGGCAAACATGTAAGCATCTAAGCTAGTGACATAAAAAAATATCTACCAAAGTTTTTTTTTAAATTTCACACTACAAAATACTCGTAGCGAGCCATGAATTAGGTACGCATAAGTGCAAATTATTACTCACTTTGACTTCTACATTGTTCTTCCGATACACAATTGCCTTTGGCATCTTGATAATAACCTTCCGCACAAATACAGCCTGGCTTACATTGAAGTGGATCTACGCAAATGATCAGTTTGTCTAAATCAGTACATTTTCTCCTTCTACATCCCCCATTAGCGCATGTTGAAAAAACTTCGTTAGCTCGGCAAGTTGGTGCTGAAGAAAATATTAATAATAAAATAGTCATGATATAACTCATCGTTATGTGATAGTTACAAACTACGGTATAAAAATGAAATAAAATGATTTATCAAGTACGCACTGCAGTCTTTCGGTCGAACACATCGGTCTCTGTTGCTATCGTAATAGAAGCCATTTTTGCAGTCACATCCATCAAGTTGACAAAATAGAGGACACGCTATTGGACCTTTCCTGCCTATGTCTGAACATGTTTTTCCACAGTTGACACCACATCCAGGTATAGCATTATCATCGCCACGACAGGTTGCTGAAAAAGAGAGCCAAGATATAGTCTTCATAAATATAGGGCTTATTTTATTATTATAAAAAACTGAGTGATCCCCAAGATAGGATTACTTTTTAAGAAAGGCACAATAGTATCATGTAATTATTATATCATAGCTTACGTATGAAAATGGAGCAAAATCTTATTCTTAAATTTGAAAAATCTAGCAACTGAGCAGATTTTAAAATGTGGCCCGGTTTGATGCCACGCATTTATCGTATGATCGCGGAGCTCGGTTTCTAATAATCATTTCATGATAATGTACTATAATTTGGTAAAGTCGGTATAAAATAAATAAATCGGAAGAACAGTGAAGTTGGGGTGAGCAGTATTTAGAAAGCCGCGTCATATTATTTTGTCATCACTGCGGGCCAATATGCCTGTTTTCCACACTTACAAGAAAAATAGATTATTAACTTCAACATGAAGTAGTTTTTATAATACTTACTACATTTTTCTCTTTTGATGCAAGTGCCACTTCGGTTTCGTACGTATCCATCAAGACATCGGCATCCAGCAACACATCCGGGATCACCGAGTTTAGGCGGTGGCGCACATTTTACGAGCCTTGAATCATAGTCGCACGTCTTTTGAAGACACGGCGAAAAACATTGATCATATATTTCGTTTGGATTTGGGCATTTATCTGAACATCAAATTACGGAGATTTTAATACCTATCTTAAGTTTGTACATTATTAAGAAATGTCACGAAAGTGCAAAAATCTTACATCCATTTTTTACCATAACAGGTAACTAATACTTACTGCATTCTTTTTCTCGTACGCAAGCACCTTTTTCATTCCTCACGAATCCATCAGCACAACGACACCCAGCAACGCATCCAGGGTCGCCAAGCTTAGGAGGTGGCGCACATCTTACGAGTCTTGGATCGTAATCACAACGTTTTTGGAGACATGGAGAAAAGCATTGATCGTATACTTCGTTTTTATTTGGGCATCTATCTAAAACAAAAAAAATCTTAAGGATTCCGAATTGCTTATTGCAATCGAGTTAGCGAGCTTACTCGTAAAGCGACTGGATGCGAGCGATATCGCATAGATACTGTTGACCACACACTAATGTTAACACTATAAGATTGCCGCACATATAACAGCTCGGACACGGATCAATACCACCTCACCTCATTGCCTTGCTGTCAACCAAGCATCAACCTGACTGAGGCACCGGAACGGATAAACCAGGATACGGCGAGACTCGGGTACTCCTTCTTGATCGTCAACTGGAGGACGACTTGACGTCACCTACTTCCGATCAGTTTGAACTCAATCGTGAAGCAAGCGGTCCAATATATACTTAAAAATTTTCAGTAACCTTCCGGCCCCGGCCTCATTAATCATCTATCCAACACATCCAACACTATCTCGTTGAGACTATTCTTATGAGCCCAAACACGCTATGTCTGCTGTAATTTTCTGAAGAATTAAGCATTCCGCGGACTTTTTGATGGTCTAGGATCAGCTCAAAGTTAGTATGTCATAGAAATGTCACCGAAGTGACAATACACTAAATTTCAAATCATTCGGATCTGTGACAGTCAATTTTATCAACCCTTTTATCATGTAGAAAATGAGCTGATAGTTATCAAACGCCTGAAATGATCTTCATAAATTATAGCTCTAAACCATCCTAATCGAGACAGCTGTCAACCAAAAAAAAACAAATCAAAATCGGTCCATTCGCTTAGGTGCTACAATACTACAGACAGATACACAGATACAAAGACAGACACGCCAAATTTAAAACACCCCTCTATTTTCGTCGGGGGTTAACAAGACTTCTTATGGATTTCCTATTATGTGTATTGCATCTGACTTTAACATACCTACATTAATAACAGATCCCATAAAAGTTCATAGATCTAGTAACCATTTAGAGTTTTCGGACGGGTAATTGTGAGCGCGACAATGTTTAAGCAGGAATAGTTACATAATACTTACTGCATTCTTCTTCTTTTACGCAAGCACCTTGTTCGTTTCTCACGTATCCTTCAACACAACGACATCCAGCAACGCACCCAGGGTCGCCAGGCTTAGGAGGTGGCGCACATCTTACGAGCCTTGGATCGTAATCACAACGTCCTTGAAGGCACGGGGAAAAACATTCATCGTATACTTCGTTTGGATTCGGGCACTGAGCTGGAATGAAATGTTGCAAGTCAGATTTATTAATTTATTTATTAACAAAATAGATAAAAGATTTGTTACTAAGTAAATAATTTTTTAACGAATTTCCAGCTTAAATACAATTAATTTAAGTAGGTACGGATACCTTCATGTGTACAAATTTACCCTTTCACATAGTTCTCATATTAATAGTAATGAAACACAACGTTATTCTTTCACTTTCTCTTGAAGCTAAAAATGAGAAAAAAGGCATAAATAAATAAAATTTCATGAAGGCTCAAATGAGAAAAAATTGCATTCGATTACAGCCCACAGAGTTAATTATAACAGCTTCAAATTTTCACATGATATTTTAACAAATACAAATTAACATAATCAAGATTTAATTTTGTTTCCTCTGTGTTTATACTTAAAGGGTGTAACTGAATAAGCGGCAGTCCATTGAAAATCTTTTAAGAATAAAGGGATCACCTCTTTCGCTCATGTGATTTGTTAGTTACATTTCTTCGTAGCTATATAACTTACCACAAAATGTAAAATAAGATAGTTAAAAATAAAAAAAATGTATCGTTTTAGAAAAGATTTTCTCAAATTAGAGCTTAGATGGTTGATTAAAAAAGTTGGTTATAATCTAAAAATATAAAACTTGAAAAGCATATGGTTCGATTACGAAACGTGAACCCTTTCCGGGTGGTTGAAACCGGATGGTTGAATGTAAATTTATAATCTGGTAAATCAGAGGAGCTCTTCCGCTCCGGCTAAGACATAAAGTTGGCATTCGTCTCAATGAATTGTTACTGCAAATATTGTTCCTACCAAAACCCACCAACCCCCATTTTACCAGCGTGGTAGTGTCACGGAGCAAATAACTGGCGCGGTTCGGAAGGAATTCAGGAAGGTTTGAGCCCTTCTGTTAGTCTAAAGTATACGATTGATGATAATGTTAATGATTTAACATCATAAGTTAAAACGTAAAGCTAATAGTTCCTGCTTGTTAGTGATATTTTTTATGCACGAAATATAACGAGTGACGAGTTCAATAATTTCGTATTTGCTGTAAGCATTCGAATTTGTATTAATTTGGAGATCCTTACGACATTCGTCCCAAGCGACGCAGTTGCCCTTATTGTCCCTGTAGGAACCATCCTCGCATCGGCAAGCTGGTTTATTACAATTCGGATCACCGGGCTTAGGTTGAGGTGAACACAAAATCAGTCTTTCGTCAATACCGCACACCCTTGGCGGGCAAGATGCCGGGCAAACGTCGTACACCTCGTTTGGCTTTTCACACTTTATTTCTAAAATTAAAATTTATTGCTTCATGAGTTTACAGATGAATATCTTAGACTGTTTTGTTCGTGGTATGTAGTTTGACGAGCTCGGTCATAAACAGTTAGTACAATATAGAGTAGACTACTTGGTAAACAAGAAAATCTCGAAGATGCAGCGACTAAGTACAATTATATTAAACAGCTACGAAAGATAATTTGATCCTAATAGAAAATGTTTTGTATTGTCTTCCATTCGTATATTGATTTCATTATGTATTCAGCTGTTTATCAATAATAAAGTATTCTGTGATATAACTCAAAGGCACTTTCACATGCCTTTGTGTTATATTACAGGTTACGTCATTTTAAAATAAACACTTTACTATCGACCTTCTACAAGTCTTTGGTATTAAAAAACATTATATTGTGTATCTAGGTACAACATACTATTAAAATGAATCATCTTTGCTTTGGCCTGTACCTAACTTCATTTGGGATGGATACGTACCTATTCCTTTTCCTTTACTCTATCATTCAACATCCTCAAGAAAAAGAAAAAATATTCGTTTTTTTCTTCGTCATATCATTGTTCAAACAGTCCACCTATTTCTTCTTTGGTCCTTCTCTCATTACGATTCCAATGTGGGTAGTCTCATCATAATGAACACTTGTTAACCCTAATATAAGAATATGAAGCCCCGAAACTTCATTCAGTGGTTTAAAATTAACAACTAGTTAAAATATTTTTAATTTTTGACGACCGGTTGGCCAAGTGTCTGCTATTCAGGCTACTCGGTCAAGAGGTCCCGGGTTCGAATCCCGGTAGGAGCAAATGTTTGTATGATGAGTACGAGCATTTGTTTACGAGTCATGGATGTTTATGTGTTGATTTAGTATATTTATAATATTTATATACATATTATTATCATTATTTCTTAGTTATCTAGTCTCCATAACACAAGCTCTTAATGAAGCATACTTTGGGCTAGATAATTGGTGTGGGTGTATGAATAATCATCACCATCCTATATACGTCCCACTGCTGGGCACAGGCCTTCCTACATGGGAGAAACACATGAGGAGACTGGGCCATAACACCACCACGCTGGCCCAATGCGGGTTGATGGGTTAAAGCGGTTGCAGTAACAATCGGGACCAACAGCTTAACGTGCCTTCCGAAGCACGGAGGAGCTCAAGATTATAAATTAGACTGACCCATCCCGGGACCGACCATGGCGAAAGTTGCTTTGTTTTCGTAATCGGAACCAGAGCGCACAAACTACCACGCCACCGAGCTCCTCGGTGTATGAATATTATTATGTTATTATTACTATATTATAAAAAAAAATAGGCACTTTTCTTAATTTCTTAATGTGTGATTGACTGTACCTTGCGCCTACTCTTTGTTCATTTCCGATATTTGGTAGCTTTATCATGCAGATGATCTTATTACGCTCTCTTCATCCATGATAAACAGACAGTAGTTTTACAATCAGCAAAAGTAAATGTTCGCTTTTACAACTCCTAACCCTTATTTCTTTCGTAATATGAGTCTAGAACCGTCGAAATTTATCACAACGAAAAGTAATTGACTCACTGTCAGTGTAGTCCTCTTCCGATGAACTATCATCGTCTGATCCACATGATTCGCTCTCAGGATCTGTAGCAGCGATTGTGGTAGCGTCTAAAATTGAAACAATTTTATGTAACAGCACATTACCAGAACGAAATTAATAAGTATGTTTTGTGTTATATTTCTATATGAATTAAAATATTTATAGAAGTTTTGGTTAAAATCTAAATATTTTATTCAGCCCCCATCTCAGAAAGAGTATTTTTGCTCTTCGATCAGATATCGAAGAGCAAAAATACTCTTTCTGAGATGTAGATGATGTGCAAAAGCCGTTTATCCGCTAGAGGATAAAGTAAAATTGAATTTAGAACATCGTGTGCACTAAGTTTGTGAATTCAAAACATCATTAAACCTCTTTACTTCTACCTCCATGGTGCCGAATTTATCATACAACCTTTTTTAACTTGTCAAAAACACAGACTCGGCTCCTTCTTGGTGTACTTTTTGTTTAATTTGCTTTGGGGGCGCCATTTTCTTTTCACGACATATATTTGTTATAACCATAGGTTTAAAACAAAAACTTGAAAACAAGTAAAAAACCTAAAATGAGCGATTCTAGCGTCGAAGAAGTTTATTTGACGCCAACGGAATTGACTGAAACTGTTAATAATGCGAAAACGTTTTTTTTTGCATTGAGTCAGTTCCTCGTTGAGGTAGGATGAAAAGTTACGTGTTGTACTCAAGTGCAAAAATTTTTCACCTCGTGCTCTTTTGATTCCCTCGCTAACGCTCAGGATTCTAATTTTAGAATCCTTCGCTTGCTCAGTCATCAAAATTGAACACGCGGTTAAAAAGCAACTTTGCACTCTTGTATAACAAATAACTATTACAGTACCGATGTGACTTTACCATCAATTTCACACACGCAGAATGTTAGAACAAAATATAGCATGCAGGTGCTATCAAAAGTGGCTACAATATTGTTTTATTATTTTTTTAAATCCGATTTATTTTCGATCGACATTTAAATCTGTGTGTCAAAGAAAACCTCAAATATTACTTTTAACTTTGCAAAGTTATATATAGATTGTATTATCACTAGGATTTTTAACGATATTTTCTGCTATTATTCTATTCAAATTCGTAAACAATTGATAAACTAATTATATAAAAATTTACCTGTTAGTATCACTTCAAGAAACACGAAGGCCGCAAAAGCCAGTACGTGAATGAGCTTCCCCATGGCCTCCAGCGAAATGTCTACCGACTATAATAATAATCTCTTTTATAGTAATACTTCGTGCACTTGTTAAAACAGACCATGATACGTCCTAGTATTAACCCTAGGCAGCTTACTACCTCTTGAACTAAGCATTCGTCATTTTGACGAATACTCACTTTTGACGTGTTAATTAAATTGGAATTAAAGATATTTAGAAAACATTATGAATATGCCAAAAAAAACAAAGTTATGTTAAGAAAATCGAAAAATTCTGCGTAAAATCTTCATGCCAGTAAAAATTTACAATACAATGAAGAAATGAACTTAGGGGGGGGGGGGGGGTCTTTATGGTTTCATGAAGAAATGACGCATTGTTTTTGGTTGTTATTGTCATCATTTCAGGCGAAATAAATCCACTGATGGACAAAGGCCTACCCTAAAGGGTTCCAATAGGTCCTATGCGTGCAGTATAGGAACTGTCAACATGCAGTATGTTGACAGGTTCACCAGATCGTTGCTCCACCTTAACGTGATAGTCATCACTACCGACTACACTACAAGCCATACTACGGAATTGAAAATTCCTTAAAAAGCTATTCGCTCAGATGAGTATTGAATGGTGTTTGTCTATTCGACGAACGTTAGTATTCTAGGGTTGAAATAAAGTCAACATTTTTTTCAAGCCACTTGTGTTAACGACATCGCTAATTTCTAAGTTGTTTTGTTGTCATGTAACTTATTTTCTTCATTAATTTAATGAAATAATTTAAACAATGATATTTTTAATTTTGAATTATTGTATTAGAAGTGGAAAGTTTTCTTAATACTCATAGGTGTGTAAATACCGTACCTATTGTACACGTAAATAAATTAAAGATTTTATCGTAATTATGTCTATAACTATTAAGTTTATTGTATGCCTATTGAATATTTGAATCAATAATATATTTTATTAGTTATGCATACAAAGATGTTTTTTCATGTTCAGTGACAGTACATTTTTAATTTGTTTCCACAAATATTGTATTAGATGAAACGTTTGGAAGTTAAATACTTTAATTTGTGAAGTAAAAACAAAAAAGAAAGAAAATTTTATTTTTGCATTTTATAAAACTTTTTTTTAAAGAGAAGCTTTAAGGAGACTCTTGTAACCATGGGTAGGTACTATTCACACGTTATACAACCTTTATCTGCAAAAATCAATAAAAACCCGTTATGCTGGCAGCATTATGAGACATGCAAATTAATCCCAACAAATGTTTTCTTGGCGAGCTCTGATGACCTTACCTCTCGCTGCGATATATCGTGGAGGTATTTCCCCAGCCAAGCGCTTAAAATACCACAATGTCCTACCTCCCTTAGCGGGGCTTCATCATCATCAGCCTATATACGTCCCACTGCTGGGCTCAGGTCTTCCTACACGGGAGAAACACATGAGATGGGGCCATAACACCACCACGCTGGCCCAATGCGGGTTGGTGGGTTAAAGCGGTTGCACTAACAAACGGGGACCAACGTGCCTTCCGAAGCAAGGAGGAGCTCGAGATTATAAATTTAACTGACCCATCCCTGGACCGACCATGGCGAAAGTTGCTTTGTTTTCGTAATCGAAACCAGAGCGTTCAAACCACTACGTCACAGAGCTCCTCAGCGGGGCTTCACCGCGGGGTATTTACAGTGGCAGCACGAGTCTCGCGAGACAAACGCCCGTATTCACAAACGACACTATGAGGTCTCACAGTGCCCGCGGACGCACAGGGTGCCAAATTCCTATTCATAAACAATACTTGAGTGACAATCGGCACTATGCGTTTGTCATAATGAACACTTAGCTAAGGGAGCCTGATAGCTATATTAATCAACGCATAGTGTCGAGCTTACCAAAGAGAATGTAATCACTACGGAGTTTACGATAAAAAGCAAATAAACAATAAAATTGAAATATCAGTCAGTGAAGTGAACTACGTAACACCAATCAATCACAGAGCTATATTCAACGCTATGCGTCCGCATAGTAAAGATTCGTTTGAGTATTGTTTGTGAATTGAAAGGCTTGTTATAGTGAACCCACTGAGAAATGCCTTATGCCTTAGCATAGCTCCTTCACTTACATAAGTATCGTTTGTGAATACGGGTGAAAGCATGTCTTAGAATTGAAAATTTGTACTTCAAAACTAAATTATGACACTTCAATTTAATGATGGCGCTGCTTAAGCGCTTTGGTGTCGATTTTGAAAACGAATAAAGGCTAGTGATGATGATGATGATGAATTAATTTATAGATGATTATGAGATTAAGATGATGATGATGATAATGATGCTTAATTAGGGCTGGATAATCGGTGTGAGTGTATGAAAGTCATTATCTATACTAATATTATAAAGCTGAAGAGTTTGTTTGTTTGTTTGTTTGTTTGGTTGGTTGAACGCGCTAATCTCAGGAACTACTGATTCAAATTAAAAAAATATTTTTGTGTTGCATAGTCCATTAATCGAGGTATTATATAGGCTATATAACATCACGCTACCACCAATATGAGCTGAGCATCAATGAAAAATATTGCAAAAACGGGAAAAAAATATTCCTTTTCAGAGCTTTCGTCGCGTGCGCTGCGCAAACGGTTAAATTTACGCAAAAATCATGTATGCGGGAATTTTTCTCCTTTAAAAGTTCTAAAAAAAAGTCCGCGACAGCATATGTCTATCTTTTGAAATTGACTCACTATAACTAATTTTCTATACTAATATTATAAAGCTGAAGAGTTTGTTTGTTTGGTTGAACGTGCTAATCTCTGGAACTACTGATTCAAATTGAAAAATTCTTGAGTTGGATAGTCCATTTATCGAGATATTATATACGCTATATAACATGATGTTACGACTAATTGCAGACGAGCATCAATGAAAAATATTGCGAAAACGGGAAAAAAATATTCCTTTTCAGAGCTTTCGTTGCGTGCGCTGCGCAAACGGTTAAATTTACGCAAAAATCATGTATGCGGGAATTTTTCTCCTTTAAAAGTTCTAAAAAAAAGTCCGCGACAGCATATGTCTATCTTTTGAAATTGACTCACTATAACTAATTTTCTATACTAATATTATAAAGCTGAAGAGTTTGTTTGTTTGGTTGAACGTGCTTATCTCTGGAACTTCTTATTCAAATTGAAAAATTATTTTTGAGTTAGATAGTCCATTTATCAAGGTATTATAAAAGCTATATAAAATCACGTTACAACTTATTGCAGATGAGTATCAATGAAAAATGTTGCAAAAACGGGGAAAAAATATTCCTTTTCAGAGCTTTTGTTGCGTGCGCTGCGTAAACGGTTAAAGTAACGCTAAAATCATGTATGCGGTAATTGTTCCCCTTCTAAAAAAAAGTTCTAGAAAAAAGTCCGCGACAGTATATTTTTTTTTATTTTTTTTTTTATACAACTAGATGACAACAAGCTGACGGCCCACCTGGTGGTAAGCGGTTACCGCCGCCTATAGACACCTGCAATAACAAGGAAAAGCACTTGATATTGCAGTTGCGTTGTCATCTTGAGGCCTAAGATGAAATGCCGTCCATGCCCAGTAATTACACTGGCTGCCTTTCCCTTCAATCCGAAACACAGCGAACTGTTTCACGGCTGAAATAAGAAAGGCGGTGGTACCTACCCAGGCGACCCTACATATGGGTCTACCACCTAGTATATGTCTATCTTTTGAAATTAATTGACTCATTATAGCTATTTTTCGGTAATATTTTATTTTCTAAAATAATGCACTATCTGCGAAGATGGTTTTAGACATGATATTATTCCTTATCAAAATAAATATATTATTAACCACAAGTATTTAATTGTGAACAAAATTGTTCATGACATTATTTGAGTTTAATGAATATCTTAAAAAATATCATAGTTTTAAAATAGCTCCGCTACAAAATAATGACCAAGTAGCATGCACGCGTTTTTATGATCGGAAATCATACATCAGACGGGCGGGCGCGGGGCGTTGTGCGAAGGAGTTCTTTAAGCATGATTTAAATTTCAACTGTTTTCGACATCCAAGGTACGACGTCGCGGGCACAGCTAGTACCTTATACAATTTAAAAAGAAATTATCTGGATTGCTTCTAGATAATTGTTTTATAGCAGAATTGAATTCAATAATTATGGAGTTTTTAACTAGTCATTTGACAGTAACAAAAATTATTGACGACCGGCTGACCGGGTGGTCTTGCTATACAGGCTACTCGGTCAGGGGTCCCGGGTTCGAATCCCGGTGGGAGCAAATGTTTGTATAATGAGTGACTACGAGCATTTGTTTACGAGTCATGGATGTTTATACCTATATGTTTATTTAGTCTATTTTTAATATTTATATACATTATTTCTCCGTTGTTTAGTACCTATAAAACAAACTCCTAACGATGCTTACTTCGGGCTAGATAATAGGTGTGAGTGTATGAATAAAAAATTAGTATGAAATATAAAATAAAACTTAACTAACATGTTACGCATTTTTATGAATTGAGTTATGAAACCAAGTATTAGAATATATGTATATTATTTATTTCGTTTTGGTTTATGTAGGTATGACTAAAAATTGGTAGAATACGCTAGCACATTTAAATGTAATGTAACAACTATAAATACCTACACCTGTATTCTGGCAAATACAGATTTTTGAATTTAAGTTTGAATAAGAACATAAAAACTAACTACTTCAAGTAGCAATATTAGTACTGCTTTGCAATGTCTATGGTAGTGTGCTGTTCTGGTGGGGTTTGCTAGAGCTCATCGTGCCAAGCTGTATGTTGGGATCAGGAAGATCTTATCTCCTACGCTGTCAATACACTTACTAGGTGGTAGGCCCGTATGTAGGGTCGTCTGGGTAGGTACCACCGCCTTTCTTATTTCAGCCGAGAAACAGTTCGCTGTGTTTCGGATTGAAGGGAATGGTAGCCAGTGTAATTACTGGGCATGGAAGGCATTCCATCTTAGGCCTCGGAATGACAACGCACCTGCAATATCAAGTGATTTTTCCTTGTTATTGCAGGTGTCTATATGCGGCGGTAACCGCTTACCACCAGGTGGGCCGTCAGCTTGTTTGTCATCTAGATGTATATAAAAAAAGGAAAAAAATATATAGAGCTTTTTCTTGTTTTACGGGGTATGCAACACGTGACTAATAGGGTAACCGCTCACCATCCTTTTTTGTATTAATTTTACCATCAGACAGACTGTATGCTTGTAGTATGAAAAATTTAATTGGGAGGATTTTTTATAAAACAAAGGTTGACAAATAAGAGAGCTACCATTTAATGTGTTGGGTGTTGTTTGACCATAAGCACAGGCAGATAGATAAATTAAATACATTGTGCGAAAGAAAGCGAGAAAATAAATAACAAAAGTTTTTTTTTATTTTAATGCTATTTCAAACAAGTTTCGTAACTTAAATAGTCTCATACCACAAAGCAGAGGGCTACAGAAGGTTGTATTCACAGAGCTACAGGTGCGCGCGCGTACTGTCATGCGCGTACGAGTTACGCTTTCAAAAATAAGAATACTTAGTACGTGGTACGGGCTATTAACTTCATTGTGTATAGGAAAGTCATTAAAACATTCATAGGCGATATTAGACAAAATAAACATTAAAACGATTTAACGGTGAGTCGCAATTCTCAAATTCAGTGTTTGAATGCTACAATTATTTTGACTAATGCTGCAGTTTGGAATTCAAATGATGCTTTATTTTTTGTACATTAGTAGTTTTTTTCTTCATTTATGTAGATAAGTAAGATCTGTATTTGGTGTAGGAAAATATTTTATTCAACGTTCTATTTTAATAAATAAAGACATTCGCGTAACTAAGTTTAATTTTGTTTATTTTTTTATGCAAACCATACTAAAAGTCAGTTTCTCGTCAATGACGTCATAAGGCGCTATTGTCACGAACCTATTCTTATTTTGTTAGCTTACTTAAGACGATCTCAAATCCAGAGATGTGCAAAATGCTTTATAAAATGTATTTAGATATAAAATGCAAATACTTTTATATTTTCTATTTCAAATAGAAAAAATATGAAAGATTTTTTCGTTTAGTTTTCATAATACTGCATGAAAAATACATACACAGTTTTTAACTTCAATTTTTGAGTAAGTATTTAAAAGTAAACTGTAAGTATTGCTACGGGCGATCTTACGGGAAGATAAAGATATAGTAAGATGCTAATTATATTTATTTTATGTAGGCAGACATCTGCCGTCATAACAATAATACAAATGTTAACAGCATCGTTGTGCCCCGGCAGTTACAGCTAAGATAGCTAGTTCCACTGTGGTTGAGTAATCCGAGTGTAGCTCCCAGGTATTGTCGGCCATATCATCACTTATCAACAGGTGAGATGAAGGCCAAGAGCTACCCCTTTAAGAATAAAAAAAAAACAAAATGATTTCCATTTTCTTTTTTTGATGTTGATGTTTTGTATCTTGTGTTTTACATTTCAAATATCTCTGCTATCTATCTCTGCTCGAATTAAGTCAAATCAATCGTTCCTAAGTCTTGATTTAAATCTCCACGAAGGGTCACGTGTCTACGCGTGCGCCTTATTACATTTGTATAAAGCCAGCCTTCTGTGGCTATCTATTTAGAACTGGTACTGTGTTATATTATCAAACATAAGCATGAATGTTTTTTGCATTCCTAGTTGTAAATAATACTCACCTATTTGTTTTATGATATTTTATTCATATTTTCTTTGTCAACATTTTTTATAAACGGGCGTAAATCTTGCAATTTCTCTCGCAATATACATTTGTAGTTTAACTAAGTAGGTACTTTATAAATATTATTTTTACGATCAATTGAAAGAGATTCAACTTTAATTAACTGTTTGATTCACGAATATCCTTATCACTTAAAGAAACGATTAAAACTAGTTCTCAAATTATTAATATGTTTCATTTAAAAATAGAATAACTCCGTCTCAAAATTCAAATGAGAATTTGACCATTGAAAGGCAGGTTGAAAACTTTAAAATAATAAAAATAAGTTCTAGACTAGGCTAGACTTTCTGTCCTGGGGGTGGACTAGTGAAATTGCTTCGGCAGAGCCTGGGCCGCCCCCGCGAAGGGCAGTGGAGTTACCGGGGAGTTTTAGTGGGTATTCCCAGTGTCATTTGGCGCTGGGCGACCCCCACACACGCCCGTCGCCTCGCTAGCGACGGGTAGGTCTGTAAACAGATTTCTCCCCGTTAAAAAAAAAAAAAAAAAAAAAGGCTAGACTTTCTGTAAAAAAACCAAACTTAACAAAAACAAAAAACGCCACTAAGTACCAACTTTTTGTTAAAATAATTGTCAGCGCCCGACTATTATTATGTTGGAAGTACGGGGAGTCATTTCCTACGCTGCTGTCATCATAACGTCTTTATTTGATTTTTTATAATCACTGCCTTACGCCAATCTCTTGTACACCCGTCTCCAGTACCACTCCACCAGATATCTTAGTCACTACATCGAAAGTTAACCAAATAACTTTTAAGGATGTATACAGAATGGAAAAAATCTATGGGCCTTGGAGGGAAACTAAGTATATTAAATCCTTTAGTTAGCTTATTTTACGAAAAGGAAACATTCCTTTATTTTTGAAAAGAAACAAAACTGCATTCAAAGATCTTCTAAAATTCGCTTGTCTCACCCGGGAGTCGAACCAACTGACAATTAAAAAAGTGAACACTCGCTATTTTTTATACGAATCGATAGCATTATTGTTCAAGATAAAATTTGTTTAATAAACATTTGGTATTTTAAATAAAAAAAGTGAAAACTTCTGTTTTCCTAACAGAAGTTTGTCTAATGAATTATTTGTTTATGGATTTATAAGAGATAGATTTGACTGATGTGTTAGCTGTCGTGAAAAATATTAGTTGTAAGAAGCAGAGCTAATATACAATGTTGAAGTGATACAATTAACGAACGAATACTTTCAACTATTTTATTGTTTTTTAAAAATGTCGAAAGTTTTCGTTTCAATTTTAAATTGTTGCCCCGCGTTGCAATAAAAAATACGTTCCATTTTTAACTCTTCGTCAGATTACCTAGTGTAAGAACGAATTAATTGTGTATAAAATTATTACAAATAGGTACTTAGAGATAAATAACATTAGCAAACCTGTACTACATACAATATCTTTGGATATTAGAGAGATAAGAAAAATTACTTATGACTTACTTGTTGCAAAATGAACATTACTGTACTAGGTATTGTTAATGTAGAACTTGTAATAGATATTCAATTACTTATGTATCTCGTACAACAAATTAGCGTAAGAGCAAATGTTTGCAAGACAAATTTTATCCTGCACAATAATCCTACCGATTCGTTTAATAAAATACCGAGGGTTTATTTTTAAATTTTTCGTTAGTTCGATTCCCGGGTGAGACAAGCAAATTGAGAAGATCGTGCAAGAAGATCTTTGAATGCAGTTTTGTTTCTTTTTAAAAATAAAGGAATGTTTCTTTTCAGTAAAATGAGCTAACTAAAGGATTTAAAGAAGTTCCCCTCCAGGGCCCATAGATTTTTTCCACCCTGTATTTCGCCGCCATCTGTTTAAATTAGACACTTAATAGAAAGCCTAGGCCCAAAAGGGCGTTATTTACTTGTTCTTTATTATATTCCATGATGTAAAATTTATACATTTTATTTCATATTTCAGTTTTCATGTTTAAAAAGTGGCAAGCTACGGGACGCTGCGGTAACTGCTAAGCATCAGATGCCAGAGGCCGGTATGCTTGATTCCACAGTTCTTATGGCCGTTTTCACTAACCATTCCCTAGGCTTAGGTGACTCCTAAAAGAAAAGAGACAAGGCAAGCGTTTAACATTGCATAGGCTAGAAACGACTATAGTGATTATAGGAAGGCGCTTACACGGTATAGTACTGCAGTTAGGAAAGCAAAGAGAAAGGCTTGGAGAACTCATTGTGAGAACATAACTTCAATCCCAGAAGGGATGAGGTTAGCCAAAACAATAGCGACGACCAATGCGATCCAATTAGGATTAGTTAAAACCCCAAATGGTGAAAGCACAGATACAGGGAAGGGGACTCTGGAGGTTATGTTAAGTTCGCACTTCCCAGGGTCAGAAATCATTGAACAGTAGCAAGACCCTATTGAATTGGAGGAACTAAGAGAGAAAACCTCTAAATTCGACTGGGACACTGCTAAAAGGGTGGTAGATGAGATAAAAAATAAAATGGGCACTGGCTAGTTTTCAACTTTTCAAAGCACTAGGACCAGATAACATCTATCCTATACTACTACAACAAGGTATCTCCTACCTTGGACAGCATCTATGCAGGCTATACAAAGCATGTATTGCCTTCGGATACATTCCCAGAACATGGAGAAAGGTCAAGTTAATCTATATTCTAAAGCCCGGAAAATCAGATTATGAGGAACCAAAAGCATTTAGGCCTATCAGTCTCCAATCCTTCCTTTTAAAAACTCTGGAGAAAATTGTGGATAACTACATACGGGAGGGGCCATTAAGGAAATTCCCCTTACATAGACTGCAGTGTGTATATCAACCTGGCAAATCCACGGAGACAGCCCTGCACTATGTAGTAAGCAGGGCAGAAGCAGCTTTGGATAATAAGGAGGTGTGCATTGGTGCCTTTGTAGACATTGAGGGTGCCTTTGATCGCACAACTTTTAAATCCATCAGAATAGCTGCCAAGGAGCATGGAGTTCCCCACACAATTAGAAAGTGGATTAACTGCATGCTTAAAGGCAGAATCATTTCACTAGGGGAAAGTCTTCTAGCAAGGACCACAAGGGGCTGCCCTCAGGGAGGGGTACTATCCCCATTACTGTGGAGCCTTGTGGTTGATTCTATAATGGTTAAATTGAATGAAGGACCGCTGCATACAGTGGGCTATGCAGATGACTTAGTCATAATGGCCAACGGGAGATTCCCTGGCACTGTATCGGAGATTATGCAGAGTGCGCTGGGAAAACTGGAAGAATGGTGCAATACTAACCACTTGTCAGTAAACCCGATAAAACGACGTTGATCCCCTTTACAAGGCAAAAGAACCTACTCAGGCTCAAAACGCTACAACTATACAAATCGGAGCTGTCATGGTCCAGCGAAGTGAAATATCTTGGCATTACGCTAGATAAAGAGCTAACCTGGAAACTCCATATGGAGAGAACTGTGACAAAAGCTCAAAGAGTCTTTGGTATGTGTCGCTCCACCTATGGTAAAGCATGGGGTCTGAAACCAAAGATAATAAAGTGGATTTACACAACCATGGTGCGGCCTCTATTAACATATGGCAGCATCGTGTGGTGGCCTAGAACAAAGCTGGCAACTTGCAAAACTGTTCTTAGCAAGTTGCAAAGAACAGCATTCTAGCGATCACTGGTGCGTTTAGAACCACTCCAACGGCAGCGATGAAGGTACTCATAGACGTTCCTCCGCTGCACATAGTTATTGAAACAGAGGCGAGGAAGGCTCTACATAGGCTTAAGATTTCAAGTCTGTGGGACAACACCAAACCTCTGCTTAAACACACAAAATGGACAGGAGCATCTGTCTTAGACGGGTATATGGAAATGGGATGTGATAAAATAAGTCCCAAATTCATATTTGACAATAAATTCAGAATTAGCATTCCTACCAGGGAGGAAGGAAATGTAGACCACCAGTTCCTGAAAAAAATAGTCTCATTTGGTTCACAGACGGATCCAAGATGGACACAGGAACGGGTGCTGGTATCTCTAATAAAGATATAGAACTATATCAAAGCATGGGCAATTAAGCAACTGTTTTCCAAGCGGAGATGTATGATATTATCCTAAGTGTAATGAAAATTATAGAACAACGAACTAAGAATAAAACAATATACATTCTTAGTGACAGCCAAGCAGCTCTCAAGGCACTTAGCTCACCGCGCATCAACTCAGATCTGGTCCTGAATGCTGTACAAGCTCTTAACAGGCTTGGTAGGCATAACAGGGTAAGACTGATCTGGGTGCCCGGCCATGTGGGAGTGATGGGCAATGAGAAGGCTGATGAATTGGCAAGGAAGGGCTCGGAAAACACTTACGTGGGTTCCGAGCCCTTTCTAGCACCTTCACAAAGTTTCATAAACAGAGCCATTAAAGAGAATGTCAAAAGCAGACATAAATCTGAGTGGAATAAAATACCGGTATTAAAACACTCCAAATCCTTCCTAGGGGAGGAGGTAGGAGGATGGAGTAAATACATCTATGCAAACGGTAGAACAAAAGCTCGCTTGTTGATTGGGGCGCTCACAGGGCATTTTGCTACTAACCACATGCTACATAAATTGCAACTCTCCCCAACACAACTTTGTCGAGCATGTGGTGAATGCCAAGAATTAATGATGCATCTCTTGTGTCATTGTAATGCCCTGGCTAGAACCAGAATGAGTCTTCTGAAAGTGGCATATCCAAAGACTACAGGCTCTTTCTGCCTAAAGATATAGTAAGGCTAATGGCATCTATATTCTGGACACAGGAAGAGTAATCGCAGGGGAGGCACAAAAGATCCCAATGGGTCGAAGTGCACTGTGACATAGTCATGGCCCCACTATAAGTTAAGATAAGATAAGATAGGTGACTCCTAGCGACATTGGTCTCTTTCTACCTCCTTTAGCTAGTCTGAGATAATAAAATTCGCAAAAGACTCTTAGCAAAGGTGACTGAAAACGAGCATTAGTGGTGTAGCGTTCGTATCCTATTATTCTCATTAAAGAAAAAAATATGTGCTGGTATTTCATTTTACTAGGTGGTAGACCCGTAAGTAGGGTCGTCTGGGTAGATACCACCGCCTTTTTTATTTCAGCCGTGTAACAGTTCGCTGTGTTTCGGATTGAAGGGAAAGGTAGCCAGTGTAATTACTGGGCATGGACGGCATTTCATCTTAGGCCCCAGTACGACAACGCACCTGCAATATCAAGTGATTTTTCCTTGTTACTGCAGGTGTCTATAGGCGGCGGTAACCGCTTACCATCAGGTGGGCCGTCAGCTTGTTTGTCATCTAATTGTATAAAAAAAATCTACTAGTTCACGACAACTTACTATTCTAATGTTGTCACCTAATTCTGTGAAGTATCATCAATTGGCTTTCATCAGAGATTTGTAACAGACAAATTTTCGTTAGTAAAACAACAATTTTATTGTTCATAAAATATATATTTTATAATATTATTGTAAAGACGGGTACAAGCATCAATGTTTAAGTGTTTATACTTTCCATTTATAGCTTTGCTTAAAATAGTAAAAGATGCAAAGCAATACTCACTACATTAATTTTTGGTTCAAATTGCAAATAATTCACATTATAATTAACAAGAAAATAATCCCTATTTACAAACTCTCTTTTTACAAATCGCTCTCATGTTCCTGCACCCTTATTCACAACTCTCGGAAAACATTCAAATATTTTAAACTCTTTACCAAATTTTCTCTAAGCTCAAAACCTGAGACTGAGACTTTATTACATTACATCAAAGCGAGAAGGGGTATGTGAATTGAAATAGTATTTCGACAGTTCTGGAAAATGGTGCTGGATTGTGGCAATGGTCGATGTAAATCCATTTCAAAAAAACATTACTGGTATAATTATCATCAGTTATTAATAAAATTTAACATTAGCACAAATCAGACAGTTATTATTATGACTACATAATTATAATGATTGATCCATAAATTACTATTTTAATTCAATGAACTTTGATCGGTTATAAATTAGAGACAAACACTTTTTGCTTTTATATTTAGTTAGCAGTCAGGACACCAGCGAATAATGGGGATCGTTGCAGGAATATATAGTAGACAAACGGATGATCAGCATTGAAAATGTAAGATTGCATAACGGCTGTTGCGCCGACGACAAGAGCTGTAAACACATTAAGATTAGTAATAGTATACAGAGGACCTAATAAGAAAATCTCCACACGACTAGGGAATCGAAACCGGTCATAAGAAGAATGTTATTTTAAGGCGTAGAGAAAGCAACAAGAAATAAGTCTAAACAAAACTAAAAACCAAAACTTTATCGAGTGTATATTTGAGGTGGAACCTTTTAAAAATTATATTTTGCTTTCTTCATTTTGTATTAGTTTATACAAGATGTTAATTAGAAATTAAATATAAGAAATTACCCAAAAAAAAATATTTCATGTTCCCATGTATTGTGTCTTGTCGTACTGTTACACCTATTAAATTCTATTTTTTTACTTTTCTTGTGACACTTTAAGGTGTTACTTACCATTAGCAGCGGCTGCTTCAGTTCCTACTTCATCAACTCTTATATTTGCTTTTTGTATAGCTGCCGAGACCATTAATTTTTGACTGTTTTGTAAGATGCCATTCAAATTAGACTTAGAAGCATCGAATAGATCCGTAACGTTGAGCTAAAAATGATAAAAAATAATTATTATTTGCATTATTTTTATTATTCGCATGAACTTATTTACGTAATAAATTTCTAAACTTCTTAGTAGCTACTTCAAAATTCTTACAATAATCAAATAAACAATAAAATGAAATAAACTTCAGGTGATTATAATACAATATCTTACATGATTCAGCAGACGGACGAGATCTATGGAACTGGTAGTTTCATAGCGTGGCAAGTAGACTTGAACAGTTTTAAAGCTTAGTTGGTCTAAAGCATCATTCAATACTTTTGGATCACGTAATTTATCCACTAATTCAACATGACCTTCATTTGAATTAGGCAAGAATGCAACATATGAAAAGTTGCCGCCTTTGTAAGGAATTTCTATTGCCTGAAACAGATTCCAATTGAAAAACAAAATTATGTAAGGTTTTAAATAATGCTACTTCTGTAAAACAAACAATGGTACCTTTGCATCGAGTGAAGGAAGATCGGCATACTTAAATGAACCTTTTCTATACATTGTCTTCATTTTCATAGTTACGTTTTGATTAACGTAAAAATCTCTATCCGTTGTACTCTTAGGATTGAATTGTTTGACCCATGATCCCTGTAAAAAGAACTTGATTAGCACTGTGGATTGATGTGTTGGTTTGATCAATAACGATGAAATTATCTTTGTAACCAAAATAATCACCAAGAAGTAAATTGCATTTGTAAGAACTAAACGGGTGAGACTATTAAACATCGCAGAAGATACTAATTTCTGGATGCGGTTTTTCGTCTTTTCTGCTACCTGCAAAAATTCAGATGGAACATTAAACAAGGCTCTATAATGATAACAGATTTTAATTCGAGTAAGTTATTTTATGTTAAATAGGTAGGTACATTTTCTTACCCATTTATTGATAGTATCAGCTGCATTTTGAGGATTACTGAAGTCGATAGCTTCTCCTTCTGCAGCGAATACCACTTCGCTGTCCGTCTTGAATTGATCAGTCAGATTTTCATTTATACTGACATAAACTTTGGTAGCCAATTCTAGGGCTGATTCTTTTTGTGCTTGAAAAGATCTTAATATTTCTGGGAACACGCATCTGATCTAAAAGTAGTACAGTAATATTAGATCTACGTATATGTATTTGAAATTGCAATTAGGACGAGAATTGTAAATTCGATTATATGATTTCTGTTGTGGACTGGCTGGTTGACATAGTGCTTTATTTTTTTAACTTTTGCTTTTTGATATATTTCCATATTCAAATTATTTCTTGAATGAGTCTTAATTTAAACGTATAGAAAGAGATTTTTATTTTTAAACATTTATCGAAGAACTACTGTACCTCGTCTTTACTTTTTAAATTAAGAATAGACATAAGTTGGTTGTACGATGATCCTTCATCAGTATATAAACAGAGTTCTGCCATAGGTATTAGCACTGAGAATGGTGACATTATCACACTCCCAGTTGGATTACCCTTCACCAAATCCTGGAATAAAAGTTTAAATTCTTTATTTTTTTATTCATTACCGACCTAAGACTTTTTAGTCAATATTCTACCAAAACTTAATTAAAGTGGAATTTATACCATCGATAGAAATTATTGTAATAGGCTAAATATCAATCATTATATAGGATACGACCGACCCAACTAACCCGCCCACGCATGCCGGCCGCGCCGCAGTGTATTCATCTCTGTACAGTTACAGTTCTTTAAAGCCTATGAGGAGGAGGAGGAGGAGAGCCTAGGAGCCTATAATTTTTTTGTAGGGATTCGAAGTAGCTTCGCTTTTTCAAATGACAATAAAGGTATTTCCAAAAACTTACATTCATAAAGTCTCCAGTGAACTTTACGTTGCCATCAAGAAGTCGTTGCCTTGCCGCACTACAATCTAGCTGAGTTGGCGTTGTAGTGTTGTTGGATTTATTAGCCTCTATATTTTTATGACAAAAGTTTAAAAAACATAAGTGTATTAAAAATTATTTTTCAAAAATAAACCGACTTCGAAACAAGTAATTAAAATGAAGAAGTTACTTACTTGATTTGTCTAATATTACTACTTGAATAGCTCGGTGGCGTAATGGTTTGAGCGCTCTGGTTTCGATAACGAAAACAAAGCAACTTTCGCCATGGTCGATCCCGGGATGGGTTCATCAAAAAGTTTGTTATCTCGAGCTCCTTCGTGCTTCGGAAGATACGTTAAGCCGTTGGTTCCGGTTGTTGCTGCAACCGCTTTAACCCAACAACCCGCATTGGGCCAGCGTGGTGGTGTTATGGCCCAAACTCCTCATATGTTTCTCCCATGTAGGAAGGCCTGTGCCTAGCAGTGAGACGTATATAGGCTGATGATGATGATGAGGTAGATACTTAGTTTACCTCATAAAAAGGTTTTTTTTGAACTTGGTGCGAAACTGTTTCTAAAATCCACACCAACTTCAAAAATACCTTTTAATGAGATAAATAGCTACCTCCTTCCTCTTCATTAATTTGTTTCTTTATAGTGTTGTGAAGTCGTTTTAGTTTTTGATATAATTTATTACTTCTTATTTTTTTTTATTTCGTTTAGCTAGAGCCCAACTGTATCCCTTTCTACATAGGAGATACTCCTCATGTGTATTTTCTATATAGGAAGGGCTGTGCTTACCAGTGGGACGTAAATAGGCTGGTGATGATAACAGTGATAGCATTTATTTTTATACAACTAGATGACAAACAAGCTGACGGCCCACCTGATGGTTAACGATTACTGCCGCCTATAGGCACCTGCTATAACAAGGAAAAATCACTTGATATTGCAGGTGCGTTGTCATACTGGGGCCTAAGATGAAATGCCGTCCATGCCCAGTAATTACACTGGCTACCTTTCCCTTGAATCCGAAACACAGCGAACTCTTACACGGCTGAAATAAGAAAGGCGGTGGTACCTACCTAGATGACCCTACATTCGGGTCTACCACCATGCCTAATTGCATGCAACCATTAAAAAAACGTGCATAATCATATGTTTTAGAATTACGTTCCTAAACCAACGACACGTTTTGTGACTGATACACACTTAACTCTTTATCTCAAAAACTACTGAATGGATTTTGATAAAACTTATACAGTTCTCTAAGTTAGACTATATTTGAGTTCAATATAAACGATTTTTTGTAATTCAACTTATCGTTTTTGAGATATGCGCGGAAAACCCTACAAATATACAAACACACATACATACACTCATGAAATTTGGCACCTATGTTCAGAAGCTGGTAAAAATCAACCAACATAATACAATATTACCATAATACAATATTACCATAAAAAGGGACGAATTGATAACCTCCTTTTTTCAAGTCGGTTAACAATTACAATAAATTAGTGATTTCATCAATGTTCTTATTATTAGTTTGAATTTCCCAACCAACCATAAGGATATCTTCCGCTAGAAGATATCCTCAACGAAAACGCTGATTTTACAGGTATGGTGTACTGGTATTTACGTTAGCACCTTTTCTTTATAGATGATCACACCTAAATAACACAACTTTGTGGTGTTCTTACCGTAGTGAGTAGTGTTGCCAGAGCTAATTGAGGAAGCATTATGTTGGAAACGGGGAACTTTTCTTCTATGCTGTCAATATAACGCTTTTTGTCTTTTATTTTCGCAAACACTACAGATTTAAAATAAAACCACTTTTCTGGAATTAAATTGTGTTTAATTAGATGTTACATTATTATTATATACCCGTCGTTCGACTACATTACAGCGATCGTGGTCACGGGAAGACTGGGTATACATATAATAATCGTCGGATATATAATAATAATGTAACATCTTATTATTTCAAATGTGTATTAGGGCTCGCGAAATTTAAAGACAAAAGCTTCTTGATTTTAATATGAGCCATAGGTGCTTCGTATGGTACCATTATAACCGCTTAGCATCAGTCGGTCCCACTGATGCAAAGCGGTTTAATGCTTGTTTGTCATCTTTCTCGTTTAAAAACACACTTTTATTTACTTTATATCTTACAAATTACCAAAGTAAATTCTATGTACACTACCAGTGTAAACTATGAGTAATCCTACTCACAGTTTTATCTTATTGTTTTATTTGTTTCATGATGTAATATTATCAATCATCAAGTTATGTAGCTCTGTTATTGACTTGGGTGGTTTTAATTTAGGCATAACAATAACATCGTATTTATTATTCAACTTATGAATTTCTTAATAAATAATAGTAATAATAATCTTACAAATTATCATCATTGTGGAGAGCGAGAAAAAAAAATTATTTGTGCTTTCTTCTTAGAAATAGACTTCCTTTAGTGGAAACCAGGCATCACAGATGGAGTTATATTTTGATTGAATTAAAAAAAACTGAATTAACGGAATATAACTGCAAATTAGAAACATACCTGGACATTGTTCTTGAGGAATACAGACCCCATCAGCGTTCCTCAAGTATTTGTCTATGCATATACAGTTACCCTCGCAGGTACTGGGGTCCACTCTTGGACAAAACGGTATTGGTTGTCCATATTGAGTACAGTCAGTAAACCTGCATAGTCCATTTGCACAGCTTGAGTAGACCTCGTTCTCTTTGCATACTGGTGCTACAATTATTAACAGCTAAAGGTTAACCCTCAACACCACTCGTGGTACTCCCCCACGAGTCCCCCACCAAGCTGGTTATCGCAACTATTTCTTTTATTTTAAGCCTTGCGCACTTGCGACTCCGAATTATCCTAGTATTGCCCGAGAGGTCGCGGTGAGTAGGCCTGCACCAGGCTCATTTTTGGTTGACACGGTAAGCGTTGTTCTTGGACCAAGTTCCCCCAAGACGACGAGTCTAGTTAAGTAAGTAAAATATTTTGACTAGATTTGAATGCATTTGTTTATATTTAGATTTTTAGAGCACAATTAGTAAAAATTTTAATTGTCAAAAAATACTAAGTCTATTAAATAACCAGTCTGATATAAGATGACAGTGGAAATGAGACGATTTTTCCAGGGTACTTTTTATAAATTCCTTTAATTGTGACATGGGTGTTTAAAACATGTTACAAACTTGTTTTCTTGGATTGATAAGCAGGATGGTGTTGTCGATACGACAATAAATTAAAAATAGGGTTATATTAGTTCATACAAATGGTTTGCCACTTTCAAAAACATCGTATTCATTCGATAATTTCATGACATTTCTATGAAATAATGCAGCCAATGTTATATTAATTCATACAAATGTCATGAAATTATCAAATGAGTACGATTTTTAGAAAGTGGCAAACCATTTCTATGAACTAATATAGCCCTATTTTTAATTTATTGTCGTATTGACGGTGCCACCCTGTATGTATTTTATTATTTTTTAATAAATAAATGTCAAAAGAAATGCTTTTCTCTTTTTTTATGAAGTATACATTCATGGGAGACCCAGGTTGTGCAGGCCGAAAACAGCGAGTGTTGCTAAGGGTTAAACTTATTACTTTTTACCAAACCTAAAAATTGCTGGCATCGAACATGGGTCTCCATCTCGGCAAAAAGAGATTATCAACTATCCTTTTCTATCATGATATACACAACTTGATCTGAGGAACTGCCCCTCTCTCGCCGTATTTACGCTGGTGTGTTGGATGTTTCAATAAAAGATAAAAATATAAAAGTCTCACTTACTGCAATCTTCTGGCAACACACATCTTTGGATGTTATCATCAAATACAAAATCCGGTTTACAGTCACAATTATTGATGAAGCAAGGTCGAAGTGGACACCTCACATTTTTCATCATATAATTAGAACAATGTCTTCCACAGTTTATGCCACAGCCTTGACCAGCATTGGGATCGCCTCCACAAGAAGCTATTTGCAAAGATAATTTGATTATGAATCTTATCCTTTGAAATTTACCTGATGAAGTGAGCTATTTAGAATTCAGAGAAATATTAAAGGATTCAGTTCTCATCTATTTTTTTCCCCCCAGAATCTTTGTAGCCGAATTGCAAAACACTGAAAATTCACGAAAGTTATAAATCTAGGATTTTCAGAAAATCTATTTTTATTAAGCCACTTACTCTTTAATATAAAATAGATAAAAAAATACGTTTTTAAAAGGTTATTTCAGATAACAATTTATAGAAATGTCCAATTTTACTCTGATAATAAATTATGTTGAACATGTGAAACTGACACACTAACAAAAGTAACCAAAACTCAGAATTCAATTACATTCATAATCAAATTGACTGGGCAATACTTAAACTTTTCTGAAGCTGACTAAGTAGACATACTTACGACATTCAGATCTAAGAATACAAGTGCCATTATCTGCTCTTATGTAGCCATCTTCACACGTACAGCCTTTAATGCAAGCAGTGGAGTTGTACTCCACGCAAGTAACTTTGAATCCGTTTTGTGCACAGGTCTTGGCATCACATCCTGCGTTGGCGCAGTCCGAGTATATTTCGTTCTTTTTATTACAGACTGGCGCTAAGAATAAAAAATGAAAGAAGATTGTTTTATAAATATTGACTTTCCTGGCATATCATGAAATTTCTATTTTTTTCCTGACATTAGACCTCACATTGGAAGAATGATTAAAAATAATAAGAATCAAAAGAAAATGTGCTATACTGACCTCAGCAGAAACAATTTAAACGTTTACAGATGTAGGAAATGTAGGAATATAATATAAAAATCATACTGTTTAAATGTGTAGGTACTTACTGCATTGCTTAGGACGAACACACTTTTTGACGTTGTCATCATAGACGTAGCCCTTTCTACATTCGCATCCATTAAGTAAGCAAAGTTTTGGACAGAAAACGTTCTTTTTCTTGTAGTTAGCGCAAGTATTCTTGCAATTGTTGCCACATTTACTGGCTACAGCATTGGGATCACCACCACAGGAAGCTAGTATTGAAAATGTTAATTTATTGGACATTGATCTTTAAAATTTTTCCCGACAATACGACAAATCGCTAAAGAAAATTAACGTCATAAGATGAAACTTCTGAAGCCTTAGCTGAAGACTTCTAAATAATAAGTTGATTTCATTAAAAGAAAAACGATAAGAACTTCTAACGTGTGATTGTCAACAAGTTGTGGCTTTCAAGTTATTGGACACAAAATTTGGGAAACCCGAATCTTATTTTAAGAAATTTATTAACTCGTTTTGTTTCCATAAATCATCATCATAATCATAATCATCATAAATCATCAGTCGTTTAGTTTCGAAAAGGCATCTTAGGTGCTACCAAAATGGAGGTGGATAAGGTAGCATGCTGCATTTACTGTCTTCGCATATGGACTCATCTTACCGCTTATCATCAAGTTACTAGTGTTGAGGCATTTTCCATGCGTTGTAAAAAAATTTGCTCAAATCTAAGTCTTTTCCAATTTTTATCGAAGTAAAAATAACAATAGAATACTTACGACAATTTTTTTTAAGGACACAAACACCTGCGCTGTTTCTTAAGTAGCCTTCTTCGCACACGCAACCTTTCTTACAATATTTTGGGTCAATTTTAATGCAGGGAACTGGAAATCCTAGCTGAGAACAGTTTCTTGGACTGCATCCTCCATTCGTGCAATTGCTGAAGACTTCATGTCGTTGGCATCTTGGATCTAGAAAGGACGATATACACATTTAAAAGTTTACCAAGTATTATACTTTTTAGAGATGATGCGATAGGTTTTTGGAGTGGTTCATATTTAGGCTATATCAGACTTATTGCCAAATGACGTCTAATAATGACCTGACTTTTGCCTGTCTGCCTGAAGGTCCAGAATGAGACAGCCTTAGATATAAACCTGATTAAAAAAATATTTGCAAAACTTAAAAATACTTTTGAGATTATGAGCAAATAAAATGAGAAAAATAGAAACAGCTTGAAAATGTGTGTGTGTGTGCATGTGTGCGTGTGTACGTGCGTGTGTGCGTGCGTATGTGGTTGAAAATTTATCTAAATACAGTCCGTTGATTTAATCAAGGAGCCCGTTAAATTATTTTTACACTCACGTTGGTTAAGTTTGTAGATTTGAAGTTGCTTATCGTCGGTGGGCGTGCAAGACCGCGTACGAGCAGTTTGCAATACCGCGTATGTATGTGTTTTTTCTTTATTTCACAGGAGGAAGTAAAAAAAGTTAATATCTTTCATATTTCTACGCATTTACTTGACTGATGAGAATCTAGTAAAAGCCAATCCGCGCTAAGAACCCGCTGGTGCGATATTTCAATTTGGCGACTTTTGTAAATAAGTACGCGGTATTGCAAGCTGCTCTTACGCGGTCTTGCACGCCCACCGACGTTATTAATTTTATTGCATACCTTAGGACTAAGAAATTTAAAACCACGTTTTACATAAGCCGAACCATGTAGGTATGTTTTCGAATAAAATCTTGGTTTGTTTGTTTTATAAGCAAATTCTTATGTTTTATACATCGCACTTGCCTATCTTTCTGTCTGTCTATTCTAATTCTGTATAACTTAATAATTTACAACGGGAAAACTACTGTCTCGAAAAGAAAGGCTGATGGCAGTGCTGTTGACCCCAAACACGCCTATTTAAACAAGAAACTGCTATATCATACTCAATTGTAACATCTTATATCATAACGTGTTTGTAGGGAATAATTGTTTTTTTCGCGATTTCAGTTTTTTTTTACAAATGGTGCTAAGGATGTACAGCACTACCATTTTTCTTTGGTTTCGAAAGTTCTCCTTACACCTATTATAAATTAAAATAAGATCTAATATAAAATTGATGTTCTTACATGAAAACTCGTCATAAGTATAATCTTCTTCGGAACTGTCGCATGATTCTGTAATTATATTGAATAAACTGTTTGAGCATAATTTATGGTATAATATTTATAAAGAAGTCCCCGCTAACTGATTTCTGAATCTTATCATTATCTTACTTTGGGCTAGATAATAGGTGTGACTGTATGAATATTATCTTCTTCTCCACCAGGCTATATACGTCCCACTGCTGGGCACAGACCTTTCTACGGAAGCACGGAGGAGCTCGAGATAAGAAATTTTGGTTGACCCATCCCCAGACCGACCATGGCAAGTAAGCCACCGAGCTCCTCTCTAATGAATATATTATGAATATTATCTATTTATGTATAATTGATTGTATTTAATTGATTCTGTATATTCAAAATACAGTTGTCTATAGTATATTATACAAAAAAGTAGAAAGAGATATCTTAACTTTATGATTTATTCGTTATCAAACTAGAGTGTGTTTACGTTACTAAAATCAAAATGAAGATGAAAAGTTAAATGTGTTCAAAATAAAGGTATTTAATATCGCAGTGTAGTAGTAGTAATCATACTTATTAATCTAAATATTAATAATGCTTTATTCACATTACCTCCAGCCGAAACTACCAGAACACGAGCTAAAACCGTGAACAACACCACCTTCAACATCATCACAGAAACGTGTCGAGTTCTATCGCAGAACTCCTGTTTTATAGCCTCGTGGTAAGTACATAAATTCGTGCAACTGTACTAACATACACAAGGCAGATCACACTACTGTTGGTTATTGGGTAATTCACGCGGCTGCGAAGTCGTGAAACTATTTGTAATAATAGGTAGTCATTGAAATTAAGTGGGAAAATGATCAATTTTTAAGAATCTTCTAAAGAAAATAGGATTAGTCAGGGGTATTTTTGGAAATCTGTTGGAATTGAAAAACTGATAGGTGTACATGGTTATAAAATATTTGACTAATTTTTAACTTCATAAAAGCCAATAAATCTAAATGAAACTGCGGTTTTTTCCCTGCTGTGGTTGCGCTGATTAATTACATAGCGCTCCTTGGTTAAAAATCACAATTTTTGTAATCCACACATGCAAAATCGAGCATTCCCGAAAACCTAGTAAGGCAAATCTCTTGACCCTTGCACTTTAAGGTGGACCAATAAGCAACGGACGCACTCAGTGTTGTACGAACACTCCCGCAGGCCTACCTCGGGCCGTGGACAAAATCTCTCTCCGACACTTATGTCAACTCATTAGGAGACAAAATGTTTTATCTCTTTCTTTCTCTCGGACGAAGAGAGAGACAAACTGTTGTTCACTCCCCAGGGAATTTGCCATGCTATGGGGGCTGGTGGTGTAGCAGGAGCACCCCAAAGATTATCAAGAGGAAGTTCTCGACGGTCCCCAAAAACAAAAACTTATGGAAATATAGGAGGAAATTTAGTTTATTATTGATATCTATTCGGCATCACATAATCTACACTGGAGTGTAAAATTCGTTTTTTGATTACGCTTTTACTTTATGAAACAGCCAATTGAACATTATGTTATGTGAAGTTCAATTTCATGAATAAACACGTATTCACATGTACGCACTTGTTTTTCTTGATTTGCAAAACGCGTGCCGCGATCTAACGTCAGACACGAGATTATTCTTTGCAGAGTCGTACGTTTTTGATATGATAGCTTTTTCGCTGCAGTTTCTCTAATAATAATAATGAAATGCGTGAATACAGTATTTAATGTATGTTTCAAAATGTCTGCAATAACAAGAAATGTAAGAAGTTTGATTCTAGCCCTATAAGCAATGATGATATCGGTCCCAGCACTGGCAAGAATGTAGACCAAAAATATGCTGGAATTCTTGGAATTCTTTGCCAGCACATGTGTTCCCTCCTTCTTATAACATGGGGCCCTTCAAGAGAGGCGTGAAAAAGCACATTTTGGGCCGGCAAGGTGGAGGCGGCTAGTGCAATGTCTATTCTGCACTAGCTGTCTTCACATATGGACTCTCCTTACCGCTTCACATCAGGTAGTGTTGGGTCAGTTACCGTGCTTTGTATAAAAAAATGTATTTTAGGTCAAAATTGTGTTATTTTCTATTTATTATTATGTATATATTATTTTCTATGAATACATAGAAAATAAAATAATAATTTTATTCTAATTATTGACAATTAAATTTAATGTCAAATCCAACAGTTTCTGCATAGATTTAATTTATAACTACGTAATCATTATGCACGCAAGGATTAAAAAGTTATTATTATTATTATAATTGAGGTAGGTACCAATGTCGCGTATTCTCCAACCAGATTTCTATTTCTCCCAATAGGGTCGACCCACTGTTAATTGCGTCTTAATTTTTTACGTTTAAGTTTGTCTATTTCTTCTGCAAGAAGCGAAACGATAAAAATATCACACAGAACTGTTCATGTTGAAAGCACAATACTTACCGTCTTCGTAGTATATTCAGCGGTGTACGCAATTGATAGAAGCGTTTCAGCGGAGATTACACGCTTTGACGGCTTTTCTCATTCTTACGAAGCTATACGCGGCTGAAAGAAGTAGACCTGTATGTGTGACCAAAATCGTTTAGCGAAACGCGAATGGAGGTTAATAAGTGTGAGTAGTCCCTTAATTCAGCAGCCCGCATTGGCCCACCGTGGTGGTGTTATGGCCCAAACTCTTCGTGTGTTTCTCCTATGCAGGAAGGCCTGTGCCCAGCAGTGATTATGATGATGATGTACGGAACCTTTGATATTTTTTTGAGATACCTCTATCATCTCTTACCTCTATCTTCCCCGGTCTACCCTACCGTTTCATATAAGTTCAATGTCCATTAAATTTGTACAACGTTACACTTCAACATTTGTGGCTTTTATAATATGAGTCAATTTCAACCTTTTGTCCCTCATAATAAATTACCTATTGATTTGTGACTGATATTATGACCGTAACGAATTCGCATGATGTGCTGTCGACTGTACAACAGCGAGTAAACGTTAAACTATTAAATTGAATTTTTCAATAATATTTAGATTTTTCTTTTGTTATGACCACCTGAGTAGTTACTGTCTTATAAAGAAAATTAAACATATAGGTACAATTACATACCCGAATGCTAATCAAACAATGTGATGAATTATAAAGGTATATAAATATTATGCGATTGCGTCAGTTGCTTATTAACAGGTGTTGTTTTATATTATTAGTACAACTGCTATTTTCCCAAAATGAGAAAAATAAAACTCTACTTTCATAAAGATGCTGTTTTTAAAGTGCCTGCAAATGACATTGTATTCCTCAAAAAAAACAATGTCGTATTTCAGACATCTATTTGAATAGTTTTTGGTGATATTACATCATTTTTTTTTTTCATGTCGAAGGCCGATGGTCGTATCTAGCAGATAGTTCAATACTTGTCATGCCATACAAGACGTAAATAACGTCTTGTATGGCATTACAAGACGTTATTTTTACAACATTTGATTTTCTCTCAAAAAGAAAATGGTTTGTGGTGTTACTGAGCAACACAAATGTGGATTAAACCCTGCAACAAACCAAATTCCAGAAGAACAAAAGAACACTGTTCGTGATCACATCAAGTCCTTGCCTGTTGTACACTCTCTTTACTTTAAAAGATCAAAAAGAGAAAATATTTACAGAGAGCCAGAGAGAGAAAACCGCTTGTACCAAGATTACATCAAATATTCTAAAGAGAATCGCCTGTATCATCTTCTTACTGGTAACATCTATCTGTGGGCTGGAAAAGGTTATAACCTTTGTTTCCGTTTAACCCAGAAAAGCGAAATAGCAACAATTACTTCATCGTACCTCTACCATCTGCGAGCCTCGCAAAAAATCCAATCTGTAAATTGATTTCGAATTCCCTCAAAATGTGGTTGTGGTGAAACTTTAAGACACAAAACAAGCCACGTCCATTAACCGGAACCCTCGCAGGACAATAAATCTCCAAGTTTCCGCACTGTTACGTAGCGGGACTTGTTAAAATCTTGTAGATTGCGATACAGCCTGCAGTTAGGACAACATCAAATTGTTTCTACAGGGACACTGACAGGCCCCCAGCTGGTCGCTGACAACGGTCGCCTGGAGTGACACTGTAATCTATTACCCGGAATACTCGGTATCTACATATTATACAACTTATAACGTAGTCTGCATTGTGATGTTCATTAAGCAGAACTAAAATTAGCTTAAAGACTATATTAATTACTATAGTGTTATGTGCTAGAGATTTTTTTAGTTTCATTATGAAGAAGATGCAACACATTCAACACTTTGTCAAGGTCGCTTTGCTCTAATAACGTGATCCACCAAAACAATGTAGAAGATGTAGTAGTAGTTAAATTATGTTTGTAAAAATGTTGTTTTGCATAATGACAAATAAATCATCCAGCAAACGGAAAAAGTTCAAAAGAGACTGCGGCCAACAGTAAAAAGTTTTTTTTGAAAATCGGTGAAACGCAGTTTGGTAAAATGATACTTATATGAAATGATATTTTAATGGCTTAAAAATATTGCAAACAATACTTAAAGCAAAAAAGACTTAGGTCAAACGTTATCGATCAAATTACATACAGACAAGTAAACGCACAATTAGTCAGTTCCTACCCCCAAAAACGAAATACGACAACGATAGAATGGATTTTAACAGTTTTTGGCTTACATTGCTTTAAAAACTGTGAAAATCAAATGCTTGTGTGTTTTGTTTTTCGCACCACGACACTTTCGTGCTCTTAGGAATAATGACTACTTTCGAAGATCCATTTGAAAGTTCATATAGTATGCCCGCATTTCATAATTCAGTAAGAGCTTGTGCCGATTTTTCTGCTGCGAGTGCGACAGATGCTAAGCGAAGGCCTTTTTGATACCTCACATTTTCGGTTGCATGATTATTATTTTTATGTTTTGTGGTGGTGTTTATTAGATAAACATTGATTGTTTCTTTATTTTATTATTTTGAACCCCCAACGAAAAAAGAGGAGTGTTATATGTTTGACGTGTATGTCTGTGTGTCTATCTGTGGCATCGTAGCTCCTAAGCGAATGAACCGATTATGATTCTGTTTCTTTTTTCTAACTTACTGAAATTGACTGATTTGAAATTTTGTTAACTGTCACTTCGGTGACATTCCCATGATAAACTAACCTTGAGCTGATCCTATATCATCAAAAAGTCTGCGGGATATAGCGTGTTTGGACTCCTAAGAATAGTCTCAATGAGATGGTGTTTGTTAAATAGATAATTAATAAGTTACTTAAAATTTTCAGTTTTATATTTTTTCTAATACTTACTCCTTTTCATTACCGCAAAAATAATTTTACTTGCAGAAATTTTTAACATAATAAGTATGTTTTCTCTTTGGAAGATTGTGTTCCATCTTTATTGGATAACAGAGACACTGTTGCCTCGTAAGCTGTTTATCGATTCGTGGGATTTTTATGCTCTACCATACTATGGTATTGCAAGCCTTTAAATACTAATGACGATTACTGCACACCAATTCTGCTTATTTCCCAATAAGTTGTATTATCCCAGACCTTTAATTTCGCCATTCAAACCACTGAGATTTATAAACACATAATAGTATCTACAAAACTTATAACTGAGTAACACAATACTAATAAAAAGAAAGAATGGGAACGTTACAAGTATAATAAAAATATTTGCGGGTTCTGGGGGAGTTATCCCAGTAGTTTCCAATATATTTTCATAATATCCGCTTGTTATGTCCGGCCCTTGGAAAGTTATAGATGTTTTACTAGTTTATCTTTGTCACGTCTGACACGAAAAAAATATAACATTTTCTGGAACATAATCAACTTCAATATGTACCTTTGATATTGTTGTCTAAGTATAAATAAATATTGGTATCAATAACAGAAGTCTCTTGCATTAAAGTCATTGGTCAAGATGGTATAAAATTAAGTATGTGAGGTTTCACATTAATTATAAATTGAGACTGTTTGTAATTTATTTTAGATATTTTTTTATACAACTAGATGACAAACAAGCTGACGGCCCACCTGGTGGTAAATGGTTACCGTCGCTTATAGACGTCTGCAATAACAAGAAAAAAATATTTGGCATTGCAGGTGCGTTGTCATCCTGAGACCTATAGATGAAATGCCTAGTAAATACACTGAATACCTATATCTTCAATCGAAAAACACTGCGAACTGTTTCACGGCAGAAATAAGAAAGACGGTGGTACCTACACATACCTGCATACGGACCTGACCTTATATGAATCTCAAAAAATTTAATTGAAATAATTTTGAATAGCTTTGTTTTATTAATAATGTATATCCAGCCGTTCTTTATTGTCTTACTAAAATAGATTCAATGGACCGCCATTGAATCTAGGTATTTATTTGAAAATGGGAACTGGGTTATCACCTTCAACCTCTGCGACTTTCGAAACTGTTATCGTTTTCAAATCGAGAAGCATCAACGTTATTTATTCCTCTGTAACCATCCTCGGAGATATCAGTGCACAACAGTGGAATTATGGCTCTCCAGTTTACCCTTTGAGAGCGTATCGACTCCAAGTAGATTTACTAGATTTAGCTTTATGCGTACCCGTACCGATGGGAAACTAACAGCCTATCGTTATCTGCGACGGATCTCTTGTGTAGGATATACGTCACACTAAAAGGATACGGAGTCAAATCGGAAAAACCATATCATTCATTCGCTTTAAACAATGCCCTATTCTGGATAAATAATGAATATTGAGATGTAGAATTTACGAGTTCACTTTCGTTTGAGGTATTGTCGTTCACACAGAATTGTACTGTACCTTCATTTGAATATTTTAGCAAATGCCCGTCATATTCAATGTCTATATTGGAATCCTCCTTCTGAATTCGGATTCTGAAATCGGTCATATTCAAAATAGTCTTGCTTTGTGATTGTATATTTTGAATTGATAGATTGGACACTGTGATTTTATCAAACAAACTCATTTGACCATATAGATTCAAATTTGTACTTGATTTGAATTTGTTTGATTACAATTTTTTTATTGTAATGTTTGATCATTGTAAAAGAAGGCATATAAGTATAAGGAAATGTAAGACAAGAATAGTACTTATGTCTTACATTGCTAAGAATATGCCAACTAAGACATTCAGTTTATTTATACCCTACCCTACCCTAGTAAATACTGTTGTCACATTTACATTTGTTGTACCAGTAATAGATCTCAAATTGAAAATAATTACCATCACACCAGTAGCAGATTACTATTCCTTTCTACGTCAACAAACATATGCATTTCCAGAAAATGAAAACTTTCCGTAAAATATTTTCTTTATTAATTCGTTAAATTAGACTTCTAGGATTAAATGTCAGTGTTAAGGGGAGGGGGGGGGGGAAAGGGTATTCCCCCTTATTACAAAACCTGGACTAAAGCTAGACCTGTTTTTAAACTGATGCTGACTTTGTCTTCCTTATAACACAAGTCTTATAAAAAAGAAGAAATCGGCTTTATCACGAAGAGTGCTCTGAAGAGCTTTTTGACCTTATACCACCTTCCCCCTTCCTACTCAGGAACACTCGTACCAGTCTTCGGAGTCATCAATTCACTGTCTCCACCTCAACATCACGCACAAAGAAATTCAGTGCCTCGTTTCTTTGTCGTACTTCCAGAACTTGGAATCTTTGCCAGCACTTGTGTTCCCTTCTTCCTTTACATGGGTTCCTTCAAAAGAGGCGTGAAAAGTCACCTTTTGGGTCGGCA
This sequence comes from Nymphula nitidulata, assembly GCA_947347705.1. Lineage (NCBI taxonomy): Eukaryota > Metazoa > Arthropoda > Insecta > Lepidoptera > Crambidae > Nymphula > Nymphula nitidulata. Next base: position 7,163,022 of record OX374622.1, read on the forward strand.
AGGTAGAGGCGGCTAGAGCAGTGTATAAATTGCACTAGCTGTTTTCGCATTGGACTCTTCTTACCGCTTCATATTAGGTGGAATTGAGTCATAGGCCGTGCTGTCTTAAAAAAATGTGTTGTATTAAACCAGGTTTAAATTGAGTCGACGTTTTATATTAAGGGGAAATGGATTTCAAAATGGCATTTACTCCTAGGACTCTAACTTAACGTATTAACAAATAAAATATTTTGCTCATGTTTGTTGATGGAGGATTGTGTCTAGAATCAAATGTGTGACTTAACAGGTAGGTTAAATTAAAATTAAAGTAAGGACAAGATGTCATCTAGCCTTGAGCTTTTTGATAGATTCTGTTATGAAATGTTAACAAAAAATAGATTTTCTAAACTGACATAAAAGGATACAATACTGCCAAACAACAAATTGAATTTGGTTATTTCATCCCGTGAGAATGAGCAAAGTACGATTGTTTGTCTGTAATGGATATTTTATACAGTATGTCTAGTATAATCTTTTTTTTTGGTGTCGCACTTTTTTATTACGATTTAATGAATTTATGAAATACATTGGTCTGACCATATAAGACGATGACGGTTATTCGTCTCACCGTTAACTTCAAGTCATAAATTAGTAGTAAACAACTTGTTGTTATAAATCAATAAAATTACAAGTGGTGTTGATAGGCGTACAATAAATGCACTATAGAACCAAACGAACCAAAGAGAAACATGCAATTTTAAATGTTATGAATAAAATACAATCTTTAATCATCCAAAGCAAACCTAACTGCATAATTTTACGGTTGAGGGATGAGGACTAAATACGTTTAAAATATACAGATGTCGTACTTACTACGATGATAGTGACAGGTGGGACAAAACGAATTTTTTTTTGCGATCGAGACAATATTCCTAGGAAAACTATTTTAAAACCAATCAAATAAAAGAAACGAGCGAAATACCTGGAGTAGGTAAGATATTAGTATTATCGTGTCTCCAAATAGCACTGGCTGGTTGATAGTAGCTAATACAATTGCATTATTATAAGCTATAATCTATACACTTTTGCCATCTTATTGCCCTTTACGCATAGATTCTTTTGCTCTAGAATTTGTGGATACGGGAATCTTTGATGGCGGTTTATGACAGATGTTTCTTACCTATTAAATGAGGCAAAAACCAAAAAATGGAGATCAGTTGGTGCATGTTGTAATGATTTTTTAATTGATAACAGTATCGTAGAAAAATTTGACGATGGGTGGAATAATTAAACGAACTACTGTCTATTTTTAAATTCACAGCAATGAAGTGTAATTAGAGTTTGGGATACCAGATCGAACGCAAGGTATCAAACTTTAAACCGACCAGTGTCAAACTTCGAATAGGCTCAGAGGATGGACGAAAACTAATGAAATTGATGGAATGTAAACAATTAATTTTTGATATTTTAATTAAGGTCTAATAAAAAGGGATAGATCATAGCACTTGTTACGACAAAACAAACCGAGTATAGTACACATAAACTACATTACAGCACTTCATTATTAATCTTCTATTACCAGGTTCAAGAGCAAGTTGTAATACCAGTCATCACAAAACACTCGTTTATTGGATAATTGAAAAAAGTAAATCAAACAAAAAGCTTAATGTTTCTATTGTTTCCTTTTCGTATATATCGAAAAGAGGGTCAACATAAAACGATACTGAATACTCATGTCACGTTCTATAAAAGGGTATTTTATGGCACCAATGGCGTCGTGAACTCCTAAGAAATATGGGGACAACAGTAATTTTATTATGATTGATGTATAAGACTACATTGTTACATCCCGAAAGTAGTTTTGGACAATATAACATTTGGAAAGGCAGTGATATATCGATGTTTCTTTCTACGTTTGTCTAAACTACGTGTTAAGCCTATTTTCAGATGATATTACGATGATGGACTAGATATAATACTAGAGCCTTTTTATTTATGTTTTCACTTATAGAAGGAACTTTACAAAAAAATCTGTCAGCTTTGTAATCTGAACGTCGGAAATTCTATTTTTTGAATTCCTATTAGATAAAAAATAGGGCCAAATATTTTTATACTTATTCTTTATCATTTTATTGTTATAATATTTATTTTGAATATATGAAAAAAATCTATACTCAATATAGTGAAGGTATATTGGCGAACTGACACGAAGGAAAAAAACCATATAATATTAGTTGTAAGAGTACATAATGTAATCGTATAAAAAGATATAGACTGCCTGGGTACTCAGAGTACCCAAACATGGCACAATAGTTCTTAATACTGTAGTTCTTGTAAGCACAGTAAGAAATATGAAAGCCGAATGTAAGCTAGATATATCCTAGCCTACACTCGGCTTCCATGCCGTTTCTCATTGCTGGGCACAGTCCGTCAGTTAACAAAAGCCCAAAATCCTATCTATTCTTACAATAATTTCAATTCCTGACCACAATAGCTTTAAGTATGACTAAATTGGTAAATAACTTAAGGAAATTACAAATTTTCCTAACTCTAAATTAAAAAGTTAAGTAGGTACTCAAGAATTCGCTTAGATGAGTAATAAATGTACTGAAACACGCTAGGTGGCGACTAATTTCCAAAATGAATTATTTGAGCAAAACATCATTAGGACTTAGTAATATTTATATTCATTTCCGTAAACATTCCAATATCGGACGTAGAATCTCTCCAGTAATATCGGATTAAGCTTACCTACTCGAGCCAAAATAATTCTAAAGAGGTAAGGCAGTTTAATCAAAACGTAATTTATGAAGATTAGTAACACGCTCACAATGGGATCGTATATTAGAAAGAGAACAATGTTCACGACATCGGGGTCTCTGTTCAGAACTTAAAGTTGCATCTGGATGTGTTAATAACGGTCCGATCTACGGGAAATAAGATGGTTGCTTCTGAGGAGTATTCGATTGAGGTCTTCTGTTGTGGCAATGTTGCGGCACCTGGATCCTACCGTTGATTAGCGCACGTCTTCTGGTATCTAGCAATATAACTAGAGTCCGGAGCAGTATTCCAAAATTGTCTGACCGACTGTCAAAACTCCTAAGGGTCATTTCGCCGAAGATACATTCTACGAACATTCGTTCAACGCTAGTTGAGTATTTATGTCACTAAAAAAGACGGAATGTGGCGTTAATGGTCACTGTTCTAACCTAACCTGACTCAATGATTCACTAATATAAATGAGATCTATTAACAGTAAGCAATTTTATTTAACAAGTACAATGCATACTAGCATGCAAGCAGACATGTTAATAATTATTTCTCAACGAGTAGCTGAGGAACGAATGTTTAACACACAAGAAACATATTCTTGTCTTAATAAGACCATATACTCGTAGTTAATATGGAATATGCATTTTACTGACTCACTTGCGACCTCGCGGCTAGTTTGGTGGCCTATGCTGTGATTCTGTAACGAATCTCGCACCTCACTTCGCAAGTCACTTCGAATTCAACTGTCAAATAGAGCAAAAAATTTATAAAAAATTGCTCTATTTGACAGTTGAATTCGAAGTTACTTGCGAAGTAAGGTGCGAGATTCGTTACAGAATAACTAGGCTGTATTATAGGTGTGAGTATATTATGTACCACTATGACAAACCCTAATCTTATAAAATATTGTTAAGACATTTCCAGGTGTACTCTACGTTATTACATCTTTGCGATAGGGTGGAGTCATAGGACGAATATAAGGAGCGAATGGTACCACCACATCGCAGGCACCGCGTTTTAAAAATCAATCACTTAAGTAGCTGGTACTGATTGAACGCTACGACAAAAGGTCGTACAGGCTTATAACAGAATGCAACCTCATCCGCCTGTTTTGCGTGCTCATTTCTTAGAGCGAAGGAAAGTAGAACGCTGGAGACTCATTTTGTTTTAGTATACTGTAGTACTTATTCCATAATAGTCTATGGCATCTTGTGTCTAGGGGTGGGTTTCTGTCAAACACAATACGTAATATAATTAAATTAAAATATCTTTATTCAAGAAGTCTCACTTATATATCCATCACAAAACAACATGTTTACTAAAAAGGTCTGTTTGTCAAGTCTGAATTTACGTTAACTATAACTGTGTGTTTTGTCTGTTCGAAATGTATGAATTCACGTTAACTAACCATGTCATAATGTCTATCTCTCATGTCTGAAGGTACACCTGCTCCAAAAGTAAACTACCAAAGAGAGTGATAGATATAGAATTGGTTTTATTTAAAGAAAGTTACGGTTTAGCAGAATTCGCAATCAAATTCCAAGCCATGCTTGAATTGTATTTTCCAACCAATATACTACTTGGTTAGTGCTACTTTTGTATAGTAAGTATAGCTTTTCGATTATATTATGTTTGTAACTAAAGCTCTCCACATTATACGTGCTTCTTACCTTTAGCTATTAATATATCAACCGTTTTGTAGAGCTATAAGTAGTGCCCCGAATGTGATTTTCATCGTAGCCTGATAACAGGGGTATTGCTGTCGTTTTCAAAGGATTTGAAAGCTTTTCTACTTTTCATAGAGGACTATGGATTCAACAGCTAAACGGAAACGCGATCGAAACGTTTGAATTCGATTAAAACTCCAGGTAGATGTTTTATCTTGACGACGTAAACCTAACAGGGCACAACTCACTTAGGTACTCAACTATCTTGCAGTTTTCGCGTATTTTTGTATCGATTGTGTTTCGATCGTCTGTCCGCTTATTTATTTGGCGGCAAATGAGCACAGGGTAACCACCTCAAGCGGTAACCGTAGGGCCATTAGATGCTCTTAACACCAACCTACGCTTTTCCGACCTTGAAAAAATAAAAAAAGCTTAGGTAAGCCTTTTTTAGGATAGAGAGGTTTCTATACTTTGAAAAAGAGTGACCTTTTAAAGGTTGGTTTTCTACGAAGGTGGCAAACAAATAGTTGTTCGCCCGTCTGGTGACAAGCAGTTTCTGAAGCCTATAGGGCTTGTAAAACCAAAGGTATAAGAATTAAATAAAGCTGTAAGAGTACAAAATATAATCGTATGTTATGTTTCTAGTATCAGTGAAAGACTGCTAATGATGAAGTGATATAGTTGCTTTCCTAAAACATCATAGTTTTTTAACCCCCAACGAAAAAAGAGGGGTGTTATAAGTATGACGCGGCTCTGTGTGTAACTGTGTATCTGAGTGTCTGTCCGTGGCATCATAGCTCCTTAACGAAGGAACTGGTTTTTTTTCTTTTTTGTTTTAAAGCTGACGTAATAAGAAGGTTCTTAGCTACAGTTAATGAAAATCAGTTCAGGCGTTTGATGACTTTCAGCTCATTTTCTACATGATAAAAGGGTTTTACTAACTCTCAGAGATCGGATTGAAATTTGGTGTTCTGTCACTCCGGTGACATTCCCATGACACAAACTTTGAGCTTATCCTATACCATCAAAAAGTCTGCCGGATAGGTGCCGTTTTTTCTTTAGAAACTTACAGCAGATACTTATAGAAGATATTTTATGAACAAATATTACTAGAATCCCTCGAAAATGCTTTTACTTTGCTCTGGATGATTTTACTTTGCTCCCTTGTAAAACAATCTACTATTAAGCACTCTAAAGCTCAGATAATTCAACTGATTATTGTACTATTCACGAATTAAACAAGTTTATAGTGTTATATAGCTGCTACTTTCTATAAGATGGAGCTTAAGGTGTGCTTCTCTAGTTGGAACATCAAAACTTGAAATGTAAAAGCTTTATAAGAAAGTATCGTTTTGATGAGCGTCTGGTCGAGTGGTTAGTACCTCTGTCTACTAATCAGCTAGATAGTTGCATTCATTTGTTTACGAGTTGTCACGGATGTTTGTATGATTATTCCTTATATTTCGTTCGTTTATTCTTCAGATATAGACAACACCAGTTAGTCGTCATAGGCTACAAGGCAACATTGCTTAAAAGAAGAAAAGTTTATTTTAATACAATTAAATGACAAACAAGCTGACGGCCCACCTGAAGGTAAGCGATAACCGCCGCCTATAGACACATGTGATAACAAGGAAAATTCACTTGATATTGCAGGTGCGTTGTCATCCTGGGGCCTAAGATGAAATGCCGTTCATGCCCAGTAATTACACTGGCTACCTTTCCCTTCAATCCGAAACACAGCGAACTGTTTCACGGCTGAAATAAAAAAGGCGGTGGTACCTACCTAGACGACCCTACATATGGCGACGCCCAATAAACAATATTGTTTATTGTTTTGTTATTTGTTTTTCTTTTCTGCTTTTTATGTTTTTCTTTTGTTCTAGTGTGCAATAAAGTATAATTGTATTGTATTGTATTGTTTTTTAATTTAACCGAATTGATCAGATTCAAAATTAAATATCTATTATTTTTATAGTAATATATCGAGACGCCTATTATTGCTTTACGAGAAATTTAATACGCAACAAAAAATAAGTTAAACATAACACGGGCCTACCGCCTAGTGACCTTCACACAGCCAACCCCTACTTCTGCGCTCCCGTGCAGCGTCATTCTTTTAGTTAGCGAGGCAACGATTACACGCGCTTCTTGCTCTTTAAATATTGGTGTCTGTGTAACTAAAAAAATAAAGAACGTTTTTTAATAGTGTCAGTAAGAGATTTCAACAGTGCTAGAAATTGATGTATAAGATCATAATAATAGCAACGGTAAGTTAAAATACATCGTTAGCTTTTTAAAAATGCGAGACGCTTCTTTCTTTCTTCAACCGAGCAATGTTTTTTTTGTACTTTCATTTCATCAAGTAGCTACATATAATTTTACTACTTTCGCGCTTGCTTTGCTTACAGCTCTAAATACTTTAATAATTAATTATTAAAATAAAATTTTAAAGCACAAGTCCTATTGTGCATAAAGTACTGTTCTCACCTGTGGGACGGCTTAGCCAAATACCAACTAGCCACTTTGGATTCGATGGAAGCCAGAGTCAAGAGACTTATTGATGACAAAAGGTTGGTGGAGTCTCAGCTGCATTCTCAAAATGAACATCAATAGTATCTACATAAATTATGTTTTTATACTCATACAAATCTTTCAAAAGACCCACTATGGGCTCTTGAACTAGTCAAAACTCCAAGAGCTGATAAGAGAAATAGACTAACCGTGGAACATTTAAGATCAAGATGGCAGTATATCTCGACTAAATTGCCCAGATAGCTACACACTGAAGCCAAGAGAAGCTCAGAACGACACGGCTCCAGCGGGCATTAGCTCGAGGAAATTTTCATCATAATTCTAGCGGGCTCCTCCTCGTGTGTTACGAAATTGAATAAAGATACGGCCGAGACATTTAAATAGTTGAACCATTAAGGCCGCAGGACTGCTCGTATTGCACGCTGCTAAGGAAAATGGACACAAAATTTACTGGCACAATTTGTAACCGTCCCTCCTTATCATTCGGCGAACAATTAAAACTTATTATGTTAAGGTAACTGGGTAATATAATACCGTTTTTTACGAGAAGACACTTTTGAGAACTTTATTAAAGCCGTAAATCATGATTCTTTACGTATGGGAATTTCATTCGTTCCTACTGTCGATTTATGGGGAGTGCTAGCCGTTATTCCCGCTGTGTTGTAAATCTGAGTTGAGTTTAATTACTTTGTCTCTGTAGATACTATTAAATAATACAGAAAGCTCAGTTAAAATTCACAAAGAAATGTTTGCCTCTTTTATTAGTTTGGAATTAGGTCCCTAATCTATTTCACAAAATACTTTACTATCAGTAATTAACAGTTTAGTGAGATTTAATTATTTTTTGATAACGATGCGAGGAAACTTTAATAAAAAAAATATACCACTACTTAGATGACAAACAAGCTGACGGCCCACCTGATGGTAAGTGATTACCGCTGCCTATAGACACCTGCAATAACAAGAAAAATCTCTTGATATTGCAGGTGCGGTGTCATCCTGGGGCCTAAGATAAAATGCCGTCCATGCCCAGTAATTACACTGGCTACCTTTCACTTCAATCCGTAACACAGCGAACTGTTTCACGGCTGAAATAAGAAAAGCGGTGGTACCTACCCCGACGACTCTACATACGGGCCTAACACCTAGTAAAAATAAAGTAAGTAAAGATATTAAAATGTTAATTATTGATTGATGTAATAGGCTTTACGTGGGACAAGGAAAAAGGGGGCACAAGTACCACACGCTACATGAGTGTCTTCGTATGTGCAATCTTCTTTTTCTGTGTGTATAATTTGATGCAAGACTTGGAGTCTTACCAGATCGCCACCTTTTTATTTAGCCCAAACTAATATTTATTTCATGTCTTTATTATGGATACAGGTATAAAGAAATACGTAAAAAAAATCTAAATAAATAAACAAAATCCCTAAACAAAGCACTTTATACCGAAAATCTGTGTAATTACGCACTTTATAATGAATCGGGCACAAAATGAATCCTTCTAAGGTACACCACGACACACCGAGTCTATACCCATAAATTTAAGAAAGTGAGACTATACCCATAAATTTCACTGTACATTTATATACACTGTGATATATCATTTGTCTTATTTTACTTTGTCGAAAATATATAATTAAGTTTTACTTAATAATGATATTATTCCCTAAGTTCACAGTGAAATGGAGCCAATGCTCGCTAACCAAGTGCTGGGCCAACAGTCATTCATCAAACTTGCAAGCGGCTATCGATCACGGCTACCCTTAATGCACCGACAAATTAATGATTCCTTCAAAACAGCACCATCTATTATTACCTAAATGAAACTCCTCTATCGAAAGGAATTATCACGTGCAGGAGTCACGCGACCGTAATGTGGATTGCTAAATTATTTTCCACATCGGTTGGAGTGATCAAATATTTCCTTCCGTGAAAACTGAAACTTGAATGAAATTGTCTTGCAAAATTAGTACCTTAAACAATAGGTACACCTCTTAGATCTACCTTTTATAAAAATGGTTGACAAGAAATTAGAAAAAAATGTCGGGAAGTGACAAATACTAGGTAGTATTAAAGCGTCTTAATAGGTCTATTAATATATATAAAATGTCACGTTCTGGCAAATCGAATAAAAGCAGAAACACAAAAGAAATCCGAAACGCTATTCGATAATATCTTAAAATAATAGGCCACTTCATAACACGCCGCGCTAATCAGATACTAACGATTTCTTTGTCCAAGGACCCGAGATATAATTTGATTTATTTTTTCATTTCCGACGGTTCATTTATTTAATGGAAACAAAAATTATGTTGTAGAGCAATTGTGGTAAGTTAATGGAAGGCGGCATGTGCCCAGGCGCCGCCCCCCTCAATTCATTCCCCCTATCTGATGTAGGCACGCGCTTTTTGAATCAACCATCCGACTGCTGGGCTGCATTCGCCTATTATAAAATCACGAAAGCTTTTGTTTCCAGTTAATGTGTTTTTTGTGGTGATTCAGTTACAATTATTTGCTGTCGAGCAGTCGTTGGTCCTATTTTTACTGAGCCCACTAGCTTTCGAGTTCTTCTTTAAATCTAAAACTTCAAAATTTCTCGGTTTCCAGGAAACTTTAATATTGGACTTTATTGTTTCCAGCCTAAGGATGGTTTTTGGTTTTATTTTCATGCTCTGATATCTCAGTAATTAGAAAAAAATGAGAGTAAAAAGTTAGAATGAAAGGATCTTGTTTGAGGGTTGTTCCTGTTTTATTTTTCGATGTTTTGACGACAGTATTATTTTCGCTTGTGATTTTTATTTACATATTTAAATAGGTACAGATTGTTACCTATATCAATATAAATCATTTATGACTTTTATTCATGCCGTGATTTTAATAGTAATAAAATAAAAAGCTTCTGAAATATTTATATTCAATTGTGTGTTTTTTAATAACCTTATGAGGCTGACCACCCCGACGGCGGGCTTACATCCATAGAAAAATAAATTGCATCTCATATGTAAATGCTTCACCAAATAATAGAAAAGTTTACCGTCGACACAAATAATAATGATGCTATAAAATAAGACATATTGTAACGAACACGTCTAAATAACGAGAGAACACTTTGCACGCATCCGGCTAAACAAAACGGTGAAGTTGCCACAAGCTTGTTCATTATTACGAAACTTTTTGGACAAATCGCTAGACAAACGCTCGTGGTAAACCGTACTCGTAAATCTCTGTTCAAATGAAGTCTGAAATGTATCTTACAGCCTTCCAGTAGGGCTGTTAAGAGAAGTCTCGGTAAAATACAATTCGGTTATGTCTCATTTGTTTTTCCATGAACGATTAAGGTCTTTTCGAATGCGACCTTTTGTAATCTTTTAATGAGAACAAAGAAAATTGGGTACATTGGCATTTTTGATCAGACGATACGTGGACATTGAAGGTGGAGATAGTAAGATCAACACAAAATAGATGCTCTTGAATTGGGTGTTGAAGACAGCAATCGCAAGTTAGCTGGACTGCTTAACTAATTGTTAGTGTCATAATAACCTGTAACAAGTAACCGGAAATTTGTTACCGTTACTCGGAATCATGCACGATTATAGTCATGACTCTATGGAGTAGCTGGTGATTCAAGAAGAATGGCAAGCAAGTATGCCCGCTGTCGATCACCAACCAGATGGTTGGATACAATTAAATCTGTCACAAGATACCCGTAACGGAATGTGGTCTCTTAATACCTAAATAGCGGGACTAGACAGAGAGAACCACACGAGCAGGAACTACAGAGAGTGACCTTACATGGGCACAACCACTCTGTGTAGACCGGCTTATAAAAACCTATAATTATCAATAGATTACGATTACCACTTACAATTTTGCAGGCAGTCTACTAAATTACAACTTTCAAGATATGAAAATAGATATTGTAAGCTAAACTTACCTTTGTATTTTTAATAATTTAAACATGGCTCTACCATTCAGCTACATAAAGATACGAGTAACTATTACCACAGCATTGTGAAATGATACTAACGCAACTAAATGGATAGACTACACACAGGCAGTTTACGGTGCCGGTGAACAAAATTTAGAACCAGATTGACATTGATTGGAGATGACAATACGAGATGTTTCCATTTTTTTAACCATCGTCAATTACCAACAATGTTTTATATAGAGGCTAGCATTCTAACGCAATTACAAAAAACTTGCCAATTTATTGCACTATACGTAGGCGTGCTGTAACAGGAAAAAAAAACAATTTAAAAATCGATTTTGTAGATGATAACATGAGATGTTTACGTTTTATCGACCATCATCATTTCTTAACAAAGGCCTCGCCGGTTGATTCTCAAATGGGACGGTTCTGCGCATCCTGCATTCAACGGCTCCCCACGACCCTGACCAAGTCGTCTGTCCATCTAGTCGAGCGAGGCCATCCTACGTGTCATCAGCTCTGATTCTATTTCGCAGAGAAACGCCTAACATAGCTCGATTTATAGTTCGTTGAGCAACTGCGAACTTGCACAGAAAGCCCTTAGTGAGCGACCACGTTTCACAGCCGTATGTCATCACTGGCAACACACACTAGACGAAGACTTTCGACTTCAAGCATTAAGGAATTTTGGATTAGAAGACCTTACGCAATTTCACGAACGCTATCCATCTGAGTTGGATTTGTCCATATTACATCTCCTTGCCTTACTCCTCTCTGCAGTTGGATAGGTTTCGTATACTGATTCTGTACGCGGACCGACATGGTGGCGCTCTCGTACAAGGATGTCATCATTTCGATATACCGATAGTCAATATGGCACCTCTGAAGAGACTGGTAAGTTAATCACCCATGTTTCACTCCTATCTAATGCTTTCTCGTAGTCCACAAACGCCAAACGAGATTTCAAATTTTGATTGAACCATCACCGGATGACTCAAAAATAAGGCAACTTAGTAATGGCAGAATCCGTTCTTCCATTACTAAGTTGCCTTATTTTAATTTTGAAACCAAAGCGCTCCACCGTGAGCTTCTCAGCGTGACTCGTCGATAGTGAATCTTAATATTATGAGAGTAAAATAGTAATCTTTGGGTAGATTCTACATTAAAAACAAGTCAAGAACTTAATTCAATCCATCTCGCATGGTATCAGTGAGTATATCCTTGTTTTTAATACCTTTCAACCTGGATTAGGTCACGTAGATGACCGTGATTAGTAGGATGGAAGCTTAAAAATACTGATAAAATATTTTTCTAAATCACGCTGAAAAAAAGGAGCTATAGGAAAAACGCAACGACACATTATTTATGTTACGTAAGCGTGTATGAAATTTATACTATTAATAATAATTATTTAATATTGCTCTAAATTCAATAATGCTGTACTAATTCACATTCAAAACTTTATGTACTTAGACTTTTTTAAAATAACAGTGACTACATCAGAATGAAAACGTAAACTTTTTAATATTGCAGCAATTCGTTATTTTATTTCTACTCACATCAATTTCTTTTTAATAGTAAAATATTTTTTCAGTGAAATCTTTTGCAATTTTGTATACTCGTACCTACTCGATCCTAACTAATATTATAAAATAATGTAAATGTGAGTTTGTGTGTTTGTTTGTTTCACGTCTAAACCACTGAACAGGTTCAGATGAAATTTTGGTGAGTAGATAGTTTGAGACACTGGGAAGAACATAGGATACTTTTTGGAGCGACAACCGATATCCACACGAGCGGCACGGGGGGCAGGAGCTTGTACTTGATAAAGATTTACTCTATTGTGTTTTTAGCAATCGTAACACTTTAAATAGATCTAATACTTAGCGTCACAACGTAACTAACGGAAAATGGCATCCTTGTTAAAGTATTTTTTATATGGAAGCACGGTGTGGTTTTAAGGTACGTCAGCTATTTCAGCCTACACGTGGTATTACGTAACAAGAAAAAGCTTTCCTTAGTGTAAGCCAGCCAGATCGATCTCCGCTGATAAACATCATATAACACTTTTTGCTCCGGACGGTAGGGTTCTCCTTAAATGGTTTTCTTGGTTCTTTATTTCGAGTTAAACAGGCACACATTTGGTCACAATCACGCCCGCCTTGATAACAAGACATGAGAGTCTCTCTCACTCTCTCAACGCAACTTTAATACCAGGCCATTGATATCATATTGCTATAGGGATATATATCTTCTCTTATATATAAAATTCTCGTCTCACAAATTTAGTTACCATACTCCTCCGAAACGGCTTGACCGATTTTCATGAAATTCTATATGCATATTCAGTATGTCTGAGAATCGGCTACTATCTATTTGTTTTAACTTTTTGGACAATTTTTTTTATGGCAAAACAACGTTTGCGGGGTCAGCTAGTTGTCTATAGAAACATTGGGTGCACAAAATTTCCGAGACTAACCAATAACGTTAACAATATTTAAAAACTAATTTCGAAGTTTGAAAGTGGAACTTTTTGGCTTTCAAAAGTAGTTTTTATTTATCTATTTGTCACTTGTTTTTACATTTTTGCGCCATTTTAAATATTGCGTGTAGTACTATCATTGGCGGTGAAGCGCATGTAAGTCGACTGCTTTAAGCTGGTTTGTAGGATTCAAACACAATCGTTCCAATTTCAATAGTATTTTTATAAGTGTTATTCATTCCGCAAGTTTTTGGTGTGCCCCAAGTTTCAGAATAGTTACCAATTAGGTACCTTCTATCAACAAATATAAAAGTTATAGAATTAAAAATCTAATTCGGAATAATTACCATCACTATTTTTTACTCGTTACTTTTCCTAATTTTATATAAAAGAAATATACAAAGGTACTGCTTATTTCTAAAGAAAATCTCATTCATCAGCCACATTATAATGGAAGAGAGAAGCTAATTTAGTTAACCTTTTAAATAGGTACGTATGTTATGATTTTTTTGAAATGTGAAATATTGTATAGTGATAAGCGATTAAAACTTCGACAACGTTCGTCCAAGCAATATCCATGTTTACTGTCATGATGCTTAACGAAGGCATTCATAATTTTCATAAGCCTCAAACTTTCAACGAACAAAGGCGCTAGTGTAAATTGGCTTTACATTATTAGTACTATTTTGAATAACGTTTATATAACTCTACCTACTCCTCTACGAAGCAGATCTGTAAAATATATTACTCGCGACACAGTCGCTGTACATTTTTAAAGAAATAAATGGGATGGGCAACGTAAAGTCATTTCGATTTAGGGCACCAGTAATTTACCCAGGATAGCTCCTTCCTTTAGTAGCGAGTTTGTGTAAGTTCAAGATGTAAGGGTGTACGATAACGATACACACGAGGTACGGTAATTTGAATGCTCGCTTATCCGTCGATAGACATTGTAAAATAGGCCATGAGTCTTTGAATTAGATTATTAAATATTTTTTTTATTTAATTATAAATTTATTTCATTTTTAAATTGTGAATTTTATTGTAACAATCTACAAATAAAGACAACAATAAAGTTAGCGTTTTTACGCATCAAAAACAATTAAATGTGATAGTGATTTTTTTTAAAGGAATTAAACAATTGTTTTGTTTATTTTGGAAAACTTACAGTATTGTATAACATTATTTAGGTTATCTCAAAATAACTTTAAACTATTTCAGTTTTTTCATACCTATGGGTATCTAAAAAAGTTGTTTGATTCTACACTTATTACAATTCATACAATTTTTACAAAGGTACAAAAGTATAAAGACGATGCAGTTCATTAGGGAGTCCAGCCAAACCAGTGTTTAATGAGTTTAGATTTGAAAGTATTCACATTATATTTATTCCAAAAATACATAAGACTAAAACGTAATCTAAGTACAAGTTGTTACAAAAAGTTGTACCTAGTTATTTTTAAGGGCTTATTCTACCCATCAATACAACCAAATTTTACTATTAAGTCAATTTCGAAATCGCGATAATTAAATCAGCTGTTCCACACATTGCGTCGAGTAGGTATTGAATCTTACTATTGAACAGCTGATTTCTATTTCGCGATTTCGTAGTCGAGTTGTTTGTATCAATTGGTAGAATAAGCTCTTAAAATATGACTACACCTTTTTGTGACACCTAGTATAATGAACATTAAAATATACATCTTACATTTCTTTACACATTTATTCTAAGTCCTACAGACAACCTTGCCCTTGATAAAAAAATGACATATTTATAATTTTATTCATTTTGTATTTACACGAGTTTTATATTTACTAAGACATCACTCGATTATGGCTTATGGAGATACCGTGGAGACTAGAATAATTTGCTATGACAACAAAAATCAAACGTGTTGAAGGTGTATAATTTTTGCTCTCCTTGTGTTACCAAGCGTAGTTTTATAAGTTAAACCTTTAATATTGAAAATTGTATTTGAAAATTATATTTTATGTAAGCACTTTCCCACTAATTTACCTACAAGAGTTGTCACTCAATAACAACTAGCCCTAGGGAAGGAGAACCTCTTTGTTTAAGCTCAAATATGAATATATGGAACCGCTGCGAACGGGTCCTCCCGTGGGTGAGCCACGATTTTCTCTACGAACTTGCCTCATAAATCCACGCCTTACATCATGCTTGTTTGCATAATATAAGACTTACTCGGCTTTGTTCAACGAGTTTGATAGGTAGGCCGCGCAGTGCCACCGACTGCGCTTAAAGTGTAATGAGCTTGCTAACTAACAAATTAGATTCAAATTCAGGTTGTTACATGAAAACTTTTGTAAGTAATAACATGAATAACTAGTGTTATTATTATATTTACCTACTGCAACATTAATTGCAATCTCAATAGACATAAATGACATCATGATTTCAAAAAAATTAAAACCGACTCCAAAAAACTGAAAAGGATAAAATAATTAAATTTTAGTAGGTACTCATCCCCTAGGAACATATTTTTGGAGTCGGTGCTTCACTATCTATGGTTTCTGGAAACAACTTAGCACTAACTCCAAAAATATGTTCCTAGGGGATGAGTACCTATTAAAATTTAATTATTTTATCCTTTTCAGTTTTTTGGAGTCGGTTTTAATTTTTGTTTAAATATTTTTTTTCACAATTTTTAGTGATAACTTTTGAATGTCAAAGCTAGATGGGTGACCGTGAGCTTATATTGATTTCTACTATCGTATCATTACACTATAAATTCATATGAAAGCAAAAATCCGTAATTTCGCATATGTAGACGACTTAATTTTCCCAGTTTTTTTGATTTAAAAACCAAACTTATATGGGAACTTTTATGGGACCAAATGGGAACTATTCCGCATCGATCAAAAAAAGAATCATCAATATCGGTTCACCCAGTCAAAAGTTCTGAGGTAACAAACATTAAAAAAAAACATACAGACGAATTGATAACCTCCTCCTTTTTTTGAAGTTGGTTAAAAACACATAAATTATTGTTACTGGAAAAACGTAATTACTCAGTCAATTACAAAATGAGCTGGAAAATTATAATTTGTAGTATCATCATCATCATCATATTAGCCTATTGCAGTCCACTGCTGGACGTAAGCCTCCCCAAGGCTGCGCCATTGTAGTATAGTCCTATCAAAATAAGTTAATAATAATTACTAACTACATTTTCACTGAGTCGCCCGAGCAGGTTTTTGTTCTCGAGATCTTGGTCGAGCTGGCATTCACAGGCGATCGCCACTTTTGACCCGCGCAAGCCAAATGTCTCACTAACTCTCAAAACATCCGCTCTTGAATTTCGAAATCCGCGCAGATTCCAAAAACGATGGTGCTGTGAACCTACCTTTACCATCCTTTACTCTAGACGTTCAGTAATAGCTACTACTGATTACAAATGAAACACAACAAAAAAAGGTTATTAATTTAGAGTTGGGTGTAACTTTATGTTTAACTTATTTTTTGTTGTGTATTAAATTTCTCGTAAAGCAATAATAGGCGTCTCGATATATTACTATAAAAAGAACAGATATTTAATTTTGAATCTGATCAACTCGGTTAAATTAAAAAACAATACAATACAATTATACTTTATTGCAAACTAGAACAAAAGAAAAACATAAAAAGCAGAAAAGAAAAACAAATAACAAAACAATAAACAATATTGTTTATTGGGGGTCGCCATATGTAGGGTCGCCTGGGTAGGTACCACCGCCTTTCTTATTTCAGCCGTGAAACAGTTCGCTGTGTTTCGGATTGAAGGGAAAGGTAGCCAGTGTAATTACTGGGCATGGACGGCATTTCATCTTAGGCCTCAGGATGACAACGCACCTGCAATATCAAGTGCTTTTCCTTGTTATTGCAGGTGTCTATAGGCGGCGGTAACCGCTTACCACCAGGTGGGCCTTCAGCTTGTTTGTCATCTAGTTGTATATAAAAAAAAATGTACATGTCCAAGAAAAATTATGCATTATAGATTATAATGTATCTTCTTTACATAACAATTTTGCTCATTCTTCTGTGTTACCATAGACCCTACCATGTCGGCGATGATTATTCTATAATACTACGTATATTATAGTTTAATCATCGCCAGTATTAATAATTACACAATAATATGAACTAGAACTAAAAGATCCTCAATCTCCGACGATGCCGCGGTCAAAAGCTATAGTTTATTACAAGAACATCTGGGGTAAATTTGGGAACGCTTTTATGACGCAACTTAAGAAGATTGTCTTATGACGAGGGTCCACATGACAGTACTCATGATAGTGACGTCACAATTACAGGACAACCCCTAAGTAAAGTGTCTGCGTACCGTTTCGGTTTGTCATTGTTCCAAACAACTCACGTCGACGTATGAAACTATTTTTCTTTGCGAAAAATTGGTGTCAAGAGAATTGAACCACGTCACTTTTAAAATTCCATTTTCTTGGTACATACTGTCAAAAGCTTCTAATCGAGATCTGTCGAAAACAAAGGCAGATGGCAGTACTGGTGATCCTAAGTACGACTTAATTCTTGGAAAAAAAATTGAATCACAAAAAAATATTTAATAATTTATTCTGATAAGGAACAATATCGTGTTTACAAAAACACCTTCACAGCTATTGTATTATTTTAGAACTTTGATTAGTATTACCGATAGCTTTTGTGGATAGCAAAATTAGAGGCGATTTTTTCTATATTCAAGCAAAATCGTCCTTAGGGTAAATTGGTCAACTGACAACTGTTTATTTTAAATAATAGTATCATAAATGGCAATTAGTATAAAGAATATTAATAGCAAAAAGTATAGCTTCTTATAAAAACGTGGTCCAATGCGCCACAATTAGCAAATAAAGGTTATAGTGAGTCAACAATAAAAGATGTATGCATAGAACTTTTACAGGAGAACAATTCCGGCATACATAATTTTTGCGTAAAGTTAATCGTTTACGCAGCGCACGCAACGAAAGCTCTGAAAAGGGAATATTTTTCCCCGTTTTTGCAACATTTTTCATTGATGCTCAGCTCTTATTAGTCGTTAGTAACGTGATGTTAATCTAATATTCCTCTAATCCTCGATAAATGAACTATCCAACACAAAAAAATGAATTAGTAGGTAGTTCCTGAGATTAGCGCGTTCAACCAAACAAACGTTCGTTTTTTAGTACGAATCCATTACGCCCTGTAATGGAATCGTATGGATGGCATCACCAGACGTCAATTAAATCGCAATGACATTAAATTGTAAAGTACTGTTTTTCCACAAATTAAACCAATAACTCTTTTAAATAATGACTAAATGACAATGTGACGTTGATAAACAATACCGATGTTTATATTTTCATACCAACGCCATAGGCGATCGCCCCGCGGGTCGGTCACAAGATGCTTTGTATTCGGTAAGCTTGAAAATTGTATCCACACGCCAAGATATCAAGTTACGCTCCTATGGATACCTTCAGCAATTGTTATAAGAATCACTTTCCAACTGACATGTTGCGGTTGATGTATGGCCGTATATTTTACCTTATCGAAGATCGCACAAATTAACACTAGTTTGTAGTGTGTGTTGCTGCGATTTTTTTTTAATGCAAAGCTCAGCAAATGACTCAACACCACCTGATGTGAAGCAGTAAGATGAGTCCATATGCGGAGACAACTAGTGCAGCTTGAAGCAACACTGTTCTAGCCGCCTCCACCTTGCCGGCCCACAAGGTGCTTTCTCACGCCTCTTTTGAAGGAACCCATGTTATAGGAAGGAGGGAACACATGTGCTGTCAAAGAATTCCAAGTTTTGGAAGTCCGACAAAGAAACGACTTACTAAACTTCTTTGTGCGCGATGTTGAGGTGGAGACAGTAAATTGATGACTCCGAAGACCGGCACGTGTGCTCCTCAGTAGGAAGGGGGAAGGTGGGATAAGGTCGAAAAGCTCCTCAGAACACTCTCCATGATAAAGCCGATAGAAGGCGCTTAGTGATGCAATGTCACGACGGAGTTGTAAAGGGGTTGTTCGTGACCTCTACGTCGTCAATGATACGGACGACACGACGCTGCAATCTGTCCAGTGCATCGAGGAGGTAAGAAAAAAGCGCGATAAGGAAAGATGCCAGAGAAGCATTGTGTTGAGAGCAGGGGGACTTGTCTCCTATGCTACGACATAACGCATCATCAAAGCTTTTACAGTATAAAATTAACGCGTGAGTAATGGCATTGTAAGTAATCATTTACTACTTGGTAGGCCCGTATCCTGTGCCTGTACGCAGGGTCGTCTGAGTGGGAACAACTACTTTCCTGTTTTGGCTGTAAAACAGTAGAATATCTATGAAACTCCAACTTAAATTACAAAGTACACGAAATCAATTATCAACTCCCCAAAGACAACTTTCCGAGATATCTCCATCGGTCATGCGGCAGCCTTAATCTCGTTAAGATACCACTATTATGGATACGAGTACTGCATACCTGCTCGCTGCAATTTAATACAAAGTTTTGTCTTTGAGACGAGCTAATGCCACACGGGAGTTTTAAATCCAATTAAATACTTATTACGCTGCTAGACTGCTTTAAGTTTGTGTTCTTGTCTTGTACACAGTATAGATTCCAGCAGTAGATGTTATGATGTCCAGATTCAATTTTGTTACTCAACTACTTTACAGTTTATAGTATACGGTATACCTAAGCATGTTTTATAAAATATGTCAGTCATATTCACTCTGCTTTGGTTGAGTATTTTTTAGATTTACTTACAGTACCAGCCAAAAGATGAAACTCTTGCGATCCGAAAATGTTGAATTAAAGTTGTATTTTTAGTATTCTTTCTATTTAAGTAAATTTAAATAGATGACGATTTCTAAAAAAACTCGTTCGTAATTTACATTATTTGTATTTTAATACAAGCTGAATTATTTCTTAATTCAATAAAAATAAAAATGATGTAAGAATTTTTAAAGTGTATATTAATATATTATTGCCTTAAACTATAAATTAATTATGAATGACAAAAATATCAGATCCACGTCATACGTGGGTTAGGGCAGTCACCCGGATTGTGAAAGGTCGCGGGTTCGTTTCCTGCCTGAGGACATTATTTTTTCTAGTTTGAATATTTTTCTAATATTTTCAAACATTAATTTAATGTTAAAAATAAAAATAATATGATACATAAATAATTAAGGACGCTTTCTAATCAAAATTAAAAAAGCTTCATAACTCAAACTTTTCCTATAGTTACAACGGAAGTACCTACTCAATTTTATTGCGTTTGTAAAACTCACAGTGATTGCACTGCTGCTATCGTAAGCTGTGGCGCTAAGTGATGCATCAGTCACGGTCCCTTTGTCAGCTACTTAGTCGGCGACGATTAATTAGTTCATTACCTGAACATTCGTGGTTCATTTAACAGATAACTTGTTAGTTCATCCGCTTCCTCCGAGGAAACAATTCTGCCTATAATAATGGACGAAGACGCCATTAGCTTACGAGCAAACAAATAATTAAGTTTGATATTTGGGACCAGCTATCATCTTTGAATGATATTACTTTAATTGATTATAACTTTAATTTGGACATTTGATGGTGTTATTTGATGTCTATTTTTTTCTTCCACAATTTTTTATTTTTCCCGCACCTTGAATACAAAGACTACAATCCTTAGTATGAAGAAAGTCCTAGTTCCATCGATTTCTGGCTCTCAACAAACCTGAGTGACAAAATGTTCTGTGAGCATTAGCATTCGGTAACATAGGTAATACGAAGTGAATACATTCATCCTTCCTTAAAACAAGACAAACGGAACAAAAGAAGTCTTAAAGAGTCCAAAGAGAATACGCCACGTGTGGTGACGTGAAGCATGGATCATTATTTATACAAAATATCACCAGGGTCGTTCTAATGGAAAGAGCTTCAACAATTCCGGGTCGAAATAAGTTAATTTTTAAATGGGATAAAAAAGTGCCATTTACCGTGAGAAACCACCATCAATTATTAACATCGGCCTGAGTACGGTATTGTCGTTAAATAAACCCAACCGATATCACAAGTTAAAAATTCTCCGACCTAATGTAATTAGTCTTGTCGCGAATGCCTACATGGAAATTGCTTTTTCCACATACCTACGAGCAGATTATTCTCAATTACATTTCAGTGGTGCGGCATAATTTCCCGGATGCAAATTACTAAAGTAAATTATTGTCAAACGTCTAAAAGAACGATTTATACGCGATACCGCAGCGGAGTTATTGAAATATATGTCCCCAAAGACAATGCTCCAATTCGAAGAGAGCATTGTCGATACGGATTAAGCACTACGTGACCGCATCAAAGCACAAAATCGAATGGCTAATAAGCCGAATGGAAAAACAACAAAAATAGGTACTACGGTAATACTCAAATAAAACATAAAACAAAATAGGAATGAGTCGTTTCACAATGAAGCATAAATCCAGCAGAGGACATTTGCATGCAGAATGGGGCCATTCAATTCATTCTGATATTGGTTTATGGTAAGGTATTACTATTAGCAACTCATGTTCCGATTTTAGATTTAGCTCTGCGAAAAAAATCGTTATAATACCAAACGTACCGCAGGTAACCATAGCCAGCAGTTCTTATTATAGTCAAGAGCGAACTTTAAGCTATGGCACCTATTACATTCGTGCTAAGCGCTATTTTACAAGTACCTACTCTGAAAAGTTTTCTGCTCTTTACGATACTAAAAGAGCTTAGTTATTCATGGACAGATCACGCAAGCTTGTCGTTTATAAGAATAATGTCAGGTTGATTTATTAATTGCTTCGTCGGGGAATTGTACAATTTGTGAAAAACTCACGTTCGCGCGTAAATTTTGTATTCTACGTCACTCTGTTAGCTTACAAAATGACTTTATGTATGTCGCAGTTATCTAGTTAAATTAGCCACTTAATTTTATGGCTCGGCCTATCATTAAGCGCCGATAACCAATTAAATAACTGATGAATAACTAGGCAAGTCGTTAAGTGCAATGTTGCACGAGATGGCTCACGCTTTCGCAGCAATCTGGTTACATCAGCCATTTTGCACATTGCATGCCTAGGCAGATTGTCTAAACAAGTACGAAGAGTTTTTGTGTGACCGTTGGTATGTTGTAGCTTCAAAAGGTTTTTTAATCGAATCAAACCAAAATCGTGGTCATAACAAAATAACCTTTAACTTACCACTCACACAAAAACATTCGTACAAGACGAAATAAGCTGTCTTACAATACACCAAGTAGTTAAGCGTTGAGTAATTGTTTCAGCCTAGGCACTTCATTGAATGCCTGCGTTTAATGAACGGCCTAGGCTGCGAGCTGTACATTTTCAATTGTAAAATAAGTGTACCGCTACAGTTCATAATCAATAATAGTAGTACTTACTTTTGACATTTAGCATCCTTATCACCTTTAAAATAAAAGTCACGAACTATCAAAAGTGAGTTCATATTATTATTGTATACTGCCCGTGACGTAAGTACTTAGATTCACTTATTCTCTCAATATGACTAACAAAAAAATACTTTGTAATCGCTATTATGGCTAAAAATATTGCCCTTATGAACGAAATGCAGTCTTATTATCGTTGTGCCACTTGTATTTGGTTTATTAATTCATACAATTATTCTTAATTTTTGATGTTAACATTATTCTAAATGTTTGAAAAATTACTTAGTAATTAAAATGTAAAACTAGAAAATTATCACGTCCTGAGGCGTGAATCGAACCGGCGACCTTGCGCAATCCGGAAAACTTCTCAGTTGGTTAGAGCAGTCACCCGGATTGCGAAAGGTCGCGGGTTCGATTCCCGCCTCAGGACGTAAGTTTTTTTAGTTTTACATTTTAATTATCATAAAATTAGTCAATCCTTATCATAGTTACCACGTACAAGCATGGTGTTGATAATATGTCCTGTAAAGACAATTGCTCTTATACAGGGAGGTGACGCCAATACGACAGTAAATTTAAACATGGTCTATATTAAATCATGGAAATGTTTTGGAACTTTCAACTAAATTATATAAATAATAATAATATTCATACACAATATCTAGTCCGAAGTAAGCATCATTAAGAGCTTGTGTTATGGATACTAGATAAAGGAGAAATAATCTATATATAAAAAAAATTATGTTGGTTTGTGTACGCTTCAAAAACTCAAAAAGTTCTGCACCGATTGAGTCGAAATTTAAACATGATATAAAATCCGCATCAAGGATTGTTTTTATCTATTTTTTCATCAGTCACATATCACAATGTGCCACTGCGAAGCGTGGCAGGGTACAGCTAGTGATATATAAATATTAGAAATATACTAAATAAACATATAAACATCCACGACTCGTAAACAAATGCTCGTACTCATTATACAAACTTTTGCTCCTACCGGGATTTGAACCCAGGACCTCTTGACCGAGTAGCCTGTATAGTAAGGGGTACAGACCACTCGGCCAGCCGGACGTCAAATTAATTTAAGCCTAAACTTATTAAAACTCTACTTAATAGTATGCAGCAAAAGATTACCGATGACTACTCCCGTCTTCACGCGCCGCCCGCCGTCGCCTAGGAACCGATTGGCGATAATCGAGATGGCACCAAATACAAATGAAAAAAACCTATTAGGATAACGCGAGTCAAGTGCCATAACTCAAAATGAAAAAATGGAACCCTTATATAGGATAAAGGTACTTCACGTCCACCACGTTGGATTTTAAAATCGTTGTTGTTTACATACAAAAAATTACCATATTGATTTTTAGACTTTGTCACCTCATTTTCCCCTTCTAGGGGTTGAATTCTAAAGATGACTGAAATACTTGTTTTCTCAGTTTTCGATAGGAGTACTCCTGTAAAGCTTAATATAAAATAGTCTAACTAACCTTATTTCCCCTTCAAACTTTAGACCCCTTTTTGGACCTCCCTAAAGGGATAATTTTGTAAAATCCTTACACTACATTTTATCTTAGTGTCCACGGCCTCAATAATCAGTCCATACTCCGTATTAATGTATTGTTACAATTCAGAAATGAGACAAACTATGATTTTAACAACTTGATTTATTGTAGAATAAAAATATGTGTGTTTGATGGCTCAATTAGAACTGTCCTCCTTCACCGCATCTTCACCCTCTCGTAGCACTAGGATGACTACGGCGTAGCACTGGGATGACTACGGCGTAGTACTGGGATGACTACGGTGTAGTACTGACGTCATGGCGTAGCAGATGACGTCATAGCGTAGTGCTACACAAAGTTCTACTTGTGGCTCCTGTATTTCTTCACATTCAAATAATAAAGGTAAGCATGCTAGCTGTCAATGCTATAGGGATCGAATAAAGATATATTTTTGCTGACTGTGCCTTATACTTACTTAAATCCAGACAGACACGGTTTTAAATTGTCATTATGCTACAAGGAGTCCGTGACTTAACAAATTAATAACTATTTTTTATTACTGACGACCTAATGAACTAAATTGTTACTTTTATGATCCACTAAAGTATAACATTTCTTCATCGTCACAGTCGTAATGACGCAACTAGACGTGAATTGGAATGGTTTCACCCCCATTGCAACATCCAGATTGGATTGAAGTGGCTCCGTGCCAGTTTACACTGTTATTAGGTAACTGCATAGATAGTTACATTCATACCTGTCCGAGGATCTATTCCGTTTTAGTGTATCTAAACAACTTTTTAATATTTGGATTTCTAAAATTTAAATTTACTATAATAGATATTACATAGTCACCTTAGTAAGTTTACATATTTGAAATAAAACCAATTTACCGGATTTAACTCGCCCGTCCTCACACTGCCCAAAAAACTGACACCGTGAGGTCCGTATGCGTAATTCGGACCGCTCAAAATATAACACAAAGTGACGGTAGTTAACTTAAAACTTATCAAAGACAACTGACATCTTCAGTCTTCCCGTGACCACGATCGCTGTAAAGTAATCGAAACGTCGGGTGAATAATAATAATGTAACATCTAATTAAACGCGAATTAAATCCGGTAAATTGGTTTTATTTCAAATGTGTAGTGCTGGCGAAAATGTTAGACAATACTAAGTTTACATACTTTATTCTAAACATTTTTTTAAATATTTTGGATTTGTTTATTCTTAAAATTTAGTTCAACTTAACAAAATGTGGTCGATTCCTGATGGGTCCATAAAAATTTGTAAATGTCGGGCTCCTACGTAATTCTGAAGGCACGTAGCTGTTCGTTGGTCCCGGCTGTTACTGCAACCGCTTTAACCCACCAACTCGCATTGGGTGAGAGCGTGGTGGTGTTACGACCCAAACTCCTCGTGTGTTGTAGGATGATGATGATGATGATTTTCATAATATATCAATAATTATTATCACTTGTGACAAGAAAGAAATCTTTAGCGTTTGGTATTTGTAAATAAATCCTGAGCCTGACCACGATATATGTCGGTACAAATTGGATTTATTCCCGGTTTCCCTTCACATTGGTGGAGAACAGAAACTGTTATTGCACGTATGAACGATGAGGTGTCATGAATAAAATATAGCCAGCGAACGCGTCACGCACCCGAAGCTATCTATGCGCGCCTCAATTTAATACAGCAATTGTGAAGCATTGTCAATGAAACTTTTATTATGAGAAATGGCGACGTCTGCTTACAAATTTGTTGCCATTTCCATGGTTTTGCATGCGCCGTTTTTGCCAAGGGACATTTATGTTACAGTCTAGTCGTTCTTTTATTAATATGTATACAAACTGAGTCAAATAATGCCCCCTGAAAGGAAAGTATGTTAAATATTGAAGTTAGGTAATTATTACTCCAAGGATTCTTCATTTTTAGAAATAAGTTTTATTAAAAGTCAATACCAGAGCCATAAATGTAGATAATGTTCAACCTGTATTATTATAATACCGCTCGATATAGTCCATCATAAGGAGCAAATCTCTCTATAAACATTATCTGTAAAATCTTAGGAATACCATAAAATCTAACAATGTAGATATGTTTCATGAAACACGACAAAGCGCTGACTACTGGAATCGGGTATTGAAGGGTTCTTATTTAAGATTTGCGACGAAAAATTAATCGAGTTTATTTACTTGCATTAGTTTAGCAATCTGCCTCTAACATAATTTGTATATCAAGATTATATGGAATTACTTATATTAGAGAATCGCATCTTATCTTAATACGTACAATATGCTCGGATTTTCTAAAATTTTCTGCTCGGATTGGGTGGTGCTACGGCTTTTGTAAGTCCACATGGCTAGCTACCACCATCTTACCTAAGTCTGCCGCCATAAAAATGATGTTAACAGCTTTGCTGTGTTCCGGCAGTTAGAGGTAAGATAGCCAGTTCCTCTGTAGTGGGGGAATCCGGGTGTAGCTCGCTTCCATCGTCGGTCTTATCTTCACTTACCATAGGATGTGATAAAGGCCAAGAGTGACCCCGTTAAGATAAAAAAAGGCTTCCAAAATCACTTTTTTAAATATGATTTAATACTAATTCAAAATACAGTACAATATGCATACATCGCAATAACCATTTCATTGTTAACAACTCATGTAATAAAAACTCCATTTTAGTATAATAATTATAATCATTGATTCTTAGAACAAAAAATTGTAGGTAAAGACGACAGCCCATCAAGTGTAACAGTTGCACTACGAAAGCCGTCTCTATTTCGAACGCAGTAAGGGCGGTCTCAAGGTTGAACTGTTACGCTCGATGTTCTGTCGACTGTACATCGAAATTACAGTGTTTCGTTTAATACTTTCACTGATGAACAGATTTTCCAATAAATTCCCCATACGCTGTACCAGGTCCTTCATTGACTTTTTTACTGTATGGCTTCATTTTCATATCACTAATCCACGTACTTAATTTTGGGAATCTGAAAAGTACAAAATATGTTTTTATTTAAATTTCACCTACTCTGATTAATTAGCCACTACGACTTGTTAAGGTTTCAGAGCAACTCCAATTAAATTCCAACTCGGTATTTTAGTGACCAAACTGAAGAATCCGGGAATAGAACCGCAGATTTCAAGACCTTATGTCCAATAGCTTCAGATTAGAGTCAAACATTAGCTTTAAAAATTGTAAGCTCAAAATTTTTAATATTTACCGTTCCTCGTCCACTGGTAAAATATAAGTCAGACCACTGACAGTAGGATATGCCGAAATATCTGCAATAGTCACATTGTTGCCAGCCAAATATTTCGAGCGAGTGAGGAATTCTTCCAAGAATCCATATGCTTCTTCTATATCTTTCAGTCTTTTACTATCTACTCCTTTTGCGTTTTCTCTAAATATAGGAGCCTGCAAATAAAAAAGACATAGTGAATTATCTCGTTCAAATTAAGCATCATAAAGAGCTTGCAGAAAAGTTCCTAAATATGTCAAGCGGCGTTATACCTCTGGAGATCGATGACAAAAATCGATTGTGTCTGATGCTTGACGGATAAAAATAATATTAGAAATTTACTTAGATAAACATTATATTAATATAGAGAATTAGATATCGTGACTAGAGAATAAATATCTGTATTCATTATGCAAATATCTTCCTGTATCGGGATTCGAACCCAGATCCTCTGGCTTAAAGCCAGCAGTCAACGATGCAAGAATAAAATTTCATGATAATTATCTTTATTTAATTAGACCCCTAAAGAAGTACTTTCGAATGATGACGGGCTCGTTGAATAAATTGGTGGCTACCTATTTGAGCCGCGACTATGAATAACACCAACAGGAAAAACACCACTTGAACCTTGCTGAACTATTCATATTTGAAGCTCAATATTAAGAAACTTTAAGAAAAAAATATCTATATAAAGATATATGCGTCATCGATCCCCTACCTCTCGAGTAATAATATCGAATAACTCTTCTAGAAGAGGCTTCTTATACTTATACATATATAAAAATAATTATTGTGCCATTTGAACTTTGCTGAACAAAATCACTAATTACCGTCATCGCGCAAAAATTAATCATCATTATCAAACCAAACCATGTTCATTAGTACCAAATACTCATTTTTTCATTCATTCATTCAATATAGGAACTAAGAACTTTGAATTATGAAATAAAAAACATAAGTGCTAAGCAAAGAATGTATGTAAGTAGGTTAATAGTCAATATTAAAATAAATGTTGGTTTGATGATTGAGTACGCATAATTCTTGTTTTCTATTCTCTATGCTCGAATTCCCTACTTTCCCTTACGAACAATCATTTCGAACTCTACTTCAGATGCACCTAAGCTTCAATTTTACAGTTGTTATTTTCAAGTTGTCGGACGGCGTCGAAATTTCCTTTACAGACATAGATAGAATACTCCTACAACCAACTAAAGGCTGATTGGACCGAATATCATATTGCTTCTTACTATTCTTTGAAAATTTTACCCGCTGCTATATTGCAAAAAGTTGTTATTAAAGTTAACCTGGTCTTATGCATTCAACTTATTGAAGACTAGATGTGCCCGCGACTTCGTTCGCGTTGATGTCGGAAAATTGCAACGGTGGGGTAGAGGTAGGCTAAGGATTTAAATCATCTTTATTAAACACCTTTGCAAATAACGCATTGATCGCCCCGCCCGCGCCCGCCCGCCTTGAAATTCATAAATGCGTTCATGATATTTTAAAACTATGATATCTCTTAAGATATTTGATGAAATCAAATGATGTCAAGGACAATTTTGCTCAAAATTAAATACTTGTGGTGAATAATGTATTTATTTCGATAAGGAATAATATCATGTTTGCAACAACACCTTCGCAAATAGTACCTACATTATTTTAGAGCAAATTTGATTACCAAAAAATTGTTCTAGAGAGTCAATTTCAAAGTATAGACATATGCTATTGCGAACTTTTTTTAGGACTTTAAAAGGAGAACAATTCCTGTATACATGATTTATACGTAACTTTAACCGTTTATGCAGCGCACGCAACGAAAGCTCTAAAAAGGAATATTTTTCCCCCGTTTTTGCAACACTTTTAATGAATAGTCAGCTTCTATTGGTGGTAGCGTGATGTTATATAGCCCATATAATACCTCGATAAATGGACTACCCAAAACAAAAAGATTTTTTCAATTTGAATCAGTAGTTCCTTAGATTAGCGCGTTCAACCAAACAAACAAACAAACTCTTTAGCTTTATAATATTAGTATAGATATAAAATTCTCGACTCAGTAATTTAGTTACCATAATCCTCCGAAACAGCTTGACCGATTTTCATGAAATTTTATATGTATATTCAGTAGGTCTGAGAATCGGCTACTATCTATTTTTTATTTAATTTTTTTGACTTTTTTTATGGCAAAACAACGTTTGCGGGGTCAGCTAGTTGAAGATATAATTTAAGTACAAGACAGCACATCCGTCTCTATTACGGACGGAGTAAGGGCGGTCAAAGGTCAAACTCTTTCGCATGATGTGCTGTCGACTATACATAAATTAATATAACTACTCGCTCTATTGCTTCTCAAATAAGTCACCATCAATACCAATTATTAGGTTGATAGTAATTGAATAATTATCAGCCTTCTAAGAAAAGCCACAAATTACTCATTCAAACCACATGTGTTTTGATTCAAACACGAAAATAGAATTGCCAACCTATTAACAAATGTGGAATCGAATAGGCCAATATCGCTTATTAATATGGGAATAATAACATTTTGCCGGATTATATCTACTACTATCATTTCAATAACGTTTATGTTTATGTTTATGTCTATCAATGAAATTACTATAGGTATTACCACAGAGGAATGTGGTATTACTAAAATCATGCTAACATTTCAATTTTGCAGGATTATATTATATTTGCAGGAATAATGATATGCATATGTTGCATTTTTTATGTCTCATTTTGTCGAAAATACATTTATTTTAGTTCATTTCTTATCAACAGTGGATACAAGACCTGTAGAATTTGCTCAAAGTTGTTTAACTTTTTCCTGTTGATATTATTACTGCATGATTTAAGGAGCAGCGTACTGTCCTGGGTCTATGAAAATTAAAAATTGGTGTGTGCACCCAATCGTCTTATGAACTAAGTAACTAACACGAAAATCCTTCTAAATAGGCTGTTCAGCTTCTTAACAACTATTTCTAGTTGTTCAAACAAGAAATATCTTATTAACTTCTCATGAGAAACTTACCGTAACATTCCACAATCTCGTATATATGATTGATAGTTCGAAAAATAGTTTCTGATTGATAAACGCTCTTTGGTTCACATCTGTTGAGTATAGTGAATCATTGTTGCCATACTTTTCTGCGAGATAAATTAGTATTGAGTGACTGAAAGAACACAATACAAATGTTATTTAAATACTGAATGTAACACCACAGAATTCAATTTTGACAGTTTTGACTCTTTAATGCTGTTTGCTATAGAATCAGAAGACGCTTTGTTTCATCCAATCAAAAAAGCAACGTCCGCTAGAACTCCAAACTCTTAAATGAAGTCAAAGTAACAAAACGCGATCCGTGTAATCCGATATGTAAAATTGGCGGGTGTTAAGTCGACCAATGTCAAGCTGGTTTCTCAATTAAGTATTTTGTTTTTCAGATCATAGTTCTAACATATTCTGACCGATTGAATTTCGTCTGGAATTTTAAGTTCCAACCCGTATGTTGTAACCGTCCTAAGGCTACGGTAACCGCTGACCATCAGGTGGGCCATACGCTTAATTGCCACCTTAGTGTTATATAAATTATTGTTAAGTCTTTAAACTTACCTATCATGAAGGACTACATCACCGTCTTCTAAAACAGGTACTGCGTGAAGCGGATTCAACTGAAATCAATCCATTGACAATCAATGACTCGAATGAGTGGTACCTAATGTACCTATACTGTTAGCTGTCCGGGGGTCTTCTAACTTCCAATGTACAGCGAACAGTAAGTACATCAAGCGTAAAAGTTTGATCGTGACACCGCTCTTATTCCGTTCGTAATTGAGGCGGCTTTCGTAATGCAATCAATCAATTATTTTTTTTCATTAATGTAGTTTTTTATACATTTAAGTAAATTTTATAAAAGAAACATTTCCAGCACACACACATCAGCATCAATATGCATGCAAATATCATAATAACGTAATTCACTCATTTATTACCCAACAAAAATAATGGATTAATAGGACCAATTATTTTTAATGTCAACTACCATACATATCTAAAAAATAAGCTCATATAATGTTAAATGAATAGTCAAGACATGGTCAAAACTTAATAGGTACGGTCGACCACAGAAGTAGCTGAACACTTTAGTACCATGTCACAAAGACTCTAGCGTCAATATAGTCCGGTAGCAACTATAAAGTACGTGCACAAGATCGGTGTGGCATGGTGCTAAAGTGTTCAGCTACTTCTGTGGTCGACTGTACAATAGAATACAATAAAATGTCATTACAATAAAATTTTAAGCACATGTCAAAATTAAATAATTTTCATCTACTGAAATGTCCAATTTAGGCTTCAAGATCGTCATAATATGTTTTACTAATTAAAAAAAAATTGTAGCGTCGCTTCGAACAGTGATAATCTTTATATCTAACATAGCTTTTGGTAAGTGACTATAAAACTGTTATACTTGATGTGTTGTCGTCTGTATTCGTACATACAACGCTAATTGACACACCTTATATCCATTTAGGTGTTCTACAATTATTAGGACAACCGACAAAAGAGGTCCATTCCGAAACCGAATTATTTTATTAAACTATGCGTTCTATTGTTCTGATTAAAATACTCTTTAGACGATGAAACTTCATACTTTATTGCTTTAAATTCATACCCTTTGAAGCTCTTGGAGGGCTACTACTTCGTCTATTCTATTAATAAAGGATAGGTATCTATTGTATGTGGTTTACCTAATAATCTCAGTAAATGATTATCTTATCAACAATAAAATTAAACATTGTATTAGTCTTAGTATTAGTTACTTACTTAAATTTTAAAGATTCAAGAGAACATGTCGTAATTTTTAACCGACTTAAAGCAAAAAAGGAGGTTATATGTTCCACTGTATGTATTTTTTTTATGTATGTTCATCGATTTCTCGGTCAATTGTGAACCGATTTTAGAAATGCTTTTTTCATTCGATAGAGTATACTCCTGACGTGATCCTATTGTCACCAAGTCAGGATTTGATGATGGGATCCCAGGGAAATCGAGGGCTTACCTCAAATTTTATAGGCACGTATGACGTGTTTTACTTTTGTCCAAAGCCATTCAAGTATTTACTACTGTCAGTCACAGTATGTTGATGAGCTGGTGATGGAAGATACAACTCCTAAACGGTTAGTATTTGGAAGATAATTCTTTAAATATTATAGTTTCGTATTAAAGTATAGTTGTATTTTATCGGGTTATTCGGGTGAACTGATGATGGAAGGTTAAATTCCGTAGCGGTTTTGAGCTAGATAATACTTTATCAGTGGTCAACGATACAATAATATGAAACTTTGTTATGTATTTCAAGCAATGACTGAGAGACAGACAAGTCATAGTGCTGTCGGTCACCCGTCCCTCACGGACATCACTTATAAATGTGAAAAAACAATTTTTTCAACAACAAAAATAAAACCGACTTCAAAACACTAAAAAGGAAAAAAAATTAAGTACCTCTGTAGGTACTTATCTCCTAAAAATGTATTTTTTGGAGTTGGTGCTCAGCTGCTACCAAAAACAATAGAAAGTGAAGCACCAACTCCAAAAAATACATTTTTAGGAGATAAGTACATAGGTAGATACTTAAATTTTGATATTTTTCCCCTTTTAGTGTTTTTAGGTATACGAAGATCCTGTTTCAGTGGCAGAAATAATAAATTTACTTCTACGATTAAATTTAACGTTTTGCACTATAAATCACTGTAAGTTTATTTTACAAAATCTAATTTTTTTAAGGTTTTGGTTCTTAAATATGTCAGTAAATATTCTACTTAATCGCTTATTATAATTCTTAAGTACCGTACCTTTAAAAATTCCGGCTTAAACTGTTCTCCCTTCATTAAATCTACATCTATCAATTCCACAGGCAGTTTATATATCTCACATAACATCATTACAGACCGGCATGGCGGGCTCATGTCGATTTTGTACAGCTTAATCGGCATCTGAAAACAGAATTATTACATCTTATTTTGTAAATTCCTTAACAAAATCCATTGCTCCCACAACAAACATCACTATGACACCAATATTTATAATACAAGTGATGGAAATACAGACAGACAGTCACATTTTGAATAAACTAATCCTTTATTCGAGTTACCTATAAAGTGATGGTCAATTCCAATTTTAAAAGTTATCCATAGAGTATTATTGTCTTATATTTTAACGAGCTATACCTCATACTTTAGACTAAACCACTTTACAGTTTCTACATTTAGCTCGCTCCTTCACACCAACTATGATTTAAATGTTATAAATTACAATTGATTAACCTTTATTAATCGCAAATGTCATTTTAATTCAGTAGGGATACATAATGTACATAATATAGCTTTTTCAATACGATTTTTATAGTTCCCTATTAATATTAATTATAGTCTTGAACACTTCACTTGCTTCGAACTGCAAACACAGCTTTAGAACAATTAAGAAATAAAGTTTACTCCAAACTTGTACAAACGACAGCATATCAAGTATAACAGTTGCACAACGAAAGCCGCCTCTATTACGAACGCAGTAAGGGCGGTCTCAAGGTTAAACTATTACGCTTGACTGCTATTGACACAGAAATAACAAATAACTGTAAAAAGAAAGAAAAATAAATATTATTGCTAAATACTTAGTACGTAATTTTGCAATTTGTCAGTGAAATCTAAAACTCCCTTAATCAAAAATAATATAACAAGTTGAGTTATTGGACTAAAGTCCAAAAGCGATAGTTTTCGTAAGTCAACTACGAGATTAAATACATCATTACAATAATCTTATTTATAAATAAAAAATATTGGAATTACCTTTGGTCTTGAAACCGTCTGTCGAGTATGAAATGGATATTCTTGTGATGAGATAAGAGTATATAGATACAGCGAACTCTATGCGTAGTAACTCTACAAGCAACAAGGTCAAAAACATCAGAAAACAGTTTATATACGATTATGTTCCTACTTACAGTAATGTGGCCATGAACTCATCACCGCCATCGGGTTGTCCACAAAACTTCGATAGAATGAAACATTTTTTGTTTTTGTATTTAGTACCAGTTACCGGGCAAAATTTATTTATTACAGTCGACAGCGCATCAAGAGTAACAGTTTGACCGTGAGACCGTTATTCCGTTTGCAATAGAGTCGAATTTCATAGTACAACTGTTACGCTTGATGAATTGATCTAAAAAATAAAGCAAACTTATTTTTGAAAATCCTCAAATTACTTTTAAATGTATTCCTGGACAGTAGAATATCTATTAAGTTGTGTCTTATTTGTCAATACTCTGCCCAAACTTCTAAGAAAATAGATTTTTCTTTCGAATTTATTTATGATCATGATATTTTTTTTTATTCCTATAAAATAGATTAATAAACGCTCTAAATTAAAGTTATTATTATTTTATTGATAAAGTTCTTACCATGGAATAAGTTTGAATTACAATGATTAGGACAACTTTATCAATAAAGTATTGTGGACTAAATAGTGTAATTTTAGGTTCTGCAGTTCGTCAAGCGTAACAGTTGTACTACGAAAGCCGCCTCTATTACGAACGGAATAAGGACGGTCTCAAGATCAAACTGTTACGCTTGGTGTGCTGTCGACTCAATACTCAATCGTTTATTGCATTCCATAGGTATTTACAATAAATGTTTGATTACCCAGTAGGAATCACTATGAACCCTAACGGGCACAACAAGAATGGAGAGGAGGAATACTTGTCATTATGATTAGTAAGATATATGTACCTACCTTACATTGTCATTGTTAGTTTCATTATTTTGATTAGTAGGTATTTTATCTTAAAAATCTATAATTAACTGACTGTAGTATAACTAATGCGTAGGTGGCTTCGTAAGTATTACATTATTTGTCGTTAATGTTTTTTGTGTTAATCATCTATCGGTTCCCAAATTTAGGACTATTAGGTACTTGGTAGGATATAATTTTGATCAAAAAAAGAATTCGTAAAATCCGTTTATCTTTACTCTTTACCAACCTCTCGTCATACATACACTAAAAAAATCGTCTTGCACCGTTTTGTTAAATGAAATAAACTGTAATTACTTACACCTCGCTATATTTCGTTTATTACAAATGGAACCGAAGTATCAGTTTGATTAAATATTTTTTCAGTGTAAGTTTTCTAATATTAAAGAGACGCAGGAGGCCTCACTTGCTCATTAACAATATAGAAACAAAAGAAAATATATTTAATTTGATTTGTGGATACACCAAAACTGAAGGTAGAGGTATAAGTAATATATATATTCGATATACAGGTGGTT
Source organism: Nymphula nitidulata (assembly GCA_947347705.1). Taxonomy (NCBI): domain Eukaryota; kingdom Metazoa; phylum Arthropoda; class Insecta; order Lepidoptera; family Crambidae; genus Nymphula; species Nymphula nitidulata. The sequence continues at coordinate 7,198,878 of OX374622.1, forward strand.
GAGGTATACTTATACAGAAAACCTCTTCTTATTGAAGAGGTAGGTAGGTATTATCATAGGTACTTGTGCCTCAAGCGAAAACGTATCTATAGTTGATAAATGACATCATTATTTTATAATTGTACGTATTTGTACCTATACGTCATACTTATTAAGTTGTAATGATGGCATAGTGTTTTTTAATACAAACGGCTGTATCATGATGATAATCTTAAATGAATCTAGTTGCTGACATAGCACTTTTTCCCAGTTTTTAAAACGCTTGTATGGAGTAATTTACTTACAACATCGACCAATCAATATGGCCTCTTGTTCAACTCAATAAAATAAAATTAAGTAAATTTTAGAAGTCGTAGGTAGGTACTACATTCCTGTCAAACCTACCTGACAAAGTTACACTCTGAACGCAAAGGTTTGCTAGAAAACACACACACACACCATCAGCCCATACGTCTCACTGCTGGGCACAAGCCTTCCTACATGGGAGGTACACATGACGAGATTGGGCAATAGCACCACCATCTGTCCCAATCCCAATATGGGTTGGTAGAAAACAAAATTTTGCGAAGCTCGCTTGTGTGCCTAGGTACATTATCACATTTAATTTTGACTAATTTCTCCAATATGAATCAAAAACGGTCTAAGTCCTTTCATAAAGTCAAGATTTAAATCATGCTTTCAACTAGGGATGCTCGATGATCATCGATGTTCGATGATCATTTTGAAAGCAAAAACATCGATGTATTATATCGATAATACTATTTGAAATAAAACCAATTTACCGGATTTAACTCGCGTTTAATTAGATGTTACATTATTATTATTCACCCGACGTTTCGATTACTTTACAGCGATCGTGGTCACGGGAAGACTGAAGATGTCAGTTGTCTTTGATAAGTTTTAAGTTAACTACCGTCACTTTGTGTTATATTTTGAGCGGTCCGAATTACGCATACGGAGCTCACGGTGTCAGTTTTTTGGGCAGTGTGAGGACGGGCTTGGGACTTCATTATTCGAATGATGGGATCCCAAGCTGGTGGTACACTCCAACCATCTTCTGTATTGAAATTAGGATGTTTTTTGATTTCAATAGCCTCACGTAACATTCTAGGAATGAAACGGTGTTCTTTTCGATAATACTATACGAAAAATATCGTAACATCAATGTTAACTCACTCACGATCTTAAAGAAGACCCTATCCATGTTTGGAATATTGTCATCATTTAAAAAAATAGCGGTGAAATATTTGAGTAGGTACTATCGCAACATTAACACCATCCGAAAGGCTGTTTTCAAAAGCTGGCTCTACTCTTTAACAACAAATAGATTAAAAGGTTCTTCTTTATCAAAATTACTTTGCCTTCGGTCAGGTGATAAAAAATATTGGAATATGTAATAATTTGTTCTGTTTCTTAATATATTTTTAACGATTTTACTGTATTTTATTTTGTTGTTAATTATCGATCATCCCTACGTTCAACCAAATCTACTAAAACATAGATAAGCACATTTCCTTAGGATCGTGCACCGAGGCGCAATTAAGGCAACATTATGCTTAAAGAACTTAAAAGTGGGGCAAGGGGAATAGCTCAGTGTGCAAACACGGCGAACTAGCGTTCATTAAACACTTCTGCGCAATTAACGTGGCATGGACCGCGTTGAAAACAATGTTCGCTTTATTTAACTGCCACGGCAAACACCGGCTAGCTAGCGGCTACCTCGGCCGGGGCAAGCCTGTTCCACGGCTATCCAAATAGCAGGGGAAAGGGGTTTTCGTTGAATTAGAGGTTCATTCTTAAAGGTTTCAATTTATAATCGTTGCGGCTTGTTAAAGAGATATTCCACAACGGTATTTAAAAAGAAACGCACGATAAATTAAATATCAAATTAAAGCTTTAGTTATTTTGTGTCCCTTCCTAAAATCTACGCTTTTTGGTAAGTTGCGAAGGAATGTAATGGAAAAGTGAACCGATTTTTCAATCCTCCGTAAAACTTCATCCAGAGAATAACTGTGATAAGTCACTCATCGTCATCATCATCATCATCATCATCATCATCATCAGCCTATATACATCCCACTACTGGGTACAGGCCTTTCTATATGGGAGAAACACAAGACATGAGGACTTTAGGGCCATAACACCACCACGCTTGTCTAATGCGGGTTGGTGGGTCAAAGCGTTACACCATTGGTCCCAATGGTGTGACGTGCCTTCTGAAACACGGAGGAGCTCGAGATTACAAATTTTTAAGATAGATAATAACTGATGTTTGAGAAATTTGCCGTAATGTGTCAAGTCGCGAAAGACTCCCGGGAGTCCTAACACATTTACAATTGTGTGTATAATTTGATGCTTGATAGGTTAAATTATGATAAAAAAATATAAATAATATTTTTACAGTAGGTACCTACTTAGTTCAATATGTTACGTTAAATTTTGCTAAAAAACGTTTTTTTAAAAAAGTGTCTTGGTAGAGTGTTATCATCAGTTTCGGATATTATTTTTATGTAGAAAAAAAATAGGAAACAGAAAACAGAGTAAGATATCGAATGACTAAAAAAGTCGATAGTCACTATACCTAAGTCCAAAATGTCAACATTTAATCCAATATAACTTGGATAATAAACTGTAATATTAGGTTGAGGTGCAGCAGAGGCGGCCTTTGGGCCACTCTGAAGCCACCAACACGACGTTTATTTTATATACAAATATTATTTTATTTGCATCTTCAGGAGTTAGGTATTTAATTTTTATGCATTCGATATTTGGGTCTTTCGATGTCACTTTTGTACGTAATTGGATTTTAAATATACAGGCTGGTGCCGTCAATACGACAATAAATTAAAACATGGGCTATATTAGCTCATAGAAATGGTTTAGGTACGGCTTTCAAAAACACCTTTTTCGTTTGATAATTTCATGACATTTATATGAAATAGCATAAAATTGGCTGCATTATTTCATAGAAAGGTCATGAAATTATCAAATGAGATGTTTTTGAAAGTGGCAAACCATTTCTATGAACTAATGTAGCCCATGTTTTATATTATTGTCGTATTGACGGCACCATCTTGTATATTGGTCGTAGGTTATCTAACTATTCGACAATATAAACTTACGTTATTTTATGGTCATCCGATATTTCAGTTTTCGATGTTTTGTACTTCGACATTTTAAACGTACTTAATTTTTGACGTTCAAATACGTATCCAATCTGAGCTTAAAAGACATTACACAAAAGAAATTAGGTAATAACGATATTGCCAACAAAACGCCCAATTCCCTTATCACAATAGTTACTCCTATATCCACAGCTGTATTTAAATATAAAATAAAGGGTCTCCACTATCACTTGTAGGAAATGGTTCTCGGAAATGGAATATCCTCGAGAAATCCCGGTCAGATATCGATCACACCGGGTTATTTCGCCCGAGAAAACTCGGACAGGTCAGCAAATATGGTGTAGCCATAGAGTTTAAGATAGTAATACTTAGTTCTTGAGGAAGATTTACTGTTGCACAAAACAGAAGTCAGTTCAGTACTTTAAATTTCAAAAAGGCAGGATATGGTACTACAATCAAGAGTAAAGATAAGTGATTATTAAAATCTTGATAAGTGTACTCCTAACACGAATGAAATCTTTCAAAAGTCAAAGTCAAATCTGTCAAAAGATATCCTGTACTTTTGTGCTTGATTTTACGATAAGATATAAAATGTTAGTTTTAAAGTTTCCAACTTATGCAGGGTGGTGCCGATGCCGTCAATACGACAATAAATTGAAACATGGGTTATATTAGTTCATAGAAATGGTTCGGCACTTTCAAAAACATCTTATTCATTTGATAATTTCATGACATTTCTATGAACTAATACAGCCGATGTTTAAATTTATTGTCGTATTGACGGCACCACCCTGTATAAGTACCTACTACTACAAAATATATGAGCTTGACTGTGATTTTTTTTCCAAATACGAAGTTCTTCATCTTTGCAAGAACAGTACAGAGATAAAAAATCGCAATGTGATAAGAAAGGCAGCCTAATCGCTACAAGCGATCTCTACCCGACAACTATATCTCTTACTCCCACGGAGATATTATTGTCTTGTGAATATAAGTACAGTAGAGCAAGCTCGTGGTAGCTCATTTATTAAATATTATAAATTAATAATATTGTAAATGCGCAGTAAACTACTTAACCGATTTACATGAAATTTGGTATGGTAGATAGTTTGAGACCCTGGAAAGAATATAGGATACTTTTTGGAGTGATAAGTGTGATATCCGACATCCACGCGAACGGAGCCGCGGGATAAAGCAAGTTCTTTTTATAATACAGCCACTATTACTTACAACTAGCTTTTGCCCGCGGCTTAGTGGTTTGGATGTAAAAGTGTAACAAAGAAACAAACTCACTTTCGTCTTTATAGTAATATAAGTTAGGATTAGGATTAACATTTATAGGTAATTTCTTGTCAAACTCTTATGCTCGTTTTCTCTAGCATATGCTTAGTAATAGGAATCTCTTAGTGATTTTTAGCTCAGTAGGATTGATTGGATTGGATGATTTTTAGCTCAATAGATAGGGCCGTATGTAGGGTCGTCTGGGTAGGTACCACCGCCTTTCTTATTTCAGCCGTGAAACAGTTCGCTGTGGTTCGATTGAAGGGAAAGGTAGCCAGTGTAATTACTGGGCAGGGACGGCATTTCATCTTAGGCCTGAGGATGACAACGCACCTGCAATATCAAATGATTTTCCCTTGTTATTGCAGGTGTCTATAGGCGGCGGTAACCGCTTACTATCAGGTGGGCCGTCAGCTTGTTTGTCGTCTAGTAGTATAAAAAGTCTATACATATAAATGAGAAAGAAAGAGACAAGTGTCGATAAGAATCACCTAAGCCTAGGGAATGGTTAGTGAAAACGAGCATTACTCTTGTATTATATTAAAAGTATCACAGCGTCCATAAATTAAGAGCTCATTCGTAAAGAAGTCTGTTTCTTACACGTGTCCGGTTAGATATTGATATCACTTTTTTAGTTTTCCGTAGCGCTGTATTCCGTAAGATCAAAAATAATCTAATGCCTCAGAAAAACTTACTAAAAGATATTTCGAAGTCTTACATTCAATAGCAAACATCATTCAGTTCCCACCAATACGGAAGCTCGATTAGTGCTAAGTACCTACAAGCCTTCACAACCAATTCAATAAACTTTAAATCTCCATACGAACCTCGTGTTCAAAACCCACCTACCTATTTCAATTCAGTGAAAATCTAAACGTGAATATGGCGTCAACAAAATTGGCTACGTATTTGCAGTTGTGGTTGGTCGATATGTATTATTCATTCATAAGGAGTAGTAGGATATTTACACTCGCATTACGAGACTGGAGTCGCGTTTCTTCCATTATAAATTGAACATTACTCCATGTAGCACTAAAAGATATTAATGGACGAGAGTTAAAGTAGTCGAGCTCAACTAACTAACGTAATGCTTATAATTAGCATAATATGTAGCTCCATTTAAACTTTCTTTCTGTCCTTTACATTTTAAATGCTTGATTCTGAAGTTATTGTGGTTCTGTAACATTTTTATACGGTTTTTTGTGTTGTCTACATACCGGTAGATGTCCCTCTTACTCTTATAGAGTGATGCCAACATTACGATATTAATTCATACAAATGTTTTGCAACTTTCAAATACATCTTATTCATTTGATGATTTTATAACATGTCTATGAAATAATGCAGCCAATGTTATATTAATTCATAGAAATGTCATAAAATTATCAAATAAATAAAGATGTGTTTGAAAATTGCAAAACATTTCTATGAACTAATATAGCCCATGTTTTAATTTATTATCGTATTATCGTCACTACCCTATATAACGTTTGAGAGCAATAGAGTAATAAAGGATCTTTTTAAATTGAGATGTTAACTCTACAGTTTTGTCTCCGTGACACTTTTATAGCACATTTTGTTAACGATTCGGCGCGTTAACGTGCCCCTGTACAATACCTCTGGTGGTATTATTATAATGATGAATTCGCTTTTTACTTGCACTACCCATGAAATAGTCATGCTCCAAGATGAACATGATAATTTAAAGCTACAAATCTTTGCCAAACGGATAGTGAGGATAATTTTTCAGGAAATGTGACAAAAAGTATAAACTTGTGAAAACTTTCATTAAAATAATTACTAAAATTACGGAGCTAGTTCAAGAAGAAGTAAAGCAAACGGGTCGGTAAAACAAAATGTTCGTTTTTTTTAAATATTTAAAGTCTTCTTTTCACCTTACTGAAACTCAAGATTATCTTTCCATGGCTTTATCGCCCAGCGCGCGTAGCACAAGGAACAAGAAAAGTTCTAGAAACGGTTTTGTCTACGTAGACAATACCGTTTCTCGAGCTTCTCGTGTTCCTTATGCTACGCGTGCAGAAATAGAGCGCGTTTCACCTACGGGCGATAACGTTGAGTCAACAAATCGTATTGTTGGTTGACCATACCACCTGGAGTACTGCACGGGCTATGGTCAGCGACGCTCAGTTAGATCGTATACAATGTTACATCTGGGACACAGCTGAAACAACCACTGGCTATTTATGGCACACTTATTTATTATACTAAGTTTATGGAAGGCGGGGGGACGCAGCTGCGCGTACACACATATATATCTAACATTCCTCCCCCTCGGTTCATAAGTAATGTATGAAATATTATGTACAATTAGGAAGCACATTAAAAAGACAGTGAATTGATGACTCCGAAGACCGGCACGCGTGCTCCTGAGTAGGAAGTGGAAAGGTGGGATAAGGTCAAAAAGCTCTTCAGAGCACTCTCCGTGATATAGCCGATAGAAGGCGCTAAGCGACGCAATGTCTCGACGCAATTGCAAAGGCTCAAGGTGTGACCTCTTCATCGCCAACGATACGGATGTCGTGAAATTATCAAATATGTAAGATGTTTTTGAATTTGGCAAACCATTTCTATGAACAAACATAGCCCATGTTTTAATTTATTGTTGTATTGACAGCACCACCTGTATATTCATAGAGTTTTTCTACTACGTTTGAGGGAGGCGGCACGTCGTAAATTTCTACCTATTTAGTGTGCGCATCTACGATCACTAAATAAATACGATAATTCAGAGGGCTCAAGAAATTTAAGTGGCTTCTGTAATTCCGTATTTGTAAACACATTTCTCTTTCTGCATCAAAAATTTAACGTGGGTCCCTAATGTTTTTCAATCTGATACCCTCTCTAGGCATGGTGACATGCACTTACATTTAAGTACGTAAATGTTCTTACAGAAAAATATATAGGACGGATAACACCATTAATACAAGAAAAAGAAAAGTAGTAAAGTAAGTACTGAAAAAAGATACTATAGTTACTTAGAAGCAATTTATTATTTATGATTTACCCCTGCCATAGGAACCATAACAATACCTACAAGATATTCCTTCAAATTCAGTATGTTTAGTGCCCGGTTCAGGCAGGAAACCTTCCAAAATCTGTGTTACTTACCTGATTATGAGCGTTAAGCGAAGACAGTTAAAACATCACGAATACACTGCCTTTACCGCTTCTATCTTGCCAGCCATAAGATACCTCTTCATTAATAATAGGTATTATTAGAAAGAGAATACAATGATATTATGCTGGTAGAAAATTACAATAACAAATAAAGGTTTTTCCATAAAATGTTCTATCTTCAAAGTGAAAATAGCTTTAACTCCATAAGACACAACTGATGGAAAACCTGTTATAGTATCATCATCATCAGCCTATATACGTCCCACTGCTGGGCACAGGCCTTCCTACATGGGAGAAACACATGAGGAGCTTGGGCCATAACACCACCACGCTGGCCCAATGCGGGTTGATGTGTGTTATATATACTGTTATAGTATAGTGTCATGAAATCTGTAAAAATCTACATGCTATATCAGATCTTGAAGGACTTGGAGTTATTATATAAGAAAGGAAGACAGAAACTTAGTATGTAGTGCCGCTGGCGGTACTACATACCTACTTTATATATATTGTAACTAAACTCAAAATTAGCACTTGTATAACAAAGACTACGAGGTTTTATTATGCCAATGTCATCAGAGATAACCCCTTGTCCAATGAAAACCCTTCTCAAGGTCTTACTAATTTTTACTTACTTAGCTAAAAATATACTCAAACAATCACTGGCGCTCCCTTCCTCTTTTCCCAATCAACTTAGAAATGCTAATACAAACTGAAAGAAAAATATTATACCTATTCCATTTCAGCAAAGAAACAAAAGTTAGATCGATAAATAACTAGTCAGCCGGAAAAACCGTTTGAAAACCACATCCCGATCTGCCGCTAAAAAAAGGAAAACAATCAGTACCGCAGACTCAGCCTGGTGCTAAAAACCAGACCAGATAAATTATCTCCGGACGGCATAGAAGCATTACACAAAGCTCTCCCTAAAACGGCAGATATCGAGAAAATTTCATATTTCAACGGCGAGAATTTCAAGCGCTTCAAGCCGTATCGATGTCGAAAATTCCTCACAAAATCAAAAGACTTTGCTGAATATGCGACGTAGTCATTTGGCAGTTTTTGGGAAGACAAAAACGTAATACCTAGTGTTGCGCAAAATAGGGAAGAACTCTCTTAAAGTGATTTTATGTGCTATACTTTTTCAATCCACAGATGAATCTTGGGTTGAATCTTGAATTCATCGAGATTCATCTGTAGATCGTGGAATCGGCAAATTATAATACAGCTGATGAATCTTGATTCCTCTGTATTATAATTTTCCGATTTCCGTTAACGGTTTCTGTAAAAAATGACTGTATCTCATACTTTATTTACTTATTTATCAACAATATTTCTACATTCTTTTTACATACAATTATTCAGAATTTTCCAGATTTGAGCTATTTAAAGAAATACTTTTTGCTCAGGTACGTAAATGTGAGAAATTTAACGTTTAAGGTTTTGTTTCTATATTTAATCAGATTTATTTAGGAAATTCATACAAATAATATGAAAATAATCCCTTTAAATTTTTTCCCCATACCAACAACAATGGAGTGTTTATCACGAATATTCCTCACGATTTAGTTGCGATAAGTTCAAATCATTTGTTTTCATTGAATTTAAAGATGTTTCTCTTGACATGTAGTCCTTAATTTTTTGAATATGATGCACCACTGTACGAACTTATTAGATTAATAAAACTTATTAAATAAAAATAATAACTACACAAAAAAAGTTCCGATACAAAATACAACAGACACAATAACGATGGACAACAGAATACTTCATTGCATAAAAATGCACTCCTCGGATCGGAACAGTTGACCTGTGTTATTATAATAAAGCCGGGTGAAGACATCATACCAAAGGTTACAGTTAAACAGGAAAGTCTACCCTATAACGACTGCATAAGATCCAAAAATAGTGACAATTCTACGCTTGCACAGTGTAGATACATTAATATAGGGTACAGTAATAACGCGGGTACAATAGGCGGGGTACACAGCAAAGCAAACGCTTTCGAAGAAGCAGCGGAGGTTGAATCCTCTTGGATCTGAGCCCAGTGTCGTCGGGATTGGTGCAATTTATCCCGGCCGTGATGCCTGAGATAACGATTTGTGCTAACTTTATGGCCCCGTAATGGATACAAGGAGGAATAACAAAGGAAACTCGTTTTAAAATATCAGATATCTTTGCAAGTTTCTGAAAGTAGAATACGCGTTTCTAGAGCTTGAACAAAAAGTACTTGAAATGACGATACCGGGAATACTTAGATAAAAATATCTGTTCTATTTTTATTTCAACCAGTTTTTTTCGTTTACAAAAAATAATGAAAAATTACTAGATTTTAACACTGAAGCTGCTTTCTCAACAGTCTTAGTGACTCCAATAGTCGCTAAGACTGGTGGGAAAGCAACTTACTGAATGTAAGGTATCTTAGGAAGGTAATTATTTAGGGAAGGTAATTATCTATGATGTTCACCCGCATTTCGTCGCATCGCGGTGGGTGGCCTTCGCCACCAGCAAGCCCATATACGATCGCACATATACATATCCAGGGTTCGATAGTACCCACTACTAAGAGTTAATCGTCCTGCCACAAAAAAACAACCATTGAAATATCAGCATGTACCTGCCAGTGCCTATAGTTTATCCCATTTGTATTCTTCCGAATCTAACGCCCTAATAAAATGTTACGTTGTAATATGATCCAAGATGGTCGAAATAAATGAATTAATTATTCTTGTGCAGTCTTGGTAAATTAATATACAGAGTTAAGATTTTTTTTTACAATTAAATTATAATAATTAAAACTCAAGAGCGATCTTGAATCAATAGTAATACCTTCCTAGTGATGAACCGATGCCTTCGCGACCGTAATACCTTCGCGAATCGGGGATGGGCTCGAAGCTCGGAGGGCTGGGTGGCCAGCCGCTCGCCTATCCATTACCTCATCATCATCATCACCAGCCTATATACGTCCCACCGCTGGGCACAGCCCTTCCTACATGGGAGAAACACATGAGGTGCTTTGGCCATAACACCACCACGCTAGCCCATTGCTGGTTGGTGCATTCAATTACCTACGTCTAGTGAATTACCCACTGTTTTTTTTTCACGCTTTCATCTACGCACTATTTTATTATTATTATGTGAAACCATCACATGTTTATTTCTTTAGTATATCCAGGGTTCGATAGTACCCACTACTAAGAGTTAATCGTCCTGCCACAAAAAAACAACCATTGAAATATCAGCATGTACCTGCCAGTGCCTATAGTTTACCTACTAGTTATAATTGATATATTTTTAAAAGACTCATACTTTACTGTCTGCAACAAAAAGCGATGCCCAATAAACAAGACATAGATCACCCCATAACAAGTTTACTGCGAACAGGCAGAACAAGGCATCCGTTTTATATGGATTTATTCTCTAACATATGATGCGGAGACGCCACTACCGGGCAGCCCTAATGGGTTCCATTACGTTGCTCACCACGTGGGCTAATGGCACAGAAATATTTAATTGAAGAGCACAGTTACTCCGCGGATTTGCTCGTTCACATTTTTTCCAGTCCCTGTGTTTTTATCCCGGCGAGCGTTATTGGTGATTTGATAACTTTTTGTGACGTCAAAAGAATAACATTTGCCGAATAGAATTTACTGGATTTCACTAGCGTTTAATAAGATGTTACATTATTATTGTTAAATATGATTAGTTACAATCAAAATAATATTTTTCATCACATCTGTAGCGTGGATCTGGCGCATGTCAACACCTACAATGCTTGTAATAATACTATCCGTGTGGTTTGGCTCGTAGATTAGTTTTACAATATCATGCACTTTATGCAATGGCTACGAGTGTAAATAGATAGACGCAATGACAAAGTGGAAAGCAATATCAATAAGTGGACAGTCAATATAAAATATTCCGTCATTTTATTAACAGCAATTTTTAAGGACCTGAACTCAAATTTTCTTAAGTAATAGAATAGAATAGAATTATTTTTTTTGTATAACTGTGTATGGGGAAAAAGTTTCTTCGCATTTTGTAAGAAAATTCAAAACATTTTTCAATATATTATAGTTTACTTACATTTAACTAAAGTATGTAGGTACCATTTTGTTCGATAACTTTTTGCCATCTTGTAGGTAGGGACATGATCCCATTGCTATAGAAATTTTGGGGCTTCTGATCAAAATACCGCGACATGTGGTTCTGGCAGTCCTCTCGTGATGTTAACCTGACACTGCCTAGAGAAGTCTGAAGGTGCAAGGTCAGGACTATACGGCGGATGCATTAACACCTCCCAGCCAAACTCTCTTAATTTTTGCTGAGTGGATAAAGATGTGTGAGGTCTAGCGTTATCATGATGAAAATCCACACCCCTTCTGTTAATTAATTCCGGCCGCTTTCTCGCAACTTCTTGCTTTAATCTCATCAGTTGTTCGCAGTAGAGTTCAGAATCGATGGTCCTGCCTGGTGGTAACAGCTCATAATGAATAATGCCCTTCCAATCCCACCACACACACAGCCTCACCTTGTAGCGAGTTAACCCGGGTTTCGCCACAGTCTGTGAAGCCTGACCGGCCTTTGACCACGACCTTTTTCGCACGTTCTTGTCGTACGTGATCGACTTTTCATCACCAGTTATCAGCTTCTTCAAAAATGGTTCGGTTTCATTACGTCGTAGTAAAGAATTACAAATGTGTACACGGTTCATTAGGTTTCTTTCAGTGAGCTCGTGGGGTACCCAAATATCGAGCTTCTTTGTGCACACATTTTTTTTTAATGCGCCACAACTGTTTTGTGGTCAATTCCCAGTTCTTCAGCTACGTCGTAACTACTGATATGCCGATCTTGCTCCAGTTTTTAAAAATGGCATCAATTTTATCCGTAATAGGGCGACCAGAGCGACGTGCGTTTTTGACATTAAAATTTCAGGATTGAAAACGCTTAAACCAAATTTGTGCTACTCTCACAGACACTGCACTAGGTCCATAAACATCGCAAATTTTTTTCGCGGCATTTTTACCTTTTTTGTAGTAAAATTTTAAAATGTACCGAATTTATTCATTAGATTCACTCATCTTGACAGTACAAAAAACAAATGAAAAACACACGTTTTTCTAATTTGAATTTGGAATTATCTTTTATAAATTCTAAATTTTTAATGATACCAAAACCAGCCAGATACAAATAGTACAGCCAAAGAGATTTTATTACAAGTTCATACATACTATAATGCGAAAAGACTTTTTCCCCAACCTAAATTTGGGATGCAACGTAAATAATAGGTCTATAGATATGAAATTGCGGTTTCTTTTTATAATATGAAATTGCCAATGAATGTCTTCTTATAATATAATCGTTTATATTCAAAGTGCAGTACACAAGAAGGATTTTACGAATGGGATTGGTAATAATGTAAAATATTTCATATTAGTTGAAAATAAAGGTCAATTAGAACTTGTCGATTAGGTAGCCGATTTCAGTGTTTAGATTTGTTGTAATTATTTTCTTTTATTCAGAGAAATATTTTTGTCACTGCATTAACTTAACAATGAGTCTTAAATTCCAGTTTGCATAACGACAACTTCATACATAAAGACCGAATAGTTTTTGGGATTTAACGACTTAAACGTAATTCTTTTGCATTTTAAAAATCTGAGATCCGACGTGTTTGTCGGATCCAACACCATACATATTAAGCGGAGATTCAAAAAGGTTTCCAACAAAATAATTGGATATTTTCACTTGTGGGTCAACTAAGTGTGAGTATAATTTTATAAAATTCTCGTGTCAGAAATGTAGTTACCATACACCTCCGAAACGGGTTGACCGATTTTCATGAAATTTTTAAGTATATAAGATAACACTCTCGTTAACGTTTACAAAAATCGTGTAAGTATTACAAATTAGTATGAAACAGCAGATCTTTTTTTAGCTAATTCATTTTTTTAACAACTCAAGTTTGGATGACCGTAATAACCAGGGGGCTTAGACCATAAGAACATTATACTACATTCAATCACAAAAGTATCGGGAATGGATGATTTGTTTATGGTTCCAAATTATTATTTTTTATTTTTTTTGTTGTTGTTAGATTGGCACAACTGTTTTCCCTTTTGGCGCGGAGTTTGAGTTGCATCTGTTATTTATATGAAATATTGTGATGTTTTTAGTTATATCATATCTAGTGTGTATTGCAAATTTTTTAATGGGCAAAAGCATCGAACAAAGAGTTTGTCTTAAATTTTGCATCGCCAATGGAATTTCGTGTTCGGAGTCACTGAAAATATTACAGAAGGCTTTGAAGACGGTGAATCGACTTTACCAAAAACACGTGCTTATGAGTGGTAGGTACAAAGCGTTCAAAAGCGGTCGAGATGTGATGAAAGATTTGTCTCGCTGTACGTTTTGATTTAAATTCTTCGTATTGTATTGTATTTTATTTTATTGGAATTTATTTAGACATTTTATTTTATTGTAGGTACTTGGTATCGATTATAGTATTTTTAAAATTTTTATGTGTTAATTTAAATTTAAATTTAACTAGGTATATTTTGGTTATAACTTATTGGTCTATGTAACCTGATTTATATAAATAAATATAAAATAAATCAAAATTATGGATTTTAAAGTTACACTTGGGATACTTGGGATAGGTGGAAGGCCCGTATGTAGAGTCGCCTGGGTAGGTACCACCGCCTTTCTAATTTCAGCCGTGAAACAGTTCGCTGTGTTTCGGATTGAAGGGAAAGGTAGCCAGTGTAATTACTGGGCATGGATGGCATTTCATGGCTTCAGGATGACAACGCACCTGCAATATCAAGTGATTTCGCCTTGTTATTGCAGGTGTCTATAGGCGGCGGTTACCGCTTATCATCAGGTGGGCCATCAGCTTGTTGTCATTTAGTTGTATATAAAAAAACCTGCTGCACTGTCATCTATCCTTATTTCTTGTATATTCTCTAAGTGAATATATTGCTAGTACTGAGGCATCCATTCCTTATAGACACCACTGTCTTCAAGCAATAGTTGCTTATAATATCTATTAATCTGTACTTATACTTCTTAGCTAAAGCTACTTACCCTCAGCTGGATCATCCGTAGAGTAGGTACCTACATTTATTATACGGGATTATCTAACAGCCTTATTACTAGACCAAACTTAACCTTTAACTAGTCGCGCCTAAATAGGTACTTACAATATTAAGTGAGGAGCTCGGTGGCGTAGTGGTTCAAGCGCTCTGGTTTCGATCACGAAAACAAAGCAACTTTCGCCATGGTTGGTCCCTGGATGGGTCAATCAAAATTATAATCTTGAGCTCCTCCGTGCTTCGGAAGGCACGTTAAGCCGTTGGTCCCGGTTGTTACTGCAACCGCTTTAACCCACCAACCCGCATTGGGCCAGCGTGGTGGTGTTATGGCCCAAACTCCTCATGTGTTTCTGCCATGTAGGAAGGCCTGTGCCCAGCAGTGGGACGTATATAGGCTGGTGATGATGAATATTAAGTCGTAAGATGTAGTTCCAAAAAAGTAACAAATGAAATAAGTGCAAATATTTTTTTTTTATGCAGGAACTTCAAAAACAACATCTAAATTAACAAAAGAACAAAATATAAACTTCTAAAACAGGAATTAAAATGATAAGGTTAGGTAAGTGCATGAATAACAAACTTTAGTAATGTGTTTCATTAGGTACACTCTAAAATTGGTGCATTTACCACATTTAGTTTTTGTTTTTCTATCATTAGAACTCGCACGGAGTAGAAGATTTAATGGCAGTTGGAAGTCGTCTTTTCAAGGGCCGAGGCAGAGTGGTAATTGCAAAGTCAGTCTTTATTTGTAAAGTAATAAGTCTCATTATTTACTTTTTGCAAGTTCTGTAAAGTTTTTTTATGTAATAAATTATATACGCATTTATTACTGCTACATTGAAACGATGAAAAAATTTACCATAGACAAAGTTTTGGTTTGCAGCTAAACATTAGCTTTTATGTAGCACACAATTTGAACTTAATGTTATTTTACTTGTAAAGCTTGTTACGAGGCCTAGCCTCTCTATAATAGCTTACCAACAATGGCAGTTCGAAGAATAAGTGGCTGGTGCATATTTTACCAGCTTAGTTTTCAATGTGGACAATTTCAATGTTCGTGGGACGTTCTTGTGATTCTCGCGGTGCCTTTACTTAAATACACTTTACACGCCGCGAAAGCGACAGGACAGTTCTGATTATCGAGATTAGATAGATATAATTTTGATTATAATTAAATTAATAAGTTTTCACCAAAAATTGTGAAAGTTAAATATACAATTATTTATATCAATGAATTTTAGTTTTAAAAAACCTACCCGACGGCTCAATTCCACAATTAGCTTAAGGAATTACTAAAAAAAAAACAAGTTTACATAATCATTATACTTACCAAAATTGGACTACGCTATTGTCGCGCGGGGTCCGTTGGATCCCATCCCAAACACTTCCGTACGGCAAGAGTAATAAATAAAGTGGCTAGCGAAAAACTAACACCTCCCGTCTTAGTTTTGGCGCGTTAGGGCGAGTGAGCGAGGAAGCTACTAACACGTATAGTCACATAAGCGTAATGTTTGCTGAAATATGACACAAAATAACGCGAATTAAAGGTTAAAGAGGAGACCACAGGACCATTTAATTAAAACGAGACTTCATGTTTCACAATGGAAGGATAAATAATTAATGATGAAGAATACCATTCGTCATTTTACACACGGTAAAGTCTAAGGGTACCTACTGTAAAGTAAAGTTTATAAAGTTACGCTAGTTCTATAAATAGAGTCCTTAATAATAGCAATTACTGTATTTGCGTTGGTAGTAGGCATCTAACGACCTATAAACCAAGAGCCAGCACGGGCTATGGACAAAATCTCTCGCTCGACCCTGTATGTCCACTTATTAGGAGACAAACTGCTTTATTTCTCTGTCGTTCTATTCGACGAAGAAAGAGACAACTGTTTGTTTGTCCACTCCCCAGAGTGTTCGCCATACTACGGGGACGGCAGGAATTACATGTAATTGCCAACGACAAATTTTATAAGTATCTTCTCTCATAAATATTTGTTGATTTGCGGAGATAGTAATCTGTCGAACGGCGTTATACCTCTGGAGGTCTATGACAGTTGAATATCAATTGTGTCTGAAATCTGACGATGCTTGACGGGTTAAAAATAGCGATAAAATTATAGTTTTACATTTATAGCCACATGTTGGTTTAACATATTATTATCTTACTTATATTTTTTAGGAATTTCTATTATTATTAACAAAATTACATTTTTAATTTAGTTACATAATGAACTGAAAACAACAGCTCATGAACACATCATGTGACATTTACGACATTTTAGTACTAAGTAAAATACTGAATAGTTAAAATATTTTTTGGACCTTTTTTCATTCATCCGAATTTACGCCAGTTTTTTCTTTCCTTCAATTTTTACTATATTACTAGCTAAGAAATGCGAAAATAACTATCTCTGTCTATCACTGCGAACGTTTTCATTGCGAACCGCTAAACCGATTTAAATGAAATTTGGTTTGAAAATAGATTACATCCTAAGGAAGGACATTTTTTGGCTTGACAACCGACATCCACGCAGAAAGAGCTAGTGGCTAATGATGTAGAAAATGAAAGAAATAGTAAACCAATATTCCTCAGACCTAAATGAGGAACGGGAAACCGTATCCGGTCGCGTTGCGTACCGCCTTAATTGCGCAGAAGTATTTAATGGGGTACTGTTTCTGATGTACACAATGAGTGTTAATCAACCCTCGCCGGCCAATTATGACTATTAACTGATTACTTACAGTTTTTTGATCCCGGCAGAGATACGGGTTAACTGGCGTTTATGGCTTTCACATTATGGAACACAAGCCGCGTAGTAATTAAAAAAAACTTGGTACCTATCTGTCTGGAAAGGTGGAAAGGAGGCATAAACCTTATCGATCTACGTTTACTGCCTAGTGGCTAACTACATTAATTGTTTAGTAACTGATTGTCATGATGTTTGCGACAAAGAGGCAATACATAAGCCAAACTTTTTGCGTAAAAAAATATACCTTCGTTGACGGTTAGGTAAGTAAGTACCTAAGTAAATAAATGCAAAAAGGTGAAACAATTTTTTGGTTACATCTATATTTTTAATATTCTTTCATAGCAATCCATAATCTACTAATATTATAAAGCGAAATAACTCTGTCTGTCTATCTGCTACTAAGGTGAAACTATTACCACAAATTAGGTACTAGGTACCTACTGTAAGGACAATTAATTATTATTATTTATTTAATGAAAATAGTTTATTTGTAACAGTATATAAAAATAATTCCTTGAAAGTAATCTTAATACGGAGGAATGTAAGGGGCCCAAAAATAATATTCATTTTTTTTTGCTTTTTAAACACTCTCGTTATTTGAGTGGGCAGCGAGTCTCGGGCTTATGTACTCCTGAACAGGGGCGCCCAAAACACCTGTGTCAGGCGGCAGGGTGGGTCCATCGTGAATTTATCTTTCGCATCCCCCGCCGTAGCTGACCAGGTGTTCAACTGGAGAGTACTCGCGGAGCAGGAGACACTTTCTGATCATTTGTATATTAGATTTGATGTTTCCCCTTCGCGACAAAGGGTTGAATCAAATGCCTCTGGCAGAGCACAACTTTTCCCGAGGTGGACAAGTGTCCACCTGGTGTAAGTACCAGGCTAGACAGGGGCCTGGCAGTGGAACATGGCTCTAGTTGAGGAGTGGAATCCTCTTCCAATGTCAACAGGGGTTGATGTCGATGCAGATCACTTTGCAACGGCAATGTCACGCATTTGCGACGCGGCAATGCCTAGGTCCCGTCTTCGTCCCCCGAAAAGGGAGGTTTACTTACTTGCCAAGTGAGTATTAGAAAACGCAGGGCTCTCACTCACTACCGACGCAGAAGGCGCCGGGTGAAGGCTGAGGAGGATATCCTATATGAAGCTCTCGGGGCTGCGCGCAAGGAGTTGCAGCTGGCAATATGCCGAGCTAAAGTCGCAGCCCGTGCTGAGATGTTAGAAAACCAGGATACGGACCCCTGGGGTCGGCCTTATCACGCAGTACGCGAGAAGTTTACTAAAGGCCCCCCGGTCGTGCAGTCAATGCACCCTTCTCTTCTACGTGAGGTGATGTGCAGGTGATTCCCCGAGCGCGAAGAGTTTAATACTCCAGTGATGACTTTTAGCCAGGTGGCACGTGAGTCTGAATCGCTGCCTCCTCTGCCAATCCGTGATGAGGAGTTCGATGCTGCCGTTAATAGGCTCAAAGGCAAAAATACAGCCCCCGGGCCTGATGGAGTTCCTGGCCGTGTCTTGGCACTCTCTCTCTCATATCCTTGGAGGCTCGTCTTCGGAGTATATACGACCGCTGCCTTGCAGAGGGTAGGTTTCCACGAAAGTGGAAGCTGGAACATTTGGTTTTGCTCAAGAAGCCCGGAAAACCAGCACACAGTCCTTCTGCCTATAGGCCGATTGTACTGCTGGACGAGGCCGGAAAGCTTCTGGAGCGAATCGTGGCACGTTGACTAATAAATTATCTCAGCCGGTTGGGTCCGGATCTTATGGAATGGCAATTCGGTTTCAGGGAGAACCGTTCCACTATCGACGCGATCCGCTGGGTTAATAAAACTCAGTCCGAAGAAGTAATCGCTAGGGGCAGGGTTTTACTCGCAGTCTCGCTTGTTATTGCGAAAATTGTCAGATAATTCAAATTAATAAGCGTCCTTTGCTTCTTCTCTTTACTTCTAGGCATGCTTTGTGAAATAATATAATAAACATTTTTGATTAGGAACATATTAGGGGAGACCGAGTATTGGGTACACTTGATTTCTGTGTATTTGATTCTTGATTGTGGATCAAATAAAAATTGGAAGGTTTTTACTTACTGAGGAGATTTTAAACAGGCTGTTTCAACTCTCCTCGTTTTCAATTTTGTATCAGAAAGCAGTCAATAAATAACGGACACTAAAAAGTTTTTTATTTTTTGATTTAATCTTGTGGCGTGTGAGCACCAGCCTTTACATATTAGTTAAATAAGATTTAGAGTGTGTAGACATAGCTTTACTTAGCCGTCAAGTTGTCGGCTTGTTTATCCCACATTGTGATTGGCTGCCGCACTAATACAAGCCGCCAACCTGCGGCAACTAGACTTTAATACTTTTATGAATGTTTTCGTTCTCTTCCTCTCTCGGTCAGCAACCAGCAAGTCGGTTCGCTCCGCAACCGTAAAATCATATAGTATATATTTAATGTAACATAGATCAGTAAATTACGCAGTGATATCAATACAAAACAAATGGACTTTTATTGACCAACGTCAACTCCAAATTGGTGACCCCGACGTGATCACTGCGTAGGCGCCGCAACCTGAGCCAGCTAATCAAGACAGTGAGTTTTCTGTGTATGAAAGCTGAGGTGAGCTGATCTCCAGCCGCAGAGTCATCCTACGAAGCCAATCGCCACCTCGCGGTAAGACTGCTGCGACGACGAACGGCGCTGATCCTGCAACGAAGCCCTACGCCTGCTTATCCACGAGCATACATTTAGGGCCGCCAGTAATTACATCATCGCTTGGGTAACAAAGACATTCAGTGCGCACAGTGAGAATTGTTTACATTACACGCAGACGTGTAATACGAGCCGAGTAAGCACCTTATTCATGTGTTGCCGGCCGCGCGAGGACCGAAGTTCGCCGCCCCGCCGCATGCGCCATCTAGTGTGACAAAGAGGGTACGAGTGACGCGACGACGGACGAACGAACCCGAGATCACCCGAGATGGAAGCCGCCATCTTCTGTCCCGCCTAGTAACGTCAAGCCAATGTGTCAGTGATAAGAACCCAAACAAAGACTATTTATAGAACAAGTTTATTTTCAAGTCAGTTTATTTACAAGTTTTCTTTCATGTGTATTGTCAAAAGGTATTTATTAAGTTTATATTGGATAACTGCATTTTAGTTACCTATTTTCTATTTTCGTGCGTTATTTTGTTCTTAGATTCGTGCTGTGTGTAGGTACCTATTTTACTTTTCTTGTGTACCTTATTTAAACCATTTTGTGAGTTGTGTTTGTTTATGAATTAATTGTATTCGTTTGGTTTACCAATTATTTTGTTTGGGGCTGCATACATACCACTCACTCACGGAAGTATAATTTGTTAAAGGTTCCTTACGCCTATTGTTTACTCTGCCGCTCGGTCTGTAGGTACCCCTTTCATATTTAAAATGAGTGACTCCGAGAATGACAATACTACTTCAGGGAAGGAATCTCCGGGTAAGGAATTTGTTAACAGGGTTTCCATAAAAGTTCCACCCTTTTACCCGGATAAACCAGCTTTGTGGTTTGCCAGTTTAGAGGCGCAATTCCATCTAAACCAGATAACGGTGGAGCAAACTAAGTTTTACTTTGCCATTTCACAACTCGACACCAAATGTGCATCGGAGGTGGAGGAGCTTATTACTAACCCTCCCAAGGCAGAACCATATTCCACACTAAAACGAACACTAATTTCCCGTTTTTCAGCATCATATGAAGAAAAAATACGCCGATTATTGGAGAAAGAGGAGATTGGGGACCGTCGACCCTCGTCATTTCTACGCCACCTCCGGACCTTAGCGGGGCCCTCCATCCCGGAGCGCCTCCTACAAACCATATGGATAGGGCGACTACCTGTCCAAATCCAGGGCATCCTCATCGCGCAGGCAGCCTCCAGCCTCGAAGAACTCGGGAACCTGGCTGACAAGCTGCATGAGGTAACATCTTGCCCTGTTTCTTGTCATTCAGTCACAGACCTCACACAACCTCAGCTGGCCTCTACGTCTGCCACTGAGACCGACCGAATGAGCCGCATGGAAAGGCAAATAGATCATTTAACCAAAGCCGTAGCGAAAATAACATCAGCCCTGAACAGCAACCGCCGAGGTCGCTCGCGCTCGCGTAGTAAATCGTCGCCCCGCGATCGAGCAAACGACACATCACTGTGCTTTTATCACAACCGGTTTAGGGACAGGGCTAGGAGGTGTGTGGCCCCGTGTAACTGGTCTTCGGTAAACACCTCCGGCAGTCAGTAGAGGTAGCTACCGACTGCCTTTTACGTCCTGCTACCAACAGACTTTTTGTGACAGATCGGACTACCAACTGTCGCTTTCTGGTTGATACTGGCTCCGATCTGTGCTGCTACCCTAAAACCGTTACCCCAGGACGAAGACAGCTATCCACTTATAAACTAAGCGCAGCAAATGGTACCTCAATTAATACCTACGGGACAATAGCGTTAACACTAAACCTTGGCCTACGTCGCGACTACGCGTGGAATTTCGTCGTAGCCGATGTCGAGACTGCAATCATTGGGTCAGACTTTTTAGCTCATCACCAGCTGTTGCCAGATTGCGCTAACAAACGTCTGGTAGATGGTACCACACAGCTCACAGTCGGTTGCGCCGAAGTTCCGCGCGACTCTGAACAACAAAGCATCAAAGTAATCCGTGTCGCTGACAACTACAGCAAGCTTCTTTCTGAATTTACAGATATAACCATACCACCAGGTATCCACCGGGAGCTGAAGCATAATACGGTGCATTTCATAAAGACCACCGACGGACCTCCCGTCGCGTCTCGACCGCGCCGCTTAGCCCCCGAGAAGCTGCGCGCTGCCCGAAAGGAGTTCGCCGACATGGTGAAGTCTGGCACTGCGCGCCCTTCTAGCAGCCCGTGGTCTGCGCCACTCCACATGGCGCAAAAGAACGACGCCTCCTGGCGGCCGTGTGGTGATTATCGCGCTCTTAATGACCGGACCGTCCCTGATAGGTACCCTGTAAGGCACATAGCGGACTTCAGCCACAACTTGGCTGGATCTACTATATTCAGCACGATCGATCTGATCAAGGCCTATCAACAAATCCCTGTAAACCCGGACGATATATGCAAAACTGCGATCACCACACCGTTCGGGCTATTCGAATTCCCGTATATGACATTTGGCCTGCGGAATGCTGGGCAAACCTTTCAGCGTTTCATAGATGAGGTCACACGGGGACTCGACTTCTGCTGGGCCTACATTGATGACATCCTGGTGTTCTCCAAGACTCCATCCGAACACCTGCAACACCTGAGGACGCTGTTCGAAAGGTTCCGGCAATATGGCGTGGTGGTGAACCCTTCAAAGTGCCATTTCGGTGTGAGTGAGGTGACCTTCCTCGGTTATAACATCAGCGCCGACGGCACTCGCCCACCGGAAGATCGCATACGATCGCTCCGCGAGTTCCCCCCGCCCAAAACCGTCCAAGGCATGCGCCGTTTCCTTGGAATGGTCAACTTTTACAGGCGGTTCCTACCTAATGCCGCCGCCCACCAAGCTCCTCTCATTGACGCCCTCACGCAAATTGATGGCAAGGGTGCGAAACCATTTATATGGACATCCGAGCTGCTGCAACAATTCGAGGCTTGCAAAGAGAGTTTGTGCTCTGTAACCATCTTAGCCCATCCAAACCCTACAGCACTTTTGGGGCTTTTTACTGACGCCTCGAACACATACGTTGGCGCTTGCTTACAGCAGAAAGTCGGTGACGACTGGCAACCGTTAGCTTTCTTTAGTAAGAAGCTGACCGCAAAGCAGTCCTCCCTTCCAGCATACTACCGTGAGCTGCTCGCCGTGTACGAGAGCGTGCAACATTTCAGGCACATTATGGAGGCACAGCACACCACGATCTACACAGATCATAAGCCGCTTTTATACGCTTTCTCTCAAAAACGCGAGAAACTTCCACCACCCCAATTAAACCAACTGTCATTTATAAGTCAGTTTACCACCGACATCCAACATGTCAAGGGGGTGGACAACGTTGTCGCAGACGCCATGTCTCGTGTGGAAGCCATCACGCTGGAGATGGACTACGCTGCTTTAGCTAAAGCCCAACAAGAAGACGCTGAGCTCGCTTTGGTGAAGACAAACTCTTCTCTCAAGCTCGAGCCCGTCCCCATCCCTGGCACATCAACATCCGTACTATGTGATACCTCAACAGCCAAACCGCGACCTTACCTGCCTCTGCCCTTCCGCTACTCTGTGTTCGAAGGACTACACAATCTAAGCCACCCTGGCGCGCGCGCGAGCGCACGCCTGGTGGCCGACCGTTTCGTGTGGCCCAACATCAGGAAGGACTGCAACACGTGGGCCCGCAACTGTGTCCCATGCCAACGCAACAAGGTCTCGCGACACGTCTCGGCGCCGTTGGGTAACTTCACAGGCCCGACGGCACGTTTCCGCCATGTCCACCTAGACATCATCGGTCCCCTTCCATCTTCTAATGGTTTTTCTTACTGCCTTACAGCTGTGGACCGATTCACCCGCTGGCCTGAGGCATGGCCCATGACAAATATCACCGCCGAGGAGGTCGCCGCGCAATTTACAAATGGGTGGATCTCCCGCTTCGGCGTGCCAAGTGTAGTGACTACGGATCAGGGCCGCCAGTTTGAAGCATCGCTGTTCGCGCGGTTGTTAGACACCTGTGCTGCTAGGCGTGCCCGTACAACGGCATACCACCCGCAAGCAAACGGCATGGTGGAACGATTCCACCGGCAGCTCAAAGCTGCTCTGATGTGCCACGCAGAGACGTGGTCCAGAGCACTGCCCCTAGTCCTACTCGGCATTCGGTCCGCATTGAAGGAAGATCTGGATTGCTCAGCCGCTGAACTTCTATACGGCGAACCACTAAGGCTTCCCGGCGAGTTCATTGTTCCTGCATCTTCAGAACCATCCTCCGGCGACACATTCGACTTCGTGTCACAGTTACGAAACACAATGTCAAGCTTACGCCCGCAACCCGCATCAAGACACGCACTGCCCTCGTCATTCATCTTTAAAGACATGGCGACGGCCACGCACGTCTTCCTGAGAGATGACACCGTCCGTCGATCTCTCCAACCACCGTATACGGGCCCTTATAAAATCCTTGCCCGGACAGCTAAGACACTTACACTGGACATAGGCGGCAAGAAGAATGAGGTCAGTATTGACCGCACTAAACCTGCTCACCTGGAACCAGAGTTCGCCCCGCGTGCCATCAGCACGCCCGAACTCATAACTCCAGCACCCGCTTTAGTCGACGTCTCACCGTCCGTGTCTGCTCCGAACTTACCTGTCGCAACGACACCAACCTCCACCTTACCCGCCCCGACCGCTGCCTCGCCTGCTGTACCAACATCGGGCCAAGTTCCCAAGGCACCGGCTACTGCGCAAACCCTGCGAGAGCCAGTAACTACGAGAGCAGGTCGTAGAGTAAGATTTAGGGATATCCTTGATCTGTAGTTTTTGTTTTCGTATATTTTATTCAATATTGTTATATTTTATTGTTATCTTTTCGTTATTCTTTTTTTCTCCGTGGGGGGGTGGTGTGGCGTGTGAGCACCAGCCTTTACATATTAGTTAAATAAGATTTAGAGTGTGTAGACATAGCTTTACTTAGCCGTCAAGTTGTCGGCTTGTTTATCCCACATTGTGATTGGCTGCCGCACTAATACAAGCCGCCAACCTGCGGCAACTAGACTTTAATACTTTTATGAATGTTTTCGTTCTCTTCCTCTCTCGGTCAGCAACCAGCAAGTCGGTTCGCTCCGCAACCGTAAAATCATATAGTATATATTTAATGTAACATAGATCAGTAAATTACGCAGTGATATCAATACAAAACAAATGGACTTTTATTGACCAACGTCAACTCCAAAATCTGTTTATTTTGTTTTAGCATGCCTACTGATTATAAAAGAAAGACGAATAGGACGTTATGGTTATTTTAACTACTTTAGGAGTTGATTAACTGTATTAGACCTGTAATTACCTACTTAACTGATATATCATTACAAAATATGAATAAAAAAAGTTGTTTCGTACTTGAAAAGTTTTATTTTAATAAATACTGTTAAATAATATCATTATTTTTATTTTAAGTTCTTAATACTTCTATAAAATCACATGTTTCAACTCTCCTCGACCCCTGTTTCATCTTACCTCGGTATGAGGAGAGTTGAAACAAGTTGACTTGTTACGGTTAAATCGATTTTTCACCACAATATTTAACGCTTACAATTACTTTATGTAAGTCATTCGCAAGTGTAAAGAATGACCTATCGATTGGTACTAATATCATACGATTTCTGTCAATAGTATTTGGTGTATGAAACAAAATGTCAAAATTGTTTCAACTCCCCTCGGTCTCCCCTACATGAGTGTGAAATAATTTAATAAAATATTCTAATAGGCTAAAGTACAACATCCAGCTTATACCTTCGCCACTGACCAGGGAACAACTGATCGACAGTGACCGAGGTGCAACACTACACCAACTTCAACAAAACGATGGATTTGAAATAGTTTTGAGGTTACTCATCTCGTAAGTTTTTTATTGTTTGGACACTTGTTAAATCAAAGAAAAAGTAATTGACTTTCATAAAACGTTTAAAACTATGATACTTCAAAATATATTAGAAATACTTACTTTTTCGCCAAAAAAAAGTTTTCGTCGTCGAACATCCAAGTGCTGCCGTGCTATTCTGTAACAAAACTCGCATCTCACTTCGCAAGTCACTTCGATTTCATCTGTCAAAATGTATGAAAAATGTATGAAAAATTGCTCTATTTGACAGTTGAATTCGAAGTGACTTGCGAAGTGAGGTGCGAGATTCGTTACAGAATCAACGTACAGCAGTCACTGTACAAAAACGCCACAATGTCAGTCCGCCTCCAGAGGGCCTAGACAAGATGACATTTGACAATCGCTGACGCTATCGCTAAATGAAAAATGTATGGGATTTGACATTAACTATCGAAAGTCGTTCGATGTCTTATGTCAAATCCCATACATTTTACGCTAAGCGATAGCGATAGCGATTATCCAATGGCATCTTGTCTAGGCCCTCAGGACCAGAACTCGTAACCAATACAACTTGGGCGAGGTGGGAGACAGGACGATGTTATTTCGCCAAAACTATTCACAGCCGCGTTGGAGGATGTGTTTAAGCTTTTGGACTGGAGAGGCCTTGGCATCAACATAAACGGCGAGTACATGACTCACCTTCGTTTTGCTGATGATATCGTAGTCATGGCTAAAAACCTGAAAGACTTAGGCACAATGCTCGACGACCTCTGTAGAGTCTCCCAACAAGTGTGTCTTAAAATGAACATGGACAAGACGAAAATTATGTCGTGTCGTACCATTCCCACTCCTGTAAAGGTCGGAACCTCTACACTGGAAGTTGTCAATCAATGGATCTAACTCAGCTGGACAGCCTTCGGAAAGCTTCGCAGCATATTCTCGGCTCAACTACCGCAGTGTCTCAAGACGAAAGTCTTTAATTCGTCTGTGTTGCCAGTGATGACTTACGGAACCGAGACGTGCATGACCAGTTACAATGGGCCTCATAAAAAGGCTCAGTGCAGTGTCACCCAAAGGGCCAGTGCCGTCTTAAGTCTATTCTGCGCTGGGGTGCGGGGCTCAGCCTGCGCCCTCGTTTTCTTTTACACTGCAGCGTGGCACGCGACTGACGACACACTGCAGTATAAAAGGGGTCATAGTCAACCAAGAAAACACAGTACACGTAATTTTGATAATTTATTTTAATCTCTCCAATCGAGACATAATGTCAATTTTCTGGAATTAACACTCTAGAAAAGGTACCTACCTAACTACTTCTCAAAAAAGTGAAGATTTTTCGATGAACATTGTAAAAATTATACTTATATTTTAACATGAAAAAGAACATGATGCAAAAACAAAGAAAAGAAGTAACCAAGCTGAGAAATCAATAGAATTATGAGTTAATTACAATTAACATGCAGTGATTGTAATGGCGAAAAACTCCAGCAATCTAACTCTCGTTTATATTATTATTAATAAACAATCATGACTCTCTCTCATAAACAAATACATAAATTTGTTCACCAACCCAGGATTCGAACCAGGCAGGACCCTTCATTTCGAACGAAATGAAAGTAGCTTCGGACGCCCCTCCAGCCTACCGCATGGACCGACGAACAGGTAGTCGGTAGGCGCCTAGGTATTAGTTGGATGAGGATGATGGTCGAGAACTGCGTGCTGTCGTTTGGAGAAACCTATGTCCGGGAGTGGGTGATTGGTGGCTAACGATGATAATGATTGTAATGTAAAAATAAAATTGACTTACCTTGATATTTTTTCTCTTATTTATGACGAAGCGTGCGGTGCACCACACCCCTTGCACCGCCGGGTAAAGACGGCCCTGGCTGACATAGCCCAAAGAATGGCAGTGGGCAGGCAGGCCGCATTGCAAGGAAGACTTTGGGGCGGAAAAGTCCTCGAGTGGCGGCCGCGTACCGAGAGACGCAGCGTTATTTGTGTAGTAATGCGGTATGACAAGCGCCGAAAGCGTAATAAACGTAAAACAATGATTATTGTTGATGACTATTTTTTTATATTTAATTTTGCGCATACGTATTTGTCGTAATAAGTATAAAACTGTGCAATGGCGTTAAGTTCAATGAAATATCTAAATATTCAGCGCTCGGCAGGCCCCCCGGGCGCTCCGCGCCAGGTTGCACTGCACCTCTTGCACCCCCGGGTAAAGACGGCCCTGCAAAGGGCAATGGAGAGGGCTATGCTTGGTGTTTATCTGCGTGATCGAATCAGAAATGATGAGATACGCAGGAGAACTGAGGTCGCTGACATAGCCCAAAGAATTGCGAATCTTAAGTGGCAGTGGTCAAATTGCAAGGAGGAGTGGACTGACGGCCGTTGGGGCGGAAAGGTCCTCGAGTGGCGGCCGCGTACCGGGAGACGCAGCGTTGGTAGGCCCCCCATATTGTGGACCGATGATCTTGTGAGGGCAGCGCAGGATCGATCGGTTTGGAGATCCTTGGGGGAGGCCTATGCTTAGCAGTGGGCGTCTTTCAGCTAATATGAGATGATGATGATGATAAATCTTAATACGCCGAGTACATCCGGTCAAAAACTAAAATAAAAATGAAATCATTAAAATATTATTTAATTACAATGACATGTTTTAAACTTCATATTATTATATAAGAATATTGCTTCCAGATAATTTCGGACATTGTAATAAATACTTTATTTTTAATATTTATGTAAACTGTCACCTTTTTGCCGCGTCTTTGGCACTGCCGGTGAAACGCAGCGAGCAAAAAGTCGCGTCAAAGTTTGAGAGTTCACCATTGTCCTTGGACATTAGACAGTTGTTTTTCCACCGGCAAAGTGTGTTTGCAGAATCAAAGAAATTACCTTAGACATGGCACTTATGAGCGTTCGTTCCCCTTGCCTTCTCTGTTATTTTTTTTTGTTGGCTTCTCCCTATGAAGAGAAGGCAAAGGGAACTCATGCATGCCCATACAGCCATGTCTTCAATACTTCTTTATTTCATCTTATATTGCATTGAAATGCTGGTGTTACACATTTCAATGCCTCTTAGGAGTATTTGATGTGAAACATATGATGACAGTCTCTATATGATGCTAATTGATGAGGTGGATCACCACAAAAAGTTCTCATCGTCTTTCATACCATTATCAGTTTTATTCTAATAATATTTAGTTGTTACGTCAACACAAACACTTGTTTAATAAAACTACACCACTTTTATAACCAGAGGTCGGAATTAGGTAGAGTTATTTATGTACTCACACTGATTTCATACAGCGAAAGAATATAGTTGATATGCCTCAAAGCCCGAGATTTTATTTTAAAGAGCAGAGAAATCCCGTGATTTATTAACCAAGCCTTAACAATCGAAAAAAAAGAGATTTTCTGTCAAGAGAAAAGTGTCAGGAGTGTTTGGCGGATTTTTGTGGCGTCAGTCAAGATTTTTATTACGATAATTAAAAATTGTGTCCGAGGGAACATTGAGTTATAAAAGTGGTGTAGATAAAAGCGGCGTAGTTTTATTATTCAAGTGTTTGTGTTGACGTGCAACAAAAAGATTATTAGAATAAAAGTGATTATGGTGTGAAATACGGTGAGAACTTTTTTGTGGTTATCCACCTTATCAAGTAGCACATAAACTAACTGTCATCATATATTTCGTGTCAAATACTCCCAAGAAGCAGTGAAATGTGTTACGCCAGCATTTGAATGCAATAAAAGAAGAAATAAAGAAATACTTAAGATATGGCTGTATGGGCATTAGTTCCCTTTGCCTTCCCTCTATAGGGAGAATTGACAAAAAAAAGAGAAGAGTGTCAATGTCAAGCAAATGTCAATGTCAAATTCCTTTATTTGTTCAGTTGATGATTTGTTCAGAATAGAATATTTATAAGAAAATAAAAATTTGCACCGCCTGCAAGCTATATTTGATTATTGTATTAACGACAACTTTAGAAAATACATTCCAGTTATGTCTCATCAAACAGGAATTCATGGTATGGCTTTCTAAATAGTTATTATTATGTACAGTTATCATTTCACACCCACCCACGCCCAATAATTTGCTTCTAAACTATTTATAATCCTATTAGAATACTAATAATAACTAGATACGCATTATCTTAGTATACTTACACAAATATTTTAACTAATCAGGATATAAAAAATATTGTAAATTCTAAGGAGTCTTGCTGATCACAAACATAAACCATAACAAAAAGATCACTAAATGAAACAATAAAAATAGTGATAATTATTTCAATATCATTCTCCTAAAATATAATATCACGACTGTTACCATTTCACATTACTTATTCAAACTAAAACGGTGAAGTAGCCAATTTTGACTTATTGTACATTAAAATTTATTGCTAGATCTAGAGTTGGTACCTATATTTTATGAATGTCAATAGTTCTTTATTTAATCCATTTTATCACTCGAACTTTTACTTAACTTTTTGAGTACAGCTATATTATATTATATTACAGCTAATATTAATAGGTATTTAATGTACTGAATAAGTGCCTATTGAATCTGCATATAAGTTCTTAACATTACATAATAATATGGAGTGCTATAAAATCGTCATTAAGATTACTATCAATAAAAGCTTTCATAGATTATATCTGAATATTCTGATATAAATTTTATATATTCTAGCCAGTGGCTTACATCTACTTAATATATTAACCTTCTGTGCTCTTTCTCATTTCCTGAATAATGATTGGAATTGATTTATAATTCAATGGTTCATAATCATCATAAACCCTCTTCTGTGACTTGATAGATTATGTATTGTAGAGTCATATTTTTAATCACCAAATTATGTACAAATTATACATACCTACATATTAAGATATCAGGACTAAGTATATCTACTTTTAGTAGACCATTTCCAGCCTGCCAGTAAATCCAAAAAATATAGCTTCTCAACAATAGAATTTATTTTTTAAAATTGTCTTTTTACAGCTAATTCGGAGCTCAAAAAATATATTGGAAAGTGTCGAGATGGAAAACTTCGTGTTATGAAAGTTAGCATTGAAAATGGTATGTAAGTGGCTGATGGTTCTTTAAGTTTATTTTAGATATCCATCTAATAGTTGTTTGATTGTGCATTCAGCTACCAAGAACTTATCAAAACTAAATAAATTTTATCTAGTCTTTCTGGAGGTACAGTCAACAGAACATGAACCCTAACAGTTTGACTTTGAGACCACCATTACTCCGTTCATAATAGAGGTGGCTTTCATAGTGCAACTGTTACAATTGATGCTCTGTTGTCTGTACAGTATAATTATGATGTTAATAATATTCATTTATTACAATACATTTTAGAACAACTTACAATAGCAAAACATCATTCAACAAAGGGCAATTGGGAACAAGACTTTGACAAATATGTGCCTCCATTAATTGTAGAAGACCAGCCATGTTACATTTTGTACAGGTAAATAAATGCAAAAGAATCAATGAAATAGTATGATTCTGTTTGAATAAGAGTTAAGAAAATTTATATTCCCTGAAAAAAAATAATTTTTAACATTATTACAAATGTTTGCAAAATATATTTACTTAAAAAATATTTTAGCTAAAAATTACCTAC
Source organism: Nymphula nitidulata (assembly GCA_947347705.1). Taxonomy (NCBI): domain Eukaryota; kingdom Metazoa; phylum Arthropoda; class Insecta; order Lepidoptera; family Crambidae; genus Nymphula; species Nymphula nitidulata. Next base: position 7,230,476 of record OX374622.1, read on the forward strand.
GTGTTTTCGCCCAAGAATTTAAAAAAAACTATTTTAGATATTTTCCTAAGTAGATAGCTTGTATAGTTCCTTTGCTATTGATTTTACTGGTATTGACTATAATAATAATAATAATAACTATAGGTATTGACTATATTTATAATCAAATAACAAAATGAGATATTAATCATGAAGCATTCCCAGTGCACATCTGGCACTTAAGTCTTGTCTCTTATATTTTTAAGGTTCAATTTCCTATCCCTTTTTATGTTCAGCATATTCCTATTCGTCCCAATTTGCCAGATTTTTTTATATGTAATTTTACATGAATTTTTCACTTCCACTGTAACCATAATATCTTGTCTTTCAGGTTAGACTCTACAAACTCCTTAGGCCACGATTGGCTGCTCCTCAGTTGGTCTCCTGACAGTGCGCCAGTCAGACAAAAGATGTTATATGCATCAACTAAAGCCACACTTAAGCAAGAATTTGGATCTGCTCATATTAAGGATGAAATGCATGCTACCATGCAGGTTATTCCCCTTTATTTATTTTGTAATATTCATTTGTAATAAATTAATTACACTAATTTGTTAATTATGCAACTTTAATGGTAATAGCTATTGCTATTACCACAAGTAATGCTTGCAGCTAACTTCTAGATCGGTCTGAAAACGAGTCGATTCACTGTGTACTGTCAAAATATAAAACGGCGGAACAACGCAGTGGATGGTAACTGCGGGCAGTTGCGCAATTCTGCGCGATGCAACTTCAGAGCGAAGTTCCATCGTGCAGTATTTGGTGCTAGCTCTTTGTTTACTTCAAGTATAATTTATTGTTCCATTGCTGCTTTACTTTACCGTCATTGCGGTATCTCTTAATTAACTTTAAATTAAGCCCTCCACAGAGAGGAAAGGAGCTTGGTAGTATGGTGGTTTGAGTGCTCTGGTTTCCCGATCGATCCTGGGATTGGTCAATCAAAAATTTCCTATCTCGTCTTCCTCCGTGCTTCAGAAGGCATGTTAAGCCAATGGTCCAGGTTGTTAATGTAACCACTCTAACCCACCAATCTGCATTAAACCAGCGTGGTGTTGTTATGGCCCAAACGCCTCATGTGTTTCTCCCATGTAGGAGGGCCTGTGCCCTGTATATAGGCTGGTGATGATACTAAGAGGGAGATGGGTAACATGTAATCAAAATGGTATCTCACGAGTTTTAACAAGCTTTCTTGCATAAACGAAGTTGTGCAATACTTGCTAACCAACGCTGCATCTTCGCAGGTCTCCACTAGAGAACCATTTGTCATTACCACCCACCTTAATTCACACCAATATATCTTAACACATAATATTTATTTTCAGGATGAAGTATGCTTAAGAGGTTACAAGGCACATTTAAGTGGAGTCAGTGCTCCGGCGCCGCTAACTGACAGAGAGGAGGCTTTGAAGGAGTTGCAGCAGACGGAACCTAACACCAATTATAGCACTGATTCAAGGTAAGAATGAAGGTTGCGCGTACGGGAGTACTGCCAGTACTGCAATTTTTCTAAGCTTTGTTATTTCTGCTTAGTAGCATGGATGTGACCAAAAAACTACACATTTGTACACAGCATAGTAGACTATTTTTTTTTATTATTATTAAAATTAACAATTAAGCTGAACCTAGTTGAAAATAAGATACTAGTAATAATATATGCATAATTGATTTTACTGACAAGGCACATGAACTGAAACAGTTGCACTAATCAAAGCCGCCTCTATTACGGTAGACAGATGGCGCTGCTGTCTAGTAAACACTGTGTTTTAATAGCTCTGTATAAAATATTTGTAAATAATTCAAAAAGGAATCTTTAATGCTTTGAAAAGTAATAAATACGCTTATTATCGTACAAATTACAAGTGTTATCGTTATACGAAATAGTGTTCTCATATTTACTGAAATATCTTAAAAAAATTACACAAGAAAGGATGCAGTGTTGATAGTAAATCAGTGACAAAAATATAAACAAAACGAATAAATACTCAAAACAACTTACCATAATAATATAAGCAGTGAGTATAAAGTGACATTACATTGAAATGTAAAATAATATTTATAAAGAAATCGTTCAGATATCAAATTAAATGTAGATCAATTCAGTGCGTTTCGGGTAGTTATGAATACGGAAACACAATCATAGCTACACATACAAAGATTTGAAACTGTACTCAACCAGTAGCTTATTACATCAACTCAGTTAATAGTGACACGGCCGAGCGCGTAATATACTCGCCTCTGAATCTCTAAGACCCGTGTTCGATTCCCAGAAGTCAATATCTCTTTTATTTGATAAAATTATTATTCTTTATTATTATGAATTTTTTAGAGAATATTACTTTTCGTCGCACCCGTACCCGATCAGAAACGACTGTCACACAAAATGAAAGCGAAATAACAATTAACGCTTTAGAAGAGACGACGACTAGCTTACCTGACATATCTATTGACAATTTAGAAACGCAAAATGAGGAAATAAAAAAATTAAAAGATCACATAGACATAATTACACTACAACTAAATGGGGCACATGAGGAAATAGAATCACTTACCCTGGAAAATATTGAGCTAAAAAAATTAAATGACAAATTAATGAAAAGGAATGATCTCTACAAAAAAATAACTGAAAGTCCTTTAAAAAAGCTTTCTAAAAATAAAATTTCACCTAAGAAAAATACACAAATTTCTAACAAAGAAACACAAACTGACACAGTTCAAAATAAAGAGAGGAACAAATATGAGGGATCACATAAAAAACAATTCCCGATTCCGACAAATTTAACCAAGCGGCGAGTCAATAAAGAAAAATTATCAAAAATATCGATACTTAGTACAAATAAAAACACAGACATCCTGACTATAGCAGAGAGTAAATTTGTACAATCAAAAGTATGTCATTACTTGTTACCAAATCGCAACATGAGACAACTTATTACTTCGATAGATACAAAATTGACTGACTATACATCGAATGACTACTGTATAATATTAATAGGAGAAGATGACTTTAAAACTACCAACGACTACTTTACCTTAATAATTGATATTAGAGAAACATTGCAGAAAATTTCGCACACGAATATTATATTGTGTTTGCCAACCTTTAAGTGTGATCGATATTCATCAATGTTTAACTCCAGAATAGAAACTTTTAATAATCTGCTGTATCTTGACGTATTAACACATGAACATGCCTATATAATTGACTCAAACAAACATTTATCATACCAATTTGACATGTTTAATAAAATTACTGGACAATTAAATAATTTTGGCATGCAAACAATTTTTAAGGATATTAGTAGTTTAATTAATGACATTGAAAAATATCAAGTAGAAGACAAAATAAAATTTCACCAAAATAACGACGAGTTTTTTCTCGTTTAGCAACTTAAATGTACTGCACCAAAACATAGCCGGTGTAATAAATAAATCGGATCTCCTATCTATTTACTTAGAAAATATGAACCAAGAAGGACAATGCGTCGATGTATTATGCATTACAGAGCATTTCATAATGGCTGGTTATGAAAATCAACTACATATCCCAAACTACATCCTGGCTGCATGCTTCAGCAGGAAAAATTCAAAAAGAGGCGGAGCTTGTATTCTAGTTAGAAATGGACACAAGTGGAGAGAATTACCGGAAATAGCGAAATGTTCAATAACTAACATATTTGAGTGTTGTGCAATTGAACTTTTAAACTACAAATTAATTATTTTATGTATTTATAGAGTTCCAAAAGTAGTAAATTTAAATAAGTTCTTTCCTAATTTAGAGAAATTATTGTTGCAAATATGTAAAAACAAGTATAATAATATTATTTTGGCTGGAGATTTTAACATAGACATTATGAAAAATAATAATGTGTCACTAGAGTTTCAATGTTTATTGCTAAATTATAATCTAAAATTAGCCATCAAACAGCCAACTAGAATTGTAAGCCAGACATGCATTGATAATTTTGCACATAATTTTAGGAAAGTATGTAAGACTGAAGTGATTGATTTAGGTCTCTCTGATCATACTGCGCAATTGATACAATGTCCCGTGAGGGCAATACCACTTCTTAAATATTGGCGTAAAAAACAAAGAGACTACAGCAATGAAAATATATGCAAATTTAAAGACTGTATCAAAAGTCTAAAATTCACTGAAATTTATGAAACTAAAGACTGTAACAGTGCTTTTAATCATTTCATGGAACATTTAATATGCTTTTATGATTTATGCTTTCCGTTTTATTTTACTAAAATACCAATTATAACTAAACAAAAATGGATTTCACATGGAATAAAAAGCTGTAGCTGTAAAAAGAGACAACTTTTATGGCTTTTTAGACACAATCCAACCGAACATAATAAATGTAAATATTTACAATATTCAAAAAAGCTTAAAAAAATTATTAAACTCACAAAACGTTCACAGAATAATTACAAAATTAAAATGTCAGATAACAAAGCTAAAACTACATGGCAAATAATAAATAAATCAAATACAAACATATCAAAAAATGAAATATCACAGATCTTAGTGGATAACAAAGTTATAAGTAAACCACAAGAGATAGCCAATACTTTTAATGATTTTTTTATAGATAAAATTAAACCTGTTCCAAATTTCAATTTAAACAAAACTTCACTTTTAATATCAAAACTAAATTCTATGTTCATGGTACCTTGTTCGCCATTTGATGTTAGAAAAATAATAAAAAATCTTAAAAAAACAAATGCTGTAGGATACGACGGTATTTCAACAAAAATAATTAAAACCATATGCGATGAAATCTCAGTGCATCTTAGTCATATTATAAATTTGAGCATATCAACTGGCGTTTTCCCCGAACGCCTAAAAATCTCAGTGGTCAAACCTTTGTACAAAAAAGGAAGTAATAGACTACTGGAAAATTTTAGACCCATTACATTAATACCTGTGATATCAAAAATCTTTGAAAAATATATTTATAATGAACTATATTCCTACCTAGAAAAAAATCACATATTATGTAACGAACAAAAAGGTTTTCGTCAAAATAAAACTATTAATATGACAATATATGACTTCTTGAAAAATGTTATGTTTAATGTTGATAAAAGAAACCCTATCTGTGCTGTGTACTGCGATATGACCCAAGCTTTTGACTACGTTGATCACAATATTCTTATTAGTAAATTAGACCGATATGGCATTAGAGGAAATATACAAAAGTTAATACATTGTTATCTAACAAACCGCATACAATACACAACTATTTCAAGAATCAATATTGTAACAAAAACTGAAAACGCGTATTATTCAAATAAACGGATTGTTAAATATGGAGTACCTCAGGGAAGCGTGCTGGGCCCTTTATTATTTATAATATATATTAATGACTTGCCTGTTTCTATAGACCACCCCATGACTCTGTTTGCCGACGACAGTACAGTAACTGTAGCATGTAAGGACCCAAAAATGTACGAATCTGACATTACCAAATCTTTGACATTGATAATGACATGGTTAAATAATAATAATTTAAAAATAAATTTAAAAAAGACTCAGATAATGCAATTTCATCAACGACAATTGATTACTAAATTTAAGGACCTTAATGGGGTTATAAGCGAAGTTGACGTTACTAAATTTCTTGGACTACAAATAGACAGTAAACTAAACTGGAAAGCACATATTGACTATATATCAAAAAAAATTAGCAGTTCTGCATATGCTCTTTTTAAAATAGCACCGATATTAAATACTGATGGGTTACTTACCGCTTATCATGGTATGGTAGCATCAGTTTTAAGATATGGCATTGTATTCTGGGGCAACTCCACAGACAAAGATATAGCATTTAAAATGCAAAAACGTTGTATTAGAGCCATGTTTGGTTTACAAACAACTGATAGTTGCAGACCTTATTTTATAAAACATAGACTACTTTCACTTCCGTCTCTTTACATTTTTGAGGTGCTCATGTTTGTAAAAAAGAACCCTCATTTGTTTCCCTTACTTTCGGATTACGTTATTAGAAATAGACGTGACATATATAAGCTACGGACACAAACGGCTAAAACAGTACTTATGAGGAAAAGTATTTATTGTATTGGACCAAAATTATATAATAAAATTCCTGTGACATTCAAAGATCTGAATTTTAATACTTTTAAGAAAAAAGTCAAAGAGCTCCTTATTGACAAATGTTATTATAATATTAACAACTTTTTTAATGACAAATTTTAATTATTGTAATATTTGTTTTTAATTATTGTTTTACCTGTTTGTTATACTGTTGACTTTGCCTTATGATTATATATTGTATAATACTATAATAATTTATCATTTTGATTTTTTCTATTGACTGTTTTAAGCATGCTTAATTTATACAACTGAATTTTTTATTATTTTGACATATTATTACTATTTCAATTCTATTTCAAATTTTTTCAACAATTTTATTTAAAGAATATTTAAGTGCTAATATCATAATTTGTACGCCTAATTAGGCAGGACATGGTGAACCATATTTTATTCATGTACCATCCATGTAAACCGACACATGTTTCATGCAAATAAATATCTTTTATCTTTTATCTTTATCTTTTATTACGAATACAATAAGGTCGGGCAGTCTCAAGGTCGAACTGTTATACTTCAAATCAAATCAAATCAAATTATTTATTGCATGTCACATTACATAAATATGAGGTGGTACATTAGAAAAGGTTTACATGTGACGCCCTGCTAGGGCATAGCAATTAATGTAGTGCCAGAGGTGTAAATTACTTACATACTTACATAAATTTTACATTTTCTAACAAATTAATTACAAGTTATGAACATACATAATACTAGAAATAAATTTTACAAATATTACTTGATGTGCTGTCGACTGTACTTTTATGGTAAATCACCTCACAATTCCCAGCTTCAACTTTAAAATAATAATGATACTTACAAATTTCATACACACACACAATTACATACACGCAGGCGCACATACACACGCACGCACGCACATATACACACACACGCACGCGCACATACACACGCATACACGCACGCGCACATACACACGCACGCGCACATACACACGCACGCGCACATACACACGCACGCGCACATACACACGCACGCGCACATACACACGCACGCGCACACACTCGCACACGCACGCGCACACACTCGCACACACACACGCACGCGCGCACACACGCACATACACAAACACTAGCACGCACACACACACGCATACACACACACACACACACACGCGCATACACACACACACACACACGCATACACACACACACACATACACATCATTGATATGCAACCCTTGCTTCCTTGCCATAATTTTATAGTATTATTTCATTATCCAAATCTCTTATTTTATATTGTCCTACATTGTGATTATAATTTTATACTCCCTAGTAATAAACTTAGAATCCGTAATTGACTTATGTTTTGCGTATTTATCTTACTAAAAGAGTATTAGCACTGAAAGCTGTGGATTTTTGTAACATAAATAAACAATATCTTTGTTTAAGGGAGAAACTCTTTTGAATTAGAGAAGCCTAGGAGTTGAACTTAAACAGCCTCATTAATAAAAATTTTACTCCTTGGATCATCATCGGGATAGCTATTCCATGTTTTGTCTTGTTCTTACACATGTCGAATGTCACATATAAAAATATGACAAAACATAGATTCTGTGGATCATTCAAGGAGAGATTTTTTGTTACTAAAGTTAATAGGAAATAAAGTGCACATGACCATATACATATATTTCTATTGCAAGTCATTACCTACATCCTAAATGTGTAGATTTTAACAATAAGATCTATGGTATTTTTTGTGACACATATAATTGATATAAATAATATTAACTGTACGAAGCCATGCAGTGCTGTTTAGGTTCCAGGACCTTAAACGAAAACTCTTTGTGTGTTTCTCCAGTGTTGGCAGGCCGTTGCCCAGCACTGGGACGTATTGTTGATGATGACTGTTAAGAAAATATCTATGTAATTTTATGAATTTCAGACAATCAACCATGGGTGGAGTAGCGTTTCCAATAACAGAAGCAGCGGAACAGGGTATATTCGATCTCAAACGCGGTTCCTACAATTATTTACAATTTAAAGTAGGTAAGTATTTAATTATTAATTCACTGAGTTAATAGAATTATAAATTATGTCCCAACAGGCTGATTCCACAATACTTTCTTTTTCCATAAACCAACTGCTACTTTGCCAATTATTCTATGGATAAATGTTATCTGATAATTGAAAAATCGGCGCTTAATTTAGTAAAAGGAAATTGATTTTTGACCTCGATTAACGTTACAATACAATGTATGTTTGTTTGTATCATCATCCCTATTATAAGCTATCATTTAATAATTTTATATCAGATATATGTAACAATTATGTTAGACAGTGCTTGATGTCGAAAGTCATCGACCAGTGTGTGTTGTCTGTGATGACATACAGCTGTGAAATGTGGTGCTTACTAAGGGCCTTCTGTGCAAGTTCGTAGTCGCACAACGAGCTATGGAACAACCTATGTTAGGTGTTTCTCTGCAGGATAGAATCAGAAATTATGACATTCGTGAGAAAACCAAAGTGCATTAGAGAACAAAGCTCATAGGATTAGTAAGTTGAAGTGGCAGTCGGCATGGTACATAGCAGGCAGAACAAACATAACAAACACAATTTTGTAGTTATTGTAATATTTTTTTTTTTATTTAAACCAATGTAATGTAACAAAATAAATGAATTTTGAAAAGAGACGCGTGCTGTAAAAACATTGACACCAAAAAGTTTTTCTTTTGTTTCACAAATACTTTAATATTTCAATTGACTCTTTAACTATTATGGTTAAAAAAAGAAAAATTTATAGCAATTTACTTGGATCCTTACAATAATATAATGTCAAACTACCTTGACAGTCAAACAAACCGTTGCTAAGCTCTCAAAACTTCTTTTTTTTCCAACCTTTTTAAAAATGTGCTTCAACAATTTAAGCACATCTAACTTATACAGGATGGTGCCGCCAATACGACAATAAATTAAAACATGGGCTATATTAGTTCATATAGAAATGGTGTCCCTCTTTAAAAAACATCATTTTCATTCATTTAATTAATTTTCGTTCTGTTTCAATACTCGCTAACGATTCTTCAAGTTACTTATCAGATCCACTCGTATTAATTGTAATTTCAATGTAACAACCTTTCGTTAAACCGTTTTTGACAATAAGGAAGAAGCTAATTGGCAATTATTATAGAGTTTCATAAATAATATTTGTATTTACAGAAATAACAATAGTAACAGAAAAACAAAAGGGATGAATTTGCTTTTACGAAAATCGTTTTAAATGACGCAGAAAAACTCCTTTTGTTTCCATTTTGAAGTTCCAATCAATATGTATATCTTTTACAATTTACAATGTTCATATTCCAGATTTAGAAGAAGAAAAAATCCACTTATCAAAAGCTGGTCAGATAACCCTTGCGGAACTCCCAGCGCAAGTGCCGACCGACCAGGCGAGGTACCACATCTATATCTTCAAGCACTCACACGAAGGGGATTACATGGAGAGTTTTGGTATGAAAATTTATTTTATTATTATAACTACATAAAATAACATGTTCATAGTGGGTATCAAACAACAACTCTTAACACATCCAAGCCCGATAAACGAGACACAATTAAATTTTAATTGTTATGACAACTTAAGTTGCCGTCTAAGCATAGAAGGATTAAGCAGTGTCGTATAATTGAGCTAAACATAAAAATGTCAATTGCCTAGACTAGACTGAACCTAGTTCCAAAACTAATAATGAAAAATTTAAACTTTTAATAATTTATTTACTAAACAGTGTTTCATCAGAATTTTTATACATACAATACAAATTAGCATTACATATACATGAGCCAATTAAAGAAACACATTGCGCTTATAATGAATTTTATAACACATTTGCTCATAAAGTCTCTTATTTCACCAATTTCAATATCGTAATGTATCTCATTACGCACTTGTGCGGTAATGTAGTGTAAAACGCACGGTTAATCAAGATGCACTGTTATTAATCTGTTGCTCCGTCTAAAAACGAACGGTACTTTTTTAAATCTTAGCAAAGAGTTTCTATGGCAGAAAGCGGTCAACATTATTTTTTGAATAAAATTAACTTTGGGAGACAAAATATAATAAATAAACATTTAATTCTTTAATTTAAATAATTTTATTAATAAATAACAACTATTTATCTGTACTTAACAAAAACACAAAAATATTAATTTACTTTATTAGTAATACTGGCTGTTTTTTGTGCCTTTGCCTAAAAAAAGCGCTGATGCGCGCGCATCGCTAATTAATGAACAAGTAAAAAAATTTCCGCGCGCTTTTTCTTTTCGTTAAATTACTTTTATTTAAAAATGTCGTCAGGAGTGATAAATTTATAATTCGATACCGCCAGAAGTCTCAGAGGTAGCGAAAAAGGCTACTCTAAGCCTCTTGCCCGAAAAATCGACCGATACATACTTACAAGCGTATCAAAATTTGGAAAACAAGCAATGATGCAAATTTATTTTCAGAAAGTGTGTTTTAGCCTATTTCATTGAACTTTCTCAAAAATATAAGTCAAGCTCATTGTGGTGCTACTATTCAATGCTAAAAAATCAATAAATTTTACAAATTGTTTAATTTTTTAAAACAGGTGATTAAAGATTTATTCATTCGAAAAAAGTTTTTAAAGTAGATAGTTGCATAATTTCACATACTACAATTAAAAATATAAATACTTACAAAATAATTATAAAGAAGAGCAACAGTTGGCATTTTCCTTGTTTTTACTCAGATATATTTATGATTTCCATCCATCGTTTGTTTCAGTGTTCATCTACTCAATGCCGGGATACAGCTGTAGTATAAAGGAGAGAATGATGTATTCCAGCTGCAAGGGGCAGTTCCTAGACATTATAGAAAGAATGGGCATTGACGTAGCAAAACGGGTAAGTTGTTGCTTCTTTCTGGATGTCAAGGATGCCAAATATGAGTATGTTCATTGTTAGAAATCTCGTCAGCTCAAAATTCTTTTTATAAGTGAAGTTTTGCTACCTTTTCTAATGTTGTTTTGTTCGTATTGTGGAAGCTCTTGTATTGTTCGGTCTTCTTCAAATATTTGTTGTTAAACAACTGTTTATTCCTCTCACGTTGTGATTACCTAGCTTAAGATCCATTAGCAAGCTCTAAGATTCCAAACAAGTCACATTTTAATATCTCAATTTGTCATCCTGAGGCCTAAGATGAAATGCCGTCCATGCCCAGTAATTACACTGGCTACCTTTCCCTTCAATCCGAAACACAGCGAACTGTGTCACGGCTGAAATAAGAAAGGCGGTGGTACCTACCCAGACGACCCTGCATACGGGCCTACCACCTAGTGAAGACGGACCTACTCACAATAGATATTTAATTTGATATAATTTAAAATAATGTTTCAGAGTCCAAAATACCCGTCATCACTCATAAAGTTAGAGCATAATGATCATGCGCGCTCTGCCTATAGTCATTTTACGCTATTTTTTTTTATTAATTATACATAATCATTATATTTTATACAAAAATAACTGTACGATAAAATGGTGCTCATGAGCTTGCACAAGTGCCATACAATCTTTACTATCTCCACTGAAGCATTTATTGTTAAAAATAGCTATTAGTCAACTGTTTTTCGAAAAATCCTTATAACTATTTAGATTAGCTTGACATGCTTGTTTAAGAAAAATCTTATTAGAATCGGTTTGTTCGTTTCCAATATTTTCGTACGACGTTAACGATCTTATTTGTTAAACCATTCAATCATCATCCAAGAAGCACATTTTAAGTTTGCTTTGCTATTTCTATTTGGGAAAAATCATAATTTATTATTATCTCCCTCTTGCACTCTATTTTGACTAGTATTTAAAGAAATGTGCATTCAAACCAGCCCCAGATTTCCTGAACGTCAATAATTCGTTTAACTTAGCCGAATACTTAATTATGCATGAAAACAATAAAATAGTTGGTATTTGTTTCTGTTTTAGCTTGAAATAGACGACGGCAAAGAGCTCACAGAAGAGTTCCTATATGACGAGATCCATCCCAAGAGGAACCTCCATAGGCCCGCTTTCGCCAAACCCAAAGGGCCCCCTAACAGAGGCGCGAAACGAATTACTAAGTCCCAAACAGCTCAATAAATAATAATTTTAGTGTAAGTGTTTAGACTCCGCAAACATTAGCCACTATATTGGATTTTAACCACAATAATTAAATTTAGTAATGACATTTACATTAAGGAACTTACGGAATGTGTTAAAGAAAGCTTTTAAAACAAATTCCGTAATTAAATTGTAAACTGACACACTATTGACTGTTATCATTTTTATTTCCTTATTGAAAGGAAATATGTCCTATACTTAGATGTAATGTACAGTCACCCACCAGCAAATCAAGTCCTTATGTCTTCCGTAATAGTGGCGGCTTTCGTAAATTGTGTGTGTAACCAAAACCAACCCTAATAGTTACTATACAAAACTCGTATTGTTGCCTCTACCTTGCGTTTATTGTCTATATCAAGTCATCTCCCTAAAATACTTTTGAAAAAAATCATTACCTACCCTCAACTACAAATTTTGTAGTGCTGCTGTATCTTTTAATTTACTTTCGAAAGACAGATAATACCGCTCGGTCTTATTAAGATATTTTATTTATTTAACAATTATTGTACAGACAACAACACATCAAATGTAACGGTTGCACTACGAAAGCCGCCTCTATTACGAACGCAGTAAGGGCGGTCTCAAGGTCAAACTGTTACGCTTGATATACTGTCGACTGTACACTGCAATAAAATAATGAAAAACACATCTGAGGAAAAATTGTACAAATCGCTTTTGACTTCGGATGATCCTCGGAATAGCTGTTCTGTTTTGTAACTTTTTTTACTGAATTTACATTTGACATAGTGTAAGAAATCAACCGCCTCTGTGTTCTAGTGATTGAGAGCATCCACGTCCGATCTTGAGGTCCGTGGTTCGATTCCTGTAGGTGCAGAAATTTTCTGCTCGGTTTGGTTACCACCAACCTAATCTTACCTAAGTCTGCCGTCATAACAATAATGTTCCATTGTTCTGTTCCGCCAGTTTGAAGTATTTACCATCAGCATGCTACCTCTGCTGTTGTATTTTGATGTGAAACTAATCAAAAACCCTTTAGTTACGTTTTTGTATTCCGAAGTATACAACTTTTAAAAGTTTCAGACAGAAATGTTTCAGTTGTCCAATAGTGTCCTGAACCAACCGAGGGCGTTTCTAGCGTTCCGGCTTTATTAATGATAATGGAATACCATTAGGCGTAAATCCGCCATTTGTAATTTTTTTTACAGTGCAATAAAGATTAAATAAATAAATAATAACTTTTTTTTTATCAAAACAGCAATGGTAACGGTATTGTATCGCTGCCCGTTCGTTAACGTAAATAAATTGGAGAATTGACCCTCAGGTAAGATGAAGGCCAAGAGTTGCCCCGTTAAAAATAAGAAAAAATAAACAAACACATAACGCGGATCAGCTAATCCTCAGATGATCCAGGGAGTACATTTTTTGTCAACTATGTTTTAAGTTAACTCCCTTGTATGATGTGTCGATCATAAGACCTTACTACAGTACAGACAGATTAGGGCTCTGTTTTTAAAGGCTACAAATCTTTAAAAAAGTTTGATTTTCCATATGCGTGAAGTAATATTATTAGTTACCATGTCATTTTCTATACAAGGTGGTGCCTGCAGGTGCCGGTGATTTATATTTCATGACATTTATATGAAATAATAAAATATTCCCTCCATTATTTCACAGAAAAGTCATGAAATTATCAAATGAATAAGATGTTTTTGAAAGTGACAAAACATTGTCCAAAATATAGCCCATGTTTTAATTTATTGTTGTTATGACAGCACCACCCTGTTTATAAGTCATGTGACTTGAGAAAGTAGACCCATCATTTATGTATATTATAAGCAAAGAGCGAATAGTAGCATTGTTTTTAAGTTATGTTGATACTAAAAAAAATATTTACCAAATGCATATTCTGGATATTATAAAATGATTTTAACTCAAATCCACATAGTGACGTCCAAACTGCTCAAGAAATTTGTATGAATTGGATAATTGGCCGTAATTTCAGTTATCGTAGTATTTTATAAATATATTATTGCTTTTATTAAAAATAGTTTCAAAAACTCATAATAAGAACTTTTAAATTGTGATTTTGCCACATTTTCTGAAACCAATGTTGCCATGAGTCATGTCAAATTAAAAGTAACACTGATATGGAGTCGCAAAGTTTTGTACAGTGACAGCACATGAAGTGTAACAGTTGCCCTACGAAAGCCACCTATTACGATCGCAGTAAGGGCGGTGTCAATGTCAAACTTTTGCGCTTGATGTGTTGTTGAATGTACACCAAACAGCTAACCTACAAGTTTATAATGCAATACGATTTATAAATCGATTTTTATGTGACTAAGATGTGAATGACGATAATGATAGTGTAATGTGTTAAAGTATCGGCATCATGTGATAAATATTGTTGTAATATTTAGTGATTTGAAGTGATTTTAAATGGATACCTATATTTGTTTTTACCAAAATATCCTACCTTTAAGTACCTACCTTTTTCTAACGGCGATATCATGAAATAATAATAAAGTAACAAAGTTAAAATTGGGTATATTTCTGAAAACACACTACATCTAAATTTAAGTACAGTATAAGTCATTCTCTCAATATTTATATGAAAAAGGTAGCAAGAATTTGATTAGACCTGTCAAATAAATTTAGATAACATAAAGAAACCATAGACAATTTCAGACGGTGTGTACTGAGTTCCTTCCTAAACGTTGCATTGTATCACGATCATTATGGTCGAATAATACACGATTCTACATGTCAAATTATACGACAGCCATCTTTTTTTTCACTCGTGTTGAGAGAACGGGTGCACTGAACTTAAATTTAGCTATAAGTGTATTCTGCAGAATCAGAACCATTGTCTATGGTAGTAAGACTGTTTATTAATGTGCAATATTATTTTTAAACTGTAATCGAATGACTGCCTTCATAAATGAAAGAAATAAAACCTACTATTTTAGAAAAAAAAAATGAATCGGCGGATCATGCTTTTTTCAATCAGTTGTCAAGTAAATATTCGCAAATTGACTGTAGGTGTAATGACAGGAAACCCGTTTAAGTATTATAAACCGTATTCCTATGTGCTTGTAATATAACTTATCGGGCTTTTAAGGCAGGCTTTGTGAATAGCCCATTTGAAAACTTGGACAATCTGTGAAATTACAAGTTGAAAGCACTCAAATCATTTTTTTTTTGTTCCATTTGTTGATAGCTCTTAAAATATAAGTATTATTTATTGTTTTTAATGTGAGTATTGTTAAATTGTGCTATTTTATATACAAGATGATGCCGAAATACGACAATGGCTTGCAAATTTTTAAAAACATCTAATTCATTTGATAATTATATGAAAAATAAAAATAACATTGGCTGCATTATTTCATAGCATTGTCATGAAATTATCAAATGAATAAGATGTTTTTGAAAATGGCAAACCATTTCTATGAACTAATAAAGCCCAGGTTTTAATTTATTGTCGTATTGACGGCACCACCCTGTATAGGTACGAGTGTACTTTGTAACTTATATTTACTAAGGATTAATAAACGCTGTCTTCTAAATTATTGATTACAATTTTTGGCGTCATATTCATTATGAACTTTATTTATAAATATACTTTATGACTGTGCTTAAATTTGGATTGTCACTAATTTTTTTATAAATACTTACCAATCGTGTCAAATGTCTCCACACTGCCAGCATGCGTAGTAAGACGAACTTGATAAAGGTAATGTCAATGTCGAATCCATCTGGTTCAATTAGCCAGTTAATTATACGCCTAGGCCATTAATTAAACTCCGGCATCAAATGAAATGTCTAGACCGATAGTTAATCGAACTAGAACCACTCAACATTTAACAACTTGTCGTATGGAAAGTTAGCTCAATTGAATGCCTAGGCGGGTCATCTTACACAGTAGAGTTTTTGTGGTATTAGTAAGTTAAAGATTATTTTATATGACCACTTATAACTAAAATGATTTCGCTGTAAACTGCCTAGGCGTCCAATTAACTGGCTAATATGACGAGATTGCTGCGATAACGTTCGGCCATCTGCAAACGTTGCGCTCAATGACTTGGCTAGATGTCCTTTAGTCATTTCATTGGAAATCGTCGTTTAAAGAACGGCCATCTGGTTAACCAGAGTTTAATTTAACCAGATGGCTGCGAAATCTATATCGAAATGTGTGCAGGCGCAGTTAACTCGACGAGCTAAAGACTTGAGGCCCTACCAGGCTTGGATGCATTGCTTCCAAAATTGCTACGGTTTATGACTTCATATTGTCATTTCGTGCCGCCTACGAAAACAATGGCCCTAATTCTGGAGAACACATGCTAAGTCTAAATTTAAGTTCAGTGCATCTCTTTCTCTCAATATAAATACGAAAGGGATAGCTGTCATATGATTTGACATTTAAAAACGTGCGTTAAATTTTCGACCTTATTGAACGTGATAAAATGCAGTGTTTAGGAGGTACTCCGTACATGCCTTCTAAAATTGTCTATGGTTCCTATGAAATCTGTCTAAATTTAGTTGACAGCTCTAAACAAATTGTTGCTATCTTTTTCCTATTACATATTGCGAGAAAGAGATATACTGTACTTAAATTTAGAATTAGAGTGTGTCTTCAGAATCAGGCCCATTGTCACTTCGTGCCTACGAAAACAATATCACGCAGGACGAATACAATTTTTAGAATCAATGCATTTAGGCGTAGAGCACTGAACACCCGCCGTCGTATTTTAATTATATTGATCGCCAGTCTATATGAGTCCCACTGCTGGGAATAGGCCTTCCTACATGAAAGAAACATGAGGACTTTGGGCCGGCCTAATGCGTGTTGGTATAATTATTATGCTTCCTAAAAACATAAGCGCTAGCAATAATAATTTGAGACTCAAACATAATAATATAATTATGATATTTTTATCCTTATTAGCAGAGAGATAAGTATACTGAATTTAAAATTTATTTTATTTCAAGTGAGTTTAAAACGAGCCTGTTTTGTATCTCGTATTACTATTTGTATGATTATACCCGTGTATCATTAGTGCATTAATATCAATTTAAAGTTATATTAGCAGACTACTTGTACTGTATTGAGAAAATTTTAATAATCATATATTATACGACATAAAAATATAATGGAATTTTCGTTACACTTTTTAATACTTATGTATTGCATTTTAATCTTGCCATAATTTAATGTAAAAGAAAGTTGTGTTAATATATCTATACAGATAAATGAAATATCATTTTTTAAATCAATTTTATAAAGAAGTGTAATTTTACTACCGAGATAAGAATTATATCCAAATGCACAAAAAATTCTAAAGTTTGTAAATATTTCGCTCTATTTTTATACCTATGTGATGAAATAAGTATTGTCATTTCTGTTTTAGGTAGAATGCGATGTTGTAACCTGTATTAATACAATGCTTTGATATAAACAATTTCTTTTATTTGAATACTTACGGATAAAAATAGGTTTCTAGTTTTTATTTTTGTTGTATTAATAGTTGACTGTTAATACAATAAAAATATAAAGTAGGGAACAATATAAGAAGTACCCATTTATAAAAGTTACAAATACATAAAATAAAATGTGAGAAAATAACGTATGTCTTTACGTGGCATGGGCAATTACTGGGCATGACGGCATTTCATCTTAGGCCTCAGGATGACAACGCACCTGCAATATCAAGTGATTTTTCCTTAGTAATTAAAATAGAATAAAACTAGAAAAATTTCACGTCCTGAGGCAGGAAAGCAGGCTTTTTATTCTATTTTAATTACTAAGTAATTTTTCAAACATTTATAATAATGTTAAAATCAAAAATTAAGAATATGATTTTTCCTTGTTATTTCAGGTGTCTATAGGCGGCGGTAACCGCTTACCATTAGGTGGGCCGTCAGCTTGTTTGTCATCTAGTTGTATAAAAAAAAGTTTTCACTCTTAATTTGCTGAACTGTTTCAGATGAAATTTGGCATAGAGATAGATTTTTTTATATATGCAACTAGACAGACAAGCTGTCGGCCTACCTGTAAGTGATTACCAGTGATCGGAATTTGGTGAGTATATTTACCTACAGTTTGTAGAACAGAGATAAAAATCGGAGACTTCCTCAAAATATTTTTTTTACCTTACCGCTAATTCACCGGAATTTCAACTACTTAAATTCAAACATCAAATTAATTAAATATAAAAGTTCTCTTGCGTAAATATTCTTCCTTATACAATTTATCACTTGGCTCTTCATTTTTAATAACTTCAAAAAAAAAAAGGTTTTTATTCGACTATTTTTTTTTCGTTTTTTTTGTATATTTGTTACGCGGTAAATATAAATAATAAGATGTTTAAATTCACGTCATTAGAAATCCGGTAAAATTACCGGTAAAAAAAATTTGCAGGGAAGTCTCCAATTTTTATCTATGTTCTACAAACTGTAGGCCTAGGTAAGATGAAATGCCTTCTATGCCCAGTAATTACACTGGCTCAGATTACATCTTGAGAAAGGACAAAAGGTGCACCTTTAGCGCAATCGCAATAACGGGCATGCACAAAGCAGCCACTGGTAGGTATGATATGGACCCCTAAAACAATCAGATTTTTGGAGTCCAATCAATTGTTTTGGTTATAATAATAAACGCAAGCGAGAAGGCAGGTTTATTCCAATCAAATCGTGGTTTCGATAAGCGGGCCAGAAAGCCAATGAAAAATAATATGACCCCAATGGAATGCGTGAAATTTTAAAAAATAAAACCGCTTAATTATTACTATATAATTTATTATATACTATTATATACAATTGTTACCTATTAAATTACGGAGATAGCTCGCGAGTATTCAGCATTTTTGGTAAGGATTTAATCACATTTTTTTCACTACTGTTTTTTAGTTTTTAAATACGTGTTGACTTACACAGGCCAAAACATGAATAGACAATTATCTCTATACAAAAACAAATCACGAAAATAATTTTTATAACCTTTTCTCGTTTCATAACCAAACGATCCAATATTTAAAACCAAAAAAAAGGTTAACAAAAGGGCAACTATTACAATTATTCTTAAAAGAATTTTCTCTAAATGATTTAGTTAAACAAATAAATTGTTACCAATTTGCCGCGTATGTTACACTCGCGTGCGCTATTGCCATCTCTTTTCCTCGCGCCAAAAGTCGTCATCTCTATCTCTCTCTGCTTAGGCAGAAACAACGTTCACTAGGTATCACCTCAAACTAATTCTTCAACTTTCTTCTCCCCCTTTTCCTTAACAAGAGCGTTGTGATGTTTCGTCAAATCATCGTTTTTTATTTTGGCTGCCTTTTCCTGTGCTTGGTTGTACTGATCAACCCTGGAATACAAACAGATTTACTATGTAAATGACTGAATAATGACTGGATCAGTTTCATCCATATCAATAGGGATATTGACTGTATTCAAATTGAAATACAATTTTGACTCGTAATGCTAGTCGCAGAGCAGACGGCCGGTGGGGCGTTAAAGTTCTAGAATGGCGACCACGTACTGGACAGCGTAAAGTAGGGCGGCCTCCCACTACATGTACAGACGACCTGGTAAGGGTCGCGGGGAGTCGTTGGATGCAGGCTGCGCAGAACCGTTCTATTTGAAATCGACGGGGGAGGCCTTTGTTCAACAGCTAGTTTTTATAATCATCATATCAGCCGAGAGACGCCTACTGCTGGGTATAGGCCTCCCCCAAGGATCTCCAAACTGATCGGTCCTGCGCTGCCCCCATCCAACGGCTTCCCGCGACCCTTACCAGATCATCGGTCCACCTTGTGGGGGGCCTACCAACGCTGCGTCTCCCGGTACGCGGCCGCCACTCGTGGGCCTTTCCGCCCCAACGGCCGTCAGTCCTCGCAATGTGACCTGCCCACTGCCACTTGAGATTCGCAATTCTTTGGGCTATGTCAGCGACCTTAGTTCTCTGCGGATCTCATTATTTCTGATTCGATCACGCAGAGAAACACCAAGCATAACCCTCTCCATTGATCTTTGGGTGCCTTTGAGCCTTTGTATAAGGCCCATTGTAAGCGGCCACGTCTCGGTTCCGTATGTCATCACTGGCAACACACACGAATTAAAGACTTTCGTCTTGAGACACTGCGTTAGTTGGGCCGAGAATATGCTGCGAAGCTTCCCGAACCCTGCCCAGCCGAGTTGGATCCGTCGATTGACCTCTTTCTGGAAGTTGGACCTACCAAGTTGGACTATTTGTCCTAGGTAAATGTATTTGTGAACAACTTCCAGTGTAGAGCTTCCAACCTTCACAGGAGTGGGTACACGTGGGAATTCGATATAATTTTCGTCTTATCTATGTTCATTTAAAGACCCACTTGTTGGGAGACTACAGAGGTCGTCGAGCATTGTGTCCAAGTCTTCCAGGTTCTTAGCCATGACTACGATATCATCAGCAAAACGAAGGTGAGTCATGTACTCGCCGTTTATGTTAATGCCAAGTCCCCTCCAGTCCAAAAGCTTAAAAACATCGCCCTGCCTCACACCCCGCTGAAATCGTATTGGTTTCGAGTTTTGGTCCTGGAGGCGGACTGACATAGTGTCGTTTTCGTACAGTGACTGCAGCACTTGGATGTACCGATAGTCTATTTGGCATCTCTGGAGTGACTGAAGCACGGCCCAGGTCTCGACAGAATCTTCACGAATCGCCCACTTGATATTTTTTAGTTGCTCAATTTATTATTATCCTACTATAATTACATTATTTTAAAACCATTAAATGGCCTTACCTAGCTTCTTTAATTTTGTGCATAGCTTTTCTAATATCATCCATTGTTACACCGCTGATCTTCAAAATGCCTAATATTCCTAGTCCTCCAATTGTACTTAATACCGCACCTGTAACATAATGTTATTTATATATTAAACTTAGATAAATAAAATACTTAGATGAATTAAAAATGTCATTTGAAGTAACTTAAAAAACATGTGTAACTATTATACATTTTTTTTATACGAAGCACGTTAAATGACTCAACACCTAATGTGAAGCGGTAAGAAGAGTCCACATGCAAAGACAGCTAGTGCAGCTTGAAACACTGATCTAACCGCCTTCACCTTGCCGGCCTTTATGGTGCCTTTTCACGCCACTTTTGCAGGAATCTATGCTATAGCAAGTAGGGAACACATGTGCCAAGTTCTGGAAGTACGACAAAGGTTATTACAATGGTTATTAGTCTTTACCATTGTATGATGAGCTCAATCTGTTAAGATAAGTTTATCTCTTTCTATAAATGCGTAATGGAAAACGAAAGAAAAGAAGAAGACTAAGAACTAACAAATTATTAAAACTTAAGACAGGTTTTTTATGAACACGCTTAACTATCAAAGTATGTGGTGAACTGTCCTCTGTGAATAAAAACAAATGAAAAATAAAAATTGTTTTCTCAAGGTTAGTAAACTTACTTGTTAAGTTAGTATACAAAACCATTTTGCAAACTATATTAATTTGTCAAGTGACTTTATAACCTCTGCCCGCCTAGCATGACCACCGAAACGCGATATGATAAAGCCATTTATCGCTTTAAACTGTCGAAAATCATTGGATATAACCGCCATCTTGAAATTTTAACGAAACTACGAACATTTATTGTATTTAGACAAGTTCACAGTTTCGACAAAATTCCAAATTGGGGTATATATCTAATGATTTTTGACAGTTCAAAGCGATAAATGGCTTTATCATATCGCGTTTCGGTGGTCATGCTAGGCGGGCTGGAAGTCTATGACAATGGAAAAATCAATTGTGTCTGGAATCTGATGTTGACAGGTTAAATTAGATATGTAATTGCTTGCCATATGCTGACAGCAAATAGTAGAAGTCAAAGTTTCTTCATAACACTCCGCACAAGACAGCCCACTAAGTGGTGAGGTATCCTGTTACCTAGAGTTTAAGGATGGTGCTGTGCTGACAGTCGCACACTCTGCGGATCAAGCCATCAGTTTGGTACTCTCCAGACATGAGAGATCCTCATGCACTATAGGAACGAGGTAGACCAAAAATCACTCTTTCTCTTTCATATCGAGAGAAAGAGATGTACCACACTTAAATTTATATTTAGAATGTGTATTTCAGAATCCGCCAAACAGGCCGTTTTCCCTAGAGGCTTTGGTACCGTAGACCACATACATACGCTGCGGCAAGATGGATTACGAGAAGGCCTTCGATTAGATCGAAACATTGGCCATGATTCAGTCACTTCAGAGGTGCCACATTGATTATCAGTACATCCAGGTGATGAGATGCTTGTACGAGAGCGCCACCATGTCGGTCCATGTACGGAAACCTATCCAACTGCAGAGGGGCTAAGACAAGAAAATGTAATATCTTCGAAACTGTTTACAGCTGCATTGGAAGACCTTATGAAACTACTCATCTTCGATATACCTACTGATGATATAGTAGTCATGGCACAATCCTTGGAGGAATTGAGCCAATGCTCGACGACCTAGACAAAACGTGGACAAGACAAAAGTTATGTTGAATATCCATGTCGCAATATACCAGTTACAGTTGAGACTTCTATTTTAGAAGTTGCTGGCAAGAACATTTACCTGAGACAAATGGTCCAGGTAGGTAAGTCAAACTTCGAGAAAGAGGTAAATCGACGAATGCAACTCCCATTCGGAAAATGCGTAAGATTTTTTTGTCCAAAAATCCTCAGTGCTTTAAGTCAAAATTCTTCGACCAGTGTTACCAGTGATGGCTGTGAAATGTGGTCGCTTACTAAGAGCCTTCTGTGCAAGTTCGCAGCCGCACAACAATCTATTGAACAAGCTATGTTATGGGGTTTTCTGGGAGATAGAATCAGAAATGAGGGTATCCATAAGAGAACCAAAGTCCTATCTAGCTCATAGGATTAGTAAGTTGAAGTTGCAGTGGGCAGGGCACAGAGCACGCAGAGCAGACTGCTGGTGGGGCATTAAAGTTCTAATGGCGACCACATACTGGAAAGCACAAAGTAGAACGGCCTCCCACTAGACAGACAGACGACCTGGTTAGGGTCGCGGAGAGCCATTGGCTGCAGACTGCGCAGAACCGTTCCATTTCAAAATCAATGGGGGAGCCCTTTATTCAGCAGTGGACATCATAGGCTGGTATAATGATTTCAGAAACAGGCCCAATATAAACAAAAAATTATAATTACCCAGTCCAGCCCCAACACATGATGCTGCTAGCCCCAAGTTAGCTTTATAAAGGCCTCCTGTTATAGCTCCGGCTGCCACATATTCCACAAGGCCAGTACATCCTCTATATACTGATATTGTAGTGGTTATTAAACTGAAAAGACATATAAAAATATTTAAAAACACTGTAATAGATTATGAGTAACAATTTTCTCTAGTTGTAAATCAGTATTGAAAATAGGTATAACATATGTATTTGCTGTGACATGGGTCCTGATAAACTAGCATGATCACAATACCTTGCGATACCCCTACTTGTGGACTACTGCAACAAAAGACTACTAGACTACCTCTTAAACTGCAATGTGGAAACTACAGCTTTTGTGTTGCAAACACCTTTTATCAAGAGTAAAATCCTACTATCAGCCTGGCTGTATGCTTGTTTGACATCCTTATTAAAATTGTAC
The DNA here is from genome assembly GCA_947347705.1 of Nymphula nitidulata. Lineage (NCBI taxonomy): Eukaryota > Metazoa > Arthropoda > Insecta > Lepidoptera > Crambidae > Nymphula > Nymphula nitidulata. Next base: position 7,254,349 of record OX374622.1, read on the forward strand.
CTTATGATGAGCAATAAAAGTAAAAATAAATAAAATTACATCCAGACCTCATTTTTAATTTCCACCCAGGCCTTGTCAGGCTGTAAGCAATAGTAATCCTTCTTTGCACAGACCTTGAATCTAACTGGCTAGATTTTACCAAAAATAAAAATTGGTATGACAAAACAATTACAATTTAAGTTACATAATTACCTAAATAATCCAGTAAATATTCCTAATCTCCACCCCCAATGGTAAGCACCTCTTGCAAAAGATACTGTGACAAAGTCTTGCAATTTTTTCTAAAACAAAATTATAAGATGTCTTGAAAATTTTAAAAATAATAATAGATTTGAATAGACATTGCTTTTTGAAGTAGTATGTTATGGTTTATATTGTACAGTCTGGGAATTTAAATGTTTAGCAGGTTGACAAATATTCACATTTATTGGTATCATAGAGACACATGAACTATTACAAAGAATGTTGATAATTTATAATCTGTCATGTCATTTGCTAAACAATTAAATAACCCAACTGTACATAACAGTGACTATCGTATTTTTACTTTTAATATTTTTCTTTCGAGTTTTAATTTAAGATCCACTTTTTCACCTTTGCATCCATTGTAGTTTTATAGATTGTTGCTTGGTTATTTTCTATAAAATAAACATAGGCTTCCCTTGATTTTACAAACCCACCAAAGCATGCTCCAAAAAAGGCACCACACATTGAAGCTTGTATCACATTGTGTAGCTCAACTGAGACTTCCTCAAATTCACTGGAAAATTATAAATTAATGATTGGACCACATTGTCTTCATAATTGGAAAATCTGATAACTCATCATTAAGTTTTAGAATCACTTGCTGTTTATTACATCAATTCTATTGAAATGAACTAGTGAAATCAACAAGACAGAGGTTATAATGAACCTTACTCACTCCCTGGTATACATTTTCTTTACCCTCTCCCAACCTGTTTTTGGAGCTTCAGAATAGGGTGTGTCAAGAAGATTGCGATCCATTTCATTTCTACTTTCGATTAATGGAAATAGAATGGTCGGAGTAACACGAACTACAGTCCGCAACATGATATCTGTTTTCAATTTGTTGACATTTAGAGATATACAAATTTACATAAAACTGTAATGCCACAACTTCCAACTGTAGGAAATTTTTATAATATTAATATTACAGAGTAGGCTAGGATTTGTTTTAATCTATTTCAAAGAAATCCAGCAAAACCGCAATAAATTTGAGTGAAGGATTTTGACCACATTTGACATTTTGATTTGACACACAGATCAGATATTAGTAGCAAGCTACAGATGCGACAGTCACCGATAGTGACTTTTCGACTTAGTTTCAAATGTTCCGTTTTGGCGCTGCAGTCGCCGGTTAGAGCACAGATTAGAGTAGGTTGATGGAAATATATGTATAGTTATATATCTATATAAGACTAGTGATGTTCCTTTCTATTAATTACTAGTGATGTTCTTTTTCTTATCGATAAATAGTTATGAGGAGGTATTCATTAATGGAAAAGTATTTTATTTACAGGATTACAAATAATGAAACAAAAATTCAATGTTTTATTTACATAAACATGTTTTTCTAAAGTATTGGAATAATTCACATAATTTGAGACTTTATTTAGTAATATCATTATTTGTTCTTTAAAAATAAATCTTCCTGCCATGTTACTTTTTCTCATATTTTTTATGCAAATATGAGAAAAAGTAACATGGCAGGAAGATTTATTTTTTATTTAATTGTTTATTAAATAAATATAATTTTTCAAGCAGTTTTCTTCTGTTATTTGCAAGAGTTTACGTGCTTTTGTAAGGCTTATGAGGCTGAATCATCAGCACTTTTTGCTTCAATTTGTGTGGCATATTTGTTAAAAGTCTGTTTCTTTGATCCCAACTTTTTCTTCCTTGTTAAATCTGTAAAGAAATAATATGTCTGGTACATTAAAGAAACAAAAAGAGGATTTTTTTCCAAGTAACTACTGAATGTGCAAAGATTCGTCACTTTTATCAAATAATATATTGGTCAAATACATGTGATGACCGGCTGCTTGAGTGGTCTTTACCCGTTACCATACAGGCTATTCATTTAGGGGTCCCGGCTTGGAATCTAGATAGGGGCAGATGTTTGTATGATGGGTATGAAGTATGAACATTAGTTCACAAGTCATGGATGTTTGTATGTTTATTTACTATATATTTCTGATACTTAATACATAATAATATTAATATTTCTCTGGTATCTAAAATCCACAACAGAAGCTCTTTATTCTTATTTTAGAGTAGATAATATGTGTAAGTGTATAGATATTATATATGTAGTTATATTTTATACATATTAACAAAAAATAAAAATGAGAAAGTGTGATTCTTTTTTTGTTACGTTTTCACATCTAAACCAATAAACTCATTTAGATGTAATCTGGTATGGAGATAATTGATACAGGATACTTTATGAAGTGATAACTAACAGATGTATAAGATTATAAAAATATCACAAGTATACACATACCTCTTAGCTTCTGCATAACATTCTTCAAAAATTTGTATAATTTGTAATATCATTGGTCATCACATCACACTTAGGACCAGATATGGAGCGTGATGGCTGATCTAATCTTAAATCTGAAAAAAATAAAGAATAAAACCATGTCAAATTGTAAGTAAGTACATAAGTGTTCTCTAGTCTCCGCGAAGCTGATGTCCAGCCGTATGAAAATAAACAATGAATAATGTATATAAATGAAATGCAGAATAACAATATTTTAATTATACTTATAATGGGCCTAATTCTGGGAACACACTTTAATTCTAAATTTAAGAACAGTATATCTCTTTCTCGCAATATGTAATAGAAAAAAGATAGCAAGAATCCGTTTAGAGCTGTCACTTAAATTTAGATAGATTTCATAGAAACCATAGACAATTTTAGACGGCATGTACGGAGGTGCCTCCTAAACACTGCATTTTATCACGTTCAATAAGGTCGAAAATTGAACGCACCTTTCTAAATGTCAAATTATATGACAGCTATCCTTTTCGTATTCCTTTTGATAGAAAGAAATGCACTGAACTTAAATTTAAACTTAGCATGTGTTTACCAGAATTAGGGCCAATACATACCTTTGCTTTCTGTAACTGCTGATGCAATATTCGGAGAAGAAATAAGGGTAGTCCATGAAATCCTTCAATTGAACATCTGAAAATTTGTGCATTTAAGTTTTACTCCAAAAGTATTTTATTTTTACTAAAATAGATTTTTTTTTTCAATTTTACTACAACAGCACAAGAAAGATGACTGTACAATAATGACTCACCTGCTGTATTTTAAGAGGCACACCGTGAGTTATTTCTTCTTGTAGGTAAGTACGGCTTGGAGTGAAGTGACACAGGGTTCGAACTTAGTTTTGGTCAAACGATGTTTGACCAAAATATTTCTCATAAGTAGTTAGTTGTTCTTCGGTGAATCAAATGATGAGGGAATTCGATGGTACTACGTATGACATCCACAAATTTCTATGTTCATCGTTTTTGTGAAACTAAAAAGTCGGTGGAACTCACTTGTTGCATTGCAATAGTGAATGTGACCGACCACCAACCACATTTTACTCATGAGAATAATACCGAATATCACATGTACAGTCGGCAGCACATCAAGCGTAACAGTATATATAACCCTAGTAAACGCTATGTATAGCTATTAGAAAGAAAGCACACCCTCTTCGCTATTGGTTCAACTTCAACCATCTTTTAGAATTTGACCAATAGCAGAGCTTGTCAGAATGCTTCGAGCGTTTATTGGTTAAAATTGGTCGAATTGTTTGAGCTAACGCTATTTGTACGCGGAGTTTAGTCTAATTTCTATGACATCGCATTTTTTAACTATGAAGTTGGGGCTCAAGTTTAGAAGTTTTTTTTTTGTATCTGTGGTATTTAAAAGTTGACTATAGAAAAATCTCGTCCATTTTGTATTGAGACCTGAATTGTATGGGGCGACCTAATATTAAGGGTTCAAACTATTGAATAAGAAATCACAAAATCAACTTTGACTGCTTGTTTACTTTATTTGTAGATAAATGTTAGTTTCTTTGAAAAAAATATCCAAGTAAAGTAATATACGAAATGGCCACGCACTTGAATGGAATAAAAATAAAATAGTAGCACTACACAAATAGGTAGTTAATATGAAAATCCGACCGAATATCGGTAAGTTAGAATGCCTACTTTTGTTCTACTGTTTTTAAGAGAACAGGAACACACCAACCTATATTTTAAATAAACTGCGCTTTTCTTCGTGTTTTTGAATGTAAACATTCAAAGTGTATGAAAGTATTTTGCTTCATTTATTTTTTTACCTATAAGTATACGAAACAGGTTTTGGTCAATGTCATTTGATTTTCTTCAACTTCTAAGTTTCTAACAAAATGAAAAGTATTTGGTTAGGTTAGGAGACTTCCTTGCTAAACAAATTAACCTAGCAAGGTCACTTAGGTTAATTAGTTTGATTATTTGGTATACATGTACCAACTAATCATATTTGTAAAATGATTCCAGCTACTATTGTTTTGTCATTAAAAACATCTTTATATTAAGTAGCTGAAAGACTCAATCCAGTTCATTTATGAACAGGCTAATAAAACAAATATTACTTTGCAGGTGGCGGGCAGACCATATATTTTTGGTTTTTAAATATGAGATGAAGATCCGGGCTGTTTAAGAGGCTACAAGATAGTGTGTTGATGTGTGGTGTATTTGTTCACATAATTCTTGTTATTAGTGAATTCTATACCTATGTCTGTGAAATAACTAAGTAGGTAACCACAAACCAGACAAGAGATATTCTATTGTTGAGTGGATGCCAGTGTCAAAAATTATGTTATTTTATTAGATATTAACCCGTCAAGCATGAGATTCCAGACACAATTGATTCTTCCATTGTCATCGCCCCCGGTGGTATATCGCCGCTTGACAGATATTAAAAGCTTCAGACATAAATATTTTTTTTACAAAAAGTATATAAATGACCACCACATAGAGGTTAGGGTAAGTTTCAGTTTATAATTTTATGACTGACTTCGAAAAAAATGTAAGGTTATTGAAGATATTTTTTTTAGATACTTAGTTCAACAATTTGGCTTAGCAATAGTGAACCCTTTAAATCAATACATAAGCAACCAGAGACATAATTACATTAGTTTTTGTTTCCTGGGGTGATAAGATCAACAGGGCCTAGTAAAAATACTAATAACACCACCACATTACAAAGTAGGTTAGGAAGAGTTGTCCCTATAGGTTCCTTTACCTAGCTCTGCCTGGACAACTGTAATATTCACACGTGCATAATTGTTCAGCAACAGCAGTGTTCCAAGTTCCTACATGATATTAGTGTAACTGTCATGACCTGTAAATTCAAATGCTTACCAGTAATAGTAAGGCTATCCAATTATCTATGTGATTTTTATGATAAGAAATTGATATAATTTCAAAGAGCAATGGTGTTAATTCACCCAAATCATTATTTTCTTAGCCCAAATTATAATAAAATATAGCTTCTAAACCTAACAGTCTTCTAATATATTTTCTCCTATTACTATTGTTGTTTATTATTATTTAAATTCAAGATGAAAAACCTTACTTCTCATTGCAATGGTTATTTGATTTAGAATGGTGTTCAAAATTTAATAATACATCTTAGGCAATTTTATAGGTTAGGTAGTAATATTTCTCACATCATAGGAATGGTTTTTCTATACCTGTCAAGTATCAGATTCCAGACACAACTGATTTTTCAATTGTTGTAGCCATCCAGAGGGATAATGCCGTTTGACAGATTAATAAATTACTAGCATAAAATAAAAAAATGTTTAACTCTACTAGTAAAAGAGAGATTTCTGAAAGTTATAATGTTCTACATATAATTTTGGATTTCATTAAATAATTATAGAAAAGAATAAGGGAGGACAAATGGTGCTAAAAATACTAATATCTACCTACCTACCTACTTAACTGCATATTGTTATAATTAATTCCATTTAAATATTAGGCACCTAAGTTATTCATAAAATTACCCTAGGCCTACATATTACTTTTTATTTTTTATAGCCCCCGACCCTAAAAGAGGGGTGTTTTATGTGTCTGTCTTGTATCTGTAAGTTTGTCTGTGCCATCGTCAGCCATGCATTTTTTTTTGTTAGAAAGGTAATGTGGTTGAGATGGTTCTTGACTTTGAATTATGAAGATCTGTTCAGGCGTTTGATGATAATCTTTCACAGATTCGATTATTTTGAAATTTGATGTACTCTTACTTTAGTGATATTTCAAAGACAAGGTTGAGGGTTAATTAAAATTATAATTTAATATTGTTAACTTTTAAATAAACATGTTAAATTAATTTTGACTCTCTTTCTTATTTCTTACACATTCCCAATTAGACCTGATTGTGCTCTCAAATAAAGAATTTCTTTTATCTGTCAAATCATGGATTGCAAAAACAATTGGTTTTTAGTTTTGTCCAAAAAACAATGTATTTTTAAGTAATTTTATTGTCATGATTCAACCCTTACTTGTACTGAGGTTAAAAGAGTTCACCTCAGAGAAGTAGACCGAAGTAGCAGTTTCAGAATGTTAATGGAGTATTTGGCTGAATCATGATGCAATTTGAATTGCAATAATACACTTATGGCTTATAAAATTACTAATCCAAATGTTTTTACATTCAAGAGACAGCACTTCACCATTTCACCTGTAATTTCAGTTTTGTTATTACTACTTTTAGTTATTTATCTTATCACAATAATTTGACACCATTGGCACTGATGAACTAGTAGCGACCAGTGTCTAGGAATTGTCAACAAAGCTGTTAGCTTCTTAAACTAGTCATATTAACAACCTATAAAAATATACAGCTTTGGAATTTGTTATTATCACCTTGAATATCATAGCATAGCATAATATTTTAAAACTAAGTGTTTCTGGTGTATGTAAGTAAGGTCGCCAGAGCTCTTGGAGATATACTTATGGTAGCCTGGTACTTCAGATTGGAAATATACATTTATTAAGTGTCAATAGATCAAATGAATTAACGGATTGAATTACTTTCTCCAGTGCTCATGGGGTGTAGCATCAGTCCGATCAGTCTACCTGTCTGTCTGTGCGTGTCAACTTAATATCTTGCTTGCACCCTTAGGTTAAAAAACTTGTATTAAAATTTGAATCCAACTTCTATTAATTCCCTACTATTATTTTATTTCAATTAATTTTAAAATCCCTACACATAATCATTATGTCAGATAAGAGATACCCACCGCTGAGCTTAAGCAATTGGGCAAGGACCTCCAAACTGATCGGTCTTGCACTGCCTACACATGAGAATAATTTTGAATCTTAAAATTACAAATCGATCCTAAGTAGGTAAGTATGATGATCTTGAAAAAGACTGAACATTTTTTGTTAGAAAAGTACCTAGTTATAATTGTGTGAAAAATGTTTCAACTAATAAAAGATCTCTCTTCGTCAGAGAGAATTATATAAATAAAACACATTAATTTGTCTCATAATATGTGGACAGGTGGTGGTGGAGAGAGATTTTGTCCACGGTCCGTTCTACCTTCTACGAGTGCTCGTGGGTCCGAACCCGCGAGCTTACCACTGAGCTATAGAGGATTTAACTGAATCCTATAAAGTTATTAAAGATATTCCTTAGATTTATACACAATTAATCTAAGTGATAATCTTTCAGTTTTTTAGAAGCGTTTACTTATATGACCAAAACTTAAAGACTAGTGTATAACTATAGATTTTGAAATGTAGGTATTTAAACTATAACCCCGACTTTACACAATCCTTTCACAAACTGACTGCTCTAACCTGAGACCATCCTTAAACTCTACTAACACAAATCAAAAAGTAATGTAAATAATGTAATGTCATAGATAGGCGAATTTGATGCCTACCTATTGATAAAAATATCATGAGCCATACCTTGATAATTAATAATCGACCTAAAGTATCAGATATAAAGTCTAAATTCCATTGAAAACGTAACCGCATTGCACCTTAAATTATTGTCGTATGGTAATTAAGTAGATAGAAAAGGTAGCTCACATTAAAAGTGGTCTTTTTACTAAGTATTTAGAACCTACCCAAGTAAGTATATTAGAAAAAAACAAAGCACAAAGACCTATCTACCACATTGATCTACCATACTTAAGATACCTACTTCACATTTGAAAGTTATCCAAATAAGTAAGTATTAGTTTTTTGATAGTTAGTGATTTACCCAACAAATCATTACAATTTTATACATTTACTAGTATACACAGCCATCACAGCTCACAGCCGAAATATAAAATGAAGCTACAATAATATGCGAAGATTATCATTATAATTTCAACTTTAGTGTCATGTAGTTAAGCTTCAAAATTGCTTGCATCACACATCACTGTGTGTAGTAAAATACAATGAATAAATTCGAAAAGAAATTATCAACACCCGTGGTCCATAGCGTCACATACTCGTCTTCATTCTTGGGGAAACCGGTTCAAATCTCAGAAATTACATTTTTTTAACTCAATTTATTTTTAACACTAAAATTCACTAAGATTTTGTGTTGTGTTTGTGTTAGGTATATTTTCTTCAAAATTGTTATTTCATATTCTATTCACATTTGTAGAGTAGAATGTTAGGTCTCTAAAATATTGTGAATGAGTAGTAGTTACAGGTATAGGAGGTGAACGTTATACTTAAATGTTTAGTAATTACAATATAAAATTAGAAAAATTTCAGGTCCTGAGGCAGGAGTCGAACCGGCGACCTTTCGCAATCCGGGCGACTGCTCTGCTGACCACTGAGCCACCCAGGACTTGGGATATCCCTGGGAAATTCTTCTAGTCCATCTGTATTTGCGTTTATGAGCTAACGTCCACCCTACAATGTCGAAATATTCTATTTTTATTTTCTATTCTGTTTTTAATTACTTAATAAGTAATTATTCACACATTTATAATAATGTAAAAATCAAAAAGTAAGGTTATAAATGTTTTTATTTGTTTTATTAACATTAAATAAATGTAGAAAAACAAACCTAAGTAAACGTTTATTTTAATTTCTCTCCATAACAATGGACCATAATAATGACCTGACAATAGAAATATATTTTTAAGTTAATAACAATGAATAAATAACGAAGCCTGTATTTTAATAGGTATCAATCAACTATTATTAGTTGATTGAAATAATTAAGTACGCTGAGCATTATTGATAAATAGGTAGCGTAAATAAAATATCATAACTAGCCATTAGAATATGTAGAAAACTTTTTGTTTTAAATTAATGCAATGGTCTTAGCCGTACTTTAATTTTAAATCAAGTTGAAACAACGAAGCGAAGAGAGTAGGCCGCGTACGTAGCTAGCTGTAGCTATACCTACCTATAAACCTACACATATTTAGTCGGAGGCTATAACGAAGAAATACAAATTTTAATAGTCGTCGCGCTCGCGTTCAAGGCCATCTGCGAGTATTGTAGGTACAGAGTACTTGAGAGAGAGACGTTAGAAAGTGGCGCTGAGAGACATATGTTTATCCTTTGCGCACAAATTTTCTGTGCGTTGCGCTCTAGGTTCAAGGACAAACTGTTACGCTTGACGTGCTGCCGACTGTACAGTCAATATTGTCACAAACCAGAGAGGAGAAATTCACTGAAATGCGCGGAAATATCATATTATAAGGATTTGATGACCGAAATACACTTGAGAAAATAGAAATTTAAATTTTAAACTAGATTCGGAAGAATTACAAGAATTACAAAACAAACAAACACGGCAGCCATCAAAATGGCGTCTTAAGATGGCGGCCAAAGAGTAATGTAAATGGCGGCCCCCCTTAGCGACTGCAGCGCCAAAACGGTACACTTGGAACTAAAACTGTCAAAAGCTGTCACCAGCCAGATTTGACATGAACAATTTTTTTTTTTTCAATTAAATTTTTGTTTTATGGCCTCTGTCAGATTTGACAATTTCGCCAAGATCCAGTTTTGGAAAAGACACGAGACTGTAGGGAATTATTAACCGGTTGGGTAACCTGTGGACAAGCACAAACAATAAGTTGGTTAGTTGTTGTTAGTATGTTTATAAATGTTCTACCTTTTCAGGGAAACTTGACATGAACAATATGATATGAACATGGCATTTTTTGTTTTTTTTTTGTTATGTCTCCCTACAATGGGAAGGCAACGGAAACTAATGTCCATACAGCCATGTCTTCAGTATTTCTTATTTCTTCATTTATAGCATTGAAATGGTGGTGATACACATTTCAATGCATCTTGGGAGTATTTGACGCGAAATATATGATGACAGTGATACTTATGAGGTGGATCACCACAAAAAAGTTCTCATCGTATTTCACATCATCATCACTTTTATTCTAATAACCTTTTTGTTGCGTACGTCAACACAAACACTTTGTATATAAAACAACACCACTTTTATAACCCAAAGTTCGCTCCGACACAATTTTTAATAAAAATCTTGACCGACGCCATTAAAACCCGCCAAACAATCTTATTTTTTTATTATTTTTTGGTTTTTTGTCCCTTTAAAGAGAAGGCAAAGGGAGCTAATGCCATTACTGCCTTGTCTTCAGTATTTCTTCTTTTAATGCATTAAAATGCTGGCGTAACACATTTCAACGCTTCTTGGAAGTATTTGACACGAAATATATGATGACAGTCACTTTATGTGCTTCATTCTCCCTACAATGGGAAGGCAACGGAAACTAATGTCCATACAGCCATGTCTTCAGTATTTAAATAATAGCCTACGCTGATGACACAGTCTTGTTGGTTCAGGGTACTACCTGGGCTGATGCTGCACAGAATGCTGAACATGCTTTACACGCTGTTATGAATTGGCTCACATATAATATCCTTACACTTAATTTGAACAAAACAAAGTTCATTACTTTTTGCCCATCAAAATCGTCACTCCCTTTACATCCAATAGCTCTACAGGCACATACTTGCAACCAAAACATAAGGCATGAAATGCGCAAATGTTCCTGTATCCATATTGAGCATATCTCATCCATCAAGTACTTAGGAGTAATTTTAGATAATGCTTTAAGTTGGAAAGAACATGCCTTTGCAACCTGTTCACGAATTAGGAAGCTAATTTATGTATTCAGAAGTTTAAGAGATGTGGTTGACTTTTCTACCTTGAAAGTCATTTACTACTCTCTTGCTCAGTCTCTGATTGCATATTTTAGAGTGGCGTGGGGTGGAATGCCTAAAACTCAGCTACTCCCCCTAGAGAGAGCCCAGAGGGCTGTCCTGAAGGTTATGACATTCAAAACAATTCGATTTTCTACCATTGAATTATACTCATTGACCAAAGTCCTAACTGTCAGGCAGCTCTTTGTCCTCTATACTGTCCTTCACAAACACAAGCGTCTTCCATATGACCCCAGTATTTCTAGCGACAGGCGTAGAGATGGCAGGGTTTGCAAAATTGTTTAATACAGACTGACTTCATCAAGGCGCCACATTAACATTCTAGCCCCTCTACTATACAATCAAGTAAACAAAGTTCTTTACATATATCCCTATACAATAAGTAAATGCAAAATAATTGTTACGCAGTGGCTACAATCCCTATCGTATGATGATACCGAGAACCTTCATAAACCTATTTTTGATAGAATTTTTCCGATTAATGTTCTCCAGTAGTTAACCATGGCCCGATGTAAAAATTAACAGACCGACTATCAGACAAGTTATTAGTTAAATGACTAGTTATTATGGGAAGCTTCCTTCCCATAATAACTAGTCATTTACACACACTCATGCTCACACACACCCGTACTCACATAACGTACACAGTCAACATAAACACTTCACACACACACACATGCGCGCGCGCACACACACATGCGCACACACACACACACAGTTATTTCACACCAAAATACACATCTGCAGATCACGTGTTGTTGCTCATATCATTTCTATAAGTGTTGTTATGTTAATTAGTTAATTTTTAAATTATCTGATGCCTACCTTCTAAAATTTGTGATCACTAGTTAATGGGCCTAATTCTGGGAACACACTTTAATTCTAAATTTAAGTACAGTATATCTCTTTCTCGCAATAAGTAATAGGAAAAAGATAGCAAGAATCTGTTTAGAGCTGTCACTTAAATTTAGATAGATTTCAAAAAAACATAGACAATTTTAGACGGCGTGTACGGAGGTGCCTCCTAAACACTGCATTTTAGCACGTTCAATAAGGTCGAAAATTGAACGCACCTGTCTAAATGTCAATTTATATGACAGCCATCCTTTTCTTTTTCATTTTGAAAGAAAGAAATAGACTGAACTTATATTTAAACTTAGCATGTGTTCGCCAGAATTAGGGCCAATGTGTTTATTTGGTATCTGGAACGCTGTTACTCTCCATGTCTGGAGGTGGGCGCTAATGGCTGTAACACAGTTCTAGAAACTAATGCAGTTGTTAACGCACTAATACTCTTTGTAACATTGTTTTATAGTTCCAATATTTTTTTTAATTTTTTTTTCAATTTTCAATTTCTTATTTCTTATTTACTGTAATGAAATGCTGGTTTTACACATTTCATTGCATCTTGGGAGTGTTTGACGCGACATGTATGATGACAGTCTCCATATGTAGTACTACTGATGAGGTGGATAACCACAAAAAAGTTCTCATCGTATTTCACACCATAATCACTTTTATTTTAATAACCTTTTAGTTTTACGTCAACACAAACACTTTGAATATAAAACTACACCACTTTTATAACACAAAGTCCGCTCCGACACAATTTTTAATTATTGAAATAATAATCTTGACTATTCTTGACTGACGCCACAAGAACCCGCCAAACACCCCTTTTGTTTTTTTTGTTAATTCTCCCTATAAAAGGAAGGCAAAGGGAACTAATGCCTATACAGCCATGTCTTAAGTATTGCTTCTTTTATTTCATTAAAATGCTGGCGTAACACATTTCAATCCTTCTTGGAAGTATTTGACACGAAATTTATGATGACAGTCACTTTATGTGCTACTTGATGAGATGGATAACCACAAGAAAGTTCTCATCGTATCTCACACCATAATCACTTTTATTCTAATAATCTTCTAATTGCACATCAACACAAACACTTGAATAATAAAACTACGCCGCTTTTCCAACTCAATATTCACTCCGATACATTTTTTAATTATTGTAATTAAAATTTTCACTGACGCCTCAAAAACCCGCCAAAGACTCCTGTTTTTTTTTTGTTAAATTCTTCCTGTAAAGGGAAGGCGAAGGGTACTACTGCCCATACAGCAAAGTTTTCAGTATTTCTGTTTTCTTTATTCATTGCATTAAAATGCTGGCGTAACACATTTTAATGCACCTTGGGAGTATTTGACGCAAAATATAAGATGTCAGTCTGCATATGATGGTACTTGATGAGGTGGATAACCACAAAAAAATCTCATCGTACTTCACACCATAATCACTTTAATTTTAATAATCTTTTAGTTGCACATCAACACACGATTTATAAAACTGTACCAATTTTATAATACATAGTTCGCTCCGACACAATTTTAAATTATTGTAATTAAAATCTTGACTGACACCACAAAATCCCGCCAAACACCGCCTTTTGTTTTTTTTTGTTAATTCTCCCTATAAAGGGAAAGCAAAGGGAACTAATGCCCATACAGCCAAGTCTTCAGTTTTCTTATTTTATTGCATTGAAATGGTGGTGTTACACATTTCCCTGCACGTTTGGAGAATTTGACGCGAAATTTATAATGACAGTCACCAACATCCTACTTAATGAGGTGGATAAACACAAAAAAGTTCTCATCGTCTTTCACACAATATTCACTTATCTGTTTAGAGCTGTCACTTAATAATCTTTTAGTTGCACGTCAACACAAACACTTGGTTTATAAAACAACACCACTTTTATAGCACAAAGTTCGCTCCGACACAATTTTTAATTATTGTAATAAAAATCTTGACTGACACCACAAAATCCCGCCAAACACTCGTTTTTTTTAATTCATTATCCAAGTAATGGGAAGGCAACGGGTACTAATGCTCATATAGCCATGTCGTCAGTATTTGTTATTTCTTCATTTATTGCATTAAAATGCTGGCGTAACACATTTTAATGCATCTTGGGAGTATTTGACACGAAATATATGATGAAAGTTTCCGTATGTTATACTTGAAGAGGTGGTTAACCACAAAAAAATCTCATCGTATTTCACACTACAATCACTTTTATTATAATAATCTTTTAGTTGCACGTCCACACAAACACTTATTTCATAACACTACGCCACTTTTATAAATTTCACTTTGAGAAATTATTTAATATTATTGGGCCATCCTTTTCGTATTCCTTTTGATAGAAAGAAATGCACTGAACTTAAATTTAGACTTAGCATGTGTTTACCAGAATTAGGGCCATACTGTACTTAAATTTAGAATTAAAGTGTGTTCCCAGAATTAGGCCCACTATCTCTTTCTCGCAATAAGTAATAGGAAAAAGATAGCAAGAATCTGTTTAGAGCTGTCACTTAAATTTAGATAGATTTCTAAGAAACCATAGACAATTTTAGACGGCATTACGGAGGTGCCTCCTAAACACTGCATTTTATCACGTTCAATAAGGTCGAAGAGGCCACGATAATCCTCAAATCCGGTAACTTGATCTATCACCGGGAGGGCAACCATCTTTCCCAAGGTGGTGTTGGGTTCCTCGTCCACAAGTTCCTCATCAACAATATTGTGACGATTCAGAAGGGATCTTAATCTCATCCGACGTTTTATACAGCTTGGCAAAAAACTGACTCCAAAAAACTGAAAAAAACTTTTTAGTTTTTTGGAGTCGGTTTTAATTTTTGATTATTTTTTTTATTTTCACAATTTTTAGTGATAACTTTTTAAGGTCAAAGCTAGATGGGTGATCGTATCATTTCACTTAAAATTCATAGGAAAGCAAAAATCCGCAATTTCGCATACGTAGATGATTTAATTTTACCCAATGGATTTTCAAAAAAATTTTATGGGACCAAATGGGAACTATTCTGCATCGAACAAAAAAAGAATCATCAATATCGGTTGAGCCAGTCGAAAGTTCTGAGGTAACAAACATAAAAAAAATACAGTCGAATTGATAACCTCCTCCTTTTTTGAAGTCGGTTAAAAAGAGTTTGCTACGGTGACAGATAGAACTAATTGTTATTTGTAATAGCAACACTGCTTTGCTGTCAATGTAGTCGATGCTCGATGGTCAATAGGAGTGTTTGGCGGGATTTTGTGGTGTCAGTCAAGATTTTTATTACAATGGCTCTAATTCTGGTAAACACATGCCGAATCACTACCAGGGATTCTTAGCACCCCCTGCCCCACCGTTACCATGACTGGAGGCCGATACCGCGTCGTGTTAGCTACTTTGAGGGGATTTTTCCATAATCACCACGCTTGGCAGGCGGGTTGGTTGTCGCAGTGATTTGCCAGTACCCTGACGATGCTGCTGACCGTCATCCGGGGAGGATTATCCCTGAGTCGGTTTTCACGACACCCGCGGGAAGATATGGGGCGGTGCTATTTTATCCCGACACCGCAATGGACAATGCTTGACTCGGGACTTGTTAAGTTCAATGCTAAGAAAACACAGATGTGCTCGTTCACAACCAAAATTTCGCCGTTCCTTTCCCTTCTTTACCTTCAGACCGCTACTCTTTCGGCACAGGGCTTTGTCAACTTGCACGGTATGGAGATATGCTGCGATCTGAATGAGATGAATTATATCGCATCATCGTGATATCGTGATCAAAACATCATGAACAAGGTGCAGGTCCCGTATTCCGTTGAATATTGCTCTCATCTGTGTCCCACAGGCTCCGCCAAGTACCTCCTCGATGAACTGGACAGATAGCAACGCCCCTATTATTGACAACTTATGTAAATGTCACGAAAAGCCTCGAGCTTCTACAATTCCGTCGTGACATTGCATCGCTTAGCGCCTTCTATGGCCTTTATTGGTTCATTTTTCTGCGCGGTTTGGTAGGTGGTAGGACTTAGTAAGGATAACAGCATTGTTGTGTTCCGATAGTTTCATTGGAGATTTGGTATAAGGTTGGAGTTAAGATAGCCAGTTCCTCTGTGGATGAGGAATCCGAGTGTAGCTCGCTTCCATCTTCGGCCTTATTATCACTTATGATCAAGTGAGATAAAGGTCAAGAGCTGGGTAGGGTCGTTAAGAATAATTAATCTCTTTTTTACTATTGGACGAAAAAGAGACAAACTTTCGTCCACTTCTCGGGGAGTTTGCCGTGCTAAGGGGGCGGCTGATGATTAAATTTTAACCAACATACAGGTGCAGTGTAACCAGATTTAAAGATTGATATCTTTAGCGGTCAACACTTTGCTTACGAATGCCATCGAGCGCTATGTGGCGCTATATTTTTTGCAGAACGCACCCTTTAATAACATCGATAAATGTACAAAATACAACCTACAAAATACTTCAGCGTCAAATATTTGAAACACCAAATAAAAACAACATTTTTAACAAGTAACGGAAATATAAGTAGGTAGGTATGTACATTTTAGTAAAACTGCCCAACCGTGCCTACGGGTAATGTTGTATGTGCCTACCTAACCTAGTCGTCCGCGGCCCATACTACATACAACCTAGATAGCTCACGGATACACAGAAGTAGGTATACATATACTTACCTACAGGAGACACAGGGTATAAAAACAGGAGTTAAAGGTAACCTCCGCTTCCTGAGAGAGGATCAGTGTATCGTTACCTAGTCTAGGCGTAGGCCAAGTCACATGCAATAAGATATTATAGGGTGTCAAAACTGTAGGTATAAATCAGTAGTACGTACCTACCTATGTACCTCCATTACCTACATAGCATCAACTGTTGTTACTACTACCCGCATATTGACCTTGTGATCTTGATATATTTTATAAGGAGTGCGTATAAAAGTACCCAACTGATCGTGATCATCACGTAGCATTAAGAGTTTGATGTTTTGTCTACCTAGGGACGGTCGATCACAGAAGTAGCTTAACACTTTAGTACCATTTCACAACGATTCTAGCGTTTATATAGTACGGTAGCAATTATAAAGTACGTGCACAAGATCGGTGTGACATGGTACTAAAGTGTTAAGCTACTTCTGTGGTCGACGTCAGACGTTGTGACAAAACCTTTCTTACCTAGTACGTCATACCTGCGTGTAATAACAATAAAACAAAATGCGATTTTCAACTATATTTTATTATAAAATGACAAAGAATAAATCTAGAGTTCAATAGGGTAGTCACTTAGATGTTAATATTAAATTGTATAATATATTCATAATCCATACAACTGCCTGTTAATACAAGATAGGTAGAATGTACCCAGCCCCTTTAAGGAATAGGCATTTCACAAAATTAACTTCACGATCATCAAAATACATTTTTTTGAAATACGCTTGTTAAAGCTTTACAATTTATTATTTACTCAGGTAAGTGTGTAGATGAATTTCTATTTAAGAGTTAGTTAGATTTAAGTCGAAAGGAAATTATCAAGATCCCTGTTACTTTGTCCCAACGATTGGTCTTTGGCAATAATTATGAAACAAAGATAAACTAAAATTATTCACGTGGAAGTTTAGCTAATACACACTAGGGAGAAAACGCAAGGAGATGTGCTTTTATGAAAATGATATAAGTTTTTTTAATCAAAAGATTGATTTTAAACTATTTTAACTATTTTAACTTTACACACAACCCTTTAATTTGCACACCATTATTTAATTTTAGTGAACAACTAAACAGTAAGTAGGTACTTAACGTCGAAGGAACAGAAAGGAGGGTAGATATAATAATACTCCTTATGGAGATTATTCTCGACAAGTAGGTATTAATTAACAATAGCGACTACTGAAATTAAGATAGGATATTTTTACTAGTAAACCTTAAAGTAATGATTATGTTAATTTTTACTATAGATCCTATTAATTAATTAAATTTGTAATTATTAACATAGTTGTGTATAATATTTACATCCGCAGATTAATTTTAACACGAGAATAACTGCCACTTTATAGGTGCTACTTGATAAGTCAGAATATTGATTGTGTTACAGAAAATTTATTTATTCAAATATATTCAGATTTATTATAATTCTAAAATTGATATCGCATTAATGTCTAATTCTCACGATATTCACCCTATAATTGGCAGTTAAACATTTTTGCTAATTCAACATTTCTATACGGAATGTTTCAGTTCTTTTCACGCAGCAGGAATAAGGGACGTGGCACGGACACAATCCGCCCGGGACACCCGGGCCGGCATTAAATTTATTCACATTATACCCTGTGCTAGATATAATCCATTTGATAATATTATATAAAACATATCATTGGCAATTATTTTAGTCCCTTACTCCTTTTTACAATTCAATTAAACAACAATTTTGCCTAAATCTTCGCGCAAGTCAGGAAACTCGAACGAAACCACAGAGGGAAGTATTCACAAGATAGCTTAGAAGCGCTGCACGCTGTAGATACACAATTTAAATTATCAATAGCCGACTTTAGATAATTATATACCGTTTGGATAGTTTAGATCTATAAGTACGAATATGTCTAGAATACCAATTGTGTACTAACGTACATCATTTCATTATATTGATCCCCTTTAAAATTTATAAGTTTTATTTACAAATATTATAATCTCTTTGAGTATTTCAAACAATATAATGGAATAAAAAAATATTTCTTAAAGGTGATTTTCATATGAGTGAAAAAAGTAAAATCAAAGATATAAGTATTCTACAATAATACAAGTTCAGTTATGGTTTAAAAGTACAGTCGTCGTACTTTAGACAATTGGTATCGTGTTAGATAAATAAAAAGGGAAGCGGGTAGAATGGAAAGGGAGAAAAATAAATAACCAAAAAGTTTCAATTATAATAATAAGTTTAATCATGAAATTAAAAATAAGAGTGAAATTAACCACACAAAAGGCTTAACTTTACAATAAGAAAAAGAAAATGATCTTAAATTAAACGTACACAGAATCGAAGTATATGACGTAGTCGTGTCGTTGATCGACTCGACTATGGAACCGCAGGTGAGTACATCATGCGCCCTAGCCATGGCTCTAGTTATTGATATGTTGGCCTGTATTCATATATGAAATACTTAGTATAGAGTACAGCTAATGTAAGAGACACATATTATAAAGCGCAATAAAATATAAGCATGTATAAGACTGATATGCGCAGATATGTTCGAGAAACGCAAGACACGAGTACGGAATCAACGTCAGCGCTCAATCTGCACAGCGATTGAACCAATGAAGACATGACATCCAAAACAACATTCACATTTTCAACGCATAACTTTAACTAACAAATTGAAACAATCTTCACTTACGATGAATAAAATTGCATATATTGCGCTTAATAAAACTCTCAAATATAATTTAACTGTAACATTTTCATCAACTTTTCAATAAATGTTAAGATTACCTCAATTACCATTTACCTAAAATAATGTGTATTGACTTTAAATTTGGCATCTCATCCTAAACACTGATCTATTTTTTTTATAATATTACCATTATTATCTAAATATTTAAAATACTTCTCTAAACACATAAATCCCTATAATTATCTATTAGTCAATACCAATGTTACTGAGAAAACTTTAGGCCTGAAAACGCTACACACATTCTATAAATCGACAACTACGAATTGAGCACAAGCAACTGATTTACTGTCTCGATCTCTACACAGGAGCAAAATATATTAAAATAAAAAATGCATGTGTGTAGCGTTCTACGTTACAGTGGATATGTAATCTCCTCTTTGTGATTTTCAATTATTATTTTTTATTTAAATACGTAATAGTAAACATTTAAAATTACAATCGCGATACCGCCGATGTCCAAGCAGACCACCACCAATCGCATACCATTTATTATTTCTCTCACATTATTTCAAAACACCGTCGCAGAATCCTGCGCACTATTAGAAAAACATTTTCAAAAACGTGCAAAATATCACCACACCCTGGTCACCTAACATTATCTAAACCAAATAACTACCTTTATGTTCTTACCGTATGTAGGTACTGATTAATACGATTTGTATGATTTTTTCTATTAAATCTTACATTAATAATGACAATCTAATTTTTTTCAGTTTAATCATCTTACTAAGCTCTAGTTTTTATTCTTACGATATACGGTATGTGATGTATATTATACATTTCAAATAGTGTAAATATGTGATTTATGAATTTAAATCGATCTTTTAAATTAGCAAAGTATTTGGAAATTTCATTGCTGATATAATTACTAATTTCATTATTGATATGCTAATGCCAAAATTATTAGAAATTATGACTTCTGGCGTTCTGATTTTGCCACGAAGTCCACTCTTACACTATCCCGATATTTTCATAAATTCATTCTTGATAAGATTATGAGTAAACCTGTCCTTTGTGACGTTCGATATGCAACCATACACTGGTATCTTTAACTTGACACATCCGGATATGTTCACGCTTGCCTCGCTTATAAACTGGACGTGTAATTGAACACTTAAAACTGGTCCTAACAGTTAGAGTATGACATAAAATATCTGGGCATCACTCTATGTTCAAACTCTATACATAAATTTCATCATTGTTTTTTTTACAAAAGCTTCCTTACCAGAGTTTAGAAAATAAGACATTTTTTTAAAACGTAATCACTTAACCCACTTAATCTCTTTCCATTGGACTAGACGCATTTTTTTAATTAATTTAAGAAGGCATAGTCGTGTAAAAACCAATCGAGAACTCAAGTCTGAAGTGAAAGGCTCAAGCGTGGAGCGTTTATATACAAAATGAAACGTCTAGGGAGAATTAATAATAAACTAAAATACTGTTTAAAAGTGAAGTTATTGTGACCTAGTGTAAATACTGTCGATTATTATATGTCGAAGAGCAAAAATCAGATCTCGCTAATACTACGTCGCTGTAGGGCGGCCGCAGTGTGGCGCTACCTTATCGTTAATACAATGAAAATTATTCTAAAAAATACGTCATCGTGATACCGCCTACACCGCTCGCCACTCCCTCCGCGGACAAAAATAAATAATTAATTCTACAATTAACTGCTTAGTGAAATGTATGCAAGAGCATTTATATGTTGTAGCTACCATTAACATAAATTAACATCAAAATAAATGCATCATGTCACTATAATGTCGCTGAACATAACTATAAATAGTGATATATAATAATCTAGATGCTTAGCCTTAAACAGTTGTGATTACACTAACTAAACGTCACCGACTACAGAAACAAAGTATATTCTCCTAAACAACGAAACGAGTTGGAAGCATGAAGTAACAGACGCCGGGCGACGCCGCCGCCGGCCGCGTTTACACCTTAACGTAATAATCATTACAAAATATGTTTAAAACTAATATTGCACACACATACACATTTCTTAACGTAATATTCCATCAATAATAAAAGAAGGAAAAATGTGTATGCGTACAAAACTATATAATTATTACTTATAAAGAAATGCAATAATAGCAATTGTGCATATTAAAATAGAGCATAAAATATATTTATAAAATATAATTTTAGAATATTAACTGTAAATTATATGTGACAAAGGAATATTTTTAACAACGTACCTAATGTGATTGAATACAATTTTATAGGGATTTATTTTAAAATGTCATTAACCATAAAATAACCGAAGCAATGTTAAACATTGCAATTAAAAATTACAAAATTAAAACTGCCAAATTTCAAATAAATCTAGCGCAATCTAATTGCTGAATTATACTCTTCAGATAATTCATAATAATAAAATATTATTAATAATAAATGTATTTATTTCACAAAACAGATTACTTACAATTTGAAACATAACTCTATATATGCTGGTACTTAAGATAGGGACACCCTGTTCTAAGTACCAGAGAAACTTCAATGCAATGCCATTCAGGTCGCACGTACACTGATTTTTGAAAACACTTTGAATAAGTAGCTACTTCAGAAGTCATCTGTAATAGCTAATTACAATAAACAATAATGTTTTGGTTGTTTGAATCCTGTTTTGTGTAAGTAGTTTTTAATAATTGAAAATACGTATAAAATTGGAGAATACAGTAAAAAATTAATTTATATATAATATAGAAAACACTGGAAATAATTACGAGTTCATATTTTGTTTATACAATTTATAAAAATAAATTTAGCATGGAATGAATATCACACAAACAGAAATCCTCTCGTGACACTGCAGGAAGGTGAATTAATTCGAGTGTTTACGATGTACCTTACATTATGATGTACAGTAACAATACGTACGTTTCATTAAGAAAATAGAGTAGCACTTAATTTCTAGACTGATCCGAGTAAGCGTAATACAGATATATTATAAATTTTCAGTCGAGTGAAATTCTCGATTATGTGAGAGGTACGGTGTGACAGTCGGTCGAATGTCGCGCCTCCGAACGTTGGAGATTTGGGCTACCCTCTTTAATCTTAAAAATTAAATTAGCACTTCCTTTCAGACTAAATAGTATAACGATTCTGATGTTGTTACAGATAAATATAAACAGTATATAAACTTTACAACAATCTTCCAATGTAGGTATTATTGAATTTGAAAAGTAGTTGGAACTTAAAGTTAATATACTGCGTATAAAGACGAAGAGATATATCCATTACTTTCACACGTTTGAAATGTAAAAGAGATAGAGACCTGTGTTTATAAAAAATCGTATCACTTCGTCCCTGGGATATTTATGAAAGACAGTCACCGATAAAAGTCAATTAAATATTGATCACCTGTACCAACTGATAAATTCTGTACAAGTCAACTAGATAGACAAAATTTTACAAATTATATTAATTGATTTACTTACCATTATTGTTGATAAGTCTTACTTAAGTTACAATACAATAATCAAGTTTAGTTAAGCAAGACTTAACATAAAATTTATTTCCCATGCATGCAGCAGTAAGTAGTCAGTTCAGTATAAAGTTCATCACTTTGTCTACCTATGTAGAACTTATCAGGAGGATCTTAGGGGCTTGTTGAGGCATATTTAAGCCGACTCCATTTTTAACTTAAGTGCTATTTAAGCATGAATTAATACCCGAAAAAGACTTAAGTGTGATTTAACTAATACTTGTTTAGAACCGGTTTACAAAGCTGTCGTGTTCGGATACGTCGACCGATTGTGTGATATTCCCGTTGTTCGCTTAGATGCTAGACTTGGAGAAGGACACTCTTAGGTGATTGGACTCCGAGAGCTGGTAGTTGTGCATCTTGATGAGCGCTGCGACCGCGTCGTCGATGGACGGCAGTTGGACGAGCGCCATCTTACGGTCCTTCCTGGAAGTTAAAAAATAATAATTCAATTATAAATACCATCCCTAAGTATTATCTTGCATCACAAGTCTAGAATGAGGACCTAAACATTTTTTAACTTATTTGTTCTTATACAACGCATGGCAAATGACTCCACACCACCTGATGCAAAGTGGTAAAAAGCATCCATCTACGGAGACAGTGAGCCTAATTCTGGAAACACACTTTAATTCTAAATTTAAGTACAGTATATCTCTTTCTCGCAATAAGTCAAAGGAAAAACATAGCAAAATTCTGTTTAGTTATAGCTGTCACTTAAATTTAGATTTCAAAGAAACCGTAGACAATTTTAGACGGCATGTACGGAGGTGCTTCCTAAACACTGCATTTTATCACGTACATTAAGGTCGAAAATTAACGGACGTTTCTAAATGACAGTCATCCTTTTCGTATTCATTTTGAGAAACTTAAATTTAGACTTAGCATGTGTTCTCCAGAATTAGGCCCAGTTATTGCAGGTTGTACACACTGTTCTAGCCACTTCCACGTTGCTTGCAGTGTTCTTTCACGTAAGGATGTTTTAAGAAGGAGGGAACACATGCTGGCACAGAATTCCAAGCACGGCAAAGCTAAATTTCTTTGTGCGTTATGTTGATTGGCACGTGTGCTCCTGAGTAGGGAGGGGGAAGGTAACACGAGGTTAAAAAGCTCTTCAGAGCACTCTCCACGATTTATCCTATAAAAAGCAATAGACGACGTCGCCTATGGTATGGACAACGTGACGCTGCTGAAATTTCCAGTGCTTCCAGTTGATCCTTGGTGGTGGTATCCGCGTCAATACAATATTCCACGAAAGATCTGGCCTGGGCTTCGTCGCATTTATTGTTGTACGTCGATCTGAGACATCAGATCGACGTACAACAATAAATGCGCCTTGACTCATTTCGTTTCGATGCAATTCGGCTACAGTCGATGCCAGACTTTACACATGATGTGCTGTCGTCTGTACATAATCTAGGTAATAGACCCATCAAATTAAAATTGCTTTTTTGTAGTTCAAAGCCTAAAGCAATTCTTTATGTCCTGTTAAAGTACTCTCAATCGCAAAAGTAGGTGACTCGTATTACTTACGGGAAGAATTTGAAAGCCTTGATAGCGAAGCCACGTTTGGTGAACGCTTCCTTGATGTCATCTTCCGACACAGTGGCTCTGCAACAGTTAAAATTACATCCAATCAGTAGCCCAGTAAGCGTACATTTCTCACCAACAGTAAACTCCCGTTAGCACACAAGAGTGTTGCAAAATAAGACAAATTGTTACGGTAGCAAAGTGCAGCAAATTTGATGTTACAAATTGGGCGATAACTTACGGAATGTTGGACAGATGTAACGTGGCGCTCGGTGGGTAAATGTTCTGGTAGTTTTTGCTGCCCGGTTTCTTGAATCTGTGGAGCGGGCTCTGGGAATAATCCCTGAAATGAAAATATTACGATTTGCTGTAATTTGGCAAAATATTTCAGCATCTTAACCACGTGTATTGATTAAGATCTACATCCAAAGCAGATGCTCAAGATTGTCAAAATTAAAGTTGTTGATGGTATTGCACAATTTTAAGGTTTTACTAGTTTTCTTTAAAAATTGGTAACAATCCGTACCTACTTGTAGGTACGCAAAGCAAAAAATTAACATAAAGGTAAGATCCACATATATGATCGAAGTTACCGAACTAAGCAATAAAAACAAAAAAGACCATACCTAGTCAGACCAGCATCAGGCTGTCCTTCCTTTGGCAGTTGAACCGTCTGGTGTTTGCTGAGCATCACGCGCATCGCCTTACCGAACACGCGCAGTTTGTCCATGTGGGTCATCGCTGTAAAAAAAAAAAAACTATTATATAGAGTAATAATTATTGCGAAACATTGTGTATGTACAATCCTAAATAGCATAGGTATCGCTATCTAATTATAAATGTGTTAGATATTTATACAATACATTCAGCCGTGAAACAGTTCGCTGTGTTTCGATTGAAGGAAAAGTTAGCCAGTGTAATTACTGGGCATGGACGGCATTTCATCTTAGGCCTCAGGATGACAACGCACCTGCAATATCAAGTGATTTTTACTTGTTATTGCAGGTGTCTATAGGCGACGGTAACCGCTTACCATCAGGTGGGCCGTCAGCTTGTTTGTCATCTAGTTGTA
Source organism: Nymphula nitidulata (assembly GCA_947347705.1). Lineage (NCBI taxonomy): Eukaryota > Metazoa > Arthropoda > Insecta > Lepidoptera > Crambidae > Nymphula > Nymphula nitidulata. The sequence goes on from OX374622.1 coordinate 7,279,989, forward strand.
TAAAAAAAATATACAAAGACGAAATACCTATTAGCGATTGAAACGAGAGTTTATTGTTCATCAAATACATTTGAAAGTTGATCTTTTGAGCTTGTTCTCTTTTGATCCAACAGATGTCAATAGGGTATTTGTCAAAAAGTATGTTTTTTTCATACAGGGTGGTGCCGTCAATACGACAATAAATTGAAACATGGGTTATACTAGTTCATAGAAATGGTTTTCCACTTTCAGAAACATCATAGTCATTTGATAATTTCATGACATTTGAGAATTATTACTTAGAAATGTCATGACATCATCAAATGATTAAGATGTTTTTGAAAGTGGCAAACCATTTCTATGAATTATTATAGTCAATGTTTTAATTTATTGTCATAGATATAGGCGGCACCATCCTATATATCTCGAAAATATGAGTTATTTTTTATGTAAAAGCTTTCCAAAGTACATTTTTTGTATTTTATAGATCTTAAGTGACATTAAAATTTTCAAAAAATAACGTAGTAACTATAAATGGTATGAATTAATTTTGACAAATTTATATTACAAAATTCATTCAAACCATTAACACTATTCGTTTACTCACATTAAATGTAACAATTTTAAATACGTTAACTTTGCATGTAAACGCATCAATTACAAAGATATCCTAAATTTTGTCCTTGCGCCCCCATACATATACCGAAGCCACTACTGTGTTAAGACGTCACAAGCTAGCATAATTTTATATGGCCCGTTTTTTGACAACTTGTAACAGCTCTTCAAACAACTCGCTATATCACATTTATTAATTTTATAACGCCTACTTCATGTCTTCTTTGTTTGTATTTCTTTGGATCTATCTTTATTTGTATTTCTTAAAACTCGCTATATCTAATAAACTATTGATCGCAGATATACTATTGCTTCTGTAATATGTCAAAAAGCAATCAATAGGTTGCTTTTTGACATACCATATATGAATGTAACAAAAAAATCTAGTCAAATACCCTATTATATAGTAAAAGACTATCTACAGAAGTTATTTCTGATCTTTCTTTAATGCTTTTCATTAATAACCTTGTTGAATTTTATATAGTTTTTAATGTCATTATTAGGTCTATGAGACTTACAGTTTCAAGACGACAGTGCACCTGGTATATGTAAATACTCAAAATCAAAATCCCTTTCATTGCAAATACCTACATAGGTAGATGTTAGAATTTTTTTAAATAGAGCTTTTCTGTATTTTGTAGAAGTACCTATGACTACTTTAGCGAGCATGTATAGAACATAAGAAAATTTGCTAAATTTATCGCAAATACTCTCATTATGTGCTCTCCAATTAAAATTATAGTCAATATTTAAGGCTAAAAATTATGACACTTCAACTTCTCTCATAAAGCATTCCCGTTGTAATTAATGTCCTTTGATATGGGAGTCCTAGATCGATTACAAAATGTAATAATATTTGTTTTAATTAAATTTATAAGTAAGTTATTCGTTTGTAACCAGTTTATAATATCATTAAGTTTATTATGTATGTCACTTTGGAGTACTGAGAATCTTTTATTGGAAAATACTACTGTGCTATCATTAGCAATAGTATCATTGGTAAGGTCACAACTCATGGAAAGTCATTAATGTAAATTAAAAATAACAGAGGCCCAAGAACACTGCCGTGGGGGACTCGATATTGTACACTTCTATAGTTGAGCAGGTAAATCATTTAGTTTTGAACAAACTTTTGTAATAAGATTTCCTTTTTTCCACTGCTTAGATATGACATTATTAAGTCTAACACATTGCCCCGGATTCCATAGTTAAAGAATTTTAGTTTCAATTAATCATGATAAACGTAGTCAAAAGCCTTAGCGAGGTCCACGTATAAAGCGCATACAGGGATTTTCCTATCTATGTGTGTTATATTATAACTTCTTCTATGAACTTATATTTAGACATAATAATATTTTTCATTTTTTCTAAATCCTGTTTGTTCTTACGCCAGTATAATATATTTATCTAAATATATATACTCTAATATAAAACTTTTAAATTGACACTCACGTATATCAAAAGTAGATTCTCGCCATCTTTATGCTGACGATATAAATATTAATTTATTTTGACCATTTCCAAAAAAGAAAAGTGATTTTACAATATCCAATAAAAACATATACGTACACTCAGTATAAAATGAAAATTTCTTATTGGTTTTAAAAAATTGAATCATTCAAATAAAAAAAATGATGACATACCTAGATGGGCCTGGTGTGGCTCCGCCATTTGAATGAGTGCCGAGTCCTTCTTGTTGTACAGAATCTTCACCCTTTGCACATCTCCATACACACCTACACATGACACAACCATGTCTTATAAGCTGAGCCGACGATTCTTAAAATAGTTTATTGATATGTAAATTTTATATTTGAAGATAATTAAGACTTGAATGAGGTTTCATTGGTACTTTTGCAGACTTAAATACAACAAAATGAAATATTTGTTGATAACCTCTTTCCAGTCCACATTAATGTGCAAAGTCATTTTAACTATGCAATAATTACATCAAAGCATTTAAATTATCATTATAATGACAAATTTACAGTAGAATCACCCAAGTTGTTGTCTAATTAGAGAATATCGTCTAAGGAGAACTAAACATACTACATCAACACGCCTTAATGCGACAGAATACTAAGTAATAATGTTGTAAAATATATAATAATATCATGAAACGAGACAGTTGGAAAATTATAAAAGAAGAAAAAACAATTTCAAGCGCTAATTTGGTCACGTTAAGCTGTCGATTAATGCTTTAGCGATTTACAGCGAGAACCACTCTTTCGGATCTGCTGCATCAAGCGAGGAACTACAAACTCCAATTTAAGTTTGTGTAAATGTAAGATTTAAATGTCACTCCTACAATATGCTGGTGGATATTGTCAGTATTTTTCTGTGTTAATTCTACATATTTTTCAGAAAGTATTTTATTAAAAATGCAAAACAATTAAATAAAAAAAAAACTGATAGTTGAGACAGATGGAAAATAAATGATAATGAAATAAAGACAACACTGGGTAGACAAGAGACAATCTAACTTAGCTACGACTAAAGCGTCTGAAACACAAATTGTCAAAGTTAATAAAGCATTTAGATTCGATAGTGTTATCAAGCGAAGCTTCGACAAAACGGATGCGGTTATCAGTACAGAAGTCGAGAATGTTAGGTGACAATTTGTCTTCCAGGCGACAGGGCTCAGGAGCAATATTAATGTTTTAATATAAAATACGGAATGTATGTGCACACGTACCGAAAAGGGTAAAGAGAGCGTCAGGCGTGACCATCTAAAACAATAGGAGAGAGAAAGAGACAGTATTATAAATAGTCGTAAAAGATATTTGACATCATATCTATAAATAAATTAGCAACTTATTTTTAAGGAGTTTGAGTAGAATATATAAGTATAATAGCCTGTAACGCCGCTCGTATATTAGTGAATGCATTAGTTGCTTGCATAAACGCTGCATTGTGAACCCATGATTAAACCGAGCCTTGGATGGGCGTTACCGGCTATTGTGTTAGCGTAATGAATAAATTTGACAGTAAACATTTACTACTACGTCCAAACAATTCAGGAAATTCGGTCTAGTATTAACAAGTTCAGTTTTTACTCAGATTTAAATCAGGTTTTCTCAGTTAACGAGAATTTACCTTTATTTAAAAGACACAATTAAAAGTAAGTCTTTGCTTTAGCTATTTATAAAAGTATCTCATTGAAAGGATGGGTATAAAACGAGGCTTCGCTTTGAAAATGTTTCTGGTTTTAGTTGTTTACTAACCTCTTCGTTAAGGTTTGAGACGAGGAGCACCGTAGCCAGTGGCAGTGGTGGTGCGGCGAGCGCTCGTAGGGCAGGGGACGCTGGTGTTAGCGTAAGAGCGCCGAAGGCTGGAAGGCCTACGCCTCCGACACCAACTCCGTACGGAGATGTCAGGCCAGAGCCCAGCCCTAGAAACTGAGGAGCAAGCACTCCGCCACCTGAAAAATTAACAATTTCTAATACTTGTCTCATGCCCAATTTTTTATATTTTTACACTATTTTGTAAGCTTTCATTATTCATATGCTATTCTTCATATATCCAATAGGCAACATCAAAATAAATAAAAAAATATTTCATCAACCAGTAAACAATTATGATATTGGTGGTTAACATAAATAAGTATCAAATTAATTTTAATACTTAATTCTACTGTGCAATGCAAATTTAGGAGTAATTGCAACTACGGGATTCCATATTTAACAAATTTGTGCCCATCAAAGAAGAAAAGTCTATCGTGAATGCAACGTAATTCGTTATAATGATGTGAATTGGTACTGATTTACCAAATTAGGAGTTGCACATACAGAACTACATTGAATAGGAAGTCATTTTATACTAATAGATATATAAACTAGACTGGATAAATGTAACAATAAAAACATATTAATATTCGTGCATATTATAATTTGTTATACTAAAAGACCGCAAACCACAAGAAATTGGAAAATAAAGGACAATGAGAAATATAATAAATGAGCAATATTGTTTTTTTTTTGAAAAGTCACTCGATTGGTTATTTTAAAAAGTTCCTTTACTTCACAGAGGAGAGTAGCAATAAGGAACTACTCCAAGATGCAAAGTATTGGCTAGGTTATGCCGCCGACACAATGCGTGATCCCAATCTTTACTGTGTTGACTTCTTGAGCCATTTCTGCTCTGGTGTAAGCTATCTATCATCTATTGAGCAATGTTTGGCAGACAGATGACTGTCTACATAGTACTGAATTTGAGCAACACCGTTGCAACTATAGCATTCAGATATAGGAAATACTTTGCTTTGAAAACGGTCCCACTAAAAAATTACATTATAGGTAGTTCGTTTTACGATTTACGTTTTGCGTGTGTCGATATCTATACAACCAAAATAGAAAATGCTCATTATCGTAGAAAACCAGCCGTTGGAACAAATAAGCTAAGAAGGTTGCATTCAGCCTGCAAGGTTTCGCAGAGTAACAAGACAGATGAAGAAGTGGTGATAAGCTTCCAGGTGCTGAGAGTAGTGATCTAGGACTAACTCATCCTGGATGCGAGGGCCAGCGCGAGGCGTGCTCGCAGTGGCATCAACTCACTGGTCAACAGTTGGTGCGCATCGCCGTCTCCAGATGGCAGCGTCGGGTTGGTGTAGTCCCGCGATTTGTCGTTATTGTATTTCACGTTAAGGCAGGTCATCTTTGAATAGTCGATACGGAGAGTGCAGCACCCGTTGTAAATGTTTTGCCCATCCAAAGCCTGTTAACAAAAAACAATGCATTTATTAGTTTACATTCATTGGTCCCAGGAATAATTGAGCAGAATCTCTTATAAATGGCATTAACTTGCGGAGGATAGATTTAAAATATAGGTATATAATTATAACATGGCTGCGAATGTGAGTATGATGATAATAACCTATAAAAGCGAACAAAAATCGCATTACGACCGTGTCAAAATCGTTAAGTCCCGGGCGCAACTGTTATTTGTTTGCCCACGTCGCCTGCGGGAAACTGATAACGCCGCATCGAGATAGAAAAGAGAATTAATTAAAATGCACCAGCACTCAACCCATTTCTGGTAAGCTTTATACTTTTTCGTCAATATTTGTAAAGCTAACGATAAATGTCAGTCTTTAGTCATTTACACGTTTAGAGGTGAAATGCTAAATTATCATTGAAGCCTTTATTCTACAGATAGCTGATACTTCAGACAGCAAAAACACTTTTTATAAAGCTTCAAGGCTTCAAGTACATTTTCTTTGATTTTCATTTCCATTTACATCACAAAAACGGGCACAATGATAACCGGGGATTTATGTCGTTGTTCTCGATTATTTCAAAGGGTTCAATATTCGGACCTTTCTTGGGAGCGATTTCATCAGAAATGTCAACTTCCGACGCCCGCGGCCAAACCTTAGCAGAAATAATTAATCTAACTCATTAAGAACACTTTTCCGGAGTTTAAATAAATGACAGCGACTTTGCGTATTATCGAAGCAGGTAATATTTTATTGTAATCATTGTAAGAAAATGTTACCACCTACAGTTTTATTGTTTCCAAATTAATTATAAAATACTTATAATTTCATTAGGGTTATTATGGAATTAGATTATTACTCGTCACAGGTCTAATATTATGTCATTTAAAGGTTGGATCTTGCGTAGGTGTTGAATACAATTAGGAAAGCTTGGATTCAGGTAACTCTTAAGACAGATTAGGTTTAATACCTATTAGGTAATGTGTGTATCATTAGATCGTGACTAATTACAACTGAGTACACTTTGGAAAAGAAACTATCATAGAAGGCAGTGCGATCGTTAATAATGAAAACATTTACCTCCTTCAAAGGCGTGCTATGACTCGGTTTGAAACCAATAAAAATATCAGAATCGCAACCAAGAAGCGAAAGTTCGATGTCGGAACGTAGGATATTGGCTGTAGATTTAATAAATTTCTGTTCTATATGCAAATGCGCCCCCTGATGTGTAGACGTGAATAGATTGGCTCGTTTAAAGCTCAACTTATATGGAAATGCGAAAGGCACGTAAGAAAGCGTGGAAGAAGATCGTTCCGATACGTAATTAGTTTTGTAGACCCTCTCGGGCCGAATTCCATTTTGCCAATGAATGCCAAATGCAAGAGAAAAGCGTAAGCGAACGAAACGAGTAATTAATTTACAATTCTAATGTGTATTTTCCTTGACGCTAAGATCATTAAATTAATTTTAATAATTTAAATGGAAGATACATTGGGATTTGTTATTCCAATAAGGACGGCCTTCAAGTTAGTTCAATTGAGTTAATGACATAGGTAAAACGATTTATTTGTTTTTTATATACAATTAGATGACAAACAAGCTGACGGCCCACCTGATGGTAAGCGGTTACCGTCGCCTATAGACACCTGCAATAACAAGGGAAAATCACTTGATATAGCAGGTGCGTTGTCATCCTTTGGCCTAAAATGAAATGCCGTCCATGCTCAGTAATTACACTGATTAATTGTAAATTTAAATAATAAAACTCTTATAAATAAATGAATAAACAAAACTTTACTGTAGAAATTGTGCTTTACATTACATTGTAGCTGTCAAAAAATAGACAAGTCTGTCACAATTACCTCAGTAGGCATAAAATATTTTGTTACAATTACAAGTTACAATTTTATATATTTCATGTCAAAGAATTCCTTTAGATTATAGAAACAACTATCCACCAAAATCTCTGTCAATTTTCATCTAAACTGACGCAATTGAAGCTTTCCGACATAACTAGGTAAATGATTATATATTTTTATACCGGTTAAATACATGTTTCTATTGTATGTACCTACCTACATATGATTTTTTGCTGCGGGTAAAATCTATTTGTTTTCATCGCGCATCGTCCCACCGCAGTACTTTAGGTTTTGTTATGGGAAAATAGGAAGAATTATTTTTATAAATAGTGCAAGGTTGCATATACCGGGTGTTACAGAATTACGAAATGAAATTAAAAATTCTGGGGTTGCGGGTGTAACATAGCATGTCCGCGGGTATTGTTTGTGTGTATTTGTGTTGTATATAACTGTGGTATATCGTATGTCACGCAAAGTACGCATTTTTTAGGGTTACCACGAACAGGACAGTGTTGTTTTTAATAATTTAATCGGAATATAAAAGTAGTCTGAAAGGTGTCAAACTTTCAGAGGTAACTCTTGACAAGGAACACAAACTACTCAATTTTTTTTACAAATTTTATTTCGTCTTTAGTACCACACTGTATACATATATGTCGCAGCGTCTGGTTCAAATAGCCGCTCAACTGGACGCCTAGGCAAGTCGTTTTAATCGAAGAGCTTTTGTGTGACTGTTTAAGTGAAGGGTAGGTTTAAGGTTATTTTTTAAGACAAATTATAAACAACACGTTATCGGTTATAAGTGGTCATAAAAGAACAACCTTGAACCTACTAATCAAACCAAAACTCTTCAGTAAGTACAACACGATCCTTTCAATACTTGGCGTATTGGTTGGTCAATAGGCATTCAATTAGATGCCGGCGTGTAACAAACGGGCTAGGCATCCAATTAAGCGGCGAATCTAACCAGATCGCGGCGATATATACAATCTTTTACAAAATTCCGACATAAAATTGAAGGGGCCACCTCCTTAAATTGTGTTCCATGTCAGAAGTTACCTCTGAAAGTTTGACACCCTTCAGAACACTTTAATTTTCCGATTAAATTAATAAAATGCAAGTTGATAAAACATCCACAGAATTTCCTCAATATATGAATAGATACGTACATATACATAAACTTACATATTTTTTTATTGTTGAGCAATTAAATTTAAAGATGTGTCCCTTAATTTATACTGTGTTTTTTGAAACGACGGGAAGAAAAAAATTACGAGGGCAAAGAAGGATTTTGAATTGCAGATTAATTTATTTACTTTTATAAGCTTTCTCGGAGGCCCTCTTGAATTTAATTCAGTCGTTATTTTAGAATATTCTATTGTGGTTAATATTTAAAATGGTTACTATCTTTTTGTATTCAAAGAGGCGCTTTCTCTCTTTATTGTTTTATTTAGAGAATAAAAGATTAGGTATCTTAGATATTTAAGAGGTACTTAGGTACTTTATTTAAGTAAGAGCAGAAAAGTACATCAATATTAAAATAGTTCTTATTTTTTGAATTCTTTATTACCAAGAAGTCGTATTACGTTTGTAGATAAGTGTCTATAGGACTTTAAGTATTTTCAAGCATCCAGACAAATACATTCTGAAAATTTTCTTCAATGTGCCATCACAATCATCGACGACTTTTTTTCTCACTACTCTCACTGCTGGGCTCAAGGCCCCCAAACGCTGGCCAGTTGTAGTAAAGGGTCGTCCAAAGTATATAGAAGCTCAATATTACAATGTCTGTCCGACATATCGGGAATCAACCTCGGCGAAAGATGCTTTAATGTGTGTGCTATCAAATTACTTGTTAACTAGACTACCCGGCATGCTTTGCATGGCCGTAACAAGAAGAAAAATTGTTAGGCTTTAGAACAAAAACATTTAAAAATTAAAACAAAAAAAACTGACTTCAACCCACTAAAAAGAAAAAAAAAATAAGAAATTAGGTACTTGTTTTATTTAAGGAGCTCGGTGGCGTATTGTTTTAAGAATACGAAAAACAAAGCAACTTTCGCCATGGTCGATCCTGGGATGGGTCAATCAAAGTTTGTTATCGTGAGCTCGTGCTTCCGAAGGCACGTTAAGCCGTTGGTCCCGGTTGTTCCTGCAACCGCTTTAGCCCACCCACCCGCATTGGGCCGACGTGGTGGTGTTATGGCCCAAACTCCTCATGTGTTTACATGGAAGCATGTAGGAAGGCCTGTGCACAGCAGTTATTTTATAAAATAATAGTTTTTGAAGTTGGAGCTAAGCTGTTTCCAGAAACAATACAAAATGTAGCACCAAAAAAATAACCTTTTATGAAATCAGTACCTAATTAAATTTAATTATTTTTTCCTTTTTAGTGTTTTAAAGACAGTTTTTTTTTGCTCAAACATTTTTTTGAATAATTTTTAGTAAAAGATTTCGAAATTCAAAGGCTCATAGAATCACCTTAAGCACTACTGAAAGTATCAAGAAAGCAAAAATTCGCCATTTCGCTTACATTGATGACTTAATTAAGTATTCCAGTTATTTTTGATTTTAAAACCGAACTCGAATCGATTATGAAAAAAAATCTATGTACCCTTTAGTTAAAGAAACAAGTCTACAAATCGGTATATAAATGATTAAGTTCTGAGGTAACAAACATACAAAAAAATATACAGCCGAATTGATAACGTCCTCCTGTTATGAAGTCGGTTAAAAAGGGTATATAATCCAGGAACCTTTGCGGGCGTCCCAGGACACCCTACCAAAGATCATTCAATCTGAACAATGGTTTTTAAAACCATAGTATTTTTAGATCACATAGAGGACAAGCAAACATACACACATTGATTTTTATTTTTAAAGCAGACTTGATTACAAAAAAATAAAGAAAGAATTAAGGAGTAATTATCTATCAGTCAAGATCAATAATACCGTTTTCAAAGATTAAAATGAAGCGCCGATCACCGTTTATTTGAACTGTATGGAGGGTGTCGTGATCGAGGTAAAAAATATTAAGAAGAGTGACAAAGCGATAAAATGACAAACGTCACGCTCAGCTTCATATTGGGATCTTTTACTGCGTGAGGGCTGATTCTTTCGAAAATGGAAATTCAGAAAAGTTATTGAACATTCTCCAAAATTGAATGGGTAATGTTTACAAAGCGTTCTGCTAAGATTGGAACGTGTCACAAACCCTTTTTGTGTGGGTTAAACATTTATCTTGGAAGTGAATCGTCTGTAGCGGGAATCACAACAAACAGGCCGTCAAAGGCCGCGCCGGGAGTGAACCGTCGCCGTCTACGTAAGACGTAACAAGTGTCCTCCGTATCTCTTAATCACGTCATCCGTAATTGTTTTATCTTTAGCTCGTTAGAACTCGTTTAAGCAAAGCCTTCTTAGTGAAGGATTAAGTGCGGTCCGCCTTAATCCACCCCCCGTTGCTAATTCTGGCGGTTTTTCCGAGGAGACCAGATAAACGTTTTTGTTGGGGTCCCGGTTCTCCACGTTTAATATTTATAAGAGCGCATATAGCAGGGAGTGCTTCAGTTACCGGCGCAAGGCTTACGGCAATGGGATGCATTCATTTTTTGCTCACAGATGACGCCGGAAAAATGTAATGAAAATATTACGGGGATATGATTTTCTGTTTTCAGCTGTGAATGTTAAAAACGTGCACTGTTTCATTGTGAAATATTGTATACGGATTAATAAAAAGTCTATTGTATTATGCTTGTCATTAGATTACTCTTGTTCTTTTTAATCTAGTTATTGATGAACGTGAAGATTCTCTTTTATCTAATTGATTGATGAGCGATTGCTGGATGCTCACAAACTATTCGCTCGAGTAGTCCTGGATAAAAGATCAATTAGAGTGTGGACGCTTCGGTGCACGTTGCACTCAACACAAATACCTACCACTAAGAGAGCAAGCTTTTAACAAACCATTAATGAAAAAACGACGAAAATGTTTGGAAACTGCTCATTTTAATCTGCCCGCTTTTCGATTGCGCCACCCGAAAGCATTTAAAAATTTCAATCGTCGAAAAATGGGATTGCACTATGGTGAATTGCACTTTGATTAATTTATTTTTTGGTTTAGTGTTGTCATGTCATGGCTGTTACTTTACAATGTAAAATCCAGTTTGATATATCGTATACGTTTCTTATTTCTTAATAAAGCAATCAGCATAATTAATCAAAATATATTTAAGGAGTCAGTGGAACTAGACGAGTCTCAATTAGGATATGTACACATTCGTCGAACCGTCACCAAGCAAACATCACTCGGTCCATTAGACAATGTAATTAATACTCGGGGTTACGCCTAATTGCGGCGGAGGACGCCGGCCAGTGCCAAACCCCGATCGGCGATCAAAAACCTCACCCTCTAAACTCACCTTTCATTTACGAATCGTTGCCACTAAATGTGTATTATGTTAGGTTAATTAATGGTGCCAGCGACTTTTGTTACCGCATTCTTGAACCAGCATTATTGTTCGAGCATAATGGCATTGTTTCACGTGGTTGGGGCGTAGTTTATAGCGTGCTACACATATTTTCAATTCGGCTGTAGGTAACTTGTGCACGGTGAAAATGTAAAACTTTGTGGTTGTTAGCGGAGTCGTGATTGTAAGCATACCAGCCACAGAACACCAACAAAACAAGTACTAAACAATGTTTGACACGTAACTAGGTGATGCGGAGTGCAGCTCAGTGCTGTTGACACAGCGGGTGTCCAAACAGGGGCGGGCGATGGGACGTGCAATTTTAAACGGTCTTGGATCGGTCGCAGGTGGTCTCCATTGTTTGTTAGACTACTTGAAATTTCGATGAACTTTGCGATTTACCAAAGCACGAACTGTTCTTGATGTAAACAGAGGTTGAAACCTCGTAATTTATTACTGAAACTTGGAAAATTACAGAACCATTGGTTCATTGCATGAAATATTTTTATGCCGTTATAAAACGCATTCAGGTTCTTAAATGCTGCTGTAATATAGATAAAGTGTCTTAAGATTTCCAGAATGTAACTCTTTCCTCCAATTCTATGATTAGTTCAAATTGGGGAAATAAATGGCAAAGCGATGGGTGATTCATTCTTGAGGAAAGTTACGACTCGATACTGCAAGCATGCAAGCACATACCCTCATTTAGAATATTCCTTTTATGATGCGCTACAGATAGCTCACGGCGAATCATATTTTTGACGGTTACATTGTTTGAATAAGTCTCCTTGTTGACACAAAGGCGACGGCTAGACGTTGCCGCAGTGCAAAGTGCAATTTTAAAATGTAAACAAAGCCCGCACCTTGAATCCATAAACGCTATCTCAGTTTTCGCCTTATTGCACCTCAGAAAGGAAGAATAATCTTGTATTTTTAAAAACGTAGCAAATCTGTGTCTTGATTTCTATGTTTAAAGATTTACACGAACGTCTAATTTCAAAGCAATGTTGGTTTCAGCAAGTACATTTACATCAACAATATTAAACAGGAAGAATACAAACCATACGAGGGTGCGGAACTAAGCTGCTAAATGACACGTCTTTCACTACCAAACTTAAGAGTAGTGCAGGAACAAGATAGACGAGATAGTTGTATGAGGAAGTCATTCGTGCAGGAGAGCTAAGCGGTAAATTGTGGGACAGCTGCATCGTCTACTTATCTCCACTTTGTTACCTTGCATACTAAGTTCGCTTTCATCCATCCCTTTCTAATACGCCACGCTTGCGTCCATCGTTACGGAGAATATATAAAAAGGTAAATAAGCCAGCGAATTATCAAAAGTTCAACAATTTGCTGACCAAGATCTTATGCTGCCAAATTTTATGCTAACGGACTGTGGCTGTTTGTCTGAAAGAAGCATAAAAGCCAGAGTCAACAGCCGCAGCTGTGTTCCATGTAGTCTAAGCATTATTTCTGTTGCACAATAAAAATTATATGCCGAAATTGTGAAATAAGACGTAAGCTTAACGCTAAGAAAGATTGGAAGAAATTTAAAGGTTTTTCCTAAGGCCTCGGTAGTAAAGTGTTCAAGAGCTGTCTCCCGGAGTGCCATTTTCAAAGTTTCAGTATTTCCAATTAAATGACTTAAGTAACAGGAGTTACATAAAGTAGCTCTCTTTTTCACTTTAAACATGAATAGGATTGGCTTATAAATGATCATTTCCGTGCAAATGAAGTCGCAATGTTAATGCTGTAATCATTTACCCGAGACACTGTATCCTTGTTTCGCGCGGACGTAATATAACGTCTACCTACAGTGACAGCATTTGTATTCTGTCCTAGGATTGAAACGAATAGACGTGCTAAAGTTAATTATTTGTAAGGTTAGAATACCTTGGCGAGTGTTAATAGGTATTGTCAGTGACAGAGCTGAGGTGGTTATGGATGAGGCGGTCCGTGGTTCGCATGAATCACATTGTTATCAATCATAACTTACTGATGGAGCCCAGACTCTGATTAACGACTAGTACCATTGAAGGTACGAACCTATACATATTCTTAGAGGCTCGATGTATTTAATGATGCATATTTTTAATAGTGTAACGTTGGCAGCATTATTTCATACAAATGTCATGAAATTATCAAATGAATACGATATTTTTGAAAGTGGCGAACCATTTCTATGGACTAATATAGCCCATGTTTAAATTTATTGTCGCATTGACGGCACCACCCTGTATACTTTCTCAACAGATAGGGTGTAAGAAATAAACATAGCAGACAAAGAGACAGACAGACAGAGTTACATCCGCATTGAAATTTATAATAATAAGTGTGGATTATTTAACTTATCTAAAGTAAGAAGTTAAACAGCCTCAAAAATCCCTAACACTAACTTGTCAGTAAACAGTAACTTAACAATTTAAATATAGCGAGAAGCATTACGCTTGGCGGTCTAACACAAAACGAGCATTCTGAAATCCAAAAAAGACTCATTAATTTTTCAGCGGTAGAAGCCCGTCGACATCACGTTGTTTTGTTTACAAGGCACTGAACATGGCAAAATCATCTGTGTCTAGGTTAGAATGTGGTAACACGGCTTTAGCTAATGGCGAAACTGTAAAAATGAATTAATCTTGTACGTGCTACAAAGTATTTATTTTTCGTTTTTTGTTTACTTTTTTGTCTACAAAGAGCAATAGGATAGGACGAATGAACAAATATTAGAGGACGCTTATTTTGATTTGTACATAACGTAGAAATGAATGGAATAAAGTTTTCAGTTTCTTTTTATTCGGTATACTTAGCAACATAAAATTTTGTTATGAAATCGGATGAAATTATATCGACCCGAATTAGTTGAGCATTATTTTTTCAGTAGATATTTTCTGCCAAATGACGCAAAATAAAAAAAAAAACACCAAATGTTGTCAATTTTTATTTCTTGCTAAAATTATTTAGTTTTGTTCATAGTAACATGTGGCGATGAGCTTGGTCTATTCTGTTCGCAACTCAACATGACAAAACACGATGAATTGTGTTACATAAGGTTTGATTTCATTTCTAGAAACGTTTCAAATGCGTTACGAAAATCTCAAGCCAAATATTTTTTTTTTTATACTAGGTATACACTAAGGGTGGCAAACACTAACAAACAACCAGATAGTATTTAAGCTATATTGTTATCGTGGCCTGTACAAGCTTGTAAGTCAAGGGTACCTCTCCTATGAAAATCAACAGAAATAGTTATGTTGACAGCATAACATACAAGACCGCATGCTCCCAAAATAACGATTCCTTGACAGTAGCCATCATAGTAACAACATTACAAAGTATTGTAGTCTATCTTCGATCTTCCAAAGGCATTGGAGTGCAGGTACTTCCCCGTGTATCTGCTATAGCACAAAATATTACACCATATTTACGAACAGATGATCTACGTTTACATAACTTTCGGTAAGGTACAGAACTACTATGACAGTACCGCGTAAGCCGAAGCCTCGTGAAAAGATTTGACGACAGGGTTAGAGAGTTAGAGATTTATGTCAAGGATCATACAGACGGGATCGGGGGATTTCAGACCTCCTAACATCCGACTGTGCCCTTTGTGGTTGGAGCACTATCCGGCTTCACTTCACTTTGTACCTCTTACTTCGCTGCCACTTACCTCGCGGGACGTTTTAATTCCATTTCGAGGAAAATCCGCGGTCTGTCGAACCCTAGGGTATATGGAAGTAGTGGGGGTGCTCTCACGATGTGTGTTATTTAATTGTAAATATTTTTACATACTATAATGGCGTTCCAAACTATTTTGTAATTTCATAAAATTTCAATGCGTGAAGACTGTTACTGAAATGATTATGGGCTTATTAGTAGTTATGTAAATATAATAAACTCGATTTGCAGCGAGGACACTCCAAAATAAATTATCACAATCAAAATTTCTGATAAGTAAGCAAAATAGACTTGTTTATTTAGATATAACACCGTCTGCCCTCCGTATGGTAATATAATTAAAGATGTAAGTACAAAAATGCAACATCTTTAATTAGTCTAGCATAGCAATTAGTCTAGCATCGTAGCAGTTTTATTCAACTTCAATATCAGCAAAGCTCAAAATGTACGGGAAAACAAACAAGAGGAATCATAAAAATGGTTCGCTGACACAGTACGCTCGTTAGCCCAGCGGTTACGAGGCTCTTTAACGAGTGGCAGACTTATAACAGACTAGCGCACTAATGCAATATTATTACTCTATCGATAGATCTGTCGCAGACGTCTTTATCGCGCTATAAACACTCCCCTATTAGGTGTAAACAGGAGAAGGTACTTACGATGGCTTTTGAGTGATTGCATAGGACAAGTAGCGATAAGGGTCTCGGAAGTAGGATAGGTCATATTGAATTAATTGAATTAAAGTACAAACTCACCCAAAAATATAACATTTATTTTCAACAATTACAAAATAAAAAAAGAAAACGATGAATAAATATATGCTCCAGGCGGGATCGAACCGCAATACTTTTTACAGAACTGCATCTAAAAAGTATTTTTATTTAGATGCCGATCTGTCAGGAGGTTTTTTACCAATCAGACAGCTCTGAGGTAATGCTCTCCCTTTTGATATTAAGGCACCAGATTTTATAGCCGCCTTTCAAAAGTGTTTGACCAAATATGTTGTGTAATTAAGTTAAGGGTAAGAAAATTTCCTATATAGGGTCTATAAATAAGTTAATAAGTAGTAATTTTGATTTAGCACTAATATCATTAAGATTATCAATTTTCTGTAATCAAAACTTCACTCGATTCAATTTTCAATTCAGCCAGTTTAATGTTTACGTAAGTCCGCTATTTTGTAATCCTTGTTAGTTGATTGTATGCAAAAGTTAGTCATACACGTAGAGCATAAATGAATTTACTACATTAAGAGCTCACAGGCAAGTTGAGAGCGCGGGGATTCACAACATTGTTACTTAGTACTACATAAGAGCACTAATTTGCGATGTGCCGGTTTGGGAAAATTTGCTGAATTGTCATCATACAACGTTCAGCGTTGAAATTACAATCAACGGGATTATGATGAAATGGACGGACAATAAGCAATACTATTTCCGTGAATGTTAAGCTAATTGATTGATAATAAATAATACACATTTCTAAATAAACGAACATACAAACAATTTTATTACTAAATCTGCAACTTTAAGAAGTAGTACTTTTGAAAAGGTATTGTTTTGTTAAGGTATTGTTTCTTCCATTTTTTTCTTTCTTCGGTAAAAACTCCTTCACAGCATAATGACAATTTCCATTGGTAAACATACATTTTTTTCGTAATATGGAGTTAAATTATATATAGGTAGGTTATTGTTGCATATGGATATAATTAAATCGTGTGTCCATATTGCAATCAACAGAAAGAAAAAAAATAGTTCTTAAAGTCTCTAAACTAGAAATTCTATTTAAAATGTCGTAATCTGACATTAAACCAACTAAGAATCATCAAGAAAATAAAATCTGTCATTTAAAGGCACTGTTTATAGAGTCGTAGGACACATACCAATTTTGTCTTTAAATTTAGAGGAACAAAGTATAAAACTTTAGTAAAGCGCAAGATTAGTGACCTATTATGTTGTACGGGAACCACGGTCGCGCGTACAGAGTTGGTACTTAGCGTTGCTAAGTTTTCACCAGTCCGCTTTGCAGCGATATCTCAATTCCGCGGGTTTCCCGCTTGCGAGTATTAATCTGTCGGACAAGGTACAGGCAGAGTTCACTGGCACGTAGGATTTAACCTCAGAATTATAGCCACTGAAGCCGCATTTTACAGGCGAGGAACAAAAAATGTTAAATGTAAATCTTATAAACATTGTAGATATATACATTTGATTGGTATATACGTTTATAACAACTAGCCAAATCACTCTGTTACCATAGGTAGATATTGATCGATACGTAGAAAATAAGGAACGCTCACCACAATTTAATGAGCTGTTTGAATATCGCTGAAAGCTTCAAGCTTAGACCAACGAAATTAAGCCCCACAGGAATCGAGCGTAAAGAGCGACTAATTAGGACGGATAGTCAACTCTCATTGTAGAATTCATTAGCGAATTACCAAATGAACAGAACACTCCCATTGACGACCGAATAATTACCTTAATGTTGGCAATGTTGCCATCGGCGCTTAGTGAACTAGGTACGACATCAATGAAAAAACTTTCAATCTGATCGTTTTCTACGGAATAAAAGTAAAAGCTTGCAATGTGTTCCCGATCGGTTTAAACAAAGTTACTGGCAACGATTCATAACATTCTGCGGTTAAAAACAAAAAAGCTCAATAATTATGCTCGTAAAGCGAGTTTGCGGAAGCCGCAAAACGAAATTTAATTTGCCCTGCATCAGAAATAAAGTTAAAATAGTCGCTGCAGTAGGCGCCGTACGGCCAACTTCTAACGCAAATGAATAGCGAATGGGAAAAGTTGGGTCGAGAAAAATGATGTCCTTCTCGCCGGCCATTGTCGCCGCTCGCGGCCCGCTCCGTTGTTCCCGATATTATTGTACTTAAATGCACATAAATGTTCTACTCTTGTTCAACGTTCGCGAAACGAACAAATGTAGCGTTGTGTAACGGTGGCTCGTGTGACTGAATGCACTGAACTCCATTAGGAGTTTGTTGTCTAAAACCATTTTAATGTCCCTAGTACATACTTTAGCGGGTAATGTTACCTGAAAGTAGTGTTATGTGAATACGTTCAAACTTAAAATGAAAGTTCAAATCGAATAGATAAGGCTAAGTCACTTCATTTCGAGATAGTTCGGAAGCTAGTCATTAAAGTGAATGAAACGTGCGGCAATAGGAAACTTGTTTTATGGCTTTACTTCTCAGATACTTAAATAAAAACAAAGTTTTTAGTACTCACCGTTTTCGCAGTTTGCGCTGACACGGTGTCTGGATACTGGATTAGGGCTTGGAATGAATCTGTGAATAAAACATGTTCAGTTAATTCGATCGGTTTGCATGGAAATTACAAAGTAATTAAAGGTGAAATGATAAAGTCAACCGTAATATCTTTTTGATTGATGACATTAATAATTCACGCACGCACGCGATTGATAAATTACACAATTTTCACACTTGTAAAGCTTTTAGTAGAAATTAAATATTACATTTACAATATTATAACATAAAATTAGTATAAAGCGCTCAAGTGTTGGATTTCTCACGAAATTCTTGCCAGGCAATATCTTGTTCATAAGTACGTTCAAACAAGGTGAAATTGGCACCCAACGTGGTGTTACGGGATTCGAAGGGTACTCGACAGATAGTCGTGTTCGTGTCTCAGGTGCACCACAGCTATTTTATCATCCGTGACACTACAGAATATTCGAATAAACATCTTTGTCATTTTACCTTACCTAGTGAAAATTTTGTTATCGCCCTTGAGGCCCCTTAACTGGTTTTATTTTACATTTACTGCACGTATAACTACTATTAAACAATTACACCTAATAAAACGAGTGGTAACGTTGTCGGAAAAAACACATTAAGACCAAAAACAACTATAAACAATCGTGGCGACGGGAGAAACATGACCGGATCTCCCCACAAGTAATATAGTTCGTCCTCTAGTCTATTTACTGCGAGAGGATAAACGTTAAACCCCCTAATTTAAGGCATGAGCCGGGTGATCATTGCCGGCCGTCGGGCGTGCTCATAAATTCACATTTTTAAGAAGCACCTCCAACATCGCAACACCTGTGGTGCCGCGTAAGGTCCCATTATGCTGTGACGCCACGATCGCAATATCAACTTATTGTCCGTATTGTATTTATTATAGTCGGTAAGGTACGACTTATGTGGCACCGTCTGTCGGAGCTGTGAAAGGAGACTGATATTATTATCGTCGCCGGATGTCAATGAGAATATACTTAGAAATGAAACATTGTTGTGTATAGAAATGTTTTAGAAATAGAACATTTTACGTGCCGCGTCTTATTATTTGTCATATAAATATTAAATTGCTCTGCACACTGAGTCTAAGAAGTAAAATGTTGCCCCGTCATATATATGGGTACAGACCTATACCTAAGTCGACTCACATTTCACATAATACATCGTAGAGAGTTGATTACACATGTGCCCATGTTACTGGAAGAAAAACACTAGAGAATAGGAAGATAGATATTTTCGGCAATTTATCTGCCTTTACCTGGACACTCCTATAAAATATAGAAAGTAAGAGCACTCAAGGCAGGAGCTGTCGGCGTAAATTAAAAGTAACGCGCTGTCTCCTTCATACATAGTTAAATGCTGTTTAAGGCCCCATATTTTCCTTGGGCCAGCCATTTGGGAACGTTAAAATGGAATGCATAAAAGGCTTACCACAAATTGGAGTTTTTATGTAATTACTTCGTGAATAAGCGTTATGTATTTTACAGTGGAAACTTGTTCTTGCTTCTTGTATTGAACTATTGTTCATTAAAACATTTAAGACTCATTTTTATTAGAAAGAAAACATATTGATAAAGTTATTTAAGACACGATAGCCTAAGTTCTGTTAAAATCCGTCGTTAGTCAGAGGACCATTACATTCCTAATTACCAAACATCTGAATGGAATCAAATTTCATGAAAGTTTTAAAGACATTAAAAGATAACACAGAGTTCAAGAGGGTAAGGTAATAATTATGATTGACAACGTTCGAGTACGTTCATTCAGTTGAACCATTAGGTAGCATATCACAGCTGAGGGTTTCACTTGCATTGAGGTTTTCACTATGGGAATGCGACACGAAAGTTTCTACCCTCGGGATACGGAATCTTTTTCTTATTCCTTTCAAGAATGTAAAAAGCTTTCAACTATAATAGCAATGCTTGTGACGCTTTTTACATCTTCTTTGTGCTACTTTGTCTAACACGAAAATGAAAATTGTTCATGAAAATTGATGCGTAAGATAATGTTATCAAAAAAAGACTACAGTCTCTTAAAGTAAATCATTCAACTAAATAGTAAAAAAATATTATCTGGTTGTTTTGAAAATCTAATATAATAATAATATTCACACCCATTATTTAGCTCAAAGTAAGGATATATACTAAATAATGTGAACAATATCATTTATTATTGTTCACAAGAAATTCAGATTCAACTTGATTTCTCCGAGTCGATTCATACAATTTTCACTTGTGTTTGTTGACACAAAAAGTTGTAGCAATCTTAAGCGGAGAAACGTTCTCCTTCGTTGTTGTATTCGGGTTATTTATTTAATTGCAAGCTTAAATATTCAGGGGATAATTCAATAATGGGCGCGTCTCCAACCGCGCAGGAAATTTAAATGTGCCCAATCAATCGACGGTACGCGCTTCTTCATAATTTTTCATTAAAAATTCAAGCGGAACGCGCAATTACTTTACGGAATATATTAACCGACAATGTCTGAGTAAACACAAGAAGGAAGTTGTGGTTAAATTAAAATTTCGTAATCCGCGTTTCGTAGCTAAGAGGTGGGTTCCGCTGTGTTAATATTAAGCGAGGGCGAAGTCCGCTGCTCGACCGATTACTGCATAATTTGATATCTTAAATCTCGGCATCTCTGAAATGAGGGACTTCACTGAACAGCCAAAATGAGTCTTAGTTCGCAATTTGAGCATCCTTTCATGCAGGTACGATAATTCCACCTTAAAGATACGCTTGCAAATTACATAATGAACAGTGACGTCAACATCCGTTCTTTGTAAAACTAATTATTCATACAAAAATTATTCACTAACTTAACGTGATTGTGTAATTTGATAAAAGTAACCACCTATTTGGATTATTTACTTATCTAATAAAACAAAGTATCTTCACTCTTCGATCTTACTCTCAGAGCAGAAGGCACGTGAGTAATACACAAGACACACAGAAGAAGATATCCGTTACCGAATCAAATCCTTAATTACGGGAATCCGTCGGCGACATAGACACGACACCTACCGCAAACAGGGGACGCATAATAATTGTAGCGGTCTGCTACACCTTAATAAAGCCAATAGGAGTGTGGGGCCGAGGGGGAAGGATTACGACGACTCCGAGCGCTCTTCATTGAGATTTGTTTCGGGATTAGGAACGCGTTTGATGGTAACCTCCCGTCAGACCGCGGCCAATGCGCTAACAAGCCGTTTTTCCGTGTAAACGCTTTCAATATTCATACTGTAAAGGCCTTACGGAATATACTTACTGACATTACCCGAACTTGTGTCTCTCGTGGAAGTGAAAGCACACACGCGTAAGCGATGTAAATCAGAATTCGGTAACAACTTCTAAGCGATTAAAGTTATAAGGAATTTGTTGCTCTGATGTTGATGTGTAAATATAAATAAAGGTGAAATATTAAATCTAACAAACCACGAAAACCGAGCGTTTATTTGGAGAAAACGATTGATAACGGTTCAGAAAATTGAGAGTTCTACCAGAAATAATCGACGCGTGTTAATATTTCGCGAACTAATAAACAGGTGACGATTTACTTTTTCGATAAATTTGATTTATTTCATATCTTTTCCAAATAATTTTTGGTGTTAAAAACAATATTTTTTAACCTTTTTGTACAAATCAGAAATTCAATAACATATCTAAAGCCGAAATTTAAAAGTGAAAACGGTAACGATATGTGCTACCCGCGAGACAAGATAATTGAAGTAAGGATTTATGCGTTTTGCATTTACTTTCGACTTTGGATCAAGAGTCATTTTATTCTTGCGTATGAGATATTTTGTGGATGTATTTTGGTTTAAGAATCTGTAGGAATTCGTCAGCAAGAAGAAAGCAACATATTTTTAAATTATAGTAAATTGTCATCCAGTTTTTAAAAAAAATAAAATAAAAAAAAACTATTACTAATCGATGTTAGTTCTTAAAGTAAGACAATTCGTAGATTGAAATATTATAAATATTATAGAAAAGATTAATTGTTCCAAGAATCCAAAAATTATTTTCTAATTAAACTATATTCCAAATATTTTTGCTATTTCTGAAATTACAAACATAAAATATTTTGACCGTAGAGATTTAGCGGAACTGAGACAGAAACTGTATAAGAGTCTTTTTGCCATCGGACAATGACAAATGTATTGAAAAAACGCAGCATGAGTTGTATCAGAATTAGACCGTGGCTCGAGGTAGTGCACGGAAATTGGAAATGTTGTATTAGCGGTGGTCCCGTCGTGATACCAACAAGTTATGAGCCCTCCTGGTCCGTATATCGAGTGGACCAGCAAAAAGTAATCCATTACGCTGAACCGATTACACTTCTGGGGAATGTTTGCGTTTGAAACATTTCAACTGGGGATGTTTGTAATCAAAAATATAAGGACACTGTAATTTATGCGTAATTATGTGCTTACACTGCTCAGTTTTAGGGTACCTATATACGATTTAGGCATTAGGACTTAAGTTGACAAAACTGGGTTTTAACAAACTTGTTTAACAAACTTGTAAATCGTGACATCCTCAAATAAATTCGTTTAGCTGCAAGATGCGACGTTTTAATTTGTTAGCACGTCGCTACCCTTGGTACGCTATTTGTAGCACAGAAACGAGCTTCAAGGGCTTTTCAATGAGCCAACTACAGAGTTTTTTTCTTTAAAAAAGTTAGCTATATCATATCCCGGCGCAAAAAACACTTGACGCGCTCCCCCGAGGGCAATGTCCGGCGAGGTTTTAAATAAAGTTGATTCGTGGTTCTCAACTAGGTGTACCAGCATAATTAGCCGGGAGTGAGCAGTACACGAGCTCCACTGCCCGCGGGCTCGAGAGCTTATCAAATATGTACCTACTACCTACCTACCTGGCTCCTGTGTGCCGCCGGATTTATTTAGGATATGCATGAGGGTACGATTTAAATTTTAAACGGATTGCGCCCTTGGATTTTGGGCCTCTGTTATGTTTGGTAAATCTATCACTATAACACCGGTCGCGCAAAATTAATTTTAAGGGCTGATTTATTATTAGTTGGTTTAGTCGTTGTAATCCTGGCTACTGTAGACGCGCGACACGTGGCGATAAAGGCTTATCGTTTCGTGTTCGATCGCGAAATAATGTACCTAATTAGAGCGAGATTTATTAATGCAAAGCTCACCAGCGCTTTCACAAATTTCATGGGCTTTGACGTTTAAATTAAATAAAAACATCATCGCGTGCCTGTGTTTTGTGAAATAGCTAATTATATGAATTCCATTCCGTAGGTATTGATGGGATATGGGAATGTTACTTACTGTTTTTTGTAAATGTTACGATCTTGAGCACCTTTCCGAATCGCTGGAAGATAGAGTAGAGTACATCCAGAACTATCGGGTATAGCATGTGTTCAATAATGACACGTAACACTGTGTTGGGGCCACCCTGAAAAAAAAAGTTATCGTAAAAAGAAAATTAAATACTGCTTTCATATGAGATTGGTCTAGAAAAAGTTCTTATGAAGTTAGAAAAAAGGCAAACCGAATACCAAATTAAAAACAAATATATGTTGAACATTAATTAATTACAGAGATTTTATTACGCGCAGAAAAATGGAAATGAAGTAGCCATATAAAGAGAGCGAAACAATGGACAGTGTTTAACAATTTTTTTCATAACAGAAGTAAAAGTTTACGTATTTGCTTTTTCCATACAAAGAGATTCGGAATATGTACGTATCCGTATATTTGGACAAAGTAAAGAGCGTTTTGAAAGACTCCATTTAAATTTTTTAGAAATGGTTTTGTTACGCATGAGTTTTGATAATGTTTTAATGAGAGTTGAAAAAGGCAGGAACTTTTCATAGCTGTGTGTATAAAGTAGACAAAAATTACCTACTATGGAATTTTAAAATGGTCGATACAATAATGTATACAACAGGTCCAGAAAACACCACGTAAGCTTGAAATTATTCCAGGTAATGCTTAAGATTTAATCAGTGCATCCCAACAGAATAAAGGTCGACTGTAGGTAAACTTGTAAGCGTATTGACCGATGGGTCTTAAGACGTTAAGTCTGCCCTCCAGGCAACAATCTCGTTCGTTTAAGATCTCGAGTTAGCATACCACCTCTAGGGACAGTGGATCTGGTTACACTGTCCAATATTTACGTTGGTCTTTGATACAGCTGTCTTGTATTGTTCAGTTTGATAATTTTGTTGCTTTATTAAATACTAGCTGTGCCCGCGACTTCGTTCGCGTGGATATCGGATAATAGCAACGGTGGGATAGGTTACATGATTTTACTTGAGCATTTAATTTATTTGGCTAAGTATTTAAATCATGTTTGAAAAACACCTTTGCAATTAATGTATTAATCGCCCGCCCGCGCCCGCCCGCCTTGTAAATCATAAATGCGCGCATGAAATTTTAAAACTATGATATCTCTTAATTGAAATCTTAATATTCATTGAAATCCAATGATGTCAAATACAATTTTGCTTAAAATTAAATACTTGTAAATAATGTATTTATTTCGATTAGGAATAACATCATGTTTACAGAAACACCTTCGCAGATATTTATTTTAGAACAAATTTGATTACCAAAAAATGTTTCTAGAGAGTCAATTTCAAAGAATAGACATATGATGTCGCGGACTTTGTTTTAGAACTTTTAAACGACAACAATTTCTGCAAAAAATGATTTATGCGTAACTTTAACCGTTTACGCAGCGCACGCAACAAAAGCTCTGAAAAGGAATATTTTTCTTCTTTTTTGCATGAATACGATATTTTTGAAAGTGGCAAACCATTTCTATGGACTAATATAGCCCATGTTTAAGTTTATTGTCGCATTGACGGCACCACCCTGTATAGCCTATATAATATCTCGATAAATGGACTATCCAACACAGAAAGATTTTTTCAATTTGAATCAGTAGTTCCTGAGATTAGCGCGTTCAACCAAACAAACTCTTCAGCTTTATAATATTAAATGGTAGTTTAGCTTTATATATTATATAGTATAGATATTATGAAGTTATTTATTTAAGTTTGATATTTGACAGTCGCTCACCTGTATTTCAGTGCCTCCATTGGCTGGCTGAAGCGCCGCGCCAGCGCCAGCTACTAGCGCCGCGCCTGCGGTGTTCGAAATGGCTTGCGCGGCTTGCAGCGCCGCCTGCGCCGACGCCGACTGTTCATACAAAACAAGCCGTTATTTTTTAGCAGAAAGCATTTTTCTTATTGTAAGGAAACAGCAGCTTAAATAATATATCTGTAAACTGCTGTCTTCCTCGCAATAAGATATCGTTCTACAAAATATTATGACGGGGCAGAAAGTCATGTTTAAAATGGTTTTTTGTTTTTTGTCTCGTAATAAGTTTATGTATATATTGTATAGGTATATAACTATCATATGATATTGTAATTATATGATATGTATTATATTGTTTTGTATCGCATAGTACATATATATTTGTATGTAACATAATATGCAAAAATTTTAGTAGGTAGGTACACACGATATTCACTTCTGGCAGCTGCACATCTCCTATTGTAAATCGGCTAGAAGAGATTTATTTTAGAAATACGCCGCACCTTTTGATCATTTTTTATTAGATATTGTCTTATGTTTGTTTTGTGGTAAATTATTTAATAAATAAATATAACCAAGTTAGAATAAATAAACGTTTCTTTGCGTTGGTGTAGATTGTACATTAAAGTAAGTAAGTACATATAAAATGTAGTACAGTCAGCAGAAAAATATATTATAAAAAATTTTGATCCCTAATTCGGCACATTATGGATGTAAGAGGAACGCTCTGAAAACAAACGCAAATGACAATGTTCTGGTGATGCTATACATGATATTTTTAAAAAATGGGAAATTCGCGAAAAAACTTTCAGCTGTTCCATATAAACAGGTTCTGTAGTTGTAACAATTCAGTATGAAAGAGATGATTTTTTTCGCAATTTAATTTTTTTTACAAGTAATATTTAGGGTCCCTAGCTCTGCCATCTGCGTTTTCCTCACATCCAGTATTTCGCTGCTGACTGTAACAACTTAATGTATTGCAGCATCGGCAGTACGGAGAGCATTTCTCATCTCCCACCTTTTATTTATTTTGTCCATATAAAAGAATACAACATAGTATCAACACACGCATTGAAATAATGTAACAATGTTCCTCCGGGAAATAAAAACGTGGTCACGTACAAAAACTAAACATGTCCGGCGCTCTCGTAACTCGAACAATGAGACCAGTATGAGGGGAGTTATCTTTGAGCGCGTGGGCCACCTTGAGTGCTAACGCTGTAGATAACATTGACCACCACAAACAAAGGGAGGCCCATAAACTTATTTTGTATCAAACAACAATTCGCTACTTTGTTACTTGCTGGGGCGCAGACGGCTAATCGTTAAGCGTCAGAGGTACGACATTAAATAATTGGAAGCGTTCTCGAGCGAATTTATTCGTTTGTATAGTTAATGAAAACAAGCAGGACAAAGGACGATCAACCGTATTATGTCGTCTTAGAATAGATTATACAGCAAAAGTACTGATTGCACATCAAATGTTAAATCGGCAGTTGGAAAATGATTCATATTAGATCACTTTAGGTCTCATGGTGCATAGACAATCCTTTACTTATTTATACATTTATCCACATTTATGCTGCAGTTTAGGGCTTTAGGGAATTTGGAGATAGTTAGGGAGACGTAGGGCAGTTCCCTATCTTATGGGATATTATGTTCATGAGTAATCCACCGTTGACTATTCAGAGACCACAAGGTCGTAATTGCAGGACTTAGACTTAAACTAGCCGGCAGGCTATTCACAGCGGACATAGGAACCTTCAACCAAGTGTATATATTATTCTTGTTTTGCAGACACGTGTACTTTTCTAAGTACACGTGTCTTAAAAGCTGCTACCTGTTATATAGATAAATTCGATAGGCTCTCCACAGTGTTCGTCCTTGCAAAACGGTGCGTTCTTGATATGTTTCTTAGTTATTAATGTTGAAGTTAGTAAAAAACTTCTTAATATTGCTCTGCCACTGATCCAAAGATGTTTTTATTAACTAAAAGCCGAACCCGGAACAGTAGTTCTTCGAAGACGCAATCCTTTGAGTACCGTTGCTTTGCTCACAGCGTTGTTTTCACATTACGACCGTGTACGGCCGGCACACTTTGATCCTATATTTTCGCGTGGCTTTGTACGACGACGGGCTGACAAGCGAGCCGGGCAGACAAAAATAAGGCTTTAACAATGTCATGGTAAGCCTGCCGGCGACGGCAAAGGCCCTACGAATTCGCGTTGACTTGACCCCCCTTTGCCTTGTCACTACTCATCGGTATGAACGGGCATTGGATAAACTCGAAATATTGAGTACATAACTTGTTACGGTGCGGCGTGGTGTTTACAATCTTGGAATATCGTAAAAGTTTTTTTCCCCAAAATATGAGTTTAAAAAAGTAGCGGTTTTAAATCCTACTTTTTATTTAATTACGATAATTGTAGCACCGTCAAATTGGTCTAGTTTGTTGAAATTTAAATCTTAACTTTAGTTTTATGTAATATATGTTAGGGTTGAAAATAGGGAAAGCAAACTCGTTCTCGCGAGATTTCGTTTTCGCGAGATCTCGGCCTTTTTTAGCGAGATTGATCTCGGACGGGCGAGATCTCGCGAGTTTAACGAGTTTGCACTCGAGCATAAAAACGTCTTATTCGAAGCGCAGCCTGACACGGACGGAGTTATTTAATTGATAATAATATCTCAGTTTAATCCTTCAATGCCCAGACGCCAACTTAAGATGACATAACAATTAAAATTTAATTGTGTCAAAGCCCGATAGCTTTGATAGTCAACTCAACTTAGATAAAAGTTTCATTTTTTTGACTTCTCCTTGTTTTGTTTTTTATAAAAGAACTGTTTTATTACTAAAAAAATTTTGTTTGATATTAGAAGAGAAGATTGGTTGTTTCTTTCATTTGTTATTTGATAGATACGTAGGTACGTCAAAGTTTACTACTTAGAAGTTTATTAAAAATTAAAGACAAATACGTCAGACAATGTTTGATGCATAAAAGTCTATTGAAAAATTCGTGAAAATAAATGTTCATCTTATAATACTTATAATTTTTATTTTTACATTTCTAATTTATTCTTAATTTTTGATTTTAACATTATTATAAATGTTTGAAAAATTACTTAGTAATTAAAATATAATAAAACTAAAAAAATTTCACGTCCTGAGGCAGGAATCGAACCCGCGACCTTTCGCAATCCGGGCGACTGCTCTGACCACTGAGCCACCCAGGACTTGGGACCGAACCGAATCGTCGGTATTTGTAAAAATACTCGTTTCGGATGTTGAAATAGAATATTTCGACATTGTAGGGTGGACGTTAGCTCTTAAACGCAAATACAGATAGACTAGAAGAATTTCACAGGGATATCCCAAGTCCTGGGTGGCTCAGTGGTCAGAGCAGTCGCCCGGATTGCGAAAGGTCGCGGGTTCGATTCCTGCCTCAGGACGTGAAATTTTTCTAGTTTTATTATATTTTAATTACTAAGTAATTTTTCAAACATTTATAATAATGTTAAAATCAAAAATTAAGAATAATTGAAAGCACTGCCCCAACTTAACCGAATCGTCGGTATTTGTAAAAATACTCGTTTCGGACGTTGAAATAGAATATTTCGACATTGTAGGGTGGACGTTAGCTCTTAAACGCAAATACAGATAGACTAGAAGAATTTCACAGGGATATCCCAAGTCCTGGGTGGCTCAGTGGTCAGAGCAGTCGCCCGGATTGCGAAAGGTCGCGGGTTCGATTCCTGCCTCAGGACGTGAAATTTTTCTAGTTTTATTATATTTTAATTATTTCTAATTTATTCAAATATTGTGATTATTTGCAAAAAATACACAAAACTGCGAATCTCGCGAGATCTCGAAATTGGCGAGATCTCGCAGTATTGTTATTCATAAACTCGCGGGAGCTCGCTTGAGCCCCAATCTCGCGAGATTTGCATTCCCTTGTTGTAAATAATGCAAATGACAGGTCAATTTTCGCCATTTAGTGGGATTTACATTTAAACATATTGTGTAGCAATCCAAAATAATCGTTGACCTAAATCTAGATATACTTTGTCAGCGGATTTCACAGAAGCGTTCCAATATCAATTTTGTCGACACGCCTCACTTGAACTTAGTAAATTCGGGTATCTAAAAATGTTGGATTCTGAAAAAGAACCGATCGGAGAAGTCGGGATGAGAAATATTTCACGTGTCACCGTAGCAAGTGGCGCAGCAAATTCTTGAGATTTTTAAAACTCTAAGGCTGCTATCAGACTAGCTGGTTTCCGTTGGCATGTAATTTTAGCGAAGAAATATTAGCCGCATGGTAAAACTCTTTAGAACAGAGGTAGAATAACAAAATACAGAACTAGGGACTTGTTATTGCAAGTCAAGTATTGTTGTTAGCCATTCTGCAAGATTATAACTAAATGCTACTATTGCAAACAAGAGACACTGCAGACGCAGATACTATTATAAGATTTATACTGTTAGTATTACTAGTACAGCCATAAATAAACTAAAACTTTTTTATATAGCCTGACATAATTTTAAGAGATTACTTCGCGGATATTCAGCAATTATTATAATGATTTAATTCTACTTTTTACCTACTACCTATAGTTTTTATTTTCAAATATGCGACTAATCAGTGAAGAATTATACAAAATCTAAAATTTTCATGGAATCTATTCTTTGTTTCCTTTTTTCATTATAAGTAAACTATTTAAATATTTAAAACTAAAATTAAGTTTATTGTCGATTTTCTTTTTGAAAAAACAGGTTACTTTTTTAATTTTTAATTTTATTTGCGTTACACGCGTGCGCTTATTTCCTCGCGCTGAGATGTCCACCATAATTCGGACGAAACAAAGTTCGTGAACATTACTGAACGAAAAAAGATATTTATTTTAAGGTGTCACCATAAAATGACTATCTATTTTACTTTACTTCTTTGCTAGTTTGACACTAACATTAGTGCTGTTATTTTTCCTCTCTTTAATCTGGCACTTATTGGTCTACATGCACATTTATTCAAACTGCTCGTCTGCCAGAAACCTGCGTTCAATCTTTAGCTAGAACTATTACGACTTTGACGCGACCAGATAGCTCAGTCCCCGTCGTCTCCTATTCAACCACGACAAAACCTTTCGCATTGCATGATTGATCAAAGCCGTGTATTCAGTGTACGTTCTTTAAAATCCACTGATGCTCAATACGAAATAGCTCAAAGTGAATTTCATTCGAGTAATACCAACCTACTAGTACTAGACTGGGCAGCGTTTATGAAAGTTGTGTCATAATTCTAATGTAACAACGGTCCCTTTGAAATGTTCCAGTACGCTAACATCTGTATATGTGTATAAGTCCATTTCGACGCAACTCCCTCATTATAACTTTTAATAGTGTACCAGTCTGCTGATACAAAGAGATTTCATAAAGTATGCGTAGATATGGCTTATTATCACGTCAAATATTTTCATCGAGTTCAAATGTAAAAAATTGATTTATTTTTATTATTATTTAATTTTGATAACCTAACAATGCTGTTGGCACAAATCGACGAGTTTGTGCCCAGACCAATCAAATCCAATGAGACTTGGTTGTGACTAATGTGATTACAATTGCAATTACAAAGGGGATCAACGGCTAAACTAGTCCGAAGGAAAAGATTGGATAAGACTCCGAAATTATTAGAAGTCTTTACCAAAACTAGTGCCGAACAAGAGTACTAAAATCACGTTGCAACTGAGCTGTAGGTATGGAAATACGTTAGAAATAAAAGCAACATTAATATTAAAGTTCAACAATATTCACTTAAATTTAGAACATCTGCGTTTGAAACCTCAGCGGAAAATGAGTCGTCGATAATGGTAACAAGGCGGTGCCGAGTAGCATCATTATAGAGCGGAGGCAGCACGGGTGACAGGCGCACGTCACAATACCTTTTAGATCGCACAGCAAGTATTGTTACTGTCTTCACAATTATTACGGGTGTCGGTGAATTTCGGTTTTGCTATTTAAATCGAATCAATACGTAATGTGGTGAGTTACGTCAAGTGTAATGTTAAATTTTCTATCGGTTTAACTTAACAAAATTATTCACCAAGCAGCAAGCTATCCCGTATTTTAGGTATTCAGTAGACCTACACAGATTTGAGACTAATTATATAGAACCGTTTTCTACTGGAATCTTAAACCCGAAAGTTTTTTACGACACTTACTTAGCCGTTACGGAAGTAAATTTATTATTTTAAATAGAAAATAAAATTAAGAAAATACTGGCTTTTCTAATAACACCTAACTAATAACAAAAGAAGCTTGAAATGATTCCGTAAATAATTTAAATAATCTGATCGGGAAAAGACTTGCTTGAAACAAACAGGTAATTTTTGTCACAAAATCGCAAAACCAACTTACTACCTTCAAAATTACTTGAAACGTTAAATTATTACGGTGTATTAGTAAAATATTAAAGTGATCTCTACAAGCGACTTATTGAATATTTAACTCCATTACTCTAAACTCGGTTAGCATTAAAATGATTGAATACAATTATCAAAGGCTAAAATTAAATTGTCGTTCGAGTTAAGCTACTAAATCAAAGTTTTGTCAGCGAAATTAGTTTACCAAATGTGTCCCGCAAAGCTCTTTAATAGTAGGCAATGGTTTTGTATCTGTATTTACTTACATCTCGCGGTGAACACACGCACATCTCGACAAACAGATAATAGACACCCAGCTACTTGTATCTGTTTTAGTTTAATCATCGCATTAATTAGCCGTGTTATTGACTTAGAAGCTTGTTTGCCTTGTTGACAATTAGATCAGCTATTGTTATTGATTAATAAACGGTGTTTTGACAATGGAAACGTAATACCTACTAGGTACTACTAGGTAATAGGGAATATGCATATTTTTTTTAGGTTTCAAAATTAATGCTAAACAGTAACAATTTACAAAAGTGAAAGAATTTTAGATAAATATGACAAATACCCGACTAACAACCACCTTAAGTTGCGTGTTAGACCTGGAGATCCTATATAGACTTTGACGTCACAGAGCACCCCCGCCATACATTTTTCATATGAAAAGTTGTTTTTAAAAGAGATAGGTATACCGCAATTTATTTCGGCATTTTTTGGCTAAAAATAATTATGTTTTCACTAATTTTACTACATAGTATTATTTTACGTATTTTTATACCAATGTTTTAAACCAGTTTTTTTTCATGTATATTCTTTAATGATCTGCTGGCGGAGTGATCAGCGATGTAGTCTGAGAAGATTGATTTAGTAATCCGAGGTACGGTCGACCACAGAAGTAGCTGAACACTTTAGTACCATGCCTCAACGACTCTAGCGTCAATATAGTACGGTAGCAACAATAAAGTACGTGCACAAGATCGGTGTGACATGGTACTTAAGTGTTCAGCTACTTCTGTGGTCGACTGTACACGCGTTGCCCTTATGTTGACTGTAATAATTAGAGACAGCATAATGTTGACAGCACAAAGGACAAACGCTCCCAACATAGGCGACCTTACTCACATAACACTACGAGGTTTTTTTATGCAACTAGATGACAAACAAGGTGACTTGGTGGTGAGTGGTTACCATCGCCTATAATGACCCTACAATGACGAGGAAAAAATCACTTGGTATTGCAGGTGCGTCGTCATCCCGAGGCCTAAGATGAAATGCCTTCCATGCCCAATAAAAATGTAATGTGTGGTAATATTATATTGCTGCGATCTTCTTCCCTTATAAACTTCGATGACTCGTGAGCGAATGATGGAAGGGCAGATGATTGTATGATGAGTGTTCGCACTCATCATACAATCATCTGCCCTTACCGGGATTCGATCCCACCACATCAACTTCTCGACCGGCAGGCCGTCAAGTTTGATTAACGCGTCAAATTATATTATACAATAAAGTTAAATTCTATAAGAGTAATTGTCAGAATCTCAGGAGATATACCTTTAATAATAACAGAAGCGCTGTAGTGATATCTCCCTTAATTGTTTTAGTTAAATTTAGGCAGGAACCATTTCTCATCATTCGATATTATCAGCCGTCAATTGGTTAAGGGTTGTTTTTGATAGGTTTCTTGGATAAACGAAACTAATTAAGCGTTTTAATTAATCCTCCCATTGGGTGTTTTGTTACAGAAAATATTGATTTACTTTCCCGTATTTGGCCTTAAGGGAAGATAAGGAACTTTCATTTGTGGTTATAATAGTTCCTACCTTCCCGGAGCGTTGTTCGTTTACTAATTAAAAAGGCACAGCAGTTAATGAGCGATGTTTAATTATGTCGAGAAGATAATAAAAGTAGCATTAATTAATGACAGGTAAGCAACAAGACACGGCACTTAAAGGGTTAAGCATAATTTTTAGTGCCAGGCGACGCTGAGAGACGTTAATTTTATACAAGTCGTAACCCGTCATAGAACGTCGTGCAAAAAGTAAAAAAATATATTTGAAAGTGCTTGTTATCACAAGTTTTTAGTTTTGTATTTTCTTATGATAAAAAATATTACTAGGTTTTAAGGTTGTACAATTTCTGTCAAGTGTTAAACTGCATTTGTTGTGGTGTGCGGACATGAACCAATTGCCATTAAAGTTAATACCTTGACCATTAATTAAGTTATCGCACGTGATTGTAGCCACAAATGGGTGCTGTTTATTGTTTATGTAGGAACTGCTTGAAAACTTTAGCAGGTTAAAGAAATGCAGGTTAGAAAAATATTAGATGTTAGATGATTAATCCTAAGCAAATCATAGTATCTGACTTTTTAAAATCATACATATTGTTTATTTGGATTATCAATGTAAAAAAATGAGATTTGCTTATTTTATTTATTTTTCGTGCCATTGCCACCTTTGAGTAGCAGGTGCTTACATCAAAGGCAACTGGTATCAGGCAATACAACTATTGTCGTAAGGCAATCCAAAGCAAACAAATCTGTCTACTATAATCCGATAGAGAGGACTAAACTGTTGGACCACGTGTTCACAAGACACTATAGTAAAATGCTCGAGGTACCGTATTTTCTAAATAAATAGCATTGTTTGGATTTAATCGTACATTTTGCTTATTAATGAAGTGTGTTGTATCATATTAATTGTCATTAGCAACAGTTAAGTTTTATGCACATTTTTTTAATGTCTTCATACTTTTTATATCAGTAGATAAAAAGATCCACCGGATTTATGCCGAGCCCAGCAGAAAATCAAGCGTTGTGGCTCTGCTTAGCCATGACATCATGCTGAGCTGGTGACCCTCTTGGTTACATTAGCTCTCATGGTTCTTATTTGTTACCGTTTTGTAATTTTCTAAAGTTGTGACCAAGTATACGACTTTTCTTTCTTTCTTTCTTTCTATTATTTGTAACGTATTTCTATATTTATCAAACACATGACAAAAAAACTTTTTGAATTTATAACAAAAAATAGTATTCGTTTCACAAATTATGATATCGGAAATGTCGACAGTACTGAGTAATTTCCAAAAACAGCCGTATAACTTTTAAATGGGTTATCTGGCAGTCACGCACGTCGTACCTCTTTATCAAGATTGAATAGGCAGACAACAGTCGTAGTTTGGTAACTCAATCAAAATCGGAACAACGTCGCTGGTCCGTCCCGGCGCGGCATGCGGGTTTATTGAATACTGTTATCTAAATTGTGGGTTCTTGATGCCCCTAACAAAGATTAAATTAACAGGTCGACTGCAGGCCGCAGCCGGAGGGTTGAATTTCCCAATTGGTTACCTCGGCTTTAATGCTCCATCGCATACGGTACGATAATCCGGTTGTAGAGTTGTAATAGGGCTAATTGAACTATCGTTACGTTATCATTAGTGAGAATACATGTTCCGAGCCCGATTCCTGGTTTCCAAATGTTTATTGCGAAAACAGTATCGATTTATGTTCTGCCCGAACGCGATAAAATAACTGCTCCAAATGTTTTTCAGCTTGAAGCAAAAGTAGGTCTCCGAATAGTTTCTACGTAACTTGTTGAATTTATGGACGACAGTAAATTATTGTGGTCCGGTAACTCAGATTCTTTTTATTAAATAAGGTGGTAAAACGAGAATACCTAATGGTAAGCAGAAGGTAGAAACTGTGGCATAAAAAATGTTTTAACGGCAATACTATGCCTCCCACTCATTATTAGCTAAATAGATTGCCCACTACAAGGAATATTTTTGATAAAAAACACGGCGCCTCGTCGAGTTTACACATTATTTATTTTCTTTAATGAATTTCATTAACCACTTAGAGATAATTGTTAATATGTCACAGTCAATACTTACAGCGTTGCTATGTGTCTGGTCTGTTTTGAGTTCCTTGTGATTGGAGAATTGTACGTAGACGGCGCGCCCGCGCAGTTGCGCGACACAACCGCCAAAGTATGCAACCATCGCCACTGCCGCTATCTCCTCCCCCATTTCGAGGAACGCCTGATGAGGAATAATATTATTTATTTAAAATACAATTCTTTAAATTACATATTTAGGTCAAGTAGAAGCCTTTTTTTTTGCAAATAGTCACATTTATGTAACTTTTGTAAGAGAATAGATCAAATTACTAAAGCCAAGGCTACTTTTCTTAAAATACAGCGATCTAATGAAATAAATTGATTCTACTTATAGTATGTAACTGAGAGGCTTATAAAATTGACGCTGTAGCAAATTAGGACGGATTGACTTATCAATTTAATATTACAAAATATTACAATGCGTAGTAAAGGACTACGGTTTTGCTACGAATGTACGGTTTTGCTACGAATGTTGGCGGCGGCGATCGGCTACGATCCGCATGACCACGTGACTTTATAATTTAGCTTTCTCTGGAAAATTGGTTAGTTTCTAATATAATCCACTTCAACAGTTCATTTTGTGATTTCTCAGACATCAAACCCCACATTGAAATACGCAGATTTAAATATATGTAGTATTTATATCTGCGTATATCAATGTTAGGGAAATGTTAGGGAAATGCAAAATGATAAAAATCGAAGTTTATTGATGACAAATGCATTTAAGCATTTGTCATAAATACACTTCGAATTGTTATGTTATTTTAAGCTAAATCAAATGATTAATTATTGTATTTGTTTTCTCTTACATTCGAAATTAATTGATTCAAACATTAATAAAGTTTTACTTAAATAA
Source organism: Nymphula nitidulata (assembly GCA_947347705.1). Lineage (NCBI taxonomy): Eukaryota > Metazoa > Arthropoda > Insecta > Lepidoptera > Crambidae > Nymphula > Nymphula nitidulata. The sequence continues at coordinate 7,316,828 of OX374622.1, forward strand.
TATAACAGGAGACTCTTCTGTAGATTATTATTGGATTATTATTTTCCGTTTTACCTATTATTCAAATTGATCAAAATATTAGTAAGTAAGAGTCATAAGTAGTCGTAGATTTAATGTTATAGATGAAAGTATTTACTGTAGATACCAATGTGCCACTACTATTTATGTTTTTTAAAAAGTATTCTCACGTCGATAATATTTTTCTGAATCTTTTTCGTCTAATATTAGGTATACCTAATACAATTCAATCATCGTTCGTTAGGGTGATCAAACGTCCGTAAGCAGTTTACCGCAAGCACAACGAGAAGTTTGAGGAGTTTAATTAATCGACGCGAAACATAGATAAACTTAGCACACACACAAACAACACGAACTAATCCTGCATGCAGTCCATCATTCTAAGCGCGTTATGATTTCCACGATCATTTCGGTCAGAATTCTAGCTGTTTGCGTCCCGTTTCACGTGCTTGCGAACCGTAACCACAGGATCCTGCTTTTGGCATTTCAACACGGCTGACCGTTCAGAACACATCGTTAAAAGCCCGCGTAGTAAGCCACAGATTAAATAGAATATTTGCCTGATGTTAATTAAAAAACAAATAGCGGTAGGTGAAAGCAGAGAGAAACGGGCCACCCATTCAAACACAGTCTATGTTTACGTGTAAAGTAGGTACTGAATGAGTATGATGAACTAATTAAGTTTCCTCAGACCTTTTTTAATTAGTAAGATTATGAAGAAAACTGTAGTTCCATTCAAATTCAAACATTTCAGAAAATTGCAGTTTTTAAAGAAACTTCTTTTTATAATAATACTAGCTGGAACTAGCTCGCATCGCAATTCGCAATGCCACGTAAAGTAATGATGTTTTGTTTTATGATTTCATTATAATTGAATACAAATAGACAAACACACAAACAAAATTTTTAATTATAAAGATGTAGCATTAGCCTCTTCCCTACAATTTGCTTTGCTTACTGCCAGTAATATCAGCTCAATTATATATAGCCTGCTAATTTACATTTTTACCATCCCAAAATTTTCAGAAGCAAATTAGGTGAAATACCAATGCGTGCCAGTTACCCGATCGATGCGAGTCAAATTAATAGAAGAGTCCTGGCCGTCACGCAAGTGGTCGTAAAATCGTGTCGACGCCTCTTTCACTTTAATCACTGGGAGTAGGCGATTGTTACGTTCACTCGCCGCATGTTTACCTGCCTCTCGACAGACGGCACCTTTTGTAACCAAACCTCAGGGCTTCGGTTACTATCGACGGCGATACTTTCCATCGTCCTCTCGTACGTCAAAGGTAAGCCCGTGTAGTGTTTAACTCGATATTGATTAGCATCGAGTGAGGCGTGTTTTTTGGTTCATTTTTAAAAGAGCCATGTTTTAATCAGATTGTCTCTGTTTTCGCCAAGAAATGCAGTCTCTAGAAATCTTTTACGGAGTGAGTAAAAACTTATGAAACTTTTACAGCGCTTTGCACCTTGAGCATGGTAGCTCTGGAAAAAGATACGGAATATTTCATGACAAAAAAGCAAGCAAAGAGTCTGTGACCGTTCATAAAAAGGGATTCGACTCGTTTCTCGCGGTAGAAGAGAGATTGTTTTCCTTCACGCCACGGTGTACAGCGAGGGATGTCATACGGGCTATTTATTAGACGGGATAACATTGTCGCGCCGGCCGCAGCCTCCCTTGCCTTAATGGGATTTTCTTTTTATCATTTTATTTCTCGGCTGTAAACTAACTCATTTTTAATTTGTCAGCGGCGCACGCTATAAATTTCGCATTGCACGTGCCTGGGAATAAAGCCGACAGTAAAACCTGTCTTACAACCTGTCCGGACGTAGTTTGCACTCGTGATGTGAACGTGCTACTTGATGGATTACTACTAACTGTACCGCCCGAACAAGTTTACTTCACAGTGCATTTTGATATAGGAGGCGGTGCGAACTGCCGGACACGTTAGGACATTTAAAAGAACCTTTAACGCCTGTCATTCCACTTCAAGGAAGATAACAGCCAAATAGCATATTTTGAGTGTTCTTGCTTTTTAAGAGTTCCACCTTCTTACTCCCCTTAAGAAGGTGGAACTCTTTGGGGAAGCACTGAATTAGTAGTAGGAAGACTTGATCTAAATGCGACCAAAGCAACGCATCTATTGATATTGTTGTAGCGTAGACGAGTTTGTCTCATATCCTGTCAAACTTGACGCTTGCCCTTGAACATTACAGCGCTACGTGCGTCTATAGATTACAATAACCGCTTTCACGTCATTTTGTAAGCAACTAGAACTAGATGAAAAACAAGCTGAGAGCCCACTTGATGGTAAGCGGTTATCGCCGCCTATAGACACCTGCAATAACAAGGAAAGAATGGCTTGATATTGCAGGTGCGTTGTCATCCTGAGGCTTAAGATGAAATACCGTCCATGTCCAGTAATTGAACTGGCTACCTTTCCCTTCAATCCGGAATACAGCGAACTGTTTGAAGTCTGAAATAAGAAAGGTGGTGGTACCTACCCAGGCGACCTACCGCCTAGTAGAATACAAAAAATATATGTATGTTTGATTGTAAGCGGTTACCGTACCCTATTGATACTCTTGGCACGTTTCGCGCTATTCATGCGTTACCTTCCCTGTAAATCAAGAGGAAGCTTGACGCTGAGGAAGCTGAGCTCTAGCGACCTCACTCTTCGCAGGAATACAACACTATAAGAAATATTATTTAGCGGCAATCTTCTGAAAGAAGGAGGTGGAAAATTGAGTGGCTTACAAATCTCTTCGTGTGACATGAGTCCGTATCATGAGCGTTTTGGTACAGAGCGATATTAAAATTTTAATATATAATATAGCGATAATAAAATTACAAAGTAGCTTATGTCTTTTTTATATTTTGGACGCTCATGCCGGGTGTCGAAATAATTTCTAACCATAAAAAAAAACTTGGGGGGGTTATTTCTAACCTAAGGCTACGTTACCAGTTTACGTGTACACACATATTTTTTCAGTTACATAACGCTAACAAGATTAAAACCCATCATTGATTAAAAATTGTTCGCAAAGTTTACTGTGTAGAGATTTACACAGCTGATAAATGTGTGAATTCATTGATGCAGGGGTTCAAACCGCAACGTAGATATGTATCTCCATTTACTCAGTCATTGGGCCCTGCGCGACCCAAATTTCATTTTATTTCAGACGCCGTCTTTCCCTTAATTTCCGTCAAACATGATTTGTGATGCAATCTCATGATCGGGGTCATTTTGTGATGGCTTCGTTACATTAAGTTATATGTTGACATGCCTTAATCAGTTAAATTTTATAATACGGGGCAATTTTAATTCAATGCTTGATTAAAACTGCATGATTTAGAAGTGCCTAAATTGGAATCATAAACATTTTCTGTGTCTAAATTGTGGTATTTCCCATTTTCAAATTAATTAGATTTATTTGGATATTCGGCCAAATCAGTATTATTTCTGTCTCTCAGTGTATCTGTATGTCACTGTCCATTTATTACATATAAGCATAACTAATTAGGTAGGTACAGTTAACCATGATTTTAAAGCAATCTTAAATTCACATTAATACAAAATTTGGTGCATAAGTAGTATACCTTTCTTTAAAGATAATCATTGGGTAGATAAGTTTTCACTTAACCAACTTTTTTAGTTCCTTATATGAATTTGAGAAAGAAATCTGTACAAACAAAAATATTTAAATAGTGTTTTATCCTGTTTTACCTTCTTCGATGGTGGTATCATTAAAAAAGATAAAGTTTAGTAACCGCTTTAGTTAAAATAATTGTATAAAGAGTCTTATCTTTTAGTGCGTGGCCACGAGGTTCTGTACTAACTAGTACGACTGTGACCTCCTTTGAGTTTGCAATGGCCAGGTATTATAGGTAAAATAAAACGGGAGACAAGTAGGTGGAGGCCGGTGCGGCAGCGTCACAATTGTTGGCGGCCTATTTGCGGCCGACCGCGCCACCCACTTGTTGTGCTTCCGGCCTGCGCGCCGTCCATTGTGAACAGTGCCTGTGTTACATAGCGAGTTAATTTACTAAATGAGGGTAGCCTGATCTCTTTCTGTAAAACAATGTGTTCTACTGAGACGTGATAGGCTTCGAAGTAATTAATGGTAAGAAATGAGGACGGCATCTATTTTCAATTAAGATAAGGAATATTAATAATCCAAAGAATTGAAGAGATGAACTCAAGAACAATTTAATTAATCTGATGATATTGAAATTTGACTATAGAATGAAACGGATTTAAAAAAGTATAAATTTTCGGTAATTATTGTAATGTGAAAAAGCCGTATACGATTACTTAGGATATAGGATGCTTTTGAATAAAAATATTCACGTTGCCTACCCTATAAAACTCAAAAAAAGCACTAGGTATACTCTCCCTGCTCTCAACATATCACGTTCTCTACGAGGTCTGGTGACCTTATCGAAATGCAAAGTAGGTAAGTAGTGTTATTCAGCTGCGATCTTCTGTTAGGTGCAATGGAGGTGGAGCGCTGAAAAGATTAATGAATACCACTTTGCCCTATACTCTTAAAAAGTTACTTTTAAAAAGATATCACAAATCCATCAATAGAATTTCAAGCCCGGGACTGTAGCGATACCCCATGACGCGATTTTGAACGGTTTTTTTGATACCCCATCGTTTTCTGCGATTTTAAATACTGATAATAACGGTACCCGAAAAATTTGATGTCAACTAATCCATCATTTAAAGGATACCATAATTTAAAGGGTACCCGTTATAACGGAACCATAATTTTTAAGTCGGATACCTGTATTTTAACACCAGTTTTCATGTAACTTTGCGAGCTTGTGCGATTGGTACTACAGATACCCCCTAATTTATAAGGTATCCGTTAAGAGTTTTAATATTTCGGTCGCGTATAACATTCGCGCATCTTTATGAGACTTGAATTCGGATACCGTTATTAATGATACCTGAATTTTGTGTTACCGTTTGACATCGGTTTTTCAGTCCATGTTACAAAGAAATTACTCTTTTTAATGATAATAAGCACAAATAACAATACAATTTACTTTGGAGATGTACAAGGTGGTATCAGAGTCCCGTGTTTGTTTTGCTGAAGGGAACTGCACTGGCCTCCTTATTGCTGTTTGTTTAGTAGAACAGGCCGCCTCAAGGAAAATATTGCTTTTACCTACAAACATTTTGTTTGGTCCCGCTAAAGATAAATCATTTTTATACCATCTATTTCAAATTATATCACTATTGAAGGTCCGATTAGACGTTATGGTAAGTCTTATAATTGTAGAGATAGGATGTACGGATTAAAGTTAATTTCAACAGTAAGTTAATTTTTTCGCAAGTAGATTTTTTCTAAAATAACTGACATCAAAGGATTTGCGATTACATAAATATTCGAATGCATATTTACCTTCTGCTGCCTTATTTTCTCACATATAACAATTAGGTAAGGTTAAGTTAGGTAGGTTAGTTTTAGGTTGTTTTGGCTTCATTTTGAAAAAACCAGTGGCTACTAAAGTAAGGGACCTTATTACTTTGTAACACGGTAACTGTCATTATTAGAATCAAATCGAGCTTTTTTTTTTTTATACAACTAGATGACAAACAAGCTGACGGCCCACCTGGTGGTAAGCGGTTACCGCCGCCTATAGACACCTGCAATAACAAGGAAAAGCACTTGATATTGCAGGTGCGTTGTCATCCTGAGGCCTAAGATGAAATGCCGTCCATGCCCAGTAATTACACTGGATACCTTTCCCTTCAATCCGAAACACAGCGAACTGTTTCACGGCTGAAATAAGAAAGGCGTTGGTACCTACCCAGGCGACCCTGCATATGGGTCTACCACCTAGTAAACCAGTACCACCTAGTTTAACACATTTCTTGTATAACACATACATTTTTTGATTCCGGAATTGCGGGATATGTTTTATGAAAAGTGTCTTCCATAAAAGCCATGATCTTAAAATTAAATAAGTATTATTTACAGGCAACCTGAGTAATCCAGTCACTAATGATATAATGACCGGTCTCACACAGTCACAAAGAGATTTTTACGGAAGCCCGTATAGTATCATACGTATCACCCCGTAGTGTGTTACTGATTTCCGAAGGAAAATTTCAAATTCTGGGGTTGCGGGAGGTCGATATTGTGATAGGCGGTAGCCGATTTTTGTGAGAATGTGGTGTCACAAAAAGAGGCTGCTGAAAGAGTTCGAGAGGCAGATCCTCTTGCGAACCCTATCCGCCGTAGGAGGCTAGGCCGGGCAAGGCGGCTCTTTGCGCACCTGCTTCAACCGCCCTAGCTAGGGGTGTGGAGTGGTGGCGGGGGGCTCCACCACTCATCCCAAACACACTCCGCTGACGGTGTGAGAAGTGCCAAGTACCCGCGGCACTTCCCACCAAAAAGAAGAGTTCGAAAGAACGCCACAAGGCACGACCGAGATGTGTGCGACGAGCTTCCTCGGTAGCGCCCCACAAATGTGGATAGCGGGTACAGTCAGTTTTAGTGGGTATACCGGCACTTTACACACCGGTGACTCCCACATAACCCAGGGGGCAAGCCTCCGCCGTTCTCCCTGGGTACCCATAAAGGGTTTCTGACTAAAAAAAAAAAAAGGTCGATATTGTGATATGAGCGCGGGTTGTGTGTGTCTGTGTGTATTTGTGGTATAATTGTAGTGTGTCGTACGATACAAAATAGTATGCATTTTTTTAGGGTCACAAGCAGGACAATGTTTTTATTAATTTAATTGCAAAATAAAAGTGGCCGAAAAGGTGTCAAACTTTCACAGGTTACTCTTGACAGGAAACACAACCACCCCCTTAAATTTTATTTGGGACTTTCGGAACACACTGTATATAAAAGTATTAAAGGAAATAAAAAATCAAAACTTTGATGGCGACAAACCACGTATAGACCGTTCTTTCTTTATAGAGACCAGTCATTATTTATAGTGACCGGATTTCTCAAGTTGCCCGTAACGTATACGGAATATTCGATATAAGTATACACAAAAGTTTATCCTGATGGATGAACTGTGGATTTTTAAAGAGACTAGGTGATCTGCTCTTAAAAAATCAAATCAGATGCACAATTATTTGTAGAGGAAACTCGCTTCATGCTAAAATAACCATTATTTGAACTCAAATATCAACACATTTACTTTGAAGTTGTAACTGTGTAAACTTATTTGAGTATTCAAATACGATGAAGTAAGCTGTAAGGCGCTGTATTTTGTATTATTGACAGCACACAGAGTCTAACTTATGATTTTGTTGTTGAATTTGTCGATCTCTTTAATATTAGATTTATTTTGATGTATGAAGTTGTGGAATCAAATAACAAAATTTCGACTTGAATGAATCGACCGAAATGAATTTTTAGAAATAATCACTATTCTGATGACTGTCATCAGAATAGTGATATATCAAATATCTTAACGGGTACCTTTAAAATTAGGGTATGTAATCGGAATTTAATCGGATTCCGACCCCACAAATTGGCAACGTTATGTATATAAAATTGTTTTGAAATTTGACCTAAAAATTAAGGTACCGTTATTACGGGTACCCTTTAAAAATGATATCCTTTGAATGATGGATTATGTGATATCTAAATTTTCTGGTGCCGTTTTCATCAGTAGGTATTTGAAAACGCAGAAAACGGTCAGTAAAGAAAAAAATCACCGTTCGTAACGTTTTTTCGGGTAGCGTTACATTACAGTCCCTGCTACGTACGAGCGTCTATACCTACTTAGGCTACGTAGAAGCTCTTATTCGCGGCTTTTATTCATCAATTTCACAAGGATGCTAAAATGTCAAAGTAGTTATTTTATTTATTTATTTAATCAAGTACACAAAACGGAATTGCAACAACAGCATGTTTAAAGGCAATAAAAACAGAATACATACAACGACAGGCTGCAACTCCACAGCATGATAAGCAGACGTCGAGACTCACATATTATTAAACTTAAATAGGTACCTACAATAAAGTTACGAATTATGGATGCGCTTACTAAGGCAGAAATAATTACCATATTTAAAACTGAGATTATCACTTACATAGTTTTTGGTTCTGGAATCATATTACAAATACAAAAGCAATAATAAAAATAATTATTGCTTTTGTTTATACAAATAAAACATCAAAGTTCCCTGACGAAGATGATTTTACGGTAGTGTAGTTATTAGAAGACGTGGTTTATTACATTAATTCCGACCTGATAAAGTCTGCTCTGTGTGCCTCATGGTATCAGTGCCCCAGAAGTGCCATGAACTGGACGAGATGGCGATACAAAGGTAAAGGAACTACAGAAAATAGGTGAAGAAGGTATTAATACTACCAGTAAAAGCAGTAGGTTGAAATTCGATTTTGAGTTTGTGCGTTAAATGAGGTGAAACATTTACCTGATTTTTGCCTTTGAGCACGAGCACGTTGGTGACTCGGCCGAAGGGCAACCCGAGCTGTATGATCTCGGCCTCTGTCGTTTCATTGGGGATGTTCCGTATGTGAATAACGCGGGACGGCTTGCCCACGTTCTGTTCTAGTTTCACCTGTAAAAGAAAATTGAGTTTTAGTTGATTTTTAAATCAGTAATTAATTAATGAACAAGGTGCAAAGCACTAAATTTCTTAAAATATGAGCATATATATCACGAAGCGACTTGTCTAGTGTGTAACTAATAAAACATCCTCTTTCCCCAAAAAGAACATGGAAGAGTATTGAACATATACAATTTGACAAACACATGGCCATCATTGGCATCATTTATAAAGAACTTTACTGTTAATCATAAAAAGAATCTAGCACCAGTAACATAACGTAAGTAGAACTTGCCCAATTACAGTTTAATGTGTCTTAAATAAATTGATATAATAAGTATAGACTAAGGCGCAAGCGCATTATTTAAATGGTGCGCAAATGATGACCCTAATATACATAAATAAACCAAGCATTGTTCACGAGGAAGAGCCGCCTGGATAATTGAAAAGTCGATGTAGTATAATTGTCGAGGCTTATCGGGCCAGCCCCGATGTGGGTGCCATTGTTCCCCAGAGGGCCTTTTGATTACGGCGGCGGGCCGAAACGAGCTCCAAATATGTAGCTTTGTATGACACTTCACTTTCCATTGGGGCGAAAAGAGCAACCTGCGTGGCCAGAATTTTGCTTGAACGCTAAAAAGAACAATTGTCTTAAGGCCGGGGTCTCACCGCATCTATCCTTTTAAGATTTCGAACGAAAACTCCGGTGGTTCAAGTTGAACAAGATTTGGGGAGCGGTCCGTCTATACCCCCCTTTTTTACGTTCTTTGGCGGGCGGCGAAGCGTGGAGGTGTAACAAATGAGTCTAATGCCTATTAGTTCGACTTTGTTAAGTTCAGACAAAGTGAGCACCCGCTTCGGCAAAAGTATGGGACAAGTTGTATTACTTCCTGAATTGTTCTCATATAGACATCTTAATCTAAGTATAGCATTTAAGGAGTATAATCTTAGTTGTTTGTTTCATCAATATATGCAATAATGAAGACGTTTCTGAAGTTCTTGCTCATATTTCCACATTGATTGTCCTCATCCTATTGCCTCGATTAAAGAATTGCACATACATTTTTTTATAAAAAGGTTGGTACTTATATTATGTATCAAAGAAGAAAGGGAAAGACATTGTAACAATATTTTAGAATTTCAATTAACAAACCGCTTACCAAACGAAAAAAGGTACAGGAGTATTGATATTTAATGAATATTTCGAACTCTGTTAATGTCAATATCAAAAGGGGAAGGTTCTATGAGTAAACAAATAAAATATAAATATATTTGGAAACCAAAAGAAAAGGTGGAATAAAACTTAGAGAGTGCTCGTTCGACTCGAGTGTACATTTCTTCATGTATTTTTTTTCTGGAGAACAAAAACAACTGGTACGTAAAAAGTAAAGAAGGACATTACTTTCGCTGGGTCAGAAAATCTGCGAGGAGCGATTTCCACATCAGACATTTTAAATCATTCGCATCGTCTCACATTTCATCCATAAATATTAAATCCTGGCTTGGTTGCTGGGATAGAAAAAAGAGATATCGTGTGACGTTTCCCTGTGAGGATTTCCCGGAATCGGTCAATTTTCCCGGTGATCGGGTCGGCTGTGTTTATTGAAACACTATTTCTCAGTTGGTCGCCTCTGATCGCACCGTCATTAACTATGACATCGACCGCTGGCTCTTAGAGACCGAATTAATTTTTGTCTAATAGCCTACAGAGGACGTTATCCATATTTGAGTAATTTAGTATTGACGCTTATTATTAATCGCGCCATCATTTATGACAATACTCTATCTTACAATATTTATTACGATGAAGGTATCTTGATAAAATATACAGAGGTATAGGTTAGGCAACTTCGATGTGTAATCCGCTTGTGGCGAGATTTAATAGAGTAGGCCGTAGTAGGGTAGACTATGCTAATAATTTCGTGCTCAAATTATAACATGAACATATCAAGAATAATGAAGTAATCAAACAATACTGAACCTTAAGTCAATGCCATCACGGTTTAAATATTACGATATCAACCCATCAGATTCATCAAAATATTTAATTTATATTGCCATGAGTTATTATTGCCACACAAACAGATATTAAAATTGGAACAGTTGCGGGATATTTTAATTATTTTGATGATAGATTGTAGTGCTAAAAATTTTATCAAGACTGCGTGTTTTGTCGGTCTAGCTAACTTAATTGTGTCGTAGTAATCCTGAGTATTATCCTATTATTTGTGCGTGAATGACTAATATTGTTTTATTTTATTAAGGACATTACGTAAAGAAGCCCGAGATCACAAGTAACGTTTATATATATTTGTATATACCATTGCGTGTTCTGACGCCATTTCAAATTTTGTCATTACACAATAAACCATTGTTCCATTTTCTGATAGTAGATCAAAGGAACAAAATCCCCAGCAGACGTCTTGACATAATACAGCCTAAATCGAGGCTGCGACTTGTAATCCGCTTGTGGCAAAGTTCACCAGACGCAGGTCGTATCGTGGGCAGCTTAGGTACGTTAACATCTACAAGTTACTTACATCTAACCTCGTGTAGGGTGATAGTCTTTTGTTATTGTATTGTATTTATATAGTACCACAAGTCGTAAATAATTAATGTTGAATCTTTTCCACTTCAGTAGGTAACTAGTTCTAAGAAGTAAGAACAATGAAACAAAACTCATTTCTTTTTTTGGCAAAATAAACAGAACAGTTATATACAGGGTGGAAAATATCTATGGGCCCTACTTAGAGGGTAACTACTTAAATCCTTTAGTTAGCTCATTTTACTGAAAGGAAACATTCCTTTATTTTTGAAAAGAAACAAAACTGCATTCAAAGATTTTCTAAAATTAGCTTGTCTCAACCGGGAATCAAACCAACTAACAATTAAAAAGTAAACCCTCATTTTATATTTCTCGAGCAAGCTGTTTCGGTAATGGGAACCGAATGGCATTCTTTGTATGAGAGCTCGTGCTCAGCAAATGGAGATTTCGGACGCAGGTACGAGTACCATAAAATAAGTACCAGATTTATATGCACTTATAATACACACTCAATAAAACACAGGTCGTCCAGCAACCTTACGTCAAGCAACTTTAGTCTGAAAACAAGGAACTTTATTTACTGTGAAACTATCAATTATTGGAAATTTGTTTACAATGACAAAAAATATCTACACATACAAGGTTGGGAAAAAAGCTTACGGACCCGCCTGATGGTAAGTAGTGGGGACTATTCACGTGCTACCTACCCTATAAAAATCAAGAAAAGGAGACATCTTAACAGAATAAAAGACGAGTTCCCCTGATCCCAAGCTTTGTCAGTGAGTTTTGGCGACGTAGTTGGAAATAATAATTACACCTTGATTGAAATTCATAAATAACAAACAGTTAAGCAGATGAAATTATTAAATAAAAAAACAGTTTAGACTTAGTAAAGCAGCCGCAGCAACTAGATGAAAGTTTGCTGAGTACCGCAAGGAGCGAAAGTCAAGCAGATAAAGTATGTTTGTTCAGTGATCGGTCACGTCGTTCAGCCCTGCTAGTTTAAAGTTGGATCTCTCTGGATCGTGTTCCTTATTGCCGGATCGTGCACGTTAAGTAGAAGAAACATGTAAGCTTTCTTGGATATAAAGGTCAACTGTAAATCTGTGGTAGATTCTACTCATATCTTGAGATATTTCATGGAGGTCCTTCCTGGCACGATAAAAATATCAGTGAAATGAACGGATTTGGTTCAGTTAAAAAAATGTCTATAAGTATGTTAGTCTTTTTATTTGATACTTATTTAAAATGAATAAAAAATAGTGGTTTAATTAAATAAATATCAATAATTGGAGAAAATGTCATAAACTTAGATTATAAAACTGCAAATCAAAATAATGCATTCACACAACAAAACCTGCAAATACTGCTATGAACGTCAGTTTTATGAATATGAAATTCCTAAAACAAGTTGAGTGATATCATTTGTGTTCAAATGCCGTGATTGAAACGAGTCAAGTACCATAGATACAGAAGATTAAACCGTTACATAGATTAGATTAAAATAGATAGTAGATAGGATTCGCATCATGCCATAGGATAATGGATTTGTTTTGGGCTTTGAGAAGATAGAGGTTTTAGGTTAAGTAATTTTTATAATGGAAACTTTATAATGGAATTTGTATCGATAAATATGTAAGTTTTACGCTAATATAGCGGGATAACAGATAATTTCCCGACGTCGGCGGATATCAGTTTTCATACGATTTGATAGCGTGACCCAGACGCCATTGCCATCGTGCAACAATAAACTAAACAACAAATATAATAGCTGATTCCTTTACTTTAGTCTATAAGTAAATAGCATTATTATGGTATTGGATTCAAATGGGTTCTGATTACGTCTTCAAACCATGAGGCTTCTAAAATTTAATTCCTCAGCGAGAGCTCTTACAGTTGCATCGACTGTTAAAATTTGAAAAGCATTATTACACCAGAAACGGTAGGAACCCGATCCGCCGGAACTTTTAATTGGCAATCCCGTTGAATACTGTTATTGAATTGCCGACCATCATTGATACTATTTGAAACTCCAAGTGCAGTTGCCGTGGACTTCATAGGTTTCCTAGACTTGTTGATTGTTTGCTGTTTAGACACTACTAATGATAATTGCCATAACGGAAACCAATTTCTAAATGTTCTAAATCGCTTTTAATAAAAGGATTACGGCCCTTTAACTTGGTGTAGTTAACCAGGCAGCTGATAATAAAATATTGATACTCGTATTACTGACAGCCCGATAGTTAAGCGGCGGGTGCTAATTCATTCATGCATAAGAATGGGGCTCGAGCAGAGTCGCTCAAAACAACTTTTAATAGTGGCCTTTCTTGGTTCGAATCGTTTCACAACTCGGCAGAAAACGTTGATTGATACAAAATCATTATTGGGAGAAAGAAAGTTTAACAAATGATTTGGTATAAATTATTTAATATTTTTTGATTTGTTTTAGAAATATGAATGATACGTTTTAAAGTGGATATACCTAACAAGAGCAACAAATAAGAAAACAATGCTTCTCTTAGAATACGGACGCAATACAGGCAATATCTTTCGTATGTTGGCGACTATAATAATTTGATTGATATAAGACATTCTTACACAACGTAACCAGGAGTATACTGAAACATTATTGTTTGTTTTGGTAGTCTGTTCTTGGTAGTGATCTTTTTTTATTTGGAAGAGCTTTATCAGCAGACTAACTCTAAGTTGCAAGAAAGAGTACCTGCTGCTATGACCCGCACATTCAAGATATATGTTTCGTAGTAAAAATAGCAAAAATATACTTTCGTCTCAATCTGTGGGCTGATTTTCTTACTGACAAAGCACCTAAGTATAAGTAGCATAAAGCATAAGGCATTGTATTTTGTCCATGTGGTTGATGTATGTACAATAAAGCTATAAATAAATAATAAAGCATATTCAACGCAAGAGGAGCTCGGTGGCGTAATGGTTTAAGCGCTCTGGTTTCGATTAAGAAAAGAAAGCAACTTTCGCCATGGTCGGTCCCGGGATGGGTCAATCAAATTTATAATCTCGAGTTCCTCCGTGCTTCGGAAGGCACGCTAAGCCGTTGGTCCCGGTTGTTACTGCAACCACTTTAACCCACCAACCCGCATTGGGCCAGCGTGGTGGTGTTATGGCCCAAGCTCCTCATGTGTTTTTCCCATGCAGGAAGGCCTGTGCCCAGCAGTGGGACGTATATAGGCTGATGATGTTTAAGCGCATAAAGCATATCCATCGTAGTCAAAAACGTTGTCACAGTGACATTTATTATTGCATGTACGAATATCCAATAGAAGAACTTTTTCTTCGCCTACATAATTATAATGTGTTTATTAGAAACGAGTAAAAAATCATGTAGTAAGTAATTTTATGTTGCTTTATTATCATCTCAGATGTTTATTCACTTCTTGTAACACTAGTGATTGATATTTCGTTTATCCTAATAAAGACGTGAACGTACAAGTAGTAAAAGTTCGACTCGCACTCAAGAAAACAATGTTCTAAATCACTTGTTTCATAAGTTTTTGTTTGTATGGGTCGTTCGTGAGCCCGCCGTGGAAAATCGTAAAATAAGATAGCCAAATGGTTTTAGTGCCCCTAAAACTAGCAGTAAAATAGTAAGTGCCCGTCCAATGAATATCTTTATGGCATCATTTGATTGATTACCAAATTTTCAGGAAAAGGTATCGATAAACTCCTCTTCGGCTTCATGGTCGATGTTATGGAGATGGTTGGATATTAAATAGTTATTCACATTTAAGTGTTTGTTTTGGTTATGATATTTTATTTTTAACGGCGGAAAAGGTGGCATATCAACCTTTGGGTGCAAAAGACATTTATAATAAAATATAACCAAGGCTTCCTAAAGGAAAGTACACGTGTTTAATGTAAGTTCATAAAACCGCAGTAAACCGAGAATTACACCCTGGGGGAATAAAATAAGCAAAGATTCTCTTGTGTCTCCCTAAAAAGTATTTAATGAGATTACAACCATGAATAAGTTAAAAAAGATCCCATTCTTTTCTAGTACAAACAGTCAAACTCTGCGAAGTCGTAACTTCAGAGCAACTCGTAAATGCTTAAGTAGTGGTGAACGCAGCCCGCGGCAACCATCCTCAGATTTGATTGATCTTCACGGTGGAGGCCTCTCTACGTTTTTACAAGCCGACGTCAGAGGAAAATGAGGGAAAAAACGGAGAACATAATTAATTACTTTATTTGGACATTAATGACCCGGTCAAAGAGGACGAGGGTTGATTAGTGTGTTTTCTACAGACGTGCTTTGTCGAATATTGTAGAGGTTAAGTGAAAATATTCTCCCTGATAATGGTGACCGGGACTATCATGAATTTAATAAAAGGCTTTACTTATCAATTTACCAAGATTACAGATGTTAAGCAATATAAAAATATTTGCTATCATTCGGTTATAATGGAATTTTGAAAGGTTTGTAAAGCAAGACGGAAATGCGAATAATGTACGAGAATTGTAAATAAAAAATGGAATTTCGTCCTAAGATAAGTTTGTCCCATAAAACATTTTGTAAAAAATGGTTGCTCAGTGTTTTCCTTCAATATTTTCACAGCACGAGGTGTTCGCACAAACAACACAAAGAGAGGACATAAAAAAATACTTTTAAAAACGAGTCGCCATTCCGCCGATGGGTTCCAAATGAATATTCAGAGCGACAAAGAAGAAAGGGGTGTCGCAAAAAAGGCAGTGCCTAAATTTTCCCAGTGAAAAAAGGCAAACGCAATCGCAAAACCATAAAATAGCAAATAAATAAGCGTCGCAGGGACACGTCCCTATTTAATTATGAATTAAGGCCAGGCTGTAACGAGATCACAATGTAATTAAGATTACTGCGGTGTGGTTTTTTCTGGCCGCCCTAACAAGTGAGAGTAAATGGTCGGCAAAACATTGCAAAACTAATACGATTGCCTGGCTTTGTTTTGGGTCTGACCCGATGGCTTTTAGTTTATTCATTACATTTAATCAATACAAGCTTGGGTAAGTACTTATTTTTCGTATTCCGACTCCTTTTTACAAATTATCTTACTCTCATGAGCCAGGACAAAAAAATGTTAAGGCGTTATTTCCAGGGTTCCGTAACTTAAAATGAAAAAAGTAGCTTTATTGTCCGTCTTTCTGTCCGTCAATATCATTTTTGTCAGGAACGCGTGGTGGTATGAAGTTGAAATTTATACCAAATTCTTGGTAATAAAAACACAGCCATTTATTACGCATATTTTGACACTCACCAATCTTGAAATTTGGCAAGAAGCAAATCTCATAGCACATGTAAAAAGAAGAAAATACTTAAATGTTAATTGGCAGCTCATAAACTTATTACATGAAAATATAGGTTCACAAACTTACATTT
The DNA here is from genome assembly GCA_947347705.1 of Nymphula nitidulata. Lineage (NCBI taxonomy): Eukaryota > Metazoa > Arthropoda > Insecta > Lepidoptera > Crambidae > Nymphula > Nymphula nitidulata. The sequence continues at coordinate 7,333,329 of OX374622.1, forward strand.
GCAGTTGGAGAACTAACCGTGACATGTAACTTTAATTCCGACTGACTATCTAACGAAATATTTACATACAAGTTTGAACTGGACCCTCAGTGCACGAGTCAGACTCGCACTTGTCCAGTTTTTTCAGTTTCAAACTTATTTTTTGCGAAGGTTCTTTTCATTCGTTTTCTTAATAACTGTGACATAATGACCGGTGACAGCGGGATATAAACTGCCTGCGGGGAAGAATAAGAAAATGGTTCCTTTTCGGCGGGATGCTTCATTTCTATTTAATTTACGTAAATGATATACAAGGACGTTATTTCTATTGAATAGTACTTCGTGTCTTTTGTGATCTCGATGACTTATTTAATTGAATGTTATATTTCGTAAAAATAATAGTACCTATAGTAAAAATATACCGAACTTCCCGTTTTGTTATTTATTTTAGGTAACCATAATTAAGAAACAGTCATATATAATTTAGTATTATTGTACTGCGTAAGCCGAATACCTGACAATCATTTTTGCATGCTGTCACTTATTACGTTTCGTTATTTAATATGAACAAAATTGTTATTTTTTTAATTTTCTTCACATTTCACTGTGGAATAGAAAATGAGAAATAAATTATGCGATGAAACGTTGCTTTGTTTCAGACGCTCATTTGTTAACACAGATATATTTTACGTTCGTTCCTTTGTAGCTTAAATCCTATCTCTGTGTTATATTTTAGAGTGTTACTTACCTAACGTCTAATACGATTTTATGCCATAAAAAAATTGTATTAATAATTAGAATAACTTTAAAAAGTCAAGAATATTTTTCGAAGTGCGTCTGTATAGATTTTTTCCGTAGTCCAATGACAAAATGACTACTTACTTACTAAGTTTTTTATCCTACTTCAAAAAATAAGGAGGTTATCATTTCGGCTGTATTTTTTTGTATGTTTATCACCTTAGAACTCCGTCATATAACAACCGTTTATGTTTTTTAACTGAAAGAGTAAACTTTCAGATTGGTGACAGAATTTTATTCATAATCGATTCACAAGTTTGGTTTTAAATTCAAAATAACTGGAATATTTTTTTTAAGTCATCAATGTAAGCGAAACTGCGTATTTTTGCTTTCTTGATACTTTTAATGGTGCTCAAGATAAAATTCTATTTGATTTGGATTAATACCAGGTTGGTCCAAGATCACCCATCTGGTTTGGATCTTTGAAAATCACTAAAAAAAAGATAAAAACCGACTTCAAAACATTTAAAAGGTAAAATAATTAAATTTAATTAAGTAGGTAACTGTTTTATAAAAAGTTATTTTTTTGGAGTTGGTGCTACACTTTCTATTGTTTCTGAAAACAACTTCGCACCAACTTAAAAAAATTACTTTTATAAAATAAGTACCTTGTTAATTTAATAATTTTTTCGTCTTTATTGTTTTGAAGTCGATTTTAAAAAAACGTTCTTTTCCGCCCGAAGGAAGAAATGTATTACTTTTTACCAAGAAGCGTAAACAATGACCCACTTAAAGAGTATGAGAGATAAACAAATATTTAATAATGACTTAAAAGAAAAAACAATAAAATGAAACTTATATTCAATTGGACTTCACTAAGCATGCTATACTTAAAGTTTCATCGGCACCTTTTATTAGATACTAGGCGATGAAATTAGTGACAGTTTGTATGGGATTAGCAATAAAATGGTATTTTGGATGTAAATGATCGCATTATAGTAACTTTAGATAAATAGCGCTGGTTAAATAAATAGTTGAAAGTTTGGCGATAGCGAAAAAGAAAAAAACCTTTTTCGTTTTCACAAAACTTTCATACTACTACAATTTCTAGTCTATACTAAATTAAGATTGAACAATTTTTTATTAAATTATTCATTAGTTTTATCAGTATAAAAGTAAGGAATGCTATTTTAACTTTTTATTATTGAAAGCACCATCTTTTATTCTACTATATTTTTATTTAATTGTCGATGACTGTGCAGTTTTTTCAGTTGGTTCAAATTTAAATTAGTATGAAAGTTTGTAATGGACGTACGTTCACTGCAACTTTAAAGCAACGCTTCGCAAACGCAGTACCTATATTTGTTTACAACAAAGTGCACCCACTGTGTTTATGTAAATAGAAACAACCGAATGAAAACCTAAAATTGTCCCTTGTTTTTTCACTAGTAATTGTTTAGTTTTAATTGAAACAAGGACCAACATTTTAGAAGTACAGTCCAAAACAGAAATAGCTTAACATTTTAGTACGATTTTACTACAATAATAGTTGGAAACTTTAAGCTAATGACTACTGTACCTGCTGTAGGAATCGAACCCAAAATACGATTCATTCCAGCGTATTACTATTTTTAACCGACTTCAAAAACGAGGAGGTTCTCAATTCGGCCGGTATGTTTTTTTATATGTAACACCGATTACGCCGAGACTACTGATTAGATTTACGTAATTCTTTTTTTGTTCAATGCAGAATAGTTGCCATTTGGTCCCATATTTAAAAAAAAAAAATAGTTGGGTAGTTTGGTTTTTATATAAAAAAAACTGTAATCATTAAGTCGTCTACGTATGCGAAATTGGCGGATTTTTGCTTTCCTATGACTTTTTAGTGAAACGATACGATAGTAGGAAACAATATAAGTTGACGGTCACCTATCTAATTAAGTAGGTACTCATCCCCTAGAAACATATTTTTAGAGTTGGTGCTAAGTTGTCTCCAAAAACAATAGAAAGTGAAGCACCGACTCCAAAAAATATGTTTCTAGTAGGATGAGTACCTACTTAATTTTAATTATTTTAACCTTTTCAGTTTTTGAAGTCGGTTGAAATTTTTTATTAACTAGTATTCTCGCGCACGCAATCATATTTATGAAAATACACCATCATAATATATTGATATCATGATGGTGTATTTTGAAGATCGATGGATGTTTGCATCACCAGCCTAATTACGTCTCACTGCTGGATACGTGAGTTCCTACATGGTAGAAACACGAGTTTGGGCCAAAACACCACCACGCTCAATGCAGGTTGGTATGATAAATAATATGATAACAATATTTGAACCTTTGAAAGAGGAGCTCGGTGGCGTAGTGGTTTGACTGCTCTGGTTTCGATAGCGAAAACAAAGCAACTTTCGCCATGGTCGGTCCTGAGATAGGTCAATCAAATTTATAATCTCGAGCTCCTCCGTGCTTCGGAAAGCACGTTAAGCCGTTGGTCCCGGTTGCTACTGCAACCGCTTTAAATGGTGTTCTGGATACGCCCGCAAAGGTTCCTGGATTGTAAAAACTTTTTTTTAATATTATAAAACCTAACAGCTTTTTCTTTACGGCCATTGCAAATGAAGCGTACCTTGTTTTCTCAACGTGAATGCAAAAAGGACAGAAAACTGTCATATAACTTGACGTTTAGAAATGTCTGTTTAATTTTCGACCTAATATACTTGATACCTAAATGTTGGTTTTAGAAATGACCTCCCCATACATGCCTTCTAACTTTGTCTAATGGTTTCTATGAAAGCGAGCTAAAAAAATAAGCCGTTCTCATTTTTGCTATCCTTTTTCTTCTGTTTTTTGTCCTTGTTCCGAAGGCACGCGTTTTCAGAACCAGGGCAAATGGCTTAGTTTTACTGGCTTCAAATTGGGTGAACATACTCGCTTTTTAGGTGGTATTTTAAGTAGCAATTGTAAGTACTTCATAAACGCAATAGTTGGTGAGACATGGTACTAAAGCGTTAAGTTATAAGTATCTGAACCCAACCGTACCTACTCTTTTTAAAGCGCTGACCTGAAATAAATACCTAAGAATGAAAAATGTTATCAATTTAGACGACAGATATTTAGCAAAGCTGCTTAGGCAACTTAGGTGCGTCTTACTAAACCCTTATAAACAGCCTTTATCTGTTTGGTTTTTCAACATCTATGGACATAATTGGTCTGGATTAAAAGTTTTTTTAAATGTTTTTTATTTTATTTCTATAGGTACATACATCATGATAGGTCCCAGTGCTGTTTGGGCAATAACCACAAGGCTGGCCCTTTGGGGGTTGATGGGTAAAAGCGGTTGCAGTAACAACCGGGATTAACGGCTTAACGTGCCTTCCGAAGTAAGGAGAAGTTCGAGATTACAAATTTTGACTGTCCCATCCGGATCAACCATGTCCAAAGTCTTCTTATTTATCTATTTTATAATTATTTCTATATTTTATTTATTTAATTATTAACGTCACAATAAACGCTTTATGGATGTCTAAACGAGAAAAAAATCATGTCCCGGGGCGGAAACTGAACCCATGGCCTTCCACAACTCGGTGACTGCTCAGATAACGGAACTACGGACAAGTGTCAAGTCCTAAAAAAAAAAAAAAAATCAGGGGGTTATTTCAATAACCCTTTGAATTTCTTCTTATCTACTGTTTCTGTGTAATAAGCTAACGTAACGTCCTGACATTATTTTTTAAATTTTTTTATATTAGCCAAAGATCGTTCGTTTCCAAAAGGGTACGCGGACAATTTGTTTTTAAGCTAACATGAAATTACTGTATCATTGCATCAGGTAAACACTATAATAATAGTAATAAGTGTTTGTAAATAAAGTTACTATTAATTTTGTCAATTTACCCATACATTTTGTAGTATTATAGGAAAATGTGACTGAAAAATGAGAATTTTAAGGTTCTTAATTTTTGATTTCAACATTATTATAAATGTTTGAAAAATTACTTAGTAATTAAAATATAAAACTAGAAAAATTTCACGTCCTGAGGCGGGCATCGAACCCGCGACCTTTCGCAATCCGGAAATAGAACATTTCGACATTGTAGAGTGGACGTTAGCTCATAAACGCAAATATAGATAGACTAGAAGAATTTCACAGGGATATCCCAAGTCCTGGGTGGCTCAGTTGGTTAGTGCAGTCGCCCGGATTGCGAAAGGTCGCGGGTTCAATTCCCGCCTCAGGACGTAAAAATTTTCTAGTTTTATATTTTAATTACTAATTTTAAGGTTTGTAAACATTAGATAAGTGTTTGAAAAACCTACATTCACTTAAAAAATATTCCTTTCCGCCTTGAATCAGTTATCATGTCGTACAATTGTCTTTAGATGCACAAATCCATTGAATTATTCCGATATCAGCAGAGAAAAGAATTTCTTCTCGTTGTTAAAAAGTATATCGAATTCATTTGCAGAAAATTATCAATTCCATTTTGATTCAATGTATTATGTAAAAATCCTCCCGATATCGCAGGTCGGGGTACAGATTAATAAAAATTTGGCCCTCCGATTCTCCGGGGAAGACCTTTATGGCACGTTGGCTTTTTATGGGGGACCTTTTATTTTAATACTCATTTTGGTTTCGCGATTCCGTCGTTTTATCGCTTTATCTCGATTAATCGTTATTCGGTTAATTACGCAACCGGGGAGTGGTTTGGAGACGAGTAAAATTAAAAATCGCACTGATATATAATATCTTGCGGAAGATTAATTATATTACTTGTGTTAATAAGGAATTACTTAACGATGTATTAATAATATATATTGTAGGTAGGTATAATACCTAAAATGTATTAATTTTAAGCTAAAACCACATCAAGGGATAGGTGTGTCGTAGCTTAAAAAAAGAATATATACACTGATCAACTATGGACGGATAATTTTATAAAATTAATAAATTAGTAGTTTTTACCTTTTTCGCGGCGGAGTCTTGGTTGTTATTGTCGGCGTGGTGCGGAGCGGCGGGCGCCATGACGGTGACGCCACTCTGCGAAAGAAGCTCGTCTGAGCCTCTCTGTAACAAAAAAAATATATATGTCATTACCAACTTCTTTCTATGACCTCAATAGTCTACTAACTAAAATATGTGAAGATTCTCACAAAATAATTCCACTATACGCGAAACAACCATTACACACACGCGAAAGCTTTTATTTTCTCATACAATTCACATAAACATTTTTTTGGCACAGGCTAGATTACGAAACAAAACAATTTTGTCAAGCCAGCGTGTCAACCCGTCTCGGATCAATCTCAATTTAAGACGGCGAAATGACAGACCTCAGCAGTTAAACACACCGGGCGAAGATATAAATCAACCTGAGTAATAAAGCAAATGTTGCCGAGTGTACAAATGACGCGAGGTAGACTACACACGCCCCGTCGCGGATTGTACCAAATATCGTGCTCTCACACCTGCCACGCTTCGGATATCACTCACGGAAGACACTTAATAAATCTTGACATCATTCTTCTCCCTTAAGAAAGAAACACCCACAACAGGCCTAAAGATTTATTCAAAAGGCAAATAATCAATAAAATTAAAATACAGTTTTCTAATTCAAGACATAAAATTTCATAGCAGATTCTCAGTCGATTTGTAAAAGGTGAGCAGGATGATACCTACTTTTATTCCACTGAAATTTAGAGTCCGGGTGGGAATGCTCATCTAATCTGCAGAATTTCGCAGTAAAAACATTTGTTTTCTATTGTCGTCTTTGTTTTATTGAGTTGGGAGTAGAAGGACTTCCATACCATGTTGCCAAACCAATGCTTCCTCTTACCTTTGATTTTCACGGGCTCGCAGGCTACGAAAACTGATTACCTACTATCAGGCAGACCGTGCTTCGTTGCCAATCTAACTAAAAAATAGGGAGCACCTTTGATTGGTATAATTATACCTACTAAGTAACTACGTATTGCTTGGATGAATTTCGCTGCATCAAAACTCTCGAATTAATTTATGTCTTGGCAGTTTTGTGTATCAGATATTAATAGGGAATCACGTTTAAAATTTAGATAGTATAGTAAAGAACAGATTACGCTAACAGCGGGGATCCCATTTTCGCGGCATAAAGCTTTCATTGTAGAAAAAGGATCCGTTTCTGAAATAAAACCAACATCCGCGAGGTCCTATTCCTTAGAGTAATTTGGTAGAGCGCGTGTAATAATTGCCCGAAATTAAATAACATTTTTCACAACAAAGAAACAACGAGGATGGAAATTCGGGAGGAGAACGGCGGATTGTGTTGGAAAAAGGGCAGTTTTCGTTTCTATAACAATTTTTCAAGTTAATGGAGAATGATGTCGGATGCCTTCATTATGAAGACTAAGGTGACAATACAGGTTTGCGTCTCATGATCGTAATGAAATCATTAATTATTCACCCTAATGATACTAATTAAACGAAACACCTCGACGGAGTCTGCCATTACTCCATAAAGAATTCTAGGTAGAAAGATATAAACACCACTATGCAAGTAATTAGATTACATACAGATTATAAAAAAGAGACTTTTTAAATGAGTTCATTAAACTGTTGAAATTTGTACAAGAAAGATATTTTTAAGAAACGATGGAACGTGAATCAATTCTTGAATAGTGGCTCTTCACTTAATGGTATTTGGTTTTATTATCGAAAGAAAACTGTGGATCTTTTCTCGATCAGAACATGCTCAAACGTTTCTCCAATATGTCATTTGAATGAATGTGATACGAAGGCCCCTCATATCAAAATATCGGGAATAAAATATACATGAAAGGTTTACTTAGATCACACGAGCGGCTCGGCCCTTTTACCGATAGATACTATGGACAGAATGATACGTTTACGTGTTCAAAGAGTATCAGACTCCATTGTGGGGTATCAATACGGATAATCTATTAGTGATATTAAAATGTTCACCCAAATACTCAAGATGGGAACGAAAGATTTTATTTTTCAGATGTGGCATCTTTCGAAATCCATATCTAATTTGTTTTGAGTCCATTTACATTGAAAATAGCGTTCGAAAAGCTAAATTACTTTGCCAAAGTAATTCATAAGAAGTTAATGTAATGAAGCTTCAAAACTATTTAGAGTATTATTGATCAAACATAGCAAATAACATCACAAGAGAGTGCCAATAAAACTATTCTCCCCAGAATCCAGTCCCCGAGATTTTTATGAAGGCTGTAAACACGAACGGCCCACTATCGAAGTCATATGAAATATTTATGCGCTAGCAACACGATTTGAAGATCATTAATCGATTCAGAATTGATAATGGGCCCTCGTAACGATTTTTATGAGATATTGATTAGTTATCACCAATTTAAGTCTTTATAAAATCAAATGCCTATTACGACAAGAACTTAGTTTTTTTTTGAACATATTTCATTAAATATTAGTAAAGGTTTGCTCGAGGAGCTCGGTGAGTTGTAGTGGTTGGTGCGCTCTGGTTTTGATTACGAAAACAAAGCAACTTTCGCCATGTCGATCCCGGATGGGTCAATCAAAATTTGTCATCTCGCGCATCCGTGCTTCGGAAGGCACGTTAAGCCGTTGCTCTCGGTTGTTACTGCAACCGCTTTAACCCACCAACTCCCATTAGGCTGGTATGGTGGTGTTATGACACAAAACTCCTCATGTGCTTCTACCATGCAGAAGGGCCTGTGCCTAGCAGTGGGACGTATATACCCTAGTGATGATGATGAAATATTTGTTATGACCCTGAAATCAGGCTACTTGGTATAGGCTTGCACCTTTACCCTTCTTTTCAAGTTGATAAAGTTCTTAGGGTTCTCCCAAAATCTATTATTCCACGTTGCAGGAGATTTGTACACAGTAAGCTGAACATTTTAAATTAAATTTTCTAGCGTAGCAATAGAGCAGCTGAATCCAATATTTTTTTCTCATGACTAAAATATTCTAGCAATAATTAGCCGAAAACAATAAAAGCTAAAATTGTTTAAAATCACTCGGACGTATTGGAACAAATTCAGGTAGTAAAGCGAAAAGTATAAAAATTATTAATAAACACGTCACCCGTACCTACATTGTTTCTGTGGCCAAATAAATGGAGAAAGTGAACATTTATGATGGGAATGAAAAATCGCTTCAGCATTTATGACGTCATTGTTCCTGAGAATGGGTCTAATATGAAAAAGAATAAAAAGGGTCCTAGCGAGGAAAAGCTGTAACGAGTCTAATAATTTTTATTGCGATTTCACGAGCTTACAGTCTGATTTAACTCGGCGTGTGTAAATTATGATTTAATTTAATAACCGCCGCTGAAAACGAACGTAAAATGTTTTTATGTGAGATAATACACTTTTCATTAAGAGTCATGTGTTACTCTCACGGTTTTATATTCACGTTTTATGGGCACAAGTAACTCTTTGGGTTTGAAACGTTACAAAAATGTACGCGTATTGCTTAATCACCATTTGGGTGCAAAGCGTAATAAAGTTAATTTTTAACTCGTCCAAATTATCACGTTCACTTAACTTGTAACATGTTCTTAACTTTTCCTTTTTTTCACGAAGCACAAATCTCTCATTAACGTCTTAAACCGCAAGAGTACTTAAGTTATTAAAAGAACGCTTGCAACTCAAAGGAAACGTTCCCGTTCAATTGAACACTTTTGCACAATTGATTGGATTAATTACTAAAATTTTTTACAAAAGCATTATTGAATTATAGAAATCCCGAACAAAAGTTTTTCCTTGCTTACATTTCAAAATCTAATTTCAAATGTTACGTTGAAGCGACTAAATAGAAAATATGTGATCTACGATCGTTAGTTTACTTAGTTTTTGGTTTTAGAGATGTCACGAAAACGGTTTTAAACGATCGTATTAAGTGGCATAATTTGGCGCATCCGTAGCGCCGCATGCGCCACATATCGCGTAATATCGGGCGTATCCCACTAAGATGTCGAAATTAACGATCTTGATAATATTTGTCGGCTGAGCGCTGCCAGCTCCGCCCGTAATTAATTGCACCAATTTGTTCTCCGCTTATAACGGACATTTGTCAAGTGCTCGCCCGCACCCGATGATTTTCACACTAACTTCATAATCGATATTGCCAAGTATCGATTATCGCCCAAACTCTTCGCCTTAACTTCAATATTAAGACCTTACCCTAGTCATTAATAAACTGTAACGACCTATTTCTTCGACTGTGAGCGTTAACGCGAATTGGACTAAAGATTAATGTCGTGTTAAAAATTCACAACGCCACTACGATAAATTAACAAGACACGAGACATTGTAAAAGTTAACAATTCTCATCGCAACTTAGGAGGCAAACCTCTTAGCCCCAGCACAATATAAGGAGACATTACTCGCTGTCACAACTATACTTTATAGGGAAAGTAGGAGTAGCGCGTAAACTACGCGAACAAAGTTGCAGAGGGCCGGCCGCTTCAGTAATGAATAGAGACGTCAGGCGGTAACCGCCACTCGGGCGCAACTTGCATACCATTTTAACTTGGAGCCAGCGATTACCGAACTATGTTGTTCTAACACGAGGCTCGATACAGTGAACTTGAGTTTGTTACCCACGCTATGTTGTGAAGCCGTGATTATACATTGGTGTGCGGTCTATAAATTGTAGGATAGATGATATTGCAGCCATGGAGAGCATGGAGCGTTTATGTTGAAACAAAACTAATCTGGTTGAGGAAAGTTAAGCGATAAAAGTCAACGGAAATAGAGTGCGAGAAACAAAGGGTTCAAAGGAGACGCTCATTTGCATGCGAGACGATTTAAATAAATACACCTATTGCAGTGGGCAGCTGTACCGGTGCTTTATTGCCTTCATTATTTTATACAGAACTTACAAGGAGAGCTTGACAAACGTTTAGATTAGCATAAAGTGCATACGCTTGTTAAATGGAGTCTCCCAAGCTCAGTAGATTGCTGCTTGGAGTGTTAGTAAAAATTAATCTGAACCCCACTTTATTTTATTCTCATGAGATTTTGTTGCTTCTCGGGATCCAATAAAGCCTAATGTCACTCCGAGAAGCGTGTTGATGACCGTTATTAATCGTACGGTAGGTAAGCCTGTTTCACAACATAAGAAAAATACTATCTGCACCAGGGATACTTCAAAACTTCAAAAAAAAGGCGAGAAAATATTGTACGATCGTCAAAATAATGTGAATAATAACAGCGAATGGTTTTACACGAGCCGATGTTAATTCTTGGGTCTCTACAAATTAGTTTTATGGTCTTGCCGCAATAAATTCATTTGCTATTTGTCAGGAAATGGTGGTATAGGTACTAAAGGGTATTTATTAGGCGGTGTAGAATTGAATATTAGCATTAACAAGACAAATTTAGTGGTTAAGTTTGATAGTTTCTTACTAAGCGCTTCAGCGCCAGACCGCGACCTACATTTACAATGTCTTGTAATACGAACATCGTAGGTAACTCATAAGGTTTATTGTGAAGTAATTGTAATCCTGAATTTATTAGATTGAATAGTTTGCGCTTCTGCAATTTGCACGCGTTAATTTCAAGCCGGAACTTATATAAAAACGAACCGTTAAAGGGCTGAAGCACAATACAAGAGATAATTGGCTAACCCAATCATCTCACGCAATTGGATCCAACCATAGCCATATTCAGTGGAAACACAATCAATATCACTTGACTCCGGGAAAAACAAATAGATTCTTTATAGCAATGTACGAAGGTAACAATTCACCCCTCAATGGGCCGTATGGAATCTAAAGCGATCGTAATTTCGTCGGGCAATATTCTGCCTTTTCATATTTTCCTTTTGCCTCCCAAATGTTATGCCGTGCCCGATACACGCCCGCGATTTCGTTTGTTATTTGGAGCCCTCTCACGCCTCTCCGATTTAGTACATCGGCACGTGAAGCATCAGTTAAACAAATATATAGAATCACTTGACTTCCTGCTTCGATAAGTAAACCTTGTTTGCGAGAATATCGTTATACTATATCAAAATAGACCCAAAACACACCAATATGTATTTTTGTTTATGAGAGCCGGTAAGTTATTAATTAGTCAACAAAGCAGGTTTTTTTCTACAATAAGCAAGCATGTAGGATTTTTACCTACATAGATCTATATAGAATCTATGTAGAACTACGAGATACGTCTTTGTTTGTTAGCACTAGGAAGTAAGTGCATACGCTGGCATTGAGGATTCATGCCCCAATAGGTTTCCACAATACACCGATGGCAGCTTTGAAACATTTTTGATAGTAGGAAAAGCAACGATGCATTGAATTGTGACACTTCTTTAGCAACGCAAGGCTTAAAGTCAAAGAAATTTCTTATGCTGATATTATGTACTCTTTGCGAAGACGCAGACTTTAGATTATCTAAGCAAACTTCAAACTAGTCGAAGAAATATTTTTTATCGGAGCAAAGACCAGGAAGAATTGCGAGTTATTAGGATTTCTTTACACTTTATATTTATTTTGGAAAGTAATCAGTCATACTACATTCCATAATGTTTTCACAAGATTTTGGTAGCCACTAGTAGTTTTATTCAGATGACTCTCACGAGAGTTTGAGAGGAAGTTATAAAAATTGATTAATGCGGACGTGTCAGACAAACAGGAGTTTTGCACAGAAACTATAGGACCATACGAGAAACAAAATAATTTACGTTCGTTATGAAAACTTTATGGTAAGCAGACATATCTAGAGGATGGTGGTTCAAAGCCATGCCATGTTTACATTTGACTCTGGGCGCGACAGGCAGCCTCAGATATTTAACCGCCGTCGGCGCTCCGCAAAGATAAATAAAAACGACCGAGATTTAAATACTTTTCGTTTCTATTCTCTTATTTTCCTTTTGAAGAGTTGTCCCTTGGACTACAGATCATTATCAAGGATAGATGTTGGGTAAGCATCGAGGAAATAATGTTTATAATTAATCAAAGAAAAGATAACCAAGTTTGATATTCTTCTAATCAATATTCCATATACTACAGTATAAATTATTATTTTATAATATGTCATAGATTACTTTCTATTATTCTAATCTAATTATTGTCTATTACGATATACAATTGTTTCTTTTTTATTCTTAACATAAACAGTGTTGTCATTTTGCAATGCAACGAAAGCTATTTAAACAAACATACCCTCAAAAGTTGTCACAAATTGTACATTAACCTATAAAACTTTCCGCACTGTTATCTCGACAATAACTGTTGGTGCGCACTTCGTATATGGCATCATCAGTTTAGAAACTGCTAAGCAATAACATTACGCGAACTTCCTACGAGGGCTTTGTGGAGATGGCACAGAGCAATTGAGCGGACAAATATGTGAAGTGATAAAGCATCGAGAGGCAGTCTTGTGTCAGAATTACTGTCGTCAAACGCGACGAACGCCACACTTGACGCCCTAATGGATTTATCCGTGGCCAGCAACTTGGCGGCCTCCCACTGCTACAACAACAGTTGTGCTAACGAGTTTCAGAATTTGTTAATACGACAAATTACAGTCTCTACGGAGCTATGGAGATACCGGTCGTTTTCGTAAAATCTAATGAAATTCCGTACACCTAAGTGTTTATCGAATTAAAATTAAATTAAAAATTATTATGATACAGTAATCTCGGGGCAGCCTGTCCGGCGTGATTAAATGTTACAGATTTTAATACCTGTAGTCTAATATAATAATGCTGATATAAAATAACTTGAAAGTAAATTACTAATTCACACCGAAGTACACATTTGAAACTTTTTGAAGCAAATAACAGTATCTCAACAAAGCGTATTTAGAAGAGAAAGAAAAAAGTTATAACATTAATACCTTTAAATCAATTCGAAAATTAGAATAAATATTACGGAAACAGTTGCAGTAGTCGGTAAGTAGAACTCAATGGACTTAAAAGTGAGCCCGGATTTGCAAAGAGCTAATGTTCTTAAATCGGAACAGACGGGTAACAGGCAGGACAAATATTTTGCCACTTCGGAACGTTACCTGACCGGGGAAGTGGCCGCGGGCGCACCACGCGGGGAGACAAAGTAAATATGTCCCCGTTTCCCGGCCCTCCCCACATTTTATCGGGGAACGATCGGTTCTCGGGTCGGGAAATGAATTTAAAACGTGTTTGCGGGTAATCTGTTATCGGTCCCTTGTCTCTCGCCCGAATATAGACGTTCGGACCGGTCCTACATCGCGCCTGTGATTTTGAACCTTTGGGCAGTAACAAGACTTCATAATAAAATTCTTGGCTGTTAAATTAACAATATACTTTTGCAAAAAAATCCCTTAGTTTATTATTAGAATTATTTTTAATTCCAAAGAAAATAGAAGAATATTTGAGTTTTGTCTTTTGAGTACTTCAGTGTTATACTAGAAAGGAAATCTGACGTAAGATATCTACAACAAAAGTCGGTGATCGAAATTTCCTTCATCCTATGATAGTAGTTAATCTACAAGCATCACTATTTTCGGTAATTCTAACCCTTTCCAACCGGCTCACAGTTGGCCTCTGCTAGTGAGCTAGTTGTTCTTGAGCGCATCCGGTCCATCATACCCAATATACAAAGTGAAATCTTTTTTGTTTCAATTCTATCACCTTTTCTTAATTTAAAATCGCTTGATAAAAATAATTAATCTTGTTGTAACAGTAATCGATAATATTAGGGTCTACGTAATAGTATGAGATAGGTATTTCGGTAGGATAGCTAAGAAAAAGCAAAGACGGAGATAAATTCATAAATATGAAACATTAAATTGTTAAAGTCGTCAATGTAAGGCAAAAGCGGGGTCTAATACGAGCAGTACTAGGTTAATTATTTCGTTAGAAGAGCTCTCGTAAGCTACTGTAACAGCGCTACAGTCGAGCTCGGGGGCCATAAAAGCTACATAATACGCGGCGACGTAAAACTCTTATTATTTTAGTATCTGCGAAACGGTCGCAGGAAACATCTCGTAAAATAAAACCTGTCGCATCTCGAAAAATGCAAGTCTCGCTCAAGATGGAAGGTATCTACAGCACAGCCGATACGAGCGGTCTAAATCCACGAGGATTCAGTGTGGACACCGGTTAGGATCGAATACAGTCAGCTACCTGGATTTCTATGGAAAATGCAGACTTTATGGTAGCCTAGGGATAAGTTTCCATTTTAAATTGAACAGAAACTCTGAAATGTTTCCTTGTCTCCCGCCGGAGCTGAGCGCGCGAAGCGGAATAAAAATTCACGTCAGGTAAGCGCACAGAAATATTTACACAAACCGAACAACTTACTGGGGGTGCAATGGTTACATAAATAAATGTTTGGCGGTCTGTACATATCTATGTCAATGTATATGAGGCTAGTTCGGGTTTGATGTTCGTAACTGCGTTTAGTTGCATATAAAAATGCAACAAAGGCGTTGCTATAGTTATCATAAGCTATGTTCGACCGGCTGGTCGAGTGGTATGTAGCCCTTGCAGACTACTCGGTCAGAGATCGCGGGTTCGAATCTCGGTAGTAGCAAATATTTGTATGACGAGTACGAGCATTTGTTCACGAGTCATGGATGTTTATATGTTTATTTAGCATATTTCTAATATCTATGTACATTATTATTACTATTTCTCCGTTATTATAGGATTCATAACACAAGCTCATAAAGATGCTTTCTTTGGACTAGATAATAGGTATGAGTGTATGAATATTATTATTATTATTATGTAACGTTTGACGTTGAAGTACTGGTACATGGTAGTTGGATTTGGCGTAGAACTCAACTCATACTCATACTATGATGTCTGAACTTGTTATAAGTAGGTAATGTGTAAACTAAGAAAAAGTACTAATTCGATTTCTTTACGGATTATGCTTCTGTATAGAGGCGACATCTTGAGTTTGCAGATTAAGGTAAAATTCTCAATGAAAAATTATTCGATGTTTTTTTGGTGAAAAGGCGACTAAGTCTCGGAAACGCCCATTTACATAGTCGATGTCGACGCGATGGTGCGTGGAGACTTCAAATGGGAATTATAATACCAAATTGAATACAAAACTTTCCTTTCAGTGCCGAGTAATGGAGGAGTCTATGCACCGGAACAATCGAAAAGACAAATAGAATGAGAGAGGAGACGAGACACTCGCTCTGTTAAAATAATAAGTGCCTGACGTCTTTTTGGACGTTCTTGCCGCGCTTTTTGTAACGATAAATTTTTACGCTTTGATCTTTCCAATTCAAATAGGCTTTTTTTCGTAGAATCAGAAGTTATAGGAATATTTCAAAAGCTTTAAGTGAGGCGACGGAGCGGATTTTCCTTTCCACCGGCTATATCATTCTGATTGAAATGCAAATGAAACGGTGTCCGTTCGGAACGTATTTATTCTATCTGCCTTCTCGGCAAATCTTTCAAATTAGGCAGATGCCATGCAGCAATTTATTGCTATCGTCATATCAATATTTTATGACTTATACTTTGAATCCGGATTTTTGATACATAAACATATATGTAATGCAAACGTACCATTTGTCTCGAGAACTTTTAGATGTATCTGAGAGAACCGGTTTTAATATCCAACTCTGATATATTTTATGAAAAATATCATATTTTAATTTCAACTGTGCAGTCGTGCTTGCTCCCGCAGTACCGAAATGACAGGGATTGTTTGTTGAAGAAACTGAGGCGGTTCATTATTCTGTTCCGAGTTATTTGGCGCCCAACGAGGAGCTCGGTTCACTTCTCGGCGAACATCTGACGGATCACTCGCCTTTAGCTCCTTCTTCAAAACGTTTTATATCCATTTTTGTACTAAAAAATGTAGGTAACCTTGTGCGGGGCTTCATCACACAATACTCAACACAGTCGTAACTTCAAATCCGAGCAAGTTACACAACGAAACAAGCTGCAACAAAAACATTTGCCTATGCCGACGTTAGTGAATTGTTCTCCCGCTTGTGACTGGGTAATTTCCATACATTTCAAGTTCCATCGCCTGCGGGACGTTCGTTCTTTTGTTGATAAATGTTTGACGGGAACTCCGGGGACGCCATTAAAAGTTTTTTCGTGAATAATTCCAGTTTACATACGCAAATGTTTACTCGTGAGTTTACCCGCGCTCACCTATGCGGTGATTTCTTTTCATAGAGGCGCTTGTTCGAGAAGCGGTGGGTTTCTTCTGAACCGACTCGTTGAATAGGTAATTGGAAAAGTTTTTGTGTTTTCTTTGTCATAAGTCTAGTTGTGGTAAGTGGGTGCGCAATCGGCAAAAGTAGCGACTACTCTCTCGGCCGACTGAACACACTCCGAGCAGGAACCGCACCGGGCGGAAAACATGGAAGTTGTAAAATAATACAAAGTTTTTATGAACATTTTGATATATAACAATATTTTATGGCCTCACAAATACTTACATTAACTTCAGCACATATGCGTGTCTAATGCCCATAAATTATTTGCAGCCGTAAAGTTGTTTTACAAGTAATTGAAGAAGTCTGAACATCTACGACTTTCGGTATATTTTCGTAAGGCTCCAAAGTTCTTGTTTATCAGTTAAGCAATAGGGAGGTAATTGCTTTATTGTTGTAGTAATAATGAATGAAATTTAACGTGGCATTAATTGTCCTATGAAAAGGTATTTTCGGAAGGTTCAGTACTGAGAAACAAGATGGTTATCTGAAGTGCTAAGTTCCCTAAGCCATTACTTAGTTTGGGAAGTTGCGATCAACTGCGGAACAAAAAGCGCAGGCGAAATGTCACGAAAGCTAGATTGCCAGGATAAGCGCACGTGCTCCGCCACCGCGCCGTTAGCTTACTCTCTCAACACTTGCGACTTGCCGATCTTGCTTGACATGAATTCGATACTGTATCTAGTGTACCTACCTTTAATATAAGATAGAATTTATTGTTACTATCTGAAAACAGTAATATTATCCTGATATATTATGGCCTTAGTTATTACATATCTGATAGACTCTTCTGGTTTTAATATTTATAGGTATACCTAGCTATGTTACTTGTTTACTAATGTTTGTGTATAAAGCAATACCTACCTATATTTATATAGTTAAGAAGAGTCTAAAATACGATAAAAATAATAATGTCATTTATCAACAGGCATCGCTTAAAATTCATATAATAAGTAATACTATAGTTATGTAAACTCAATAAAAGTATGTGTTTAATAAATACTGTAAATAAGTAAGACACCAGATTAGGTACAAGAACCAGCTTGTTAGGACTGCTACAACCTGAGAATAACATTTTTGTAGGGTGATTCATTACTTGGAGTAAATACGATCGCTAAATTTCATGCGACTGCGATAATGAATTATGACGTCCTACTGTCAGCTGTGTGAATTTTAGAATACATATTTTATCTATTAGTTAGATAGATAGCACAATTTGATGCATTATGTCATGAAGACGTCTTTAAAACGGCCGTTACAATTTTCTTTATAAAAACAATATATCGTTTGAAAATCAATGCTCACTCTATAAATATTTCTCGTAACTCGTAACAATCATATACCATTGCAAATAATTTTAAGGATCTCTGAAAGTGCGATTATTTCGCGCTGATGAAATTAATAACGTTAATTTCAGCAGTACCTATAAGGACTTATCGCGTCACCGAAGCCGCAATTTCATGTGAAACAGTAGGGAGATGCAGACGTTAATAAACAAAAATTCGCTTGTGGCAAAAATGTGTCTGAACTTAGCAGATGATTTAGTGAAGTAGTCAACAGTCTTCAATTATATTATAAATCAGTAATTCAGTAGTCTTGGGTTTGTATCCCGTTAGGCAAATATTTGTAGAGTACAAACAATTTTTTGAAATCACAGTGAAATTGACGTAGAGACAAATAACCTTTTTCTGAAATATAAACCTTTAATAGAGACACTGTCAATAATAATGCTGACTGACACTAAATGAACGAATTACAAAAAGAAAACGGAGAAAAAAGGGCAAATTGATTATTTTGAAGAACAAAATGACTCCAAGCGATTGCAACTGTCACTAGTAGGTATATTTCAAAAACCAGAATCAACTGCTGCTTGTCGTTTCTCAAATATAACTAATATAGTCATGAAAAGTTCAGTCGCTCAGCAAGATAACAAACCCAAATAAAGCTAAAGCAAGCTTTATGCAAGTTAATAGAAAATGAAAGTTTTTACGAGCCATAACGTCACCTCTGAAAGTGAAATAAAACGTTATCCTTTTTTATCCACAAAGAAATATGCGACGGTAATGTTACCGTACAATCTCTTGTTGTGTCGAAGTTATTTTTCAAATACAAAATTGGTATTAGATTTACTATTGTGTTTCCGAGTGTACCTACTTCATGACAGCAATGAGTAGGCATAAAAATTATTAACTTGGTTAAACTAATTAGTCCACTATAAACAAATTACATAGCTCTGCTCTTAAGCTATTATTTAAGCTCAACTTATTTTTCCGCAACATTTTTTGTTTTTGATTTTGTTTGGAACTAAGTATTTCACAAAATTTTAAATATATTAACAAATAATAAAAGAGGCACATAGGAGGCAGAGTGACTGTTGTGTCAAAGGACGACACAAATCGAGGGTGTCCATATCAAGCCTCGCACGACAAATTATGTGCTCGCGAACAGATAGCGATATTGTCGTTCCAAAAACACTTTTCCCTTGTTTTCCCCGAAAATGGGGAAGGAAGAGCGCTAGTTCGGGTAGACAGCTTGATCCGGCGTTCGGCCGTTTGAGGGGCAGCAACAAGTCCCTGGCTTAAATGTACGAATGCAAGCCTTACATCTAGACCTTAAAGTCTAATTCACTATAACAAAGCCGTGGATAAAAATAAAAGAATTCATACGTGTCTAAATGTACGGCAAGACAGAGAGAAGATAGAAGTTAAAGTGATGGAGCGTAACAGACATTAGGTAAATTGTTTGAGGAAACAGACATTATACAGTGCGATATTTTATATCAAGATGGTGAACATTATAAAGCAAACAATTAATAATTTTAAACACTGGTATATAATTTCTTTTTTGTTTACTGCCACGTAACGGAATTATAAACAACAGGCTTATTAATTGAAAAACATTTTAATAAATAAGAAAGCAATTTTCGTTTATTAAATTTGAGGTAGATGTGACAACGGATAAATTTCTTTTAAGAGAGGTAAAACGGGAAAACCAATTGTGCATTCGCTCTTCATTGTAACAACTCCAAAGAAGCTCGATATAGCCTAAGTACGGAGCCGACTTGTTATAAAGGAGATACTTATGAAAGAAGAAAGATTCGAAAGGAAAAGAAACGAAAAGCTGAGGTAAACAATAGAAGAAAAGTTTTCAATTAACAATTTGAAACTCAAGTTAACTGACAATCATGATAATTGTACTTATTTAATGACAAAACTAGGTGACAAGTAGTAGCGCTGGGCAACCTCAAGTAGGGCAATGCTCTACACAATATGTGTTTATGTGAAGGTAAGTTGGCAAAGGTTTCGGAACACTCGGCAAACTGAGTAGGTTAAATGGAGCGTGGACGCGACGAGGCCCGTTGCACTTGTTGCAATTTCTCTCCACTCCGCAACTTAATTTGTACCGAGTGCGCCCTTACGTCGCTATAGACGAATAGCGTTAATTTCGCTCAGGAAGGTTACGTCCATTACTCTAATTGCGAGCCGCATTTCGTCTAAGCATCCCAGAACTTCGGCCGTCAGTGAAGTCTCCTCGAACAAACTCGTGAAAATTTGCAGAGACCAACTACCAAAGAGCACGGAAGTAAACGAGGACACTTCTCTAATATTCCTAATTAAACTTTTAACGTAATTGAAAGAGTGGAGACATGTCTGTGATTCTAAGGAGACGAGAATCACACCGCCCGGAGCCGCCAGAAATACTCTCTCAGATAAATTACTTAGAGGGTGAGTTCGGCGCGCATACAAATCGGCCAGAGATTCTCCATACTTCATGTTACCGAGCATTGGCTCGATTTATACACACCTTTAATGGGCCCGTTCCATGAAGAACGAGAGGCGCGTTTCTAAGTTGGTGCAAATTAAGCCATTTCCGTAACAGAGCATCGCGTTCAAACTTTATTACTAATCGAGTCACGTCACGAAAAGAATTTCCGATATACAATTAAAGGTAAAACGGGGCTGTAGGATAGCTAAGTCGGAGGTGGGCTGATATTGTTGGCGTCTGTCGCGAGAAAGCAAATTACTGGAGAGCCCGGCACCTGTGCTCGATAATGCGACGCCCCGTCTGCCCGAAAGGGCGAGGAATCAATTAGGACGTTACCGAATTGCGTAACGGTTCTAGTTACGAGCGTTACGAGTGGGAACGCTGCTGCTTTTTGCTCATCCAACCTCTTGTTATTGCGCAATCGACATTCGGCGCTTCAGATTAAGATATTACATATTCATAGAACTTTCTTTCTATGAAATCGTAAATCTGGTTGCAGATTTATGGAATTGCCGTAAAATAATTATAATTTATTTTACAGATATTCTACCAAAATATTTCAAATATTATATGATAGCGAGAAGTGAAAGAAGTTTCCCTCGTAAACATCTAATGTAATAACATAGGCACAAGTCTTTACCCATCGCGGTTCAAATAATGGATAGCTTTGAACGCAACGGTATCGTCAGGTTAACCGCAACGAGAGGTATTCCCATTAAAAATGTATTTTAATATAATGGCGAATAGCTCGCGCCGATCATTTGGTCAACACGCAACGCAATTAACGTTTACGGATCAAATTTTATTTTACTACCTTTGATACTCCTATTTTGTTTACCATAGGTAATTCACGATTACTCATATTTAAAATCAAGGGGATCCATATTATAAATTGTTAAAATAAGTCCAATAGGTATTTGAAATTCAAATTATTTACTTAATATAAATGTATAGGTGGAAAAAATTGCGTTTAAAAATTAAGTCCATGAAAACCTATCAAAAGGGGAATAAATAATTCAAATAAATTTTACGAAAATCGATTCGATGTTTGCACATAGAATCCAATTATTTAGAGACCGCTTTGGCAAGCGTTTCTAAGAAATTACAGAAGTTTTTGGCCTGAGGGCACTGAACAGGAGCGGTTGGTTGGGATAATGGCGTAATCTTTTGTACTCCATTACAAGAATTATCGGAATTAAGTTTTGTTCATCTAATGGAAAAGGATTAAACAAAATCTACGTTCTATATATTTTTAGGTTTGATTTTATATACCTAAGTATAATGCGCAGTTTAAGTTACATGGTTAATAAAATAATCTAAAACCATACATACAACTAAGTAATTCGTGATATTGGTGTAGCAAAAATCATTTCTGAAAGGTGCCACTGTAATAAACTGTGATTAGTTATGGGATATCGAGTCAATCTGCTGCTAATACTGATCAAAGTGTTCTTAGTCCGACCCTGGGCACTCGTATGTGAATTATTTAGAGGCGGTGGCTCGGCCGAGTGGGCCGCAATTAATGAAGTGGGCCGAGTCGTTTGTCAATGCGGCCAGCCGCGGTCGTCGGGACCTCACCTACGACAATCTATTTCCTAAAATGTGTCACTTGCAACCGACTGTGAGGTGTAACCGTTTTGCCGTTCAATAACTGGAGGCAATAAACAAAAAGGCAAATTAAACATACAACTTGCTTAATACAACGGACTTACGCACAATTATAAATCAACAACAGGACCCGACCCCGTTCGCGGGACGGCTACAGAGTTCCTATAAAGACGAAACACGACGCACAATATTTCTGAAATCATGCTTTGATTGTTTTAATTACAGGCTTGAATTAGTACGAAAATACTTGTATTGGTGCCTGTAATTAATTAATTGAAACGCGTTTATATTACAATTTCTTATAACATCAATTATCTCGCCATCACTGATTATACTAATGTTCTGACTTAATATTATAACGGTGATATTCTGAAAGGCGATTATAAATCTACTGAAGAGGTCGGAAACGGGCCTCGGAGGTCGCTGTTAATTTTAATGGCGAGATTTATTTGTCCCCGATTACACGGAGTTTGATCAAATTCCGAGGCGACGCCGTACGCGATGATATTTAGACGGCCGCCTAAGCTACTGGCCGCCGTGTAATATCCCCGTTTAAATATAATTGCAATAAGTTCATGAATTCCCACAGCGCTTTCAATTAATTTAAAGCGCGCGAACGGGTAATTAAATTATGATTTCAGATATTCATAAAACATTGCGTGTTGTCGACGTCATTTTTGTTTCCCTTGCGGTCGGTTTGACATTCATCGTGGCGGAAAGCACTTCTTTTGAGTGATTACACTAGACATGGTCAGAATGCTGTCCTCTGATAGTTGTTAGCAATTTTATTGGGTGACTCGTTCAAACTGTCGATAGGTTAATGCTATTGGAAATCATACGGCGGCAAATGGCCGAAAGTCATAGTACGGGGGCGACTGAATTAATCGGGCAGAAGGAGCAGCGAGGCCAGTAGGAAACCGTTGCGTCTCCGTCGGGGGTTCTTATTGTAAATATGCATTAGGGCGGATGACGCGTCGGCTTCGGGTACTCATTACGACAATGTGCCGTCAAAGACGTCGCCGATCCGGACCGTGAAGTGTCCCGGACACAAGCCGCTCAATTATGTTAATGGGTTCTCAGCATTCTCCCAACAACAGGACTGCTTCAGCTGATTGATATGCGCTCCCCCACAATGTACCTATACGTTTACGACGATTACATTGCACGTGAAATGACGCTCCGTGAATATACCCTAGATGGGTTTCCAGATAACGACGTGGAATTACATGGTATCTAAAGCTCATTGTGGATTATTGAGGAATACGTGTACAGGCCGAGCGACAGTCGTTTCGGTCAAAATCAATAACTAAGCACCCCAATAAAGCAAATACATTTTATTTCTCGACGTGTCTGGGCACAGGCGGATGATTGATAGTGACCTGAGCACACAAACGCTTATTGAACGGTGCTCTGTTGAAAGATATTACTACAACAAAAACTTATCATTACCCAATAGTTCAAATAACAATTTTTACAAACGGTGTGTTAGGGTAAACACAATAAAATTTTAAAATGTTGAGAGAGGGTATGGTGCTATTTTCCACTCAAATCTTGAGTATCTCCACAGAACAGAAAATCGCAGCAAAAAACCATTCATCATCATCATCATCACCAACCTCCTACTGCTACGTCCTACTGCAGGGCTCAGGCCTTCTTACATGGGGCAAACACATGACGAGCTTGGGCCATAATACCACCACGCTGGCCCACTGCGGGCTTAAAAAGATCAACGGCTAAACGTGCCTCCCAAAGCACGGAGGAGCTCGAGATTACAAGTTTTGATTGGCCCATCCCGGGATCGACCATGGCGAAAGCTGCTTTGTTTTCGTAATCGAAACAAGAGCGTTAAAACCAATACGCCACCGAGCTTTTCACGCCACCGAACTCCTCCCGCCACCAAGCTCCTCACGCCAACCTAGCTCCTCAAAATACTATTACTCTATGAGTAAGGTCTCCAAGGAGATGACACCTCCTGCTCCCAACATAACAGCCTGGCCACGAACTCACCGCACGCGCGTCCTGCGACTCGCGAATCGGCAACCACTGCGCGCTGTCTCGATGTTGGCCTCGCAGCGCGTCGTCGTGACCGCGCAGTGGTTGCCGAGTCGCCGCCGTCGCCGTTGCCGTCGCCCGTTCCCGTGGCCAGGCCGTTACGCGAGGAGCGTTGATGGTCACAGGGGGCCTGCTGTGCCTTATCTTGATTTTTACAGGGAAGGTAAAGCATGTGCAGTGATCCCGATGCTACGAGAATCTTTATGCTACGGCAACCGCATTCTCGTAGCACCTTTTGACTTTTGGGTGGCAAGCGCCTGATTGTTTTGTTCAGACTATTTACCATCAATAAACTCAATTATTATTGAGCCTTTTTCAACCTTAAAAAAATATATAAATACAACAGAACTAATTAAATAAAGTAATAACCCAGAATTCCATTTTAATATAATAACTAAAACAATTTATCTTCCCTTGCCAGCCCCCCGGTAACCTCACATACAATTGAGATAACGTCTGATATGTAGGTATGTACTTCACATAATAAGTTATTTTTACGAAATTACATTCTGTAGGGCGATTTGTGGGAACGCTTTTCGCATTATTTTGGCATAGATGAAAAGTCGCAGGTGAAAAATAGGGGACTTGGCATCAACAATGACTTGCAATCTTCGGCGAGAAGACCGATTTAACATCTGTAGTCTTACTGGGAGCATCCCGTAAGATTTCTACAAAACGTCGACTCACCGGGGTGGTATACGCTCAAATTACGCGTAAAGCCGAACACAAAGGCTATGCTTATTCAAATTCCATTAATCTCCCCGGGGAAGGTGGGGTAAAATGAACCGGCGCGGACAAAAACAATGCCGCCGGCAAATAACCGGCTCAGCATTGTTCCGGCAATTAGAAAGCTTTCCCATGTACCGGCCATGTATAAAAACAGTAACATCAGCACGATTCGCTGCCTATTGCTCGTTACCGTTGATGTTTATTACGGTTATTAGGGATAACCCGTGAGGTTCTGTATTAGGGCTTCTATAGGCGATCGGTTCAAATTAATCACTGCTGCGACAAGCGTGATAATGATATCAACATCGCTATTAAAACCATTATTAGTGTTTATCAAAAGCAAAATAATATTAGTGATAAACTATTTTGACGTAAAATAAGAAGCATTATAAATCTAGTAAAAGCTGCATGCAGAAATAACAAACAAATGAAAATAGTGCACCGATTGGTCATAATGACTCGTGCACTGTTTTCATCGCTCACACAATTTCGAGAATCTGTAACAATCCGGATCAAAAATCTATCAGCAAATTAAAACTGACCGATACTCATCGGGGCAAATGCCACCGCGTTACGAGTTCAGTTCCATTAATCCCTAGCCGCCCCTGACTGTATTCAACGACATTTAAAGTCAATAAGTATATCTAGTACAATGTAAAAACTTAATTCACTATTTTACGAAAAAATATAAAAAGGTTATTTCGGCTACATTTTCATGCAAATCACGATTCATACTAGCGAAAGTGTCATACTAGCGAAAGTGTCATACTAGCGAGGAAACTAATATGTAGTGCTGCTGTTCCTAATAACGATTAAAAAAATAGATTAAAAGTTATACATTTTTGAGTTAGGAACTTTATTTGTTGTTTAATTTGAAACAATTACATTACACTTATTATGATATAATAAATACATATAGAAATGCACTACCAGCTATCTTTTAAAGAAGAAAAATAGCAACCACTATAACCGGGGCTAGCGCTATAATACCTAGCCAAAATAAATATAAATTTCTAAGAAACAGTTCATAATTTTGCTTTGTTTTCCGACTAAAAATTCTTACGACATCTTAAATGATGTTAATTACCAAGGTTACATAAATAATATGTCAAATAGCAATGAAACTAGAAACAGTGCTATTTATAATTACGAAATAAAAGCTGGCCTTTTTAGTCACTCGGAGATAATTCGCACCAAAAACAGCAACGCTTACCTGAAAAAAGGGAAATATTTGTTAATCCATTAAGCAATTATATTTCATTCAGCCCTAAACTGCTACTTGACACAGGCAGAGCCATGTAATGGGAACAATACGGCCGTAGCAATCACAAGGAGCTTGCCTCCGCTATTGTTTTTACCGTTGTTATTGCGGAGTGCCGAGTAGCAATAAGCGAGCGTTGTTTGCCCAGGCCACTATTGTAGCGGGTTATTAGGACAGGTCCACAGCTACCCGTCGCTGAGGGTTAAGAATGGCTCAACCTGGCTTTCTCGTTAGGTAACGCGGTTTTAGCGCGAACGTTTTACCTGCCGCGGACATGATTCGACCGAGATGCGAGCCCTACCCTTAAGTCTATTTAAGTCGCCTATTACCAATATAAGGATTTGCTTTTATTACATTATGATGGCCCGTGTGATTATTAAAAAGAGTAGGCAAGTTTATGTTTCTATAGATAATCCTGGTCTTTGCATATGATTATGTGGGAAAAGAAGGCATCATGAAACAGATTTTGCTACTTGATTTCAAACTGAGTGTTACGTTGAAGTATTTGGATATAATTACAATTTTATAACAGCTCCAGTTGAATCACTATACTGCCGACTAGGTTAATTATGTAGGGTTGATAACAAACTTGTTTGAGCGGTGAGGCGACAAGCGTAATTCCCAGTTCAAATAATAGATGGCGTTACGGATATATGAGCAAACAACTGTGGGTAAACACACATCGCGGTGCTGATAGAATATATACAGTTTGCTACATAGGACAGTGTTGTGTAAACTGTGGAACGCTGGCCATTTAGCGGTCGCCCGCGGAATATGGCGACCGACGTAGTATCCGATGAAATTTTGATTATTTTTTGTCACTGTTGGACTTTTGTTGTTTACGTTAATTTATGGGCTCAACTATACCTACATTAATTTTCTCTGGTATCACACGGAATATGCGGAAGAGATTTGAAATTCACTAAGCAAGTTAGTTATTTTTCATTGGGGTTTATATTAATATACGAGGGTGACACTGTAAGTTTTTAGAACTGGTCACTTGTAAACAATACATATTAAATAACTTTAAATTGTGAACATAGAACTCTGCCAATATTATTGAGTTTATATTACATTCATTAGTCATTTGTTTTACGATTTTGTAGCAAATTGAAAATTGTCTGAGTCAAGTCAGTATGAATTTTATGCGATAAAATTTTCGTACAATGATTTTTCATGACGTTCGATGTCATTTAAGTCCATTGGTAAGTTTTCATTGACTTCGATTGACCTATCATGATGAAGCCCCATGTTGTGTACTATATACAACTGGTTTAATGAGTTCTCCGTGAAGGCCAGCCTTCTACTGCAACGATTGAAGATAATATCAGTATTGTGGGGCGTATGATAGAGACTGGCAAATCTGGCAATAGAGTGACGTATCAGCAGATTCAGACAAACTTAAGCATCAGTATGAGTCAAGTGCATAAAGTCAGGAAGCTTTGTGAATACCTTGCCTGGTGGATACCTCATAATTTCACCGAGGTCCAAACTCTGTCGTGTTAATTGAGGCCGTGAACTGGTTCAAAGATTTAACGAAGGTGATTCAAATGCTGTGTTCGACATACGATTGACGAAAGCTGGATTACTGTTATGATCCCGAAACCAAAAGACATTTTGCTCAAGTTTCCTTCCGACGAGTTGCCAACTAAAGTGAAGAGAGGACGAAGCGTGGGGAAAAATGGTGGCCTGGTTCTTCGGAAGGACAGGTTATGGACAGGACGCCAAAGTTAATTTAGAGGATCGAAAAACAGTTACTGTAGCGTTGTATTCCAACAATTATTTGCCACTTGTCTTGGAAAAATTTCGGGAGAAACGACCTCGCAGTAGGATCCTCCTTCACCACGACAACCCTTCGCCGCACATCGTCAGGCGAACAATCGACCACTGGTGACGTCAGTCGTAGAATTATTGGGTCACCGGCCGTATAGCCCTACCTTGGACTTAGCGATTTTTATGTATTAAAAAAAAACTTCGAGTAAAACTTTTTATCGACGACGAAGAGTGGCAGTGGGTGCTTTTCAAAAGTGATTTTCTCAGTGTATTGATGTGCATGGACACTTTTTTGAAAAGATACAATAAAACTAATATCATGCTAGTTTGTTCAGTTTTTGATTTTCTAAGAACTTTCAGTTTGACCCTAGCATACTTATATTACGAAAGTGTGTGTTTATTAGGTAGGATTATTCTTTTTTAGTGTGTTGTTTTTTTTTGTTTGAGTATACTACCAAGTATAATATTCGTGAAATAAAGAAAGAGGATGATTAAGAGTATTATCACAATAATCGTTAGTTCGCCGTGTCTCCCCTTGTCTTTTCACTACGTATTGATTACATCTCGATCAGCAGCCTATGGTCATAATGTCTTTTGAAATGACGCAATAGACGCCACGTTTTCTTTGTAATTTCGCCACCTCGTTTGCCATTTTTGAGCTTCAAAGCGGTCCCCTTCGTAATTATCAAGCAAGTGTACTTACGAGATTTTTTCAAGCATGAGTGGGGTCGCGAATTGGTGATCGTTTTTTTAAAGTCCAATGACAAAAGAGACGAAAATTAAGAAAGAGCACAGGGAATTCGAATATAAAATAATTCTTTTAGATTAAGTGAAAAGAATTGAATCATGCGTATCATTATATTGAAGTACCTCCA
Source organism: Nymphula nitidulata (assembly GCA_947347705.1). Lineage (NCBI taxonomy): Eukaryota > Metazoa > Arthropoda > Insecta > Lepidoptera > Crambidae > Nymphula > Nymphula nitidulata. The sequence goes on from OX374622.1 coordinate 7,362,284, forward strand.
TTGTATTAAAACGTCTTCGATTTTCAGTAGGTAGCTATTTTCCCCGTATTAGACGCTTCCTCTTGTGCGATTCATTTAACTGTCAGATAAAAGGTCTTATTGCGACACAGTTCTATTGTATAAACACAGGTTTTGACAAAACAAGCTCAGTTTTTGAACGCGAAACGTTCATCTTTCAAGCAAAAACTCAATTCATTTATCAAATCACCGTTGTCTACATTACAGAGTTGGGGGCGTTTCGTGAATAGGCTAAAAAGCCCATCCGCACAAAACGCCGTCGCGACACTTGCTCACTTCCGATCACACGCAAAAATGAACCTTAACTTTTGCCCCACTAAATACGTTACTGCACAAACATCTCCAGGCATCAACCCAGGGCGCCAGATCAGAGCGGTAATTTAAAGCGTAAATTAAACGGGTTAAATTAAACAAATAAAATTAATGAAAGCAAAAAGCTGTGCCATTTTCCAAACAAATACATTATTTTACAAGCAGTAAATGGAATAATGCAATGGAATGTTAACATTTCACCTACAGTTCTGCGCGTGTGAGCACTTTGTACACCTATTGATTTATTCAATATGACAGTGACTGATCGAAAACCAAAACAGACTACTTATTACTGTTTCTAAGAAAGTTTTTTTGTTTATAAGGTCCCGTTATTCTAAAATCAGAATCCATCAATCTCGTAATATCTATACATTCGAATTCATAAATATTCTGAAAGGTAATAAGGTGACATATTGAATACACATTAAATTTTCACCACCTTTAGGAAAAGCGGCTTACCGTGAGTGGTTAAAAAGAAACGAAGGAGCTTTCATTTGTTTAAGAGTGGCTTTGACTGCTTTAAGTGCTTAAAATGCGCAGGTTGAATAGCCCTAAGTGTTGCAGCGAACGTACACTTAAAAATTACCAAGTAATTTCTATGACGAACACGTATCGCCGAGTGCATACGCCTGCGAATTGGGCGTCGACGCTCAAGCCACACATTTTCCGAGCAAGGAATTGCTTATACCAATTTTGTCTTAGTGCTCGTACCATTACCTGCGAGTAGGTACATCTCGTGCATGGACACTCAGCCTTTAAGAGCGTGATTAGCAGCTAAGTGAAATTTATTTTATATCCAGCGTTCTCGGGTCGACTGTGTTACCATTGTTTAATGGCGTGTTCCTTTAGGATGATGTGGATAATTAAGTATTGTTTTTCGTAGGACATAGACTTCTAAATATTAGACGTAGAGGTCTAAATAAAAACTTTACATTTTTCTTAAATACTTCTTAGCAACCCTCAAATGGCATGTAGTTACTAGATAAGCTTAACATGTTTTCTATACTTAGGTATTCTATATAAAAGCAAAAAAATTTAAGCAAAAAGTCGAGAAAAGTTGCGAAGATAAGCCGCTTTCCCTTTCTTAATCCTTTATTAAATATAAACACGCACTTATACAATTCTTAAGCCGGAATGGAAAAATATTTGCTCCGTAGCGCTTTCGAGTTTTCACGTCGGGAACTCATATAAAAGACATTTCGCCGGAGCTTCTTGCCTATCGGCGGTATTATTCAAATTAATTTAGAGCGGCGGTGAGGCAAAAAGTGTGCGCGTTCGGGGCGGCGCCCCATATTCATAGGGCTGCCCTAAATTAGCATCACAATGAAGTGTTGGAGGCGCGAGTGGCAAGTGCTTAATGCGACCTGCGTCTTCTCACACGGATATGTTACATACTAATGAATTAAGTACAAAACTTCCGCATGCAAAATTGTTTACGAGTTACAGAGCACCAGGTGCACCTCTCAACGCTAATATGAATTAAGGTATTAATTATTTATTATAGCTCAAGATAGGACTGATATAAGTAATTGTATATTCAATCACGAAGCAACATTCATAAATTTCCCTTACCACCGCAATTTAACATCTCAATATTCAACAAAATAAAATTAATTTCGCTGCCAATTACCACTCGTTCCCATCTTTCTATTAGCGTACCGTGGCTTCCATATATTATTACTCCCCAGCAATTATTATAACTGAATTCCGCACACTGGTTAGGTCACCCTTTTACGCGTTCACGCCTATAAATAAATCAAAATATTCAGGAAAGGCTCGACTTTAAGGCGGCTTAGAGGAATCGTAAAATTCAACAACGTTCGCGTCGCCCCAGGGTTTATCTTTCGGCGGTGCTGCCGTGTTTTTGCTGGAATCGTAAAAGAGTATCACGGTGTATGAATAGAGAGCAACCAACCCTTTTACAGGGAGCATATGGAATACTTTACAAGTTTAATGCAAAGAGTAGATTATCTGCTCATAGAAGCCAACGTCGACGACAGTAGGTACATAATGTTGAGAAATACCTCGTCTCTACTAGGGACATCTGTATATTATATGACCTATCTATATATTTGTATATTTCGGAAAATTATGTATATAGGTACATCTCGAAAGACAGCAACTTGTTTCTATATAATAGACCTTTCGTATTTTAGTGACCGATAATATCTATGATAAGAAGTATCTATCCTGATAAGCCTTCCCATACGGGAGAACCTCCAGTAATAGTGCACATCCGATATATGCAGTAAAATTCGCAATACATACTTGTAAGTATGTATTGCGAATTTTACTGCAGACGCAGTGGTATCAGAAAAGAATGTTTCAGATTCTTAATTGTGCCACCCCTCCCAAGTCACGAAACATGTCAATGGGGTCGGTCTTAAGAATACATGAAAGAGCGAACATAATTGAGGATAAAGGGTGCATAAACGACGTCTTTAGATAGTCGTCTTAAAATTTTAACTCGACTTATGATCCATTTTGCATGAACTCGATTATCTTTGCTTTGGAACATTTCTTCAGCTATTCGCGAGAAATTGAATACCTATGGAATCTTAAAGCACAGTACTTTACTAAGTAAAAGGAGGCAGATGTCTGGAATCCGAAATATCTGAAATTTAACCCTAAACAAAATAGGAGCCGCTATTATTAACGCAAGTAGGGAGCGTTTGGGTCATTAATAACAATTTATTTAGCACAATACCGCAATTTTGGTCCAATGGTAACCTTTGGGAAAACGTAGATTTGATATTAAACAGGGGTCTCGTTTTGTAAATTGATTAGATAGTTTATGATAAATTGTACAAGTTTCGCAGTTTCGTTTTGCCCCGTGATGGGATCTATTGAAAACATGGCGTTGTTTTAATATAGTTGTTGAAATTTAGTTTTAGTTGCTGCAAGTACCTAGGCTACGCAAAGTCTATTGCTTTAATTTACTGAAAATTATTTGCACAGTGTTGAATTTGTTTTAGTTGACTATTTTACAAAAAAAAATATAACTGTTCCAAACTAGAATGTTTTTGTTTTTATTACTTAGTTTTGCTTTTTGTAATGAAATAGGTATAATATTTCTCGGACATCATTTGTGGTGTAAAAATTATTTTAATGAACATGTTTTCTATCTTCCTATGGTAATAATGAGTATCATATATTTTGTGATGTCCTGAAGTAAAGCAGCAACATTGCGGCGTGTAGTAAAACACAGTATGCTTAACTTCTTATCAGAAAATGAGTATGCCCAGGTTTTGCGAATACTTTCAGCTGTGTACAGGAGGAACTTTCCTGAAGCAAAGTTGAGGTTCCAAAGTTCCCCATTCACTGCTACGAGAGCCGGCCATTGTGGCTAATTCAAGGCTATAATTAAATTTGTTTACATAATATTCTGTTACAAGACGCAAACTTCGGTAATGTACCCCATGGGGAAAACAAGTATTTTTTATTAATTTACTAGAACTTCCGTACATTTTATTTCCGGCCAATTTGGATATACTAGTAGCTCAATCATATTTAATTTAATTATGTAAAAGAGCTTTCTTTTAAACGGTTTTAAAAAATGCGTCACGTTTCCTAGGCAGGTATTTATTTTTAGTACAAAGTATTCCTGTAATATTTGATTTGCTTTTAGTTTATCTATCAAGGAATGTTAATCAAAAAATACACTAAACACAAATTGTTAAAGAAAACTGAAATCGTCACATCAAAAATCAGCTGTTCTATACAATATATCGTGTAGGTACTACAACTTGTATGAAACAGATGATTTTTTTGGGATCCACTGCACTGCCATCTGCCTTCGTTTTCGAGAGCATTCCCCTTACACCCGATATAGTAGGTATACGATAAAGGCAAAAAAGTTTGAAACCTTAGGCGTTACTTCTATTCTTTACTTACATGGAAATCGTCTTCAAGCTCTAGATTAAAAGTATTATACTATAGCTATATTATAATTTGGACTCAATATCTGACTATCTGTATGAATATAATTGGCCAAGTTGATTCTGACATTTACCTATAAGAGTACAAAGTGGGCTACAAAAGCGGTCCCTTATTGGGGGAGTCAGCGTCGACCAACGTTAAGATTATTCTGGCTCCAATTCCATTTGCGTGAGATTTTTTTAGAAACGTAATAATATTACACTTTGAACTAAAGTGACCCGCCCGAGGAAAAACAACAATATTCTCGGCCTCTCACTACAAAGGGGCCAGCATTCGTATTATCATTCCATTAAACAAAAGTCACCGGAGTTTCAAATGAAAACACAGAACTCATTATTCCCGGGGCAGAGAAATGATTTCAAATGTTAACAAGATTCCCCATAATAGAGTTGTTCACAGAGAGATTTAAGAAAAACAAGTATGAGCTAAGCTAAGCTAATGGTTTTATTATGATTCTGAAGAATTTCGTTACTTAATAATATATCCTCACAGTGCCTGAGGCGATGAGTGAGCGAAACATACCAAACTGAAACAAATAGAATCGCTGCAATATTGTTTTATAATCATTGTTATCATTTCCGCAGATCAAAGGGAGGAAAGAAAAGTTTTTTATTTCTCCTAATATTATAATAAGCTCAATATTAACGATGCTTAAACAATGTTTAAAATCACAATAACGTATTCAAAGTATGTAAAGCTAAAACATATAGTGATAGAAGGGAGTTTTCTTGCACAGGAACAGAAAACAAGAATGAGGTACGGCAAATCCTGTACATTTTCGCGAGGTCCCATGAGGAATTCCTATATTATATAATACATTGGGGAGGATCATTCTGCTCGTTTACTGCCGGATATATTTGTGAATGCTCGTTTGTCAAATGCACAGTCATTTATTCAACGATATATTTATGTAGTCCATACATATCTGAGAACAAGGAGGGCACGCTTTCATAAATGTTGATACGTATATCAGGTAAGCCAGGGACAGTAGGCTTTCCTTTAAGAATGTAATATGGTATAGAGTGAACTCTCCTGATTATGTTATGAAAAATAATAAAGATTCATAAACCGAGAAAGATATTGGTGCATCACCAACTGAAACATTTAAAAAAAATATAGTTTGAATGCTGCCAATACCTAGAACGTCTCCTCAAAGGGCTCCAGAGATTTCATGTATAACAGAACATAACAAGGGTAAAAACTGATTTTTTTTACTGATCTCGTTAAGCGGAAGCGACAAAGTCCATTAAGCGACGGGCGTTTAAAGATGGAAATCGAAGTAAAAATCATAAATAAGCGAAACCCAATAGTTCAACTTAATTATGCGACAACTTCGGAGTTTAATTTTGATTTGTAACAAACCAGATGCAAAACAAAAGATGCCAGCAGGCTAGTAAGGGTAAAAAGGTTGACATTGTATAGGAAATGTCTACATATTTCATTAAATAAACCAAAAGACAGTCTCTGGACAGTGCGACACCAGTAAATCGTAATAGGGCGTCAAATTCCTGCAATGTGTATTCAGTGAGGTGATTTAAGGTAATACATTTCCGTGCGGTATTTGGTGTTGATCTCTGTGCTAAATCCGTTAGCCTGTATCTCTGTTAACTAAAAGATTACTAGGATTAATAGCATTGAAAAAAATACGTATACTTGTTAGGTTTTATTGAAAAAACTAATTTCACATGGCAGGATCTTTGCTTTGCCGTGATAACGATTAGTTAACACCATTGATAAATTAATGGTAATATGGGCTTGAAACCCATTAACAAATCCCGTTCAAAGAAATTTTGTGGTGTTAGATAGAACGAAGGAATACAAATTTGTCTTGATTCTTATCTCTCTCCCTTTGATCAACATTATTATAGATGAATCAGATTTAATTTCTAAAATAATGTGTTCCTTAGACAGAAATGACACCTATTTCAATAACATAGGTAGACCAAAAACACCAGATGACATCAAAGCAATTATACGAGGGTATTCGTAGTTTCACAGTGGGCACACGCAGAGAGCTGGCGGCTTCGTCTCGCCAATCAAACAGTCACTGAAAGCGGGCAAAGGCTTTGTATCTCATAATAAACCCGACATCCGGGCAATGCTCGTCTGGGTCCAACAGAAATTAAATACGGCGATAGTATTGACGGCATTTTCGAAACCGAGCGGAGTATGGTATACAATACATGTATTGTGAGGATTTGTGACGTTGTATCATTTTGAATTACGATATGAAAGTGCAATGATATGGAACAGTAAGATACGACTTATAAGCTAAGAATCTGTTACGTATAATGTGTTAATCAATCCGAATGTACCTTTATAGCTCATAAAGGAACTAAATAAAGTAGGCCATAAACGTTTGTACGTTACTCTTATTAGATCGTAATATTGGATCATATCAGCGCTATGATAATGTTCCGTAGAATCTTTATCTTAGATTATAATATTTGTGTGCGCAATTATTAAATTATATTTTTAACACGTGTGAATACCTATATAACACCGATGAAACTGCAGACACTACTTGCAAGTAAAGGACTCTAAAGTGCTTCCGAGACATAAAACCTTCAAGATATAAAGCGAAACCTCCATATTTATTATTTCTGTTATTCGTTAAAAGCATCGTAAAGTTAATAAAGGGTTTTTGCAACAAGCACACAGTGAGTTCGAGATAAGCTACTGGCCCCAGAGGGCTGAAATCTTTTAAAACGTCGTTAAAACCAACCCCTGCCCGGCACAGACAAAGGCCCAACAGCCTAATTGTTGACGAAAAATATTCTCGATGCAAATTCGCACTCTTTACAGCCCATTCGGAATTTGTACTCGCGCCGAAAGAAGTTAACGTAATTAGCCCCGCGGTAGGGGTGTATTCTGATTTTGCAAAATACTGACCTTAATAACACTGAAATTCGTTGTGACCCCGTAGTAAAATTTGAAACATTTCGACAGGGGCCGAGAGAAATTGTTCTAAAACTTATGAAATAAAGAAAATTTGTTTTAGTAAAATCTTATAAGGAACTAAATTAGTGCGCATTTCTCTTTTGTTGTCGTAAAAATAAGTAATTCTTTCTTAGCAGCGGTCTAGTTACTAATGCTTAATTAAATTCTTTTGTGATGAACTCAGAAGGAGGCTATGTCCGGCTTGCAGAGAGCTTTAATTTCGAATACTGTGAACCTTAGTAATGAAGACTCAGGTACTGAAAGACATGCCTGCAGCACCCCAACAATTAGTTTAATAAAAGCAATTGGTAAGTTCGTGAGAATAACTTCTGACTTCCTTCATTGATGAGCTTGGTTATCAGATCGGAGAATTTGAAATAAGAGACTGTAAGCATTATTTAGGAAGCATCAAAAATTCATGCCATATTTGGATACGAATGAATTTTGATATTTGTATAAAATGTATTTAATTAAATAAATATATAAATATTATATAAGTACATACAGGCAAAAGTTACCCTGTGTAGATACATTGTCGCACCCTTATGTTCACACGCTGTGCGTAGGTTAGCTAAGTTTGTCACACTCATTTCCTGTGGATGTGCTACAGTATGGCGGTCCTACTATTTCTTTGTTTAGAAAGAAAAAACTAGGGCACACCTTTTTATATTGTTAGGCCATTTACGATTTTGATATTTATGGAACGAGACAATAGGGAGCCGGCCTGAGATGCTTTCCTTAATTGGTGTAGGTACGTATCCAAGAGATCATTGGGCACACTTCTCCCCAAAGACAAAGGTTCGTGGAGTCCTTGCAATCCGATCCACCGCCGCCCCTCCGTAATTTTCTCGTTAACGGAATGAATAAAACATTTCATTCCTTACCTTTCTTTTCTAATTGTTAATGGTTGATGGGTTTTGGAAATATATGTTTGGAGTTTTGTTGCTCGATTTTTTTAAAATTTTGTTTTGCAAATTTTTTTATTCAAGATTTATTGGCGTTTGGATTGACACTTCCTAACTATATAAATGACGTCTGAGGGGATAAAGTTTTTTAAAATGAAAAAAAAAGCAAATAAAGCTGATTATGAATGAGTGATCAGAATAAAACTTGTATTAAAAATGGAGAATGATGTATGAAGTACCCATATATCAGATTTTCTACTGTTTGTAAACGTTGACACAGGTAACCAATGAAAGATTAAAATTGAAAATGACAAAAAAGGATTCCGGTATCGCAATAGACAATTCGCAATGAATAATATATCATGTTGAAAAATGTAGCTCTAACGAGAAGCTCAAAATGGCTCGTAAGCAATGAAACAGCGCAATTTCATGAGGAAGGCGGCCCGCAAATAAACCAAAGCGGAGCACATTCCCGCCTCCATAAAACGCAGACTGAAATAAACGTAACAGACTCGGTTCTTTAAAAAATCCGCTCGACGACAACCGCAAAGCTCAGCAAAAATCTCTAGTGTGAGCCGGAATTCCGATGTTGGAATTTTCATAACTGGCGTGGCGTCGCGGCCGTTGAAGTGTTCCAGGTGAAAGATACCGAATTTATGTCCCGAGGCAGTCTGATCGCGTTCCCCCGCTACTTTATTAGGTACCGGCGTGCCACCACTCGCTATCTCTCAAGAAATGTGTCTGCGGCCCGGTCACAATAAACACCTTCATATGAACGCTGCCCACAGAAAAGGCTCGCCAGGTGTAATATTCGTGCACACCCATAAAATATAAACGCGGCCGTACCACAGACGTGCGTAAGCACAGACAACATTCCGTATATCAAACCTTTCCAGCTTTTAGGAAACTTATGTCGGAATTGTTAATCCGACAATCGAATCGCTTCGAGATGTGGCTCGAGAGGCGACTGCAGGATATTGTGGGCCACACCCGCGAAGATTACGTGAGTTTTTCATATAAAGCCATTCAGCCAATTTCCTCATATCCTACACGGGAGCATAATAAGGAAGGCTTTTGTGAAGGAAAGAGGTTCGCGCACCTACAATGCGTAGGTACCGTATGTATTCGCTGTTGAAAAGGGTAGAGAGACGCAATATTGGGCTCTCCCACTCGGATCGGATAGGTTTGGATATTTAGAGCGTTGACGATGTGAACAAATAGCTAGCTTTTTACTATGTCAACGTATGCTAGGGCGAATCAGTTTGGGTATTCAATTTTCAAGGGTGGTTCTACATAAAGTTGTACGAAAATCTGTGTCAGTTTGCTGGCACTACATCATTCAAACACTACTATCGTTTGGTTTTGATATTATCTTACGGTTAAATGTGGCACGCATTCCAAATCGGCTGATTCCTTACCTGTAACAAATAATACATTTCTTGTTAATAAAGCTATCAAACTTCTATATATTTGAGTTCGTATTTCTACGGTATAAAATTAGTTGCAACATAAAATCTGAATTAGATCCCAATAGTGTCACGCTTAGTATGTTTTCAATTGTACATGACGTCTTTATCACAAATGTTTATTAATTTCTGCAAATAATAAACACACATTTAAGTATTTAGGTTTTTCTTGAATTTGATTGTTTATAAATATAACACATTTTGCAGTTCACTTGTAGGTATATCTATGTAGTTTTAGTTAATTATTTAACAGCATCTACTCGTACAAAACGTGGAACTGCGGCGTAACAGCGAGCAGCTGATGGTGACAGGGGTGACCGCGACCACGGGTCAACCCATATCACTGTATTACATCTATTAAATTAACAGAATTTGATTAATTTTGTATAACGCTTACATTGTATGTGTATGTTATACAATGTGAACAGTAAATAATTTTTACTTCAAGACTTTAATAAGATAGAAAGTGTTATCATTTTTAGATTTTTAAACCAAAAATACTAATGTTTATCTATAATATTAAATACTTAATTATATGGACATTGGACACCTTAGTAGGAGCTAGAAATCGTAATAAATTCAGATCAAACTTTAATGCAGCCATGACGAGTTGCTTCACTTTTCTGTTTGTAATAAGGGGTCTTAAATAAAACCAAGCATGTGTACTTGTAAACAAAATAAAGTATTGTGTATTTATAGAGAAACAAACAAAATAATACAAAATTTTCGTTTCGAATCGACGTAGGTACGACATTTAAGCCTATTTCTTTTCCCGAGACTTATCAATATTGAACATATTCCTGTACAATGTGCAAGCAGAGGTCTTTACAAAATTTATTTGTACGTAAGACTGGTCGGGCGGACGTCACAATTCCCAACACAATAAATTGTTGCGGTGCGGTGTTTTTGCCGTTGATAGTTTTCTGGTTTAATCTACGATTGCAGTTGCGTTATTCTTACTGCATTGCAAAGTAGTTTTAATTAGAAAGACTATGTGTTTATAATCGGTCCTCATTCCTTGTGGAATGCAACTTAGTTTATTAGAAATATAAATAAATCTACTGCTCATTTTCACTGGTCTTTGAGGTAGAGCAATTTTTATCAGGCAACGTTGAAGATAAAAATCTCAAGGCAAAAACCTTACCACAAATTGTCAGACAGCAAAGATCTGTAGCAAAAGAATTCAGCATCAATAGCAAACTACATAAATAATAAAATATTTAGCAAGAGCTTCCTTTATTAAATTAGGTAATTCGAGTACTAAAGCATTCCTTACCTACTACAAATAACCTACTCAGGGTAACCAAATTATCAGATACCTAGCACCCAACATAACACAAAAACGTGACAATCGCAAAAGTAAGGTCATGCTCAAAACGTTCGGTACTTATTGGAAGACTATAAACTTTGTCCTAATTTTTAAAATAATTATTAAGTTATTGGTTAATCAAGCTTTCCAACATAGCTTAAGTAATGTCTCGCAATAAAACAAAAACATTAATGCTTCGGTTATTAAATTTATTTATTGTCATTTTAAGGGCTGGTTATCCCAGACTTGTAGGTATTTCTTACGCTACCTCAATACCCGCTAAATTCAAATTAGCATCGGACCACAAAATAGAGAGTTAGAGAAGGCTGGCTCCATTCAAAGGACAAACACAAACATAGACACCTACGTAAATCTGAACAAAGAGGGTCGATTACTTGGAATTGATTTGAGATCTGTGCCACCGCGTCAAATATGACACAGAAGCTTGATGGGTCTGTAGCTTTTCAATAGTGTTGTCATTATTTTTTAAGAAGAGTGTCACGACGCCCCTATGGCATGCCTTTGCTGTTTCACCCTCGAGCATGATGGAGTTCAAAAGCTGCTAACGAGCTTTCAGGACCTCTTGTCCACCTGTTCTGCTATAACTCCTTTGTTGTCGGGTGCCTTGTTGTTTTTGACATGTTTGAGAGCTACACTGATGTTGTACAGGCTGACGTCCGCAATATCTCTTGGATCGGTGGCCTAAGTAACAGGTGTGCGTGATGTCACGTTAAATCGATATACAAAAAGAATATGTATACGATTTGAAAGTCGAACGCAATAGGGATTGAGACTATTCAATTCGTTTGAAACTCATACTAGAGGTATTGTTCTGAGTAAACGATCATAACGTTGATAAGTAAACGTCTGGCATTGCTTACAGATTGTAATTCACAATTTGTTATTTTGCAAAACTAAGATAATTGAAGCCATTCGCGGTGGTCCTCGGGCCACCCGTACGTTGCTTCTCTTTTTAAAAACATACTCTACAAAAATTACATGTTATATCATTTACTCATGGTATTAAGTATGGGATGAGAAGCAGGTTTTGCGTCAAATAAAGCTGCAGCAAGAGTGTCTAAGTATTGAGTCTGGTGGATACAAACTGAATTATTGAATTTTCAATTGTCATAAACCTCTAGAGGTATAACGCCGCTTGACAGATTAACATCTGTATCTAAGTGTATTTTCTTGTAAATAAAAATTTTAGTATCATCGGACCTAAACAACTAAACAAGAACTATTTTAAATAGTAATAATTTTTGAAATAAAAATAATTAACAGTACTACACATATAATACAGGGTGTTTCACTTGAACTGTGGTTGAGGTTGGCATGGTTATTATCATCATCATGTCAGCCTATGGTATTCATTGCTGAATAAAGGTCTCCCTCATTGATTTACGAACGGAAAGTTTCTGTTCAACCTGTAACATCTGACTTCCCGCGATCGTTACCAGGTATTCTATTTCTTTCGTGGGAGATCGCACTATTTGCAATTTACCTCAATATTATGTTCTTCATAGGGAAGGTTAGCTGTAGCATTTGCGAATACAGCTAGCGACAGCCTCAGTTTAAAAGTATAATCAAGTCAAGTATAATCTGTCTAGTAACTACACTAATGTTATTGTAGTTACTTGACAGATTACACTTTACTTTAGCTATGTAGCTATACTGCTTTTACTTCTACACTGTGTTACGACTTTGGCATTTATACATAAAAATAATAATAGTTGAAATTTATTTCTATGTTTATTCTTCTTCACGTCATAAAGTTATGTCTTATTTTGTTAGTTTTCTTGTCTTTGGCTAGTATTTCAATCTTAGCCCGTCAAGCATCAGATTCCAGACAATTGATTTTTCAATTGTCATAAAGCTCCAGAGATATAACGCCGCTTGACAGATATGTAGCTATGTAATAAAGTCTTTATAAAGAGAAATATACAGCACATTAAAAAATTTACATACGTCTGACCTCCAATGCGATCCGCTCTGGACTGACATAGCACGGAATTCTTGGATGCATATCGCGCAAGCGAAAAATTACAGTTTTTTGAAAATGAAGGAACGAATTTAATTTTTATTGAGAATTTTAATAATGAACTGAAAATTATTTTAATATAATTTTTATCCAGGCAAACTAAATTTAAGTATGTTGAAAATGATATCTAAAGAATATGCCAAAACAATAATCTACTGAATAACATGGTTTCCATTGAAATAAATAAATCCTTGTGTTTGGGAAGCCTCGCTCTTTTCATTCAGAGCATAATTTTAGAGGAGTAACTATAAGACTTTGAAACTATTACGTTTTAAAAGGCAAAGTATGTCTGTTGAGTTTATCAGCAAATTTTAAAGTTTAAATGCGTCACTCTTTGTGTGATGAGATTCTTAACTATGAGCGCTAAAATACAAAATGAATATTAGATTTAAGTAGGTAGCTTTTTCTATAGAAGACACCTAAAGCATTTATTGAGGGTCAGTTTGAATTACCTTTCACACCTAATTTGAATTGGACGGTATAATTTAACATGGATCGTCAAAGGTATCCCGAACGCAATGGCCGAGCGAATAGATTACCTTATAGTGAACACTTTCCCCAAACCGCAGGCTCTATTATTATAGTATCATTTACATCTACGAAGTACAGTGTAGGATGCATGTTAGTAGTGCATAGAATGCAAATGTTGAATGTATAATTAATTTACTACATATCGAATTCGAATTAACACGTAATGATTAATGTCTTGACGTCAACATAATCTTAAATTGGAAATCAGTTAAGCCAATAACTTCCAAAATTTTGATATAAGCAAAATTTTTTAAACCGTATTAACTCTTAAAATTTTTGACTATTGCTTAATAGTCAACAATTTTCCCCAATGTTAAAATATCAGTTTTTTTTTATTTTAACCATTGCAAACATTTACTACTCTTATTTGAATATATTAGGGATAAAAAATGGAACTTGTAAATTTAAATAAAATATATGGATGGCCCACGTATACAACGTTAGGTCACAATGTTCATTTATATTAATGAGAGCATGAATCCTTCAACTATTTAATGAAATTACAAATATGGAATGGTTTTCACTGCTATGTTACATGTTTGTTCTTTACACTGGTCATGTTATAGTGAAATCGAATTTTCGGTGTCTTCGGTATGCCGTATAATGCTATTGGTATTCATGAGCCTACTGAGATATCAGCTCGATGTCGGATAGTTCTGTTAGTGAATCACACTGATTTACTGACAGAAATATCCGACATCGAGCTTGACGACTGACAAAACGACGAGCCGCCATTGATTTTGACGTTTGAGCACAGCGCTGCGCGTAAGACGCAGACTTTACGACGATCTATTGGCTGTGTATGTTTGACACTGTTTTAGAGATACGACATGAAATACAAACAATATTTTTCGGTTTTTTTTTTGTGTTTAAAATGAATCATAATAACTTATCAATATTTGATTGATTTTAACATTAAGATAAAAAAACTAATCAATTTTTAGTTCCGCTCGTTGTCGAAACGCTAGTGTCGCCAAGGGTTGACAAACAAACGCCAAAATATATGACAGCGTTGCCACAACTAAGAATTAGAGGCTGCTGAATTTAGAGAATCGCATAGCAGTACATAACATATAGTATACAGAATTATACTTTCTTTTACGGACGGTGTGAAACATGACCATTTCATTTTTATTACTGTCTCTTAACATACAGTGTCATAAAACAGTCGACCAAAACTACAGAATACAGATATACACACGTAAACAATGGTCATCTGGCACTTCGTTAGTTAATTGGTACGTTTATGTGTACACTACGCGTCATTACGACACCGTAATAGCAATGAACAATCGTATAAATGAGATTTGTTGCTGACTGGCCTCTAACCTTGGATTAATTTACAATTTTCTTACTGTAGAAGGAAACATTTTTATTTCATTTTGAACCCTTAGGACGACCTTTGGTCTTGAATAAATATGTAATGCCTAGAAAACTTACTGTAAAGTTGTATTAGCCATTCCAAATATATTTATTAAAATACTAAATCACTAAACCGGCCTTTGTAAAGATTTACACCATAATAATTATCTTTATAATTTTATTAAAGAAACGTGTTAAATTAACAAAAACACTGTTAATAGCACGTTTTTGTTTGTTAATTATCATTCATACTTATTAATGTAAAACTAAAATAATGAGGCATCATTGAGCTCGTAGTATGGATACTAGATATAAAGCTATTTCTCACTTCGTGTGATTCGTGTGCACTTTCCTTGTCGTTCATATTCAATATCTACGTCAATGACCTTTTACCACATCGTCCCAATATTAGTTGCGATTCGAAGCAATTGATTCTTACCATGGGATCAGGGTCTGATCGTAAAACGATTTTCTCTCTTACGATGCTATCAAAAGTTATATTTATTTGCTGCTAAAACTGGCGCTGTAAATCTTGTGTAATAAATAAAAGCTACTACCCCATTATTTCTGGTTTTTCTAGAACAAATTAATCACTTGGGATCAAAAGTAATATACGACTCGTTTCATTGGACGAAGGTTTAGAACATAGGATTAGAATTTTTCACTCCTACGTTATTACATTATACAGAAGATGGAAGTCTAACGGCAAAAATAAGAATGTATCGTTCTAAAACAAAATGCGACGTAAATGAATAAGGTAAAGTGGAAGTAGTATCTGATGCGCACAAGTTTGATCTTCTAAACGTTTCGTTTCACAAACATTCGACACGAAATTACACACGGTGCTCATTCCTGTGCGCACTGCACGGGTTATTTTTATTTAATTCTAGGCAGGTGTGCCGCGGCCCTGTTCAACCAATATTTTTACACGATTACCATGCTGATGAAAAGCCAACATCAGAACATGGAACGTGCATACACGGCGAGCTGTGTTAATTGCACATTAAACGTTTCTTTGACGCCGAAATTCAATTTTAAGACAAAGGGTTTCCATGTTTAATTTAGCTCTTTATTACGTATGTAAAATTGAAACGGAAATTGGTAATAAAATACGATAACAATAAACGGATGAAACCGATTACGAAACCAATAAGGAGATATTCCGATCGCGGCTTCCCCAATAAATATATCGAGATGAGACCAAGGTAAACATATCGGGAGCGAGCTAGCGGTATGTTTAAAATATGCAGCCTTCCGCGCTTCGTGAAATTCGTGTAAACAAGAGTGTCGGTTGACTGCGGATAAATCTTGGGGTATTGTTGTATTCATAGGCGGTTGAGATGTTCATGTCGATATTTTCATCAATATGCTAAGCCTTAGAAATCATTTGAGAAAATGTGCCTTTTTTCTCATGCCTCAAGTATTGGCAACACGTTCGTGAAGGGCGCTAGATCATAGACGTGACAATACGACAATTTATTATCATAAAAAAACGTAAACAATTTCACTGTCAAGTCAATATAATTATATTCTTAAGTCGATTGTATATTGATCACGCTTATTTACAAAATATATTTAAGTTAAAAACCGATTAGAATGAAAACTTTCAGAAGTTGCAAAACTAAAACTTAAATACATCTCTACACATTAGATCGGACTTTATTTTCGGTGCAGAACATTAATTGTTAAGGAAAATAAATCCGCCGTAATATATCGCTGCAAGATATACGTGGATCCGTACTACTGAGGTGGAAACTTTTTTTAAGAAGCGTGTAAATAAACAGAGCGATGCGGTGAGCGCCGTCTCGCTTGAAAAAGTCGCGGAAAACGAGGGAACGGTTGTCTGTGATGTAGCTGTGGTCCTGTTCAACTTTTTTTCACTCAATCTGATTGCAAACAGCGACTTTAAATATACTTTTGTTCAGCCGATGATAACGGCAACATAACTTGAGAAATATAATACGGAAGTACCTTTGCATATGTGATGGTAATTTAAACTTTTATGCTTCTTCAAAAAGAAACAAAAATCTCCGAGCAGTTTTTAATGTCAATATATTATTGTTTTTATAAATATTAAAATATTTTGCGTGTTTCGATTTCTGTAATATCAATTTAAAAATGACTACTTTTTTATATGTTTCTATAAATACCAATAAAAAGGCGGGAACAACTAAAATTAAAAATTTAGGTTTCTATACCAAGGGAGGTACTTTAAATCTACAAAGGTACACCATAAGTGTGTACCAGCAACATCCTTGGTACCAGTCATATGAAACAGTCATTATCAAATCCTGGCTAAAATTAACCGTCTATTAAATAGCTAGTAGATTTTACATACGACAGATTTTTGGTGGCAATGGTAAGGTCAATATCGAGAGGAACGCAAGCTTAATACAAAACCTATTCGATCTGATGAACAGTCGACAGCACATCAAGCGTAACAGTTTTACCTTGAGACAGCCCTTCCTGCATTCGTAATAGAGGCGGCTTTTGTAGTGCCACTGTTACACTTGATGTGTTGTTGTCTGTACTTCAGAGATTAAGTAATACAAATATAGCATCATAATTTATACCATACTATCTATAAACATTTCCTTAGCCATATTTTGTATTCCATTTTTCATACTAAACACGGATAATGATTTCGGCCCGTCAGATGATGTATAGGTAAGAATTAGTAAAAAAAAAAACATGAGGAATTGAAAGAAATTAAGCAATACTTTTAAAACATTCCCCTCCTTTTAGTCAACTTTATAATCAGGTAAAATCTTAACGAAAAATAAGTTACAATAAGCCGTACAAAGTAAAACAACGCAGTGTACAACCCTAACAAATCGCAATGGCAGCACCAGCACACAATGCGTCGCGTCGTCGCGTCACGTCCCATCGTCAGTCCGTGATAATTTTTATTCGCTCAAATGATCATATTTGTGCAACTTTTATCCTCGCCGTTTAACTTCGCCGGCTGCGCATTCGCCGATATTTGCATATGAATTTGATGTCAGTGTGAGATTTTTTCTCAAACTGACCGTTAAATTGTCAGTCCAGTATTAGTAAATTTGGTTTAATGGAATAGTTGTAAATTGTTACATTTCTGACCTAAAAAAGCTTCCTAAATGATGGCAATTATTCAGCGAGCTTTTTCAGGCCAGAAATATCCATTGGTTTACATTTTAGTGACAATCTTTATTATAACTTTTCGGCTGAACCTAAATATAAAATTTTTAATTTAGGTATTTAAAAACAAACGAATAACTTTGAACATTTTAAATAAAAACTACCTGCCTATTTACACAGCAAATTAGGTGCACATAATGAAGCAATCTAAAATAAATTTGAATCAGAATAGCCCCCGTCCACTTGATTTCACTTACAACTTTTATTATGGGAGCGAAGATAAAATAAAACTAATAAAACTTGGAGGCCGCATAACAAAGAAGCAAGGACAAAGTTGGCAGCCCAAATTAACTGTGAGATTCACAATCAACGCCTACGTAATTACTGTGTTAATATTTACAGGGTCTGAAAGTTTAAACATACGAATTGCACACTTTGAAGCAATTAAATGTTTTGAGTGCAAACGGTAACAAAGGTGGTGTCGCCGAACGAATAACGCGCGAATGTTTACCCGACACATTGGTCGCGTGTGCATCAATTAAAAATATATTACTTGCTGGTTGACTTCCGTGTGCTCACGGCGCGTCACCCAACGCGAGTTCGCCAATCCATAGGGTTGGCGATATCCGAATAATAATAAATAAATACTTTGTTGCATTGTTCTATATCCTTATCAATTTATTGATAAGTTAGTTTTAAAAGACAGTGAACTTGTAACCTTTATTTTTAAAGAATACATTAAGTTTAATTAAAATATTGTGAGAACAGCAATGAAAGCTACAAAAACAATATTCATCTAACAGAGCGAGATATCTAAAACTCTATCCCCGTTATTATAAAACATTGACTAAAGTTAGACCTGGTTTAAAACTGATGCCGTCACTGTCGTTCTTATAACATATAAAAGTGACAACATCAGTTTTAGACCAGGACTAACTTTAGTCTGCGTTTTATAATAAGGGGGTATGTATTTATTTATAGTCTAAAGTAACCGTAAACTTATTAATCCAAACAATTTTCTAAATTTAAAATAAAAATACTTTCCTATCTAATCCTAAGTTGAAAGTTCATAAATACTGCTCGCAGGTATACTAAAAAATATACGCGCGGCCTCGCTACGGTTATCCTATGTGCTGGTGCAGGCAATACAATCATTTTTAATTTCCACCGTAGGCGTGTTGCACTGAATACCAATTACAGTAACTGCTGAATATGTGGAATGCCCTCCGGACACCTTTGGATATACAAGTAACAGTAGATACCTACACTTATTGCAACTGCCAATAGGGAGAAGACCTTAGTTCTGGTTGAAGATTTCACATAGGTATTTGCAAAACCTAGAAGTGATAATTACAGAGAGGTTATTATTAGCTTTATCAAAAAGATAAAAAGGGTAGAAATATTTATTCTTTCGTTTTAACCATTGTAAAGAATACGAATACATAGACAATATAGAAGTATAGATGTATGCGCAAAAAATCCAGATCAGGGAAAAGATCCGAATAAAGAACGAAAGAAAAATACTTTTGAAGCCTTTAGACATTGAATGCGGCTAAGGCTGATATAGGGAGTAATCCGATACTTATATTTAGTCGCTTGCTGCATGTAAAGATACGCTTTTACGTAATTCAGACAAAAGTCTGATTGCAACAGATAGCCGTCGGGGAAGACATGACGATTAACCTTATACTATTATTTGAAATGATCGGCAGAAGCTTTCTTCCGCGTAAGTTCAGGTTGTGGAACCAGCTCCCTGCAGAGGTTTTCTCGAACGAGTACAGCATGGGGTTCATATAAAAGGACTTGAAAGGTTTTTACGGCAACGCACAAGTGATACCCCTGGTGTTGCAAGCGTCAGGTGAGCCTTATGCTTTATCGCCACCTTAGTGGTATAAACCTTATACGTTCCTTACAATCTCACTGGAGGACAACACACAATAAAAACTATTGTCTCGGATATGTGGGATCACGGATAAAATAAGACTTAAGCTGTTAAGCTTTCATACAACAATGGTGATGGCAAACAATTATCAATAGACACTTGCGACTCACATTCTTCCCGCTCTGTGTTTTAAAGGATTGCTATTGCTGATGGCTGTATAGGACACGCTTACAATACCACTAAGGTTCTCGAGGAGCTATGTCGCATGAGCACAGAATAGCAAAATTTTGTGTTAGTTGACTGAGATTTTTGAAGATATTACTACAGATTATTTCTACTCATCGATCTACTTTCAACTCCTAAACAACTATAGGTAAGTACTTCATTAAGGTAACCTAATGAGAATTAATCTCATCTAGTAGACAAGCACTCTGACCCAGGAAATTAGTTCGTCTCCACTCCGGCCTAATCGGAGCTACAGTTCGTAGCCAATTTTAAATTTTCGCTGCAACTGGCTGGTATTAAACGTTAATGCACCAACAATATTCGTTGGACGGGCGATCGTAAAAACTTCGCCCACTAGACGCTTCGTGCAACGTAAATACGGCATCATGCACTTTAACATTGTTTTTAAAACTAAATTTCAATAACCTAAGGAAGTTTGTCGACACTTTTGATGGCTCTAAAGTTTCGAGACCCGTCTGCTTAGTAATTTATTGTTCGTTTATGACGACTTATTTAAAGATGAAATAGTTATTTGCATTTTATTTTGTTTTATAATATTTAATTTGATAAATTATATTATGATTTGCTAACAAACTACATAAGTATTACGTATCGAACGATGTCCATTCAAAGCTTTGTCCGCGTAAAGCCGATGCAACATTTCGACAAGATCATGTATAGAGGCATAGCGCCGGCACATCAGAACGGTATCAATTTCCGGACTAGCACTGCCGCTGCCCATTTGATTTACGTTCGCAATAACTTTTTTTATTAGACATCACGGTACAGTTTGTTTTTGAATTGCAAACTGTACCAAATAAACAGCGAACATTGTCAGTCAGTGATTATGATGGCTATAAAGGTGGGAGCTCGCAGTGTTGATACTATTACGAGTTTTGTTCGATGGTAAATATTACAAAGTACGTTCTAGTACCTAAACAAAGATGGAACTTTCTAAGGATACATTGAAAATTTATCATGCTCTTCATCTATCATGTATGGAGGAACGCTACGTCATTCTTGTTTTCAAAAAACATTTTTATAGCAGACTCATTGGATATTATCTTAAGTGTTACTATAACGTATTCTTTTTTGTATTTTAATTCGACTTGTCAATTACAAAATTATTTACCTTTAGTGAATAAATCAATACCAGTCACTCCCATGACTGACTTGACAATGGCAGAATTCGATAAAACGAGAAACCTCAGAGAAGAGAAGAATATTGAATAAGAAATCAATACTAGAAAGATTAACTAGTTTAAGTATTTTAGCGATATTGGTTATTAGGATAATAATGTTCTATAAAACTTAGGTGATACAGAAATTAATAAATCAACAATCAATGCACATAATGAAAACTATATTTTTTTGAAAAACTAACAAGAATAAAACGCAACCAAAGACTAGATGAAATTAATAAGGTTTAAAGCCCAGTGGTAGTTCATTAGCTAGAGGATTATGAGAGGTTGTCACAATATATGTACAATATAATAAAATAAAATTAAGAAAATAATATTTTTGCCTGTTTCCACCAAACGAAACATAAATGTATCTGCCTAATTTAACTTAAAATGACAAATATGTATCTTTATAGAAAAGTTTTAAAATGGACTTTCACACTCACCATCTAATACAGTACCAGCTCCAAGATAGCTCATCGATCAATTGATCGCACTTTGAACGATGGGAAAGTTTCACTTCTGGGACTGCATTAGATAAAGTTATTTGAAGATTTACCAATATATTTGATATATAATTTTTGATGAACAAGCAGGTACCTACCAAATCAAATGATGATGGAAAACAAAAAAAAAGCAGAGAAGGAACTGTTATCCATTTCATCTTTTTGGAAAAGAAATAATCCGGTGCTTTCCGGTTGACTGGTAGTGAATGACGAATGACTCACACCATTCATTAATGGCCCCCTATTTTATGCAATAAAAATTTCAATATCAAATAAAAAAATTATAATGCCTACGAATTATTTCCTGAATAGAAAGTAGGTAGTAGGTGTTTTCGAGAATAAGAAGTAAGTACAGATAAGTAAACTCACGATAAGACAACAATAGACCTATTTATGGATAAAGTTTCTTAAATGAAGCTTATTCAAGCTTACAAAGTCCAACTCTTTCTCCCATTGTGTATGAAAAAAAAAACTAAGAAGGTGTGTTGCTGCCTATACTTGAATATGGTGCTATTTTTTACACATTGAGAAAATATTATAATAAATTTGAGTAAATTATAGTCAAAAGTAGTCAACTACCTTATTTGTGACCTTAGCAAAGATATTTCTGAAATTTCATTATTGACATTCAAAAGTAGTTTAAAAGATGAAATCATCACATAATACCAAGTGATATGTATAAAAAACAACGTGTTTGTCTGTCTATCTTTTTGTAAAAAAAATTGATAGCAAAATGTACGTGGTATTTATAAACATACATAGTACCGATGAAATGACACAAACTAAACCATAAAAGAAACAACAGCGTGACTGGCCACAAAAGATACGTAAGTTTGAAGTACACTCTGCAACAAAAGTGCTAGCAACCTTAATATTGTTAGGAAACACTACCTTCTCAGGTGTTGCCAGTTCGCACCATTCAGTGATTAATGTGTGGACCGTGACAAGGCGAATGCAGCGAAACGGTAAGTTTTCCTGTTATAATAACTGAGCCTGTTTTGAACGAACCCAAAGAATCGCGATCTTCTAATAAATATTGTTGTGTATTCATTTCAATGTCGTATAGTATATTATGTATATAAGTTTTCGTTAGAATCAGATATTATTCGGGATATCTACACAACACACTGCTTACTTTGGGCTTAATAATAGGTGTGAGTGTAGCATAAAATTTGTTTGTATCGATTTCCTGATATTTTGGCTCAGTTGCATGCACCATGGTCACGTTTTTCATGATGGTTTTCGATGTGTAGCTACATCAACTCACGCTTTTTTTCGATGTACCTATCATTAATAAGATTGTGCGCCATTTGACTCAAATAAACCTTTAATATTTCTAGGTAACAAACAATTTATTCAACTTTTTCTTCGTCAGTTAGAAGCACAAAAAATTCTGAGTACACTCGTAGATTCTTGGAAATTTTAGTAGTAGAAGTTTTTAGTAGAGTTTCATAGTGCCTATCTTTTAAAATGAAGTTTGCCTGTAATCCTCTAAGCTCAATAAATATTAAGTTACTGGCTCTAAAAAGTTTATCTTTAAAACATCCACCGAAAAAAAATACTTTCACTTTACATTTAGGTAGGTATTATTCAATAAAAAGCAATGAAATGTTTTCTAAGGTACAATTAGAATCAGTATTTATGTCATAATACACGATTTCACTGTTTAAGAGAAATTGAAAACATTGTAAGCAATACAATATTTCCTACGTAATAATTATTACGTAGGAAATATTTTAAAATCAAAATAGCACAGAAAATAGTTTAATAGTTTTTGGAATTAACGTGTCATGTTTAATGTGTGTTCGGCTGTACTTTATTATTTACAAATCACTGTCGACTTTTGACTGCCGCCAGTGTAAAAACTATACTAAATATTTATCTAGATTGGGCTACTAACTGATTGAAAGTTTGACACAAAATCCAAATCAACTTATTCTTCGTTAGATTATCTTTTACAAGTCTTAAAACAAGTGCTATTTGAGCTTTTTTGTATTTTTAAACAATAGGTGTAGTTCGAGAAGAATTTTCGGTTCGGTCTTACTTTACTGTTTAAATATACCTACATACATTTATTTATCTGTATCTAGAGTATTCTCGAATTATTGATATTGATTTATGAAGTACCCATAACAGACACGATCGATTTATGTTTGTGTGTGAGTGCGGGTGGGCTGGCAAGGCACACAAAGCGTAACTTAATTTAGGTATATACCTACTAAAATATTATTTCTTCTGTACAAGTGTTGATAGATGAGAAGATACCTACCTATGTGCTCACATAAAAAAAGTTGGTTTCAATATTTTTCCGCATTGTGATCTACTGAGGGAATTATTCTTGAAAATGTCTTCAAACTGTGATAAATGGTAAGATATAATGTAGAAAAGTTGTATTCGTAAGTAATACAGAAGTCAGTCGCAGCAAATATTTTACACCATTTTCAGGTATGGAGATCTTATAGCGAAAAACAATGTAGGTAAGTACCACAGACATTCTAGATAAATGTCTGTAGTAGGTACCTATATTTGTAACGGTATTATTATAATATACGAACAAAATACAGAGTCTCCTAAATCATTATATGAAAGCAACAATTATTGTGTATTAATGCTGTAAACAGTCAGCAGTAATCTCGCTATCTCGATCTCTTAGAAAAATGCATAGCACTAACAAAAAATAATTAATACTTAGCACTAAATTAGAGTTACTGGGCCTAGTTCTGAAGACACACTTTAATTCTAAATTTAAGTACAGTACCTATATCTCTTTCTCGTAATGTCATAGGAAAAAGGTAGTAAGAATCTGTTTAGAGCTGTCACTTAAATTTAAATAGATTTCAAAGAAACCATACACAATTTAGGCGGCATGTACGGAGGTGCTTCCTAAACACTGCATTTTATCACGTTGAATAAGGTCGAAAATTGAACGGCCATTTCTAAATGTCATATTATATGACAACCATCCTTTACGTGTTCATTTTGAGAGAAAGAGATGCACTGAACTAAAATTTAGACTTAGCATGTGTTCTGTGTACTTTGTACTTTCGAGGAGCTCGGTGGCGTAGTGGTTTGAGCGCTCTGGTTTCGATCACGAAAACAAAGCAACTTTCGCCATGGTTGGTCCCGGGATGGGTCAATCAAATTTATAATCTCAAGCTCCTCCGTGCTTCGGACCGCCTTACTGCAACCGCCTTAGCCCACCAACCCGCATTGGGCCAGCGTGGTGGTGTTATGGCCCAAGCTTAGATTGATGATTTACTTCAGCTTAGATTCGCACGAACCCATACCGGCGCCAGCGCAAGACTTGTCACACCACTCTATAGTAACGACCGGGTGGTAGGATCCAATTTCAATTGACATTGTAATGGGTGTTGTTAAGACCAGTCGTATGACAAGCTGCGTTGTTGATCTTCGTGGTCTTCATCTGTGAACTACTAGCTTAACATAATCAGACAATACCACATCAGCCCAGCGTGGTAGTGTAATGGCCCAAACTCCTCTTGTGGCTTTCCCATTTATGAAGGCCTGTGCCCAGCAGTCGGACAGAAATAGGCTGGTGATAGCCACCATCCAAGTGCTGATAAGGAAGGAAAGGTTAAGAACCCCTTAAGGAATTTTAAGATAAATTACCAAAATTTCCTAACTTTAAGGACGAAATTTTACCACCCGACTGGGGCACGATCTTTACCTTACAGAAGATCGCTACTACACACACTATGAACACTACTTTGTGTTTTGTTCCTGCGGTGAATAGGGTCGCCAGAACTAAGTTATGTTGGAGGCCGGAGGACCGGTTTCGAATGCTGGAAATATAACGGTTTCTTTTGATTTAAACAGGGTAATATTATGCAACTTACCCAAGATGCTGCGAGCACTGAGTAGGTATAGTACTTTTTGCTACGATGTCTTAGGCTACGGTAACCTCTTACCATTAGGCGGCCGTATGCTTGTTTGCCCCCCTTGTCGTATGAAAAAAATTAACATTGCATCTTTATCATAGCCCTCGTGTCGTTTTGTCTAAAAGTTTATTATTAGATACTATTCCTGCGGCTTAACGATTATTTTTGTAGCAACATTCTCTGTAGAGGTGATGCAGTATAATTAATAATATTATTGACAATAAAATTCAGAGGCCCAAGGCTCAAAGTCGACTGGTAACGATAATATATTTCAATACAAATTAATATCCAAAGAAAAAGACTAAGACGGACCATTGAAAATATTTAAATACTGTTCTATAATACAACAAGTGTGTAATGCTTATTACGAATTTTATTTACAGCAACGAAAAGCATTAAAATCAATAAAACACTATTTACATAAGCATGAAAAAGTCAATAAATAGTTTATACCTCGTCTTCGTCATGGACGCAATCTCTTTCATCGTGTATGTATCGGAGACGAGACAGCATTTCACGTAAACTGAACATTATTCACACTTATTCACGCACACAATGTAAACACAAAAAAATGTCAAGAGAAAGACACAGTGGGATTGCTAGAAACAATTATTTAAGCTAATGAATCACAATCATGATAGTTTTAAGAAAAGCGAGCGATAGAATGTTACCGTAAATCGAAATGACATTACATGCGCAGCAATAACAAAATTACCCTCCAAAAATTTGGATCGAATTAATTTTACCGAGAATGGCGGCAATGTTTGTAACAAAGATAATGTAATCACTACGTTTAGTTGGTAAGACATAGAAACAAAATAAATGGGTATTATTTTTTTAATTTAGGTACCTACCCTACCAAAAAGTTTTCATGTCAAAATTTAACTTGAAGATTTCGAACCAAAGAGTATTTAATTATTTCTCTTTTTATCTGTGCAGTCGTTATTGTTTCATTATGTGTAACATTATCGTTTTTCTTTATTTTCTTTTCCATTTCGATAAATCGTTTAGTGGTGTGTAAGATTATGATCCTTTTTTGTTCTAATTTTGCGGTCGGAAACTTAACTTCACTCAACTAACACTAACTTCCTTTCAAGTTTTACTGCATCCATTTCTAAGTTTTATTTTCAAGCGAAGAGCTCAGCACTAAGTAGGACTATCTTAATCGTAGTTGTATTAATTTATCGTTATATATATATTGAAACTAGAAGTATAGTGTTTTTGTAGAAATTACGTTAAATTGCCATTCAACGATTGACCTTACCAGCCCACCGGCGCTCAGATACAATAGAAAACCTGTTGTGAATGATTAATGAACACTTCACAGATTAAGTAATCGTAAGTTTTGGTCGCCATCCGGGTTTGACCACAACAGACATTGCTTTATTTTAGATATCTCAATCTGAGTGACCTTACCCAATCTATTAGCCACCGAGAAAATACTTTATAAATACCCACTTCGTATTTTATATGGCATTCGTTTATTACAAAGAGGATAATAATAAAAGCAATTTCTGTCAAACAAAGTACAGAATGTTTCTTTCATATTTAATAAAGTAATGCCCTTTTTCATGTTATAAGCCGGTCATTTATAAACTTTTTACAGGTCACAAAATTTATTAGATACACTTGAAGAAACAAATTCCTATCCGTTTAATAATATTTTATATTAAGTTCTTCCGTTTAGTCTCAGAATGTCCAAGTCTCAAAATGTCAAGTGGTATCAAAATGTCCAAGTCGTCGAGTCGTAACTGGCGGTAAATAATTTGTTAATCATGACTTTCTTAATTTATTAAAAAGTAATATTAAGTATTACTTTAGGTATTACTTTACAAATGCTTTCAAAGAAATATAAGGAGGACTTTTGTTTTCAACCATTAAAATTAAAGCGACTTGACATAGATAAGGAAATAAGTACTCAGCCAGTCTTCGGAAAATATCGCCATGGCTGAATTTCTTTTTTATACAACTAGATGACAAACAAGCTGACGGCCCACCTGGTGGTAAGTGGTAAATTTGTACCAATAAGGTATTTACTGTATACTGTCATAAAAAAAAAACATTATTACGATCTTCTTTATTCCTATTTTAATAGATGTAAAATGGAAATAAAGGTATACATATATCATCCTTGGTGTCGTCTGATTTATTTTACCATGGTGTGGTTATCCAGTTTTTAAGTAACGATGTGTATATTTCAGTACCTACGTATCTACTTTTTATATTTTATCTTGTATTTATGTATAAATTATATATTTTTTGTTATAACGATTGATTTTTTAATTTCAATTTATCATTCCTAATTATCAGTATACCCGACCATTTTTTCCCCAAGTACTGGCTATCGCAGGCGGACTGCAAGAAATATCTTTTAGAAATAAGCCACACCTTTTTGTTTTTTATTGTTTAGTTACCTTTGCAATGTACACCTATATATGTCCACACAGTAAATTTTTAAGTAAATTTATCCCGAATAAAGCCTAAAGTATAATCGCATTTATTGTTCACAGAATGTTACTATTTCTCTGTTCACTTCCACACGTGTAGAACGCAGCGGAAACGCTGCGCAGTCACTCGAGCCAGTGGAGCGGAGGTGTCAAACGACAAATTTCACGCCACGACTTCTCACATCTTGCGATTTTCTCGCAATACACTCGCAATATACCTGTCAGTTATTAGTATAAATACTAGGTACATGTTGGAAACGATTCCGTTGCAGAAACCATCTGAACTTGATTAGATTTTTTATTCGGTAAACGCTTTTTTACCCTCGACACTAAAAGAGGGGTGATATAAGTTTGAAGCGTATGTCGGTGTATTTGTTTGTCTGACTATGGCATCGTAGCTCGTACACGAATCGACCTCATTTGATTCTGTTTTTATATGAAAGCAGACGTGATCGATATGATTCTTAGCTATAATTTATGAAGATCTGTTCAAACGTTTGATGATTAGCTCTTTTCCTACTTGACAAGATGGTCTTACTAACTTTCACAGATCGGATTTATTTGAAAGGTGTATTGTTCATCATCATCAACAGCCTGAATAGGTCCCACTGCTGGGAACAGGCCTTCCTACATGGGACAAACATAACACCACCACGCTGGCCCAATGCGGGTTGGTGCGTGAAAGCGGTTGCAGTAACAACCGGGACCAACGGCTTAACGTGCCCTCGGAAGCACGGAGGAGCTCGAGATAAAAAAATTTTGTTATCCCATCTCGGGATCGACCACGATGAAAGTTGCTTTGTTTCCGTTATCGAAGCCAGAGGGTTCAAACCACTACGCCACCGCGCTCCTCCACTGCATCTACTGGTGCATCCGATGTACTGTTACTTTGGTGGTATTTCCAATAAAAAAAATAGAATGGTTTCATTGAGAAGGTGATTGATAATGTATGAGGCCGGAGTGACTAAAAATTTTAATATTATATTTTGTTAATTTCAGGATATACCTATTATTGTTACGTAATATTGTTACGTCCTGTTATTGTTGCATACTTTAGTTTAGGGTAATGTAAATATTTAAAAAAAATATCTTTGTAAGCATCAGTTAACGTGATACCTCATGAACTTAGTTTAGGCCAAGGCAGAGAGGGATAGAAATATACTTAACTTATACAAAGAAAAAAGACAACAACAGCGCACGTGCGCGTAAAGGAAGTAAAAAATTGGAAATAATTTGTTAAGGAAAAAAATTTTTGAATATTTCTAATAGTTTTCTAATAAACTTAGGGCACAGAATACTAAAGTTTTAAAAACTCTTCCGTTTACAAAATTATCTTAGTGTCACTACACACAGAGTGGAAAACGGAAAAAAGGTACGAAAAGGATACTTAATGCTTAGATATTTTTTCTTTAGGATATTTTTTTATTGAACATTCATTAAAATGCTGAAATATTCTAAACATAGCATTAATAAAAAATCTAACGGAATATCGTAAATTATCAATTCACGCCTATATAAAACAATGATTTCAACATTTTCAACAGATATCCATGAGAGTTCTAAAGCAGAGCTATTGTAAACTTGTAAAGATATCAAACGGAAAACTTCACGGCTCAGCTCCTACGATCTTTTGTCGTACGTGCTGACGCTACTTATGCTTGGTTAGGAATACGCGTATTTTGTCTACGGTTTATACATAGGTAAGCAAGTCAAGTAAGTTGTGTTTACCGAAACGCTACTACCGGTTTGAGTTGGACTGTTAGAGCGCCTCTGATGGAAAGTACCTCATCATCATCATCATCACCAGCCTATATACGTCCCACTGCTGGGCACAGGCCTTCCTAGATGGGAGAAACACATGAGGAGTTTGGGCCATAACAACACCACGCTGGCCCAATGCGGGTTGGTGAGTTAAAGCAGTTGCAGGAACAACCGGAACCAACGGCTTAACGTGCCTTCCGAAGCACGGAGGAGCTCGAGATAACAAACTTTTATTGATCCATCCCAGGATGAACCATGGCAAAAGTGGCTTTGTTTTACGTATCGAAACCAGAGCGCTCAAACCAATACAACACCAATCTCCTCGAAAGTACTTAAAGGTCTGAATAGGAAATAGCAATCATACTTGAAAATGTTTGCAAATATTAATCTGGATTAGTGTTTTTAAAATAAATAATTGAATATTACCGTTACAATTGAGTCAACGAATATATTCTTTACGATCATGTGACAGAGTAAATTAAGTCAAGACGAATTTTGTACACATTATTTGATGTTATACTATATAATGGTAGCTTTATACCATTTTCCTTAAATATCGACTCATTCCAACTTTCACTGTAATTTTTGCATGACCAAGTAAAGGCCGTTACAAACCTTACATTAACTTGTCAAACATCAGATTCCAGAACCAATTGATTTTTCAAGTGTCATAACCCTTCCGGAGGGTTAACGCCGCTTGACATCAAAATCTGCAAGTAAGTAACTGCTTTCAAATACAGACTTCCGTGTAACACTGCTCCGGGTGCGGTGAGATTAGATTCCGAGTGCAGACACATCTGTCCGATAATGAATGTAGACACGTGTGTGGCGCGCTTAACTGCGCTTCAGCCGATTGACATCTACGTGCTTCTTGCACGAGCAGTACAGCTTATGGGTCGCTTTATCTGTAACTATTTAATTTTATCCATATGATGATTCTAAAGCCATCCGAAGAGGTTTCAAGAAGCCATCAGTTTTAAGCCGTTGGGTATTACATATAACAATTTTCTTCATATTTTCAATTGACTGAATGCAATTTGATTTACCTTATTTGATTTGGTTACTTTTTTTTACTAGGTGGTAGGCCCGTATGTAGGGTCGTCTGGGTAGGTACCACAGCCTTTCTTATTTCAGCCCTGAAACAGTTCGCTGTGTTTCGGATTAAAGGGAAAGGTAGCCAGTGTAATAACTGGGCATGGACGGCATTCCATCTTAGACCCCAGGATGACAACGCACCTGCAATATCAAGTGATTTTTCCTTGTTATTGCAGGTCTATAGGCAGCGGTAACCACTTACCATCAGGTGGGCCGTCAGCTTGTTTGTCATCAAGTTGTATTTAAAAAAAAATGAATTTTCTTGCCATACAAAATATATTTACTTTCATCTTCATCCATCATCATTTTTGTAATCAATACCTTAACCTAAAAGGAAAACTTTATTCTGTACTACAAAATGGGACCATATATTTGGTACCGATCACTTCCTAAAATGTAAGCGCGTAAACTTTACGGTTACAGCTGACCATATACACCTCGAGATGTATTAGAGGAAAAATACTATAAAATGGAGAACTACAATCGTAAATTTCTAAAAGCAAAGGAAAAAATTCAGTAGTTATTGGTCAAATTGCTGCTACGATGAATTCACGTTTTGAAAGAATAATTCTTGGAAGAAATTTAACGTTTGAACTTTAGACGAAAGTAGTAAAAGCGGTTTTACTAGGCAAAAATCTTCGCAATTACTTTTCTTAAGTTCAATGACAGGTAATGGTTTTTAACTTTGGCCAAGATTGGCCCCAGACGGACTACAAAAATTGGTAATGTTCTTAAACTCTTTCGTGTTCCAATTTACAAATTTAATTCATCGAAAGCGATATTCCTAGTCCTTTTTACTTTTATGTAACTTGAGACTTTACGTCGCACGGCCTTTCATACAATTTTTTTTTAAAATGGGAGCTAAATCTGCTTGTATAAGTCGGAAATATTGGAAACGAAAAAACCAATTCGAACAAAACTTGCCATGCGTAAGCAAGTCAGGCTAATCTAAAAAGTTTTCAGAGTATTTTTTGAAAAGTAATAATAAATAAATTACAGTAATTTTTTGTTTTAGTGTTAGTTTTTAGTTTAGTTTTAGTTTTGTTCTAGTCCTGGTTATTAACATCTTTGTCTGAGGAGGCCCACATAACCCAGTATTGTTCTTTTCCGACAGTGCAGGGTGACCATCAGAATTTAGAATTATTGATCTGTCGCCTGTCAGTCGGTGGTCGAAATACATACAGGGGTGTAAGGGAGACGTTCTGCTATACAAAAGCAGTGCTGGTAAACCTAGACACCTGTTAAAAAAAATAGGAATCGCGAAACAAAACAGCTGTTTCATACTGAATTGGGATGTTGCATATGTTTGAAAATGGCGATATTTTTCACAAATTCGGAAAATATACGCTACTGTTACCTATAAAAACAATTTAAACATAATTGTTGAATTTGTACTGTTTAGAAAATTTAAAATTTGGAACTAATACGATTTGTTGGATAAAAATATTACTTAACATAACAATAAAGTCATACCTAATCGAACCTTTTCTAAAGTCAGTTGAAAATTAAATAATGATGCTTCACTTTCACTTACATACAAAGGGGCTCTATTGACACATTTATTAGTAAGCAACATTTTAAGGTCGACAACCTTTATGATGAACTTTTGGGACATTTGATAAATGTCTCCGCGTAGTTCGCGACTTCCGTTTGTATAATTACATCAGAAGTAAACTCGGCGGAAAATAAATCAACAGAAATTTATTATTCTAACTCGAAGAACAAATGAGTGTAAAGGGATTTCTAGAATTACGTTTCCAAGCGATAAAGAGGTATTACTTAATATTTAAGGTTCATGCTATCCTAAGTTGGAAACTTACATCATTACTTTGTTACTGTTCAATCACCCTATAGGCACGTTTCAACCTTTCGTTCGTTTCGTATCAAGAAACATCATCATCATCACCAGCCTATATACGTCCCACTGCTGGGCACAGGTCTTCCTACATGGGAGAAGCACGTGAGGAGGTTGGGCCATAACACCACTACGCTGGCCATATACGGGTTGGTGGGTCAAAGCGGTTTCATTAACAACCGGTATAAACGGCTTAACGTGCCTTCCGAAGCACGGAGGAGCTCGAGATTAGAAATTTTGGTTGACCCATCCAGAGATCGACCATGAAGAAAGTTGCTTTGTTTTCGTAATCGTAGCCAGCGTCCAATCCACTAAGCCACCAAGCTCAAGAAACATACCTAGACACAAACAAAGAACACGCAACATTATTCTGAAAACCGGTATCGTCAAACTCTGACACTCCGTGACGAAAAATGAAATTTTTTACTTTTTAACATAAAATGGTTAAAAGAAAATTTAACAGAAATAAGCAGATGTGTGTAAAACTTTGACTGCAGACAAGTGTTTTCTAATTCTGAAGACACAGAATGTTTATGTCTCCCAAAGTTTGTTTACGATTTGTTATAATAAATATATTGAATATTGATGATGAAACAGCATCAATTATTCAAACAAATCAATAAATACTGCTATTAGATAAAGCTTCATTGTAATATCATTAGGCCAAGTTGGTTAGCACACGACAGCGTAAATTGACTTAAGTATTCATGGCTTGATGAATAAGTAATAGGAATCGGGATGCGATCGAATCAGGTACAATTTCAATGATCGGATAACTTTCGTAGGTTTCACTTCGGGGCCGGAGTGTAGCCTTAACTTTTAGAGGGACACGATACGGAACTTGCCACTACAAATTAAGGGGATTCTTCCAATGAAATTTAAACAGCGTCTATAAAATAAGTAAATCGATTTATTTTGACGACAAGATTGCGTCTTGGTTATTATTTTTCAAAAATATTGCTGAGCTTCTAAAGTATTACATTGCATGAAATTTAGGTAAAATAAGTAATTTTTTTATTTCTTTTTTCTACATCAAATATTTAGCTAATGTTCTTACGCATTCTCTTTAAACATAAAATTACTCGGGTCAAAGTGAATTCAATTATGAGCTGTTATTCTCTTCTGCGAAACTAGAGATCCTAATTTTCACAAAGAGAATTTTACAACAAGCGTACTAATATTTCTTGAACAAAATTTCGCACATGCGTCAGGTAACAACACAAAGCACGCGGGAAATCTTTAAATATTCCTTTCCCTCATAATCAAAGTGCTGCGTTCATAAGATAAGAATTCCCAACGCGTCTGCCTTGAGCTCCGTCGTGTGCGACCAAAAATTATTTCACTCAGCTATTTATCAAATATCACGTGAAAGAAGCGAGCCCAATTTCACAATACTCAGCCACCCTAATTTATGCAACTAAGCCTGGGAAACGTGACGATGTAACAGTCGAAACGCCTGTTAGCGACAATATATACGTGGAAGCGGTGTTATGCTTACGAGGGGACTATAGACTCATAAACAGTTTAACTATTGAAGAAAATTACAAATAAACTACAGACTCGCGTTGATAGAAGCTATTGCCTTTGCTTTAATTAAAAATGTTAGCTGGTAACGCAAGATAAGACGTAAAAGGTTTGCCGGATATTAACGATTACGTTTATATAAGATTTGGAGATTGAAGATGGTTAAAGGTGTCTTTTGTGTTTAACTTTTTGGATCTTTATAACTATTTAGATTAGTTTTATGTTTTTTCTTTTTATTCATAAAAAATCAAATTTGAATTATATTTGAAATTGACATTTTGAATCTAAGAATATATTTGTGATGACTTTTTTCACGGTAGCTAAGAAGTTTAACTATATTGAGTACAAAAAAATTCTCGGAATGTTGAGCAGTCAATATTATCTTTCCGAATCCAAATAAAAAAGTTTGGTAATTTATTTGACAACTCCATAAAAATCGAGTCAATCACACACGAGTCCCCGTGGATTATTCAAAGTGACTTCGTGAAAATTCAATGAATATCCTTAAAGCGAGCAGATTAAACATGGAAAGTTTTTGTATTTGCTTACCGCTTCACGGCCGATATAAGTGGATTGCAAAAGTTGGAGGATGAGCATAAAAATGTTCGAGTTGGGGGGAGAAAGAAAATCAGTATTAAGAGAGTGTCGCAATAACGGAGAGTGTATTTTTGCTAAGGTAAAGTTCTCCAACAACTAATGTTGGAATAATGGTTGTAGAATGAAATTTTATTACTGACGTTAACGTACGTAACTGGATTTTATACTTGCGGTTGTGTGGTTATTTATTCAAGATGGTGACTATTTGTTATTATTAAGGCGACAGGCGAATCAATAGATAGCACAAATGAATACTCACTCAGACGGAACAGTCACAGTTAAAGTGAACTAAGTATCAAACATTAAAATTTTATACCTACGTACCAAAACTAACTTAATTTTGAGGATTACTCAAAATTTGCTCTTTGATGCCTAGTTCAGAGATTAACCTTCTATGTTAAACTAATAGAGATTTTTATTCGGTTTTTCTAACTATTGCCTAGGTACTTTTATGAGTCTTTGAATTTTGATAAGATTCAACTTAGCTTTGAGAATGTTTGGTGAAAACCGATATTGGTATCCTATGGAGGGTTACGCGGTGTTACATATTGGGATAGTTGCTTCTACAAGGAATGACTTCCTATGAAGTATGTGACAATGACACCTCTGAGTTTTTTTACAATAAGCCAAATACCACCTAGCCATATTTAACTCAACAGGAAAGCGTGTTAGAAGTATCAGGAGCATCCCTGAAATTTTTAACACTGTCAAATTTTGTTATCTATTGCTATTTCAAAGAACACTTTGATACGTGTGCGAAGAAATCTCATGACCTTATTCCTATTTACTTTCGGAATACTAATTAACATATGAGCCCTCCATTTAATGAAGTTAGCAAAGGATGGGAATACCTAGTATTTCACAAATATAACAACTCTAAGCTTGAGTGGATAAGTACTTTTTGGCAAACCTGTTCCACCGTAAGTACAGCATTAGATTAGACTGTGTCCAAATACTTGCTTTTACTGTAAATAAATACAGTTTCGAATTTATCATGATAAAGCTACGACTTGATCTAATATATATGCTTACAACACAAAGACGAAGATGTCAAAAGGCTTATTCTAATGAAACAGGACACGAAGTTTCCCAAATACTCGTCGTGTGTAATGATGATTAGGTTATATTGTTAATTTGAGATAGGCCGACGATAGGTCTGGGACGGACCACGGCGGAGATATTGTCCGGGACTATTGGGACGGATGTGTGCTTGTGGTGCAAATTAATTTGACGCTCTTGTGAATCATCCCTCGTAACTTTTGGATGTAAACAGATTATCCCTTAAATATATTATGTACTATATGAAGACTAATGTCTTTCTTTTATTATTAGGCTATTGAGGGTTCCCGTGGTACCAACATTTTAAGGTAAATACGATTTTTTTATCTTTCTCTTTGGAGATAGTATACTACTTTAGAGATAGTAGTCTTTGGATTAGTAAGGTTGGTACTTGACATCTGTGCAACTTTACCTGAACTTCGGCACATTTTTTTAAAGAATATAATTCCGGAAGTAACTGATTTGTATTTAATTACTAACAACACCATAGTTATTTAAGTATTACTTTAGTACAAAATTTATATTGAAGGAAACACCAATACAATGTTATAACGAGGATCTTTATTACCTTTTATTGTAAGAGCTAGAACTGTCAAAACTAGGTAGATATGAATTATTATCCCTTGTGCCGACTGTACATTTCTATAAGCTACTGCTAATAACATTGGTAGAAAAAATAATGAAACTATAAATACTAGTGTCATGTCATAGTAAACTACGTGTCGAAGAAGGAGAGGTCCCCGGTAAAATGGTTTGTGGGTCAAAGCAACTTTCGTCATGTCCCGGACGACGCGTCGTCCGGGACATGGCTGGAAGGAATGGGATGGTGCTGATTGTTACTGAAACCGATTTCATTCACCAACCTGCATCGGATCAGCGTGGTGGTGTTGTCGCAAACTCATCAGGTGATTCTTAACAAGAAGACTTCAATCAGGCCGGCGATGATGACGAGGACGATAGTGATATGTATTGTATTAATCAAGTGGGATTGTGTTAACTTTGAGGGAGTGTTTTGGACCGATTCTGCAAAAGTTTACAGTTTTGACAATGCGTCAGTATGTGATACGAGTATACCTAAGTGTATAAGTTGATGAAGCCACTTGATTACCATTGGACAATACGCAACAAAACAAAGACGTTATCTCGCACAGTTTAATAATATAAGATATGATAGGAATATGAATTTCCTTTGTTATATTCACGGGCATTTGCTATTCCGCGAGTCATGGCGAGCTCCAGTTAGCTGGCTGAATATTATCTATTCATCGAAGGCCCTCACCATTTTTACACAAATAGGGCCACTTGCGAACCGAAAACGTATTGAAATCACAATGTAACCGGCCCTCCTATTGTCCATTAAAATATATATTTTTATTTACCTCTAAAGAGGTATGTTTATTTAACATCGACGTTTAAGAGAAATTACTTATTCATGGCACGTTTACATTTTTTCCTGCTTTTGTTAACTCGAGATATCGATTCTTCGTCGTATCGTAACTTGACAACGGATGCAATAGGAAATTTATAAAGCAGATTTCATGAAGAAAAGATTCTCGAACGTTCTATTTATTGTTGTTCGAAATTGAATTCTTGTGGAGAGTTCTTTTGTAGAGGGATTTAAACAAATGAAATAACATACATTAAATTGTCTACTGTAGCGTCTAATATTAAGTGAACAGGGATTGGAAAGTCAGTTTTATGTCAAACGGAATTACGGCAAAAGTCATGTACAATTAGTGTAGAATTGAAAATTTAAACAAATGCAATCTGGAGTGCTAAAGGTTTCGAAAACCGTGAAACACATTCACAGCAATAAGCCCTTTTAAATTAATTTTACGAATGCAAGATAAATTATAACCAATTATAACCCATATCTATCTAAGGCTCTGCCTATTCGGAAAGGGCGTGCGGATTTAATCGATAAAACGAAATAAAATAATGAACTGACTGCTGCCCGTCCATAAAACACGATTTTATCATACCATAGGGAGGGACACGTTTTCGAATATCGTAATAAAAAAGTCACAGATGTCAAATTTATGACGTTGGACCATTGTAAAGAGATTAAAAGATTTACTACGAACGCGGACGCCGGGCGATGGTAGCGCCGCGCAGCGGAACAATTTTACAACTTTAATAATTTTGTAATCCGTTTGTATTGGTTACCGTCCCGGTTACGGTTCTTTGAAACAACTGTTTGCTAAATTGTTCTGAAGGATTGTTTGTTCCTCGAGAATAATACTATTTTGCGTATTTTTCGTTTCGTTCGTTACGTGTAGGTGTATTACATGCTAAAAATACTTACACCCAAAAAGCCGGTAAAGACTAGGTTTCATTTCACTGACTAAAATATTAAAAAGTCATTTTGACTAAGAAGGTTGGCCAAAACTGCTTTCGACCGATATTTTTTGGTACTTTTACTTCAGTTTACATTGCATTTGACTGAAAAATATCTTTTTATATCGCACAGTGTCCAACTCATCCCTGTTTTTATTTCTCGGGTCACAGTTCTAGCCCAACCGAACCGTATCCTCCTGACTACAAAAAGCGGACTAAATTAGACGTGGTTTAAAACTGATGCCGTCTCTGTCTATTACTTCGACAAATAAAAGTGACAGCATCAGTTTTGAAACGGGGATTCCATTCTCGTTTCTTTCAAAAAAATATTGAATTCGAGTTTACTCTTTTTTTTTTTTTGACCCTTTTTCGACGATTAATCCCGTAAATCGAGATTGTTTTATCGAATCTCCTGTTATCACCAGTAATCAAATTATACTTGGAGATTAAATTTGAAATGCCGCCACTTAGAACATACTTACTCATTGTGTGAAGCGTTTCGTTCCACACGTTTCATCTGGCTTATAGACTGTTGCAAACTATTTACTCCTTACAAAATGATAAGAAGATTGTAAAATATAGCTATTAAATGATTTGTAAATAGTAAGAGTATCTTAATAGCTCATTTGTGACTGGGTGATATAACCTAAGTAATAGGTTAACCTAACTATTGAGTCCTACGGTTTTAACTTATTCAATAAGATAATTATTCATTTCGTGTTAGTTTTCTTTAAATTCAGTATCTCCTAATACTATCACTTTGTATTAAATCCGGTTCTATTTCAAAACTCAATTTTAAAGATACTTCAACCAACTTAGGTAAAAAATAAATGTAAGCAAACTAAATGTCATTTTGTATAGGCTTGTCCCTTTCATTTGCTACCTTTCTTGCTTTCTTATGGCTTGTCCCTTTCACTCGCTACCTTTCTTGCTCATCTTTTATACAAAAATGAGAGTGGTTTGTTTACATTGACTTCATTATCTAAGTTGTCTAGAGTATAATTAAAAACCTACAAATACTTAAACAATAAACTAAAAGTTACTATAAACTACTCTGCGTATGTACTGCTGCCAAATGACGTTTATGATGGTTCGAATTCGAAATCTACGCCTCGACCGCTTCCAACCTTACGAAGTAATTCGATTGGCTTTCCTTCGAGAAAAGTCAAATTCGAGATTTTCAGAATAGCTCAACTTGTTTAGAGCTCGATTAAAGTTCGGATTCAAATTTTATCTCGAATACGAAACTACTAGAATGCATGAGAATTACTGCCGTTGTCTAACTTTAGCCCACGTTTTAATAAGGAGGATTGTGTTTAGTTTGGTTTTTCTAGTGACAACTTTTTAAAACATTGGTTAGAAATATCTAAACTAGATTTTTTTTTCTAGTTTAGATATTTTTATTAGTAAATATTTTTTTTAAATCATTAATAATAATGTTAAAATGAAAATTAAAAACATTGTTTAGGTTCGGTTAGAACTTATCTATGACCTAAAATATTTTAACTGAAAAATGGTACTTTTAATAAAAGTTTAACCAAAACCTGCAGTCAAATAATTTTCACGAGGTAAGAGTTTTTTCTTTATTATTTACAGTAACACTATTCTTTTTGCGAAAAGATACATTAAAAGGTCAAAAGTTGAACCGTAAATAATTTAGCTATAAATAAAGGAGGAACTCGTTGTTCACTTACCAACGAATTGTTTGGTCGAATTACGAAGCAATTAACATACCTGGAACAAAAATAATAGGTTTTGAATACAATAATTGAAATTAAGTACTTATTCAAATGAATATGATTAAGGTTATGAATGCAGTCACAGTATAATAATAGTGTTACAGAAGGTTCACTTACAAACAATAGTCAAGTTTAGTTATAAAAATTTGCCTACTTTTCGGCCGTTACCTGCTTGCACGCGAAATTGAAACTTATCATATGACTCGAGCATTCATATTCCGTTGGGTCACTCGAAACCGATTTAACGGCAAGAGCACAGGGTTCTCAGTAGTTCTTCCTCAATTAAAAGACACCCGTTTTAAAATATCTTTTAAACGGATAATAAGATCGTTTACAAGTCATTTTTCGTTGCAAAAATCATAGAAAAGATGTTTAATTACGCGCGAGACGCAGCAAGCCGAGAGCCGAGCGGCAACCTACACCCATACACCTGCTCAAGAGGCGAGCGAGAGCATAGGTACCTAAACTGAAGAGGAACACCCTCTGGTACAGTCAGCATCAGAATCATGTGAGCTCTCAGACTGATCAAATATAGCTCCGCTGTTTCTGAAAGCGATTCTAACTGTACAATGATAGAATCGTATGTCGTTTGTAGCACCACTCAAATCTTTAATGAGTGAAAGGCGATTGTAATGGCGGAATTATAATATGATTTTTTAATACATCATAGTTATTTTTGAGTATTCTGAAAACTCGGATAGATAATTCTAATGCTGCCGTACTTACTAGAAAGGTGTGTTTATTATTTATGTTTTCATGTAAATAAAGGTTCCTCGTAAAAAAATTAAAATATTTCGTCAATTCCACCATTATTCAATATGGCAATATGGCGGGCGACATAGAAGTCAACTAAATGTACCCAAAGTGACATTAGCGCCATGATGAATATTTGGCTGTGTTGCAGTTTTTTCTATATATTTTTTTGTTTTGTACCACGAAATAAAGCAAATAAACAGAATATAGATAGTTTGAACCGTTCTGCATATTTCTACCTATGTTTTATTATAGTGTACATAGACCTGGCCGGGTGACGTATATATTTTTGGAACATCTCTTTTAGTACCTACATTGGCTATCCGCAAAACAAATATTCGGTAAACGCAAGAGTGCCGAGACACTAAAAATTATGAAAAAGATGTTTCCCAGGGGGAGATGCCTTATAAACGTCCGTAACTTGGCGAATAAATCACAGTAAGCGCCAACGCGGCCAAATAAATAATTTTCTTTATTCATCAAAATTAAAAGGAACAGTTGACAAAGAGGCGTTCTTAATTAAAACCCGCTTGCGATTTTCATAAAGCGGGCCGATCAAGTTAGGACGCTTAGTTTGTTTGGTGTTTTCAACACAAATATAATTAAAGCCATCCCTGCCTCTTCGCGGCAACTTTTGAAATGGTACTCTTTTTGTTTCTGTTTACCTTTTGTAGGTAACATTATGAGCTATAGGTAATTAGAAAAACAATTTATGATACCGCAATATTTTAAATATAATTTCGAAAGTTTTGAAAATAAATAGTTATGTATTTAAGATCGCTGTAAAGCAGTGAAATGCAAGCAAAGAGATGAGAAACAATATGTTTCATTGGCATTAAATAATAATATTATGACTTACGAGCAAGCAGTGAACAGCAATCAAAATATAAAGAAGAATGTGAAATAATAATTCATATCAAAAAGATAGCTATATCTAAGTTAACTAACAATTTTTACTCAAGGAAACTATAAGTGTCTTTGCAT
Source organism: Nymphula nitidulata (assembly GCA_947347705.1). Taxonomy (NCBI): domain Eukaryota; kingdom Metazoa; phylum Arthropoda; class Insecta; order Lepidoptera; family Crambidae; genus Nymphula; species Nymphula nitidulata. The sequence continues at coordinate 7,404,068 of OX374622.1, forward strand.
GATTAATTACACTCCTCTATTTACCTAGAAAAAGACGATCAATCACGATGAATCTCTGTTGACTCTGCATCAATATCAAAGGTAAATCACAAGAGCCATTTTTTTTTGTAAAATGGTTTGAAAGTAAAAGTTTTCGCAATAGTGTAATTACTGGTCATGGAATGCATTTCACTTAAGGCCTCTGGATGACAACGCAGCTGCAATACAGGTGATATTTTCCTTGTTATTGCTAGAGTTTATAAGCAACGGTAGCAACTTATCATCAGGTGGGTCATCAGCTTGTTAGTCATCTAGTTGTAATAAAAAAAAGATGATGATAATTCTAAATTGCATCCTATCTCGTTTTCACGTTATGCACTGCAGAATGTTTTATTTAAAACTGCTTTAAATTTCCCAAGGTAGCCCACTAAAACCGAGTAAACTTGTCGGAACCGCTCTAACTGTTTTTCGTTACAAACACTCCGGTTTTAGAACTAAAACACATTACCAGACGTACTGTACATTAGTCGTTGCATTCGACGCGAGAAAAGAGATTACTTAATGGTCTAAGCCACGAGGTGGAAAAAGTAAAACATGTCCAGGCTTACGTGGGATTGGGTTTGCGTTGGTTTTGTTTACACAGGATCGAGGGGACCGTAACGTGACTGCTTATATTATTATGGAAGACATATTAAAAAACTTAATTCTGGTAGAGAAACTTGTAAAACGAAATTACAAAACTCAACGATTTTAGCGGTGCTACGCGATAATTAAATACCTTTGTTGCTCAACGTTTCGGCCAGGTGAATTAGCTGTGGTCAGTTCGAAACGTTATATTTAATCTAAATTTTAAACTCATTCCAATAGATTTTTTAATACCTCAAAGGCATCATACTAACCTAACTAACCAATGAAAATACTAAGTGAGCAACTAAAAAATCTGATTTAGTCGACCAAATCAGATCTTTAGTCGCTAACTTAGTATTTTATTTGCTTAGTTTATTATATTCCACAAGTAAGTTGTTGTATTTTCTAAGTAAGTATACTTAAGTGTGCAAATAATAATATATTTATATTATTGTTTCATTCATTATAGCCCGCCGGCGTCTCATTAACTTTAGAAAACGGTTTGTAAGAATCTTTTTCACAATTAAGATATTTATCATTATTAAATATAAAACATTATCGATATATAAAATGACTTTGTTATGTTAAAACAATAGGTATCTGATAGAATCAATTCGTGCGCATATTCGGCTTACATTTATTACGACGTTTTGCAATATTTTCCCAATCTTGGAACAAAGATGTCGGCCGCTAGAAAATGGCTTTAAGACGATTATGGCCGCCAAAACTGACGTCAGGTAAATCTTTGAAATATTAATGTACTGAATGGTATGTTGTTGCTTTCGTGACTTTTACTAAATTGGATTTTGCTATCCAAGCTTTGAGTAATTATTTTGAGGCCTTGTTTCAACTATTATTACAGGAAAAAATTACGGTGTCAAAGATCATAATCAATTTCTACAAAACCTTGTAAGAATTTTTTTAATCTTACATTAACTGCCTTAAGAATTAAGCTTAGACACCAAAAAGATTTTATTTGGCTGTTGTGAACAAGTGTGCGCCGAGTTTTCAATTACACAAAGTGATGGCAACAACGTAGCGGCTGCGCCGCGAAACCCAGCGTGGTCAGGAGCCTGACCGATTGCTCACCGTTCCACGCTATCACGCTAAAATCAACTGGAGCGAGCAAGAAATAAGGCTACTTTTCCGACTAACGTGGACCGAAAGTCGGGGACAACTCGTTTTCGAAAGGTTGAAGGAAAACTCGATCGCTTTTCCAGGGGGAAGCTCTCAGTGGTTTATTGCGTTATTACCTGGACGTGTCTGCCGCGGCGGGACAGCCGCAATTTGGGGAGAAAAGACGATATGTTGCAAGAAAAGGGATTTTATAGAGCTCTAGCGGTGAGGAAAAGACCAGCGGCTTCGTCCGCGCCTAGCGTAATTTTCTTTGATCGAAAACTCTGTGGGACACCTCCTCAGTTTTTATTTTCATCCAATTCAATACCGCTCTTTGCTCTGTAAGACGCGGAGTTTGCTCGTTTGCTACGGTCACTTGTCACCGCACTCGAATTACACGTCGGTATAAAACGCTGCTAGCTGAACGAGGCTTTCTATTTATATAATGTTTCTTTGTTTTATTCCTAATAAAAGGAATTGAAATGCAACACTGCATTTTTCTCACTATAAATCTTCACATGGAAATAGATTAAAAATAATAAATGAAGTAAAAAGTAATGTATCGCTGGGTGTATTTTTTTCTTGTTTCGTTGGAATAATACTACAAATTTTGTTTTTATTTACAATAGTTCATTACGTGTATTCGTAATGTTCCTATGGTAGGCAAAATCAAACTCTCATTACACGTGAATTAATTGCTACTTAAAGCACAAAACATTCAAACTCATTAAACCTATTTTAGTTAAAACACTGGTAACATCATTTGCTCCCTTTCATATCTTGAGATATGTGTGATAGAAACAAAACATGTTGTACCATTGCTCAAGCTCAGTGCCTGATATTAAACACGGGTGTTCACTCCTCTCAGCAGAAAGATATATGGATATCAGCTATCCCTTACAATCATAATGTACATGGCCTTGTTCAAAATTATCCCACTCTCCTCTATTCACCTACATTACTAACAATATAGTGGCCAAAGAAACAACATCAGACCGTTGACGTGAGTCACATAAGCCATACCGAATTCGATTCAATAAAAACGTCAAACGCCAAAGATTTGGCCCGATAGCCACGAAACAAAAACCGTAGTCTTAGAGGCTATGAAATAAGAGTGGATGTCTATAAAAAATAATAACCGGTCAATAAAATCCCTCCGTGCCGAGTCCGGAGTACAATCTGTTAAATGCCAGGGGATGGAAGACGTTTGGCGTGAAGTGGACGGAATTTGATCTGCGACGGGTCGCAATCGTGGTCGCCATCAATTGACAAGTAATTGGGTGACGGTGTCAGCTAACTTAAATATACGGCCTGTCGAAAAATGTTATTGTTCACTTTATTGGAGAACGACGGGTACTTATTGGTTCGCTTATTCTTTTATTTATTTTTAGTGGACGTTACTTTTTATACGACAAGGCTGGCAAACAACTTTTAACAGATCTGTGGTCTAGTGGTTGAGGCCACCTACCTCAGATCTAGATGTCCGAGGTTCGATTCCCGTGGAGCAGTAATTTTCTGCTCGGTTTGGTTGGTGGTAGGGCTTTTCTAAGTCCGCCAGGCTAACTACCACCGTCTCACTTTAGTCTTATTTATCTAATCTTCTGTAAGGTGCTACTCCGGTAAATAACACTAAGTATATCCTTATTCTCTTATTTGCTTCGGGTTTTTTCTAATTCAAAGTTCATCAGAAATCTTTTAGGATTCCATAGCAAACCAAGATCACCTAATAGTTGTACAGTTTGTCTGTCACTATCATTTTATATAAGTTGAAAAAACGGTTTTTCAAAATTGTGCCTCTTTTATTAAAGTGCGATCTCTTGTTGATCCCTCTCCAGCTCTGAGAAAGGTTAAGAGGGGGTCGACGACGTGGCGAGCTAACCCTGATGCCGTGTTTGAAATGGTCTTTGTAAAGCGGCGTTAGATATAGTTGTCATGTAAATACTTAGTCGACTGCGTCGTACACTGATAACAAAAAAACAAACCCTAATAATTTTAAAAATAATGTAAAAGTTTCGATACTTTGCAACTCAATCACGCCAGACCGGCTGAATGGATCTGGATAAAACTTGGTACAGGTAAAGATTATAGTCCGAATTAAAAGATAGGATTCTTTTTTCCCGGGATTATTACGTTCCCGCGGGATGACGCTGGCGAAGTCACAGGCGAAAGCTATTAGACAATAAATTGATTACGCAGTCAGTCACATAAGGACAGAACTAGTGTCCTTATGTGACATTTTAAGAAAATTTATTCTTAATTTTGACTCTCAAAATAGCTACTCTTATTTTGCACTTTTAATATCATGATTATAACGTTAGAACTACAAATACTCGGGATATTCGACATGTGTTTGACGACCGGCTGGCCGAGTGCCCCCTGCAGCTGTATACAGGCTACTCGGTTAGGGGTCACGGGTTCGAATCCCGGTAGGAGCGAATGTTAGTATGATGAGCATTTGTTCATGGATGTTTATATGTATAAACATCCATGAACACACTGTAACAAGATAAAAAAGAACATTCATTTAGTATATTTCGAATAGTTAAACACAATAATATGTTTCTCTGTTATCTAGTATTCATAGCAAAAGCTCTTAAAGATGCTTACTTTGGGCTAGATAAAAGGTGTGAGTGTAGAAATATTATTATTATGTAATTGATTAATATCCCAAATTTGATAAAAATTATAATCTTAATGTGTTAAGCTGCTTAAATCTACTTAACACTGTGTCTGGAATGTGTGGTTTTATATGTTAATGATATTAGTACGATCTTAATTAATTGATGCGAAAAATTCCATAAGCCTAGTATTGGCAGGTACCTTATATTGTTCTTATCGATCTATCAAAACATAAGAGGTATAATAATAACACTAAATAATAAATGAACATTCTGGAAGAAAAACTCCACTCGTCACTAGCAAAATATTAGTTTCATCGATAGTTTTGCAACTTTACTCCCCCTAACAACGATCTCCTAATCCTAGTTCCGACGAAACTTTATACTATGAATTAATAAAACGTTTCGGTAGAATATCGCATACATATAAACAAACTACGATAGCTCTCTCCCTAGTAATGACAAAGAAAACTGTTATGAATAATACAAAGCCAGTTACACTACTTTTAAATCAATATATTTATTGTTAAGTGTTAAGTGTGCTGGGCTGCGGTGATTGAGTTTAAATGACCAATAACTTGCATAAATGAATAAAAATTCATACGACTATTCTGGGAAAATTTTGGTTTGAGATTCCTATCCTGCTATAACAAACATCTTTGTTTCCTGCCTCAGGACGTGAAATTTTTCTAGTTTTATTATATTTTAATTACAAAGTAATTTTTCAAACATTTATAATAATGTTAAAATCAAAAATTAATAATAAACATCTTTGTGACAACACTGCACTCAAAATTCTTGCAAATAAATTCATTTCATTCTAAAAAGCGGAATTCCTTTGACACGATGGATGGCATTGTTTTTGTAATTAAAGAAACGTGAAGTAGCCACCTATTACATAAGATTAAGGTACTTATCCAAATAAAGGCGTTTGAAGTAGTTTTTTACGAGAACACATCAAGTGTAACAGTTGCACCACGAAAGCCGCCTCTATTACGAACGCAGTAAGGGTGGTCTCAAAGTCAAACTGTTATGCTTGATATGCTGTCGCTGTACTGGCAATTTTTGTACTACTCAAGCTTGTAGACCGTGTAAAAATAGGTTCGTTAGAGTCAATAAATACTTTTCATTCCTTTTTTTTAATTCTTAACGAGGTTGCTCTTGGCCGACATCTCACTTAATCGTGAGTGATGAAAAGGCCGAAGATAAAAAAAAAAGATGAAAGCGAGCTACACCCAGATCCCTCAAAACACAGAGAAACTAGCTATCTTACCTCTAACTCCAACATAAAACAAGGTAAGATGGTGGTAGCTAGCCAGACGGCGTAGAAAAGTCCTAGCAATGACCGAACCGAGCAGAGAATTTCTGGCCTCACGAGAATTGTACCCTAGACCACAGATTAATAACCTAGACCTCTAGATCTGGAGTAGGCGGTCTCAGCCACTAGATCACGGAGGTGGTTAAACGTCATGGCTTATCAAAAAGAGGTTACTAAGTATATAAGAATTAATATACCGTCTCAGAATAGATGTATGACGAACTTTTACTGAACATTTCGCATTTATACGTAAGCCATCAACATTATATTTCTGTATCACACACAGCCCGGCCGTAATACGATGTGCCTCATAAACCTACAAGCGTCTCAGATTCCGTATCGGGTAATCGGGAAATTGCTATTTGTGAACACGTGACTTCTCTAACCACGGGGATACAGCCGTGAGCAGCTTTTACAAGGAAAAATAAGTGTCGGTGTGACTGACAAAAAGTCAGTAGAAAAAAACCGGTACCTACAGTCAGTAAAAGCCAGTGATCACTTTTGACAGGTCATAACTCTTACTACAAAAGCAATAAGGATTATGAGCTGTCAAACACAATATCCTCTGAAAAACAGAAAAAATGCGTTTCATAAGAAGAAAGACTTCCTATCTATTGGTAACGCCATCGCCAGTATTAAAATTAATCATTTGCGTTCTGAACTTCAGTCCTATTCAGAAAAGTAGATGGAGTTGGAGATAGATATACAGATACCTAAATAAATCATTTAAATAAGAAGAGGTAAGTAGAAAAGTTTTCATTTTCCTTTCATACTAGGTGGTAGGCCCGTATGTAGGGTCGTCTGGATAGGTACCACCGCCATTCTTATTTCAGCCGTGAAACAGTTCGCTGTGTTTTGGATTAAAGGGAAAGGTAGCCAGTGTAATTACTAGGCATGGACGGCATTTCATCTTAGGCCTCAGGATGACAACGCACCTGCAATATCAACTAATATCAAGTGTTTTTCCCTTGTTGTTTATCCTAAAATAGTATGAGTAGATAAATATATTAGAAACATCTATAATACACAAAATATCCCAGTTCATTTAGGTAAGTCTAATAAAAACAAAGTAAAATGCGAAGGATTATCATGTTTATTCTGTCTCAATCGCATATTAACAATAGCCCCAATTTTAAACTTTCGCGGTTGATAACATTAGAATTATGTTCGGGATAATTACCATGTAATTTGTTTAAAATGAGTTCCCGATCGATATGGTAAATATCCCGAACATATCTTAATTATAATAGCCTTAATGTCTGTTTCCAATACTTAAATACTTTTGCCTTTAAAACAATATCTTGTAAAAATATACTCTCTGTAGGAATCAATGTGAGCAGAACACAGTCTCCATAACAATTGAGCCGGGAAATTGCAGTCTTGGTCCGATCCACGCAATAACCTCTGACTTCTCATTATGCAGATTACCCGATCCACGTGTGCAATCTTAGAGCGGTCACACACTTGGCGACGTGTAAATATTAGGGAACCGAGATTAAGAAACTGCTGCAGCTTCGAACTTCTAAACTTAAGTTACAACTTTACAAGTACAAGCTGGTGTTGGGATTTCGGCGCTTTGGTTTTGATTAAGAATAGAAAGAAAAAAAAACGAAAGCTGACACTATTGGTAATCTGGGATGGATCAATCAAAATTTGTAATGTCCAGCTTTGTGCTTTGGCGGTTGTTGCTGCAGACCTTTGCCATAATAAGATTACATACTGAAATTATGATTTATTAAAGAAAAAAAGTATTACGAACTGTCATAAATTTTCACGTGCACTACATAATTTGAAATAAAACAACTTTACCGGATTTAACTCGACTTAAATTTGATGTCACTTTACTATTTTGTAACCGAACGTTTTGATTACTTTACAGCGATCTTGGTCACGAGAAGACTGGGGATGTCAGTTATCTTTGATAATTTTAAATGTTTATACAAAAGTGAAGATTATAAGAACCAACACTTTGGGTACGGAGCTCATGGTGTCCGTTGTTCGGGTTGTGTGAAGACTGACATGTGCAGTCTTCCCGTTACCATGATCGGTGTAAAGTAATCGTAACGGAATAACATAGTAAAGTAGGAGTAAAGTCACGTAAATTAAAGTATAGTGAAAATATCCGATTAAATAATAATTTAACATCTATTCAAACGCGAGTTAAATTCTGTAAAGAGGATTTATTTTAGAAAAACAATGTGTTCGTCATTCATCTTGTTCCTCTTCAAAATACCTTCAGCATAAATCATAGGAGGTTAAAACTTAGCTCCAGATGTTCCGTGAGTGAGATGCATTATGATAATGCTCTCTTGAGTTGAGCTAGACCGAAATATTTGTTTTGAAAACCTTTTCTGCAAATTTTAAGACCAACCAAAACATAAATATGTATGAGAACAAGCAATTCTATTCAGCTCCTGGACATCCGACTTTAAAAGTGTGGCATTTGTAATGTATGTAGATTTTAATTTAATATTTTGAAATGAACTTTGCTTCGCATTTCGTCGCAAGGCTTTTTATACGAACTCTCAAGTGAAAATATTGGAATTCTAAAACAAACAAACCGATTCTAACAAAACATGCAAGTCGGGCTAGTCTAAAGCGTTATAGAGATTGTTTTAAAATCTAGGAATAAAGAAATTACGGTTGATTTTTCGTTTGTATGAAAAACTAAAAACAGGCTCGTGATCATAGGCTACGGGAAACGCAGCGTGAGCAGGCCTACAACGAGGTGGACCGACGATCTGATGATGGTCGCAGGTAGCCGCTGGAAGCGTGCAGCGTAGCGAAATTATTAGGACAGGTGATGTTCCAGCTTTGGACGTCTATCGGATGAAATATAGGCTGCGGGTCTTACCATCAGTCGGGTCTTATATGCAACCCTTCTAACATTGCTGGAACACAACAATACAAAGAAAGCTTTCTTTGCATTGTTGCGTTCAAATTTTAACGAAAGATATCGCTGTTTCGAACCTTCAAACGTGAAGGAGAGTGCTCCATCTTTTCTCTAGTCTAGACCAATAGAATTTGCTTCCGATTATTCTTGATGTTTTAAAGGCGAGCAAAAGCGCGGTAATGATGCCGTAACTGCAAGCAGTAAGTAACATCGCAGTAACTGTATCGCCGGCTAGATAATCTGCATAATTGGAAGTCGTAGGAGGATATTGCGTCCACGTGAGGGGGGGTTAGCAATTTTCTGCGTCATTTCCGGCCGATCGTCCACTCGGATCGTCGTACCGCGCATGTCCCGACTTTGCTAAACTGTTGTAAAAGTGAGTAATAATCGTAGTACTATTATCGCGAAAGATGGGATATTACATTCTCCGCTTTGTACGACGAAAATTCTTACTTTAGGTTATTTTATAAAAATTGAATATTGGGTTATACTTTGTGTAAAGGTTCATAATAAGTTATAAAAGTAGTATGCTCCAGAAGTTTTCCTGATCGAAGCGAATTTAGATTGATTTTATTGAGAAATACACGAAGCGATTACATGCGTTGGCAAAATTTCAGATGATGTTATTTAATAAAATTTAATACATCAAATGTCTGTCTCTCTTTCTGTGTCTGTGAAGTTTTCACTCCTAAGCCACTGAACCGATTTAGATGAAATTTTGGAATGGAGATGGATTACAACCTAAGGAAGGAAATAGGATATTCTTTAGCGCAATTACCACGTGGGCGGAGCCGTAGGCGGACACTAGTATTATATAATAAGATTCGTCACTTTTTTACCATTTTTTTTTGCTTTTGCAATCAGTATGGGAATTTTCGAAACTTTATGTGTTTATAAAGAAAAAAAACTTTTAAGCAAACAATTGTCGTTTATTTTAAAATATGAAAAAAACTGCATCCGTAAATTTAAAAAGAACTAATCCACTCACATAGGTCATTATCAACACTTATTATGTTTCATTAGGTTGTGAAAATCAATTTATCAAACGGTTTTCTTGTAACCAACATCTATGAAGAAGTTTTACAACAAATTTGTATTTTTCAAGCAAACGTAAAAAAATATTATTTTGCTTCTTTTTAGTTAGTTTTAATTAACATTTCTGCTTATTATTTTTCATTTTAGGGTATTAGGTCTTTTGACTAGAGTAAAAGAAAATACCAGTACCCACAAAAAGTTAAAGGCAATGCTGTTTGCCTATCAAATTTAATACAGGTTACATATGTTCTATTTCATTATATGCGGAACAAGGTGCTATGTAGATATTAATTTAGCAATAATTACAATTCAGTGGGTACGTCGGGTATCAAAATACACGTCAGCGGCAGATCAAAACGTGTTCATACAATTAAACATAGGTTTGAGACTGGGTAAACGTCTGTCATATTGACAGGTAGGTACTTTTACCCTTTGATTACAGTTCGGTTGTCGTTACAGAGCAGGCTGTTGACATAACGGTTTCGCTTGACTGTTATAGGGTAAACAGTTAAGTTAAGCATCATGAAAAGCTTGTATTATGGATAAATAACGGTGAAAAAGAAGTAATTATCTAATAACAATTGTTATTAGATAATTACTTCTTTGAAACATACTAAATAAACGCACGCGTGTACAATATTAGACTCTTCATACAAACTACACTCATTCTTAGCTAGTATTGTAAAAAAATAAACACACTAAGAAAATAATATATACCTGCCTTTAATATCTTATTTATTTTTCAGTTACGAAACTTGACTCGCTTGTCACATATCATGCTATAATGAGATTAAAATTGTCTGGAAACTTAAAGAAAAGTTTTCTTCAAAAGTAATTATGCTTCAAGAAATTTTACTCATAAGTCATAATCTCACATGTACTTACCTGTTATCTAGACTAGTTTTGCCTGGATTGTTAAGTGCTAATAAATGTTTTTGTAAGTATTTTAATTAGAAATTGTTAACGATATTTTATTACTCTTTTCACATACTACATAATACATTTTCTTTATTTATTTATTTAGGGATTTTTCTTATTTTATCATGTCAATCCACCGTAGCTAATGTAATATTTACTGACAATGATTAACGAGACTACACAGTTTTAGGGCTACATTAGAACTAGGAGTTTGCAGGATGCTTTGAACTATACCCACATTGTTGAGGTTAATTTTAAAACTCATCAACTCATATAACTCATCAACATACTGATAACTGCTCTAGCTCTCACTCTCTCTCGCCTGTTCTGAACATGCTCCATCAATAGATGTTGTCCAACTTCTACTTGTCCACAAACGTCACAATTAGGTGAACTGTCTTTTTTCATTAGGTATGCAAACTTCTTCGATGGCTAGTGACCAGATCTAATTCTACACAATAGCTTAAGCTATCCTTTTTAATTTTGTTTTCAAAAACCATGGTACCGGTAGAGGCTGACATTGAATTGTTCTGTACCTAATTTCTTTTGTTTTTGAGCGTTCGTCAAAACATTCTTTCCACTGCTTATGACACAGGTTTTAGATTTTAGGTAACATTTTTGAGTAGCATAATCTCTTCCGCTTATTGCAGCAACATTTGCTAATACAGCCTCTTCGTTACCTCGTTAGCCAATAAACGAGCTGGGACCCATTGCAACTTCACAGCGGTACTCCGCAAACATAGTTCATAGATCTGTCCAAGTACCCTGAAAATCGAAATCGAAACACCTCTGTATCTAATCGATGGCGCATCGAGCCAGGTGTTGGATTGCACTCTTGCCATCAGAACAAATAACTACTTTAGGCCAATTATAAGCTCCAATACACAGGATGGTGCCGGCAGTACGACAATAAATTAAAACATGGGCTACATTAGTTCATAGAAATGGTTTGCAACTTTCAAAAATATCTTATTCATTTGATAATTTCATGACCTTTCTATCAAATAATGCAGCCAATTTTATACTTTTCCATACAAATGTCATGAAATTATCAAACGAATAAGGTGTTTTTCTAAGCTGCAAACCATTTCTTTGAAATAATATAGCCCATGTTTAAATTTATTGTCGTATTGACGGCACCACCCTGTATGACAGCGCTAAAATTGCATTGAACTCAAGTGTCATCATACAAACTTCGCACTTAATTTAGGTTGAATAAAAAAACCGTGTTGCTATCCACGTATAATGTCATGTCGCATAGTTACACATCCCATTATGCTCACATTAATATTGATTCTAAAACAAAAGGAGGGAAGAAAAAGCCTTTTCGTGTTATTCTTACAGTCGTTGCGTGTACAATTCGTCACCTGAGCGAGGCGTGTCATCCTTCTCGCCGGTTTTGTTAAAAGGCATCAAAATATGACTGTCCGCGGGCCACGATCGATGCGTCTCGCTGCCATCACGCGAGGTGCCGTGAGCCGCCACGTTTTTTCATCCGATGAAACCCCTATTTATAAAGCGAATAGTTTCAACGGGCCGCTGACTCCACAGTTTTTGCCGAGATACGTTTACTTTATGATAATTAGAGAGACTTGGTTTTTCTTGTTTCCATTTAATCCTCGTTGCTATAGTTTCATTTGTTTTTTTAATAACTTAGTTTAATTGTAGATTTCCTGTTTCGTTTCGTTAAGCACAAGCTGTAGCAGAATTTAATGATTGTGTGCATTTTTTTTCACAAACAGCAATAAACGGCCTGCCTGCTTATGAATAGTTACCGTAGCTTATAGCTAAGTATATGTTACACCAAAGTATTACCTATACTCACACACGTGGTCAATCCCGTTAAAAGTTAAGAGATTCTTATATTGAAATCATAGAAAACAACGCCCTAGCTGCTTCTAACTCAATGCTTCCTAGAATACAATATTACTACAAAGTTTTGTTATATACTTGACTGAAATCTTCTACAGAATGAAAGTACTTCCCCAGTCGATCGCCCTAAAGGAGGATGACAATTTTTGCCCTAATCAAAATTTAATGTCCAACAAAACAATATTTCCAATAATAATACCTCATAAATAGAAAGATTATTTTTGGAAATAGTTTGAGTTAACTTATAGCTAAGCTTTTGTCGGCAACTTAAATAAAATCTTCAAAAATCTTTCATTCCGGAATTGTAATATTTTGTCGATGGAGACCATTGACCAGTGCGTTTTGTTTCATAAAAAACAAATACTGTTTTTGCTTTGAAAACCATAAAAGTTATTTTAATATATTTATTTTGGATTTTTATATTATTATTATTTCATTACAATTATGATAAGTAATAATTAAATACAGTTAATTGGAATGAACAAGTTTATCTAGGAAGAAAATAACAAAACGCACTTTCACAGATGACAAACATTGCTAGTGTTTTACATGTTAGTACAATCCGGTTTTGTTTTACGTATATCTAAGAAACCGCATCTTTAAACAAAAATCTTTTAGTATCTAAAGATACTAAGTCATAATAATATTTAATTGCGCCCTGAGTCACTATCGAACGTTTCAGTTTATAGGTGGGTAGGTTTATACAAGATTGGCATCCTCCTTTGAATGAAAAATACCACAACTACATTGTTCTCCTGCAATTCATTCGAATTGAATCAAAAATATCTTAATTCTGAGATAGTTAATTGAAACATCTGTTTTAAAAATTCAAATCAGACCAAGAAAATCTACCCAGAAATCAGAGACGAAGTAGTGAAATACAAAACACGAAGCTACCATAAAGTTTTATTCAATTCTAAGCCTTTAATTTGGACTAATAAAGACCATTCGTGAGGTAAAGGAAAGAAAAGGGTCTCCTATTTAACATCTAAGGTCACGAACTACGCTTGATTTTAGCCCAAAACTTCTAAAACGTTTCATGGTGGAGCTGTCAAGATCATATCAAAAATTCCTTAAGAATCCCCGACGAAAACTCCAAGAAAACCCCCTTAAATGTATAAGAAATGAAAATTTCTATCAAACATTTCAACAGAGGACGTTGATTTGGAAAGCAGGTGTTCTGGATTACGGCTAGATGGAATCACGTAGTCGCCGCTGAAATGTGACGACATGGCAATCCCATGCCGGTGCAGTTGCGCAAGAGCTGCACTTACACAGATAATCTACACTAATCCAGTAGACTCGATCCTAATAAAACGGGCGGAAATAAAAGGCGTGGAAATAAAAGACATGAAGATATTGGAATAGCTAACAATTAAGTTTAATTGGTAACCATTTGTCCCTTAGCAGCCCGCCGGCGTATAGTGTGTCTTATTTTTGGTACTGAAAACAGTATCTGAAATAGATAAAAATCCAGTCCTGAGACGAGAACCGAACCCGTGACCTTTCACAATGCGGGTGATTGTTTTAACCATCTGAGCTACCAAGGACTTGAGATAACCGTAAAATTACTTCTAGTCTACTATTTGCGTTAGAAGATAACATATTTTGACAATGTAGAAATATTATATTTTGGTACTTTCAAAGCTGTTGGTTTTAATCAAAATCCACGTTACAGAAGAACGTAGACAAATAACTCTCTTCTTGTTGTGTTGTGTTCTTGTGGTGGTCATGATCGCTGATTTTGTTGGGCACAGGGTATACTAAAAAAAATACAACTGAACTTTCGTCTACCTGTAGTTAAAAAAAGTAACTACCTACATAACTTAGGGTAACAGCCAGCCTAAAATAAAGTTGCTTAGAGATGCACTGTTTTGTTAAATCAAATAAACTGTAATTAATCCTCGCTAAATTTTGGTTATAACTAATGCAACCGAAGTAGTTTAGCCAAATATTTTTTAGTGTAGTCTACCTGTAAAATATTTAAAGGATCTTTTTGCTACACATGAAAAAGTCTTTTGTACTTATTCATGAGAAATATTGGCATAATTACTATCTTTAATAATCGATAAAATTATAACATCCTACAAATTTTACTAAAATAATCTATTGAAACTCTTCATTATCTCTAAATTACCTACTTTTAATATTAAACAGTCATGTCCATGATTAAAATAAAAACGGAGTAAATCAAAGAGAAATTTTGTAACCCAAATAATTCTCTTGAAGCAATTATAATAATTGTATTATTTTGCTAATTAATTAATTAAGGAAGGTGAAAATTTTAATTATACATGCCGCTGATGCGGCCCTTGTATACCTCCAATTTTTTAACCCTCTCGAATAACTTCGAGCAAAATTAAACTGTTTACATTACAACCTTAACCGGATCCGCTAAAAGTTTATCCTAATTAATCTTTTGAGCTATTTAGTCAAAGAGAAGTAAATTCCTTTGCTTCGCTTTATTGAATTCTAAGTCCCGGAAAGTTGTGTTAAATAAGAAAGCATCGATACGCGGTGGCTCAACTCAGCAGTCTTTAAACGATTTTCTAACTTAATATAAACTTACCAGATTGTCTAGTCGGAATTTCACTGATCTGAGATTTTGCAACATATAGTGAACCCTCATGCAATATCAAGCGAAGCCTTACTGTGTTGTTTGCTTACTTAGATATTTTTCCAATATAACTCTAGGTATAAATATTCATTCAATTTCCCTCACGCTTAGAAATAATTTATATCTCATGTTATTCCAGTCGACTGAACATTCTACAGAGTGGAAACGGCATTAACTAAGCACTTGATACGAGATATCTCACTTCCGAATAAAAATTTTAAAACGGCGCTATACCGTATATTATTCATTCAAGTGTTCGCGGAGAGAATTAGCCACGTAAATTACCATTGTAAATAGTCGTCGGACGTAATAGCGAATATTGAATTATAGATGAAGTATTGGAGGTACGAGATGAATCCAGTTTTTTTCGCGTTGAAAACCCTGAGGGAAATTTCCAGCTACGTTGTGGCTGCAAAGCCTTCAATTTATGCAGGGGCCGCATTGGCGTCTATCTGGATGACAATCTTGACATACGGCGAGAGATGAACAATGCCGTTTGCGAGAGCTTACTAAACGTCAAATCGAGAAGTTTTGCACAATAATAAGCACGACGTAAGTGAATACGCAAATTGACGTATGCTTACAGACCAGGAGGAACATCAACATAATTTTTTGTATTTAAATTACGCAAATAATTTGGATTTATGGTAATTGGATTTGCGAATAAACTAGCAGTACGAGAACTTCGTTATAGTAAACAAGCAGAAGCGACACGCAGCTACTGTACAAAGGGTAGCACAAATGGAAAATATGCGTCTGTTTGGTATAAGCCGGGCCAATCAGGGCTGGCACAATGTGCGACTAAACGACGCTCCGGCTGAACGGCACAAAAGCCGTAAAGAATGGCCCACACTCTGCCGCTAATAAAATAGTTGGCGCAACAGGTTGGCTGGCCCGAGCCGCGATACAATGCGAGTATCTCTGATCCTAGTGCTTACTCCACACACGGGTTTAACCTAATTCTCGGCATGTTGTCGTGTCGAGAACACTTTTAAGGAAACGCGAAAGTTTTGTCGAGTTTCAGAAAACGAGCGTTGATTTTAGTTCGCTTTATTATTCTTATTCTCTTATAAAATAGTTTTGAAAGCATATACTGTAGTTACTTTGCTACTCATTGGGGTAAATGATGAAAATCTGTATTGTGCCTTGTACTTATTATGTATAACTCACTGCAGTGATATGTGTGTTGGAGCAAAATAAACGGTTTATCTAGATAAAGAACTTTATCGACACAGTGATCAAACTACTTTAGTCACACAAATACAAAATTTATAAAATTACGAAACATTAAAGAAAGAAGAATAATAACTATTAGCAAGATTAAGTGTAAAAGGAATAAAAGTGGAAATAATGTGAACAAGGCTACAATCAATTACACCGAAGCAGGTGTTAGCTACCAGATTAGTGACCGTAATCCGGACAGTCCAACAAAGCACTTAATACTAACATCGTTAGACACCTATTTAATGAACGAATCTATGTATTACAATCAATAACTAAGCTGATTAGTATAATTAATCCTCATTCCCTGAAGGATGTAAATGTACATGTTGACTATGTCAATGAAGTCAATTTAAGCATAGGGATGCTAGTAACGTGTAATTATTAAATTATGACAGTGGAGTTCTTAAATCGGATTTCTTTTTTTAGAAAGGAAACAATGATAATATATTAATATTAATAATATATACCACTCTCCCCTACCGGTAATAAAACAGCTAAGTGTTGAAGCTAAAATTGTAACTTTAAGTAAAATTAAAGTCGATTGAGTCTTAAAATATACAAAGACTAGAATGATTATCGATAACATCATTAATAGGAATAAAAATATATAAAAAAATAATGACATACTCAACGTCCTACTTTTCCTAACATTATAAATAGATAAAAGATTAAATTACAGAGTGAAATGAAACAATGGTCCTTTCAGCATTCCTGAATAACTTGGCATTTTTGGCTATGAAAAATTGCCAATAGCACTTAGCACATCACTATCGGATAACCACTTATGAGCTGTTGAGCTCGAGCCGGTATTTAGTCTACGATAGAGGACACTCCACTTGTAAACCTATATTGTTTACAATCGGACTCTCTTGAACAATATCATTTTAATTAATATAGGTAGTAAATTTTAAATATTTTGGTTAAACAATTTTTTTTGTGAACAATATTAATTAAATTAGTGAGCAGTTTTTAAACATATATCAACAGTTACATTTTTAATTCATCATCATCATTTCAGCCGAGAGACGCCCACTGCTGGGCATAAGCAGTAGTTCCATTTAATAAAATTAATGAAAGGATAAAACCTTTTAATTACAAAAAATAAAGTAGCCTTTTTGGCTCACGTAAGAAATCACTTCACTTTTGACGAATAATCATCTATAATCCCGTTATCTTAGTAACCGACTTCAAAAACGACGAGGTTCTCAATTCGGCCGGTATGTTGTTTTTTTTCTATGTATGTACACCGATTACGCCGAGATCACTGATCCGATTTACGTGATTCTTTTTTTGTTCGATGTGGAACAGTTGCCATTTGGTCCCATAATTTTTTTTTCAAAATCATTTAGATAGTTTGGTTTTAAATAAAAAATATACTGAAATCATTAAGTCGTCTACGTATGCGAATTTTTGCTTTCCTATGACTTTTTAGTGAAACGATACGATAGTAGGAAACAATATAAGTTGACGGTCACCCATCTAGCTTCGACCTTAGAAAGTTATCACTAAAAATTGTGAAAAAAAATTAAACAAAAATTAAAACCTACTTCAAAAAACTGAAAAAAATTAAATAATTAAGTTTAAATAGGTACACATCCCCTAGAAACATTTTTTTTGGAGTCGTTGCTTCGGGTCTCTATTGTTTTTGGAAAGAACTTAGTACCTACCTAAACTTAATTATTTTATCCTTTTCAGTTTTTTGAACTCGGTTCTTTAAGATAGCAGTTAGAGAATTATCAAAGATTAAAGTAAGAACCAATTTCTATTAAAACTATTTGACAGAATTAAATTGAAACAGATCTAGACTTAACAAACAATAGCTCAACGTTCTAGTGCAGGATTTGTGCCGGCCAGCACGTCTGATGTTAACAATGAATCATTGTATCAAGCAAATCCTTAGAAATGATATTGTGTCCTCCAAAATTAATATCAAAGACCATTTAGCGCTTTCACGCTAATATGCGATAGATGTTAATGCACAATCGAATTCCATTGAATATATTCTATGCGTATTATGTGTATTAATTCGCTGTTTGGTCAAGATACTACTGATTAGATCAGGATATTACTAATGGGATATGTGCACTTGATTAGTTTGATTGTTTTTTTTTTTTTAAAAAAACCAGGTAAGTATAGAAAGTTAGATGAAATAATTATGCTTTATTGTACACTATTAATTACAAACACAAACTACTTATATGTTGAAATTAGTGCCGCTGTACAAGGGCGGCCTCATTGCTAAATAGAATCTCTTCCAGACAATATTTGGATGGACAGCAAAGACCAGAATACGATAAACAACAAACAAAAAAATGATAGATTGCATGGGTAATTTTAGTAAATTCATGTGTTTAATCATAATTAAAGCACTGACTCAGGGAATATTTTAAAAGTGCCATTTAATGTTATTCCATAATCTTTGTATGCAAAAGACATTAGTCTACAAATTGTATTTCAAAAATTATTAATTGTTTCGATACGAGAGGTAACATGGTAAGCCGGCAAAACTTGTCTCGGCATCTAACATGTTTACAAGCGACAGGAACGCAAACCTGGGACCCTTAATACCCGGCTCGCTTGCGTCTTGCGGTTGCCCGGGCTTGCAAGTTTTCTATTGGTACAAACGCGGAGAACGAAGTTACAACTTAGTTTCATACAAATCTGGTTAGTATTCAGGTGAGTGGAATGGTATAAGAGTTTTTGAAATTGGTACGAGTGTACTTACAGTGTGACGTTTAGGAACGTTAACATTAAATGCGTAACTTACCGAGGCATATGTTATAAAATAAAATGATGACAATTGTTTGTACCCTTTTTAAATACGCAGAACATATCTATAGGTACTTAAAGTATGTACAAAAAATATTTTGAAATGCCTTGTATGGCAAGATTAAACACTTGAAATTTTTTTACACCAAATGAAATGGAGTCAAAGTAGTAATAAATAAACCAACAAAAAAAAACAGTCATTCAATTAGGTACATACAGGACTTTGAGTATACTGTTAGTTGAACCCTAATTATATTTAAGATGATTATTACTAAGATGGTAGTTAGCTCACACTGTCAAAGCATATCTGACGAAACAGATAAGTTTTTACACCGATTGAGTTAGCTTAAGACAACTTGCGAAACTTCCAAGGGATCGTGTCCTGGTTAAGTTACAGAAAGCCCTTTGATATTTGTTCATTTGCGGTGAAGTGAGACCAGTTCACGTCGAGGAATTTGTCCATACATCTAAATATTTCTTTGTATCTAAATTTCTTCTTTTTTTCTTTAATCTCATACATTTCTGGTAATATTAAAAAAAATACAATTAAATAAAGCTACAGTGGTTTAAACCTAAAGGGTAAGAAGCATGTTGGTAAGTTCAAATATTTCAAAATAAATTCTGAAATTAAATGAGAAGACATGCATTAATTATGCGTAAACAAAAGACAGCGATGTTGAGCTTTCAACCGCACTCGGCAAAGAACAATCTATTAAGGCGAAGGGTAAGGAGAATATACGAAAAAAAGGTGTTTTTGAGCAGTTTTTCTGGCGAAAATGCTGCATAGAGAATGTTGTAATTGATATATTATGTAACATATATGTTGAATTTTAGCCAGTAGGTTCTAAATACTAGTAATTAGTTCTTATTATCACTCAAAATTATTTCAAAGTGTCGCGATCTCGATCTCGCTTATACGAATTTGTATTTTAAACGAGGTATTTGTTTAGTGTCAAACGCGGTATAGTTATTCATAGCATTCGTGCCTTTAGCAAGTAGGTCCATTTTTTTCAAAAAGCCAACAAATAAAGGATATAAATTGTTTTAAATGGATTTCAACCTTTGCGCCTACGATTACCACGGACGGATATTTTGCTCGCAATAATGGTCAGGCGTTCGTTTCCATAGTTAATATATCCCCGTGTTGTTTATTGATTTACAGTCAGTAAGAGTATTTAAAATAGCTAGTTTAAGTCTCAACTTAATACAACAATTGTTATCACCAACAATAATATAGTGATTCAGTAATAAAACGCAATGACTATCATAATACTAAAATAAGACAATAATTGCATCTAGTGATATTAGTGGCTGGCAAGAAGAAATCAATAGATCAAAAGTGGCATTTTTTTCAACATTTAGAGGACTGTGTGAAATTTTACTAAATATAGTGCAACAGAAATATATTGAAACCGTGCAGATATTCAACCACCCTCTTTTTAGTAAATTGAAATACCTTATTTGGACAGTGCAAACTTAGCTTCGGTGGTGTATTTATAAAGCACCCAGCGTAACGATCCGTATATCAAGAATCAAAACCAAATATACATGTATTTTTTTCTATATTCTTTTAGGTTTTCATTTTTTTTTATTCTTGTTGACCTTTTTTTAGGAAATATGAGTTGCTTACATTCCCTTGTCTGTATATTTTTGATATTTGTTTATTTATGTACAAACATAGCTATTTGTTTTAAGTAATTATTTAAAATCTTCGTTTTATTAATCGAAATCTTCGCTTTATGTATAAAACAAACTATACATATAAGCCTTCAGCTAAATTGACGCTTGTAACTAAAAACACTTTTATAATGTGTAGGTATATTTTTTTTTAATTAACTAAGTATCAGATGACTTTAAAAGTCCAGCGTTTCCGAAATTTAGAAAAATAGTGAAATATTGGCTAATAAAAAAGTGTTTTTATCGTGTACAAGAATTTTTAGATTATAAATAGGTAAATATTTCGTTGATTGGGTTTTGTGTATACATCTGAAAAGGTAGGAAAAAGTGATTCTTGTTTTAAAGTTAAGACCAAAAAATTGTACCTTTTTCCATGCTTATAAAGTTTATAAAGTAATAAAGTTATTGTAATAAAATTCTATTACATTCTATTCTATTCTGAAACCACGGAAAGGCGACGTTGCATGTCCGCGGAACTGCCGCGCTACGTTGCCGCTCTGCCGCATGCCGTACCATTTCCAAATTTCCAATTGTTCCGTGCGGGGACCGAACTAAACGAGTAGGTACCTACCTATATTATAAAAACTAGTTGAAATAGATTAATAATAATAATATACACTCACACCTATTATCTAGCCTATGGATACTATGGATTACGGAGAAATAATGATAATAATATGTACCTATATAAATATTACAAATTAACTAAATAAATATAGGGTACAAACATCCATGACTCGTAAAAAAAATTGAAGAGTTATTGTTATCTATATGTACTGAATACTGAAACGTTTACTTATTAGTTGCTGCAAAATATAACTGCAGCGGCCAGCAAGAGGCATTGATGGACGAACGGCTAATAAATTTATACTACCAAACGTAAGTCAATGCCTAGCTGTGGCCAAGGCTTGTTTAGTAGGTAGTAGGTAGGTACTTTCTCAAATAATGCGCGGAAATTAAAACTAAGTAAGTCGGTTTTAATTTTTGTTTTTAGTGAAACGATACGATAGTAGGAAACAATATAAGTTGACGGTCACCCATCTAGCTTCGACCGTAGAAAGTTATCACTAAAAATTGTGAAAAAAAAATTTAAACAAAAATTAAAACCGACTTCAAAAAACTGAAAAGGATGAAATAATTAAATTTAAGTAGGTATTCATCCCCTAGAAACATATTTTTGGAGTTGGTGCTAAGTGGTTTCCAAAAACAATAGAAAGTAAAGCACCGACTCCAAAAATATGTTTCTAGGGGATGAATACCTACTTAAATTTAATTATTTCATCCTTTTCAGTTTTTTGAAGTCGGTTTTAATTTTTGTTTTTCTTATTATTACTGGTGTCAAACAATTTTCGGCGAAAAGGCAGGATCCCGTGTACGCCATCTATCGGTACAGCAGCATGACTATTCGATATTTAGTCTGCTTGAAGTATATAGTATTATCCTAGGCACTGAATAGATGTCGCTTGGTGTTGTACCTAAATGCTCAAGGTCCCTTCAGTACCCCTACGCCTTAAACAACGAAGCGAGTGCCAAGTGGCGGTAACTGAGGAGTGACAAAACTTGATTCGCCGACTAATTAGCAATACAAACATGAATCAGGGGCTATTAGTTGTAATTGAATTGTCGCCGTCGGCGGAGTTGTCGCGGCGCTGCAAATTTAAATATCACCAAGAACGAGGTTTCGACGCCAACAAAGTTTGCCCCGACCGTTCCCCGTTTTATTCTACCGTCTCTATCTCACAACTTATCAACTTTATCAGCTCACACGAGCTATTACAAAGTTCGAACTAAAACATGTCATTGGAATCGCACATTGAAATTCAATACGGTCATTGTTTTCGAATCGGCTAATAAATATTCATAGAAAACAAATGACGGTAAATTACTGCGGCAACTTCGGTCGATTGGGAGCTCTCGAGCGAGGCTCGGTCACAATTTTTCATTGAAATTTTATAAAACACTCCTCTCGTTGCCGAGAAAATTATCTCCCCCATTGACTAAAATTTTTCACGGCAAGTTTGACATCAATCCATTACTTTTTTTTCTCCACTTTTATCTCGAAGCCGTCATGGTAAAGTTGAATTGTGTTAATTGCTGACTCGGATACTTTTGCCGGTGAATTATGTCCAAAACAAAAGACACTTTTGAATCCTTAAAATGTAAAGAGGTGTGATAACGCGTAGCTTAAATTGGCTGGAATCAAAACGCAGCGACTATAATCATTTTTTGCCTCTGAATTTGATACTTGCCTAAGTTTATTGCTGGAATATAAGCGGTAAATTGTGTATTGTGAGGAATTTGATCTTTGTAATCCGCTTAAATAATTTCAGCCTCAACAAAGTTAGCTTCTCGCAAACATGCCAGTCGCTGAGGGGAACGTAGAACGTTTAACAAGCGGTCTAAACTGATTGTAGAGTAACGGAATCTAACTGCCGTCAACGCGTGCGTGGACGCGCGTGTGTCCACTTAACAAATTCAATTAACACTGGAACACTGGCATTCTGGTGATCGTAGGTTTTATGCGAAAATAAAGAATACTTTAAGTAAGATCTATGGTTAACAATAACTTACTAAATTGTATGATCTCAATGTTAATACGAACGTTTTTATTTTCAATGATATGTAAGTAATAAGAATCGTTTAATGACCTGTACCACGAGTTTATTCTATAAACCTATTTCAGGCACTAGTTCTCTCATTACTACGTGGAAATGTATTGTAATTTTTGTACCAAATTAACGAATGATGCCTATATTGTGATGAGAAAAATAAACGATATGTTTATTTATAAAATGTATATCTGACATTCCTTAAATGGATTTACTCAATCATTGAGAACGGTACGACATTACCATTCTTATTGATTGACTAAATTCACACGTAAAATAACAAAAGTAATAATGATGACAGCATTGCCTAAACAACAGCGTAAAAATAAATACACTATTGTAGTGCTCTTAAGGTCGTGTTTTATGTAGCAGAAAATAAAAATAAACTACAGCAGTACGTACAATGATAACGATCGTTGTGTATCGTCATAGCGCTGCGGCTACGACCGGTTTCAAATTGTAAGGTATGTGTTTTTAGTTGAACTATGTTGTTAGCTGAGTCAATGTTTTTTCAAATGCAATGCAATGCAATGCAATGCAAAATGCAAATATCAATGAGCATTGAAATTTACGAATATCTACATTTTTTTCTGTAAAACGTTTAAGCGTGATAAGTATGCAAAACTTAATCATGGTACCCTTTACTTCAAAAATCAGTAGCAAACTGTGTAATCTAATAAGTGCAAGTATACATATACCGTATGTGCTTTGCCAATTACCTCCACAAACAGACGATAAGCTATGCGCGTGTTATCCTGCTCTAATTACCTCGCGTATGTCATTTCGCGTAAGGTAAGCTCTGTCACATACTCCTATCTACATCTCTGGCCTAACGTTCTCGTGTGGGTAGGCATAAATTACGACTCGTATTTAATTTCCTTGTTTCGGCGTATTAAATCCGAGTGCAAGTGGAAGATTTCTATCTATAGGTTTATACGTAATCTTGTTGTTTTCAAGTTTTATGGCTACAATGTTGCAATCGATGTATAACGGCAATAAAATTTTCTTTTCGTTGGTTTTATTATGAGATAAGGTCAAATGAGATGAAATGATATAAAAGAATCGATTTAGTACATCAAATTGCTGTTTCATATTTAACCTCAAATTTACTTAATCTCAGTTACTAAGACAATCCTAAACAACAAATCCAAGTACGTAGTACTTACTTGAAACAGAGGATTAAGATGTTCAAAGCCAAGCTTCCTTTGCGGTGCGCACAAAGGGATCCAATTTGTTAGCTGTTACTGTATTGAACGTCGCATAAAATGACGACCGATAAAATATTAACAACTACCGATATATTAACTATCAACTCGAATGCCGCTTAATATTATCAGTAAGTATATTAAACAACAATAGGAGCAAACAAGCATATGGCCTGCATAATTTACGGATACTACGGTAACCGTGTACGGTAATCTTTGAAATAGTATCTTTATCGTAGTAGTATGTTTGGTGTTATTAGAGCTAGTAACACTAAAGATACTACTCACATTTTGCTTACCTCATAAAAATCCAGGTGTAGCCGCTACGTTTACAGCTTAGGAGACAAATTCCCTGTTCCCAAGGTAACGCTTAACCTTACTCACCGCAGAAACACAAACTATAAGGCAGTGTTATTGGGCTGATATCTGTTTTAAAGAAAAGGCGCTAATATTAAGTCTCCTAGTATGAAATTGCCGATTTGTATGAAGTTTACAGGTAGGTGTACAGGTATGCGCGGTCACAGCCAAAATGTCGCCGTTCCCATTCACTATCTTCAGGGTACAACTCCTTCGGCACACGGCTCCATCAACTTGCTAGCTATGGAGATATGGTGCGATCTAAACCCTAGACACTAAATCAAAACCGGAATCAAAACAGCCTTACAAAAGCTCGGTGTGTGAACAAGGTGCGTTGATTTATCACGCCTTACCAGTTGATTTGCATTACTATGCAGATTTAAATTTTGTGGATAATTTGAGATCTTAATTGCTTGGTTGATGCAATTAAAATTAAAATAATTACAACAAATCTAACCATTAAATTTGCCTATATATTCTACAAGCTCTAATTGACCGTCATTTCCAACTAAAAAGTTTTTACCATTTATGACTGCAATCGTAAAATCCTGCTAGTATACTGCACTTTCAATATAAACTGTTAAATTTTAGGTAGACATTCATATAAAATGATTTAAAAAAACGGCAAATTCATAGTTAAAAACTTATTACTACCATACTCTCTTAAAAGTAGTAGTAGTAATTAAATAAATAAATATTAAATTAAAAAATCAATTAATACAATTCGAAACCTAGATAGCTGATAGATAAATTAAGTGCAAGTGAAGAAGCTGAATACAGCAGAATATATCTTGGCAAAAGTTATTTTGAAAGAATGCTTGGGCAGCACTTTTGAGTTGTATATTAACAGGTAAGTACCGGGATTGCAGAAGCGAGGGGAGGTTTCCACGGTCTCTCATTTCCTTGACTCAGCTAAGTCGGGATTAGGCTGCTTGGCACGCATCGAGATTTCTCAGCGCCAACAGCTCCACGAATTTATGAATTATATGTTTTATGAGAGCTCACACTTTCGCTTGTCACAAAGCCGATATCTCCCCTAAGAAATGAAACTCCCCAACATCTCCGAGTTTTGCTTGAGAAAATTTATATTTCAACCAGTAACCTAAATAGGAAAGCAAGAAACAACTACAGATACGTACGTCATGTTATCAGCGTTACCTGTAAAGTAGCTACTTAAAAACAAGACACAGAAATTGAGAAGACGCCCGCCGGGAGATTGATAATGCCCTAAAAGTTAATAAAATAGTAACCTAAGTTAATAAAATAGTAATATGTTAACAGAAAATATATAAAACTCAATATTTATAAGCTAGTATTACAAACTATTTGATAGTTTTTGGGATATTCTCTAAACAGGTAAAGTAGTGGTTGAAGGTAGAAAATTTGGTGAAATCATGTCAATTTCACCTAGTTTCGAGTAGTTTCTAATGCAGATTTTAATAGCGCTAGGGATAGGAATAAAAATAAGGAAGTATTAAGAGCATAAAAATAACCGTTCTAGATTATAGATGTAAATTAATAACGAATATTTCATAAAGAAATAAGACTCGCCCCAACTGACCCTAGAGAATATCTCTGTACATAATAAACCGATGTTCCACGTAACGTCCGGGTCCCGGAAAACTCGAGGAAAGTCCAGCACTGACCCTTTATTACATATGGTACTTATGAAAAGCGTTTTTAAGCAAAAAACGCTATAGATTTAAACTGAAGTAGTATTGTAAAAATATAAAACAGAAGGTTTATTTCTATCAGCCATGTAGCGTTACTGAACTTTGAAATGACCTTACGCGATAAACATAGCATGCCTCTACCAAAGAGAAGCAAACAGAAAAGTCGAACGAGTCCACAGACTTTATCTGATCTTGCTCGTATTAATTAACTTAAATGCAACAAGTCCGAGTTTGCTCTGCTCTCGAGATCTACTGTCGCGTGTTTTATTATGGAAGCAGCTGAATTAAGTACCTCCACCAGTTTCAACAGCTGCCTGCAAACTAAAATTGTATTCCGAAGTCTGGAAACAATTTCGGTCATTGTAGGTTTACACTGGTCGAAATTTTCATTCATCTTCTTGTAAAAACTAAGGAAATGGAAATATCACAAATTTTATAATATAAAACACTATATATCTTCGCAATGCGTTGTCTTGTTAAAAACTCATTTGTGTAATATCTGTATAAGATTTACTTTTACCTACTTTTGCTAACTGTTGTTATACTTAAAACTACCATTGTTTGAACAGCTAATAAAAATGAAAAGTATATTCCATAGATTCGCAGCGAATGGATTAATTGACTTAAAACGTAACAAGTCGCCGCGTTTGCTTTGCTCTAGAGAACGCCGTTCTATTTTATTAAACCAAATTAAATAGTCCCGTTGGATTGTAAGACTGGTAGCTCCGATAGACTAGGGAAAGGATAATGTTATTATCTAGAACATCAATAAGTGTTTTTCTATTAGTAATCACCTATACAAACGGTAATTATCATTAAACTAAAGATCCAATGGTGTTAAATTTAGTCGAATTATTGCTTCATGTTAAACAATATGAAAATAAACTTTACGATATTTTCCTTTTACCCCATCGACTGTACTAAAAGCGTCACTCTATGAAATTTGGACAGATGAATGGACCGGTGCACACGATAAAATTAAAAGGTTGCCAGTTTGCCGGCGGCTATGGAGTCTAAAAATCACTGCTTCCGATTTGTGATCCAAGCTCGATTCTGTTAGAATGTTTACCAACAGTCATTGTTTGACTATTCTGCCTTTTTCAGGCATATTTAAAGAATGTCAAAATATTTCATATTTTTCTGTTTCCAGTATTCTTTGCAAATGGTTACTCCTTTTGACTTTAGGTACATCGTCATCGAACATTACAAGTGTACCTACATTCTCAATCATAGATGTTATGTAAAGTCTAATAATATCAATTTGCTACCCAAAGAAATCATTGGCCTGCCCGATTGACGTTTGATAGCGTCGGATATTGGGTCTTCGGGTTGCGTACACGATCGCTAAAGAACCGCATTTCTCGAACTTAACCCTTTTCTATTTTGTAATAAGAACTGAATTACTACGCTGCTATACACACGGAAACGGTCTAATGATAGCATAGACTACAATAGCACGTGGAGCCCTTATTATTGGTATCTGACCTGACCGCTACAAGCGATTTGTCTAAATGAGATCCGGACCTCTTCGATGCTTTGTTATTTTTTCTATATCGCCGTCCGCTGTTCCTGACATATTGGGTTTCACGTTTTCCTCCATTTCGTGGGTACATCAACTGTCGCAAACTTTTCAGTTTGCCCTATATTACCTGAGCTTGATTTACGTTGAAGAAAAAAATACTACAAAATATGAATTATAAATATTACGTCGTTAAACATTTTTCTATGTCAACTAATTTCACGTGGTAGTGGGAAAAACTTTTACCACTACCACGTGAAATTAGTTTTAGGCAATCCTATTTACGTTCCATGTTTGTGCAAAATTGAACTATAATGGAATAACAATGTTGAATAGGAAAATTTAGGTAGGCCTAGCGTGCCTGAATGTTATAGTTGAAGGGCATGCGATTTTGCACGTAATGCCTGGTGAATAGGTGCTGTGTTGGATGCAGAGTTTGTTGTGAATAGATGTACAGCGTACCGTAACCTCGGTAATCCCGTACAGCGGCGATTAATCTTCGTTCCGGCTCTCACGAGGTGGTTTGTTGTGGGTAAATTTGTGGGGATCGCCACGATTTGCTGGCCATGGGTCCCACGGGTCGTGTTCATCATACGTTAAGCCTTTGTTGGTTTAATCGCCTCTTTTATCGATGGTAGATTAGAGCGACGACGACGAGCGACAGGGTATTCAGGGTAAGTGTTTTGCTGCAAGGACATAGTTGTTGTATTGCTAGTTGACTTCCTTACAACGCAAGCGTGAAAAATCCCTAATTAATCTACAAATTTATAAATCTTACTTTAGAAAATATATTAAAGCAGAAAATAAGCAAATGGTGTAGAAGGCTAGGTCACTGGTTTGACTAATCATTTATCTAGCTTCAAGTAATCGAAATCGGACGCCTTAAATACATGTACGGTGTCGTAAATACACGTTGTAATGTGTCACCCTCGTGTTATTTGTGTAATTTGCTTGTATTGTGCGCGACGTATCACGCGATTGGCCCCGCCTGTCGGCATATTGTGACGCCGCGTACCTAAGTGTAACGTCTCGATTTAGCGAACGAACGTGCAACTTAGAAAGCTCTGCGATGTTTGTATAATTATCCATACTATCCATACCAAAATACCTAATAAACGTTAAAGTAACTCTATCTATCTGTTACGTGTTCAAACCTAAGCCACGGGACCAATAACATGAAATTTAGCATAGAGATGGATTACATGCTGAGAAAGGACATAGGCTAATTTTGGCGCGACAACCGAGATCCGTGCGGGAGAAACCGCAGGCGGCTACTATTGTTTCTAAAAGTGATAATCACGTTTATGAACTAAACAACTGTCTTGTCCCTTACCAGCTCGAGAAGACGCCGGTCTTCTCATCAATAGATTTGAATATCTGTTCTGTGGATTATGGATTTTATTTCACTTCAAAAATCAAATCCTGAATCTTTGGTATTCCAAGAATTACTATAATTTGACAATACGCCGCCCGGCTAATGTTTTACTCGCGTTCGTCTCATTGTCTGTCAACATTATGTAGGTACCTGCCTTACCTTTTACCAAATTGTATTTTCGTGTTCGGCCGAGTTTTCCTTATAAATACTGTCATTAAGACGACATCGTGACAGGTGTTAATGTCGGAGGAAGTATCGAACTCATTTCCAGTAATGTAAACAATATATGTTACTCCGATCGATGACAGCGAAACAGATTAGGAAGCGTATTTATTTGACTTTCAGCTTGAAAATAATATGTGGATCTTATTGACATTATTTGTTTGTAAAATATTTTAAACGTTCATTCCTTTAATATCAACGTAGCTTTCAGTCTTGCAACAATACCTGGAAGCAATCCAGTTCCACGTTTTAAGATATTCCCAGAATGTTTTAATTAGTATGACACTCCTCAGCCGCAACTCAACTCGCTCATTATATTCGAAATATTACAACGTTGTCGCCGTAAGTAGATTGATAAATTATAGCCAAGTAAATTGTGAAGCGCGATCCCATATGCTCGGGGTATTAAGCCGGATAAAGTGCGCCTAGCAATGGTACTATAACGAGAACTTCAAATAAATTAGTGGGGGAGCAACCGTTATCTCCATTCGCAATTTTACAGCTCCCGTGGAACGAAATCTTTGAAGCAATTATTCGAGTTTGAAGTTGGAAGGGAAACAGAAAAAAATAGACAGAAATTTGTAAATTCTTTCCTCAATCTTCGAGTGGTTATACGCAGTTAGGAATGTTCGTCAGTGTTGTATGGCTTTACAATGAATTCATTACATGCATTTTTTTAATTGGAAAAAATAAAAGTTATATAATTGTAATAAATGTAGTTGTTTTTTATTTATAAAAGTTCTAAAAAAGGTACTAAACTAGGTCAAGCATAACAACGCATTCATCGTACCTGTAGACTCCATGTTGAAAAATCCACAACAGACTTTTCGAAAACGGTAAAACTTGCTCGGGGGTCTACGATCAACTATGACATATTCAATATATACCTACTTCAAGAACAGATCAAAGCTTAACCAATACCTGCTGCCCGAAGTAAGCAATGAATTAAATAAACAGAACTTATTAGAATTGGTGGTTATGCGCTTATAGATCAGGTATAAGATTTGATTGTTCCAAGTTGTTTTTAAAGAACTCAAGAAAATTGTAGGAGCACCGAAGACAGCCGTGCCCACCTGATGCCGCAACTGTGTCTAGAGCATTAAACTTGGGCCGTCATTACGGACCCCACGTCATTTGTTTATTAAACATCCTCCGAGATGGAACGGAATAATGGCCCAGTAGACTTTGTCACGGCCGCTTTCCCTTGAAATTAAATCGTAATGATGATGCGAACACTCGCTTCGGGCTCTCCTCCCCAGTTATTAAGTCCGCGTCTCCTTGAGGTCAAAATGAATAGGTTTTTTAAAAGCTCACCCCGCCACAACTGTCATAGTTGTGAAAAGAATCGCGAGAGGCCGGGCGTCGTTGAATGGTCGATGTTTTTAGGAACGTCATTTGCGATACCCGAATCTGTATCTGTGTTCAAAGGCTTTAGACACACACTTTTTAACTGTAATTACTGCAAAACACCTTGTTTTTCTGAATTGTCACATTATTTTCAGATAACTTTGTATTTTGACCTACTATTTAACATGGAATGAGTTGTAGAATGACCCCAAAACGTTACATGCGTTACAAAAAGACAATATTTTAATAAGCGCGTACGAAAACATTCCTGACATAGTTCACCAATGAGATGTATAAATACAGAAGGCAAGCGACCTGACACGAGCCACGAGGGAAACCGCAAGGTATGAATGCGCGGTGTAATTGACGCCCTTTCATCTCGCTGCTTGTTCAAAAACTCATTTGTATAATAATAAAATTACACATAATTTGTTACTTCAGATGCAGTCTACTGTTAGAAGAGCAATTATGTATTTCTGAAGAGTCTATAAATATGCGAATTAAGAGCCAGACATTGTTTAGAGTTTCATATTCATATAGAAGGCAGCGACAAAGCTCTTATGTATGTGACTTACAAGCCCTTTACTTCAAGGAAACATTTACTGTTCCCTAGAGGTTGATATTAATTGTATTTTCTTTAATTGTAATAAAGAAATTGAGTTCGCGAAATTATGATAACTTTATTGAACGAATCTTGATTTATTCATTAGAGAACTTAACACGATTTTGCAATAATGTCATAATTAAAATAAAGTTTTTTTTCTTCATTCCTAAAACTTTTTCGAAGTTGTAACACTCTTATCGACTAATTAACACAAAAAAAGCTGAAAAGAACTTTCAGGAATAGGAAATTGAAATTATTATCAGTAGGCCGTAAATATTTCGGCTTCAACCAAAGAATTTTAATTAAAAACTTGTTAGAAGTATTCAGGAGAGAATATGTAATCTGTTGTAAATTAATTCATAATTGGCCCACGATCTGTGCCAAAATGTGGAACATTTTGGAGCATTTGTAAAACTTTGCAAAGCAGATAAGTGGATATTTCACCAACAACGACAGGAATCTTTATCACATTAAAATTCAATTTCCTATTATTTGACACACCTTTCATAAGAATTTGTTTTTCAACTTTTTAAGCAATAATGTTATCGTTATGACTATTACGGTATTATTTTTATTAGGGTATTATTTTTATAACTTGATTCGATTTTCCTATGGTAATTTGATAATATTAAGTAGTACAAAATAAGTAATGTTTTAAAGAATCGCAATGAAGATCAGAAATCTGTAAAAGGTGCTTTTCGAAGATTTTTTTATTTAAATTTAACGGTTCTTATCTTGTTAGCTAATTGAATGCCTTGACCTTTGAAATATTGTAATTTTTTTACTCTTTACAAAATTATATTCATTCACCATAAATTCAATGAATGAGGTAAGTTAGTGACGTAACTATAAAATCGTGAACCAATTTCAGAAGGTCGATAAAAAATATGACAGCGATAAAAAATATACGACAAACAAGACCACCGACACCCGGCATTCAATTAACCGACGTGATTAAATTTTTACGTGACTTAAAATTACTTGAACCAGCCAAGTGATGCTATCTACTTATAATTTTATTAAAATAGAAAGTGCGCACTTTGAGTTTTGCAATTTTACATCCTTTAATGGAGAAATTGTGTTTTGGATAATTTTTATGGATCCATTTATGTGTTTAGCGTTATCAAGAGGCAACGATGTTTTAGTACTCTAAGAGCTAATGAAGCTAAGTGATAATTACAATTAAAACCTTACAATCTAAGGTTATTTCTCTTAAAACTACGAATGATAGATCTTTCTTTACCTCTACAGCAATTTACACGGTCGGTAAAAGTTTCGCTTGTCTATTACCATATAAAACCGGATACAATTGGTTTTGAAAACCTGGTCTTGGTTCGACTAAATAGCATAGAGCAAGTGTACGAGTATAGTAAGGATAACGGTATTGGTATCACTGCAGAGCTAACAGCGCTTCCCACAAGGCCAGATTTGGCCAAGCACTATCCTGCATCAGTAGCTCTGAGCACACACGTAAATCCACACAACATACACTCCCCAGGGAACAAGTGTGGAGTAATTTGCGAACACACGAGCTCTCGGCGTCGCGCGAACATTAACTATTAAATTCGTTGCATATTAAACTACACCCTTAGAGCCGTGTAATCTACCTGAACGAGCATTCTTGTATCTTCAAAGCTTTAAGCATAAAAATACATTTTTTAAGTGAATATGTAGGAGCATTACCGTTGACGTCGTGGAGTAACGTAGCATTGGTTTCCTGGACACGTTCGAGGCTCGCATTTCCCTTCGTGTTTTATAAATCTGTTTCATATATTAATCACTTTTCTTTGCTCATCAATTAGTCTTTGCATATAAGCAGACGGTCTTTGAGTGCTTCTCGGTAATTAATTATGACCGTGTCTTGTAATTATGTGTGATATCAGATACAGCTGCATTGACCTACTTCTGGCATTTTTGTAGGTATTACTTCTGTTTCAGATTACTTCTAAACATTCGGGTAGTATTTATGAAAAGAATATTTCGATGATTTAATGTTATAACTAATTTGGAAATAAACAGAACAGCGCAAGGAAATTGAACATGGCAAGATTAGAATTGAAAAAGGTTGCTTCTGAAAAAATTGGCGCGAGCTGACACCGTGGGTCTGATTAGTATGCCTGACAAGTAAAATGATAAATGAAATAGATACAATGTTTACCGTCTCTTGAGGGGAGGTATCATAACCGTTCAACGTTATTGGAGAGTGCAAACGTTTCTGGAATAGTTGAGTTTTCTAACCGTTGAATCAATGAAATGTAAAGCTTTTTGTTCAATCACTTTTGGGGATTCTCCTTGCAGTTTGCAATGAATATTTTCATATTAGTAATTTCGTCAAACCAAATGTGTTCATCATTTGTTATAGGTAGGTACTTAAGGGCTTTTAAATTAACATACTAGTCCAGCTAATTAAAACGAACCATATTTAATAATTCTAAAGATTTATCTAAGTCTATTTTGATACGTTAATCAACTTATTACGTTAAATTATTTCGTGGCTACCTTTTGGGTGCTTGATTAAACAATCCCATTGGAAACCAGGAATGATTGAGACGCTCTCAAAGTAAATCTCAGGTCATTTTTAAAGAGGAAGTTTCCTAAAAATGGCCTCTTTGTTTTCGACAGTCAACAGGCGCCCTCTATCCTGGTCGAGAAGTACGGAACTCCACTTGACACGCTTCATTTTAGCTTTCCTTTAAATTGAAACTGGAGCGAGGGCGGTTTATATATGCGGTATCAGTCTGTTATGAATCAACTGGATTTTTTATTATTATTTTCTTAAAACGTTTTGTGCGTTTTTTAGCTAGTCGGAGAGAAGTATGCTTGTGAAGTGCCTACCGACATATCAGACACAACAGTTTTTATTATATGTGGGACCTACTGGAGAGTCAGCACAGTTGACTTCAATAGACATACTTTGATACTGTAAATAAAAATAGGGCTTCAATTACTATTATGTAATGTAACCACCTTTTATGAAGTCGGTTAAGAACAAGAGTAATAAAGCAATCAAGCACACAAGTTACATGTACTTACATTCAGGTACCATCAAGAGTGCCTACCTGCGTTGCATTTCTAACCCTATAAAATTAAACAGGAAGCTTATAGGTATATGAACAGCATAGGAGACAAATCTGCCTGCTTTCAATACTCCTAACACAACAATTATAAACCAATTGGTTCATAATATATGTATGTGGAATCTGTGGCTGGACAGGTTAAAATATAAAGTGTATTACTGTTACTCAACACTAAATGGTTTCACTGAGCTGAATACAGAATTAGTGTTGATTGAATTACACAGTACATTCTTCTAAATACACAGGAATAAGGGTCTTTAAGAATGATTGAAGCATTTAACAATTTCCCATACTATTTCCCATGGTGCATATTCTACGTCGAGAACAACTTTTCTCATCGGGAGCGGTGCATGGCCGTGGCAATGCACTTTCGCTGACCCCTTGCCTCCTCCCACGGCGATCCTCTCCTTCACTCCAAGCAACTTTCTCCAACCCTCTCGCTCGCGCAATGCGCCCGCGCTCCCAGTACCGAGGTAATAACATTCTACGACGCGGTACGCCGAGTGGAACGGGTTCTGTCGATGACTTCGACGATTATTTGTATGAGAGACAATGCTCGGATGCATTCGGCCTGTTTAGAGGTTAGAAAACAAGATTGTAATTCACGAGGCGCTTTTGTTGTTTAGGGACCTAAAGTCCCACCACTTGCTTTTATTATATTCAGAGCATCATTCTGCTGATCTGCTGGGAAATTTGTGTTACGATTGTACAAACAAAACGTTTTCAAAGAGTCTTTGTTATTATGTGCTTAATCCATCAGCTTTGTAGGGATACAGTTAAAATGTGATATGCAAATCGGAGAATATAATGTCATGTCAAATTGGAAGTGCAATATGTAGCAGCAATCACAGCGGCGGTGAACGTCGTATGCAAATCGTGTGTGAAAAATCTGTGAGCCGCGAATACATCATCCTCGCAGTCATAATAGTGAGAATGAATGTTTCATTAGGAACGTAGAGGCGGCGAAATACAAACTCATCGTGCACAAAGTTGGAGAAATAGCGGCGCCAGGCTAACTTACAATCGCAACAAAACACACACACACATGTACTGCACTCAAGCGTGCATATATCGAGAATCGAGCAGTCATAGATTTACTCCTCGTAAGTAGAATAACTTTCTTGCTTACGAGAGCGCTTCGACTGGCATTGTTAACGTTCTATACTTACTTATAGTTTATCTCACTGCCTTCCAGGTGAACGATCTTCCAATATTCCAATAACATATTCTTCAAACATATTCGAGGCACTAACTTTTCTAAATCTTACGCTCACCTTAGGAGAAGGTATACCTATTATTACAATTTTGAAATTTTCATTCCGCAGTCCCTGAAATACTTGTAAGCGCGTGAGTCAAGTTACGGATTACGTGGGAGTGTACCGAAATGATCTCTTACAGTGAAAGCGATATGTCAAGTGTAAAATCCTACGTCACAGATATTTGAACTTTATTTATCAAAAATTTAGGCCGACATTCGTTAGTATCACCCTAAGAAGAACGTTATACTAGGTTTACCAGTAGGCTTCTGAGTCAAGAGCGTAATGTTTTGAAGGGAAGCTACGGTGTTGTATTTTGGAGCGTAAGTCTGAGGAGTTGGGTGTACATTCGATTGCTAAAATTATGGACGCGCGAGTATATGTGACTGGCAACATTCCATCGCACAATGAGTAATTTAAAAATTCAAAAACTCGTCGAGGCACGGCGTATGCAAGGTGAGGCGACCCTACGAGTGCCGCTCTGCAATTGAGACTGTTATCTGCTTGCACACGGCTATACAACGACCGGGAGTAATGTGCACTGCCAAATAACACGGTTACCTAAATATAAAGAACGGGTGGGAGGGTTGTGTACGGAAAAGTTTTGTGCAAATTTGGCCGAAGCAGAATAGACCCGTATAGAGCTTTTGAAACCCGATAACAATTTGCGAAATAAGCGACGCACTCAGACATCTAATTGGTAACAAAATGCAGCTTGTTCGCTACTGTGCTCTAAAATTTTTAAATGAAATTCTTTCTACTCGTATGAATATAAGTATGATTCCAACGCAGTCGAGTTGCGTTTCGTTGGTTTTGGAATTCCGAAATAGGTATTTGATTGCAATTTAATTATTCAGCAGCTATTCGATGCATATGCTACACGTCTGTTTTGCGGGGAATTCGATATGTCGATTGATCTGTTTCATGCATACTTGAATGTTTTAAGCGAATCATGTGAATTTGGTTTCGTGATTTATTTTACAGATCACATGTTTGGTGCGAGTCATTCGTATTAATTTATCATTCAATCATCGCGTTTATATCGATTTAAGTAAGTTCTATGTCATAGTTTCTAACTTAGGTAATTGATAGCGAAGGTTAGTTCTGAGATAGAGAAGGCATATTTAGGAACTATATTTTTTTTATCGAGACTACTTGGAAGTGACTGTCGCCCTTAACTAAATAAATCAAGTTTATTTTTATTTTTAGTGCTGTGATGTTTTTCGCGGTCAGTAAGATTAGCAGGGGTCGAAGAACACTTATCCTTGTGCTGTAAAACGCTTTTCATAACATTATCATCTATAAAATTTGTGTATTTGTTTGGAAACCATAATAGATTATCATGTGAATATTTTGCAGTTGCAATAATATTTAATAATTGCATACGTGTCGAATTGATGATCTCCTTGTTTGAGTCGGTTAAAAATGGTAAGTACAATATGGTACCAATGATGTTAAGTAGTTACATAATTATACAATCAGGTCTATTTATATTCCACTAATAATATAAGTGCACATATACTGTCGCAATAAGAAATTAAAAAATAGTGACTCCGTTACAATTAGCTATATACAAATTCATAAATATACAAAAATATTTTTTTATAGAGCTAATTACGCTAAATTATCTGTAGCATCCGAGTTCTGTAATTGTGATACCGCGATATCCAGGGAAAACACAAAAGTATTAATTCATTAGATAATTTATAAAGTTTTAATTAATTATAAAGGTTGAATGGAAACCAACAATCCAAAACAGTTTTAATATTCAGCGAGAACCAATCTCATAACGCAATACCTACTAAAAGTGAAAAGGGAAATAATTACAGTTATTAGTAATTACCAACTCGTGGTGTACGAACAAAATCTTGAGACCTAACCATCTCGAAAATGGTTTTAAATCTGCAACGGGAACGGGTCTTAAAAATAATTCCAATAGAGTTGAAAATTCCTTGTTTTAAGTTTTTAATTTCCTGATTTAAAATTTGGAAAAGTAAATATCTACCTTAGTGTTTTCATTTTAAGATTCAATTCAGCGGAACACGGTAGAAACGAGTCGTGTGGTGTGGAATTCTGTGCTTTGTTTCAATGTAGCGATGGATGATATTCAAGTGGTTTGATGAAATTTCCCGAATGCAACGGAATATGTTAGAGCGAGGTGGTAAAAACTGGGCCGTAATTAGTCTTTGGAGTCGAACCGTGAACAGGAGTGGAGAGGCTCCGGCCTCGGAGGGCCTTCGGAGTAGCCCATTGAAATATGTAGGTACCTACTGCAATACCTACAATTGTTTTATCTTTTTTATGTTTCAGCGATAAAATCTTCTCTCGTTCATGGAAAATAAATAAATAAAAAGCTTATAGTGCTTAAGCTTATATTAAATACACACGTGCATACAAAAATATAATTTAAAATATAAATAATGTGAAATTTTAGACACAATGTAGGTACAGATGCCAGCATATCAAGTGTGACAGTTGCACTACGAAAGCCACCTCTATTGCGAATAGTGTAAAGGCCATTTCAAGGCCAAACTGTTACGCTCGATGTAGTATCGACTGTACGTACGGTATAATAATTGTAATTGAGTAATATGTTATTTTTTATTGTTATAATAAAATTTATGGAGGAGCTCGGTGGCGTAGTGGTATGAGCGTTCTAGTTTCGATACGAAAACAAAGCAACTTTCGTCATGGTCACTTCTGGGATGGGTCAATAAATTTTTGAAATCTGCGAGCTCCTCCGTGCTTCGGAAGGCAAGTTAAGCCGTTCGGCTTGATCTGTACTGCAACCTCTTTTGGGCAGTGTGGTGGTGCTAAGGCCCAAACTCCTCACGTGTTCATCCCATGTAGGAAGGCCTGTGCCCAGCAATGGGACATTTATAGGCTAGTGATGATTAATATATTTGAGACCATCGAAATGTACTGCCATCTTAAATAGTTACAATAACTCTGTCTGTCTGTTACGTTAACACTTCTAAGCCGCTGAGCGGATTTACATTGCAGGAGATAGATTGCATCATGAGAAAGGTTACATTTTTGGCGCGATAACCGACATCCACGCAGTCGGAGCCGCGGGCATATACTGGTATCGATATAAAACTTTTCCCCAGAAAATATTTTCTATAATGTAGACTTTTCCAAATCCAATCTCATGCGTCTATTCTATCATTAGAACTCAAAAACAAATTATGCTTTAATATCGAATTAAATGAGAAAAATAAACTTTATTTCTGTTGAGTGAGAGTTCGAAATAAGTTGATAACTTTAAACGGACGAGTCTCTTTGATACCTCCAAGTATAGAAACTGAGTTCATTAGCTGTTGGACTTTTTTGGATGGATTTCTTACTTTCGTCGGGTTTGTGTTGGCTAGACAACTTCCGCGTTTGAATAAATTACGGAGAAAAATATTTGCCTTTTATCTCTAATTTTGAGGGTGTCGGAGTCTCCCAAAATGTATTTACCTACTTTATATTTAATTCTAAGTAATGAATCAGTGTCAGATAATATTTTGCCTTCAAAGTTAAAAGAACACGTATCAGGTAGTTTAAATAAAAATGTAAAACTTTTTTTTTCACTAAAAATAAAATAACAGAAGACTTGAAATTAACTCACCGTTTCGGACGCTGTGTAACGCCCGTTGCTGCACTCAAGTAGTGAAGATTCACTCACCTGGAAAGAAAAAAGAAAACATTAATACTTTGTCGGTCTGTTCGCGTATAACTCTAGGAAAACTGCAGAGTTTTTATACACTTTTGACTATCATGCAAAATGGTAACTTATGATGATAGATTTAAGTTCGTTTTTAGTTATTGGGCTAACTTAATGAATAAATGCATATACTGTGTCTAAGATGATGTGGTTAAAAATGTGATAAATGTTGAGGTGCCAAATGATGGAGCAGAAAAGGAAGACATATTGCGCCAACCACAAATAAAACAGGAAATAAGGCGCGAAAATGATAGTGATAGGTTTTCAATTAATTACAGAGTTTAGTAAGTGTATCTACTGTTTATACAAAAGCTAATTATACAAATGCTAAGCTAAAAAAAAGAATTTTTGAAGAAGATAATATTATATGCAATAAAGTAGTCCATTTAAATGTTGCGATTGGAGATATGATACAGGGAACTGCCTTCACAAACAAGTCATGAACGCATAAGATTGCATTATGCATAAATTATCAACATTAGCGTATTCTGGGAACGTTTCCAGAGATCTCGTTTCGGCAGATAGGGGGAACCGCAATCTGCTCTTAACTTCATTATGAGGGAATTGCTAAGTGTTCCTATTGTTGACCACAGCATAGATGTTCGAGGCACCGT
Source organism: Nymphula nitidulata (assembly GCA_947347705.1). Taxonomy (NCBI): domain Eukaryota; kingdom Metazoa; phylum Arthropoda; class Insecta; order Lepidoptera; family Crambidae; genus Nymphula; species Nymphula nitidulata. The sequence goes on from OX374622.1 coordinate 7,444,298, forward strand.
CTTTGGCCAGTTAGTCATGCAAATAGACATCAACTTGCTCGCTCTGGGGATTGCACACCAAAGCCGTTTTGTTCTCAGTAAACATGATTTATTATTCTAAGTTGATGTGTTTCAAATACTAGTAGGTATGCAAACTGATCAAGGAAGAAGTTGGTTTATGAGGATACGGATACTCAATAAAATCGATGTTTAAATTATCAAAACTATCAACGTTGGCTAATTTTATTTAGCACATAAAACATTCCGATAGTGCACTCGCTAGTTAAAGCTTCAAATATGAACTCCATTTGAATCCCATTAATGAATTGAGGGTTTACTTTATTTTATCACTAAAAGCAAAGCACTCGAAATAGAAATGTTAAGAACCAAATAAATATCACTACCATAAATAATTGTTAATAAAGGATAAACAATTGTATTGTAAGCTTATAATACTCTTCGCTTTCAAAGAAAACTTTACCTAAGTTTGCTCAGTAGAAGTGTATTGAGCATAATAGCTATTGTACTGAAAACTGAAAGTCGATCAAACCACGGGACCGGGTTTAAAGGCTAAATCATTTCCCGTTAATAGACGTTTATCGCACAAAGGACGGTAATAGAGAACGAATATCAACCTCAATCGTTGATGCTCTATTTCGAACAATATCGGATACACAGATAAACAAAACAATTATCACAATCTGATAACGTTGGCGGGTTCAGCTGATTTAATGGCTCAAAGTGGAATTGCGTAGCGTATTTGATACAATTATACGCAAACTCACTTTAATTGATTATAAGACTGGCATAATTGTCACTGTCTACATATTCATCTCATATTATTATTTAATTGGGGTTTTCAATGAATAGTTACCTAATCAAAAACCCTCATAACATTTACGTTCATTGGTAACGACACCACTAATCGATATCCCCAAAGGTGTGGTTGCCAAAAAGGATTTGTAACGACCCCATCACAGAATATTTGGTTCACACAATTGGTAATATACCAGTTTAAATCGGAGTTAAGTTTCAATGGTAGATACAGACTTTCCCGCATATGTTATTTTCACTTGACAACGTGCCGATATTAAGGAAAAGACAGATTATGTTTAAAATAAGGAGGATTATAAAGCCTACATAGATCAAGTTAAATAAAAATTAAGTGACCTATGTAGTTATTTACTAATAAAAATGTATTTAAACTAGAAAAATTTCCCCGCCTCAGGACGTGAAATTTTTCTAGTTTAAATACATTTTAATTAGTAAATAATTTATTCAAACATTTATAATAATGTTAAGATCAAAATTAAAGAATCTATGTAGTTATTTTTGTTTTAATATTTAGTTATACGAGTATGCGTTCAGAACTTAACTGAACTTCAGGTAACTTTGTCTGCACAAAACTGTATGATATTGTTGTATTATTATGAACTTGACAGTTTTATACAGCATTCCTATAAACAAAGCGTTAAGTACTGATGCAATGTGAAATTTGAAAAGGATGCTTCAATATCGCACCGGGACTTTAGAATAAACAAAGCATGAGCTATTTTGTATGTCTGAATTTCAGATATTATGAACGAATTCCGGCACATCGGCGCGGAACAATGGAATAAAGGAGACAATAAATCGGGAACCATACATGGACTACACACTTCGTAAAATTCTTATCGTTCCTATCGGATTTCAGCTTATATCGTATTCAGAATATGAAAGGAATAATTTAAGTCGTGTTCATTTAAATAATGAATGCAGATTTTTACTAGTTCGGTCATAAAATCAAGTGTTTCGGTGTGTAGGCAAAGGTGACCTAATCTATGTACTAACAGATCATGGTATTAAGAGCATTTCAGAAAAAAAACGTAACACTAATAACACATACTTTTTCATATTGCAAACCTCAATCGTTAATATACCTGGGTAACTCTTAAATAAGTGTGATATGTAGAAGTTTTATAGTTTTTATCATAAATTTGATGAGTTCGGTAAATTTTTGATATTGAAAATCAAATTCCCCTTTGTAAAAGTTTACATTTATCATCATTTATCTTAAAAAACTCCTTTAAAGAGTTGTGTTCCTTGAAAAAAAAGAAAACAATCATAACTTCGTATCAAAAATAAGACTTAAAATACCTCAATCAAGACCTCAAGTTGGAAAAAGCATCAAATTTATCTCACGACAAGCGGCGACGTCCTCGTTAATATTGTGTGCGAGCGCCGGCGGGCTAGTAAGGGATGAAAGTATTGCCCTAGATAAGCGTGAGTACGATAATGGTGAAAACTTGAACACCTTAGGCTCAGAAAACTTAAGTACATAATAATGTATTTGTATCTTTGGTTTAGTTGACAGCGACTTGCCCTGCCTTTGCAATGCATCTACTCCAAGATGTAGGTTTAACTCTGAGGATTTCAATCTCACCACAAATGTACAGACGACAAGACGGCGGCACATCAAGTGTAACAGTTGCAATACGAATGCCGCCTTTACTACGAATGGAGCAAGGGCGGTTACTGTTCCTGATTTACTGATGACTGTACGTACAGGCCATACTATATAAAAGGCGATACTATATAATATTAAAAAGGCGAAAGTAACTGTCGATCTGTTTGTCAATACGTTATTGCTTCTAAGCCACTATTTCGATTTAGAAGGCATGTAGTCAAAAATTGGCGTGGAGATAGATTACGTACTGAAAAAGGAGACAGGGCTACCTTAACCGACATCCACGTGGATGGATATGCGGGTAGCCACTCATTCATAACAATTTTACTTTTGGATAATATTTTTAGACGGACCGACAATAGCAGCAAAGCACTGTCAGTCTTTAGTAGAAAGGCAATTTTGTCAATTGAATAAAAATATTCATCAACAGCCACCAAACGTTAATCTTATTATAAATGTCAACGTGAGTAAGCAGCTTCAAATATCGTTTCATTACCGAGATTGTCTTTTTGGTAAAATTTTACGGAGGCACCAAGTGACGTCATTCGTGCTACGCGTACCGTGATTAAGCTTATTACCATCAATACGAACGACGATGTATAAAATTCATTTCGACTTTTCTTTTTATTAATTTAAAAGAAAAATGTCGTTTTTCGCCTTTGTCTTCAGAAGGGAAATATACAGGATAAACAACTATTTACATATTTATAATTATTATTTTCCAAATATTTTTAGTTAAAATTAGGTAGAAAATAATTATTCAGAAAATTCATTACGAAGTAAATTGATCTTGAAAAAAGGAGTTTTTTAACAAAACGCCTATGCACAAATTATTTTTCTATTATAATCCAAATATAACTTTACAAATATTAGAAAAATTGGAACAGCATAAAATTTAATCAAATTATAATCAGGTAAGTACGCAATGCCAGGAGCGAGGATCTCGTGGAGCTGAATATTGAATGTGAAAGTTTCTATAGAAGCCATAGAAAATATGAAAAAAGATAAAATATGTGACATAAAATGGTTGCAATAAGTCTTATTACTGATGAATTCTTAAATAAGAATTGAAAAGATAATGTGGCAATATAACAGATATTCTGATAAAAAAACAACAAAATGGCGATTCTGAATGGTATACTTTCTTTGATATACTATGTGTTGTCAGCACTTTTAGAAGTAGGCCTATTGCCGTTGACAACGCGAACGGCTTCATTATTTGTAATTTGGTACAACTACTTTCCTTTGTTTCACGTTATTAATAACCAAAAATACTATCGAAGTCCCATTATTAAGAACTTTATCACTTTCAATTTTGTTTTTGCGTGTTAGAAAGAATTAAAAATTTATGCAATAAAAACTATTAACACAACCCGTTCGCTTTAATAGTCTAAAATGTTTGGACCGCAAAATTAAATGATTAGAATACTGGGATACACGTGCTGTTTTATTATTACACTTAACGAAAATTTGTTTCTAGTTGATATTACAAAGTGAGCGGTACGCACAGGTAAGAGCAGTTCTCAACAATATAGACTTCAGTTAGAGATGGAAGATTTTCGCAAGAACTTCAGGGCAATCCGGTTCAGTTGTGATGGCGCTCGGGGCAGATCACAAGTTAATGCAGCCTCAACTTTGTGCAACGTCAGTCTTAAACAAAACATAGCAATCTCTTACCTAATTACTTGTTCCGTGTTTGCTTTTAAACGTTGGGGTTAATGGTGCAATTATTAGCTAAATGTGTTGTAAGGTATTTTATGAGGATATGTGGTTGGTTTCTGGCTAATATTAACTACCGCATTCAGTATTGAAACAGTAATGGGTTTTAGTAAAGATATCTCTTCTTCTTAATAACAATATATTGTTGACCAAGTGTCGTACGTACTGAATGACAAAATTTACAACGATTCAGTTTTTCTATATCATTTACTCTATTATAATAGCGACTTAAAGTTCATTCGACTTAAACTTCATCTTAAAGTACTCAAACGCAATCAAAAATGTTTTATGGCAATATGATAATAAATACAACACGGTTACACAATGTCAACATGCAAAGCCGCATCGCATTTGTTTCATTACCAACTCGCCGTCGTCTTACGTCATGCTATGTTCAAACTTAATAAACTTTAAACAATACCGGAGAAGATGCGTTGTCAGAACTTCTAAAACTTGAAGTGAAACAGGCGACCGGCAAAGTTATGCCCCTATTAAGGTACACAATGTGTTTAATGGTGAATAATTTACTAAGTGGAATAACATGTGAAATAGTACAATATTTGTAATTAACATATTAATTTATGCTTGTGTCATCACTTAATAATAGTTTTTGAAATTAGTTGATGATATCGACAATACAGATAAAAGCACAAATATCAAAATCTTAGCCCACAACGATAAAATTTACAGATTAATTTTCCAAACATATTTATTAAGATTCTAACAGACTAAGCTTTTCTTATGAAGTAAAATTTCCAAGAACAACATGATTTAATAAAATTAGATACTTCAGTCTTTAAATATTACGAAATTTCGTACTGTTTGGAACAAGAAGAATTATTTTCCCATGGGGGTTGCACAAAGAATTGCGGAAACTAAATAAAGTTAAAATGACATACCTCTCTGACCCAAAATAGTTGACCACAAAGAACACAATTTCATTAATTCCTCCAAAGAAAGTTAAAGCACTACCAAAGTAGCGAAACTAGGAATTAGTAATTGTTAAGTACATCAAAGTCCACATTCTCGGGATAAATAAAATTGGAAAAGTGGTTGTTCGTGAGAATACAAGGGCAGTTTTCTTTTAGAAACACTGACACATTCTCCAAATAGTTTGTTATACAATCTTTAAGTAGAAAAATCTTTTCAAACACGGCTTCATATAAACTTTAATAAATTACTCGGTACAAAATGAAGCGGCTTCAGAAGACATTATGTCTCTTAATTTTACCGTAAGACTTTAGTGTATTATTTTCTCCCCACATAATGTGAAACATTTTTTAAATCGAGCCATAAAACGAATCCTTAGCGAGCAACCTGGCCAGCGTTGGAGGGAATTTAATAAAGTAAATGCCTATTTTATCATGAATTTATTTTTGTACGGCATGTTTTAATATATTATTTTTTAAAATTAATTTAACATAATTTTACGAAGAGTTCCATTCCAACCACTTAACTTTAGGATGAACGTATTTCACGGTTTTGTTTTAAAAGTGTAATTATTATAAAACTTTAAATTTAATGAAAATCTTTTCTATTTGAGAATGGTGAAACGTACGATACGAGTCAGTGATGCGTCAGGGACTATTGTTAGTGCATTATAAGTAAACAGAGCTACTCTCGGCAGCTAGGAAACGAGTCCAGAAATAGAACAGTAACTCCAAATAATTACGAACTATATGTTTAAACCAAGCCACGTGTTCGACGCACTGTTTTATGTATATTGTATTAGCTTTTCTGAACTCCGTAGAGTGCCTACTTTAGACGACGACTACTGTGCTTTTAGATACAATTTACCAGAATTTTACGTAGCGTGTGGAGATATCTACTGTTTATGAGTAATCTATACTACAACTATTGACATAGATTAAATTACAATTCCATTTTAACGTTCAATTTTTAAAAGATACACAAATTAAGTGAACGATGAATGAGGAGCTCAGTGGCGACGTTATTTGAGCTTTTGAGCTCTTTTATCACGAAAACAGACCAATTTTCGCCATGGTACATCGCGGAATAAGTCAACCAAAATTTGTAGTCTCGACCTCGTCCGTGCTTTGCAGGGCACGTTAAGCCGATGGTCTCGGTTGTTAGTACAACCACTTTAAATCACCAGCCTGCATTAGGCCAGCGTGGAGCTGTTATGGCCCAAACCTCTCATGTGTTCCTCCCATGTAGGAAGGCCTATTCCCAGCAGTGGGATGTATATAAAGTATGATGATGATGATGAAGACCACGAACAGTTGACGAGATCTCACTAGATGTTGATCCAGAACAAGATTGGCGCAATTGAAAAGAATTAACCGCCTCTGTGGTCTACTGGTTGTGACCACCGAACTCAGATCTAGAGGTCCGGGGCTCGATTCCCGTGGGGGCAGAAATTTTCTGCTCGGTTTGGTCGATGGTAGGGCTTTTTTAAGTCCGCCTGGCTAGCTACCACCATCTTACCCAAGTCTGCGGCCATAGCAATAATGTTAACGGCATTGTTATGTTCCGGCAGTTAGAGGTAAGATAGCCAGTTCCTCTGTGGTTGAGGAATCCGGATGTAGTTAGCTTCCATCGTCAGCCTTATCTTCACTTACAATCAGGTAAGATGAATGCCATTAAGAAAAAAAAAGCCTCAATACCCTGCAATGGGTTGATGATTACGAAGGACAAAAAGATATTCTATTATATAATACCATATGTAGTTCCTTTGTACTCTGTTGTCATTGTTGTTTTCTTTTGTATGTACATCAATTATTAAATCAATAAATAAGTATTAATACCTTGGATACTTTTTTCAAATTAGTAACTAAACTAATAAATTATGCTGTTCTAGTTGTCTTTGCATATGGACTCGGTTTACTGCTTCACATAGGGTGTTGAGTCATTTACCGTGCTTTCTATAAAAAATATATACGATGTCCAAAGTCAATTAAAATTATCTTTGTAAATCTTCTTTTTGCCTTTTCTCTTCTTCAAGTTTTGCAGTAAATCAAAACTATTTGATGGTTATTCTGGTACTTATTGGTAGGGATCAACAGATCACATGAGATCATGAAACAATCCTGACATGCAGGGTCCTGTTCAGATAAAAGATAAAGAAAACTAACCGGAGACGACTACATGTGAACATTTCAAAAGCTTTACAATGAACAATTCAAAAGCTGTGTTTTATTTTTAATTGTATGTATGAAGTACCCACAAACCAAGATGCCGTTGCCGGCGTTGATGGGTTAGATATTGTCAGTTTGTAAAGCTTCTTTTCTAAAATTTATCTAGCCGTAATATGAATAGCAAAAAGTCGTGAGCGTCTGCAAATACCAGCGTTCAACGCCCATGCATCTTTATTAATCCTACACTCCATCCATTCAGTGCGCGTCGACTGTTTATTAACATATCGTCCATAAAACTGACAAGCTCACTCTTCTATTTTCCCTTTCTCATCCCAGACGTTTCCTGCTTTTTGCAGCGGTATCTCGTTATTTTTCTTGGATAAGAGATCCGTCTTCTTTAAACATTGTTTATTATAAATTTCCTTTATTTTATTTACACTAGCTTCCGCCCGCGACTTGGTCGGCGTTATCCCATGGGAACACATGCTCGATCCGTGTGTGACATTCCATAATGTAATCTATCTCTGTGTCAAATTGCATCCAGAACCGTTCAGTTGGTCTGGCTTGAATGGTGTGATTGACTAATAAACATCCATCTAAAATTTTGCATTTTTTTTATTATTCTTAACGGTGTAGCTTACGGTAAATGATGATTAAGCCGAAGATAGCAGCGAGCTACACCCAGATTCCTCAACCACAGAGGAACTGGCTATCTTACGTCCAACTGCCGGAACACAACAATGCTGTTAATATTATTGTTATGGCGGCAGCCTTAGGTAAGATGGTGGATGGAATCCTACCACCAACCAAACTGACCAGAACATTTTCGCCCTTGCGTGAATCAAAACCTGAATCTCTAGATCTACAAGAGATGGTCTCAACCACTAGACACAGCAGAGGAGGTTGGAATTTATAATATTTTAAGATTTAAGATTATAGAAAAAACATCAAAAATATCTAGACGATAAATAAGTCACGCCCAAACATTATTATTTATGCTGCGACACTGTTTATAACCAATATACTGTCGTACACAACCAAATTGTAACTACGTTGTAAAAAGATTTGGATACAGTTGTTATTATTATTATAAAAGTTTAAAATGTAAAAGAGTACTTCAAAAATTTGTCTAGAAAAATAGCAATTTGATTAATGAAATGAACAGACACGTATTCAATTTCATTGACAGCTTCCGCGAAAACGAAGGTGATGGCAGTGCAACACGACTTGTTGAAAAAAAAATTGACATGACGAAAAATACAGGTTTTGTTACACTAAATTGTTATAGGGACCTACACGAACTGTTTGTTTTGAACAGCTGATTTTTAAGTTCACGATTTTTTTTTAACAAGTTGTATATATCTATAATAACCACCACCGTCTTCCTTTCTTTTCGAGACCATTTCCCTTACACTCTGTATTACACTCGTGTGTTAGCAGTTTAGCACATTATTTAAGTCTCGAGGCGTGCTCCCATAGTTCATACCGGACGTCGATGTTAGAGCTGAAATTTCACAGTCCATTGCTTGTTACGATTGGGGGTTCGCTTGGAAAATGTCCACTGGTATTAACTCCGTCTTTGTAAAAAGCTGTAATGGTCCTATAAATATTTTTTATCTATATTCCGAAGAAGATAGGCTAGGGATGCCCACAAAAATATTTGCTCCAACCGTGTTTCCCAGTAGTAAATAATATTATGAATATTAGGCGCAGAGAGATTTTTGGGTATTCAGTAAATAATATACCTCATGATAAGAAGAATTTTATGGTAGAAAATAAATTCTATAAGGAAATAAAATATGTTGTAAAATATATTGAGTAATCTCGTAGTGCATGTTGACAATTAACATGATTCATAATGCAAATAATTGTTCATGAGTTTCAGATCACATGACAAACATCGACAGGATTAACAAGAGAAATAAAAATAAAATATTAGTATAAACTTACCACAGTATATCAACTATAATTTGTTCATATTTTACAGCGAGGTATTACAAGTTCGATGACTTTTCAACGCATAAATCGTGATGTATCAAATACAAACACAGGAAACAACATCGGAGGAAAATAAAAATACGACGTTGAACCGATAGGAATGAATAACATCGCTCTACGATTTCAATGTTTGTATTCGTTGTTTGTTTAGCATACACAGGTAAGAGAAGAGTTGTACCACCTTCACAAACACAAGAGAAACCATCATAAGTCACAACTTTAAATTTGAACCAGAAGGAAATTTTAAAAATATCGGTGAACTTTTATAACTCTCTGATCAATATTATCTTATTTAAGATCTGGAGAATTCGCGTCAAATTTAGATGTATACTTACCTTATGAATCGTAAGAAACTGTATAAACAAATGATGACATTGTAATTTTTTTCTTAAGACCGATTGCAATGATTGCACTATTTTAATCGGGTGAAAGAAAAATCACCAGTGTGACATCATAATCAATAATGAAAACAGAAACATTAACCGCACCGCGAAAAATGAATCTGTCTAAGCGCAGAAGGGGACAAAAGATTAATTGAAAATCGATATAGGGACATACCTTTGCGAATCTATCAAAATACATTCAGTTTGCTTTCAAACGATAACGCCGGCCCGAATTACACTGTCAGTCATGATTAATGTCGACTTATGACACGCTTTATTGACTGTACTCAGAAGGCAGAATTTGCAAATGAAAAAGATTACCGAGTCACCGGCCAAGATTTACTGTCCGCTTATTAGTGATTTATCACTTGCCTTTATTTGAAACAATAAAAATGAAGATTACGACTAATTTTGATGCAAAATTAAGTAATAAAAAAGAAACTAATAATGTTTATAAAAAAATAGCTGTAAGGATTATGTTTGCCTTAAGGGATACCTCGTGCACACTAGCGACACCAATTGATTGTTATTAATTATGGTGAATTTAGAACATAATAAACAAAAACGCTGTAGTGAATTGCTAAAAAACGGTATTTGTAATTTTTAAAGATATATCTTGTATAAATTGTCTACCTATAAGCAACCAAATTTTTTATTATTGTTAAAAATGGCCACTTTAGGCAATAATGAAAAAATAGGTTACATGTAAAGAGAGCACATTTCAAAAAAATACAAATACCATTCTTTAGTCATTCACTAAAGCGTTTTTGTTTATTATGTTCTATATTTACCACAATTATCATTAATCAAGTGGTGTCGCTAGTATCGACGAGGTATTGCCTTAAAGACTTATCTTCGAAAAGTATTTGAAGCACAAAGCGCGACATGCTGGTACTACATAATAAACAATTACTTCATTTGTAGTACCTAAGTAACACATTTCGAAGCTTAACCAAACAGTTCAATTGAGTCCTTTTATTTACATTTTTCGTTACATAACATAGTGACGCGTAAAGTGTAAATAAATACAAGGTAAAATGTCGTAAACAACAAAGTAGGTAACGTATCAATTAGTTCGTTTTTTTGTTTTTTTTTTTTACAAATACAGAGCCATTACGAGGGCGGGTTTATTTGAAAACCATTAGCAGCAGAATGGATACGGTTTGAATCATCGTTTAATGAATGGCTGTCTTTCACAAAAACCGGCTATAGGGTCGAATGTGAAACGGATATATTCAATGGACTTTTTTAATATTCACATCAGATTACTTTCTGAATCTGTACCTCATCATTCACAGGTTAATAATTGACCTGAAAAAGTAATTAATTACACGTAAAAATATTGGCTAGGTTTTTTTGGAAATAACATTATAGTGATCCGAAGTACCGATAGTGAAAAATAAACGGGAAAAATAAATTCTATTGGATAAAAGACTCCTAACAGGAATGAGATAATATCTATTCAAAAAATTCTTTGCAAATAAGATAATCAACCAACACCTATATTAACTTCTATGGTTCAGAACGCAAACAAGAAAAAACTAAGATTGTCTGCGGGTGAGAGGCAACTTTGGCACAATCAACCAAAAATGAAATTTTAATTAGTCCTATCCGATACAAAACCGCATAAAGGTAACAATTACCGAAGGGGCGAAGCACTAAATCAAAGCAAAGTTCCAGTCGGATCCCTTTTACCAACTTTCTAAATAACGATGAACAATCTTTTTCATTAAAAATCTCTATGAGCCCGATTATTAGGGAAGTAAAACGCCTCCGGTCGACTGGACGGAGTTTTGAAGTAAGATTTCGCGGGGTCAAACTTGGGGATGTTAACAGATAATTACGGCCAAGTTTCAGCTAGCATGAGACATTTAACAGATGCTTTTGGGAACGCGCTCGCGGGCGCGCGATGAATCCTAATGAGGCACAGGCCCACCCGAATATACCCTTTATTGCGAATACAATAGAAACCCGTTTAGGCTGTCAAAATGACGTAACCGAGCTTTCGGCAGGCACCCGTTAACACATTCGGACTCGTGTCTAAGGTTAATTAGATTAGTATCCAACAATGCTTCGCAGATGCTATAGAAAAACAGATTTGGCTTGTGTAAATTTTGCACTTCAAGCGCGTTGGAATGTTAATTAATGGCCACGGTTCTTTAACTCTCGTTACGCCGTTTTAACTTTTCTTTTTCTAACTGGTGTCTCTTAAAATATTAATGATGATAAATATACATTAATCGGTTTTTAAATTTTCCTCATTTCCATCATTCATCTGAGATATCTATAAGCCTAGTACAAATGGTGAAACTTTTTTAGACATAAATTTGAAATAGGTATTATTATGAAATAATATATTTTAAATATAGTTGGATGCGGTGGTTTACTAAAAAGGCTACCATTACGTGGCAATTTCCTACTACCAGCATTTTAATGTCAAAATAAGTGGGAGGTATTACAAGAATTCCCCCACATTTCTCTCACAACATCTCGAGGCACATCCGTCAGTGTTGCACATGCACCGAACACCTTCTCGGCTGACGTGGCAATTTACATGAGTTGTTACATTTAGCATCCTTCCGCGCGTTACGGACGACTTAATTTTATGCGGAACCGGATATATGTAGCATAGCGCAAATGGGTTCAAACCTGCAATTAATTACGATTGCGTAAACACGAAGTCTGTAGGTCAATAACATTTCCAAAATAAAGCACATAGGAACTGTAGTAAGAGCGACGATGAATGGCGAAGTCCGAACACTTGAGTGAGAAAATTCACATTTTTTTAGAGAACACACAGTGTTTTAGAGAACTCGATAATAAGTGAAGAAAACAAAATAATATAATGAAGACATGTACAGCTACTTTCGCAAGTCGGTGACATATGGAGTTCCCAGGCACTTAATTTGAATTATATGAAAGCAACATTCAAAACTAGGCGATAAAGCAATGGCTATCTCCAAGAACGATGCCAGTTATCAACGACCCTTTATCAGTTGACCTTTAAATAAATAAACGCCTTAAATATTCATGTTGTAGGTACTTACTAATTAAAATTGCTCCCTAGACACACTTGACTAACAGCAACCTACATGCAAAAAGCTTATATTAAAAGGTCGTCTAATACGTCGCGCTCGCTGTACACCTGACTAAACAAAAAGTTTACACTAAAAGGTCGCATCACACCTCACGATGTAATGGCTAATTAATTCCACACAGGAACCGGAAGGGCAGCGGGTCGCGTCATTAGATGCATTATGCAACGCTTCATACGCTTAATATTCAAGACTACGGTTAAGGTGATGTCAGACTAAGAAGCGTTAGTGCAGGCAGGTAATTTTTTTATCACAAAAATTAAAACTAATGTCTTCTATGGCAATAATTTAAAACACCCCATGTCGCGTCTGAGTAGCTGGTATAAATGGGTCATTATAATTATTATTAATATATTCTGCAATTGATAAAATTATATGAAACAACTTGCCCGTTAGTGTTTTAACAGTTTCAGTAAATGCACGCGTTGCTCAAAATCCGCTTGTAATCCGCTCGCTTACAGCTTGCATGTAAACAAATGAAACATGGCGCCACAGATTAGATAATAGTTAACGGCGCCACTACGCAAATGCGTCTTTGCCGCTCTGTGGCAACAGAGAGTATCTTACAACAATGTTGTTAAACTTGCCTCATTCATAAACACACAAAAATTTTAATCAGACCGTTGCGCTTTGGGATACCTAGTTATTAATTAAAAAACTCATGCTTGGTAAAGTTTTGTGCTTTAGTGTACTGTGTCATTGTCATCATTTTCTACGTGTCTGTAATGGTCAATATATGTTTCATCGTACACGTTTTAATTGTTCGTTCTTTCTTTTTCTAACTGATTTGAATCAAATTCAGAGACTCCGAACTAATATTTAATTCTAAAGAATACTAAAATCCATTGAACGCGGACTCATCTTCAACGGCTATTGACCCAACTAGAAAAATTAAGAAATATTCAATTCGCATTAACTCTAGGAACAGCGAGAAATAAAGAAACATGATTGGTTGTACAAGCATTCTGCGCTGTCTGGTATATTTCACTCGACGGCTATCGAACTAAATCACCTAAGGTACTCGTAACCGACTAGGAAATTATTTTTAGAGAAACTTTTTAAACAGAATGATTAATGTTTGTATAGGATACGGAATACAGGTGGTCTACAAACTTGAGTGAGAGCTGGCCATAATATACGAAAAGCTAATATCTAAGACCTTGGGGAGAGTTCCTAATTGATTTCCCGAAAATATTTTTTATCATGCAGGCATGTAAATTTCCCGGGAAAAAATAAAGATCCATTAATCAATGAACGTAATATTTTCGGTAACTAAAGCGCTGGAATGTTAAAGCGAACTTTTAAAACGACGAATGGAAACGACCACTCCATCATCTAGCCATTCCTCATAATTACAATCATAATTCAAATGGGCACTTTTTAATCCTCGATCCCGTTATTCACCGGATCACCTCAGCAGAATGCAATTTACAATAAATTATGTAGATATTAATAAGTAGGGAGGTTAAGGGTTGGATATAATGGCCCGACCATTCATCGTTCGATAAATTGCGAATGGAGACACAGTAGCCAGATTACGTGCTTCAATATCCGGAGAGTAGACGGGGGTCTATTATCGAGTGTGATGGAATAGAAACTTCACGGTGTTAGTCTTGCGCGCACTTTACAAAAAGAGCATGTTACTTTAGATGGAACTCTGTGACTCGAGCGATCATCCTTCCAGTCTATTTTATGAAAGTTTTGTCACTTTTAAAAATTGAACCAACCGAATCCGAATAAATGAAAAGAACTGACCTTTTGAATAGTTTAATGAGTAAATGAATTGTAACGCATGTTTTTTAAATACAGTGTGGTTACCATTATTTAGCAATGTAAGACTTATTATCCCGCAATTATAGCTACAAAATAAGTGCGTGAAAATGTTTCAGGCGCATTCCGTGAGGTTATGAACATTTGGCCCATAAGGAAATAGCACTCATTTGCGAACTTAAGGGCACCGTGCAAACAAATTATTGGTATAGAATAACACATTGTGTAATACTGGTTATACTGGCATCAGAGGAAACAAGAAGCACCGAGAAACAACGAATTGTTGGATTAGAAACTCAATTTTTAAACTTTCTCCCGAAGATTATCTTATTAGTCCGAAAATTTCGCAGAAGGCTTAAAAAGGGCTCAATAAATTTTGCTGGAAAAAGTTCAGGACCGTTTCTCATTTAAAACAATGTAAAAAGTCGTCTTAAACAAGGGATTAGCCGCAACCACAGATCGAAAAATTAAAATTTAATTCATAAATATTAAAAACGTGTAGGTACATAAAATATAAAACGTTCCCAATCATACTTTTTCCGAAGAAAAATGTTTGAACATTTTGGAAAGTCAATAAAGAGCAGTGGCGGCCGAGGATCAACGACAAACAGAATTACATTATTGTTTAGAAGGAAAATATTTGCTGAAGCGAGACGTCCCGCAGACAAACGGGCCTGATAATTAACGTATTTATCTCTTTGAATAAACTGTGAAATCTAACAGGCTATAACTTAGAGCAACGTAAGAAGATTTAATTCGTCTTAGTTAAACTAAAATGCCCTGTAAAATGAGTTTTTCACCTACTTATAATAATATGCGTGCAACTGCAAACGAATATTTTTATGTGTTAACTAGCAGAATAAAAAAATACAAATTCTAATGACTATATACTAAATATAATCATTAGAATTTGTATTTTTTAATTGCTAGCATATATTACTATTCTTGTCTTTGACAGCTAAACAGCAGATAATAAAAGAAAAGATTTCTTCTATTTCTAAGTAATGATATTATACCTTACCTTTGCTTGTCCTCCATTACAAAGTAAAAATGTTGCGTCATGTGAATTTAACAAAGTTCAAAGTGACGAGCAAACAGATCGCTCATTCACTTCTACGTGACTTTAAGAGACCCTTACCACTTAATAATATTGCTAACTTTTGATGACTCCAAAGATAACAATTCAAATTTCACGTAGCCCGTTTATCTCGAAATCCCTATTCACCGAGCAAATATTAATAGAAGGAATTAGACGATCTATTTAACATTCATTACTCAGTGTGTATAGCAGATTAACGCCAATATTCCTCAGGACCGCACTGCAGATTTCCAATGAGCCGATGCTTGACTTAATCTCAACTTAACACTATTATAAGGACCATATAAATGTATTCAACATAAATCGCCAATAAAACAGATCAACGTTCTTGCTCGTCCAAGTGTAATGTTGCAAATAGAATTTTCTTACGCGGAAATAAAGTTTGCTATTCTTCGGATTCCAAGTATGTTTGCGATGTGGGTGCTAAGTGAGATACGCTCTTGATTGACAGAAGTCATGTTGTGCGTAGTATTATAAGGATCGAATCTTAAACTGTCAGGCATATTACCAAGTTCAATGGATAGGTCTTAGCAGAAATCGTAAACAGTACGTCTTTGATCTTCATAACAGCTAATTAATTCTGCGAGGAAGGCTTAACCGGGTGTATTGACGGGCTGGCCTCTCGCTATGCTGTTTAAACAAGTTGAGGCGAAGATTGTTTAACAATGGACTTTAATTGCGGGTTTCTACATAATCACGCGGAAAAGTCTTTTGACGGTCAGCGTTGGGCGCATTTGTTGGGTAACGAACTGATATCCTTTTAATTACACATGCCTATAGGTAAATTGAGACAGATTTATTTATAAATTGTATCTTTAAAAAGATAATCATGTTTCTTTTTATTAAGTACAATACGAAGAAGGCCTCAGAATCTTCAGATTAGATTCGCACTTTCAATTTGTCCCAAATTTGCATGCATCGTTATACATAGAGGCAAAAAAGTTTATGTGTACTGGCTCACATCAAAATTTATAACAACTAGGAATCATAAAGCTTCACTTGAGGGAATCAAACATTAGAACAAGGTAATTTGAATGTGCTGATCGATTAAACAGCTAGTCTGTATAAACAGAGGCGGATAGCCGTTAAGTATGCACGACGCGTTGCCGTTCAGAGTTAAGGGCGGCTAAATGTCTGAGACGAGTTGTTAATTCGTCTGATTAATTGTTCGAACACCTAAAATATGCGCAGTGAATAAAATTGACTGGTTAGTGTCAATCTTTGTGAACTAATTAACTAAGTTGACTTTAATTATTTAATAATTTTGATGGGAGACTGTAGATGGATGAACCTTTACTGCAAGCTGTCATTAATAACACTCTATCAGGTAGAGCTAGTACTGTTTGGTGTACCATCATCAATAATAAATAGCCTTAGTATAGTGGACAGCCGATTAAACGAAGCAGTTAGAGCTTGAGACTGCCCTTACTCGTTAATCATAGAGGCGGCTTTCATGGTGCAACTGTTACGCTTGATCTGCTGTCGTCTGTAAATGGGAGAAAGACACGAAGAGTTTAGATCATTATACTAATGTATTGTCCCAATGCGGGTTAGCGGTTAGCGGGTACCTATGTGACATTAAAATGATTCTAACACTTCCGACTTGTCATTTACTATTCAAAGATGTATTGGCCGTCGCGCTCCTTGATAACGACTATTATCGTTAAATATTCTTAAAAGCATTGATTAAAAATGAGTAAGCTTTAAATAAAACAAAAATTTAAAGAAAACAAATTACATAATTTATTAAATATTTTACTTCAAAATGTGTTATTTCTTTCTGAAGATGCTCAACCTTTTGGTTCGTGGAAAAGGTTGCAGTAAAAACTGGGAGCAACAGCTTATCGTGCGTGCCTTCCAAAACACGAAGGAGATAAAGTTTGAAAGGCAAGGATTAACCTTGCTAAATATTACTTTATTTTTAAAATCATCATCATCATCATCACCAGCCTATATACGTCCAACTGCTGGGCACAGGCGTTCCTACATGAGAGAAACACATGAGGAGTTTGGGCCATAACACCACCACGCTGGTGGGTTAAAGGGGTTGCAGTTGCAGGAACAACCGGGACCAACGGCGAGATAGCTAATTATGATCCCAGGATCGACCATGGTGAAAGTTGCTTTGTTTTTCGTATCGAAACCAGAGCGCTCAAACCAATACGCCACCGAGCTACTCATTTTTTCTAATCGAAATCGAATAAAAAAAATGTTTTGTAAAAAAATAGTATTGTTCTTTTATCACTTTCCTTACACGTTTAAGAAACTAATTTCATTCAGCGAAAATAAAAAAACAAATATTATATCTGTTCTATCGGATATAAAGACGACAGCCGGTTGGCCGAGTGGTCAGAACCCCTAACTACAGGCTACTCAACCAAGGGCCCGGGTTTGAATCCCGGTAGGGCCAGATTTAGGGTAAGTGCGAACATTTGTTCATGAGTCATGGATATTTTGTATACTTGTTTATTTAGTATATTTCTAATAATTATTTATACTCTACATATTAGTACTATCAATATTTCTCCGTTATCTAGCATCCTATACAGCGTAATACAAGCTCCACTAAGGGCTTGTGTTATGGAGTTATAGATAATAGGTGTGAGTGTATGAATATTAAACAATATTGATTAGTAAATTAGTTCGCTTATTATATTTTATTCGCTCAGTAAATTACTGTTAGTAACTTGAGCGAAATTCATGATTAAATGCCACCAGTTTCTATGCAGTGCAGACTCAACAATGTTTAGGCGCGGAAAACAAACCATAAACATTTTGATAGGCTGCCGAGACAGGTGCACAGCGCACACCGAGCCCATAAAAACAACTACACCCGATTTATTATTTAAAGTACTCACCCTATTGTCACACTTGTTTGTATTGAAATAGTGCTTAAATGACTTTGTGGCATATTTTTTGTTAAATCGTGTATGTTTGACATTATTTAAAAATTTGAAAGATTTATAGAATTTATAGTGTTATAGAATAATAATTTATTATAAATGATATTATTTAAAAAAAAAAAGTTTAAATATTTATAAAAATATTATATTATATTAAGATATAATGATAAAATTAGTATAAATTTATTAATTATTTCAATTATTATTTAAAATATTATTAAAATAAATTAAAAGAATTCGGCAAATATTTATATTCACTTGTTTAACAAACATTGCGAATGTTTGATTTTATTTTAAACCCCCGACGAAAAAAGATAGGTGTTATAAGTTTGACGTGTCAGTCTGTGTATCTATCTGTGTGTCTGTCTGTGGCATCGTAGCACCTAAACGAATGGACCGATTTTGATTTGCTTTTTTGTTTGTTTTAAAGCTGACGAGATTAGAATGGTTTATAGCTATATTTGATGAAGATCAGTTCAGGCGTTTGATGACAATCAGCAGGTGTATTTTGAAACATGATTCAATTCAACCTACCAGGTGGTAGGCCCCTATGTAGGATCGTCTGGGTAGGTATCACCGCCTTTAATATTTCAGCCGTGAAGCAGTTCGCTGTGTTTCGGTTTGAAGGGAAAGAGCATGGACGGCATTTCATCTTAGGCCTCAGGATGACACAGTAATATCAAGTGATTTTTCCTTGTTGTTGCAGGTGCAACAACAAGAATTTCCACATGACATCCACGCGAAGAAAGCCGCGGGCACAGCTAGTAAATAATACAATTGCAATAAAATATTTAAATTTCTGTTATTAAAAAGTAAAAAGTCCTCAAATGAAAATAAATGAAACTTAAAAAGGTAGTACTTGCGAAGTCTGAAGACTTAGCAGATAATTATGAAGTATAATCACCTTTTACTATTAAACTTGCAAACTGCTTCACCAGGAAAAAGCGAAACCTGCTATTAAACGTCCACATACTTAATGAACCAGTTATTATACTACGACTCTTAACTTTGAAATAAATAAACAATTCCCAATTAATACAATTTAGTCAAATGGAAAGCTTACACAAATTAATTAAGTTAATCGTTACCGCGTGAAATTTAATAGGTAATTACCGTGTTCGGAATTTAACGGTGTAATGTCCGCAGGGGTCTGTTAGGCCCGATCATGCTATTACCTAACCAAACAGTTGGCAAACGCCTGATAACTAAGTTGCAAGCGCAGGAAACCCTTTCGCAAAGAACAGGAGAGATCTCTACAGAAGGGATAAACAGTTTATAAACACATAATCTTCGTTAATACTCACCCTTCGATGATGTGGGTGCCACGATTGTCTGCTTTGGGATTTGATTGCAAACACTACAAAATAGTTTGGGAATTTTCGAGCTCATCTATTTGATAATACGCTTATGAGATTAATATTGGTTGTGTATCCAATAAAATTAGGTTAGAAATAAAAATATGAAATGTGAATAAAAATATTATTTAAATCCTACCTATTAATATACATCAGAAGATTTAATAATATAGTGACTATATACTCATAAAAAATCAACGTAACAAAACGTCGTAATCATATTATGATACATTAATTATAATCAGGATAACCAATGTCTATTGATAGCGACATAAATGTGTTTTTATAAGACAAAAAAAACTATTATTACCTATTATTACGTATTCAAACAGCCTTAGATACACTATAACATTTAAATAGTATTTTTTTAAAATATTTATTATATTTTATTTTCAGTTAGTATTTATTGTCTTATATTATTTTCGCGAGCACTCTACATTATTTTTATTTTTAGTTCTTTTATATATTTAAATATATGTATATTTGTGTTCAGGATTTTAATTTACAAAAGCTATCCTACTAAAATTATTAATGTAAAAATTTGGTTGAATGGATGTTTGTTACTCTATCACGTCAGAACTGCTAAGTGGATCTGGATAAAATTTGTCACAGAGATTGAATATAGTCTGATTTAGGACATAGAATACTTTTTTATGCGTTCCCATGGTATAACGCAGACGAAATCATACAGACTTACCGTTAAATATTTCGTCGATATAAGTTCAAAATTAAAACGAAATTCGCTCGGAGCCCCCCACTTCCAATTCTGTGTCATGTCGCATGGATTTAAGTTGAGTCTAAAAGCTCGAACGTGTGTCGGAGTCTTAGTTATCACCTTACAACTTGGTACTACCCGAAATCTACTCTAATTCCTTCTGATCCTAACGGTAATGTAGAGATCGAAAACAGCGATCACTTTCGTAAACTTTTAATGTGGGATAGATAGAGTGTAAATTTTTTAATGTGTATTAAGGACAAGAGCGCTTTAGTGTTAGAAACTGAATTTTTATTAGCTGCCATTAGTTTCCTTTGTAAAAAAATGCTCAACGAATTCATTCAACTACCATTTTTTAGTCTCTTTACTTCAATTAATAAAAATATGTTTCTTTTATTTAAAAATTACATAAATCATATTATATGAAACACATTTTAAACAACATTATACAGTTCTAATCAAACGGACTACTTAAAAATGTAAATTTACTGTAAGTGTCAAGATTTCGAATTTAACTTGGTGAGAATCCGACGTTTACTGTTGCTAATTTAGATAATGCTTTTGTATCAAATATAAAGTTACGAAAGCGCTTTAGGCACCCTCTCAAATTCTCGGATCCATTTATAACATTGTCGATACATTTTATGTAAATACAACGTAGTCTGTGGCAATTTATCAAAACATTTATGGTGTCAAAACAAAGACATGAAACGGTATCCATGATCGATACTTTTTATGTTTTGATGCTTTTTATCTTTGTGCTTTATCGTGTCCCCGTCGGCTTTCACAGTGATAACATGCTACCGATCAATGATAACGAGTAGTCGACCCCACTAAAAGACTAATGCGTTTTTATAATAGCTCAGTTGTCAAATTACATAGTTTCCTAATTTTGACTTCAAAATTTTGACCACGCCGTCCGTTAAATACAATGCTCTGTGATGAATTATTAGGAAAATTATTGGATGACAAATTAAAATTTAGCTCTTTATTTCGAATTTATATGAGGCTTTGAAATAGTTGTAGTAAAAGCTTGATTCTAAATTATCATTTGAATTGTAATAGAGCGGTTTATTTATTACATTACTACTATAATTTCAGTTATATATTGACTGATTATTACTTTTTTAAGTATCGAACACATTCGTAAGAATTCAATTTATAACCAGTCAATTGTAATTAATAACAACGCAATAGGACCATAGGTGCTTGTAAATAACACTCTACACACAAACCGATAGTTGTCGAAAACAATTAAAAAAACAACAGTTAAAAGCATCGGATACAGCACGATAAAAATCATTAAAAAGTACATCGATTCCGATATATTTCGATATGTGTATCGATATAGTAATCGACACCTGCGACGATTAATGTCCGCACCGCACCACTTTCATTACACTTTACTATGTTTCGAATGAAATCGATTTTCAATGTTTTATGGGTAGATACGACATGCAGCGTCCGTGTATTATCTTTTAATGACAGTACGAGTTATTACTTAAAGTAGTATAGGTATACTAATTAGCCAAAGAAAATGTAAAAAGTTGAGATTAATAGATACTCCTTTCCAGGTGGAACCATTAGGTAGTAATTGAAGTTTATTGAGTCACACCACACATTGCATACACTACAGATTTTTCAATTATCTTGCTCCCGGGAGTCTTACTGCGGCTTTACCAATTTAACCAACAAAACAAGTAAACCAAGAATCATCTAGAGTTAGGATGTTACTGAAGCGAACATAATTTAAAATATTTTTCATAGAGCTAAAAGTAATTAAATTTAACGTAATGTTTTCAAACCTATATGGTTTACAAAGGTAGTCATCGTAATTTAGTTTTTAAAGTATATCTATTAAAATTTACATAAGGTTTGCGACCTTTCATAAGTTTCCATTTAGAAGTTATAAAACTACAGTACGTAGTTATGGTAACACTTTCGCTATGAAACTGACCAGGGTCGGGTTTTAAATCGATGATTATGTCTTACCAGGTCAGGTGGAAAGCGGCGCTGCAGCGGTCGCATGAAAATCACTATTTTGAAAAGGGTAATCAAGGTTTATGTAGCCTAACCCATCTTTATAGGAACCTCGGGGAATTTGGGATTAGTGGGAGAGTTAACGTTCGCTTTGAGCGGTATTTTTATACTTTTGTTCCGAAACCTTGGAGGGATAAATATACCGTATACTATATAAATATCAAGAACACGAATATTGAATATTATCCGCACAAGCTTGACATTGATATATTATTTTATTATAATATTTTATTTCAAAATTATAAAGTTTTGCTATCAATGTAAGTTTAAAGTAATATCAGTATTTAATAGAAAGTCACACAATCCAGTTCCCAATACGTAACTTCTCAATATGTTCACCAGAATATGAAACTTTCGTACACGTAAAAGTGTAGCACATTCAACCACACGAAAAGTTCCTTACTCCCTTACACGACCGGCTTGTTGTCAATAAATCCATTCCAGTCCGTAACATACTCTAAAGTTAACAGATAAAAACTTAGTTGGTCCCGGCGCCGGTTCGATTACGTAAGAGCGAAACTTCGTCTATTACCCCCTACTTAAGGATACAAATTTAGGCAGCCCTATTATAAATACCTAGTGGAAATTTACGCGGTGCGGTCCGACTGGCACATGAGTAGGCGCAGAGACGGAATAAATCTCGGACGGGATAGAACGATTCACGGGACCGGTGATTTGTTTAAGAATTCCAGGGGGGAACGCGTGTTTGATTAGAACGGGGAGTAGGCCTGATATTTTTTGCGTTTCTAATTTTCGTAAGTAAAACATTGGATGCGAGCCGGCACGGTGAGCTATTGTTTTACTAAAGGTAATTTATCGCGAGTTGCACAGGTAGAATATTATATGTATATTTAAATATAAAAATGAAGAAACAGCAGCAATTCCAATCTTTTTTATTTTCTATTTACCTTTTTAAAATGCTGCTGGGCATAGTCCTTTTCAATTCCTTCCTACATAGGAGACTCTGACGAGGAATTTGGGCCATAACACTAACACTTGGCCAAGAGCAGTTTATATATACAGGGTGGTGCCGTCAATACAACAATACATTGAAACGTGGGCTATATTAGTTCATAGAAATGGTTTGCCACTTTCAAAAACATCTTATTCATTTGATAATTTCATGACATTTGTATGCAATAATATAACATTCGCTGCCTTATTTCATAGAAATGTCATTAAATTATCAAATGAATAAGATGTTTTTAAATATGGCAAACCATTTCTATGAACCATGCCCATGTTTTATTTTATTGTCGTATGGATGGTACCACCACCAGAAGAAAAGACTTCTTCTTACTATGTTATTTTGCCTACTGTAGGTAAGTACTTTATGTAATTTGATTATAAAGATGTTTGACCCTTAGGGATAACAGCAATAAGATGGGTACCATTTTTGTACAAAGCACGACAAATGACTCAACACCGCCTGATGTGTAGCGGTATGAAGAGTCCATATGCGTAGACAGCTAGTGTAGTTTAGAACTATCGTATGTTAACATTTTGTTAAATCAGACTTTTTACTCAACATTCTAGTGGTTCATTGGAATAATCCGGTTATTTCACCTATAGGTGTACTGTAAAAAAAATCCGACAGTCGAATCGTAGGGCAACAATTGTCACACAAGTTAATTTATAAAAAAAAATTCAATAAATAATTAATTTAACTCATTAAGTATTTGTATTTATATTTGTTAAAATATTCTAAATTTAAGCAAAATGTGAAAGAAAACATATAGATATGTATGCTCGCAGAAAACTAACCTGTTAGGTACTACATATTCAGATAATCTATTTTCTTTATTTATTTTAATGGTATTTGTAGATAAAAGAAAGTGAATACTTTTATATTATTTACGCCTAGGTCACAAGGAAACGAATGACGTTCGGAAGTTTCTTAGTGGCGGGTGAGGCAAAAGGAACGTTTGAAAACGGGACTAATATTTTTTTCTTTAAGATTTAGACTATGGGACTTAGCTCTCAGACTTATGCCCTCAGCTTATCAGCAAGCATACTACGCTAGTAATCACAGCAGCCAGTATAATTATAGATTTTTCAAAGTTTTACTTAACATGTTATTTACTGAGACCTATGCAACTAAACGAATAAACGTACTTAGTTTATGTTATTTGGTTCGATGATAAGAGACCCTAAAACTTGAAGTATTGTCGGATGAGAACGATAAAGCGTCCAACAACTCTGGTACGTATTATTTGCGTCATAAATTGTTATCAAAACTGACGTTACGACTCGCTTTGGAGTATCATTTCATAGTCTATGGAAAGTTCGAGCGTCTCATCCTAACCTTCTGCCTCAAGAGCTGACTTTTACAATAAAACACTGTCGTCATAAAGTATACCTGTATAATAACTAATAACTTTGAATTTACTGAAAATTATTTGAAAATTTGAACTAACATGAGGCAGCTATCATTGTATTGAAAGATATTGTTTGATCTTTGTCATAGTTTACCGTTACATCTGGTAAGTTTTCATTCTTCAAAGACAGTATAAACAAATTCCTGTTTGGAATACATGACAATACTAGCTTGGTAATACTTGACCAACAAACTTGTTTTTGAGTTAATTGACAAAAGGTATGAATCAAATGACTCAAAAGCTGTAAAATAAAAAACCTTGTGATACTCTTTTTGCAGGGCAAGGAGCTAAACCGGAGGTTGCAGTTGCAGTAGAACATTTTGTAACGTATAATATTAAGAAACTTATACGCAGGTAACACAGCACCATCGTTTCTCGTGACAATATCGACACTAAAGAAGGTTTATATCGCAAAGTGGCATCTTAAAACTAAAAACTCGAAGTATCCAAAACAACAACGGTAAGTCGGCCCACAACACTGTCATCGTTTAAGTCTCACATTAGCGAAACTTGCGCCGTTTTTGAGCCCGCACCTGCGACGCGACGACCGCAACATACTCAATGTTTTACTACGCAAATATACCGTGAAATATTCGCTTTAGTTTTGGACTACAAGGTATTTATTTATTTGTTTCCACTGTAAGAAACTCTGA
The DNA here is from genome assembly GCA_947347705.1 of Nymphula nitidulata. Classification (NCBI taxonomy): domain Eukaryota; kingdom Metazoa; phylum Arthropoda; class Insecta; order Lepidoptera; family Crambidae; genus Nymphula; species Nymphula nitidulata. Next base: position 7,469,929 of record OX374622.1, read on the forward strand.
AATTGTTTGGCAGTGTACGGTCAAATTAATGATTTCAAACTTAACTCCAGTACTCCAATGTCGATCTAAAACGAGCTTTTAGGGTAGAACTGGACATTTGACTTCTAAATTATGTAACAAGACTTGTACTTTATATTCAAAATCAGTTTTAGAAATCAAATTTAAAATACGATACAGTGTCTCATTAAAAAATCTAGACAACTGTTAAATTGTCTAACTAAACATTTGAATATCTGATGTAGGAGTATTTTGAACTATTTTGGCACACCCTACATCAGATGCATCTAAACTTATTTGCAATATGGTATAGGTGAATCCCCAAGTATTGTCCCAATCTAAATTAACATATATCATTAAAATGTAGTAATTTAGTGTTTGATACAACAGGTTTGAAGCATAAGTGTCAAATTTAAATTCCAATATATTTATTTGCATAGATGTACATATGGTATTGGTTTTGGTTACGATGGGACTGACATACTAAGGAAAGAATTTAATAAAAAATACTGTAACTGGTAACTATGGTCACACAATCTTCACAATATTTGTTATTAATATACTGATATTTCACAACTTTTTTTTGGATTAAGATGCCTCAAAATAAATTATAATTAATTAAAACAAAAATAAAACCACTACTCCTCTGTAGCTTTTATGATTTATATAAGGTCAATAAAAAAAAATAAAGATAATGCGTATATAAGCGCCATTAATTCCTGCGCCACTCCACGAGATGATTTTTTAACATAAACGTAACAGCATTTTGGGGAACATAACTTTTCACTCTGCCACACCTGGGGACTGTAGCTTTATAATGTCGCCAATGAACAAATGACGACTTTGTTTTATGTTGAACAAGGTTCATTATACAATGTGAAAGTTATAAGTGAAATAATCTATAATTTCAAAGTTGTATCCGCTGGGAATAAATTCAGAACTAAAGTATAACTTGCTAAGAGAATTTACGATGTCCTTGTTTAGGTGTAGGTAGGGTAACACTACATTAGGCAAGCAGATTTAGACCAACGTAATTACAATATGATTAAATTTCATGTCAAGTAGGTACCTTCTAATAGCAGTAAAATTTTGTTCAACTATGAAAATTTACAAATCAGTTTCTTTGTTTACGAAAACATCTTTATCTGTTTATTTAAAATTAAGAAAACATTACTCGCATCACTACATTTAAATGCAGATATTTTCTATACGCGAATTCCTATCGATTTCAGCTACCTGTGACCTAAAGGGCATTCTAAAAGCTTTTCTGTTTATACAACCTCATCCGAGCTCCAGTATAATCACTACCAATCGAGACACTGCTATTCAAATGCAGGTTTGCAACTCAACTTTGACTTATCTCACTGAGCTAGGGTAAGTAAATAGTTTTGATAATAGCTGCTTTATATCTTAATGTTAGTGTCAGAAACTTCTTACTTTGTATTTCTCAATTTACATAAGAACGAAATATGCTGCTTGTTGTGCGTATGTTATTATTTTTTGTTTTAAGAGACTTGCTTGCTTTCTTTTTACAACATTTTTTATTTTTTTATTTTTATACAACTAGATGACAAACAAGCTGACGGCCCACCTGATGGTAAGCGGTTACCGCCGCCTATAGACACCTGCAATAACAAGGAAAAGTCACTTGATATTGCAGGTGCGTTGTCATCCTGGGGCCTAAGATGAAATGCCGTCCATGCCCAGTAATTGCACTGGCTACCTTTCTCTTCAATCCGAAACACAGCGAACTGTTTCACGGCTGAAATAAGAAAGGCGGTGGTACCTACCCAGACGACCCTACATACGGGTCTACCACCTAGTAATCTCACATCTCCCCCTTTAACATCTCCCCAAGAGCTTCATATTTGATATAATTACATTTGGAATTAAATATTTTTTTATGATATGGAATACACTAATACATTCGCGTTTTCTATGTTCAATACAATACCCAAAATATTTGGTAATATTGCTTGATATTGATTGGAAATTTCACCAATGAATTTTGAAAAGCGAGTTCGTTTCTAGTATTTATTTCTTTTTAATATCCAGCAAGATTTTACTGAATTTAATCCAAAGTAACCTCATTATTTATAACAATCCAATTCTAAGCACAAACTTAGTGTTAACTGCCAATTGTATACTCATTGAAAAGGATGAGAGAGAAGTCCAAATGCGTTTGTTGCTCCGTACAATTACTGAACAGGTTTTCTATGCGCCGGCACTAACTTGGAGAGGATATTATAACTTATAAAGGCTTTAGTAGATTCAGAATGGGAATGTTTAGTCACGTCGCTCTTATAGTACCCATTATTAGAAATAATGAACCATTGAAAGCTAAATATGAAATATAACTATAAAAATATTCTCGTCCATCTCATCGTATGAAAAGTCCAACAAAGTATGCAGCTCATATCTGAAGAGATTTACATTGATAGTGTAGCTGACTCATCAAACTGTAGATATCTCGGTACTTTACTTTTGTATTGATATAACCTCCACAATAGTTGATCAAACATATGAAATGACTAGCTCAACTTTATTTCTAAAGTTAGTAAGTGAAAAAAAAAGTACTAAGTTTAGGTAGGAGACCAGATTTAAGCGGCGAGTTTTCGAATAGGAAATATAAAAGATACTAATTTTATAGAATGTTATTAATTTTACTTGTAAAAGACGTCATGACATCATCAGGAGTACTGGTAAAAGACATGATCTGAAAACCGATAGAGAAAATTGTTCCCAAATGAGAAAAATCATAACGCTTCTCATAAACTAGTTTCGAAAGAAATAAATAGAAGAGTCTGTCAGCAAATTTCATGCAATGGAGGTTACAATGAAAAGCATAATAATAAAAGCCTTTTGGTTTGCCCAACATTATTCAGATGTCCCCGAACATAATCATACCAAATCGAGATATTGCTATTCAAAATACTGCCAGGACTGAAATTGGGAATACTTTTTTCTACAATATTTTTTCTGTTTCTGCCATAAAATATGATATAACACTACTACTTCCGATGCTGCCGATTCCCTGTTGTTTCTAAATTCATTTTTTTTGCACCGGCCATCTGGACCACTTGTCAATATCTACCCCTGTCTACTAAGCTGGAGGTTCCGGGTCCGAATCCCGGTGACGATTATATTTATGATAAGCACGATTATAGTGAGACAAGTATGTAGATACAAAACTAATAAAGTGAGTAACTAATTCTCATTTAACAACCCTAGTATTGCTATATACTAGGTGGCACTGGAACCGCACAAAATTAATGAACTGCGGTACTTTATCTTAACTAGCAAAGAAATCGTTATTTTTGAGACGTTGAAAAATAGAAGTTTGTAAAGTTTTTGACGGCTAGCGGAACTTGCAGCATCTTCTAGGTGTTACGATGCCAGTCATTACGGAACTTTGAAGGCTATATGAAAGAATAACAAACAAACTTGACGGTAAAGAAATGAAGGCAAGCGAAAAAAATCTGCTACTTACGCAGTTGAAAATGAATGAAATCTATGTGAACGATCTCTAACAACACCCACGTACCTGTAACGAAATTGAAGACCAATTAAAATCAATTCAGTTGGTAAATCGATAAACAATATTTCGTCAACTACTTTTACTGATAACAATTATATTGAATATTCTACTTTTATAGGCTAATTTGATTTTGATTTCCAGATAAGTTATTTTGTGCACTATTTAAATTTACTTAAGTACTTCAACTGTTTGTTTTGCTCACGAAATGTAAAAATGAAATAAATCAAATAACTGTCTCTCCCCAGATGTTGTACCACATGTAAAATTTAAAATGAAAATCAGTAACGATCGCGTGGTAGTAACTACTGAAACTAAATAGCAGCAGATTGGTTTCGTGTACTAAATATATCCGAAATCATAGAATCCACGTTTAATGGAGAAAAGCAAAGCTTTATTGACATATTCATTATGCAATGCACAAAAATAATACGGAACTAAAACAAACACGCTCTTTGAACTGAAAATTAGCGGTGCGGTTACCGCATCAGCGGCGCAAAGAGCGTTCTGTAACCGAATTTAATTAAAGTTATTCGAAAATCGAAACAACATTCCAAATTCGTACGTCGAGTATGTTCGGGAGCAAACCAATAGCCGCGCTGTGGAACCACTAGCGCGCCGGTTAATCGCCACGGGCAGCGCCACCTAGCGGGTAATCCTTTCGAGTGGTGTGCATATAACGACTGCATTCCGACCCGTGGTTCAGCATAGAGAAATTGCGGCACTCGGCGGCTCAAAGCGATGACGGATCCGTATCATTGCATGACGTGCACTAGTAGTTATACGATACGTGCGGATGATGTTGCGTACATTATTGTTGGGCCGGAAGCCAGATGAGTTGTTGTTTTTTGTTTTTCTTTGTGAGCTCGTGTCATTTTCTTTCATAGTTTTCCTCAGTATCATCAAAATAGAGGTAATTATTATAATTAATGATATTGTTTCCTGACTTTGACAGTTTTCCGAAACTGAAACACATGCATGGATAAGAAATAGAGCAAAGCCTAAGTTTTTTAAAAACAAATGAGAAAATATATCAAAAAATGATTTTAAGGTATCTTTATTTTGATATATTTTCTCAGGTGTTTTTAAAAAAACTTACGGAATCATTGATATTCGTAAAGATTTTTTTTATCTACAAAGCACGGCAAAGGACTCAACACCACTTGATGTGAAGCGGTAATGAGTTACTAATTTTCTTTTATGCATGCAGTTGTGGTGGAGACCAGTACATTGAGGTGGAATTAGTATGTATTTGCTTTCGACCTAAAACTTTATCTAGAGCACGAAGGATTTTTTTATTTATAGCATAGCTATATAATACTATTTAGTATAAATCGTACCTCATTTGAAACGCTCGTTGTTTAACTAAAAACATTTACTTAAAAAGGTCTAAACAGAAAGAATAGGAAACAATCCCAGCATCAAGGAGATGAACTGAATGGGAGGCAGAGCTGCGCCGGCGCCGCGTGCATTGCCCCCAGCGTCCCCCTTGCCCCGCGAGCTACAAACGCGACTGACTGCATTCCGCCGCGCTTCCTGGCCAAGGCAAGTGCAGCATTGCGCTGCAAGTACGTCCCACCCTCCCGCGCCCTCCTCTTCCCGCCTAGGCAACACAACCGAACAAAGAATCATTGTTTCATTGCCGAACGCGAGACTCCTGAGCATTTTTAGTGGCATTCGATTTCCAAAAAGAAACTTCAAACACTCAAGGTATATTCATTCGTTATTTTGAACTCGATATTGCGGAGAGCACTTGCCAGTTTCTTTTTAAGTGACCCAGATATAAAAAAGGGCGTCTAAATAACACAAAACCCTTGACACTGGGTTACTAAAATATCTTTGGAGTGAAGTGTCTGGCATGTGATCGTCTGTTACATAAGCAAACTTTTAGATAAAATAAACGTTCACTAGCGTTTGATGTGTTGCGATTGTGACCCTTAGTCCTTTTTAAAATGATCATAAAAATCTAATATTGTAAGGAAAAATAAAGGGGTCGCCCGCACTCCCAAAATAAACCCTTTGTAATCTAATGCATTAAGATTATTAGGTTGTTCTTGTATCGTTTTTTTCTTTAAAACGAAATCAACCCTTTATCTACTAACACAAGAGTGTAATAGAATTACGTTTCTTCAAATCCGTGTATGAGTTTTTACTAAATTTGACATTAAATTATGATTTATAGCCATGTGATATCATATTGAAAGCAAAACTTAATGCACAAACTCTATGCGGAAACAGAATTGTAAAAATATAACCTTAAATAACGTCGAATGGTACAGCTCATAAAAAGCTACAGAAAAACATGGTCAGATAGCTTTTACCGCAATTAAAAGCTCGATAGCCAGAAAAGCTTAGGTATCAAATAAAAATCTGAAAGCCGGCACTGTTAATAAAGGTAGATTCCGATCGACTCTCAAAGCACTGCACGTAACGTACACACAAGATATAACTCAACCTCTAGATGGAAATCCAAGCAAAAAGTATGGAACAAGCTCGTAATAGTCCGCTGCTGAAAGCGTTTTCCATGAGGCTTTTAAGCGCTTATCTTGGAAATGATAGCCGTGGCCGGACGTTGAAAGGCTGTGACGACAATTTGCCTACATTAGGACATGCCCCGTTTCACCATCGGCGCTAGCGGAGATTTTTCAACTCGTGAACTGTTTTTAAAATACAGTAGAAAAAGGTTTGAATCAATAGTCGGGGTAATCAAAATTCACATCGAAAATAAAGTTCAATGCACAGCTACCGAATTTCTTTTTATTACGTCTTCACGGGCAATCTGTTTTCATTTATTGAGGGCCATCGGTTCACAGTGCAGCCGACTATGAACACGAAACAGATTCAGTTACAGGAATGTTGCAAAATTGTACAGTTTCAGTTCAACGGGTATTAAATTCTTTGCAAAAGAATCGCTGGATATTTCAACTCTTTCACGTTGAAAACAACGTGTGAGTATATTTTAGTATATTGAGTTAATAGCGGAGAGTGGAAAGCGTTTGTTAATAAAATAATACGATCGAATCGTGCGGTGATTCGTGCATATGGAGATTTTATTATGCGAATAAAAAATTTCAGACATATTGTAAAATATTAACGAGGAAACGTAAGCATATCTGAAATAAAGGTTTCAAAATGGACTTAGAGAAAAATTATCTGAGGAAATTATTAGAAACATAATAAAGAAGCAATAATTCACGTTATTCTACCAAATACGAAAATCAAGATTAAACAGAACAAGAAAAACATTATCGTGATATTATTTAAGAAATTTTCTTGGAATGTTTCATTTCAACTAAAGACGTTAGTTCCTCGCCGTGTATCAGGTAACTCCGCATATTTACTGCGATTTGTGCGGCGGAAACTTTTAATTGAACAAGTATTCTTTTAACGACTTGCAAACTTGCAGCTTTGCAATTTTGTCCGACTAGTATTGGTATCTATCCGTTTCAGATTATTCGATACTGGAATTCGAATTGAACAGTTGTTAGTGTTTCAATTCTGAAACATCATGTCGACATGTATCATGTTCTTTCGCTATTTGAAAGCTGATTGTCTTTTAGCACATCTCACGCTAAAGCACAGTTAAAGCCGCTGTTAAGCAGAACTTTACTTAAATTAATTATGATCGATCATGATAATGCAATTTACTAACGACAAACCTATAGAGTACCTAACATTTTCTCCGGCATTAAGTATGCGGTCAGATACGAATCGAAGCACCTCTAAAAGTAGATGCCGAGATCTTCCAGTTGTTTAACTCCGTAAGATCGTCTGAGCTAGCCTTGGCCGAGTTATCAGTCCAGTCCACAGGTTTTAACTTACCGATTGTAAAGTTTCTAGAAAGTACGGTGTCCGTAGGACGACTGTTTGTTTTCCTGGGCTATTTTTGAACACCCGCTCTGGCATTGTATCCTGAGTTATGGCCGCGGAGAGAAGGTTAACAACAAACTATCGCCGCTCTATACAAGAAAATGAAAGTAAAAATATTGAACTAAACCCAATATATTATGTTATGGTAGCGATTCATATGAAATTGCTGAAATTTTCCAACAGTTTCACGATTCAAACCGCTTTCCAGATGCCGTTTATATGGACCACTGTAGTTGCAGAACAGTCGAACACAAAGAAAATGCACTCGGAGAACAGTACACGTTTGGAGATAAAAGAAAAAGCATGCAGTTTTAGTATTCAAAAGGCTGTGAGAACGCATGCCTTTTCTAGTCTCTTCAACTAATTAGATGACTGAACTCGCACAATTGAATCACACTCTCAAAAATAATAAATATTACGGTTGTTTACTGTACGAAAAATAAAACGTAGTTCCCAAAAAAGGATTATTTGTTCTAAAACGTAGCTGCAGAGAGCTTAATAACAAGTGAAAACAATTTATCGCCTCCAGTAGTTGCACTAGGAAATTCAAAAGCGCCTAAATAATCGCCAATACGCGAATCCGATACGTCATCCGTTTCATTTCGCGTTCCGAAAGGTAAGGGTCCACCCCAACATTTGTCATGTCATCGTGTTTCCACTATTGCGTATAGCGTAAACAGCCCGGAAACCTGGTACAATGAGACGGAGTAAGTGGAAATACTGCGAATATTGCCACCGTTACGTACGCAATCCTTTGCGATACGATTGCAATTCAATCGCGATAGTTCCGATACCGCAATCGTTAGGGCGCCGTCACCAATATTCCCATTAATCTCCATTGAATTTCATTCCACTTTTCTTAATATCGTCTGACTTTTCATAGGTGGTGGGCAAATAAGATTTGTTCGAATTATTTGAATTGTTATTTTCTAATAGAACATTACTATATTCAACCAATTGCAACTTACATAAATTTGATGGAACGTTATGTGAAATTCAATATGGGTTACAATTACTGTAATAATGTAAGGTATTCAATAAACAATAACGCTACTGAAATCACTGACACAACGGTTGTTAAGTTACGCAAATCAAATAGGTCAAGCAGTGGGCAATAATTATAAGTAAAAGCTGGTGTTTCCTGAATTAAAACCACTTTTAATAATGACAATTCCAAACCCACACAGGATAAATTGAAAATATATAAGAGTGTAAACAGGACCACGTAAAAACATCTTTTCAAAAAATGTCATTTTGACTTAACCCTTAAAATGTTCGCGATTTTTAAAGGGAATAAAATTAAATTACACAATATTACACAACGTCGTTGGCGAATTATAATGAAAGAAGCATCGCTAAGCCATGAAAGAATTTTCTACAAAACGAGTAACGAAAAAGGGAGGTTAAGTTAATAAGCTTATAGCACAAGCTTCTTCTCTGCCGTTAACCTGGGCCATATTTTTTCATTACCTGCATCACAAAGAGGCAAGAGCCACTTTTTACTTTTTCCGTGTCTCGTGACGTATTTTTTATTTATTAAGACACAATAAGGTGCTCAACATCAGGCTTTTGTTAAATATTCTGGGAACGTTAATATTTTAAATAGAAAATCACATTTGTAACATTATTAAATTTAACTACCTAAAGTTACTTTGTGAACATTTTCTAGATGTCTGTTTGCGTTGGCAGGAATGAGCAAATTCTTTGTGCTTCCTTAAAATCTTGGTCTAAAATAATTTAAAGCCAATTCGACTACTTCTTAAGGTACTTATTGAAATACCACCTTACACTTTTGGCATTTGCTATATATTTAAATATTATTTTCTTTTCGCTAGAAATTTATCTCAGTTACAAGCCGTTTCGCAACCATAAAACGATAACATGGTCAGACATTCCCAAACAACGGTTGGTCCTCACACCCGACAAACGGAGGGACGCTCGCGCAAAAACAAACAAACAAATTATAACTATTAAGGCGACGGGTTGAATACTGCCCGATATTAATATTTCCAACGAGGTCTCCGTTTTATTCAGCAAAATTGCAGTTAGAAAGATCCTATTAATGAACGTCCCGGAGTCCTTTGTCCGGCGCCGGAGCATTTCCTGCACAATCGCTCTGACACCGAGTAATTAGGGAGAAAAATTCGTTACTCCCAAGTCTAGCACCGTATTTCTGTATGCGGTGATTTTTTAACAACTTACAAGAGAAACGAATTCTGTTTAACTTCAGCGTAAACGTTTGGCGGGCGTTGGACTTACCAAAACCTACAAGCTGATCATATTTCTAAAGTTTGTCATTTTAAGAAATATACCCAAATACAGGTAGAATTTTTGTACTATTCCGGTACTAAAGTTTATAAAATGGCGCAAGTGTGGGTACCAAATAGTGATAGGTACGTACATAGTCATTTTGTATTAACAAAGAGTAAAAATCTATCAGCGAGAATTAGATTTTTGATTTTATTGCGGACAAAAACACCGAAACTCTAATTCATCTTTAAAAAATCTAGACTTTGAAATTTAGCGTGAAACGTAAAGAAATCGAATGCCAATTGAATTCTGCCAGAGGGGACGAATGTTGAGTACCAAACCTTGTGGTATGGTTGACAAAAAGCCATGAATGGAATTCTATTTTTTAATAAGAAATCTAATTACTTATATGAAGTTAAGTATGTAGAGGACAGATCGGATTCATTAGTTACGAATTACCCAACATGAAATAATTTAGTCTGTAAAGTTTCTAAGTTGATACACATTAAGTTTAGGTATATTAGTCAGATACATAAGTAAGCACCTTAATGAGTCCCTAGTCAACAGTCACCTGTAAAATTGAATTATTAACTAAACAATTACTGAGATCTTTATTTGTCACAAGTTTAACCGAACGCAAAATAACAATATCCACATATCAGCCTCTTGGCACATAGTAATTAAGGTAGAGTATTTAGTTGCTAACGGTTCCCAGGATACCTATAACAGTATCAACAGTTATAGCTATGTTTATTTAGTCTGTGGTGCAGTGACATTGACACACACATTACACACACGTAACAATGAGATGCCGGGAGGCAATGAACTACAGCAAAATTACACAGAAAAATCACTCAAATATCGAAAGGAGATTATAATTATTTATGTATCTGATTCTGAGTTTTGAGATAAAAGTAGCAGTTTTTTTTATATAGGTTTTGAATGTAGATAATGTTTGAGAAATAGTACTTTCAGTTTAATCTATAGACGATTTGATTATTTTATGTTTCGTAAAATTATCAAATAAAAACTGAAAGGCATGGATTTTGATGAATGTGATATGATAACCAGTGATGTAAACACGCACTTCATATTTTTTTAAAACTTTCTTTGTAGTCATGAAAATAAAATCCTCCATTTTATTAATATGAAAAGATAAGAAACAAATTTGATTTAATTATAAGAGCAATAATATAATTTGGCGTTCACAGCAAAATGAATATTGTAAGCAACTGGAACTCAATAGCCAACACAATAATTTTATACGGCAGTAAATCCCACGGCTGTTTATTAACACAATTAATGTAAATATTCCTTATTTAATTAATAATACTTTTAAACCCTTTTAATAAAGAGTTAACTTCAACGGACATTGATAATAAATTCTGAACTTATTAAGGCACCATCTCTTTAATTTTGGAACAATACAAAAGAGAGAGCATAATTGACAACAATTAATCGAATAATCTATGATAGAGTTTTGTCTACACCATAAAAAGTATAGTACTTGAATTGTGACGAGGAATTTGTGAGTACTAATTTTAAAAATCTCCGTGAGCCCATAGTAAATTAACAAAAGATTCAACAAATAGTGCGAAGACTAGTTTTTTGACGTCCACATTTGAGTCTATGGCCGTTCCGGTTCGTAAGTCGGCACGATGACCTTAAATTGTTCGGAGTAACACACAAGCGATAGCGTTATCGTGAGAACTATTACGCAACTTACACTTGATACTGTTAAAGTATGATTTACATTTCAAATTCATTTAACACCACCACAAAATTGTCATGAATTGACTACGAAAATAGATTATTACTGCTTTCGTTTCTAAGAAAAGTTACTAAATCATACGGTGTTTTAAAAATGTATAGAATGATAGTTCAATTGGTTTTTGTTAAATAATGCAATCCAAAATAAAACCCATGTCTCTTGATTTTATGTATACTAATCATCTAATTATTAAGTTTTTTATCAATTATTTTGATTTCGTAATGACTAGTTATTCCATGGTTAGGTTTTTATAGGTTATCTGGAAGCTTTTGGAACATTGGATTCAAAATTCGTTTGGATTACTTTTGTTTACATCTTTCTGCATACAATACTGCATTAAAAATTAAAACGACATCATAGATGTGATATGTTTTACTAACATGAGAAAAAAAAGAATGTTACACAAAATAATAAAAAATTAAAGATAATTACTGGCAAGAAGTTTTTTTACTGCACAGCTCAAAATAGTTTTTGTTCCTAACAGCTATTATGACCTTTTTATTGTTACTATACTGGATGAGTACTTGATATTAGAAACAGCAAGTTAGCCTATGATTATTAAGTTGAATCTGAAGTTGAAATGGTTTCCTGTCTAAAAAATCGTCATCCTAACAAATCGCTCGGCACTTATGCCTTCCGATGATACTTTACATCTACTCCACACTTACGATGACGCACCAGGGCCCCCCAGTTTTTTATAAGATCATAAAATGACCAGTCGTAATTTCGAAATAACTTTGATCATACCATTTAATATTTATTACTGTTAGGGTTCTAAGCACCTGCCTGCTCTTGGAATGGACAAAAACAATTCACCATGGTATAATGCGATGGGATCTATTCTTCATTATTTAGACTTAGTTTTGCGAAGGAGATTTTTTTATTACTATACCAAAAATGTCTTCAGAACACTTACTACCGTTGATATAATTATGATACTCGCGAGTTGGCATTTGGCAGCATATTATGAATCCAATATGAAATCCAACCGTGGTTTTAATAAAAATCTTCCTAGAGGAGCCATATCCGCTTAGTAATATACAAATTATTAAGGTTGGTTAGTAAATAAATGTCTTACAATGGTTTTATATTAAGATTTAACCCTGAAACACATCATACGGCTTGAAACTGAGCAATATTATGTGATGATGGTAAACATAATAATAATTAGTTCGTCATTTTGTGAGCGTCTGATAAAATAAATTGGGCATGGAACCTCTAAGTACATGCTGTGCTAAATGTCGGCGTAGCCGTTTTAAGCGCTGGTGATCATTTAAAAAGTTTTAAACTACTCGCGTTTAAACTGCAGTAGCTATATGGAATGCTTAACGAACGCGGAGGCACGCACGCGCCACGGAACGTACCTAAACGACACCGAATTTTCGCGCATGACGTAATAGTTTACATAAACGAACAAGCTCTCACACAAGGGCAAATGTAGCTTGGATATTCAAAGCACTTAAAACACCTCGTCGACGCACTACAACACATTTCAGTTGATCTCTACCCGTTTCTGCCTAATATAGAATAGGCACTCATTGAGTTTCCCCGAGGATTACAATTGCTTTCTTGAATAGGTAACAATGTAGGTCAATGTGTCATAAATGATAGAAAGAGGAGTAAGGATGCGCAGAATAATAGTGTCTAATTCAATGTAAAAGAGATGTTTCAAAAATGTATGGAGACCCGGCCAGGTCTATGAACACTATACTGAAAAATAGGTGAAAATATGCAGAACAGTGTTCAGTTGTCCATTTTCTTTTTATTTGCTTTGTTGCGTGGTACAAAACAAAATTTTTTTATTGACAGAACTGAAACTCAGCCAACAATTCATCATGGCGCCCATGTCACTTTAGTGACGTTTAGTTGACATCCATGTCGCCCGCCATATTGCCATATCGGTGAAATTAAATATAAATTGCATATTTTGTACAAAAAAACTAACCACGAAAACGAATTATTGATATTTCTCCAGGATTCAGGACATTTTTTCTGATTTTTTGAGATAGTGTACATATACCTGGCCGTATCTGAAACTCTTCTTTGAAGACAAAAAGAAACAAACCACTAAGCGCTTATTTCTCTAAACTATTGCGAAGTATTTTTATTCCACATTTTTCATTGTAGTTGAAATAAGTTAAAGCCGTTGGGTGTATTATTAACAAATGTTATGTGACATTATCGTAAGGCGTTTTTCTCCATAAGTATTAAAAAACTGCGTGAACTTTCAATGCCAATTGCCAATGAACACTTATTGACTGTTATGTACATTGATCAATTAAAAAAAACAATCACTATATTGTGGAATACTAAGTGTTAGTTATTTATCAAATTTACTATTGATATGAAAACAGAGCACGCAGAAATCTGTCGGTTAGTGGAACGTGTTGAAAAATCACAGCTGCAAATAAATATTACGTGACAGAATCTGCTCGGATACATAATTGATTGTAGAATTGGAATTAGTAGTTATTAAACGTATGAATGCAATTAAGCGAGCATATTTCTATCGCATACCGTCTCGCGTGGTCGACGATCCGACTTTCAAACGAAATCGTAGAGAAACTGATATAATGAGTCGGCTGCACCACGCGATACAAGAGAACATTCTACGAGGATTTATTTTACCAAGAAAACGGTAACATGCTCGATAAAGCGTTGCACTTTTCTGAACCTAATGAGGAAAGGAGTTTACTTCGCAATCGGCCTAAAACGTGGCTTAATGTGAGACCAGCTTCTGCAGCATTTGGAGCCGAAGAGATCTTCATCACCAATACTTCAGCTCGAGAAAATATAATGTCTCGAAAACAAAAATGCAGGTTGTCTGATTTTAGATGATGATTACGGATGATCTATGTTTAAACCAGCAGTCCTACCATGAAACAATCGGTCCGAAACATCAGATATGAACGAAAAAGTGAAGTAGGAAACACGAAGCCATCGAGAAGTTTTATTCTATTTTAGACCTTTTGAACTAAGGAAAGGGGGTTTCTTAATAGTCCTCTAAAATTTCATGGTAGGCTAGGCCTGCTTGTCTAATTTCAGACTACGTTTCATAACAATGTGTAAAGGATTTTATGTAATATCCACTACTTGTTACTGAATAAAAATTTGTCTACCTACAATATGGTCTAATCGGTCAAGGCTCCGGGTATCGATGTTTGTATGATGAGTACGAACATTTATTAACGAGTCATGGATGTTTGTATGCTTATTTAGTATATTTCTATTATGTATATACATATTATTATCAATATTTCTCCGTTATCTAGTATCCATAATGTAAGTGTATGAATATTCTTATTTATATCATGTTGTTAAATTCTTATACTTTAATTGGTTCCTGCAGCGAACACTTGCTAGTTAACGAACATACACCAACGTCATAGCTTTCATGCTAGACTAGGTAAGTGATACTTTTGCCACAGTTCATTTAATTACTTACAGAATCGATTTACTCTTATCATGCCTTGATGTTATTTACTTCGCTCTGTTGTTCTTCTTTTAATATATTTTCTATTCGGTTATTATCTCTCTTGATGCTTAGCAAAAAATGATTATTATTTTTAGTAATTGTGCTAGAGTGAGAATTCTGCAAAAAGTTAATTTAAGATGTCGTTTAATTTTCCTATTGATAATGGAGCTGTGCATGAAATGGTTTTATAGATATACATTATTTTCATTTTCAGTCCAATTAAGTAATCAAATACAAGCAATACAAGTTATCTATTTGTTTACCTATTTAACTGGTGACGTTTTAATAAGACGACCTAGACGTCCATATAGCTTGTTCCGTTAACTTTAAGCGATTCTTATAAGATATTTAAAAGCAAAGGTACTATCTTCGGAAACACAGCCCGTTATTTGCCCGCAACTATGAATATTTTGCACGTGACGAAAATATAAACGTTTGTTATATTCTGGAAGACCCTGTGCTACTCAATTTCGTAGCAATGCATGTAAATCAATTGAAAATATACAGTTTGAAGTACTCTACCTAATTTCTATTGCAGACCACACCTCAGTTGCATTTTGAAAGATGAAACCATTTTACTTCAATTTTATTGTCCATTTTTTTTTCTGTATTGTGACTAAAGGATTTATTTTTCCCAATTAAATTTTACCCGTTGAATCACGGAGCCTTTCCACTGTTTTTACTTAACAATCATTTATCTGTGAAGCAACGAATTTAATATCCAATAGCCTGCAGCTTTTATCGACTCGTGCACATTTCAACATCTAGGTTTTATGCAAAGTTTTGTTAATGACTTTACACTTCATCGATATCTAAATTTGATTATAGTTCGATGATACACTTAGGATGAGAATTGTCATTTAAAATAGATAATGCATTTGAATTACGAAATGCATGTTAATACTTTACCTCCCCACATAAAATCTTTTATGCACCTTTAAAAGCATTCTATTGCCAACCAATCATCCTTGAATGCGTAAATGAAAAGATATTCATTTCTATCTTTATAGGTACCTAAGTACCTATATATTTTACGATGAGCGATGATATTATGACTTACGACACTGCTTCAAAGAATAAATCAGATTTGTGAGCAGTATTAAAATAACATAAACACACCTTTGACGGGCAGTCTTAATGAGAAAAGTTTTATACGACTTCCATTTAAATCAAACTTCTGTCATCAGCGTTACTTTCATTGCGGGCTTTGCTGAGGCCACCTAAGAGATAAGAATCGATTCCAACGTAAACAAAACTCGATTCAGTTATCGGCTGACGAAGACTTCCCTACCTTCGATTCCCGCCTTTCAAACTTCTTTCGGATTGCATTGGAAATTTCGTTAGAAGTTTACATTGACGAACGTCGGCGTTATAGATTGTGTTGTTTTAGAATAACGGAATTTGATCAGCTGTGGAAACTGCACAATCGGTTTAAGCGTTCCACTTGATTCTTGTTCGTCAGAAAGTTTTCACGATTCCTACTGGAACACGGCGACTATTCACCGTATAATATAAACTAAAGTGATAAATTCTCAAACTATTTAGGAGTTGGTGTGTGAAACATTTACATGGAATGATTTAGATTGTTTTGTTCATAAATTATGGTTGTATTACACTCCAAATAATATTGTGTGCTTCGGAAGAGGGTTTAGCCGTTTGTCCCTGTTGTTCTAGACCAGTAACACGCATTGGGCCAACGTGATGGTAAACGGACCTAATTTCTTGCTCCTGACTTTATATCGCTTGTAGTGTCAGTAGTGAGACGTGTACATATTTTTAGTTCTTAAATATTTAAGTAAGTATTGAATATAATTATGCAAAAATAGTAACATATGAAATATGAAGGTGTTACAACAGTCCCTAAAGATCGATGTTTCAGGTTGAACTCGGAAGTTAAATTCACGTTGGAGACGTTAATACGCTTAACTTATGCGTGTAAATCTTACTCAACTTCTCAATAGTTATGATCAAAGTTTGCGAAGTGATCCCAGCCCCGATAATGTTTCATTAGAGAATATTACATAGTAAATAAACGTTTATTTACGTGGTCTCCGAGTGGAATTGTGATTCGGAATGGTAGCCCGCATTCACCGCGAGAAGGTGGCGATTGTATCGCCATACATTAGGCGGACCCGAACTAGTTATTATCAAACAGTTCGTCCGCAACAGCGTATTGTTGGAAAGTGTTCGTCTCAAGTGGTGTACTGATGACTTACCATGTTAGAGAGCAGCAGCCGTTGGTGCTTAGCAACTTGAGGGTCTAGGGCTTGGAGCGGGAGGGCGAGGGGCAATGGAAGAGGCAGTGGCAGCGGGAGCGGGTGCGGGTGCGGGGCCGGCTGCAGAATGAGCGGCGGGCAGCAGGCGCACGGCGTCACGTAGGGCACGCACCCGAGCTGCGGCGGGAACAGCGTGCCGGCGGCCTCCTCGAGGCCTTGCACACGTCTCTCACGACCGCATCCGCGGCCGATCTCCTAACGCTCGACGGCCACACGCGCCGCCGACTTCCCGAGCTGAGATCAAAGCCCTAGACTCTATATCACCGAGAAGCGCGGGAACTTCCGAAGTTCACGCGCCCGAAGTGTTGAAAAGTTTTGAAAGTTAGGTTCGGGAGAGGGCCGGGTCGCCGCGAGGGAGCGGGAAACTTAGCGATCGGGAGAAGCGAGAAACGACGCGCAGGGCTCGCGAGAGTGTGGAGAGAGCGGCGGCGTGCACGGAGCACAAGTCGCCAAGCCGGCGTGTGGCGGTGGACTGACGGCGAGGCGAGGCAGGTGCGCGGAGCGGCGGGGCTGGGGGCGGGCCCACCTGAGCCACCTGGGCGCCTGCGCTGGCCGCTCGCACGGAGGCTGACTGGCTGAGCCTGACACCCGCCTCACACTCGCACGCGCCTCTACGTTACTCTTTCGGACTCACTATGCTACGGTCATCGTTGCAACTTTTAATGATTATAATGTATTAGCTCTATTTGCATAACACTAAAACACCACATTTACTTACATAGTTGTATTACTATAACTTTCATTAACTTTGAAGTTTAATGAAAGAGATACACAAAGTATTAAAAGCTTAATAACAATAATATATTCATGTGTTTCAAGCATGATTTTACTAGATGACATTGTTGCACTCAGTTTACAAAAAGTATCTTAGAATAACACTAAATTGTTAATGACTTCTATCTACAAGAATTAATTGGTTAATTTTAAATATTAGCTACCTCATCATCATCTTCATGCCCACCAGTATATGTAAAAAATCATTTTTAATACATAATTATTTTCGAAGGAAAGTCACGTTAGTGAAGGCATAATTATATTCTTTGCCAATTCCTTTCTTCTACGAACTTTTAGTCCTTATCAATATTTTGATTTATTTAATTCTACGTTAGGTTGACATAAGATCAGAAGAATTATCGGGGGATAAGAGATTTCACTGGGAAATAATGAGGCATTATGTGTAGAAAAGCTCGCTGGAGGGCAGAACTCAAATTTATCTAAACATCGCCAGAGAATAGAGACACTAATCTCTTTGTGTACGATTGAGGATTATACACCTTTTAACGACGCGCACTATTTACATTTTGTACGATCTTTTAGTTCTCTCTGGTAGGTGCTACAACTTTCATCGGACAATTCTAATATTTCAGCTGTAGTAGACTTTAATTTTTATTGCTGAAATCTTATTTACATCCATTGAATTTTTAAATATTATTCTTTCAATAATCGACAATCACAAGTGAATATATCTTTCTATAGCATTAATTAGAAAAAAATAAACTATTAGGCACAGAAATGCAAAAAAATATATATGTGAACATATGTATATGTTTTCATGAACGGCATTTCATCTAAGGCCTCAGGATGACAAAGCACCTGCAATAGCAAGTGATTTTTAAAAGCAACTTACCACCAGGTGGGCCATCAGCTTGTTTGTCGTCTAGTTGTGTAAAAAAATATGAAGTTACTAAAAAAAAGGTTATAGGCACTGAAACTATTTAGTTTATGACTGACAGAATGATTAAGTCAACAACGACTGGATACTAGACGACTGAAACAACATTATAATCCATTTAGTTTTAATCGGTGACAAAATAGAAGCGTACGAAAACATTAAAATCCAGAACTCCATAAAGTACCTTTTTTTTGTTTAAAACCAATTAGAATCTCGTTGGATCTAGTTAGACACCTCGTGTTTGAAGTCTGTTTGAAAAAAATATTGTCATGTTAGCTTAGTACGTATAACTAGGGACGTCAT
Organism: Nymphula nitidulata; assembly: GCA_947347705.1. Lineage (NCBI taxonomy): Eukaryota > Metazoa > Arthropoda > Insecta > Lepidoptera > Crambidae > Nymphula > Nymphula nitidulata. The sequence continues at coordinate 7,489,078 of OX374622.1, forward strand.
TTAAAAAAATGTTACCTAATCCAGAAGATGTCAATCCCGCATTACCTTTGAATTTCAAGGAGGATTTATAAAATTAATGTATTCATGGACACCCTACCCAAGAGACACAGATTACTCAATCTCGTTAGTGGGCAAAAGTAAGCAGGATCTAAGCAGGTATTATGAATCGTTAAAGTAAACGTAGCCGTTGGGAGCTCGCTCCATTTGGGTAATCCTGAAAAAGGCAGGTAATGAGAAAGCAAACATTGGGCCTAATGCTGGTTAGTAGTATTGACGTATTTGTTAAATGTTAGATGGTGTTTTAAAATGACAGATTATAAATGAGGCATGTATATATTTATTTATTTAATACTTTATTGTACAACTCACATTACACTATGAAGAAACAGAAATAAATAACAAAATAAGTTTGCACAGTAGGCGGCTTTATCACTAAGAATGATATCTTTCAGACAACCTACGATGTATGACGATGACTACAAAAACTGACTTAAAATAAAAGTGCAATTTAACTTGAAATTGATTTTATTCAATAAAAGCAATTTCTGATTAAATTCAATATCGATTGCAATTTCTGATTAAAAAAAAAATATTAAGAAAAAAATCACAAAGACAAAAAGACAGATAAAAGAAAACGGATTTAAAAGATTTTTACAAAATCATAGTTATCATTGTTTTCATACTACTTTTTTACATACGATAAGTGCAAAGCGACCGTACGGCTTTGTAAACAGTAACCGTAGCCAAGACGCTCATAGCACCTTGAGCACTACTCACGGGTTGTCAACCCTGTAAAATTAAGAAGAAAACGATGTGTTGACACGGGAGACGCTCCAAGTACCAACGTAGTGCTTTCTGGATGACATCTGGCAACTTTACTCACCGCAGGAACAAACACTTCAAAGCAGTGTCATTTAGCTGACATCTTCTTCATTCTCTGTCAGTCTATCTGTCTGTCTGCTACGTTTTCACACCTATGCCGCCTAGCCGATGTAGAGTAATATTAGATAGATTAAATCCCCAGCAAGGGCCTGATATACACGCGGGCGGAGCCGCAGGCGGATTCTAGTATTAATGTAAAAAAATCAATTGAATTCATTACAGCATTTTGCAGCTTAAAACGATTTTCGTAAAAGCAGATTCATTCCTTTTGTTTTTCTGTTACTATTGTTATTTCTGTAAATACAAATATTATTTATGAAACTCTATAATAATTGCCAATTAGCTTCTTCCTTATTGTCAAAAACGGTTTAACAAAAGGTTGTTACATTACAATTAATACAAGTGGATCTGATCAGTAACTTGAAGAATCGTTAGCGAGTATTGAAATAAAATCCTGTATAACCAAGTGTACGTATAATTGAGATGTGCTTAAATTTTTAAGCACATTTTTAAACAGGTTGGTAAAAAAAAATGACGTTTTCAGAACTTAGCAACAGTTTGTTTGACTGTCAAGGTAGTTTGACATAATATTATTGTAAGGATCCTGGTAAATTGCGAAACTCTCTCTTCGTTTTTGTGTCAGTGTTTTTCCGACACTCAACAAAATAAATGTTACATTTTAGAATTTTTCAAATATTCATTAATTTTGACGAAGTTCTTTAGCTCTCCCAATATGCATTTTGTTTTCCCAACATTCTGAGTTACCAAGGAACTATGGGGCAAGTACGTATTACAGTAGGTATCCAAATTAATGTTTAAGTACCAAGTGTAACGCTTAGCAAAATATATATATTTTTTGATCACATTTAAATGTTCGATTAAGTGCATTTATAACGCGGCGTGCGTGAATGTAGTGCGTTATTTTTTAATCGTTTTCTTTCTTTACTTGTATTTATTACAATATTTTTATGTTTTATTTTTATTCAGAACCTTAAAAAATTGGAGTCTGTTTTCTTCTACAGATCTATAATGGCACAATTCTAAATATCTACAGATTCTATAGCGGGAGGATGTTGTTTCTTAATTATGTTAATATTATCATCGTATGAATTTTAGGTAGTTGTTTTTGTTTGTTACCTTCATTATAAGTTATTACCTACCTATAATTATGTTTAAATATTCAAACAAATTACTGTGTCTGATTTCCCATTAAAACATTTTCCGATTTCGTATCAAAATTCAGTTTGTTGGAAACTGCTAAACAATATATCTAATCAAATCAAAAATTTAAACGCTTGACTTTCAAAGTCAATTAAGTTCAAATTCCCTTCAAACGCCACAACTCGAAGCCGTTTAAGTCATTAGTCTATGTAACGTATTGTTGCCCCATCAATACGCGATTGTGTATTTAAACGTGTATTCGATAGTATTAATAGTTAATTAATTCGCATCATCTCGGCGGGAACGTCACCTAGTAATTACGGGGAATAGGGAACAAACATCTTGGGAGCTGTATGGATACACTGGGTCGCGGTTTTGTTACATAACCTTTCAGGTTACAGGTACGTAAATGTAAGATAAATTTAATTGGCATTAAAGGAAATTCGGGGTCGACCTAATGGATTAGGGCGGTCGCGAATATGCTTTAATGCCAACTTTTTTTGTATTACAAGGATGGAAAACACGCATACGCTTCACCGGATAAGTGATTACTCATACAATATCACTCATAGACTTGTCACACCAAGGGATAATGCAAGTTTTTTATACAACTAGATGACAAACAAGCTGACGGCCCACCTGGTGGTAAGCGGTTACCGCCTCCTAAAGACGCCTGCAATAACAAGTAAAGATCACTTGGTATTGCAGGTGCGTTGTCAACCTGAGGCCTACGATGAAATGCCGTCCGTTCCACTGGCTACCTATCCCTTCAATCTGAAACGCAGCGAACTGTTTCACAGCTGAAATAAAAAAGGCGGTGGTAGCTACTCAGACGACCCTACATACCACCTAGTAAAGGATCGCAAACACGCATACACTCCGCCCGGATGGTAAGTGATTACTTGTAAAATATTACTTATAGACTTGTCACACCAAGGGATCATGCACGTGATACCCACTCTATAAAAATCAAGAAAAAGCGTTAAGTAAGACCATTTTCACTAACCGTTCCCTTGGCTTAGGTGACTTTTAACGACATTTGTCTAAGGTGACTTTTAACACTATTGCTTTTGGATACACTGCGATAAAAATCGCTAAGAGACTCTTAACGCTAAGCAAATGCTAGTGAAAACAAGCATTAGTGACCATTAGCTTTATTGACGCGCAGAAGCACAACACTGCAAAGTATTGTTATGGAAGCTGTGATATTGTGTAATTTTTAAGTATTATATTTTCCATTTATAAATATATTTAGACTGTTTTTCGAATACAAGAGCTCCTTGTCAGCTCTCCTTTCTCCCTTACCTCTCATAAAAATTCGCAAGCAAATAACATTTTATTTTAATATAACTGTTTCAGAATTGACAGAGTTAAACAAAGAACTATTGCAGTGACAAAAGAAGGTCTTGCTCTGGATTTCTTTGCTATTATTATTAGTTTTTATATGGCGAACGGCTCGTCACCTTTTATTATTAATGAAAAAGTGTGCTAATATGTGCCCTTTAGACGCCTCGTCTGGAGGAATCCATATAATTGGAAAGATAGAACATAATTATAAGTAAATAGACTTCCGTACTTCAGATGTAACACAAATAGACGAGTATCCATATTTCCTTGTAGACAATGATGTACAAGGAACGCTATGTAGAGTAAAGAAGTGTAAGTACCCCTCTCAATGTTACGGACGCTCTGAGTCCAGCTCATCAGCAATTAGATGTAACTAAAGAAACCAGCACATGAAATGTATGTACAGTGACGATCAATACCATATTATATACTCACTTCTCGCTGTAAGCGACTCTTATTGCAAATGGAATAAGAGTCACGATCAGCAAATAGTGGATCGGTCGCGTCGTTTCAAAAAGTTAGTCATAACGTAACCTTCTGTGCTCCATGACAAAAAACACGTTACTGCTTTAAAACCCACGCATCTTTAAAAAGACTTAACTACGCTCAGTATAAATAGTTTCCAGACGCCTCTAAAGCTCCAATTTACTACTCATTTATAACATCCACATGGAACCAGACAAAAATATTCAACTACAACTACACGTACGCAACGCAAACTATAATGAACCAAGAAACAGAACTGGTGACTGCGTATTTCAAAGGCTGTGCGCCCGCCGCGGCCCCGGTCATTGACCTTGCGCACACGCCGCCAAGCCGTCTACGCGTGTTATATAACATGACCTTAACATTGGGTGTGGGAAAAGGCCTTCGTAATCTGTTATACTAGGTGACACTGGGCTGGGCCTCATTCTGGAGCAGACACGCTATGTCTAACTTTGTGCCACGTATCTCGTGTCAAACTGACCTCATTTTAACGGCTGATCAAATAAAGCTATTTTAATGTCAACTACAAACAGAGAAGGGAAGTGCAAGATCAAAGCTTTTCTAAGATATCGAGTCATGTAAAAAAAACGTTTGAAACAGGTATATTTTAATATTTTGGCGAAACAAAGTTGTGTTTTTAACCCATTTTTTTATGGATTTAAAATTAGTCATATGTCAAAATTAGTCAAAATATAAGGTTTATTATTGGTTTATGATACTACCATTTAAAAAAATCTTTACGGTTTATTCATTCATTTAAAAACTTATGTGTACACATAAACATTTTAGAAATAGCAGAAAAAGAAAAAGTCCACAAAAGATATGTTTTATTTCTAAAAGAAATTTCTTGCAACTGCGATTATAGAAGTGCTTGGAGAAAATAGATTTCGCGTTAACTAATAGTTAAATATGATTTACAAAATAATTAATCAACTAAATCGCCAAATAACTTATGAAAAGGACTATGATAAAAGAAAAATCTAGATTTTTCCATTATTTATATTGTGTTTAGTAATTAAACAGTGGAACACAACTACCTTCATTCCAGCAATAAGTATGACTTCATCAGTTTTTTTTTCAAGAAAAACAATATAAGAGGTAATAATCAGTTAGCCCACTTTCATATTGTTACAGCACTTTTAAACGTTATTCGCAAACCATCATCATTTTAAAAGAACAACTTTGTATACTTTTTAAAAGTCTTATGCTGAGCATAGAGTTTAATATTATTTAAACAATAGGTAAATTAGAGTGCGATAAATCTCGTTTCTTTCATAGGTACACTAAAGTAGTATTCAAAGAAGTTGCTACTAAAATTGGTATTTTTTGAACTTGTATTTTACAAGCATGTTAGACCGAGTGGGCCGTTTCTCCACCAGTTTTTCTGGCGAAAATTCGATTTCTTCACTACATCTTGTGTGAATGTGGACTAGATCATTGGTTCCAAACGGCCTATTTCTTTAACTGAATAGGTACTAAAAAGAATGCTATTTCAAAACCTGCTAATATAATTCCTTGATGGAACATTAGAATAGTAAACTTTTCTTTCGTTTTCAATAATATTTATACAATAAGAAACTCATTGACGGAGTGTTTTCACTGCTTTGGTTTCGACTACGAAAAGAAAGTAGCTTTCGGCAGTCAACATTTGTGATCTTTACCTCCTTCACCATCCGTCGACGGATTCGGTTGTCACTGCAACAGATTTTAAGCGTAAAGTGTTATGGCCCAAACTCCTCGTGTGTTTCTCCTATGTAGAAAGGCCTGTGCCCAGCAGTGGGACGTATTGTGATGATAATGATGGAAATAATGCCGGGTTAACATACCGAAACCCAACTTGTGTATATAAGTAATATATACAATTGCCTTATTAGACTAATAAAATTATTTCACCCAAATGAAGTAAATCAATGCATTGAGCCGCTTTTAAATAATTTCAAAAATGTCACCTTATTAGTAAACAATGTTCAACAAATAAACATGCGCCGAAACGAGTCGCAATGTAAAATAACAACGGACGAAAAGAAAACATAAAGCAGGCGCATCGTAATGCAAGTAAATCGACCGTGGAATCCAAGAAGAGAACCGAATAAATTGTTTTAATAAGGCATAAATTACTTGTGAAAAAATCGGACCGATCGCGTCACTGTACACAGTGAGGCGCAGTAACTTAACTCGAACTAAAATGTTTCATAAGTCCGTCATGCTTAGCATCAGTGGTCTTCTAGATTCAAATGACATGACAGGGGAACATAGTAGATCATGCAACAAAGAGCAAGTTCATATTCAAATCTTAAGCAACATTCATTCTTATAATTAATTAATGTTGCTTGATAGATTAGTTTTATTCTTAAATATGATCATTTTTTTAATTACTTTTAATTTTTAATATTATAAGGCAACGTCAAAATTAAACATTATTAGCACCTAACTGATAAACATTATCAATCATCATGAACATCCCTTTGCTGGGCACAGGTCTTCTTACATAAGGGAAACACATGCCTTCATGAGGATATTGTGCCATAGCAACGCAACACAATGGTCGTTGGCACAATGCGTTATGGTGTATGAAAGACGTTGCACAATCAAATGAGACAAACAGCTTAGCGTGCTTTCCGAAGCACTAAAGGGCTCGAGATTACAAATGTTTTATTGACCCATCAGAATTAATCATGACGAAAATTGCTTTAACGATACCTGATCACAAATAAAAAGTGAGCTCGCTTTTCAATGGCCCTAATTCTAGAGAACACATGCTAAGTCTAAATTTAAGTTCAGGGCATTTCTTTCTCTTAAAATGAATACAAAAGGATGGCTGTCATATAATTTAACATTTAGAAACGTGCGTTCAATTTTCGGCCTTATTGAACGTAAAAAAATACAGTATTTCACCTCCGTACATGCCGTCTAAAATTGTCTATGGTTTCTTTGAAATCTATCCTGATATACTAGATATACTGTACATAAATTTAGAATTAGATTGTGTCTTCAGAATCAGGCCCAATGTCTTCCATACACAATTTTTTCGTTTTTTTAACCGACTTCAAAAAGAGGAGGAGGTTATCAATTCGTCTGTATGTTTTTTTTTATGTTTGTTACCTCAGAACTTTCGACTGGGTGAACCGATATTGATGATTCTTTTTTTGTTCGATGCGGAATAGTTCCCATTTGGTCCCTTAAAAAATTTTGGAAATCCATTAGGTAGTTTGGTTTTTAAATCAAAAAAACTGGAAAAATTAAGTCGTCTACATATGCGAAGTTGCGGATATTTGCTTTCCTATGAATTTTTAGTGAAATGATACAATAGTAGAAAACAATATAAGCTCACGGTCACCCATCGAGCTTTAACCTTCAAAAGTTATCACTAAAAATTGTGAAAAAAATAAAACCGACTCCAAAAAACTGAAAAGGATAAAATAATTAAATTTTAGTAAGTAGAACATATTTTTGGAGTTGGTGCTAAGTTGTTTCCAGGAACCATAGATAGTGAAGCACCGACTCCAAAAATATGTTTCTCGGGGATGAGTGCCTACTTGCTAAAATTTAATTATTTTATCCTTTTCAGTTTTTTGGAGTCGGTTTTATTTTATGTTAAAATTTTTTACTTTAAATTTTATCATACTAGAAATACGTTATCAATTAATACTGTCATTAGACCACAGTTTTCTCAGTTTTTATACTTTTTGACAGTTTTACGCAAAGTGCAGTAGTGCAGACACGTTTAAAAAGATCTCTACACTTTTGACGCTCATCGCAAAAAAACTTGCTTTATAAGAAGTTGGTAGTTTGTAAACCAAAACCTGTATTCATTGCACGGCTGAGTCTGTTTTAATTGAACTTGCACACTCGATTGTCGGAAGATTTGATGAAAGGTCAACTTACTGCGCCTTCCTATTTACAATTACGTTACAATGGGTGACCATGGCATTTACGCTGCGTACTCACTATTGTTGCCATATACGGCGCAGGTTGAAATGCACTTTTTGCTACTCAAAACTGCATGGTTGGTAAACGCAATACGGTTACAGTGGTCAGTGCATCGGGACGGTCGCGGTTGGTGCTTCTATGATTATTGTTTATGGATAACATATGGAGCACCTTATTACTACTATTCGTACAAAAAGTCAAAGTTCAATTTGTAACGTCCAATCAATAATCATGCAACAAAGTAAAAACACGTCGCCAACATATTTATTTTTCTTTAAAATAACTTGATAGTGATACCACTGGTGTTGCAAGCGTCCATAGGCTACGGTAACCGCTTACCATCAGGTGGGCCGTATGCTTGATTGCCACCTTAGTGGTATAAAAAAAAAACTTGGGAAAAAAATGACAACCAAAACTAATCAAAATTTACATAATTATTTTTATATTTAAACGAAATTAACTTTGGAAGTAGAGAAATTGTGTATTTCTTAAGAATAAAGAGATTAAAACAAAACTGAAACATAATAGTTTTCATTGTCAAAGTAGAAAAAAATATATATCTGTAAACGAGAGCCTGTACAGTAACAGTAGATATATTTTTATAAAAAGAAATACAATTTTCACAGATTATATTAGTTTTATCATCTGAAATGCCTGGAGAATAAAACCTTCTTAAATAAAAAAGAAAATGAAAGTAAACATGAAGGCCCGGAATAACTCACGATTGTCCTCTTGTCTACTACACCGAGATAAAATCAACTACTTACCATTACGTATAGCAAAAGACTGAAAAGACAATAAAGCTTTAGATAATAATATAAAATTAAAAAATTTAAGTAACCCCGGCCTCATTAATCATCTATCTAACACTATCTCATTGAGAATATTCTTATGAGCCAAAACCGCAGAGTATTTGATGGTTCAGAATCAGTTCCAGCTTAGGATGTTATGAAAATACCACCGAAGTAATAGTAAACCAAATTTACAATCAATCGCTTAGTAAGTCGTTAGTCCCGGTTGTTATTTTAACCGCTTTAACCAATCTTTTTGATAATTTCATGACATTTCTATAAATAATATAACATTGGCCGCATTATTTCATAGAAATGTCATGAAACTATCAAATAAGTAACATTTATTTGAAAGTTGCAAAACATTTCTATGAACTTATATAGCCCATGTCGTATTTGTCGTCACAAGCGTGTATAATAAAATGAAATGTTAATGAATGGGTAAAAAAGGCTAGTACAAAAATTTCATGGCTCCCTTAAGCACACCTGTTAATTTTTCAATACCACTAAGGTGGCAATCAAGCGTACCACCTGTGGTATGCAGTCACCGTAGCCTATGGACGCTTGCCGAACCAGGGTATCAGTTCGACGGGTGCAAAGTAAATAAAGTCAACTACAAATTCACGTTTTTCTTTTTATTGCATTTTCGTACTAATCAAACAAGACGCCACAACCTGACATATTTTGTTTTGCAGATTTCACTTTATTTTAATCAATTTTCGAACGTATAAAAAGTCATCTACGCATGTTTTTGCAAATAGTACGAAGTCAATACGACCAAGTAACGTTGGTCGTTTCAGCGCGGAGCGTGGGGCGGGCTCCGAGCGTACACAAAATGTCATCAGGCAGTTGACTCTCATGATACCGGCGCAGGCGCGCTTACGTTTTAGGTTAAAAAAGTTTTTGTCCTTAACGGCAGCAATTTCGAGGTGTAATTCTAATCGCCATTTGCATTACTCCTTACAATCCTCAAAATGAATAAAGAATGAAGCAAATTGTAATTAGGAAGAACCAGAAAACAACTGGACATCAAGAAAACGGTTGTCATATATCTTAATATTAAGTGTTCCAATAACAATTGAGATTAGTAAAATAAAGAATAAATAAATTGTATATTTATACATGAAATTTATAGTCCCGAGTATACAGACCAACTGGTAGTTGGCTCAGTTAGCATTTTATAAAGTACGATGTAAGAACGGCTATGTGTAAAATCTCGTAAATTATCAAGAAATTAGCTTAACTAACTTAATATACAAATGAATAAGAGTATAAATCGATTATAATAAAGTTTTCACAATTATTGGTCCACCCATTTGGTAAGAAAATAACACACTTTTTCGATCTTTTCGCTCTCCTGTAAAGTTGCTATTTTGCAGATGCCTCTTTTTACTTTGCACCCGTCGAGTTGCGTGTTGCCGACCCTGTAAAAAAATCTTTTTATAGCTTTTTTCAGAACTCACTGCCGCTGTACTCATTCGAGAAAACCTCTGTATGGAACTCATTCCACAACCTAGGCGTACGTGGGAGAAAGTTTCTCTGAAACCGTACAGTACGCGACCGCTTTGGTTCCAATTTGTGAGGAGGAACTTCCTGCCGGTGGCGAGCGGTGCGATGATATAATGACGCCGAGGAGATCAGGTCAAAAAATTCCTCAGAACACACCCTGTTATACAACGGTAGAAAAAACGCACACACATTTGATTAATCTCAAACGGTACTGATAAGTATAAGTGAACACTTTTGACAGGTAATAAATAACTCTTGATACGAAAACAATAAGAATTACAAGCCAGACCATTTGCAATTTGAACGCGGAGAGTCGACTTTTTGATTGATATAATTCCTAGGTTTCTAAGCTCCACAATAGAAAAGGTTGTTTTATTTTAAACTCTATTATATTTAAATAAGGACTGTTTTCATTTGATGTTCTTTTGGAGTTTTCGAGACTTTTCCTCTTTGTTTATTTGACAAATCTATAAAATAAAAATCTAAACTCTCTCTCTATGTGTAGTTACTGACACACTCTGCCAATAGCTGGAATACATCATCGACTTTCCTACTCTAAGGCCCAATAATTGGAAATGCTATACAAGCTGGAAGTTGCTTGTAAAACATGTGCCTCGTCCATTTCAAAAAGAATCAAATTTTCGTTTGGATTCGACAGAACTAAATCCTTTAACTAACACACAATGCTAGAATAAAGGGTCCCATTAAGTGTGTAGAGGCACACGAAACCGAATGAAAAAATACCGGTATAATATCCTCTTTGGCACGAAAACTTGAGAAGTTCTGGAAACTGAGTATACTTAAATAAACGTACTAAAGACGTAAGTATATCTTTTTCTTTTGAGATGAATGATTCGTGAGCAAGTTTAACTTATAGCTCACAGGTCCAATTCTGGGTTGTGAAGTAATAAAAGATGGCTACTATGACAGACCAAATGAGAATTAGATCACTATTTATTTATTTTATTCTATTTATTGGCACACTACCTATAGTAAAATCATAGAAATGTAAGTACAAAATCGTTCACAATAACATGGAAAGAATGTGTACCTACAGCCTGCACTGAATGTTTCACATGTAAACGTATACTACTGGATTACTTTTGAAGCATGAGTTTCATACAAAAGTTCACTGCCTACTCGACCAAAATGTATGGAAAAGAGGATTTTTTGTAGTGATTTCATTGTTGGTCTTATAATGGAAGTTGTTCATGTTCATGGGTAGAACAGAGTAACTTTAACGAATGGGGGAACTATTTAATTTGATTAATAATATGTTTAATAAAATTAAATGAAAAATCAAGTCATTTTACTTAAATCGATTTTAATTAAAGCTAATATATTGGTATTAATGCTGGAGAACACACGCTTAGTCTAAATTTAAGTTCAGTGCATTTCTTTCTCTCAAAATGAATAGGAAAAGGATGGCTATCATATAATTTGACATTTAGAAACGTGAGTTCAATTTTCGACCTTATTGAACGTGATAAAATGCAGTGTTTAGGAGGCATCTCCGTACATGTCGTCCTAAATTGTCTACGGTTTCCTTAAAATCAATCTAAATTTAATTGAAAAAAGATAGCAAGAATTCGTTAAGAGCTGTTCTTAACGAATTCTTGCTATCTTTTTTCTATTACATATTGCGAGATGATGTACTGTAGTAAAATTTAGAATTAGAGGGTGTCTTCAGAATCAGGCCCATTATTATTATTATTAATCATTTTATTTCAGGCCAAGCCCATAATAGTGTAACAATTAAAAATAGTTATAACTCAATTTAAAATAAATAACAATAACCCATTTCAATTTAACTCAACTTATACCTGACAATATATTTAGCGATGAACAACTAATACTTAGAAAAATTACCATCAGCTGGGCTGTCAGCTTGTTTGCTATCTAGTAGTATAAAAAAAAATTAAGCAGGGAATGCCTCAGAATATGATATTTATTTCTAGTTCAGATATTTTTCTAAGTTTATATTTTTCAAACGTTTATTTCATAATGTTAAGAAAGAACTATAGTCTCAATATATAATAATTATCTTACTCCCCTAGTGTGACTTTCTGAAGTGATATAGTATCCTTTACTAATCAATATATTATTTGACATGTACGAGCATGTGAATCGACAAAAATAACACTTTATGGGCCGGTTTACGCAGCACTATTAAGTAATGAGAGACCATTAGGGCAAATAAACCTGAATGTGGAATCAAAATCGTGATGTTACTTGAAATTAAATATTCAGTAACGCAGCCTGTGTAAAATAATAAGCGGAACTGGAATCAATGATTTTGTGGCGAAATTGAAAATGCGTGGTTTTAATTATTACTCCAATGGTTTTAAGTCTCGTTTGTTTACTTAATAATATAGTGCATGTGCGTGTGTTTGGATCAAAAAATGTTGCGAATAATGAGTTTAGTGAGATAAGTATGAAATTTTCAATTGAGAGGATTTAATGATGGTGTTATAATGGTGATAAAAAGGCTATACATTTCTAAAGCGGAAAAGAGCTTAGAAGTATTTTTCACATGACTTTAGAGTAGGGTAGCCGCTTCACCTCCAAGATAACAATCAATCAATCAAACATTTTTATTGGCACAATAGTACACATACATAATCAACAACAATAAAAATAAAGATAAAAATACAATTGGTGGCCTCGTTACTAAGCAGCAATCTCTTCCAGGCACCCTGGAGTGACGGGAAATAATACAGAAGGAAATACAAAGAGTGGGTGCAGGAGAGACAATAACATAAAAAATATCTAATAAATAAATAAATATTCATAAGAGTAATATAAGGAAGTGATTCTTAAATCAGTGAAGTGAGGTGGGATATCTCAAATTAAAGTGCGAGAGTGTGTGTGACTTAGTGTTTTTCATGACAGTTCTTTATAGTGTTGTATCTTTACGGTAAGGTCACCAGAGGTCATTGATTAAGTATTGCTTCAGAAGCAGAGGAGTTGCTTTGTATGCTGTCCACATAATACTTGCCTTGATTTAATAGGCTATTGGCACTGCGTACCATATTTTTGTTTGCCACCTTTTATAGAAAATACCCCTTGCCCTTATTAGCACAAAGCATTTTCTAGGAAACAATTCTTGTTACGGATATTGAGCTTGAATTTAGTTTGGAAAAAGTCTAACCTCTCTACCTTTAGTCAATTTGCAAAAAATGTGTGCCAACCACTAACACTTTATCAAAAACATAAGAAAATTTAATGTCAAAGTGATTAAAGTTTTAGACTTTGATTTTCTGACAAATTAATTTCGTAGACAGTACCAATTTCCACTTTAAGATTCAACCACGTGTGCCTGCCGCGCTAATATGAGGTGTAACTTTCTATGTTGAAGGGTTTTCAGCTTCAAATAATATTCTTTGTGATAGAAGAGCAGAGGTTGCCGCGGTTTTGTAGGCGAGAATGGTATAGGCGCGTGTGATATCGATAAGTCAAGTATTTCTAGAGAAAAATCATGTGAAATAACACAAAAATTACAAATTATTATGAAAAGTGATCTTTTATTCGCACAATAAAATTTTAATTTGGATTCGCTGTTTAGTAACATTACTGTTACGTAAAAAGTGATTTAAAAAATATAATTATAAAAGTGTTTTGTAACTGAAAGAAACAAATAAAAATTTGAGCTAAAATATAAACTATTGTATAAAGAGGAATTAATTATATAGAGGAATCTAGCGTAATTTAATAAGCCAGCCATACGGCCTCTCAGCGGAATCCCAATTCAAGCGTCAAAAACATCTACTTTTTCCATAAACTCGAAAAGCTTTTGAAAAGTCACTGAACCCTAAAAAAATTGCGATACTTAACAAACTTTGAGTAATTATTTATGCTCATTTTTGTTTCAGGGATGTTATTGATTATTTCAGTAAACGATGAATGAGATATTTAAAATAAACTAGTGGTCGCTCCTGGCTGGCTCTACTCTATGTCCTTTCTCAGGGTGTGATCTATAAAACCTACTCTTAATCAGCGGGCGTACAAACGTGATATACAGATAGACAGACAGACCAAGTTACTTTAGCAATCATAATATTAATAGTATAGATTACTCACCTGGATATTACTTTAATAGACATTTATTCAGCAAGCTTTTCGATCTCAATTAATATATAAATCTTTCGCTAGCTGCGTTTCTTACCTAGAACAAAAGAAATAATAAAATTAAAAAAGATTACAAAACATCGATAGACTTCGACATTACCATGCATTGAGCACATCACTAATTCACCCTTTGGTGGCAGTACCTAAACAAATTAAAAACGGAATTCGTTATCAGCATCATTAATTATTTAAAGCAATACTTTCTCACTTGTGCTCCTAGCGGGTGTTGACCACATTTTTGCTTAATTCAAACGGTACAAACGGAATGAGATATTTATATCAACACTGAAACACGTCGGACTGTTGATTAAGGGAACACGAAAAATAATTAGTTTCACACGTAAAATATTACTATTCAATTAGACCTTCCATTTGTAAGCGTGAATTTTGTACTAAGATTAAAAATTCTGTACTAAATTTAAATGCAAATTGGTAAAGTGCCCCTGGATGAAAAATCATGGAAGGAGACGAATATATGTTTTAGGATGGAATGGAGATAATGAATGAAATGTAATTATGTAAAAATACAGTGATATTCTTGTAAAATTTCATAAACATTTTATGAAATAATAATGTTGAGAAAGTAAAAGATAACATGAAATTAGAGACGTGTATTCCTATTATCTCGTGGTAATAAATTATGGCTTGTATTTAACTGAGCATCATACGAACCTAACCTAACCAACGAAAATACTAAGTAGGCATCTAAAAAATTCGATTCGGGCATCTATTCAACACTCAATGCCACTTCACGATTTTCGTCGCCCACTTGGTATTTTTAACCGACTTCAAAAACGAGGAGATTCTCAATTCGGCCGGTATGTTTTTTTTTTTTCTATGTATGTACACCGATTACGCCGAGATTACTGATCCGATTTACGTGATTCTTTTTTGTTCGATACGGAATAGCTGCCATTTGGTACCATAAAATTTTTTTCAAAAACAGTTGGGTACTTTGGTTTTAAATTTAAAAAAACTTAAATTATGAAGTCGTCTACATATGCGAAATTGCGAAGTTTTGCTTTTCAAATGACTTTTTAGTGAAACGATACGATAGTAGGAAACAATATAAGTTTACGATCACCCATCTAGCTTCGACCGTAGAAAGTTACCACTAAAAATTGTGAAAAAAAAATTTTAAACAAAAATTAAAACCGACTTCAAAAAACTGAAAAGGATAAAATAATTAAATTTAAGTAGGTATTCATCCCCTAGAAACATATTTTTGGAGTTGGTGCTAAGTGGTTTCCAAAAACCATAGAAAGTGAAGCACTTAGCACCAACTCCAAAAATATGTTTCTAGGGGATGAATACCTACTTAAATTTAATTATTTTATCCTTTTCAGTTTTTTGAAGTCGGTTTTAATTTTTGTTTAAAATTTTTTTTAGTTGGTCAATTTATTAATATCCAAAAGTTATGGCTTTGGTAATACATGTAAGTGACTGTAGACCGCGAAGGTGAAAACCGTGGCGGTGTAGTGTTTTGAACACTCTAGTTTCGACTACGAAAACAAAGCAATTTCTTCCGCAGTCGATCCCGGGCTCGAGCCTTTCCGTGCTTCGGTGGGCATCACAAGCCGTTGGTCACGGTTTTCACATCACTACGCTGGCCAGAAGCATTGGGCTGGCGTGGTGGTGTTATGGCCAAACCTCTGATCTCATGTATGCCTATTCCCAGCAGTCAGACGTAGGCAACTATACAGGTTGTGACGACTTCTCGTAACACCCTGTATAGGCTGGTGATGATGATGATTATGAAGGTACTTATATTGCTTCACAGGATTGAAAACAAAAAAATACTGCATTTAATTTATATACTTTTTTTTAGATTTTAGAAATGTATAATATGAATGAAAACATCGTGATTTTTACACCAAATAAAAAAGTTTAGTTCACATTTTCAATGATGGTTGCCAAAAAAGAGTAAACACAGTAACAGATATTTTAAATAGAACAAACATCATATTTATAATTATAAGTAAAGCTGTGGAACATTTTATTGAAAGAAAAACACCACTGCGTTATTAAAAATTTAAATTTTGTTTTCCAGCAAAATTATGTCTAGGATTAAAAGAGAGCTTTGGTTATTTTATCCACAAAAATAAAAAGTAGAGTTTGTGGTTAGCAAAGAATGTTTATGTAGAAGCCAATATTTTTTTTCCATTTTATGAAATACTAGCTTCTTCATATGGCTCCCCGCGATGGGGGAGTTTTTAAAATAGTGGAGAAAACTTCGTGACATCATATGTCTTTTGGACACAGCTGGATGTCACGTACTTTTCCATATTATTAGAATATTTTTTTAAGCATATTGTATTGATGAGGATGAGGTTCAGCCAGTGTAAGCCATGAGGCGCATGAAAACTGTGGCATAGCTCTTTGGAACGACAAGGTTAGTAAACAAGCATACGGCCCGCCTGTTGTTTAGCGGTTATCGTAGGCATAGCACCAACTACATTCATAGCACCAATTTTAAAATTTTACTACTGTTTTCCATGAACCCATGTGAAAGTGAAAACACATGTTCCACATGTGTAGACAGCAACAAACTGCCTCTTCTACCGAGAGCACCAGATGACCCACCGTGAGAGAATAGTGGTCCCGGTAGCGCACCACTCAACACAGGACGGACAAGACTCCTCTACCAAGAGCGTAATGAATGGCGCAAGACAATAATCATATAGTATATAAATAATACATTTGCGGTTCAAGGGAAATGGGAAATGGATCTTGTATACAAAAAATATTGATTTAGTTGCCGTTCTGATCTCGACGTCAAAAATAAATATAAAAGTGTTTCTTTATCCTGCTCCATGCCTCTGATAGTCAAACCACCAGCGTACATACGACATACCGTACTTGGAAATTTAAATTTCAAATTTCAAAAGTACCGACGACATATGAGATTTAAAAGTAATTAGAAAACAGGTCAAGCGGATTCTCATAAACTTCTGTAAGCCCTTTACACACTAAATTTTAAGTACTTAGTTACAAACATGCAGAGGTTTCGTTGGCACTAAAAAGGGCTCATAGTAAATTAGTCCTTTGGCGGTCCTTTCGTTATATTAGTGGATGCAAAGCTCGCAGAATAAAATATGAATATTTGTCTGGGGCTGCCCACAGAGCGGGCAAAAGGTCCGTGGTTCTTGGGAACTTTATAGCGGTTCACAAGCAAGTGGTTTGTGTCCACATCCTCAGGCGTATTTCGGACGGGCCTACTTTGGTATGAATACGAAGGTGTATTTACTTTGTGACTTGTAAATGTCCTCAGTTGGAATGACGACATTGTTAATAAATAACTTACAAATCTTGTGTTTGACTTGAAGAAGTAAGACCCGATCATTAGAGTGGCTCTGAGAAATAGAAGCACTTTGCTAACATGATGTGTGGATATAGGCAGAATATGTCAATACTAATTTATCGAACAATAAATGGATAACTTGAAGAGCTCGGTGGCGTAGTGGTTTCAGCGCTCTGGATTCGATTACAAAAATAAAGCAACTTTCGCCATGGTTAATTCCGGCGTGGTTCAACCTTAATTTCTAATCCAAAGCCCATGCTTCGGAAGATACGTTAAAGGTCTACGTACACCGACTCCACACCAATCCAACACCCTTCCAACTAGAACTATCGATTCGGTACATAGTCGTCAACTAGGCGATCAACGCGTCGGTCACCAGTGGACAAATTGGCTTCAATGAGTGGGTAATGCCTCGTCAACGAGAGGGAAGCGCGTTGTCAACTTGCTCGATCTCAACCAGATCTATCAGTCCTTATTCCAGCAGTATAACAACGGGCGCGTTGGCAATGCGTCGCCCGCTAGCCGTGAGCACATTCTCGTCTCGTGCCCGATTCGTCGACAACGTGGGGCAAACGGATCGATGACAGTCAATAGGTGAACAACGCGTGGTACACGCGTCGTAAACTTACAAGTTGCCAAATACACATAAGTAACACAACATAAAGCTTACATTTCAATGCCATACTGTGAGTTGAGTTGGAGTGGAGTCGGCGTTGAGTCGGTGTGATGTGCGAAGACCTTAAGCCGTTGGTTAGTGCAATCGCTTCAACCCGCATTGAGCCAGTGTGATGGTTATGGCCCAAACTCCCCAAGTGTTTCTCTCATGTAGGAAGGCCTGTGCCCAGCAGAGGAACGTATATAGGCTGATGATGATGACGATAAAATGGATAACTTTGACGTAGATGTTTCGAATAGCACCTATACATAGGTCAGGGGTTAGAATGGATGTAACCAATTTTAGAACAATAAGTGTATATACAATATATACAATATATATAAAATAATTTAAAAATTATTATACAAATATTAATATTTTTACTTGAAACTTGTTAAAGGTAACCGACAGCATAGTTTTGTCACTTGGCGTTCTCCCCACTCGAAGATTCTGACTTGTCTATTAAAAGCCGCCTAGAGCTGAATAGACATTCTCAAGTAGATTTAGTTTATATAGATTTTGACAAAGGCATTGACAATTGATACTATCAATCTTTATAATAATAGCTTAATTTATTGGTTAGAGGAAAGCAACTAGACGCGTAAAAGATCTCAAGGATATAGAAGTACACTATCGAATACTGAAGTCCACAATAAAGGCAACACTCGAATAGTGAAACGACGTATATTGACATGTGAAGTACTATTAATTGTAGAGATGTTTACCCCGCTAAGTGCTGATAAAGGGAAGCTACAATCTCTGTCATTAAACAAGGGGAAGTGTTTGTAATAATTGATTAAACATACGCGTGTCGTCACTTGATTAATGGGTGAAATCGTGATAATGTTTAATTATGGCTGGTATGACATGAGGTTTAGATTTAAATATTTAAAGTTTACTGGATTTACGATTTTATTTGCAAAGAAGTTAAAATTATTTATTTTTCACATTATTTATTGTAAAATTCTCGTCACTGAAACGGTTCCGAATGTAACTATACTATTGAATCACAATGATATTTATCAAGCTTACTGTTGATAAAATTAATAAAGCCTATCAGGGTAAATACTGCGTTGTATAAAGCATGTATCTAATTTGAGGACTATGTAATAATGCTTCCAAAATGACTATTCCTTAGTAATTAAAATACAATAAAACAACAACAAACAAACATTTAAACAAACACAAACAACACAAACAAACAACCAAACAAACAAACAACAAACATTTTCAAACATTTATAATAATGTTAAAATCAAAAATTAAGAATATGACTATTCCTATTAACGGAAAACAGACATTTCTGGGCCAGAAGTTACATTCAGTTGTCTAAAGGAAACAATTTCAATAAAATCATCGAAACAATCATTTAAAATATATCAAAAAACATTTTTACATTTCTAATGACAATTTCTTGGTAATAAATTAAGTAAGAGATTTCATATTACTTTCTTGACTTGAACTCACAAATACCAATCACCAAGAGTGCTCTTTTTATACAGCAGCCTTTTATAGAGGTGCAGTTAATTTGACTTTTCATTTCTTTAAGTAAAGCGGATTTACATAACCTTGCAACTTAAATAGAAATCAAATCTGTAAAGTAAATGAGGATTAGCATGAATTTTGTAATATCAATGATAACCTTTTTGGACCTCGAAATAAACTGATTAAGGAGGTTACTATAAAGTAGGAGTAAATTCAATCTTTTGATAATCTTATCCGGATGGTGTTGTGTGATTACGGAAGCAAAGATAAAGGATTTTTAAGGTTTCACGTATTTGACTTGGAAATGCCACAGGAACTGCTGTTAACAAATATTTGAAATGGAATTTATATCTAATGGCTATTTCTATTGGCTTAATTTTAAATTCAGTTTGAACTGAGTATCAGGATCGTCAAAGTCACCTCAACGCAGAAGTAAAACATAGTGGTTATATTTTTAATTTAATATAATCTTTTGCATGATGGCTTTTTGAGAAGTGTACGTTGTTTAACGGATTTTTGCTGATTGATATCTATTAGTAGACACTTCTTGTTTTGTTGAGGATAATGTCATCATAAAAAAGTTTTTAGGCGCGTACCCTTTCATCGTGTCTTAAAACAAATGGAACATCAGCTGGCCAACAAGTACCATCTCCTGTTATAATATTCACTTTGGTTCCCCCCTCGGTCCCTTCCAAAAGCTCTTAATACCAACTCGGCCTGACCATGCCATGAAGCTCCATTAAGCCGTTTATACATAATGTATGAATTTGTTATGCTGTTTGATGTAAAGAAGCTTAATTCAGGTAGTGCTAGGGTTTTGGATCAATTATGTTTGTATATTTTTGGAACAGTATTGGTTAAATTGATTTGCTATAAAAATTTTGGAAACATCGTTTGAGCTCTCAGAGTGATAAAAAATAACTGCACTGTTGCTGAAAGGACTTCTATCACTACAAGGATTGAATTGTAGATAGGTATGTTTTTTGTAAAAAACATCACCTAATTTTTGTAATCAACAATTGATTTTAAAGTTGTAGTAATACGGTTGCTATTCTCAAACATCACAGTTATTTTTGAGCAGTCTGAAAGCTAATATAATTCTGATTGCTGGCTCTCAAATATTTTTTGGAAAGATATTGATTTTTAATGTTAAAGAATTAGCTTACTTCATATTAGGTCTTTAAGTATGAATTTGTCGGTTTGTATAAAATATTTTGCGCAAACTGAAACTAGCATACAATGTTTTGTTTTTTAATTTAAATGGCCGTTTTTTTCTAATTTTTGGATAATTTAAGACATTTTTTTTTAAGTTTATGCACCGAAAAAATACGTTCTAAGTAATAGAAAATAATTACAATAAATCTAAACATGAAAGTCAGAGCTACATATTCAAGAAGCTCTAATCAACTCTCATTTTCAACTAATAAATTTAAAAACAAAACATTCGAAAAATCCTGCGTGTATACTGCACTGTGAATATAAACTGTTATATTTCAGGTAGACATTCATTTAAAATGACAATTTTATATTGGAAGACCTATTTATCTATCTACTTAAAATTTAACACACTAAATTTTTAACTAAACACTAATACCAAGTCAAATAAATATTTTCAAATTCTACAAGTTCTCTTGAAATTCATGTAAAAGGTATAAAGGAATGTGCACGATGCATGTGCTCGTCTTATTCGTTTAAGCTTCATTATTTCCGTTGTATTAACTGTTAGTGTTTTATTGGTGTGAGAAAAAATATATGTTCATCCCCCAATAAGCATGACTTTTTATCAATATTTCCTATAAACTCCAATCCAGTCAATATTTCGTTCGTTAAAAAAAAATATTATCAATTTTCTATCTATAATTTATAAACTCCAACGGCAGAATTGAAGAGGCACAATTTGTAAGCGATACCCCGGCACCAATTACGGAGAGTTGAGGATGGCTACAACTAGGTTTTGATGGGGAACTAGTAGTTATAAATTCGATACGCCATTCCTTGATGAATATTGTACGGAAAAATACACAATATTTTGAAGGGATATCTTTGTGTTTTACTTATAATGAACTTAGTTATCGAAAGAAATTAACTTTCTAGTATTTTCTCATTTTTTGCGAGCACTTCTTGAAATTACACACATTAAGTACCGGATTTAACTCGCGTTTAATTTGAAATTAAAATAGATGCAAATTTACATTTTGAATATTTTCCATAGGGAACGGTCTCCGCGAAGTTCCATCTGCCAAATCTGGGATTTTGGTAACGTTACCTAGATTAGTAAAATTTAACATTTTTCGTTTTGTATATTTTTCTAAAACTATTCATGATTCTAAACATGAACATGCAACAGATAACATTAAATGTGAAGTTTAAAAAGATATTTATCATCAGCTAGGAACGTACGCTCGCATGCCCTAACGAGCGCTGCTTCTCCCAGTAGAGATGTTCAGACGTCCTAAATGGTGGAATGATCGCGTCCTACACATTCAACTGCGGATGCATTAGGAAGTTTAAGACTTGCATGAAATCTCGTAAATCTATTTCACGTTGAAACATTTCACACGGGAAATCATTCTCGCTAAATACGTTGCGGTTTAGGATAAAATGTTTTATAGTGTGACTTCGGTAGGTATAGTTTTTTACCAAAAACATTGAAGAAATCCAGAAATAGATGAAATAAAAAAAAAAAAACCTCAAAACCTCTGTTATATCGACAAGCCACCTGCGCTTTTTTTTAATATTCCCTGTTTTCAGACAACTTTCAGTTCAGTATACATATAGATAGTTATGCAATCCTTAAAAAAACATTACAACTGCAATTGAATGCATCGGGAAAGTTATTTTAATTAGTGGATGCAACTCTTATAGTTAAAAAAGAAAATACTAAGAAAAGAGTCTTACCCAAGCATTGTGGGGACTAAATCCTCACAACATTATTAATTCAAACTTCTTGCAATTCATTGCTCACAAAGTACTAACAAGAAAAAATATACTTTGCTATGGTCTCATTTTACATTAATTAAGCTGTCTTTTGTGACTTTGAATCATTTTAGCAAGATATTGCTTGTTTACCGTGTTTTCTTTGTTTTGTTTTAATTTTTGAAATATGTATAATCCAGACACAAATAGATTTCTACTACTGAAGAGACACTGGTTGGCCTGCAAGGAAGGAAAACTTTGAATCAAAAATAAAATTGAGAGTGTCACTGTTTCACTTGTTGCTTGTATCTAGTATGGAAAGTGGGTACAGTCGACAGCACATCAAGCGTAACAGTTTGACTTTGACGTCGCCATTACTGCGCTCGTAATAGAGGCGGCTATCATAGTGCAGCTGTTACACTTGATGTGCTGTCGTGTGTACATGCAATATGAAATTTTCAACGTCAAATCGGAAAATGTTACTTGCACAGTATGTAATCCCGTAACATGCTTTTTCACCAATAAGCTGCTTAATTTGAAACGGCAATAAAGCATTTATTTTTAAAGTAAAAGCACAGAGAGAACTAAATCCATTAAAACATTTTAGTTATGCATCATGTGAACGAATAATATAGTTATTAAAAACATAAAATGAATATATTTTTACATTTTTAACTTTTGAAAACACGATAATAAACAAGCTTTTGTTAAAAGCAAGGACGGACATAATAAGTACATACAGGGTGGCCAAAAAGTCGTGGATCAAACGAAGTGAGGAGAAGCTGGGCTCATGGGCAGCAAAAAAATGTTCTTCGGGGGGCCTCTAAGATCAACACCTCATAAGTTATGTTTTTTTGTGTTTTTTAAGAAAACATCGTTTTTTGCTCAAGCGGAGCTCAAAAGGAGCTCGGTGGCGTAGTCGTTTGAACGCTCTGGTTTCGATTACGAAAACAAAGCAACTTTCGCCATGGTCAGTCCCGGGATGGGTCAACCAAAGTTTCTAATCTCGAGCTCCTCCGTGCTTTGGAAGGGATATTAAGCCGTTGGTCCCGGTCATGGGCAGAAAAAAAAATGTTCTTCGGGGGGTCTCTAAGATCAACACCTTATAAGTTATGACTTTTGTGTTTTTTAAGAAAACATCGTTTTTTGCTCAAACGGAGCTTAAAAGGAGCTCGGTGGCATAGTCGTTTTAACGCTCTGGTTTCGATTACGAAAACAAAGCAACTTTCGCCATGGTCAGTCCCAGGATGGGTCAACCAAAGTTTCTAATCTCGAGCTCCTCCGTGCTTTGGAAGGGATATTAAGCCGTTGGTCCCAGTCATGGGCAGAAAAAAAATGTTCTTCGGGGGGACTCTAGGATCAACACCTTATAAGTTATGATTTTTTGTGTTTTTTAAGAAAACATCGTTTTTTGCTCAAACGAAGCTCAAAAGGAGCTCGGTGGCATAGTCGTTTTAACGCTCTGGTTGCGATTACGAAAACAAAGCAACTTTCGCCATGGTCAGTCCCAGGATGGGTCAACCAAAGTTTCTAATCTCGAGCTCCTCCGTGCTTTGGAAGGGATATTGAGCCGTTGGTCCCGGTTGTTACTGTTAACCCACCAACCCGCATTGGGCTCGGTGTTATGGCCCAAACTCCTCGTGTGTTCATAGTATTGTCTTACATTTTCGCGAGCACTACACATTTGAAATAAAACCAATTTACCGGATTTAACTCGGGTTTAATTATATGTTACATTATTATTATACACCCGACGTTTCGATTACTTTACAGCGATCGTGGTCACGGGAAGACTGAAGATGTGTTTCTCCCATATAGGAAGGCCTGTGCCCAGCAGTGGGACGTATTTATGACTAAAAACAAAAAATGTGACGCCTGTTTTTTTTTTTACTACTCGAAGACTACGCACCACACTACCCGAAGCACGTACTTACTACCCGAAGACCTAGAGATTTTGCCAGGAAATGCTCAGACAGCACCGAGAGGATCCTCAGTTTTTTAACACAGTGCTATGGACAGACGAGTCCTGTTTTAGAAGAATGTGGATTTTTAAATTCATAATCTTCATTATTACGCACGATTTGATCTCCACATTGTTAGAAACGATCGCTTCCGGCACCAGTTTGGAGTAAATATGTGGCTGGCTTTGAAAAGATAAATAATACAACAATAGCATGAGTTTGAGTTGATTCGACCCTTACAAGGAGCGAGCGCTTTTAAAAGTTTTGCGAGTAGCAAATAATCATGTGTTATACCTTTTTAGAATCCCTATTCGATGTGCTATTATTTTTTCTGATACATGGTAACGAATTATTAAGAAAGTGCGTCTAATGTAAGGGAAATGTTTTGACAGTAAAAAAAAATTCGGTAAAATTGATTTTTCTTCAACCACACACGATTTACAACAACAAAAAGCATGGCGAATGCAAGTATTGGTTAGCAACAATGAGATGAAAACAAAAAAGTTATCCTATATAACATAACATCAATAACATACGAGGTGTTGATCTTAGAGACCCCTGTAGAACATTTTTTTGCTTATCATGAGCCCAGCAGCTATCTCCTTACTTCGTTTGATCCACGATTTTTTGGTCACCCTGTTTACGTAAAATTAGAGACGCTTCGCAATATTAATTGAATCATATTTTTGTGTATACATCGTCATTTATAAAGGCTGATAAAATATATTATCGTTTTTTATACATTTCATATGCTTTATAATGAAAAAAGCTCGTTAAATGGTTAGCGGTTACCTGAATCCTGTAAACGCTTGCAAAACCAAGGCAACTTACGCGTTGTCCTCCCTGTGATAACCAAGAAGAAGCGTCATATTGACAGCATGGGAGACTAGTCTCCCTGCTCTCAACGCAACGTCTCCTCACTCAACTTTTACCGAGTTTCTCTTTATTATAAAAAAAGAATAAATAACACTTTATTTTTTATTTTTATATATTCAAAGCACGGCAAATGACTTAACACCACTTGATGTGAAGCGGGAAGAAGAGTCCATATGCGAAGACAGCTAGTGCAGCTTGAAACAGACTGTTCAGCAGTGTGATTCACAAACAAAGATATTCGACATCGAGCTTGACGTCTGACAAAGACGACGAGCTGCCATTGGTTTTGACGTTTGCGCACTGCGCTGTGTGAAAGCGTATTCACTAATCTCTACGTCGGTCTCTTGGCTGTGTATGATTGTCTCTGTTTTGGTTATACGACATGAAGTACAATCGATATTTTTTGATTTCTTTTTTGTTGTGTTAAAATTGTATCGCAATGACTTCATTCAATATTTGATAGATTTTTTCAAAAAGATATAAAAATCAACCACTTTTTAGTTCCGGTTCACGCCGTGCTCGACGTCGGAACGCTGGTGTCGCCAACGGTTGTCAAACAAACGCCAAAAGTATGACGGCGCTGTCGACAGCCACGAATACATGGCTGCTGACTTTAGAGAATCGCATAGCTGGCCGGCCCCTAAGATGCCTTTCACGCTTCTTATAAAGCAACCGATTTGTTATAGAAAAGAAAGGAGGGAACACATGTGCTGGCATAGAATACTAAGTTTTGAAAATTACGACAAATTATGTATTTTGCTTTAAGGTAAAGCTGGTACACAGGTCAGCGTTATAAATTCGTGTAAAAATGGCACTACTACGTACATCGGTTCCGTTTGAAACAAGATCATTTTCAAGGAAAATGCCTAAAACGGAGGCTTTATAGTTTCTCTTATACCCTATGAGCTGGAGACCAAATCTGAGTAAATAAGAAATATTTATAAGATTTTGGAGCTCCTTCTCCCGTATAAGAAATAGTGGGTGATGTTTCATTAGCTACATACATTGCGGACGGAATCCTAATGCGAGTCCGGCACGCATTGGCGCTAACAGATTTTTTTCTTTTGTCGAGTTCACCCAATTGATGTTGCTTTGTTTGATGCTTTGACGAAAAATAACACTCGGTGCAATTCAATTCAATTTTCGTAAAATTATAGTATACTTATCAGGGATCTTCTGAGCTAAATAAGCTGAGAAAAGTAGCTGTATTACCCCACAATAACTACTTATCCAATACAATGTAGAAATAACCAAATTAAACAAGTGTAAAACCAAACCAAAGTAAACAATTGAAGCTACAAGTCACGTAAGTTTCTATTATTGTAGTCAGAATCAATTTTCCGAAACAGATATTTTTATCACTCTGAGAGTTCAGATACTTCTGATGCTGATGTAAATTGATTTTGAGAAGAATATATTTCTTCTTTATTTATAATAGGTACACATAAATATTTCGGAAACCCACCCAGTTGAGGTGTAAAGCTGGAAAACTATATGTTAAAATTTAATTTAATACTAGCGTTATACGAGATGACAGCACTACGGTTTACATAACCGTGTAACTGCAGCTGTAAACTCAGACCAAGTGGCTGTACCGGAACTGGGGATAGCTGAACTTAAACTAAGGACAGACGATATCACATCAAGCGTGGCAGTTTTGTCTCTGATTCTACCTTATTTAGTGGTAATACCAGCGATTTTTGTTGTGTAAACAATTACAGTTGATGTGCTGTTCATTTTACATACTGAAATAATAACGGGCAACAACTAAGTCGGAGAATGAGGTGGTGAGGTATAAACGTGGTGCAATTTACGCTTATGCAGCAGTTTAAAGCTTAATATAAGAAATTAATACTTATAACAGCTATATTGTGGAAGAAACGCCAATAGATATTTAAAAAGGTATTAGAGTAGAAAAAAAACATGTCATGATGTGAGACACAAAGCTACGATATTTCTGCAGATACATTGAAACATTACTTTTATATAAATGTATAAAAAGGGTCAATTGCACCCTAGGTTATCAATTCACTATAAAAGTCTTATTAGATGAAATATTCTGTTTTCATATGTTAGTGATAAGATTAATAAGGTATTCATTCATGTCTAGTACGTTGGCTTGAAATAGAACATAATAAATACCCACAAAGTAAAAGCTTAGCTTTAAAGTAGAATATTTAGGTCCCAAGCTTACAATATTTAGTTCCATGAAGTTACAGCAAGTTACTTTAGTAATGAAATTTCCAGGAATATAGTATTTATGTTAATATTCATTTTAATAACGGAGCTTCTTCAACTCAACACTCGTAGTAACCAAAAGGAGACGGGTCTTTGAGGTGGAATCTAGTTGGACCTTTGATTGCGGATTGCAAATGTTTGGCCGAGCTCACGGGAGCGGCATCAATTATTCAAATAAACCTGCACACTGACTAGAGGAGTAATTTTGAATATTACCCTTACACAAGACACGTAAGCTGCTTAGAAGTTTTGCGGCAAATAACTTTGGAACGCCTTTGGCTCTAACGTGATAAGTATTGCAAGTTCATGCTGCGTTGTGATTTTAAATTCGTGATAAACATTATTGGATGGACTTTAATTGTTACGCAGTTTATCAGTAAATTAAGTCTATATGACGCAACAGTTTGAATTAATTGCTTGGAAATCTAGATGAATATCTTACTCTATTTTGATTCATCAGTACAGTATGTTTTAGGAGCTTTTTGCCGTTCCTTGCTACCATCATTTACTTTTTAGCTATCATCAGGGATATTTATTTTTCACAAGGGTTATTACACGAGTTACAAAAAGTGTAAAGAATAATGTTTGACATATTACTTGACAAGGTTGTAAATAGTATGTGTGAGGAAATATGGGTTAGTATACAGAGTAGACAGGATGAATAAACATGTCTCAAAGAAAATTTTCATAAGCGAAATCCAAGGGCATCGGCCAGTTAATCATGCGATCTATCAAGCGCATCGTTTTGACGTATCAATGGGGGTGTATGTTGAAAAAGTTATGAGCCGCGTCAAATATGATCGGCGAAGGACATAACTGAAGAATATATTTCCATACTTTTACAAATTATGATTTTAATGAAATCAATATACTTAATTATATTTAGAGCATAGAAAAGAATAAATAGAAGGAAAAACATTAAAGTAATGTATTTTTAAAAATTTGTCAAATTTAACGACGAACATAAGAGAATGTGTAATTTCAACCATCAAACAATCGCTAAGCACAGATAAGACCTTGATAAAACGAATCAAAATGGAAAGTGACGTGTGAAATGCAAAGAGGTTTAAAAAATTTCACAGTCTGAATAAAGGGTGTCACAATGATTTTAGCTTTACCAAAAACGATGTAGGATTTAGGAGGTCACGGAAACGACAAGTAGGATTAACCGAGCGTCGCATCACCAAATAAACGCGTACGTGAGAGGAATATACTTCAATGGAGTTGGTAAAGCGATGCGAGATATTCTATTATTGGAAAAGTGCTATTTTGGTAAAGATTTCTTATAGATATTTTTTGCTTTAGCACATTGTCTTGTGCTAAAGCAAAAAAATTTATTATTTCTCGTGACTGCACTCAATCCCATGACGTCATGTCATTAAGACGGCATGTTTCACATATTTTTATGGTACAGTCGACCACAGAAGTAGCTTAACACTTTAGTACCATGGCACACCGACTATTGCGCTTGTACCTAATAAGTAGTTGCTACAATACTCACTCGCTTATTTTTCATAAGTTATGCACGTTTCGTTGATTCATTTTTATTTATCTATTCGCGCGCCAAAAAAGCAAAAGATATTAAGAGTAAGTAAGAATCCTCTGGTTTTATTAAAAACTTTTTATAACCACAGATAACAAAAACAAACTCCAGGATGAAGTCGCATAAAGTTGAGCGAGTACAAAAATAAGTTACACCTTTAACCTGTCAAGCATCAGATCTAGACACAATTGATTTTTCAATTGTCATAAACCTCCAGAGGTATAACGCCGCTTGACAGAATAATATTTACTTATTCAAATAATAAGACACTTAAATCCCTTTTAACCTTTACCTATTTGATAGTCTAGTTCTAGGTCTCATTAATAAATTTTAAAGGCAGTATTTATGTTTCAACATTGCTATGTTAAATTGGAGAGTTCGTAGATCAATGGTTGAGGTATACCTAGGGTAGGTTTAGAGGTCTACCGTAATCTTGATTCATGAAACTACTTTAGATTCAATAATAAGCTTCGAGGTAAGTTGGGGCGTTCAGATTCAGTTGACGAAGATCTATCTATCTTCCACGTCTTCTGTAAGCTTGTATAAAATTTTAGAAGCATAATACTCAAGTTGAAAATAAATATATTCATAATGAAGTGTACAATAAAAGTAACAACATATGGGCTAAGGTGCTGCCCACAAAAGTTACATTTTCAGGAAAAACTACTTCTAGCCCTCTTTTGCAGCACGTTATAACAATTTAAAGGCTATTGAAACTGCAAATGATTCCCCTTAATTATCAATTTGCTCACTATATTTATCTTTGACGAAAACAAACGTATTTTTGATATTATTTTTACATTCATTCAAAATATTATTCATTCCAACTGGAAATATCGTTTGACAGACCTGAGCCTTTGACAGCTTACTTCTTTACAGTCCATCTCTAAAAAGTTCTTCGTAAAACACAAGTGAAACCACAAAAGCAATTTTTTCATACAGCTTGAAATTAAAATTTATATACCTTACTAGCTTTTTAACCTGTCAATGTTATATTTATATTTAAATAAGCGAAAAAACAAAATAGTGTATCCTGATAAAGATCAGGATAGGCTCTTGCCTCGGTATCTGATAATCATCATTTAAATTTCTATGAAATTATACGAGGTACAGCATATCGATATTTATTTAAAGCTTAAATTGTGAAAATAAATATCATAGGCAAAGCGTGGCTCAGTGTCACATCTAAATTTCGTCTAATTTTATATCAGAATTCAACAAGACATTTTAGCACCAGATTAACTGGTAAGCTGAGCGAATAGATTATAAATATCAATTCAAAGTTAAAGCAGTAATATTTAATTGATTAATTGTTAATTTATCTGATTTTATTAATGATAATAATGCCATAACTTTCATGTCATCAATAATAAATAAACAAAAAAGGAATATTTTTTCATAAGAAGTGAAGTCATGTTTCGAAAGATGATAATAATAATAATAATAATATTTATACACTCACACCTATTATCTAGCCCAAAGTAAGCATCATTAAGAGCTTGTGTTATGGATACTAGATAACGGAGAAATAATGATAATAATATGTATATAAATATTAGAAATATACTAAATAAACATATAAACATCCATGACTCGTAAAAAAATGCTCGTACTCATCATACAAACATTTGTTCCTACCGGGATTCGAACCTGGGACCTCTTGACCGAGTAGCCTGGGGTACAGACCACTCGGCCAGGCGGTCGTCAATAATACGCGGCGAAAATAATTAAATAATTATAAAGAATAAAAGAAATAATAAAAATTATTATTCAAATAAAATATAATAAAAACAAATAATTATTTAAAAAGGCGGAATAATTATTTTCTATGATAAATAATTCTCTCTCTGATAATGTCTTTGGAATGGGTTGGCTAGAAGCGCTCGTTTTCAACTTGTTTTATGTATAAATTTTATTTTTTAATTAAAAAATGCAATAAAACTTTTTTTTTATTTTTTTTCGCAAAGGCACTAATTAATATGGCCTTCATAGTGATATTATTATGATCATTTAAAAAAATTGAACTTTCTGAAAAGGAGTTATTTTACTCTATTTTTTTTTAATTTTATATGAACTAGTCGAAATACAAACTGCTAAGCTTCAACGCAACATTATGATCACACGTCTCATTACCTTAACCCTTTGTCATTTCTCAATGACCTTAATGTATTACACGTGATATACAGTCATAAACAACAATGCCATCTTCAAAATCAAATTTCACGTTTTTGAAATACATAATTAAACTAACACTCAGTTTTCTGATATGTAATTATTTCATTTAATTAATGTACGACCGTTAGTTTGCAATGAAGGTTAGTTTAAAATGAACATTATCGCTATGTTGAAGTTTTACATGGACGCTATTTCACCGGGAGCTGCACGCGTCATATTAAAATAATTACTTCTGAACAGCGTTCATTAATTGAGGGTCAAAATTAGTGGTAAAATGTGCAATGATTAAGCGACATGGAAGTTGATGGTCAATACGAAGCCTTGTTATCGTACGTATATTAATTACACGCTTAAGGCTTTACACATTAACGAAATAATAGGCAAATATTGAAGGACAATAAATCCTATAGTTAATAACATAAAGACGGCAAACTCGCTCCAAGAGTAGCAGAGCATAGCGGTTCCACTCGAGCTCAGAGCGCCCAAAGAAAGCGCCGCTTTACAAACGACGGTAACCAAAAAACCCTAGGTTGTAATATTGTGTTACGACGAATAAGATCGCCAGACCTAGTGCAATGCGATTTGTCTATAAGCTATCAATGTAACGTTTCATGTTGAATTTTACAGTGAGAGCAACGGGAAAGTGGTACCTATAATGTTAATGTCGTCTATATGGAGTTCGGTAACCAATGACCATCAGGCGGGCCTTATGCTTGCTTGCGGTATAAAAACTGATCGCTTTAGTCGTTAGATAGACTTATTTTATTTTAGGTTTTTAATGGATCCATCCTTGATCCATCGCTTACCATCAGGTGGGCCGTCAGCTTGTTTGCCATCTACTTAGTTGTATAAGTATAAGAAAAGACCAACAGAACAGCTCAATGTTGATTAAACTAAGCGATCTGCAAAAATTCTATTAAACCATTGATTTGGTGAACATTAAGATATTTTTCGTGCTCAGTCAGTTTATTTCGTTTCGTTTCGTTCAATGAACAAAGTAAAGGTGAATATTAATGTTTTTAAATAATTCAAAAGTTATTTCAAACATTTTGCTATAATACCTATTACATTCACGGATCTTAACTAGCTCCGTTCGCTAAATACCTACTAATTTACCTATTTTATCTGCTCATGATGAAAAAAATTGTTTGCAGCGGGATTTGATTATGTCGTGGCTTTATGTTTTGCTAAATAATTTGTTTATATTATACACACCGCGTACCGGAAAGCGCAAAGTAGGACGGCCTCCCACTAGATGGACAGACTACCTGGTCAGGGTCGCTGGGAGCCGCTGGATGCAGGCTGCGCAGAACTATTTTATTTGGAGATCGATGGGGGAGGCCTTTGTTCAGCAGTGGACATCATAGGCTGATATGATGATGATGATTATACACACACACGGTAATTCTTATTTGATAATAATTAATTTAATTTCATAATTATAAATGGTATTTTTATAGCTACTTTCACTGTCTCTCTGTCTGACTGCTAATTTTGTTAGGAAGGTGAGATGGATTTAAGTAGATGATCCTTAGAAAAATCAGGTAGATTGCTTGAAATCAAAAACGTAGTAGGTGTAAGCGTGCTTTGTACAGACAGTAGCGAAATGATGATACATTCTGCCTCTTTTGTAATGTAATAAGGATCAATGTTGATCGTTTTTATTTATTTATGTTATTGGAAGACCAACAGCCTAAAATACATAGTAGGACCCATTTTATAAAAAAGAGAGCCAGTAAAAGGTTTCCACTAATACACACCACATAAGCAATTTAAATACAATGAGCATTGAGAAGAAGAAGAAGAAGGAATCGAGCTACAGCTGGATTTCTCAACCATAGGGACCAAGAAAACCGTGCACAAAGTACATTACAAAAGATAAGGTCCATTTCACCGTCAGTTCACTTATTTTACGATTGAACCAACTATGAAATTTAAAGGCAAGATTTAAGAAAGACCTTAATTTTGCACATAAATAGCAAAACCAAAGATTTCAGGACATTAAAATGCTTAACGGATAATAAAATTCCTCTCTCAAAACACAAACACAAAATTACATCAAAATATGCCGTAAATTTTATTTAGACGCATAAATACCGCGTCTGTCTCGCCCCGACGTTTGTCGGTGAGCCTACAATTTTGGTATCGGTACTGTTATAGGTTATTATGCTCGGAATCCTTAATTAATACCCTCGGCGTTCGTTTAATATTAGATCATTAAAACCGCAATGTTCCAAAACTTACCTGCTTTAGGAAACTGGAAGTTGTATAAACAGTGGAAGTTTACGGTATGAACTTTGAGCCGTACCTATGTCAGCTTACAAGTTATAACTTTTTATTCTAATTAAACATTAGGTTAGTGGTTGTTCTTCGATAGATAATAAAGGAAATTGTTACAGCCGAGAAGTTTCTCTAGGAAGATATAAGGACGAATAAAAAACTTCATCGTCTTTTCAAAGGCCGCCGCATTTTTTTTTAGTGGGCAAGACATCTGATTACAGACCTACCCACCGCTGGCTAGGCCACGGGCTTTTATAGGGGTCGCCCAGCGCTATAGACACTAGGAATACCCACTAAAACTCCCCGGTAACTTCACTGCCCTTCACAAGAGGCTAGGCTCTGCCAAAGCAATTTCACCAGCCCACCCCTAGGCAACCCGGCGTTACGGCCTGGTTGCGCGCGGTTGGAGATTACTCAGAATCACTTGAGACAATCGGTCATACGCTGCTCGCATCCAGCGGCTACCTGCCGACTTTAATGCATTATCAAATTAGGTTAAAATATATTTTGTCAAGCTTAAAATTGAACCCATTATTTCATAAAAGAAACGCACTTTATAGTATGAAACCAGTCAATCGTTTCAGA
The DNA here is from genome assembly GCA_947347705.1 of Nymphula nitidulata. Taxonomy (NCBI): domain Eukaryota; kingdom Metazoa; phylum Arthropoda; class Insecta; order Lepidoptera; family Crambidae; genus Nymphula; species Nymphula nitidulata. The sequence goes on from OX374622.1 coordinate 7,523,327, forward strand.
TAAAGCGTTAGAATTATTGTAATATAATGTCAAACTAAGGATAAGACTATTCAATTTTGCAAATGTGTTCCCACCTTCCTAAATCAACCTATGATAAACCCCTTCAAAAGAGGTGTGAAAAGTCAAGGTATAGGCCGGCAAGTGGAGGCGCTTACACTAGTTGCCTTCGCAAAGGGAATCGTCTTATCGCTTCACATCTGGTGGTCTTAAGTCATTTTCCGTGCCTTATTTAAAAATGAAAATAAAACAATTCAAAAATTGTTCAAAATGATGGCCATTGTTTTCAATTGTTATCAAGATTCAACGTCTCAAGGATTTTAGGTGTACTGTCTTCAGCATAAAAGATAATAAAGACTAAAAATTTTATATAATAAGGACTAAAATATAAACTTCTTTATTTCTTCACAAAACTTTCCAAGGAAAAACAATAAAAATTGAAAGCACTTAGCAATTGCAAGATTATCTTTTCTTACTTTAACTACACAAGCTATACTTACAAGTTCCAACAAACATTTAGCTTGTTGGAAGATCTTCTCTTATTCTTGATTAAATCATCACTATCATAAGATAATCGCCATACCCAATGTCATAGCCATAGCATAGCCTAGTATGATCGTCTGTTTGATTGGTATTGTTCGTTGCACCGATATTTGCAGAAATTCTACATGTACCTTTTCTTAAATATCAACAAAATTATTCAAGAAAAGAAAATTTTGTTAGAGTTGCTATTATTAAAAGTGATTTTGGAAATAAAAACAAAAGTACCTATCTGTTTAGAAATAAACACAAAATACGGAGTTCTCTTTAAATCGAAATAAAAAACGTTCAAATCACTACAAACACAAAGTTGTAGGAGAGTTTTTGTTCAAAAACAGCAAAATGTAAAACAAAATCATATTTCGCGGTTTCGCTCCAGTCTCCAGGCAAAGCGTCTATGATGCCTGTGTACTTAGTAAACTTTTATCGAGGCAGACGAGCGTTTTAAACAAACGTTAAATTAAATATTTGTCTCAAAACTCTAGGAACAGGGAAACACTGAATGGAAATGTTAACGGGGACGTAAAACAGACTCAATCTGAACACTGGTGCTTTTAAATAAAGATGCCAGACAGGTGTGTTAGAAAATATTTTCTAGCTACATTCTCGATTCATGCACGGGACTCCTGGGCTTCGGGTTTATTCATTTTTGGGTAGAGAGCCTTTTAACCAAAAACTCTGAAGCTTTTACACTTAGTCTCGTCATATTTATGTTCTTTCACACCTTCGAAAAGACCGAATCTGATACTAAATCAAAAGTAGAAATGAGGACATGTACCTCAAACAAATAAAAATATATTAATTACATTATGTTTTGGTGCAATGTTTTTGTATCTATTTTCTTGTTTTTATTTTATGTCACTTACTAGGAGTTATGACACTTAGTTACTTGTTACTTAGTTTTTGCTACCAATAATAATAACAATTTGTGACCATAAGGAATACACTTAGCGAGAAGCGTAGCCTATAGACGCTTACACCACCATGGGTATTTTTACTAGCTGGTTTTCCACATTGTAAAAATAAAAAAAGCAATTTACAATTTAATTTAGGAAGACAACACTATTCGGTAGAAAACACCACTCACTATGCCCTGCCTCTTTTTTGTGTAACAAAATGTGTATGTTTTGGAAATATAAATATTAAAAATGGTTTTTGTTATTTTTATCAACATCATGCCCATTATGCACTTGCCTGATGATGGGAGCTTCAACGGTCACTGAAGTGCTGAATCAATATGTGTGTTGCTCTGGCTACATTGACCTAATTTATCGCACAGAGATTGTTCTGAAAAGCATATAGCGGCACCACCTGTTGTTTGAAAACGTAAATAAAATCGGTATTCCCTGGCGTGCTTTTAAAATACGGTCACGATAAAACATTTTTATCGGAATTACCTATTATGTTGGTCACCATAAGTTACATTTTTTTTTATACAACTAGATGACACACAAGCTGACGGCCCACCTGATGGTAAGCGGTTATCGCCGCCTATAGACACCTGCAATAACAAGGGAAAATCACTTGATATTGCAGGTGCGTTGTGATCCTAGGGCCTAAGATGAAATGCCGTCCATGCCCAGTAATTACACTGGCTACCTTTCCCTTCAATCCGATCCGATCCTTCACAGTGAACTGTTTCACGGCTGAAATAAGAAAGGCGGTAGTACCTACCCAGACGACCCTACATACGGGCCTACCACCTAAATGAAAAATGAAAATGAAAATATCTTTATTCAATTAGGCCCCCCAAGAAGCACTTTCGAATCGTCAACAAAAAAACCCTTATGTCTATCACATAAAAATAATATTGACTAACTAACAATTACATTATGTTTGTCTCTCTGTCTTATCTGAATCTACGTAAGCTAAGAATGTTATAATGTCTGTCTATCGGTATGTCTGTCGGTCTGTCTGTCGGTCCGTCTGTCGGTCCGTCTGTCCGTCAGTCAGTCTGTCTGTCTGTCTGTCAGTCAGTCAGTCAGTCTGTCTGTCAGTCTGTCTGAATTTACACCGGTTCCAAAAGTTGAACTACCGAGAAGATTCCGGCAACAAACTCTTTTCAATTATTAAGTTACAATGTTTAATTACACAGTAATGGTATTTAGCAGTGCAGTGTCGCACAGAGTATAAAAAGGTATATTAACGTACCAATAAGTACCTAATGACAAGAATATTTACTGTATTTAAAGGCTGTCCGACAATGCACCATCACAATATAGGTATTACAATACACAAAGGTCAACAATTAATATACAAAAACCTAATAAAGCCAATCATCTTTCATTAATTTTAAACACTTGTCTGACCACGTCATTGTTTGTTAAAGGAAATAAAACTATTATTATTAATATCATATAATGCCATATACCTCAAAAATCCCTCAAAAATTATACTATTGATGAATATGTAGGTAAATTATTACAAAATCAAGGAAGCTTAGAGATGACCATTTCCACTAGTGGCACCTGTTCACAAGTATGACGCATGTGCCAGCCATCGCTCCGCTCAACCATATTATAGGGAACGGAGCGAGCGAGCTAGTTACATACACTGTTTTAAAGATAATTATGAAAGTGAAGAAGGAAACCTACTATATTAAAGTGAATAGTGCTTCCATTGTAATTGTGAAATGGTCGGCAGAATTTAATTTTGATGTAAAAAATTACAGGTAAGAAATTTTATGCCCGAAATTTTCAGAAAACATTTTACCACGTTTTCTAGTGAGATTTCACGCAACGCAGCGTTTACAATCTCAACGGGCACATCGATCGGCATGAGAGCAGTGTACAGTAGTGACGTGATTCGCGCTTTCGATGTAGGTAATAGTAAATAATAATAATTTTATAAATACATACGAGAAAATATTATAATTATGGTGGAAGCCAGTAGGCAATATCGTTATCTGAATTTCGTGTATCTGTCGCCGCCATCTGGTTTAATTCGCCGCTTGAAGGGATGCCTAGCCCATTGATTAAACGCCGGCATCCAATCAAGTGCCTAGGCCGATATTTACTTATACTAGACTAGCTTAACGTTTAACAACTTGGCGTATTGAAAGGATCGTCTTGTACTGAAGAGTTTTGGTTTGATTGGTGGGGTCAAGGTTATTTTTTTATAACCACTTATAACCGCCATCGTTTGGGTTATACGTGGTCATAAAAAAACTTTGAACCTATCAATCACTCAAACAGTCATAAAAAACTCTTCGATTGGCTGATCTGGTTAAGCGTTGTGCTCAATGAAAGTTGTCCTTCAGCCGTTGCATTGGAGGCCGGCGTTCAATCAACGGGCTAGGCGTCCACTTAAGCGGCCAACTCAACTAGACGGCTGCGACCTGTACAAAGTAATCAAAAGTCTTTAAATTCGTTATGACTTCCCCAGCCAGGATCAGATCTCCTAAATAAAGAATCAGTTTCTTGGTTCCTCTTCCAAATTCTTTGAACGCACTTTCTTCGGATGAACTTTCTCTATCTCCATATTACATCTAAATTGATTAGGAGATATGGAGAGAAGAATAAAAGACCTCAATTTTTATTTCTCTTCCCACAGGGCGTAGTTAAAAAAAACACAAAATATTTATTTTGCTGGTTTTAAGCAAGCTACAGTATTGGTTACAGCTCTGAAAAAGAAAGCTTTGAATGCCTTTGCGAATTATATAGAGCTGTATGACGTATGTGTCTCTTGCTTTTTTGAAATAAGGCTTGTTTATTTAGTATAAAAAAAGCTGTGCAAAGGTATCTCCTAACGCTTACGATTTTCTTTCCTGCGTTTCCTCAAGCCTTATTACAATTATACTAGAGATTTTTCACTATGTCATTTGTTTGTAACGAGTCTAATTCCAAAGATAATAGTCTGAAAGTAAAATAGCTACTTAATGTCTTTTTTCATATTTAAAAATTCCGATAATTTCTAAGATTTATTATTCCTTATTCAAACAAATTTCATACGCAGGAGCTTATCTTGCGTTGTATATGATAAATTCTCTCAGTTTTTGTAATAAAAAGCTCAAAGACAACCGCGTATCACCAGGTGAATGAAAACAAAAATAGTTTTATAATTTTATAATTATTTCTACCCTGAAACAGTTCGCTGTGATTCTAATTGACGGGAAAGAGAGCCAGTGAAATTACTGGGCATGGAAGGCGTTTCATCTTAGGCCTCAGGATGACAACGCACCTGCAATACCAAGTGATTTTTTTCAAAATATTTGTCGCTTGCCTTCAGTCCATTTTGTTTTTGTATGTGAAAAAATATATAGAATTTCCGAAACTAAACTAACGTTGAATCAATTCAGAATATACCTAATCTATTAAAATATCCGTTGAAATTTGCGAAACTCTACTATTTTGATGCAATTAACGTATCAGATTTAGCTAGTGCGATTAGTACTCGCTTAAAGTTATGTGTTTTACATATTACTACAAACTTCAATCATAACAACGGGATATCAAATTCAGGTTAATTACAGCAGTTAAAAGCTGTTATAGGTACGCTACTAAAGCTGAGTTCAGATGAACGTATATACCTACTAGGCTGCATAATATCATCAGCCGTCTATTTTACATTCGACTCTTAAGTAAAGTTAGCACATAAGGTTTTTTTGCGGCCCGGAATGGCATTTAAAATATACAAAACCGAATGAACATAACTACCCATCTTACAATATTGCACTCGTGTGTTCTCGGCCTTATCAAAATTCCTGATAGATAATTTTATCCCAGTGTAAAGATATGGTTTCCTTCAATTAGGTATGTTGGGATGAGAACCACATAAGTCTTACTTTAGTTTCTTTGGCTGTTTGATTTATTTATCATAGAAAACGATTGGCACTAATAGGCTGTACAGTTAAAAAAAAGTTTTCGAAGAGTTAATGTTTTTGTAAAAAAATAAGTTTTTTGACATTTAAGAGACATTTGAGTGGCGTAGTGGTTTGAGCGTTTTGGTTGCGATTACGAAAACAAAGCAACTTTCGCTATGGTCGGTCCTTTTTTTTATTTTTTTTTCGGGGAGGAATCCGCTTACGGACCTACCCGGCGCTGGCTAAGCGACGGGCGTGTGTGGGGGTCGCCCAGTGCCTGATCGTATTGGCACTGGGAATACCCATTAAAACTCCCCGGTAACTCCATTGCCCTTCACGGGGGTAGCCTGGGCTCTGCCGAAGCAATTTCACCAACCCACCCCCAGGCATCCCGGCCTTGCGGCCAGGTTTCGTACCGAAGGAGATTACCCAGAGTCACTTGGGTAATCCCAGACGTGGCGGCCTGTGCAATGCATGCGCGGGGGCCACCCACGCACGCGGCCGCGCCTAGGGCGCAGGAAGACGAGCGATCACCGCCCCGCCTTCTCGCACCCACCCGCACACGCCGGATAGGAGCGGCTAGAGCATCTGCTTCCCGCTCCCTCTCCGCTGCCTCCTTCTGCAAGAGCACAGTCTCACAGAAGGAGGCGACAGCCTCCCATACCCTGTCGCTACCAACCATGGCTCTTACCATGGTTGGCAGCGAGAGGTGACCGCCGCCGAGCACCGCACGAAGCTCGCGGCGCTCGCGTCGCCAGGCCGGGCACTCTATGAGGGTGTGCTCAGCCGTATCGTCGGGGGAGTCACAGTGATGACACCGTGGTGTTTCCTCCCGACGGGCGATACGGTACAGGTAGTGACCGAAGCAACCATGTCCGGTCAGTACCTGTACCATTCGGTAGGTGAGGCTTCCAGCCGGCGCCCAACCCACTCCTCCAACACCGGACGGATCGCTTCGATCGTCCGGTGGCCGGCTGCTGGGGTGGTGAGTGCCTCGCCCCATCGGCGCAGAGCCTCCCTCTGCGCCAGGGTGCGGACCCGCCTCACTTCGACAAGGTCGGGTCGTTCCCCCCGCTCTCTTGCTGCGACGCGGTGCTGATGCACCCTAGACAGAACTAGGGCATCAACCTCCCACGGGAGCGTACCTGCTAGACCGCAAGCAGCCCCGTGGCTGACCGTGCGGTAGGCCCGCACGGCCCGGATCGCGATGACCCTCTGCGGCTGCCGCAACGCTATGGTCGGTCCTAGGATAGGTCAATTGAAATTTGTTATTTCGAGCTCCTCCGTGCTTCGAAAGGCTGTAGGTCCCGGTTGTTACTGCAACCGAGCGAGGTAAATCTTCCATCACATCTCGACCGCTTTTGAATGATTTGTACCACTCATAAGCACGTGTTTTTTATCAACTAACACTTCGCGCCAAAATAGAAAACAGTCGTCGAAAAATTTTAAGAAATAGTTATTTGTTCAACAAGTGAGCAATAGTTATTTGTGTAACAAGTGAGCTAAATTATTCTTTGTAGCGAGTGCTGATGTTAAATCACGAACCAGCGAAGTAGTCTAAAATTGAATCACGAGCATAGCGAGTGATTCACAATCAGACTACTGTGCGCGTGAGTGATTTAAAGGCACGAGACAAAAAAAATTTGCTCTCGTGTGAAACATACAACTTTTCACCTCTCCAGCGAGAATAATAAGTGAGATACACAAACAATATTAATTCAGGCGTTAAACAATCATTTTCATCACTCGATGAACTCATTTTTGTAATTAAATTAATAAAATAATCACAATTAATTATAAACACAAGTCGAAAAATCAAAACAATCTGAATTTATTTTTCCCGCTTTGTCCACAGATTATATAGACTATTTTTGAGTTGCGTTCCGAAATTACAGAGCATGTCATTTTTTTGAAAAGTAAATACTAATTTTATTTTTATGTAACGTGACATTATTGTTTACTGAATTATATAGTTATAAATATTTTTCAAGAAAACGTCCATAAATTAAAATAGTTAAGCTTATAAACTAAAATAATTAAATTACATACTTAGTTTTGCGACTAGTGCTAGTCTTGAGTTTCGGAACACGCTACTGCCTATCTCAAATTTATTTAAAAACTTACTTTGACTCACGCTCGCTGCAAAAACCGGTTTTCCTTCGAGATTTTACGAAGCAAAAGAGCTATTTTGCTGCTGGAGAGGTGAAAAACTTTTTATTATATATTTCTTTAATATTCATTTTACTATGTCACTTCAAATGAACTTTTACATTTACGTAAGTTATTTTGTATAACAGTTTGTAAAATAGTTAAGAGGCTATATTATTTTTAGAACAAGTCAGTCTCCAATAAACTTGTCAATAAATCAGTAGGTATCTATTTAATGGACAAAAAGAAATGCTGTCTTAAAATCACGTACTAAAACAGAAGTTTGTTCAAGTTTCTGGAACTTTGTCACAGTCCACTATTGAATTTGAAAACCCTGGTGACTGTGTTGGGATTATGATATATTACGAATGCGGAGTCGCTAAAAATAGTTTTATTTTAAGCCTTGGATGTGGGCCGTAATTTGTGAACTTACAATCCAGATACAATAGAAACTATATTGTTATAGAGACGACATGAAAGAAGGAGGGGAAAGGAGGTTAAAAAAGAAATTATCACCAGATTTCATTGAGAAAGAGACAGTGTATGAGACTATGAGTATGCTATAGTGCTCAAGTTGATACGAGCGTATAAAGGCAACGCCATAGCTTACATACGAGCACATCTGGTAGTGAGCGGTTACCGTAGCTGGTTTTAAGCAACGGTACTGTATGCATGTATTTTTCATACGAAGACTTTTTTTGTGTAGTTAAGAAGTTACATGTAGAAATCTGTGTCACAGGGTCGATGGTTTAATTTGATTAAACATAGTGAATAGATTTTTCACACATGAAAATCGGTCGCTTAGGGTTACTAGGATATAGAAAACGTTTCTTTTTAAATTACCAAATATTATCTGCTGTAGAAACGAGATTTCAATTTCATTTCATTTTAAATGCGTAAATTAAGAAATAAGTTTCTAGTCAAAAAGTTATTAACACTCTTTTAGTGGATTGAATGCTTCACAATAATAAGTTCTAAACTGAGCATTTTAGCCTTTACTGCTCACAGTGTGACGGAGAATCTCATTTGGAAACTGATAAACATTTTTAGACCATTATTTATAAGGGGATTTAAAATTAAATAATGTTTATTTTTTAAAAACCGCATTTAATAACATTGTCTTATGGACATGACACTCCAATAATTACAAACGGAAGTTTCGCTGTATGAATTTCTTGAATAAAATAAGTAGAGACCAAAATACTTGCTTATACAGCTTCTGTGTCCTCCATTTAATCGTTTTTCGCAGTTAAAAAGGATACAATATTAAGTTAGTTTTATTACTGAGATGACGTAGAAGAAGTATAATTGCAGATATTATTTTTTACACAATATAAGAAAAAATTGCCTAAATCAGTGATTCGAGATTTATTTAATAGATATGTCGATTATATTTATGTTCGACCATGAAAATATAAGAAGTGGGGCTGATTTATTCGCTGTTTTACAATATAATACAGACAGAACGGAAACCCAATTAAGTTTGTTTTCGCTACGGCATATTAAATTATTATGCAAAATTGGGCCCACCATTTTTCTGTTCCGTACGTGCAAGGGTTGGGGTTATTAGGTAAAGCTAATTTCATTCATCCATTTATGATGAAAATTCAATAGAACCATTTACGATTATATTTTAGAGATGTACCTACATGACAGTTATAATATAACAATAGCTATTTAAAGTATATGATAGACTTATTCTTAATTTTTGATTTTATCATTAATATAAATGTTTGAAAAATTACTTAGTAATTAAAATATAAAACAAGAAAAATTTCACGTCCTGAGGCGGGGATCGAACCCGCGACCTTTCGCATTTCGGGTGACTGCTCATGATTGCGAAAGGTCGCGGGTTCTGTGCAGATAATGCCCAAAGAATCCGTGCCCTGCCATTCTCTGCACAAGCCTATAAGACAGTTCTATAAGACAGTTCCCGAGAGAGAGACCCGTGCCGCCAGCCCACCCACTCCGACATACAAGGCCAGATTTCGATAATGGTCCAGTGACTCGATGGTACTTCCAGCCTTCGACCCCACTTGTCCATAACACCGCCACCGGCTAAGTAATTCGGGTGACGGGCGGGCTCTGTCAATGTGGACTTCAGCCGACCGATTGTAGATCTCTGATAGTTCCAGGATGGAGTCCTCGTAAGAACGAACACGGCTTTGCCATGACCCGCTGCGGTCGTCGCAGCAGGGCCCTGTTTTGTGACGATAGTGTCTCCACCCAGACTGGTGTAGCAGTACAAGGCCATGGACCGCACCGTGCCTGTGTAAAGTCGACGACAAGAGATGCTAGGTCCACCAATATCAGAAAGAAGCCGACTGAGGGCTCTCGCTGTTGTAACAAGTTTGGGACGCAAACGACAGAAGTGCTCGACGAAAAACCAGCACGAATCCATCCAGATCAAACCCATATAGTGCATGTTGGCTGGAATCGCAATGCTCCACGAATAAAAATGAGTGCACCGATGGGTGGTTTGCATCGAGATCCATGCAAGAAAAGGGCTGCGGTCTTGAGCAGAAACAGGTCCAACTGCTCAAAACGCAATGGTTCCTCAATGAGTCCTGGCAACCTTAATAACTACAGGAGCACAAACCTATAAAGACGTGCTATTTAACATCGGTCTTCTGTTAGATCTACATTTATAAACTGTAACCATTGTGATGAAGTTATTTTTTAGAATGGGAAACCACTTTTTTTCAAATAGAGTCGGCACTGTGAAAGCTGTAGTCGTATACAAATTACTATGGGCCGACTAACTGTCCGTGAAGTTCTTAAAATCATTTATTCCGTTTCTTATTGCGAAAGGGAAGCAATGAACTAAAATTTAGTTTTAGAGAACGCACATCAGAATCGGCTCCAGTGTCTCTTTTTACACAGAGAAATGGCACACGCTATGCCAATACATTAGATTATTTATTACACGTGTCACATTGAAAACAATGTCAATCCTATTCTTTATTCAATAAGATTCTAATTTATTTACATAAAGAAGGTATCCAAAACATTTTTCTGCCTTATTGGAATAGCCAATTATGTATGAAGTAAGAATCAAAACAAGAAAATGTTCAAATCCCGCTTTTATTTCAAATAAGATTACGGGGCTCCGGCGCCACAGCTTTTTTATAAAAGATAAAAATACAAGATAAAAATGTTCCCTTTTATTGTACAGCGAAGTAGGATTTAGGATTACGTTCGGAATATAGGTAAGATTAAAATATTTCCTTTTGAGCCGTTTTACTCCTATTAAAAAAATAATTATAGTTGAAATAATTTGTACCTAAGTGTTATTTTTACATGTCGCAAAATTACCCTTTTATTTTTGCTTTTCTAACGCAACAATTTCATTTCTGTGAATCGATTTAAAAAAATTGACTAAATTTTGAGAAGCTCGGTGGCGTAGTGGTTTTAAGCGCTCTTCTTTCGATTACAAAAACAAAGCAACTTTCGCCATGGTCGATCCCAGGATGGGTCAGTCACAATTTATAATCTCGAGCTCCTCCGTGCTTCGGAAGCCACGTTAAGCCGTTGGGCCCGGTTGTTACTGCAACCGCTTTAACCCACCAAACCGCATTGGGCCAGCGTGGTGGTGTAGGAAAGCCTGTGCCCAGCAGTGGGACGTATATAGGCTGGTGATGATCATGACCAAATTTTAAAAATCATTGCGGATTCGTAGTTTCGCAGAAAAGTGATGCACTTTTTGAAGACTTTCCTATCACGGATTAAACCTTTGACCCCAGGCGCTTCAGATCTAGCATTCACCTCGTATTGCGTGAAAATCAAACATAGTCGAAGCAGCATTCATATACTTTCAATCAGTTATTTAATTAATTTTGGATAACACATTTAATTTACTAGCAGAAACATTTTATTTTTATAGTTGTGTAATTTATCAAACCGTGAAAGACTCGTGGGCGTCTTGTGTCAATTAAATGCCAATTGTGTCTGGAATCCTTGATTGGTGAACATATACTACTTATAAGATATAATTTTCAATTTAACACTTATTTAATTACAAAAACTATTTGTAACGTGGAAAATTAATCTAAACAAAAAATATCAGGAAATCCCTGTAGTAAGAAGTTCTGTTTAAAAAAATTTAATCTTAAATTAGTCCTAAAGAAGTGAAGTTTTAGTTCAGCACATAAAGACTTTCACTTCGAAACGCATTGTAAAACACTCAGTTAAAAATAATTCTCGCCTTATATTTGGTTAGAGATTTTAAACACTTCTACGCAAATGCTCAAGATAAAAAATAAGTGTGAGTCAAAGAATAATGCGAATAAAACTAGAAAATGTACTTATTACACATCTTAAGCTTCTAATAAGTTTGCTCTTTAAGTATATTGAGATAATAGTTGAAAAAATTTCTAGCAAAATCAAGATTAAAGTCCTCAAATCATGTGCCCAATACAGCACAAATACAAAAATATTCTGAGGCTACCCCCAAAAATAACTTTAAGAAAATTAAATAATCATTGTTAGGTCAACAATACAAACCATTTTACTGCTTGGGATATTACTCAAAATGTCTGCGTATTTAAAAATAACAATTCATAGTTCTATATTTTTATTTTAACATTACCAATACATAACAAGGCGTGCCCTGTGATGGGATGCAAACCCGCGATCTTTCACAATGAGAGGACATTTTTGTAGTTTTTACACGAAGGATTTGTAGATCAACATAATATAATAATATTACGTAAATAAAAATAAAATAAAAACTCACTAAAGGAAACTTTAAAAAAATATATTTGAATGAGTAAGTTAACAAAAAGTTCTTCAGTAATACATAAAATAATTGCCTTTACAGACACAGTTTATTCTAAAGAAATCTCTATCGGCAAACCGGCAATATGAATACGTGTAAATTTTTAAACCAGCTCTTTATATTGTTACAATGGATATTCTATCGGTACCTACTTATAAAGTAAAAGCATGATGCAGTCAACCCCGACCCTCGTTCCCACTCCCCACCTCAACAATCCCTCAAGCCAAAAATCACCCACAATCCAATGAGCCGTGATGGACGAATGACTCCTATTAATCCGATTTCTTACAGCCGCATATGTCTTTCTGGTCCATCGGCGGAAGCGATACGTCTCTTAAGTTAAATTACGGACGAAACCGAAGGATAGGCAGTCGGTTTGTGAATCACACGACACTCTCAATGCGGATACGGAATTGAAATCGAAATCGGTATTCTGATTGCCTTTATTAAGGGGATTTGCGTGATTTAGTGGTATATATTTAAGAGCTCTGTCCTTTTCAGTGTCTTGAGACGGTTTTTTTCCAACAATAAATGGTAAGCAAGCAAGATGCTCCAATTGCCGGTAGCTGGTGACCACCGACTATAAATCGCAGTACCAAGAAAATCAGTTGGTATTATTTCAGGTACATTGTGATTCTGGCGACAAGAGATGTTAATACCGGCCATGCTCTGTAACTACAATACAACCAATAAATGATTTACGTTCCCTTCATACCGAAACACAGCTTACTGATTCACGGCCCCAATAGGGACATAATTGTTAAAATCAATTCTAAAATTAAAAAATACACATTTTTTCTTAATCTTATAAAGCAGTAAGATGATTGTTCATCAGGAAATGGAACCAACACAATGCTGGCATCATAGTTATTTCTCTTAAATTTTAAAACTTTGAAAATACTCGAGTTATTCTGTAGTTGTGCGTGACCGTCTCCATATACTACTGTAACCATTTACTGGTACCAATGTCACCCTTTTGGCATAGAAAATACATAAAGCTTTCACTGTCTTCCTTTTCAAACCAGCACTAATTGTGGGTAGATTGGAAAATATACCTGCTCATATAAAATTAAAATTCGTGTTTATTGGTAGATTATTGCTAAATAATCTTTATCTTCATTAACTCTTAATAAATTTCAACGGAGGAAACCATAATTTCGTTTTCATAAAGATATGCAGAGCTGTAACTTACATGTTTCAAATTGCTTATCTAATAAAGCCATTTCTTAGAACGGCCTCTGTGCTTGGTTTGAATAAACGCGGTTTATACTTTAATACAAAGGACCACCTAGAGGCAAATTAAATTAATCTGAACTAAACAGGCGATAGCTGCACACAGGAAAGTGTGCTAAGTGAATGTAATCACGCCGCCTTCCAAAATAATTTATGTTGGAAACTGTTTTTGCTAAAACTGCGCGGTGATTTTAGCGGTGTACATGTTGTAGCTTGCAGCTTGCCTTTAAACGCACGGTTGATCGCGCGATTAGGTTTTGGTGCTCTATCACAGTGAAAACGCGATCGCGGTTAAAGGCAGCGTGGGAAGCTAAAGCCATTTGAATTAGGATAAATGATGCGCAAATCTTATTGCGATTGAACTTGTTAGCTTTTCTTATTCATACTCGTTATTCTAAAGAAATGTATATTAACTACGCATAAAAACACAAATAACGTAATCGTTTTTTAAGCTAGTAGCAAAGGTTACATTATGACTGTACAACTTAACACTGAGATTATTTCAGAAAGTCATTTTCATCTCTAACGTAATGTGCATCGTCAAGCGACGTGTGCTTCACTTTCTTAGAACAAGCATTTAGATGGGGCTTCACGAGCTTTGAAGTGAAAGTGTTGTTTGGCACGAATCTGAGTGCGTTTAATCGCATGCTTTGTAAACTGTGTGTAAATAAATGCTAAGAAAATTTTAAACCGCTTTTTTCAGCGTTTTTATATGCTTTGCTTGGCACGAGGGAGAAATATTATAGGACAAGATTTCACCATCGAAAGAAAATATCGCGATGCTTTCTTAAAATTTAGCAAAATTCTTCAACAATCACTGTTGCCACTTCAATTTATTATATTTTTAATACCAGAAGAGTATATTTTTAGTTGCACCCATTTTAGGAATTGTATTATTGTTCCGACTTTGAGAGTTTTAATGTTATTTAGGTTTCGAACCCGCGACCTTTCGCTATCCGGGCGACTGCTCTGACCACTGAGCCACCCAGGACTTGGGATATCCCTGTGAAATTCTTCTAGTCTATCTTGTATTTGCGTTTATGAGCTAACGTCCACCCTACAATGTCGAAATATTCTATTTCAACATCCGAAACGAGTATTTTTACAAATACCAACGAATCGGTTAAGTTGGGGCAGTGCTTTCAAATATTCTTAATTTTTGATTTTAACATTATTATAAATGTTTGAAAAATTACTTAGTAATTAAAATAGAATAAAACTAGAAAAATTTCACGTCCTGAGGCAGGAATCGAACCCGCGACCTTTCGCTATCCGGGCGACTGCTCTGACCACTGAGCCACCCAGGACTTGGGATATCCCTGTGAAATTCTTCTAGTCTATCTTGTATTTGCGTTTATGAGCTAACGTCCACCCTACAATGTCGAAATATTCTATTTCAACATCCGAAACGAGTATTTTTACAAATACCAACGAATCGGTTAAGTTGGTTGAAATAGAATATTTCGACATTGTAGGGTGGACGTTAGCTCATAAACGCAAATACAAGATAGACTAGAAGAATTTTCAGGGATATCCCAAGTCCTGGGTGGCTCAGTGGTCAGAGCAGTCGCCCGGATAGCGAAAGGTCGCGGGTTCGATTCCTGCCTCAGGACGTGAATTTTTTCTAGTTTTATTCTATTTTAATTACTAAGTAATTTTTCAAACATTTATAATAATGTTAAAATAAAAAATTAAGGTTATTTAGGTTGATAACGAGTCTTCACAAATGGATACTACTTTTGTTAATAAGGGGTTCGTAATCAAACAGGAGGTACATTGTGGCTTAGACGGACTTGTATTCCGTATCTGCAGCTGTCGGTGTTACTTTAGTGTTAAAAAGTATTTTTTCTCAACCATGCTTGGAAATTTGTTTTTTGACGATTTAAAAGTGTTTCTTTGTGGCCAAAAATATTTTTTCTTTCTTTCTTTCTTTCATTTGAGCATTATGCTGACAACCTTCTTCGATATAAATCGAAATTGCTGTATTGGCAAAATATATGCGAGCAGCGTCTGGCAAAAGTTGTATGAAACACCTTATCTGTCGTATTTTAGCGGCCAAAGCAAATAAATGTTTAAATTACTATGTAAACTCTTATCTGGCGTGCAATTTAAAAATGGAACGACCTTTCACTTCGAAACATGGCAACCAAGGAGTAATTAATTAATCAAAGGTTTTATTTGTAAATAGAAAACTGTTTATTAAAAAGAAATCCACTTTAAATTTAAAAAAAATGTACATTCGATACCTGTAGTTCTGCTTAGGTACTACTTAGTTTTAATTACCGCGCATTATTTAAGAAAAGTACTAACAAGACGTGGCCACAACAAGGCATTGATGGAGTTACGTATGTGTACATTTTGGCCTTCGTCCATCAATGCCTCTTTTGCTGGCCGTTGCAGTAATGTACTATTTCAGCGTTATCAATTGTTTCAAAATTATCAATAACTTTTTTGCAACCATTACTTATTTTTATTTCTTAACAAAATTATAAATTTTAATGACTAAAATCAAATGTCACCGAACTAAAAAATTTGATATTTTTATAATATATTTAAACAAAACCAAACCAAGATGTACTGCAGTAATTGGAATAGAACACAGCCTTAAAATAGAGCGAGCAGATTCCATTCTATTGAACATCGTACTAACCAATTAGTACCTACCAGGCAACACAAACCCCATTTGAGGAACTAACCTTTCACGTACGCTTCACGTTTCACTGATTCTTATCTCATTAGGTATAAAGGTGAAATTAATTGAAACTATGGCTCCATGTTGAGTGTTGCCCGGAATATGCGAGTTATTTGTGTGCTTTGTGAGGTTTACTATTACAGACTGCGGTGGAACTGCATCCGATTGTCCGTGAAATTAATAAAGCAAATAGGGGGATTCCCGCAAATATGGCTTAGTTCTCTCTTAGTTCTATGATTTTATTAGTTATTTTGTTGTTGGTGTGATATTGTCTGATTACGTGGATTTTGTATATTTAATGATAGATGTTGATTTACATTAAACAATGACGGCTTTTATATTTAGAATAAAATGAAAAAGATCAAGTCATTAAACCCAGGTTAATTATGATATTAAGTAAAATTTATGAATACAATTGAAATTAAAATTTGTAAATTAGAGACAAACTGCAATATCTCTTGTTTTAATTTATTTTTTCCATAAAGTTTTTTATCCAAAGTAAAGACTTTCTTTGAATTTTAATTTAACGAAATTTGGATTTAAAATGTAAGCGTATCCTAAAAAACAACTAAATTTTTAAAGGGCAATGATTAGGAAATCAGTCAATCAGATATATAATATGATACTGAAACCAATATGGACATATGATACACAACTTTAAGGGACTGCAAGTTGCTCCAACATCAATATCATACAAAGAATGCGAAATTCAATCTGAAAGATTATAAGTACTTATCCAATGCGCCATGGTTTAAAAAATCTCTGAGCTGCATGAGCATTTGGAACAGAACACTGTGCGTCAGGAGATAAAATCATTGACTGAAAGATACAAAGCACGGCAAATCATCCTAATCACCTTACTAATGCTCTCATTAAACTAACATACAGCAAAATACTGTAGCGATCTACGGCCTTTGACCACTTCAATCAGCCACAACTGTACACAATTGAGAAGAATCATATCCCAATGGGGAGGTGCTCTGCAAAGCCTAAACATACAAAGTATCTGATTATAGTCCAAGGACTGATTGTAGATTTACAAAATAACAAAACAAAAAGGAAATTAGTAAACCAGTCAAACGATTTGGACATATTGCTATTAATAGTATTATTATTATTATATTATATTGTGTAATGTACAGACGACAGCACATCAAGTGTAACAGTTGCACTACGAAAGCCGCCTCTATTACTAACGTGGTAAGAGCGGTTTCAAGGTCAAACTGTTACTGTTGATGTGCTGTCGACTGTACACAATTAATCCTAGCTCTAGGTATGAAATGGATTAACAGATTCTTGACGACAATGTTAAGACAGCGATTGGTTTGGTAGACATTTCTGTGATCTTAGGAGTTATTCATTCTGCTAGAATAATTTCATTAACAGGTGGTATAGATAGACACTCGACGTAGACACTCGTACGTATACAACTAGTGACAGATAGTATGCATACTATTTTTTAGGTTTCCTTAAGTAAATTTGCCTTGACCCGTCAAACATGAGATTCCAGACACAATTGATTGTTCAATTGTCATAGCCCTCCGGTGGTATATCGACGCTTGGCAGATTAAACCACAGAATACATAATCCTTAAACAAACTTAGAAACATATACAGGCCGTGTGCTTGTTTTGGGCAAAGAAGACAAAATCTTGTAGCTTATTAATTATGTGAAGCCAAATATAAAGCCCTTTTATGTGTGTGGTCAAGCCTCGGCGGCATGGCAAACGAGACCTTTATTTACATCGCCGATAAAAAGTCAATAAGCCGTGAAACTATCGAAAATAATCGTTTTCAATTAAATTCTGTTCATTTGTTCTGTACCTACTTACGTTTAATTAAACAGAGTTATTGTTGATGATGATTGTACGATTTTCTCTGTTAACTGAGTCGGTACTCAAAAAGGTGATATTTAACCGGAACCGTACACCTACAGTTCCGGTTAAATATCAAATTCCCAAATGATCCGAAACTATTAAAAGAAAACTAAAAATAATTCAAACGGTTTCGGATCATTACATTTTTACTAAATCTAAATATTTAAGATATGATAAAAAATACTTCAAGTAGTTTCGGAATCACCGTTTAAAAAACCGAAAACTGGATCACAGGGCTTTTTCGAAAATAAGTTTACAGCTAAGAATCAGATTAGGATTACGTTTTCTGAAAGTTTACACTTAAAATGCGAATGCAATTTAGGACTTACATAAGAGAAAAGAAGCAGCGTAAATAATGCCTCAGTATCATTTTTACCTCAAATACAAAGCACTATAAATGAATCGACACCACCTTCATGAGAAGTTTGATCACACTTTGAAGTTCCTGGCTCATAAGGTGCCTTTTCATGCCTCTTTTGAAGTCACCATACTATTATACAGCTCTTAAAAACATTTAGAGCTTCTTCCCTTTACCTATTCCTACTTAGAAGTACGCGTGCCATTCTGTGGAGTCATTTATTTACTGCCTCCACGTCAACATCACGCACAAAGAAATTTTGTAACTCGTTTCTTGTCGTATTTCAAAAACATGGAATTCTTCACCGGCATGTTAAATGTGTTCCTTCAAAACCTCTTTTAGATACAAGTTAAAAATGGTATTAAAGGTCACGGCGGTTGCTGTAGCCTATTGACGCTCGTAGTAACATTCTCGCGTTGCCCCCCTTGTAAAAGTTTAGGAGAAGCGTTATGGTATGTACCAGCATCCACCAGGAAATGAGACCTCTTGCCCCCAACATAACACCTTCTCCACAAGCTCTGGTGACCATCAAGCCCCTACTCACAACAGAAAAAAAGGCTACAAAAATTGACTGAAAAATACAATTAAAAATGCCCTAACTCTCGTAACATTTATTGAGCTTTCTTTGAGAAAAACTGTAGCACAATCAAGATGATCATAAAAAGTAAGATGTTTATGCTATAGCACGTCTTGGTGCTCTGGTGTTGTCTTAAGCAAACGGGCATAAAGCAAGCGTTCCTTAGCTTACACGTATTTAAATTTAATTAACTTTCAAGCGCACATCTCCTTTATGCAAGACCTAAGAAAGAATGTTTGTGCAGCAAATGACTGTACCTCGACTACCCGCCGAGATTTTTTCACCGCATATTAAAAACTGTATTTAGGGTTCAGCGCCTAAAACAAGCGGCATTTCAGTTCTTAATAACATTGACACGATTCGCCTATAGTGGTCCAGGGATACTAAAATGCAGGCAAAATTTGCGGCACAGTGCAGGTGTAGGCAAATATAAATCAAAGATGCGTCTTCTTTTAGGGTCACAAAAAGATGTACCTATTAACCCCGGAGCGATAAATGGCGGAATTATTTTGGACTCTCCGAATTTCGTCAATCCGACTAAACAGTTTTTAGCCGGATTAATGAAATTCGGAGAGTTTCAGCCTACACTCTTACCACGTAGTTGTTCGTATAGATACCCAAGAGTCATCCGCCTAGTCCCATGCATGGGGTAAAATACATCCTGCGTAAATGCAGGATCCAATATTGTATACTGTTGACGATAAAGCCACATTGCATCCTACGACCGATAGAGCAGACAAAGACGTGCCTTCCTCCTTGTACGCCTTCTGCGGATAGATGCTGCGACGAGATCCAGCAGGTTCATTATAACTTTGCATTATAAGGGAGCAAGAAGGCAAGAATATTTGACCAAGTATCTTATGGAACCCTTGATTGTCTGTGGTAATGTGTCTGACCTTCCTAGAAAAATTATAATTAGTGGGACTCATATGGTGCCGAATGATTGTGATTAGCAAATCTGTTGCCCATTTAGTGGTTCGATGAAAAAACTCATACCAAAGCGCGACTTTTACATTCTGATTCCATGGAAATAATTCTTTCTAACTGCCTCCGTGCTATTCCGAGTTTCGCCGAGACGTGCAACCTTATTTTTAGAAAGTTGCGTTGCCTGTTTAAAATTGGTTCGATGATAGTTTAGTGTGGAACTCTCTGCCAGCATAAGTTTTCCTTCTTCCTACGATATGGGGCGTAAAGAGGCAACATATGGGTCAGCAGGCGCAGGTGAACACGGGTAGGACTGTACGATTCACGCAGCGGAGTTTTCGATTCCACTTCCCGCTTAAGACGTAGAGGGATGAATATTATGAACTGTGTTTAATTTAAATGATACGGAACAATGAATGTGGATAACCGAACGTTTATTCACCATTTTTACTTCATTTAGCGCAGACACCGCTGCGCTTATTTCTCGCTGAAAGGCGAAACCTTAATTAAAGTTTTATTAAGCATTTCGCAATTGACATGTTGTGAAAA
Source organism: Nymphula nitidulata (assembly GCA_947347705.1). Taxonomy (NCBI): domain Eukaryota; kingdom Metazoa; phylum Arthropoda; class Insecta; order Lepidoptera; family Crambidae; genus Nymphula; species Nymphula nitidulata. The sequence goes on from OX374622.1 coordinate 7,543,799, forward strand.
GAAAAATTAAACTCTATTTAACGAAGGATGCTAAGTGGACTACGCTCATTACGCTATTACAATAGAAAATATACGTATTTCATGTTGACTGCTATAGGTAACAATTTGACTACATCTTTGCATGTGTTAATTGCTTGGACTAGAGATTATAGAAAAAATGGCTTTTGTGCTATGGTGTTTGCCAAGAATGAGAAATGTCAAAACGATGAAAAAATTATCAGTTGTAATAATTGCATTCTGTAATCCTTTCTTAGTCTTGCTCAGAATTGTCTAACTTTAAAGCAATGTCGATTTTCAAGTTCATATTTCCTTAAAACCTCAAACCTGAAACAAAATGGTCAACTTCAAACCATCAGAAACTAAATTGCACGTTAATTTGATATGATCAAATGATACCATAGAAGCGTTATCAAAGGCACGAGGTCAACATTTTGTGTATTTAATCTCTTTGTAACAGGTATTATTATGAAAGTTTAATTGTTACACTAAGCTGGGGATCCACCAGTTCTTAGAATAAATGAGCATTAAGCAAATACTGAACATAATCACTAAGTAAAAACAGGGCCAGTTCTCGGACTACAAAAGACTCATTGAACAGCAATTACCTTAGAGGCCTCCGAAAAGCTCTTTAATTAAATCCTTCTCCGATGACGTCATAATTATGGCGCAAATTGGATTGAGACATCCTCTTGTTTTGTTAATTGTAAGTACAAAATTCCTTATCTTAGTTTTTAGCATACTTCAGAGAATATGCTGCTGCCCTGTTGCGTTGATCATGATGTAGCTTGAACGATGGCTTTAATCAAATAGAATACATTTTTTTTATACCACTAAGGTGGTAATTAAGCATACGGTCCACCTGAAAAAAATGTTTAACTAACGAGAAAAATACGAAAAAACGGGATCATTTAAAAAAGCTAAAAGCTCACCAAAAATTAATTTTTAAAAAACTAACCTTATAGAAAATATAAACGATCTGATATTTTGCTCAATCTGCTTCTTTGGTGCTTAAAATTTGTCATGACATTTATATTAGAAAACGGCTACTGTGAATAAATACCAAAGAAATGTAATGAATAAGAACTGAAAATTAGAACGAAACTTCCCAATACATTAGACATTTCTTGTAAAAACCCTTAACATACCGTTTAACAGAGAAAATTATAAGCGGTTTTTTAAATCCAAATCCTGTACTAAAAAACCTATAGGATAGTAACCAAAATAAAGAAGGGAGGCTCTCTTAAAATACAATCGAGTTGAATAAGCCCAAGAATAGTTTCATTTTAATATCAGAAAATATGACTTAAATAAACAATAAATTGAATCTGCGATGAAAACAAAGAAACGACCCGTTTAAATTCAACGTTGAAAAGTAAAATTTGAGCTTATTTACGACTACACTTTGTTTTCTTGCTAACGAAGAGCTGGTTTCAAAGAAAAATTCAATTCCGGAAAACATTTTTCCCATGAGTCTGCTGTGTGTAATACGTATTACTGTGGTTGTTTTATAAGGGTGCACTTGATGCGTTTGTGGATTGAAAACTATTGAAGTTTGTAAAGATAGCGAGTCGGATGTCGAGTAAGCAATGGTGGTTTAATACCTAATTGTGATATCGGAGCTTACTTCTGCACTATAAAGAAATTTAAAGACAGGTACACTATCATTTAATATTTTTAAGTTGAGGAAAAACTAACCAAAACCGACACAACATTATGGACGAAATAATCTTGTGTGATAGCACATTACAGAACTAACATAACATTATTGTCACAGGGTCCCAGTATTTTATGCACTCAGTATTGTTTGAAGTCGGTTTATACCTGTATAAGTACATATATTTACTCTCTTACGCATTTTAACTAGGACTGTCAAAATAATAAAAAATATTTTTGTATGATTATTTAAAAACAATTAGTATTATTATATATATAGATAGACACTGTAAGTAGCACTGTCAGATAAATAAGTAAAACTTTTAGGTCGTTCAGTTTTCTAATTCCAAATTGAGAAAAATATATGTTAAAAACGTGATTAAAAATTTATAAAATTTAAAAAATCATAATAAACGTATACGGCGCTGCTCAAAATTAACTTAAAGCTCAGTTTACTTAAAATTTATTTAAAGATTTAAATCAATTTAAAGCGCGGACAAAGATCCGTACTACTTACTCTTATCTTTATCTCTTCATGTACCTCATAGTTGTTTCGAGCAAGTACAACATTGTCTATCTGTATAGATTGTTATACTGTGCACAAGGCACTAAAACGTGTACAAACGCAACCCCAACCATGTAGGGGTGATTTCGTCTCTCGATATCAAAATTGAAGAATGACTTTCGAAATGTTGAATTCATTTGTAGCACAATGCACGATATAACATTTCAGTATTACAGTATTTCCCTTTAAATTCTAATACATGGGGAATAATAAAAAACAAACCTGGATATACGAGAAACAGACGGGCGTAGACGTATTGTAATGGAATTCCCTTTTGTTCCCGGATTATTTAGGTATGCACGAGAAGGTATCAAATGGACTGTGCTGTTTTCAAATTCATTACACACACAGATTCTTTCTAATACCAGTAACGTGTGCCTTTGTTCGTTGTAAGCTGGAACTTTAAATTTAGACAAACTTTAGAAAAATTTCTTAGCTTTCATATAAGTAGGTACTTAAAGTGGGTAAGTCTTTGGTGTGGGACGCTACTTGTGTCAACACCTTAGCCATGTCCCATCTTTCAAACACTTCATCGACACCAGGATTAGCTGCTGCTTCTGCTGAATCCCTCAAACGACGCAAATATGCTGGTTTATCTGGGGACTACATATTTGTGAGCCATTTGGGGTTGGGACCTTAGGACCTTGGGGTCCAGGAGCTCACCGACTTTTTAGGGACATTGCAGGTCGTTTATGTGAAACTTTAAGTGACAATAAGCCTGATATATATTTCGCACAAAGATTAGCCTCACAATTCAGTGAGGTAATGCGACCATCCTTATTGGTACACTTCCTGTTTCGCAAGATTTAGGTGCTGTTTATTATTTGTACGTTTGTTTGTTATTTCGTAACTAATTTATTTCTAGAATAATGTAATTTACACTTAAAGTGGATTAGAATTCAGTGTTAAGATCAGGTGTTTCTAAGAACACCACTTTTTGTTTTACATTTCTTTTTCTTACTATTCTGACTACTGAGGTACCTAGGACGTGGGCTAACCCTATATATTCTACTTACGTTCTCAACGACGTAAGTCAAACCTGTTTATCACTCCTTCAACATCTTAGACGGCCTCGCGAGTAACTCGGTAGAGTAGTGGTTTGGGTGCTCTGGTTTCGATTACGAAAAATCAACTTTCGCCATGGTCGATCCCGGGATGGGTCAATCAAGTTTATAATCTCGAACACCTTTGTGCTTCAGAAGGCACGTTAAGCCATTAGTCCCGGTAAGCGGTTGCAGTAACAACTGCAACCGCTTCAACTCACTAACCCGCATTGGGCCAGCGTGGTGGTCTAAGACTCCATAAGTGTTTCTCTCTGTAAAAGTCCTGTGCCCAACCGTAGAAAGTATAATGGCTGATGATGATGTTAAAATCCTATTGGAACTTTTTAATGAGTTCTACGATTTTGGTTTCAAATGCAGTGGTGATCCATAAGCAATCGCTTAAGGTGACTCGCAAGATACTGAGATACAAGGGATGACATAATTTCGAATGCGGGGTAATTTTGAACAAGGCCGTATAGGTAATACATGATAGAAAAACATATTTGATATTATCTTTACGCTGGCTGAGAGGGAGACTCACATGTAATACTAAGCACTGACATACACCAACCACTTATTCTCAACTGTCGGATCACGGATTCGATTCGAAAAGTCACATGCCGTCTCGCTTTGACGCAGCGCGATAAAAAGTGACAGGTATAGAGTTTCCGAAATTCGAATTCTTTCCGACAGTTGAGAATAAGGGGGCAGCAGTCATGGGCTCTGTATATCGTGAATGAGATAAACGGCATCATTCGAACTGACCATGCGTTCCTAATAACCCCACTCACCCCTATAAAATGCAATAAATATTTAAAATAAGAAAATTAATGAAAGCACACACGAAAGATAAATGTACTAGCGGCTAACCGCCGCTGAATATTCATTTTCACCGATACGTAAAACAATTTGCCAGTCAAATGAGTTTTCTAAAAAGCCGATTAAGCGAAAACTAAAATTGGTTAATTATTTGCCGAACGTACGAAACAAGCGACATAGAATAATATTGCTGCAGTTTGGAAACACATTGAGTTTGATATAAGCTGGTTATGTGAATATATAACCTGTCTGCATTTGGTCTATGGATTAAATCAATCAGCAACGGACCAGGTAATAGTGGTTTTTGGGGAAAAATCTGACTATTGGGAGATATTTGCGGGTATGGTTTTCAAGTTTTTGTTTCATATTGAACCAGACAGGCCAGGCACAGACTGATCTCCTCATGTAACTGACGTTCGTTTATTAATAGCGTAATTATGCTTCCGACTAGTTCGCTAGTTTCCATTTGATTTAGAACTGTTTTTTTTTAATATGGTAATGAAAACTGCAAAATTGTCTTTTTAAAGAAAGCTAACGTCGCACGGCTTTTCATACAAACGCTGAAGTCTAAAAAATTGGAAACAAATGTTTATTCGATTATAGCAAGACTTGCCATGCATAAGCAAGTCAGGCTGGTCTAAAAAGATTTCCGAAGATTTTTCGTAAACTCACGTAAAAAGTATAACCTATTTGCGATCTTTGGTTAGCATGAAAAGTTAAAAATTGTTTTTACTCAAATTTAGTAGGCATTGTCTTTATCTTTTGTTTTTCGAAAAGTCCCATGACTCCCATTTAGCCTAGCCTGACTTGCTTCCTTCCTCCTTTGAAAATGCCTACTTGATTTGAACAATGCCTACTTAATTTGAGTAGGAACAATTTTTAACTTTGCATGCTAACTAAAAATCGCAAACCCCGTGACACCTTTTAAGACTTTTAAGCAAGCCAGGCTAGGCTAAATAGGTGTCATGGGATTTTTCGAAAAACAAAAGATAAAGTCGTTTTCCAAAGTCTTATTAGATACGGTTTGTTCGATTACAAAAATTTCAACGTAGAGTTTGTTAATGATCCTAATTATTTTGTTAAAACAAATAATTAACTATAGTGTAATAGAATGAAATAATAATGACCATGACAATGCGATTCGGAATTTTATTTTATTGATTAGAAAAACTATGAAAATGGCAAAAACTTGTCATTGAAATTTATTTTTTGTCAAAATTAATTTGCATCTTTTTTTGGTCCAGTTCGAACCATAAAGAGTTTTATACTTTTTAAATTGAAACAGAAAAAGTTCACAGCATTTCGGCAACAGTCTAAGTTATTACTTTTTCATGTAAGTAATCTATTTATGGTTATTAAGGTGCCAGCAATACAGCCTATACTATACTTATTATGTTAAATATTGCCAGAAACATTCACTGAAGCAAAGTTCTAATATCATAATGTTTAATTAATTTACATTTGATGTTCATTCGTGTTATTTTGTATTTGACTGGGGGCGAATAATTTTAAACCCTGCACAATTATATTTCGGGAGTAATATAACCCGTTCAAATGTACCTTCACTATAAATGCGATAAAGCTTTTGTCGAGCGCAAACTGTTTCACTATTATATTATAATTAATAATTTTACTTCTTGTTAATTAGGAACCCATTACAATCCTTTGTTATTTTAGGCCCTGCTGCTGCCATTTTGCAGTAATCAGCAAAAGTAAGTTGTGTTTTCAAATTATTATTACAAATCAAATAAAGTCTATAGGGTCAGTTACTTTAAAATAGATTTTTTTACGAAAAATAATTGGAACAATAATAATCATACTATACACTTACACCTATTATTTAGCCCAAAGTAAGAATCATTAAGAGCTTGTTTTATGGATACTATATAACGGAGAAAGAATGATAATAATAAGTATATGTATCATCATCACCAGCCTATATACGTCCCACTGCCGGGCACAGGCCTTCCTTCATGGGAGAAACACATGTGGAGTTTAGGTCATAAAACCACCACGCTGCCCGATGTGGGTTGGTGGGTTAAAACGGTTGCAGGAGCAACCGGGGCCAACGGCTTAACGTGCATTCCGAAGCGCAGAGGAGCTCGAGATAACAAACTTTGATGACTTGACCCATCCATTGTAATAGCTGAAAATCAGTGTGTTGCTTGTCAGCTGCGCCTATCCGGCAACAACTACCGCTGAGCTATGGCCCCTTTGCGTTACTGCAGCACGCACAACATCTATACTATTGTATAATTTCTCTTAATACACACCGTGACACAGCTTATCATGGACTTAAGATCTAACTTAATCCAAATATTTCTTAAAACGAATAAAAAAATATATAATTTAGAAACAAAATATAGAATGCTTTGTCAATTGTAACTTACATTGTGTATTTAAATTCTGTGTCATATTCATATTGCTGAAACTGAAGCTTACCTGAAACAAATCGAAAATAAAAGATGAATTATTTTGAAGTATTAATGCACCTAAAATAATTAAACATATTACATACATATTGTTTCTATAAATAATTAATTTTTCAATAACCATGGGAATTTGGTAAGAATTCAGCAATTTTGGGTCCACAATCAATTTATTTGGCGAATTACGTTAGTATAGAAAAGAGTCAAATAAAAACCTTTTCATTAAGATTTGTCGATTTATATTCTAGTAGACACAATCATTCCCGTCTGTATGGGGTTCCGTTTAATTTAATATATAAGTTTAAGAATAATTACTTTCTGATTTCTTTTACTACGATAGTAGGTAGACGCTTGTCTTTCTGTAAGAACGCCTTAAACTGACAGTACATATTAGGGTCTGGAGGTCTTGGGCTCTTACTTTTCGCATGAGTACGGGGCTATTTTTGAAGCATGTATAAAAAGAGTTATGGTGGTTCTACCACTTTTTGTTGGACGCCAACGCGGTTTTTGGTGGTACAAAATGGCGTAATGGGCAGTTTTTGTTCTGTTCGACATAAACGGAAAATAAAGATGGCGGCGCCGCCATCTTTAGCTCAAAGTCTCCGTTTTTAGGTATATTGCTGTATAGAGACTAACCGTTTTACTGGCAATTTATTTTCTTAATTTAAATCTTTATTAGAAATGTACATACTAAACTACCTAAATTCGGAAGGTGCCACCTTCCGAATTTCCCTAATATTTCTGTCGTCAACTCGCACGCTCCTTACAAAGTACAGCCAGGTAAAAAATTTGAAACTAAATTTCAGAAACGACTTCGAATAAAACGGCATTGTATTGAATCTTAAAATAAAGCTACTGAGTAGTTGACTGTACATTTTTATGGTCGTTACCTCACATTTTTATGGTCGGGCGAGTTGACGACAGAAATATTAGGTAAATTTGAAAGGTGCCAAGTCGCCCTATCGGGCAAGTTTTTGTCGGGCGAGATGACGAAAAACTCACCACACTGGCCCAACGCGGATTGGTGGCTTAAAGCGATTGCAGTGACAACCGAGACCAACGGACCAAGTGCCATCCGAAGTACAGAGGAGCTCGATATTACAAATTTTATTGACCTATCCCAGGATCGACCATGGCGAAAGTTGCTTTGTTTTCGTAATCGAAACCAGAGCGCTCAAACCACTATCTCACCGTGCTACTCGCATGTAAGTGAGTTTTCGTTTAAAAGGTAAATAAGCATGATTATGTAGGTATAAGACATTCTTGTATCGCAACATATAAAAACGTCGAAATTGAACAAATTTTACCACCCGCCAACCTGTCAGTTGCAGAGAGAAAGCTCATTGTTATTTATCAAGTACGGTTAATCGCCAAAACAGAAGTATCAGATAACCAATCATTCCAATTTAATTGCCTATTTAATGTAAAGTGTAGGTACTTTAGTATATTAATCGAAAAATATACCTACAATAATATTTTATTCATTTTAAATACTTCAACCTTTGAAGGACATTTAGAAAAAAAAATAACTATAAATATTATTATTTAATTGAAACACATTTATAAAAATAATTTAAATACATTTGAGTTCTAGTTAAGTTAGAAGTTTGTGTAATAAACACGACATTGTGTTAAAAACACTAAAAGCAAATTAAAAATACAAATAAGTACTTATAAACAGTTGCATGCGAGGGAGGACTTGCATCTATTAGAAATCTTTTCCAGACATCACGGGTTTGTGAGTATTAATGTCCATTCAGAAAAACAGCCGAAGTGGAGTGGAAGTGACATCGGTGCAATTACCATAAATAGGCAAATAGGTAGGGGATCGGATTTATTTGAAAATAATAACGAAATGATAATAATAACCAAAATATTATACCTACATAAAATTCCTGAATATATACATAAATATCGGTACCTGAAAACACAGACCCGTGCTAAGTGGCGGCAGTTGAAGGAGGCCTACTCCGTAATGGTAGATAACGGCTAAAAAATTAGAAGAAGAGAAGGTACATATAAAGGTACATACACAAACATTAAATATGTATAGATAAATAAGTAATCGAAATTGCAAAGATTATTTACAACTAATAATATTCTCACACTTTCAGTGTTTCTTTAATTATTTTTAAAGAAGTAAGCAGAACGACTATCTTCTTCCATATTGTAGGTATGTTTTTTTTTGTAAAGTAACTACCCAGAAATCAGACACACTAGTTATTTTATTGTTAAGACAAAACTTTAAGCAAATTTTTTATATTTGGACATCTCTTACCTGCTACGAATTTTTCTTTATTATCTTGTAGCCGTAATACAAAGGCGATAATTGTTGCGATATATTGAGAAAAAATATTTATAACCACATAATTTGATATTATTCAAAGTAAATATAATTTAAAAAGCACTTTTTATTTTCAATAACTCGTATAATTACGAAACATAATTAAGTTAAAAACCTACATTTCACTTGTAAGAAGTATCCATAATTATGCCTCATTACAAACATAACACTCGGTGTTGATGTTAAAAGTACGCTCAATAAATTTAAAAACGCCTTCATGCAGTGTTAAAAAAAGAAGGAACGAATCTTTTTTCTCTCTTGAAGTAAACGAGACGTCAATCGTGACGGTTCACGCTGTGGGCTAACATTCGGGCCCTTATACTAACACAGAAACGAAACGCTGTGGGCGGTAAGGCAGCGTCTTCATAGAATTTTTAGAATAAACGTTTTTCTGCCTACGTCGTTAATGAAATATCTTTAGTCTATATCTAGCTAGATTACTTTTTATACGTATTTAAGTTAACAATTAATATTTAAAAAAAATGTAGAATTAATATTCATCAGTATAAAGTCTATTTAAATATACTTAACTGTCACTTCAATCAATAGATGTTTAGATAAAAAATTAAAATAAAAAGTTGTCTTTTTATTTTAATTTTTTATCTAAACATCGTTTTACTTCTACACTAACGACTTGATTAAATTTAATGTTCTTTCAAGAATAGCTATATTCATAAAAATATGTATACACACGATTATAGTCATTCTACTCTGCTTCCATTTTTACTGTATCGTTTAATAATTTTATAAATACCACGAGTATTTATAAAATTAGAATAAAATAAAAATGGAATCTAAATTTTGATCTCCCATTTCTTTTACTGTGCCATGATTATACTTATATATTCCATTGTGTATAAATTCAAAATTTATATTGTTTCATAGTAACACCGTATTTTATTGAATAAATTTAATTTGTAGTTTCTTAAGCCGCTTTGAATTTTGTGACATTAATTTTCTAATGTAATACCTACTGCATAGACACAGCTTATGCACATAAATATTCTTATTCATATTATCATTCAATATGTATAAGAATATTTATGAGCATAAGTCATGTAATTATATTTTATTTTACTGGAAACAGAAAAATCATCCGAGCTGACCACATCCTAACACATAGGAATCCCGTTGCTCGTATAACTGAGACTCCTGTGCGGAGTGTGTAGGCGAAAATGTTTGTATTGACGTATTCCCGTCGACCGCTTAATTAGCTTTCGGACGGAGATTTCGAAGGGATTTCCCTCAAATTAAGCACGAAGTAATTTGCTGTCGATACTCGTTGCAAGGGTTGGGCTTTTTGTGCTTTAGTTGGGTTGGGGAACTATTTGTATCTCTATTTCGTTGAGTCCTAAAATTTACGATATCTATAACTACTGATTCATTCTTGTGAATTAAAACTCATTTATATTTTACCTTATTTTTACATTTAATTAGGGCAGAGTAATCAACACAATTGTGCTGGAAATGAGCCTGACATAAGGGCACAAGCATGACGATATATTGGGACAGGAGCAACTGTCGCAGACCAAATATGTCCATGCGAGAAGTAAGGACCAGGAAGGTCATGTGGGTAGGCTCAACCGTAAATATCTTAGGCAGAGGAGCCCCAGATATACCAGGATGTAGGTCATGCGTAAAGGCATTTTCCCCATTTAACAGAGATAAGGAGCAGACTAGACCATATTTATTTATATTTTCCACTCAACTATTGGAGCATCCTGCGAAAGCACCTCCATCTTACACAAAACTGTGCAAAATAGCACTACTTTACAGTGTTTTGTTGAAAGCATGGGGACTCATCGCACATGCTGTCATCCTAATGTATCTCTTTAAGTTTTAAAATAGGTTGTACGTAATAATGTTAAAATCAAAATTAAGAATAGATTTATAATTCCTTTATATATCTAACATCTGCGTGCCTTTTAAAATAATACTGTTTGGACAGAATTAGGTTGTATCCACACACAATCAGGTTTGCTCAGTCAACATGGCTCAGAAGACATCTTACCTTGATGTTTGCTGAGGGGACTGTAAACAATAGGAGACCTCAAGTGATAGGAACACAAACAAATCATTTTATTATATTTATTATTGTGTGTAATCGAAAGATATTACGAAGAGAAGTGGCTTGAAATCAAATAGAGTCCCTAAGAAAGTTAAATTTGTAAAGTGTGCCTACTCACTTACTGAAGTCATAGATTGATTTTAGTAGGATATTTTTTAAATGAGACTATGGAAAGTAGAGAAACATGTCCACTAGGCAAAACCGACCACGTACAAGTAATGCCTTGAAACAAAATAAGCACATAACATCAAGGAAGTCGTGTGATTATTCACCATCCTCAATGAATGAAAAATAAATATAAACTTCAGATGAAATAATTTTTTGGAGGTGTCCGCCGAGCTAGGTATTCCGCAACCCGACTGTAAGATATTGGAACATGCACAATAATAGTAATGTACCTCGGAAACTTCAAAAGCGTGATTTAGGCTTTCGCATTATACCTATATTGGAACGTTTCTACACCGTGTCTCGGCTCTATGTTTACATTGTAGTATTTATGCTGATCAACCGTTTTAGAGTTACTCGATACAATGATGTTCATGTTGCGCTATGACGCAGCCGCTACAAAATTAACAAGTGCAATAATTGTTTGTAGAGTTTTAATTTGTAGAGTGCCCAAGAACCAAACAATACCAACGCTTTATTGTTGAGGAGGCGCTGCCGGCGGCCTGCTAAGAGACAAAAGGTAGCTTTGTTCAATTATGTGTATGTGTTGTATTCATAATCAAGAACTCTGATTATTAAAAGATTGATTACTCGAATATCCGAATGTCACGTTTACATCAAAAAAGTGCTGTTCAATACAGAATTGTCAACGCATTGAGCTCACCTCAATAAGCCTCGTGATCCTGATAATCCGCTCGGTAATTGCTTTTTTAACACTTTGATATTCTGATATTTTTGGGTTCTGTTATCACTGTTTTCTGGAAGCGTTTAAACTGACAGAATCTTGCGGAGGAGGATTAGTCATAGTCGTATTACATCACTTCAAGAATATGTCCAATCAGGAATACGATAAAAAAGGAATCAATCTTTTATTAATTGATAGTATACTAACAAGTAATCTCGTAAGAAATTGTAGTATGTAAAGTGTTAATCAAAATTTCGGACCATTCTAAGGGATTTATTGTCTTATTAATATCAGAAAATTTCCAGTTTTACAGTTCTATTTATTTGAGTTACAACAGTGCGAGGGTTCTTAATACGTTCTTGTTCAACGCTCCGCTTAATAACAGACTGGTAATAGCAAACTCTCTAATTAAGCGAATTAAGTATTTACCAAAAACTCTAACAGCACCGATATTCCTAGGATCAGTAACAAATTCTTTAATTAAACCGGTTTCAAAGCCGGGTCCAAGACGGTCCCAAGATGCAACCCTTGCGCGATAAGCCCGCCAGATGTCGCCAATGTAATTGCGTCGCCTTTGTGGCGTTCGTAATGGAAGGTTGACGAAACTGATATTGCTATCTTTAATCAACGCGAAACTTGCGCGCGCGTAACGATGCGGGTGTTTGACACGCCCGTCGCGGTCTCACTCGGATTGTGGACTAATTTCCTTGTGGAAAACTTACCACACATTACAATAGAGTTCATACTTCTGTTCGAAAACTTCGACTGATAAGGCGGGCGAGTAAAATTCATCGAATTTCATCATTATTAACATCACCAGCCTATTATACGTCCCAATGCTGGGCACAGGCCTTCCTACCATCAGCTTTTCAGGCCTTCCATTGAATTTACTTAGTCCTTAGGATGTTTAAAAATTGCAACATAATTAAGACGAAACACTTATAACTTTAACAAACAAAGTTTTAACTCGATTCTTTGTCTTGCTTCCAAAACTTGAAAATCGTTACAAAGACAGTCGGTTTCTCTCATAACATAACATGAGTTTCTTCAAAAGAGCCGCGAAAAGGCCGGAAAAATGGTGGTAGCCAGTAGAGTATGTTCATGCACTAGCTGTTTTCGCATATTCTGAATAATGGGCATCTGTTTTAGTAATTCATACTGAATTTCATTTTGTTTACATACATATATATATGTAAACAAAACGAAATTGAAAATTTTTAGTAACCCCCTGCCTCAATAATCATCTAACACCATCTAATTAAGACTATTCTTGTGAGCCTAAACATGCTATATCTGCCGTAAGTTTCTGAAGAATTAAGAATCCTGCAGACTTACTGATGGTATAGGATCAGTATAAGGTTAATATGTCATGGAAATTTCACCGAAGTACACCAAATTTCATATTAATCGGTTTTGTGAAAGTCAATAAAACTATTTTATTATGTAGAAAATGAGCTGACAGTCATGAAACGCCTGAACGAATCTTACTAAATTATAGCTAAGAACTACTTATTGTAGCGTGATTACGTGACGTGATTACGTCAGCTTTCAAACCAAAAAAAACAAATCAAAGTTGGTCCATTCGTTTAGGAGCTACGATGTCACAGACAGACACACAAATACACAGATAAACAGACAGACACGTGAAACTTATAACACCCCTCTTTTTTCGTCGGGAGTTAATAATTAAAAGTATAAAATTAAAAAACCTACAAATTTCTATAAACAAAAAAAATATAATTTTATTATCTTTTTTTAAAGAACTAATGAACTTTTTAATATTCTAAATTCTAAAGGATCGGATTTTAATAACCGATAAATAGTATTATGATTTTTCAAACTAGGCGTAGCTAAACTTTTTTCCCCTTATCAATTCATTAATATAGTGTAAAGCCGTCTAGTCCATTATAAATTTTGAGTAATGATCAGACTATTTTTTTTTTCACATTTTGTTGAAACTCCTATTCGAAAATATTCCAAATTGAAGGCATGTCCTCGCTGACTAGCAAACTAATTTGCACGGTATTTAAATGATATAGATTGCGTTGCTCTACGCATTTATAAAATACCTATATGTATATAGAAAACACCACAGAAAAGTCAACAAATTTACAAAAAATCAAGGATATATATAAATTCCCAGCGTCCTGAAAGCGAACAAAGCGCAAAGGCTAAATCATAAATCAGACGTTCTGAAAACAAACCGATCAGTCACATTGGACGACAACATAAACGCGAGGAAACTAATCTCTTTGAGACAATACTAGGGCAATATCTTTGGTTTACGACGTCCTTGCTGACTAGATCTACAAATATTTGAACAATCCACACAGCCACCATTGTCTAGGTCAAACTAATTTTGGGACCAGCAGTAATTCGATTTAGCATTTGAGACCACCCGGTCGAGTCCACGATGTTTAATTATTTTGTGATGAATTCGTGGGAGTTTGATGTTTAGTCTGACGTTATTTGTGAAAGGGTATAAAAAGTTAAAAAGATTTAATGTAAGGCTTAGGTGGGTATAATTTTCTTCACAAAAACCGGCCAAGATATAATAACTCTATAAAATACCTACTTTGCATTTAATTTATATCATCATACTAGACTATTAAGTCCACTGCTGAACAAAGATCTCTTTTTTTATTTTTATACTACTAGATGACAAACAAGCTGACGGCCCACCTGATGGTAAGCGGTTACCGCCGCCTATAGACACCTGCAATAACAAGGAAAAATCACTTGATATTGCAGGTGCGTTGTCATCCTGGGGCCTAAGATGAAATGCCGTCCATGCCCAGAAATTACACTGGCTACCTTCCATTGATTTCCAAATTGAAACGGTTTTGTGCAGCCTGCATCCAACGGCTACCCGTGAACATGACCAGGTCGTCTGTCTATCTAGTGGGAGGCCGTCCTACTTTGAGCTTTCCGGTACGTGGTGACCATCCGTGACCGGCCTCTGCTCTGCGTGCTAAGTAGGTATGTGCTCTGTAAAATAGCTCGTTCCATAGCTCGTTGTGTGACTGCGAACTTGCACAGAAGGCGTTTATAAGCAACCACGTTTCACAGCCTTATGTTATCACTGGCAACACATACTGGTCGAAAATTTTCTACTTCAAGCACTGAAGAATTTTGGACGAGAAGATCTTACGCAATTTTCAGAACGCTGGAAAAGTTACCGAGTCCATATTATTGGGTAGTGTTATTCAATTAGAGGTCTTCGCAGTTCTTCATTTGAGGACATTCCAGCACATTTTCTCCTACACTTTAGTAGTTTGAAGGTGTAGAATTCCGAAGGTGCTTAGCTGTCACTGAAAAGCATTACATGCAAAAAATACCTACTACCGTTTTTTTTAGGTTTTTATAGCTTAAACTGTCAAGCATCAGATTCCAGATTTTTCTATTTTCATAGACTTTCAGAGGTATAACGCTGCTTAGAAGATTAAAGAAGGATAGTTATTGATAAATAACTAGACAAGTTACATTTTTTTTTTCATGAAATAAAGTTCAGATATTTCGTGTGAGCTCGGTGACGCATTGGTTTGAGCGCTCTGGCTTCGATTACGAAAACAAAGCAACTTTCTCCACTGTCGGTCTCGGGATGGGTCAATCCTATTAATAATTTCGAGCTCCTCCGTGCTTCGGGGAACACGTTAAGCCGTTGGTCTCGGTTGTTACAGCAACCGCTTTAACCCACCAACCCGCATTGGGGTAGCGTGGTGGTTTTATGGCCCAAGCTCCTCATGTGTTTCTCCATGTAGGAAGGCCTGTGCCCCGCAGTGGGACTGTCAATGCTGATGATGTTGATTTCGTGAAAAATGCGGACAGACATTGGTGGAACTATAAGGGATTCTTGTTTTGCTTTGAACCAAAAGAAAGTTTTCCAAAAACTGGACTACTTTTTGATAAAAAAAAACAAACCTCGTCATTCTAAGCTTTGCATAATCTACGGTCGCTGCACTTGCAACACAAATGGTAACACTCGCATTAGAATTAGAAGGATTAGTACTGCTTCCTCGAGATTCCACCAGTTTGATCACCGCAGTAGCAGGAGCCCCAGTATAAAAATTGTGATGTAGAACGAGGAAAATAGAAGAGATTGGTGTAATCTTAACGTTGCCGAATACTTGGAGGGAAAGTGTCCTAAATATTGAAGTAAGCAAATTTTACTCTAAGGAAACATTCCTTTCTTAAAAATAACAATAACTGGATTCAAAGATTTATAAAAGTCACTTACCTGAGCCGGGAATCGAACCCACCAAATGTAAAAAATTAATATCCTGTATTATTTTGATACCGGTCGATATGGTCCATCATAAGGAACAAATCTCTTTAATAAACACTATCAGTAAAATTTTGGGAAGACTATAAAATTTTACAATGTAGACACAACCAAGCACTAAAATAGTTCTTCTTCGTCGTGTCTGTGTTGCTACTAACTATTGGAATTACTCAAGGGTTCTTAACTTAGATTTGCGACGAATAATTAATCTAGTTTATGAACTTGTATCAAACAATGTAATTGCCTCTAACATAAGTTGTCCATTTAGATTATAAAGAATTACTTAGATGAAAGAATCGCAGTTGTTATATCTATTAGCGCGTATGTGACGAATACATGAAGCTTGCGTTTATTGTAGGTTTGTACAGAAGACAGCACATCAAGTGGAACAGTTGCACTACGAAAGTCACCTCTATTACGAACGCAGTAAGGGCGGTCTCAAGGTCAAACTGTTACGCTCGATGTGCTGTTGACTGTACGTAGTTTTATTATTTCTTTATCGCCTTTTGATTTTAGAAGCAAAGTTTGTTAGAGAGATTTGTTTATTATGATGAACCCTATCGATCGGTGTCATAATAATATAGAATGTTAATTGTCTTTATTTGGTAGATTCGATTCCCGGCTCAGGTGATGCCGGCCGGTAAAAAACTTTAAATTTTTTTTTTAATACAGTAATTGTTATTTCTAAAAATAAAGGAATGTTTCCTTTGAGTGTGATTTGCTTACTTCAATGGTTACTATTCTTTACATAGAGCGGCATTGGTTTGACTTAACCTGTATATCATGATAGAAAATTACATCTTTTACACATTTATTCAAACACGTTGGCTGTGCAAAACATATAATATTTCTTTGGTCGAAACTCCACCGCATGGGCTTGGGCGCATTTGATCCGGATTGAACTGAACCCGTGAGGCAAACATGAATAGCTTTATGCGACCATTCCGTACGAATACTAAAAATGGACATTCGCCGTCGGACTCTCTGTGGGATTTACACTGAATCAGACAGTGATTAATAAAATAAAACTGCGTTGCGTCGCGTAAATAATACCATTCCCGGCGAGGAGCTCCATATATGCGGTGCAATTATGATAAATCTGAAAACATTGTTAATGGCTTTGTTATTACGGAAACAGGAAGAGTGAAAAAATTACGGTTAAAATTTCAGATAAAGTTCGAGTGATAATGTATGCTTAAGTGAATGCAAACAGAAATATCGGCCATATAAAAGTAAAATGTACTTTGATACCTGTGCTAATAGATATTAAAACTTTTTCAAAGTATCATTAAACGCGCTGTGAAAAAGTCTAGTTTTAGATATTAATGAAAGGGTAGTTATTTCTGCCGCGAGTGGTTTAAGAACCTAAGCCCATAAATGGCCGAGCTAACTGCTCTTCCAGCGGAGTTATCTTGGCCTAAATCTAGCTATCTTTTACTTTTATTACCATGTGTTTTTCAAGTTTTAGTTTGCAATAAGCGTTCTTAGTTATACGTAGCAAGAAACAATAACACAACAATGATGAGACGGTCTATATATTGTACAAAATTATCACTTGTGAAATAATTATTTAAATCATCATCACCAGCCTATATGCGTCCCACTGCTGGGCACAGGCTTTCCTACATGGCAGAAACACATGA
Organism: Nymphula nitidulata; assembly: GCA_947347705.1. Taxonomy (NCBI): domain Eukaryota; kingdom Metazoa; phylum Arthropoda; class Insecta; order Lepidoptera; family Crambidae; genus Nymphula; species Nymphula nitidulata. The sequence continues at coordinate 7,561,495 of OX374622.1, forward strand.
GGAGTTTGGGCCATAACACCACCACGCTGGCCCAATGCGGGTTGGTGGGTTAAAGCGGTTGCAGTAACAACCGGGACCAACGGCTTAACGTGCCTTCCGAGGCACGGAGGAGCTCAAGATTATAAACTACGCCACCGAGCTCCTGAATAATAATTATTTATATTCATACTGGTAAAATACAAATAAAAAACCGGCGGTAGAAAAGTTTATCATCATCATGCCAGCCTATGATGTCCACTGCTGAACAAAGACTTTCCCCATCAATTTCTATATGGAACGGTTCTCCGCTGCCTGCATCCAACGGCTTCCTGTGACTCTGACCTGGTCGTCTGTCCGTCTAGTGGGAGGCCGACCGTCTTTGCGCTTTGCGGTACGTGGTCGCCATTCTAGAACTTTAACGCCCGGCTGGCCGTCTGTCCTGCGTGCTATGTGCCCTGCCCACTGCCACTTAAACTTACTAATCCTATGAGCTGTCAATGACTTTGGTTCTCTTACGGATGTCCATTCCTGATTCTATCTCGGGAAAAAACACCTAAAATAGCTCGTTCCATAGCTCTTTGTGTGGCTGCGAACTTGCACAGAAGGCGTTTATTAACCGACCACGTTTCACAGCCGTATGTCATCACTGGCAACACATACTGGTCGAAGATTTTCGACTTCAAGCACTGAAGAATTTTGGATGAGAAGACCTCACGCAAATTTCCGAATGCTGGAAAAGTTACTGAGTCCATATTATTATTAGGTAGTGTTATTCAATTAGAGGTCTTGGTAATTTAGGTATTTCTTACAATCACCAGTCACAGGAAAGTACCCATTTTTAACATTCCAGCATCCTTATTACCTTTGCAATAAGATTCACAAACTGTCAAAAGTGGGTAGGTACACACGACAACACATCAAGTGTAACAGTTGTACTACGAAAGCAGCCTCTATTACGAACGTAGTAAGGGCGGTCTCAAGATCAAACGGCTGTACAGTCGACAGCACATACTTTTTCTCGTGACTGTGCACAAACACTAAACTTTAAACACTATATCGAAGGGTTGGAAGGGGCCTCCTATAAAACATACTATTCCCATAGAAACACCCAACTGTCCAAATGCCCAAGAGTCCAACTGTCATGACAGACAGGTCATTAGGAGATTGCTTGTTAAACAATATGTGGGTGGAAATTATTGATTTACTTATATTAAATATTACTATAGAAATATAAAACAGAAAGTACCTATAAGTAGATCTCTTTCCGAAGCCAAACATGCCAATTCTTCTACAAAAATGGCAAACCGAAGCCTTTATTTTCATACATAAACTAGGATTATTGGCCATGCCGATTTTTTCATCGCCACCCCCTTTTCCACCTCGTATCACTTCTCGCAAACGCGTTCTTTATCCAATTATCCGAAGATAAATCTCACCTGTGACTGCCGAGGAAATAGCGTAGGAAAACGGGAAAAGTTATATTTCCACAAATACTGTTTTTCTCTTTGGCTTGGCTTGCCGTGGCGGTCACGCGCGGATGATGCGTTCTTTGTGTAGAATTTAATTATCCCGTGTGTGAAACATTACGGTGTTGCCACTATTGTTGTTTCATTTTTTCCACCGTTCGCTACTCCGAAGTAATGACGTGGCCTTTTTTGTGGTGTCGGTGTCAGATATAAAAGAGAATTTTATTAGAATTTAACTTGGATACGTTGTTCTCTATAGCGAGACTGACGGCTTTGTTTATTGAAGCATTGGAGAAAGTTGCTTTTGGATTTTACAGAAAGGAGTACCTACTACCCTGTAAACTCATGACGTAGCTTTTGTTATCTTCACGAAACTTCTTTGAAATCAACTAATATCAAATTATTAGTCTGTGCATTATAAAACCCGACTAAAATTTAATTTTCACATCACAGAGAGCAAGTTTTGACGTTTGCAAAACCTTACTATCGTTACATTCTGTGCTCAGTTGTCAAATTGTATGCAATAACATACAAAAAAATACATACAATGGAACATAAAACCGCCTTTTTTTTGGAGACGCCTAAAAAATTCAACACCGAATCTGTTGTAATGAAATGAAGGTACTTACTTAATATTTTTTATTGTTTTGGAGTCTATACGATAAACGAGGGCATTGCGTCGGACGTAAAACTTACTCTTGAGGCACTCAATGCATTAGATCAGCGTAAAACTTTTTACGTCCATCGTACGCCATGTCCCCAAATGTTACATTATAATGTGTAGGTACAGGTCTTCACCCAGCAGAGGGATGAGGCTGTTGTTACAATAGTTTGACTTTTTGCTGTCACTATTTCAATCAGCATGAAGAAAGAATATGGCAAAAGTATGTCAATTTATGGTAACCTAATTAACATTGTATTTCTACAGGCTATGTTTTATAAAAAAATATCTAACCTTATTAGTCCGAATTTGTAAAAATACTCGTCCGAGTGTAAAAATATGATAATTCTGGCATTGTGGAGGTAGAAAGACAGAAGAATTTCATGAGTTATTCTAAAGTTCTCCAAATATCATTAAAACATACTTACTTACAATAGTATCTAAGGTTTTATATTATTTTGCTATTCTTCTATATACCGGAAAGGTTTCCTTATTACACATAATACTTAGTATCTATGCAAAGTTACAAATTCATGCTTTTTACAGACAAATATTTAATAATAATCCATAAAGATACGGTAATCCTACCTATCTAACGCACACCTTACTATACAGCAGACATATCAACTGATTTAATTTCATATGCTTCCGCAATTCGGCAAATTAGATTGGCACTCTAGACGGTCAGAAGTCGACACCGACCCTTGAGCTGATATGAAGCTACCCTCAATCACACTGAAATTTAAAAGGCAGCCAGGAGGGAGCGGTGATGGAGAGCACAGGTTCCGCAATATATTGATTCCGCGCGTAACTTACTAGAAAAGTAGGTGATCATTTACAAAGAAATCCTGTAACTTGAGGAAGTCTGAAAATTTAGATAGGTTTACTACTATTCCAGTTCTATCCCACGGGAACCGTGCATTTTTTTAGGATGAAGCGTAGCCTATTCCAGATTAAAATCTATTTTCACAACAAAATTTATCCAGATCCGTCTAGGTTTTGGCGTAATTGAGTAACAAACATCCGTCCAAATTTTCGCATTTATATTATTATTATGTAGGAAGTTGGATTATAAGTGGGTTTACCTACACACTATATAATAATATGTATGGTATATCTTCTATAAGTAAAGTATGCGGTTATTTTGGTAAACCTTTCTAGATTTCAACAAAATAAATATCTCATATAATCTAATCAGCACATAGCTTTGTTACCTTATTTTTCTTATTATTATTAATGTTTTGTATTTTATTTCACTAGAACAACACGATGGTCAATCTGAGGAAAACGAGGTTTGTCTTGCTATTATTTAAATATTCTTCAATAATAGCTTAGATAAACATCGGCTTTCTAAATAAATGAACAAATAATAGAAGTATTATTTGCAAATTAAACCCTCCACAGTATATTTACCTATAGCACCTTAAAATAAATATTGGCATCAAAGTTGTAAACCTACTGAATAAAACAGCAGACTTAAATTAAAATGTTTCATAAAAATAATAAACGATTCAAAGTAACTTTGCAGCAAAGGATGTAGATGCAACGAAGTAGAAATACTTATATTTACAAAGTCCTTAGGGAAATATAGTTCAATTTGCAGTGTTACAGAGTGACACCAGAATAGATTGACAGCGAAAAAAATGTAACTCCAATCAATCTCTAGAGGGTTCAAAGATTAATCTTTCGTGTTAATTAGTCGTCAATAATTTAGAAAAGAATGAACGAAAACATTGATTTTAAGCCTAGGTCCATATGTCAGTGAAAATTTTAGCTTATATTTGTAATGTAGGTTTCTTACCTACGAGAAGATCGCCTCCTATAACCACTCCTCATCCATTTTGATTATATAAATATTTTTTTCTTTTACAATCGTCATTTTTATTTTCGTAAAACACTTTCGTAAAACTTATTTGATCTGTCAAGCGGTGTTATACCACCGGGTGGCTATGGCAATTGAAAAATCAATTGTATCTGGAATCTCACGCTTGACGGGTAAATGATTAAAAAACTGATTTTGCGAATTAATTGAATTTATAGTTAATGACGACACTACAAGCCTGGCCAATATTTGGGTCGCATTTAAATAAATCATTGTGTTTACCAAACCTGGAATAAATGAATAAAATTCATAAGTGAAAGAACCATGTATTACCTAAAATTTTTTTTTTAATGATGTATGTAGTTCCTGTTGATCGCGACAGGCTTTGTCCTATTCCACTTTCGCTAGTAAAGGTTCTTGTACTTTTGATTACTAGGCACAGACTTTCCTACATAGGAGAATCACGCTGACCCAATGCGGGCTAGTGGGTTAAAGAGGTTGCAGTAACAACCGCAACCAACGACTTATCGTGCCTTCCGAAGCACGGAGGAGTTCAAGATCATAAATTTTTGTTGACCCATCCCGGAATCGACCATGGTAAAAGTTGCTTTGTTTTTGTAATCGAATTCAGAACGTTCAAACCACGATGCCACCGACCTCCTCTTAAACAATACACCATAAAACTTATCAAATCAATTACATCTCAATAATGCACATCAATTTATATAAAAGGGGAGGACAGGTAAATATTGAAGCAGATTAATAGGGTTCCGGCGTCGTGGCCGAGGACCCCTAAACCGGGAAGGAGATTATTCCCTTTTCTCGCGGATCGGAAGCAGATCTCATTTCCTTCGACAACATCAAAGTGAGATAGCAATCGGTTTTTTTATTTGGATCAGCAATATTTTGTATGGCATCTAGTAGTTAGTGGTCCTTAGACATCGGCTTGGGACTTTGGATACGAATGCAATATAAAAATACTGATATTAAAGATATCAAGTAGTTTTATATTATAAACTGCAAGATGTAGGTACTCTGATAATATTATTACCTACCTGTATCTATAGTCTATGAACATGTAATCATAATGATTTGTGTTGTTTCAGACACACTTCTATAGACTATTTTTTTTATAAATTAAAAAATCAATTATATTCTTAACTGTATTTTAACGTTATTATAAATGCGTGAAAAATATATTTACATAGAAAATATATAAAATAGAAAATTTGCACGTCCTGGGACTGGAATTTTAACTCGTTTATTTGTCGTACTTTCAAAACTTGGAATTCTTTGCCAGCACATGTGATCTCCTTCGAAAAAGGCGTGAAAAGGCACCTTATGAGCTGGCAAGGTGGAGGCAACTAGAACAGTGAGTTTCAAGCTGCTCTAGCTGTCTTCGTGTTTTTATATGTACAACTAGATGACAAACAAGCTGACGGCCCACCTGATGGTAAGCGGTTACCGCCGCCTATAGACACCTGCAATAATTACACTGGCTACCTTTCCCTTCAATCCGAAATACAGCGAACTATTTCACGGCTGAAATAAGAAAGGTGGTGGTACCTACCCAAGCGACCCTACATACGGGCCTACCTCGTAAGTATATGGATTCTTCTTACCGCTTGAAATCAGGTGAGTCGTTGGCCGTGTTATGTACAAAAAAATGACACGAGTAGGCGACTCGTCTCGTAATAAACATATCTCACTGCAGGAACAAATACTTCATAACAGCCGTCTAGTTAAACAGCTATTCAATTGGACGCCTAGGCAGGTCGTTTAAATCGAAGAACTTTTCTGTGACTGTGTATGAAATTGGTAGGTTCAATGTTTTTTTTTTGACCACTTCTAACCGAAATCGTTTTGGTTGTAATTGGTCTTAAAAAAATTACCATGAACCTTCCAATCACACTAAACGCTTCAGTAAAAGACGTTCCTTTCAAGACGCCACATTGTTTAGCATTGAGTCAGTCTAGTTCTATTAACCATGGGTCTAGGCATTTTATTGTCTGCCGGCGTTCAATCAATAGCTTAGGCTTCCTTAATTGGACGCCTAAGCTAATTTAACGAGACGGCTCCGACATAGCTGCAACCTTCTGTATTTTTTATGATCAGACTTTTTAAGTTATTTGCTTGTTAAGCAATTAAGAGAACGTGACATGCACAGTGCAGTCGGTATTTTATTATTATATCAGTTTTACGAGTTCAAAGCATTGATTATATACGAACTATGAGAGCGAAGCGTTTCTTTGTCAACGCTTGTTCTGTTGACTTGTTGGTTGTTTAATTTGACGCCTTTGATCAACGGTCGAACAATGCGCAGATTCATAATGGAATTCGAAAAATTTGCATCATTAAAAGTCAATTGAATTTACTTGTTTTCGTTTGGGACAGCGGGCACAGCGACAGCAATCAGTTCGACCAATTGCTGTGCTTTTAAATACGAGTATTTAGTCCTTTTGTAGTATGCTTGTTGTTTTTGTTGTATTTTATTTAATATACATTATTTGTTAATGCCAAGAAAAACACAGAACAGAGCAGAGTGGAAAAACTTGGATGAGGCCTATGTCAGTGGACCAGCTAGGGATAATAAGAAATTAAAAAATAAATAAAACAATGTAAAACTTATATTATGTATATTCTTAAAAATAAAGGCTATTTTTATCTTCATTTGTTTATGCAGAGCATTATTACTTACATTTATAGTTTTTCTCTAGCTTTTCGCACCCATCTCTATGTATTATTCATTTCAGTAAACTCCCTAGCTTGTGATTGTCTGGTAGAGATCGTTTATAAGCGATAAGACAGTATTTTCATCAAATTGTGTTTGTAGAATTTCACTCTATCTATCCATTGACTGGGTACCAAATACGATTCTTGTAGTAGGTACTTGCAAATGTGATACTTATAGATGATGCATAACACGTTTATTAGCTTCTGATCGAGTGCGTTCAGTGTCTTAACATTGAATAATATTATATTAATATGTTAATCTTTTATCAAAATTTTATGAAAACCTTAAGTTCCTAATTTTTGATTCTTAACTTTTGATTTTAACATTATAATAAATTTTTGAAACACATTTTAAATACTGTCATAAGTTCCAATAATCATTTACCTACTTGTTTTTTTTTCTACATTAATATCATTACTGTCGATATTAATGAGTAGGCCACCAGCAGACCTGGAAGCGTGAAATACAGGGCTCCCCTTATTTAGGCTTTAAGTCCGTTTTAACAAACCATCCTCCTTTAGATAGATTAAGACAAAAATTGCTAAGAAACTCATAACGCTAAGCAAATGTTAGTGTAAACGAGCATTAGTCTTCTTTATAGTTTTTATTGGCACAACTTAATGCAACCTACTCTGTGGTAAATTTTTTTCTATGACATATTTCGGTTATTCTGTTTCCAGTTTTGTACCTTCACGTACCAATATCTATCTATGTTCAACTAACCACATTATTCAGTCCTTTTTTCTGTAATTGCCGGCGTGAGAATACTTGTAAAAGGTAGAATGCTACATCCTTACAAGGAAATTGTTGTTTAATGGTAAGACCAGATAATAAGACGCTGAGACACTAAGTGGTCGCAGGTGGGTGTGAGAAGTGGTGTAACCACGCCTAACTCGATCCTATTTTATCGACAGATATTTTTATATTATATCGAGAGAGTAGTCGATTGCACAGGCAATCGCTTAATCATTAGATAGCCCATAGGAAAATTATAGTCTTGTATCAAGGCTATCACTTATATCTTAAGAATAGGGTTTTAGTGAAAAATTGCTAAGAAAATGTGTACCTTCCGTATAGCTGCGTCAGATGTTTTGAGTCGAATCACAAAGGCAGTTGTCCTCGAATGAAAGAATAGTACGGATAAAATAATTAGTTCTTAATTCTGATTTTTTGTTTTGCCAAATTTTCGTATATGACATGGGTAGCATAGAAGCGTACGGCCCGTCTACCTGTGGGTAAGCGTACCCGCAAGTTGGTACCGTAGCCTATAGACGCTCATAGCACTTATACATATATGACAAGCGTGCCAAACCAGCATATGGCCCGCCTGAATGTTATCGTAGTCTATAGCGACTCGTAGCACCTTGGGCACTACTTTATTCAAACTATTCTTTATTTCAATATATTTAAGACTGAATATATATTTAATACAAGATTAGTCCTGCAAGAAAAATTATACAGGATACGGCTTGATATTGGATTAATTTCAAGGAGATGCGTATAACTTTAACCTTATAGGCAATAAAAGAAGAGTCCAAGGTATTATCACCTTTATACCTCGAGAATAAAGTCTTGCGAAGATTGACCAATCAGGTTTCTCAGTATCGAATGACGTCACGGTACCTCTAAAACTGTTTTCGTACACATAGTTATGTAGAGCATCTTAACCCTAAACTCCCAACCCGCTGATCCAGTCCCCCGACGTAAAGTTCGCACAAGGCATGCGGTACGATGCGGGTGACTAAGTGATGTACGACCCCGCCAGGAGCCATGTGCGCCGGAGTGTGACGAACCCTCCGCAGTCGGCCTTGTTATTTTAGACGAATTTGATCATTTTCTCAGGTACATTTTGGATAGAATGCTTATTTAGGACGTTCTGGGGTAACGCGCAATTTGCAATTAAAGTGTGTATGGTAATTTGGTAGGTTTTGGTAAACGGACATGGTATATGGACACGCTCCGTCACCTCTTTAGTATTTGTAGCTATTTTATTGGTAAAATTACCCGATGATCTCATAGATTTCCACAATATCGGTGATGGTACAATACCTCGTAGCCAACTGAATGATATCTTTTACGTAAAAAATATCAAAAATAAAACGCTGATTAAAATACAAAGAGGAGATCAGCTCAAAACCGTGTCTTCAGTCGTAGGTATTATTTGTTTACTTATTTAGGGACATATTTAGGTAAATTTACCTGACGGTTGTTTAGTTTCTTTTTTGTTTTTTTAACTATCTAAACTAGAGAAAGACATGTCTTGTGGCTGGATGTCAACCCACTACATTTCGCGATCCGGATTGTGTTATAATGTATCTAAATATTTTTAAATTCATTGTAATTTTAAAATAAAATTTTAAAATATCTAGTTCTTTTTTTCTAATATCTGTACTTAAGTACTATTTACACAGATATATTACACAGATTTTGTAGGCAGTACGATAGAAGTTAATGATTCAAAATTGTAGCAGGTATCTACTTAATAAAGCAGAACCAGAGTAATGGTTTTTCTGTAAAACACCCACAAACCAGACACAATGGATATTCTATTGATTAGTCAAGCTTTTAATGATGCTTACTGTGGGCTAGTTAATAGGTGTGAGTGTCTGAATAATATAATTAATATTGATAAATACTCATTTATTTTAATCGCACATGTACATAATTACATTATTATAAGGGGCATAGGTCTAACCTCCCAACTGCAACTGACTGTTAGTAAATATGAATCCTGATAGGGTATTGCAATGAACACCTACGCATAGGCATATTACATATGGAGTTAGAATTATAAACAATATAATTGAATCATAACATTTCTCTTTACATTATCATCTACATATTTTTCTTATATTAATTAACATTATTATTCCTCTTGTATTCTGTTATTATTTTCAATATTATTGTATAATATTCTATATTATAATTCCTACAGGTTACTTTAGGTATTTCGTTTTTTTTGTTTAATTTTGGAATTCATTTTACAGTTTTGTCGCACATAAATTATTTACTGAGTGATATCTTTTTTGTATCAGATGCTTCTTTAACTTTATTTTTAAATATTTTGTCTTTTGGTTCTGTTTTATATTTGAATATTGGAATTTTGTTAAAAACTAAAATAGATCTGTAGTGAATATTATTCAAAATCAGGCGGTAACCACTTACCACCAGGCCGTCAGCTTGTTTGTCATCTAGTTGCATAAAAAATATACGTAGGCTGGTTAAGGACAAATATTGATAAGTATGAAATAGGGTATTGCAGAGTAATCCGTAATGCATTTGCAGTTAAAGAAATGCTTTTAATTTACATATAACAACTTTTTAATTTGCATTTTTCTCGCCATTTATGAGCGAGAAAAAAAAGCTTTCCTGTTTTTCTTTTAAGAAAAACAGAAAAGTAAGTATTCTTTATTAACGTTTAATAGAAACGTTTAAAGTACGCTCAGTTATGAAAACAAATGCCAGTATAGTATTTTAATATTCTCTGATTGTATGTTTTTATTTGCATTCATTCAGTTAGAAGAAAACCAATAACTATTAAGAAACTGTTAAAAATCGATTACGTTTTACTCGGTATACGTAAGTCCTTTTAAATTTTGTTCAATTGAGCCGAACCCAATTTCGACAATTTTGCACTTAACGTTGGATTCAGCCAAATCAATGAAATGTAATGACTAAAAGTATAAGTAATAGCAAAACTTGCTTTAACCTGACACTCTTAGAATAAAAAAAATATGTCACTTGGATTAATCCTTTTGTCGGAGAGACATCCGCTTGCAGCCGCCCAGAACGGCACTGGAAATAGCAATTAAAACTCCCCGATAGCTCCATGCCCTTCCCTTCGTGGAGGTAGGCTCGGCTCTCCCGAAACAATTTCACCAGCCTACCCCCGGGCAACCTAGCCTTACGGCCAGTTTCGCACCAATGGAGATTACTTGGGCAATCCTAGACACTCACGCACGCGGCCGCGCTTCAAGTGCAGGAAGACGGGCAATCACCACCCGCCTCCTCACACTTACCTTTCTATGCCGGAGAGAGGGACAGTTAGAAGATCTTCCTCCTGCTCCCTGTCCACTGCCTCCTTTTGCGTGGGCACAGTCTCGCAGAAGGAGGTTCCCATACCCTTCTGCTACCAACCATAGCACTCACCATAGTTGGCAGCGAGAGCTGACGGCCGCCGAGAGTCGTATAAATTTCGCGGTCGGCCGGGCACTCCCCGGCCTGGCAACGCGAGCGGTACTATATTCGGCTGCATCTCGGGGGAGTCACAGTTATGGCACTGCGCGGCGTTTACCCCCAACGGGCGATACGGTACAGGTAGTGACCGAAGCATCCATGTCCTGATCGAACATGATACCTGTACTATGCCGTAGGTGAGGCTGCGATGCCGGTGCCTAACCACTCCCCAACACTAGGTTCAATCTTGCCAATAACAGAACGCGCGAAAAACGGGCAGGGGCAGTCGCCGCCGCTATGAGTGGAAGCAGGGTATGAAAGCTACAACTCTAAGCATATTGAAATTGGTTATTTTACTGTAGTACTCTTTTCTAATAGATATGTTACCAGCAAATATACAATTCAATCATTTATACGTTCCTATAACACCATCAGAATCATCCATTATGTATCCAAACCAATATGATAGCCAGCTCTTCGCCTTTAAATTCTTTGCAATAATTAAGCGATTATACAAGTACGAGTATTTTTTGAAATCATAGAGCTTTTCTTCTTCAAACCCCCTTTACTTGATGACTGTAAGATAATTTTTGGATTATACCTAGAACAATAGCTACAGTTTAATATTTTAACTTTATTTTTATAGATGCAATAAAAAGTATTTAATTTTTGGATTTAGTATAGTACATATTCGACACGTCACTTCATAGTCTCAATCCTTTGGGTATTAGGAGAGCAATGTATGCGGTAAGAGCTTACCATAAATATGTTCTTGTATGATCCCATCCTTTTTCATACAAGAACATATTTATAGTACCACACATATGTGTATATTATATTTACATACAAACATGTGTGTAGGCATATTTAATTTAAAGATTTTTAAACTAAATGTTGAGTCTAAGAACGAAATTCTGTTTTAAATTATGGATCCATGTCCTATTAATGTTGAAGGACTTTGTCCTAATCCTTTGGCTTAGGTTTAAATAAAAGGTCACGCGCTAATTACTTTGGGCCGTAACTAAAACACGGTCTGAACTAAATTGAGGGATCTGTTTGGAGTAAGAATATAAAAGTCCTGCAGCCTTACCCCTCATGCTTCAGAAGGCGTCTGTCCCCGGGTTTTTCTGCAACCCTTTAACCTACCAGCCCACATGGAGCCAGAAGGGTGGTATGACAGTTTTACGTATGGCCTCAGCTTCTCTTATACTTCTCTCATGTAAAAAGGCTTTTGGTCAGCTGTGTGACGTATACATGTCGAAGCCATTTGGTTAAATTCGCTGCTTAATTGGATAGGCCGATAGTTGCTTGAACTAGACTCCCTTAACGTTCCACGATGACGTTCCTAACGGCGTATTGACAGGATCGTCTTGTACTGAAGAATAATGGTGGTGATTGGTAGGTTCAAGGTTGTTTCTTTTAAAACCGACATCGTTTTGAACCTTGAACCTAAAAACACTCAAACAGTCACACAAAAGCTCTTCGATTTAAAAGACCTACCTAGGAGTCCAATTGAATTGCTGATTTAACCAGACATGACATTCAGCCATCTGGTTAAAAGTTGCACTCGATGAATTGGCTAGTTGTCCTTCAGCTGTTTCATTGGATGCCGGAATTCAATTAACGGGCTAGGTGTCCAGTTGAGCGGCTTATTTAACCAGACGGCTGCGACATATACGTCACACTGCTTAGTTATAATGTCATCAATTAACCTTAATAATTAAAACACAAGGAATAAATTACGATTAAAATTTTCTTAGTACCAGTTCTACATCAAACGTAACGTAACTAATGCGCTTATCGTAGGTATATATTCCATATTCAGATAAGGATTCTGTTTTTGTCATTAGAAAGATTAACTCGAATTTGACAAATGAACGCAGATGCTTGAGTATAATTACGAACGTATTTTCCACAGTATCAACAATCGTATTATATTATTGAACTCATTACTTATTTCACGGCTGTGGAAAGAAAAACAGAAACCAGAATTACCTACATACCTTAGCTTGATGCCAAAAAAGGTGTTGTTGGCCACGTGGTCAGGTAGGCGATATGTAACCTCCTTGGTAGGTCGCCTCTATACAAAGTATACACATATAGAAAACGGTACTCAATGGATTTTAAAGGTAGGTATTACCACAACGAGTCACATTATTATTGTCTTAAGCCAACTTTGACCGACCAAAATTTATAAGCAACCTTGTTTAAAATAAATTATCATACAGAGGATTACAGCAAGACGCACGACAAACCGGGCGTTGACCAATTTCATTTGTAATGAGCCCGCGTAATCCAGACATTAATATAAAAGCGGATAATAATATTCCACCGCAACGTGTCCATACAAAATGAAAATGCACACGACCGAAGGAAATTAATTAATAATAGAATTAAATTGTTGTCATGTTAACCGCGGATTAAGGTGAGTTAGGTAAAGACGAAGCCGCCTAATCGTGTAACTACATAGTTCGGTAAATAAGATTTACTCAAGTCAAAGACAAAGGAAACTGTATTAAACTGAACTGAAAAGGGACTTTAAAATAAATTGCTCTGTCAGATCAAAAGTGCTGCAAGACATAAGTTAAGACGATTTTCTAGAAATATATTTTTTAAAAAGATTGTAGTTTACGATTGAATTTAGAAATCTCTTATTATAAATATTACTCGTTCGCAACCAGGAAGCAGGCCTTGTAAACTGAAGTAAAATATAAATCCGACTAGTCTTCAATTACCTAATAATTACTGGATTCTCGAAACGAAATTTGCGTATCAGGTAATTTGCGTTTCAGGCAGTATGCGTCGAAACGTCCTATTTATTTATTTGACAAGGTCCATAGTTACGAAAAACTAACACATATCTTTAATGTTTAAAGTTTTTTAATGTCGATTCTCTTTAAACTAACTTATAGATATTCCTTATAAACACAAAACCAATCTTGAAAAGGTTATTAACAACTAAAACATGCCAATTTCAAATAATACACTTTAGTCAATAAACAACTAGACAAATGAAATGTAAAAAATACAACACCAATTTTTGAAAATTTTAGTAAAATAAACACACAACATATAGTGTTAGAATATAACAAGAAAGATAAATTATGTAACAGTGAACTACAAAGAGGAGAATAATTTAAAGAAGAACCATTCAAAGAAAACGAGTAACTTAATCACACAGAAATACAAGTGCGAATATATTGACAAACACCTAACTACGGGAAAGTGACTCAGGGGATATCGTTACTCATAAGTCAGGACAGCACAGCTATTATTTAATTTAAAAATGTATAACTCAATGTTTAAAATATGCGTACTATTAAAGATGTGAATTTTATGATATCAATCAAAGGGATAAAACGTTTAAAAATGCAGATAAATATTTTAATTTTATAAAGTCCTTTGAGAGGAATTGGTCGGGGCATAATAATATTTTTTAAAGAGTCAGAAAGCAGGCAAATATGTATAAGGATCGTTACGTAGGTTGATCGACAAAAGTCCATACATCATAAAAACCCATACATGATCACAAAGTAAGTTTTGCGTTTTTGTATGAAAGGTAACATTTAAGTTTTTTACTCCAAGTACGAGTGCACATGGTCCTATTTTCAAATATTTATGATTTTATGATCAATATTCACCAAATTTTCACCGTACATACGCATAAAGCAACAAATAAACTTTGTATTCAACAAGCAATGTTAAATATCGTGCTGACGAATGAGTAACCATCGCAATGAGTGATTCGAAAAGGTGTGGAAACCATAGAAACATTTGAAATTCAAAACAAAATCAAACAGAGGTTGGCACACTTGATTCTGCCAGTGAGTGAGTGATTCGAAAATATATTTACAAAGTGAAGCCCACACGAAGGGTTAGCGGAGCGTGAATTGCGAAATGTGAATTATTCATACATATTTTTTCATTACCTTGACCATTTCACGCAATACGAAGGATGACCACTAACGCAGATGTAGTCCTTAACGCCCAGTTTTTAGGCACTTAATTTCCGTAACACTACTTTCTAACAGTTTTTATTGTCTTCTGGCGCAGTTCAGGTTTAAAGCTGGTCCTGAAAATTAATTTGACGGCATTAATATTTTTTTCAAATTTCGAAGCAATTGTAAGTTTTGAGTGTGTGTTAGATGACGTTTCATCTCGCATACCCATTTATTGAATTTTATTCTTAAGTTAAAGATATGATTGTGGCACTAACAATATTTTGCAAAGGTAATCGAGTTATTGAAAGTAAAAAACTCACACTCAGGATACAGGTCGATTTTATAAAAGGTATTTCGATTTATTATACAAGGTGGTGGCGTCAATACGACATTAAATTAAAACATGGGCTATATTAGTTCATACAAATGGTTTGCCACCTTCAAAAACATCTTACTCATTATAATAATAATATTTATACACTCACACCTATTATCTAGCCCAAAGTAAGCATCATTAAGAGCTTGTGTTATGGATACTAGATAACGGAGAAATAATGATAATAATATGTATATAAATATAAGAAATATACTAAATAAACATATAAACATCTATGACTCGTAAACAAATGCTCGTACTCATCATACAAACATTTGTTCCTACCGGGATTCGAACCCGGGACCTCTTGACCGAGTAGCCTGGGGTACAGACCACTCGGCCAGCCGGTCGTCACTCATTCGATAATTTCATAACTTTTCTAAGAATTAATGCAGCTGCAGATAATGTTCTATTATTTCATAGAAATGTCATGAAATTATCAAATGAATTAAATGTTTTTGAAAGTGGCTTACCATTTCTATGAACTAATATAGCCCATGTTTCAATTTGTTGTCGCATTGACACCACCATGTATGTCACTGTCTTGTAAATCAACTGTCAAAATCACATACGAGTACTAGCAGACGATTGGCTTATTTAATTAAATTTTGGTAAAATTAACAAATGATATTGCATGGCTTGTGTTGAACTTTTAAAATATGATCATATTTTATTAATACAGAGGCACAAATCAAAATAAAAGATGTTTTAAAATGATAATATTATCGATAAAAATATTTACACTCTCTTTTTAACAAATTTTAATTGCTGTTTTTGCTTACAATTTTTTTTCCATCACAACTATTAAAACTAGAACTTATCTAAAAAGAACAGCAAAGACTAAAGACGTCTTTTGTAATTTACGTGTAGTCATTTTTAGTTTCCGATTACCAGTTAAAAATCTGGGTCAGTAAGTGCAAAGATGATGAAATAATGGCGCCCTTGGTTGGTTACTTACCTACAGAGAAATATTCTCTTAAAACGCAGGTCTAATGTAAAAACCTATCAAAGAAAAAATGTTCTAACATTCTAAAATTGCTCCTAACGAAATCGACGTTTTCGTTGGGCGTTTGCAGACGATTTTTCTTTTTAACCGAGTTTCGAGTTTGCTTTGCGGAATTAGTTTACGCCGATGTTTGATCGGATATTCCTTTAAAGAAGTTAACCGTCGCTACAGACATAGTGTATATTAATAAACAGTACGCAAACATTTTAGCTAACTGAATGTTTTATCGAGTCGATTTGAAAACTGGCGTTTATTTACTACAGACGTAGTTTAGTAGACCTACATAGTTTTTTTTGTTTTATTTTTGGAATACACGAGATTTGAAATGTGACACTTGGGTATTCATATAGCTAGGTTTAGATTAAGCTACGTAACTGAATCGATATCGTTGTATACGCCCGGGTTGTTTTGTGTGAATATGTAAAACATTTGTGTGTATGTTTTGTGTGTGTAAAACTGTGGTACCTATAACGCAATAATTCGCTTTTTTAGGGTTGTCACGAACACCACTAGATGGCAAGGTGTCAAACTTTCAGAGGTTACTTTTGACAAGGAACACGACCTTAAATTAAGGTTTCCGAGCAAAATGCGAAAGGCATATTTATTTACTACACATTTTGCTTTATAATCGGTTCGGTAAAATTTAGTCAAAATTAATGTGTCTAGCTGAATGGTCAAAAGCCGCCTACTTAACTGTATGTTCCAGGTTCGAGTCTTAGTAACGCCAGGTGTTTGTAGTTAAGTACTAGAATATTTCGTTCATTTGTCATGGATGTTTGTATGTTTATTTAATATGTTTTTATAGTTAATATACCCACATTATATTATTGTGTATATTACTCTGTTATATCTCTGTTATATCTCTGTTATCTGTACTAAGTTTGCTGTAAGCAGCAGAGTTTATCTACTGCACACCATTGTAATCCTACTTAAAGGGTAATTTGTACTAAATTATACAAACACGATCGTCCAGAAGTATTCCCAAGGTGTAATAGGATTGGCTAGTGACTTTTTTAATTGTGAATTCGATCAACGTTCAAGTTTGCGAGTATTTTGAAGTAGTTTCGAATTAAGCGAAATTATCCGGCGTCGATATTTATCGGCACCTACTTAGTTACGTACAAGTTTTATTGGAGGGTGGATTATCTTTTCGAATGCCTGGAGGCTTGTGTAAACGTAATTTAAACTTTTTCGAATTTTCTAGTCAATTTATAATTATAGGTAGGTAGGTACCTACGTATTGACAAATATTACGTACAATACAAGATTTTCTAAGTAATATTATCTAGGGTATCGTGAAGAAACTTGTACTGTAATAGGCGATAGTGCTCTTAATATTAATTTAATATGCTATTATGTTGTTTTATTGACATATTGGGCTACTTTCACATACACTCACATAACTACATACAATCGCACAACCCACACACACACACAGCCTCACACACGCGCACATACATACTTGTCTAGTATTTTTAAGTAAGCAATTTTTTATTTTATTTTTATATATATTCATAAAAACTTTAAAAAAATCATTAGTCGGTTTTAAATAAATTATCTTTCACGGATTGATACACAATTATTTATTGGTTATTTTTAATATAAAAATTTTTAATTCCTTCATTAATTCCATTTTTATACAGTAAGTTGTTTTACTGTTTGTTAATTAGCCGTTAATATATATAAACTTAATGTGAAAGTCGTGTGCTTCCCCCATAATACAGGCTAAGTATGTCTAGTGTGGGGGCTAGATTAACTTGAATCTGTATTAACACAATTTGGTAATAATCATTTTTTTTATTCAAAGTAAAACTTTATTTATCATGCCTACTTAATTAAATTGCATAAATTATTTCATGTGAATGTTCCATTTCTTTCTTTTATGTGGGACTACTTGTTCAGATATGGTATAGACCGAGACTACCCACTAAAACAAACCCGATGTTCCTCATTCAATCCTACAGACTATGCCAATTGTTTGTATGCCAATCAAGGCCCCACTCTGACGCATTTATGTGCGCACATTGTATTCAGCGGCGTTACATGGAACACCCAGTAACGCTACTTCCACTTATTGGCCATCGTCCAATTATTGGGAATCCTTTCCCTTAACTTGGGACCTGCTCACGGGCGCTGCAAGCGCGCTGGCAAACGCCCTGCGCCGCCGACCGCTAAGTCCGTCGCCTCCTTTATTCTCGCCGGACCTTTCTTCATCCTCTTTCAACTTCATCTCCTGTACTATTGCATTGACCACGCCCGGAAGTGATAGAATCTCCCCGATAGCGATCGATAACTCGGCAACACCCACATGATACTATCTTGAGCACATCTCTAAGGTGTGCAGGGCAGAGTCTGCTCCAGCGTCACACTAATGAGTATTTGGAGATTACTCTCTCGTCGCTATGTTTGTTGCACAGGTTCCTCCTGAAGCAACCGTGCCCCGAGGAGAAGACCTGTGTTATGCGGTAAAAGAGCGTCCCTCATTTTCTTTGCGTCCATTCCTTTAAAACGGGATGAATGACTGCAACAGTGCGGTGTCCAGCGTTAGGGGGATCTAGTTTTTGCCTCCAACTTTGAAACGCTACCTCTTGTGGGTCGTTCGGCCATCCGGGAATCTCTTCCGTAAATGGGATATGTCCTCTCGCTTGTTTTTCTTCCGCGGTTTAGCAGTAAAATTCCATAAGAACGTGTAGGTCTAGGTCCCAAGGCAGAGTCCCAGCTAGAACGCACGTCACCTTAAAAGATGCCGTGCGGTATGCACGGGCAATTCTAATCGCTGTGGGTGGCGCAGTTGGGTGATGTTGCGCGGAGTTAAGGCGCTTGCCCATATAGAGGCACCATATAATGCCGCGGATCTCACAGCGCTTAAGAACAGACGACGACACGCCGAACTTGGAAGGCCTAACCTCCAAGATTGAACATAAGTCGGCAGGGTACCAGCGTCACCCTTCTAAGCCATAATATCTCGCCGGGGACCTTTTGTGTCGCTTTTCTCACAAATATTATCATAGGTGACGATAAATAACATTATTTGGTCACTCCCTTAATTTTTGGTTGCTTAGGTTAGGTTAGATGTTCAGTAAAAATACAACCCATTTAATATGTAGGTACAGTACAGCAGTGACAGTCGCTTGTCAAATTATGTTAACGACACGCCCTCATTTCAAACAACATCAAACAAATCAAGTATAATAAAAATAAATTGATCGTCAAGCCACGACAGCCGGGAGTAAGTCGAGGGAAGACGCCTTACACATAAACATTTAACCAATTTCCTTACCTGCGGATTTATATACCCCTACTTTGTAATAAAAGACGCCTTAAAGGTTTCGAGAGCGCTGAAGTTATATTTTCTACTCGAGAAAATACTAACTTCTAAACATTTCGACCGTAAAATTTTACAGTGTTCAAATTTTTGGATTGAATTCAAAAGAGGAATAGCTAGTTTATTGCTGTATTAACACAGGGAGGTTTAAGCAATCAATTTGTTGTTCTTGCGGTCAGTAAGGTCGCCAGGACTGATTGAGAAAGGGTTATGTTTGGAGCAGGGGCACTCGTTTCCTTTTTAACGTAGCTTTCGTAGGCAGCGGGTGAGAACTGCACGAGGTTCTATGATTGCGTCTTTAGGCTACTCGCTACAGTAACAGCCTGTTACCCTCTCTTTTCGTAAAGAAAAAAATATATATAATAGCTTTTGCCCGCGGGTCCGGCAGCGTGGATGTCACTCATCGCTCCACTTTTTGACAAATTTAATGATACGTCACAAAATCCGAATCAGAATACATATCATTAAATAATTACTGAACTATCATTACGATAGTTATCTTTGTTTAATTATAAAACTTTATAGGTAAACTTAATAACAATATACTGTTTGTACGAGAAGAACTTATCTACTATAATTTAATTAAGTACTACGCATTTTCTTATTTTTTTAACTTTACAATTAATATTCTAGATTTTTTTCTAAGAAATTCGCATTTTTTGTATCAGTCATGTAACTGATAATAAATTACTTTATAGATCAAACAAATGAATAAATTAACAGTGGTAGGTAAGGCAACAGTGGTATTTTAAATCAAATTATAAAGACTGAACTGTAGTACTGTCGCGACCCGGCTTGTACCGTAATCAAACACCGGGAGTCTTATAAATCGCTTGTATTTCTCGCGTCTTTTTTGGGAATCTAATACATATTGCCGTTGAAAATAATATATTAAATTGTCTAGTGACCGACCATCGCGCGTGGTCCCTCGGCCTGATTCCCTCTCTCTCAAAGCCTAGAGTAATTCTGACGATCCGAATATTATTTAAAGACAAATTTCTTTATAACATTATCACCGAATGTGCCAATACCCACCAAGAAGGCTGGTTACAATGCCACCTTACCGAAAAGTAAATAAACGTACTGTGTAATATTGTATTCCTGCAGTTAGCAAGGTCGCCAACGCTCATTGAGAAAACCGTTTTTTTATACAACAAGATGACAAACAAGCTGACGGTCCACCTGGTGGTAAACAGTTACCGCTGGCTATAGACACCTGCAATAACAAGGAAAAATCACACATTGCAGGTGCGTTGTCATCCTGAGGCATAAGATGAAATGCCGTCAATGCCCAGTAATTACACTAGCTAACTTTTCCTTGAAATAAAGGCGGTGGTACCTACCCACACGATCCTACATACGGGCCTACCACCTAGTAACTGTTATTATTTGCTTTCGACTTTACGTTTTAGCTTGATTTTTACACGATATGAGTAGTGCTACGAGAGTCTATAATGCTACGACCGTCTATAATGCTACGAGCGTCTATAATGCTACGAGCGTCTATAATGCTACGAGCGTCTATAATGCTACGAACGTCTATAATGCTACGAGGGTCCATAGTGCTACAAGCGTTTATAGCGATACGCGCTAAATTGTACGAGCATCTATATCACTACGGTAACCACTTATGACCAGGCGGGCCATACGCTCCGGTAACAAACCTTTCAAAGAAATACGTTACGATATACAAAATTTCATCCAAACTTAATTGCAAGAGACAATATAGACTATATTATTACAGTAGTTTGGAAGAACTGCACTTAAACTACGGAGAATATGAAAGGTTTCCCGTTATTATTTCGCTTTATTTTGTCTACAATGTGTCTAGTGCTAAAAGTTAAAACAAGATTGGTCTCTGAGGAATCTTTAGACAGTTTTGCGTAAACAGTTTCATACAAAGTTTCATATTTTTATTATTCCAGATACGTAAGTACTAAAGTATTTAGTAATAAACTGTATTTTCCTGTGCAGTGTTTTGATTCGTAATTTAGTACGATTTTATATGAAAGATGACATTTTAACTAACACCGCAGGAGTGATATTACCCCTGGTTTTACAAGCGTCCACATGCTGCGGTAACCGCTTACCATCAGGTGGGCCGTAGAGTTTATTGCCACCATAATTTCTTATTACGACAATGTTGACATACAAGCTCACGGTCTGCCTTATTGTTGCCTGATTTATTTTTTAGTAAAAAGTGCCACTATGCTCTAACTACCTCTAACATAAAGTTGGTAAAAAAAGCACTTTTATTCGATTCAATTTTCTTTTTATTTCGGACAAGGACATAATTAATTATGCCACTGTAACCACTTACTACCAGGCAGGCTGTACTTGCTACATATTAAGAATTTAACTTCCCACGAGGGAACTCAAATAAACTCAAAAATAATTCACTTCTGAATAACTTTAAACACAAACCTGTTCCAAGATTTGAAACAGTCATAAGTCAGGTAAGCTTATTATGTTTCACCAGTGCTACAAACGTGGTTCTCTTTACGTTACTAAGTTAAATATTTACCGCGCCACATCTAAGTACTAAGTTTTAAATTTTTAATGTAACAACTTGCTTAAGTTCGCTCGAGCATGTGAAGTAAATTTGCCGAAGCATACAAACCCTTCTCAAATTTGCTCTTTGATGTCTTTAGCTAATATTAGCCGTTCCCAATTGTCTTGCTGATAGAATCCTTACTGTTTTATACAAAATTTTAGAATCCGACGTCGTGTCACAAAAAGTGACACGACGTCGGATTCTACTTTGTTATTGTAAGTATTTAGGCAAGCCGAATGGTAGACTTCGCACCAAAATCGGTGAATCGGTAAGAAGAATAAGGAAAAAGTAGTGTTACAGAGTGTCAAGGAATCCTTTGTGGCAATTTTAAGGTAATTAAAAAATACACTACCGGTCACGTGGTCACCTTACTGAGGTTGTTTGTTATGATCATATTATACCTCGTAAGAAGAAGAAGTCCTGGAAACCTCAGCGATCTGAGGAGTCAACTGGGTTGACTCCTCGATCGTAAAAAATAGTAAAATACATACCTACAGCATTTTTTTCTTCTGTTTCAATTGAAAATAAATGTGAAATAAGGCATTGTCCTTTTTTCTATTCTTAGGTCAATTGAATTTTATTCATGAGATAGGATTGAAAATACCAAGATATTGACCAAAGAACAATGGTTCGTATTACCGACTACAAAAACATATTACAACTGTCTGTTTTCAAAGATATCCGGAAATGGAGTACCGAGGAGATTTCCGATAGCAAGTCGGAGGGGCTGGCTTGTATCCGATGTAGAATTAGAGTCTGTTAATCTTCAATCTATTAAATTTTCTATTGCTAATAAGAATTTTCGCAAAAACAGTTCTGGCTGTGTCAACCTTTAAGTATTTTTTAATGAAAATAAGACTCAAATGACAAATATGACCCAGGAAAAATCCGACAAGTAAATACACCAAAGACACTATGCATAGACCAAAATTTAATTCAATTGAGTGTCACCGCTCCATTCGCTCATTCGTTCATAAGAATTAACCTACAAATAGGAAAGTCAAATTGTAGAGGAATAAAGTATTCCACAGCCGTAAATTACGAGCGCGGTCGGAAGCAACAGAGCCCTAAGACTTCCGGCAAAACGGCTCGAAGCGAAGGCTCGTTTCCGTTTCACAAGCCTCTTAACCTATAAACGATTAGTTTTACCACTGAACTTGGTGAAGTGTTTACAAATACCAATTTCGTGAACAAATACCATAAATTGAATGTTAGACACAATCGTCTGTTAGAAATGTTAATTCGAATACGATATTTTCGGATTTCGCCACAGTAAGACATAATACCAACAGTGTCATTTTTTTATACGACACAGGTGGCAAACATCCGTACGGTTCGGCTGATGGTAAGCACTTATCACGCACTAACTACCCTTTAATTAAGAGAATACTCTATAATCAAATTAAAAGAAAGCGATGCATGTAAATTTTTCGCAAAAAATGTGGTAATAAAATTAAAAATTATGATAGAGCCCTAGTAAAGTTTTAGCGACAAACACTTAAAGCAAACACGAAATATAAACTAAAAAAATAATCGGTAAATATTAAAACGGTTAGAATTGAAGGGATTCATAAATATCACAACTGAAATAAAAATTTCAACGTTGAAAACAAACATTACAAAAACAATAAAAAGTGACATATTCCTTAATCGTCGGATTATGTTGTTGTTTGGTGCGGAAACAGGCTGTCCGCGCTGATGCCGACCGGGACGACGCAAATCTCGAAGTTCCGAAGCGCCGTGACTCGTAAATACTCGTCTAAAATCTGGTTTTAAATTTGTAGGTAATGGTACCTACAATTTTAAATCCAGATTGCGACCCACGACATTTATAATAATGTTAAAATCAAAAATTAAGAATGTCTATCTTAATTTTTTGATTTTAACATTATTATAAATGTCGTGGGTTCGATTCCCGCCTCAGGACGTGAAATTTTTCTAGTTTTTTAACCGACTTCAAAAACGAGGAGGTTCTCAATTCGGCCGGTATGTTTGTTTTTTTTTTTTTTTCTATGTATGTACACCGATTACGCCGAGATTACTGATCCGATTTACGTCATTCTTTTTTTGTTCGATGCGGAATAGCTGCCATTTGGTCCCATAAAATTTTTTTCAAAAACAGTTGGGTACTTTGGTTTTAAATATAAAAAAAACTGAAATTATGAAGTCGTCTACATATGCGTAATTGCGAATTTTTGCTTTTCCAATGACTTTTTAGTGAAACGATACGATAGTAGGAAACAATATAATTTGACGGTCACCCATCTAGCTTTGACCGTAGAAAGTTATCACTAAAAATTGTGAAAAAAAAATTTTAAACAAAAATTAAAACCGACTTCAAAAAACTGAAAAGGATAAAATAATTAAATTTAAGTAGGTATTCATCCCCTAGAAACATATTTTAGGAGTTGGTGCTAAGTGGTTTCCAAAAACAATAGAAAGTGAAGCACCGACTCGAAAAATATGTTTCTAGGGGATGAATACCTACTTAAATTTAATTATTTTATCCTTTTCAGTTTTTTGAAGTCGGTTTTAATTTTTGTTTAAAATTTTTATTATTTAAATTACACGGATTTTTTAGTTTTTTGGTAGACAGAATCAGTAAAACAGTTGCTCTATGAAGCAACACGGTACTTGGCCCGCTCAGCATGTCAGCGTCTTGCAGTTAACTGCTGGAGTTTTTCCACTTCCCTCATCCAACCACCACCAGCAAGGAGGCGTAAGGCCATCACGTTTGCCGAGACGTGGTCTCTATTCGAGAACAGTTTTACTCCACCCCTCAACAGTTCTGTCTGTGGAGAAATGACCAGCCCACTGCCACTTTAGCTCGCTACACCTGTGGATGTAGCGTGAGTGTCAAACACCTTAGTTTTCTGCCGAATAACTTTGTTCCTGATTTTATCTCTTAACGAAACTTCCAGCACTGAAATCTCCTTAGGTCGCTGAATGACATTAAGTCAGTTTAAACATTAAATATACTGTTGTTGTACAGATGTTTAGATAAGGGTTCATGGACCAACTTAGCTGGTTGGAGAATGCGGCAAGTTTTAATGACAATCACATATTGGTGATATATTTAAAAACAATAATCTTAAAAGTTCGAAATATTTTATCACAGTACGCGAATACAGAAGTGGAATAACACTTTAGTACTATCTCACACCAACTATTACATTCATTGGAATGGTGGCTGTGATTTTATGGTACTAAAGTGTAAATCTGCTTCAAAGTTCGACAGGTACTCTTTAATACTTTGTCAAGAATGTTACGGATTTTATTTAAGGGGTTACGGTACTCAATCTAAGCAAACGCATTCAATAATGAACTTAAAACCGTCTACACTACGTCCAATTTCCATTATTTTTCTTATCAAGTGTTAAAATTTCCCAACAAAACAATTCTCTAACGCTGCAGCGTGTTACACAATTTAAGTCTCTATTCGGTAAAAGGGCGACAAAACGAAAATTTTAATTAGGGCCGGCATTATTATAGTTCGTTGGGTTTGTTTGTTCACACTTACAACTCCTGGAGCGTAAAACTACAACGGCGTGGAGGGTCAGCAAATACAACGTTAGAAAAATGTTATAAAAGGTTACCTACACGCTTAATTATCATGTTGGCTTTATTGACGTAGGGTTCCTTCAAAAGAGTTGTGAAAAGTTACATAAAATTGTTTCAACGCAAAAATCTTTGTTGGCTTACTGTAGAAGCTTCAATCTGACAGCCTGGAGCCTGAGTGTTTCTCCCATGTAAGAAGGTTTGTACTCAGCAGTGGGAAGTATACAGGTAATGGTGATTATGACAAAGCCTGATATACAGAAAACTGCTTATTTGGATTGTAGCCCGTGCGCTTATTTCCTAATTTTGATGTATATAAATTATTATTTCGCCGACCGTAGTCACTGGTTGTGCGTGAATTGGGCGACACGCAAACGCCCAATTACGGGGCGTAGGGTGATAAAATTTAATTTGTAACCCAATGTATGGCTCAAGTCTCGTCACATAATCGTTTGTAATAAAAGCTATCAATCTTAGGGTACTTACATAAACTGTGATTTGATATCTTACGCGTATAGTTGTTTATTCTGACACAGTGCATTTGTATAGGGCGCTGGGCAACCTATTAGCAGTTGTAACTTTGTTAGCGACACGCGATACATTTATTAGCGTTTAAGTTTAATAATGATGTTTAAAATTAAAATTGTATTATATAGATTTAAAAAAATGTGGGGAAATACCAATTTGTATATGCTGCCCAAACAGAGAAAAACATTAAAAGCATTCGGGGATAAACACAGCCTTTTCTTAATAATAAATTAAGATACTCAGTAAGTCCCCACTTAAATACTTTTTGTATTAACTTAAGCATTATAATATTCAAAATATTTAAGTACGAAAATAAACTTTAAGAAAACTAACTTGATCGAATCTTTTTTGTAAAAGTACACATCCGAACGTATACTTTTACAAATACGATTCGGTTAAGCTAAATAAATTCCACGTCAGTGATAAGTATGAAGAACTTAAGCTTTTTAATGGAAAACAGAAAAAATATTCAACATCGATACTACTTTGGAATAATACTTTTACAGAAATTGGGTAAACTGTAAACTACGCTTTCAATGAATGAGAATCGTTTAGTAAAATGACAGGTCGTTGGGGCTGGAATCGAATAGTTGCTGGTAAAAATGCAATAACGAACAGTTATTGCATTTTTTAAATAAACACTTCGTGTTTTTTTATCAACATACTAATTAATGTTGAAGTATAACAAACACACTCTTTTTTTACTTAACCTTTCGTCTATTGGAAAAGGAAGTGTAAGTAAACATAATGTAGTTTCCGTAACAATTTATATCTAAAAAGGGACTTTTACCAATTAACTTGTAGAAACCTCATGCAAAGAATGGAGTTTTATATACAAGTAGATGACAAGCAAGCTAACGGCCCACGATGGTGGTAAACGGCTACCGATGCCTATAACCTGCAAGGAAAAGTTACTTGGTATGCAGGTGTGTTATTATCCTGAAGCCTGAGATGAAATGGCATCTATGCCCAATAACTACACTGGCCACCTTTAAAACCCGAAACAGCGAACTGTTTTAAGGCCGAAATGGGTAAGACGATGGAACCTACCTAGACGAGCGTATAAACCTACTTACGGGCCTACTCTTCAGTCAGCGTTTCTGTAGAAGGCATTCGAGGCAGATGGTTGGGTTTTACAATATACTAATATTATTCTCGTGTCAAGCATCATTTCAAAGCAAACATTGGACCAAACACCCATTTACAAATTACTGAACAAACCGTTCTCTACAATTGCTTTGTTTCTTGTGTCAGTTAGTCACAAACTATCAGGGTTCTACCATCATGTATTAGCAAAATATTTTGACAACGGCACTGTCTAGATGACGACATGCAGCCAAGAGTTCAAAGAGAATTCAAAATCGAACAATGATTGACCAAGACATGGACTCCTTAAGAGTTACGTAATATAGTAATTAAATGTTAATAAGGCAATCTAATCGTTACCTACTACATTAAAAATATATTGAACCAAACTATATTTTAAACCAATTTAAATGATATCAATCATATTTTATTTTCTAGATTCAACTTTCTTGTCAAACTATAGAGAATACCTAATAGTACTAAGTATCAACGAATACCAATCAAATATGGCAAAAAAATATCACTTTGAAGGAGCGCAAAGTACCCTTACACATAAAAAACGCAAGCTCATTTAATGCATTCGAAATTTAAGGTTTTTATTAAAAAAAGGTTTAAGTTAATACTCGTACATTCAAAAAAAATTCGAACTACACATAATATGAAGTAATTTTATAAGTTGAATGATGTCCCATGTAGGTTTGTGACTGAAATTATCTTTTTTGAGAGTAAATTTCCTTAACCATTACACCAAATTGAATACCTATAATGTGCAAAAAAGTTGGATTTATAACAAAAATAACACGCTCTCCTATCAAAATCAGTTACATCGGCAATCTCACGCACCCTCCCAATAATCATAGGTTAAAGAAAGTTTCCAAGTCAGTTAAAAACAGCTATCGCCATCAATTGTCACCTATAGGCAATAAGCAGGAACAACAAAACTTACCTATTGCGAGAGCCCTTTATTAGAAAACTTTTAGCCGGCTATATCCCTGGACATGGAAAAATAAAGTTGTTGTACGTGCCAAATAAAACATAATGGCCGGAGAAGCTGGATGTGTAGTTAGTAATTTGTGTTACCTTCCCAATTCGCAATAAAATATCGACAGAATTGGTTTCAGAGGCGGCTTCTGTAGATTGAAAGGCGTAACTTTCAATGTTTATTGTTAATTCTATGAATTTTTCGCTTTTCATAACATGGGGATAGATTAAAATATATAATTGAATGATAGTTCTAGAAATATCTAGAATAGAAAGAAGTAATGCCGGAGAAGATAACCGACCATTTCATGAAATAGTCTTCAATTCAAGATATGACCTTAGACATATTATATCTTTAATATTTAAATAGCTTTGCGTGCTTACTCACAAGAATATTCCAATCATTTGAAAGCATAATAACAAAAACTGATTAAATGATCAGGTAAGAACATGAAGTTGTTTGTTATCATAAAAATCGGTACCAAAACGGACGTAAAATCGTGTACAGACGCTGTAGTTCGACATTTCATATCGATGTAAGCCCATAAAATAATTATTTTCGATAAAATTGTCTTTACCGATAACATTGTCTTAAATCACAAAGAGAATAAACCATGCTGAAGAAAATGAAGGACGGATAAACTCCGACGTTTGTTAGCATTGCTTACTGCAATATTTGTGTCATATCTCTTTGTTATTATAATATATTTTGTATAAAACTATCGTAAAGAAAAGATTATTGTCAAGCTAAACTCTAGCACGAAAATTTTATTTCTCGAATCGTTTTAATTGATATTGAGTTACATTGAAGTTAGCTTTTGCATTCAACGGTGCGCGGTTTGAATTACATTTCGAAATTTTAATACTTTCGAATTTTTATTGTTAACTCTGTTCTAACAGAATTACATTGGCTTAATTTATCACAGATATGATATCTGTGCGTAATACCTACACCAAAGAGTAATATACGTACACATACAGGTGTGTCGACAAACTATTTTGTAATAATGACAGAGTTGCGGCTAATAATTCCGGGGCTACCCTAAGCGGTGTCAGTGATATAATATTGTACTTACGTACATTTTTAGGACATAGTTATTT
Source organism: Nymphula nitidulata (assembly GCA_947347705.1). Lineage (NCBI taxonomy): Eukaryota > Metazoa > Arthropoda > Insecta > Lepidoptera > Crambidae > Nymphula > Nymphula nitidulata. The sequence continues at coordinate 7,590,789 of OX374622.1, forward strand.
TGTTAAAGTAAAAATATTTTCTCCTACATAACAAAATTGCATGCTGGTTTGGTGGTAAAAGTATAAATGGTTTTCATTCAAGTTTGGTACACATTATACGTATACACATATTAATTATATTTTCATAGCTCCATTCTTCAGATATATTATATTACCAGGTAGTTTCTTCATCGTACTAGGTAGTTCGCACGTTTAGATTTGTATCGATTAAATCGATTGCTTCTTTAATCGATACTCCTGTCAAAATCATAGACCTACCTACTTGAACTGTCCGCCGAGGTCTTCAAGCCAACTCATTCTTCATTTGTGCGCGGTAGTGAGCACAAGTCTTTCTAAAAATATCAGTATTCTATATTGGAGTTTTAAATTTAGTATGTCGAAACGTAAAATTGAAACAAGAATTCAAAATTATACAGATAAAATAAAGAAATTAGAAGAAAAACATAATGTAAAAAGACGACGACGCGCGGTTATATTATCAGATTCTGATAACGAAAATGAAGGTAAGTAAATATAACATTAAAATACTTTCGATTTTTTTTACAATCTAATAGTGAAAAATGTACATCAAATAAGTCTACCTGGAGGTTAACTGAGGGTTATTCACGAGGGTTAGACATGATGTAAAAATAAATTTAGCCTGGAGGTTGACTGCGGGTCATTCACGAAGGCATAAAAATTTTGCAAAAGTAATGATACAAAAAATATAAATAAAAATAGTTTGCCTATTTTTAATCAATATATAAGTCACAAAAAGTGATATTTTTTTTACATTTTCAGTTATCGAAACTTTCGAAACAACAAACTATGAAGAAAATTGTTTTTCTAATAACGAATTTATGCCGGTATTACCGGAGGATATATTGCAATTAGATGATATACCGTTATTTAATGAAAATACGGTACTTAATGAGACCCCCGGGAACGTGTTGTCACCCGAAGTTGAAATATTAAAAACTATTACCAACTTGCCAGAGGCACCTGAACAAACTAATAACCTTCAATTGGACATAAATCAAAGTCCAAAGGAATCACCCATAGAATTAGATGCTGATTTACGTTTAGCATTGGGGGACCCAATTGAACTTAGTCCAAAATACGGTGATAATATTCATAATGACCTGGCGCAAAGGTGGCTCCCAATATTAAAAAACGGTTTGTCGAAAGACGTGAGAGATAAATTATTGAAAGAACACAATGTCCCTGAAAATTGAAAAATGCTGAAAGCTCCAACTTTGAATCCCGAAATTGCGGCGGCGGTAGCAGAAAGCATACGACACAGAGACAAAAAAATAGAGATGAAACAAAATCAGTTAGGCTTAGGTATAACTGCAATTTCCAGAGCTATGGGTCTCATACTTAACGAAGGGAAAAAAGTAGAAATTGTGAAACTTCTCTCCGAAGGTTGTAGAATATTAACCGATCTTCATTTTACTGAAACACAGACACGCACCAAGTGCATTACACTTTGCTTGGATAAAAATATATACAACATAATTCAAGAGGAAGAAAGAGATGAAACACTTTTCGGAAGTAACCTATCAGAAAAAATAAAGGCTGCAAAAGCTATTGAAAGACAAGGTTGGCAAATCAAAAAAAATTCAGTAGTCGCTCAAAGGAGCATGCAACAATTTAAGGTTAGGCCTTCGGGAAACTGGATACCCCCCGCTCGTTATTTCTCGTCGACGAGCAGAGGGGGCCGAGCGTCGTTTGTGACGAGCAGAGCTCAACCGAGTACCAGCTACAGACAGTTACGAGGGCAAGCGCCACCGCCGCCGCCGCTGCCGTTACTAGCACCGCCACAGGCGAGGACATCAATGAACACCAGACGTGCCCCGATGCGTCACTAGTGCAGGTACATGCAGGCAGAATTTCTTTTTATTATAATTGTTGGCTTAATATAACAAATAACAAGTTTATACTAGATATTATCCATAATGGCTACCGTTTACCGCTTAAAAATCGAAATATTACACGCTCTTTTATTAAATCGAGCTCATTGATTTCTCAAAGACATAACCAAAAAATAATGCGTGCAATAGACAATTTACTAGAATTAGGAGCTATTTCACAGTGTCATAGTGATTCAACACAGTTCTTATCACCAATTTTTTTAATACCCAAGCCTAATGGTACAGATAGATTTATTCTAAATTTAAAATTTTTCAATAGTTTCTTATATAATGAACACTTTAAAATGGAAGATTATAGAACTGTTTGTAGTTTGTTACCTGAAAGGGGTTATCTAGCCAACATTGATTTAAAAGAGTCTTATTTAGTAGTGCCTATACACCAGGAGGACAGAAAATTTTTAAGATTTCAAATTATAAATGATACAAATAAGTTACTTACCTATGAATTCAATGCCATGCCTTACGGTTTATCATCAGCACCAAGAACTTTTACAAAGTTAATGAAGGAAGTATTTTGTTATTTAAGAAAGCGTAATTTTCCTTCAGTAACGTATTTAGACGACACGTTATGTATAGGAAATACTTACGAAGAGTGTTTGGTTAACGTTAGGGAGACTGTTAAAATTCTCGAATGTTTAGGTTTTGTTATAAATTACGAGAAAAGTACTCTTGTACCAAAACAAAAAGGTACATTTTTAGGTTTTAAATTTGACACTATTAACATGACAATGTCATTACCAGTAAAAAAACAAATGCATATAAAAATATTGGTTGAAAAATATTCGAAATTACCTAGTTGTACTATTCGAGAGTTCTCACAGTTTGTAGGAGTTTTAACAGCTGCGTGTCCAGCAGTTAAGTAAAGTTGGTTGTATACTAAGAATTTAGAGAGAGAAAAGTATATTCATTTATTGATACATAAAAATAATTATGACGCCGTAATTAAGCTTACGTGTAATATCTTAACAGATTTACTTTGGTGGAAAGCTAATGTAGCTATATCTAAAAAATCTTTGTACCAAACCACTTATGCTTTAGAGATTTTTACAGATGCCTCAAGGTCTGGTTGGGGGGCTGTTTGTAACAATATACGCACTAATGGGCATTGGAAGGACTGTGAATTACAATATCACATAAATTATTTAGAATTGCAAGCCGCCTTTCTTGGGCTTAAGAGTTTTGCGCAAGATATGACCAATTGTGCCATATTGATGCGTATAGATAATACAACAGCTATCAGCTATATTAATAGAATGGGAGGTATTCAATTTCCACACTTGAACAGTTTAACAAGAGCAATTTGGCAATGGTGTGAGGTGCGTAATCTATGGATATTTGCATCTTATATTAATACGAAAGACAATAAGGAAGCGGATGAGGAATCCCGAAGGGTAAACCCTGATTGTGAGATAGAACTTTCTTTAGATAATTTTCATAAAGTTACGGGAAGGTTTGGTAAACCACAGATAGATTTGTTCGCATCTCGCTCCAATGCCAAATGTGAAGTATATGTATCCTGGAGACCAGACCCTGAAGCTTTTACTGTAGATGCTTTCACAATACCATGGAATGCGTATTACTTTTACTGTTTTCCTCCATTTTCATTAATACTAAGATGTTTACAAAAAATTAGAAATGAACAGGCGACTGGAATTTTGGTGTTTCCCTTTTGGCCGGCTCAACCATGGTTCCCAATTTTAAAACAGTTAATAGTGTCTGATATATTGTTTCTCAAAGATAGTATTCGGTCTCATTACAGGATACATCTACCACTGCAGACTACCCTGGCAGTAGCTATTGTCTCAGGCAAGCGTTTTCAAAGCAGGGTATCCCCCAAGAAGCAGTAGATCTAATGATTTCTTCACTGTCGGCAAGTACTATAAAACAATATAACACAACATATAAACTTTGGTGGAATTACTGTATAAACAACAATCATAGTTATTTAGAAGCTACGAAATCATCAATAATTCTGTTTTTAACAAAACAGTATGAAAATGGGTCCTCTTACGGCTCACTGAACACTCATCGTTCTGCTCTTTCGTTGCTTCTAGGTAGCAATATTGGTTCGGATCAACAAATATCGCGATTATTGAAAGGAGTTTTCAAATGCAGACCTAGTTTGCCTAAATATAATTTTATTTGGAATCCTCAAATAGTATTGGATTTTGTAAGCGAATGGTTTCCTAACACTGATTTATGTATAACAAAAATTACAAAAAAGCTAGCCATTTTACTTGCGCTTTGTACGGCGCATCGAGTACAAACATTGTCATTAATTAAAATTAGTAATATTGTGATTACTCAGGATCAGATTGTTATTACCATTTCAGAGCTTTTAAAAACGTCATATGTAAATCGAGAACAACCAAATCTTGTTATACCTTACTTCAAAGACAGACCAAATATTTGCCCAGCCAAATGCTTAGAAGATTATTTGGCAATAACAAATAATATTCGACAGGAAAAAGGGTTGACGTCTTTGTTTTTAACTTGCAAGAGCCCATATAAAGCGGTTACAGCGCAGACCATCAGTCGATGGATAAAGAACGTATTAGCAGATAGCGGCGTCGATGTGGGGACGTTCGGAGCGCACAGCACGCGACACGCCGCCACATCGAGCGCTCGCGCCGCCGGTGTCTCAGTGGATACAATCCGCAAGACAGCCGGCTGGACAGTCGCATCGCAAGCGTTTGCTAGATTTTACAACCGTCCCATAATTTCACAAGAATTGGCTAAGTCTGTCTTTGGGATAAGGGATTCTCAAATTTAAAATAAATACCTTTATACATTAATCATTAATGACACTGATTCTTAATTATATTCAATTGTATCTAAGTATATAAATTTTGTTAACATTAAAGAACCAAAACTTTTAACTATGTATCATTCTCTTAACATCTACCTGGTAATATAATATATCTGAAGAATGGAGCTATGAAAATATAATATATGATCAAACGATCGAAAGAGAAGTTCGATCATTATTATATGAATAGCTCCATTCGAAGATATATGTGATAACCCACCCACAGCCACCCGTACAAAAGTTTTGGTGGTTAACTTCTCTGAACTAAATGAGTTGGCTTGAAGACCTCGGCGGACAGTTCAAGTAGGTAGGTCTATGATTTTGACAGGAGTATCGATTAAAGAAGCAATCGATTTAATCGATACAAATCTAAACGTGCGAACTACCTAGTACGATGAAGAAACTACCTGGTAATATAATATATCTTCGAATGGAGCTATTCATATAATAATGATCGAACTTCTCTTTCGATCGTTTGATCATATATAGTCACCCACCATCCTTTCACGCCGTCCTTTCAAAAAATCTACTAGCGGGAGCTTATTATGAGAAGAAACTCAGTACGGTCAATAATTGTTTATAAATGTTAAAAATTGCATTGGTAGTAAAAACTATTAATATTAATTAAAGAATGAAAAATTGAGGCGTTTTCAAAATTTTATAAAAAAAATTCAAACTGCAATTGAATATCTTTTTATTCGGTATCGATCCTTACCAATCATCGCTGAAAGACGGTTTAACGAAGATACTCCAGCGTGGTTTAGAACCACGCGGAGTATCTACTTCCTTCCATCCTTCGTTCCTTTAACTTCTTGTGTAGTAGGTATCTGGCACTATAAATAAAGTGGACCAGCGACCATCACGATCAGTTGCATCATTCATTTAAGGAAATAGTAATTTGACAGACACAGGAATGCACTACACCAAAATATGAATACCTTCAATATCACGTGATTTTTTCTTGTTATTGCAGGTGACTAGAAGTGGTGTTTGTCATCTAGTTGTATAACAATAAATAATAATAAGAATCTGTAATCTTGATCACCCAACATTACTTTAATTACTATATTCAGATCGGCAGATCTCACCAAGAAACCATTATTTTGGGAAGTTGGCGGTTTCATTTTCTGCCGAATCATCTTGTATGCTGTCAACTAACGTTTTCTTTTCTCTAGATTTTCATATGTAAGGCTGCGCCTGAGTAATGCCTAAGGTGCTATGAAAGTCTATCATCATATCAGCCGAGAGACGCCCACTGCTGGGCATAGGCCTCCCCCAAGGATCTCCAACCCGATCGGTCCTGTACTGCCTCCATCCAACGGCTTCCCGCGACCCTTACCATCTGGTAAGCCGATGATCTCATCGGTCCACCTTGCGAGGGGCCTACCAACGCTGCGTCTCCCAGTACGTGGCCGCCACTCGAGGACCTTTCTGCCCCAACAGCCGTCAGTCCTAGCAATGTGACCTGCCCATTGCCACTTGAGACACACAATGTGTCTAAACTTCTCCTGCGGATCTCATCATTTCTGATTCGATCACGCAGAGAAACACCAAGCATAACCTTCTCCATTGCTCTTTCTATAGAGCGTCTATGCTACGGAAACCGCGGTCGGGCCCTTAAGCTTGCCATCCTTGTATCATAAAAAAGAATATTGACATAAATCTAACGGTCCACTACCTTCATAAACAGGTATGTCGACGAAACAGCTAACAACGAGTACAACACTACGCTATCCTGGGAAGATGACGGACGGGCGACCATTAACCGCCCAGCGTTGCTTATTGCGGTGTCTGCGACGTTTATATTGTTCCGTGGATAATGCCTGTTATTTAGCGGCGCACACCGCTAATATTTGGCTGTGTTTTTCTTTTACGCGTCGCTTCTCGTTAGTGAAAAGATTTAACTTGAGCACAGGCATTGATGTTTATTGTTTTTAAACAATGGAATTATGTAGAAATGTTATGAATCTTGTCATTTGCTTCTTAAGTGTATAACGATTTACTTAATCGAAACACACAATAATGGCTGCCATTCTCAAGTAGATAACCGTTTACATAATGAGAACTTGCTAGTGTAATAGAATATACCAATTTATTTACAAATAAGTACCTACTGCGCATGTAATTTACTGTTCTTAAGAAAATGACTAACCACTAATATAACAAATGGCCTATAAAAATGGTTCATCTAGTTATCCTTAAGTAAAAAGTACTGAATTAAATACTGCCAACGGAATTTTGAGTAGCCGCAACATAATTTAGTTTCATATTATTTTTGACGGCTGTCAATGTCAACCATGTTACCATAAAGATTTTATTGGTACAGTCAGCAGCAAAATGATGTATACATCTTGTTCTTTATGTCAATGCGGTAGGGATCGAAATCCGATCGTTGATAATGTTTTTGATGCTGACTGGACGTTGTGTATAAGTACTATGAATAACTTACATTTGTTTAGAGCCGTCTATTTTAACTTGATAAAATAATTAACAAGCCTTATTTTTACATTGCATTGAAGTGAAAAGAGTTTAAATTTTGGTATATATATATGCTTACAGCATTGTAAATGAGAGCTTATACGGCTAAATCTAAACACTAACCTAACTAGACAGTTAAAACTATATAATACTTAATTGGCCAAAACTGGAGTAAACCGCAATTTGGTTTTGACTATCAAAACCGAATCGCGGCTTCGACATAGTAACATTATGTTTTAACAAAGCTTTAAAAGTTGTATAAAAATAAGCTTGTCATATTGCCAAATATATAACATGTATTTATAAGGCTTCATCCTTTCCTTTCCTTTTTTTTTCATTTTTGACTTATTGTTTTCCATCTTAAGGTTGTCTGGTAGAGATTGCTTTTTGCGATTAGGCCGCCCTTTGTACGTTGTGTTGAATACCATGTATACTTTGCTTTTGTTTATGTTGATGTGTAATAAAGTTATAAATAAATATTATAATAATAGGTTTCCCGTCCATGTTCTGCAAATCAATGGTTTATAGGTATATCTGATTAGTAATTGGAGCGATTTTATCAATGAATCTGCGACTTTTATCACTGTTATTAAAACCTAGCAAGTGTGCACGGTCCACTATCTGTGAATAGTCGGCGGAAAGGGTATGCGCCGTGTCTTCTATAAAATAAAGGAGATGTTCGATATTCGTACTTGAAAGCCCTCACGATAAATTGTAAACTAAACGAAAGCTTATGCTCGAAGAATCTTCAATATACCATTTCGTATTTTGTGACCCCTGCATTTTTGAATAATTTTAAAAAGTCTAAGCATTAAATCTAACTTTTGTATCACAGTTCATCTGATAAAATATAGTAAAAAACTAATGAAAATCATTAATAGAACAGAAACCAATTTGCCGTGTTATTTTAGCTTTATTATAAAATATAATCGCGAAACAGTCGTAGGCTGAACAAAATCAACCCCATGCCTAGTTATAAAAAAAATATTTGACAAGTTAATAGACAGCATTCACGTTATATACTTTGTCTGAATGTGTCACTTCTTTGTTTAAACTCTTTATTGCACCCAACATAAAAACAAAATAAATGTATAAAATAGTATGCAAGGGAGGACTTATCTCTATAAGAGATCTCTTCCAGTCAACCCGTCATGGGTGTGTGAGTTATAAAGTCCAATCAGAAGTGACACCAGTGCATTCAATTACAGTACAACACTCAATATCAAAATGCCAACAATACACCTACATAACAATACCAAACACATTCAATACACAATATTTTTAGTTTAAATCGAATTTCACATCTGGATATCATTTTTTTAACCAGAATGAAATGTTATTTTTATTTATGCAGGCATCTAAAATTATACTTTTTGTCGTAGGTATAATATTCTTAAAAATATACTATATTGTCTCATATATCTTTTATTTTATGGGGTTGCTGAGTACCAGCCCTCATACATTTTCAGAACATGTCCTTTAATTATGATTAACAGAAACCTTTTCAATTCAGAGCAATAACCATTCTGAAAGCATATTTTCTCTCAAAGTACCTACTCAATACTTCAAAGCCCGAACCGTCGATGTGGCAAAACGCATCATGTAGTTCAAACTCAACTCATCACAGTGCAATAACAATGAACAGTCGCAAATAGCGAGATTATCGTCCTCTTTGTGTGGATGGCATCAGAATTGATCTCTAACAAAGATGAGTTGATAGCACCGTAACGAAGCTGCCAAACGACTACAGTTACAATGCTATTGACATTCAAAAGCGATGGAGATTATGACATGTTACCCAAATTAGTTGGGAAGAGACACATGAGTTATGAATTTCTGTTTTTGCATAGTTCTATATTATACAAGATAGCGTTAGGATATGATTATTATTTCATATGTACAGTTTGTTGCCGGAATATTCTCGGTAGTTCAACTTTTGGAACCGGTGTAAATTCAGACACGACAGACAGACAGACATAATGACATTGTTGGTTAACGTAAATTCAGACATGACAGACAGACAGACGGACAGTCATAAAATGTGTTTTTAAACGATTTGAAAGTGCTTCTTTGCCTTCTTTGAATAAAGATTTTCTATTTTTTATTTACGACATTTCTTTTGTTTAGTAAAATAAAACTAGCAAAAAAAGCTTTTGCGTCACACTCGTACAAACAAAGCTTCTTTCGCTAATATTGCCGTAGCCTAATATTACATAAATAAACAACCGTGACCTTCGAACAAACTACAATTGGTACATTGCGGAAAAAAATCACATTCGTTTAAAACACACACACGAATAAATAACATTTTTACGTTCATGGTAGGGATTGTAACAGTATTTTGAAGGCATTGGAATGGATTTCCAGCTATTAATTATTAAAACGGCTTTATTAACTTCAATCTCGTGATTGCAGTTCAGAATGAGGTATGGTATCCAATGGGACTCCAATCGTTTGTATTTTAATAAAAAGTTTGGTTTGGATATCAGTTTTAATGTGTTTTATTGCATTTATTTTCGGTAATTTGGCTTTTAATGAAAAAAAATATTTTGTATTATCAATAATGATAATGCGGTTGTGAGAGGTTGCTATAGTCTGTAGACGTTTGTAATACCGGGGGAAACTAAACTCAAATTAGGGTGATATCATATCACAGCTTTGACTGATCGACGGATACCGGCCGACAAAATGTCAGATCTACGACGATCAATCGATCGGTGTTTATGTCTATGAACCTATATACATGACATTAGGTTTTCCAGTATTATAGGAATATCGCTACGCAAGCGCTGCCATATCATCGATTAATCGCAAAATTGCAAAAGGTAATTAAAAACCAATAGATGAGATTACTGATAAGTTATATTAACCTTTCGTCTAAAGGTTATGCGTACTCTAAAAGTAAATGAATTTAAGAAGTCGGTGACGCAGAAGCATTAATTAACGTTAAATCTGGACTCGGATGGGTAATCAAGTAAATATTTTGATTGCTTCCATGCATTGGAAAACATATTATTCAATTTACTTAGTATCAACTGTACATCAATTATATTATAGTAACTTTACTGCAATTAAAAAAAAATGGATTGCTAGAAACGTCCTCATGGAGTATTGTAATTTATTATTACCTTCACAAATAGGTGGTATTAAAGTGTGGAATCCGTATTTTGTTTTGTCTGTATCTACATCACGTATTCTGCCAATTATCATTTTACACCTGAACATACGAAAATGTAGTGTATTTCTGTCATGTGTTCGGCACAGAGCTCTTCAATCGACACGTATGCCGGAGGGCACAGACGTAATATTGTCTCAAACAGAGGCAGATCAGAAGCGAAGCCTCTAGCAATGTGGTACATTTACCAAATTACTCTAGTTGTTAGGCAAATCCGACATGGACATGTCTATAAACGAAGCATTGTTTAGTTTTTAACATCCCGCACGACAAAGTAAAAACAGAATTGTTTTTAGAATCTCACATAATTGTGTGTATTTGCAACAATTTCTATATTTTACAATTTCGTATGCAGCGAAATCTTTCAAAATACAGACAATGCTACGAAAAACTATTTTTAGACAAAGTTTTCGCTACAAGCCAGTCATAACGAACGTTACATCGTAGTAGCCGTAGCACGGCCTACGTAACGTTTCCGTAGCAAATATCGTAGGCTGCTACGACGTAGCAAGATACTAATGAGGGCTCAGAATATTGTGTTCCGACTCCAGCGACCTCTATAAATTGGTTTCATGCATATTTATTTATTCAAATATGTGTGAATTGAAATCTCGCTACTCAAATACAACCATGGACGACAAATTGGGGTTCTCGCGAGATATTAGATTATTGGATGTGTCATGTCATAATCATCTGCATAATATACTATAACTTAGAGGATTGAGCATGCTGTATTAGAATGGTTGACCTGTCAATTTATAAATTCTTAAAATGAATTGGAGGCGTAAAAAATGAATGACGAACAATTAACCGTCTCATATAATATTAGACGGTTAAATTAGTCACCCGACGTGAGTGAGGAGCTCGGTGGCGTAGTGGTTAGGACGCTCTGATTTCTATTACAAAAATTAAATCAGTTTCGCCATGTTCGATCCCGGATGGTTGAATCAGAACTTGTAACCTCGAGCTCCTCTGTGTTTTAGAATGCACGCTAAGCTGTTGGTCCCCTTTGTTGCCGCAACCGCTTTCTCAAACCAACCCGTATTACCATCGTGAGGGTGCCATGGGCCAAAATTATCATGTGTTTCTTCCATGTAGGAGAAAAGTTTATTAGGCTGTGATGTTATGTGATTTTTGTGGCATTAGATCGGGCTGGTGGTAACCGACTTAAGATTTTTTTCAGCAGGTGAATACGAATCAAAGTTAGAGATTATTTTTTTACTTTAATTTGTAGCGTGCGTCACTTCAAAGCAATGACAGTGTGTTCTAGATTAAATTATTGGAACCGGAGTGAGTTTTTATCTTATTAGTATTGAGCGGATGAGCATTCCGACTCGTTCCGGACGTACTAATTAGAATTCTAGTTTCAACCTAGGAACTACTTTTCTAGGAATCTTAGTCATATCGCCAGCAGTATTTTTGATAGTAAAGTACATTCACAATGCCAGATATGTATACAATATACATATGTATATCGAAACACTTAAAACTACTAAATTAGATCTGATTCGACCCAACAATGATTTGCATTATATTCATATTATGAATAACCTAAAGTAAAATTTAAATACTGTATAAAACTGATTATTATTAATACAAAACATCCTTGTCTCTGGACTTTTTTTTAAAGCTTTACTAAGCCACAACGTATAGCGCCATCTATCGGTTGCTGATATATTTTCAAATAAACTTTTCGTGATTAATCATTACATAAAAAATATTGTGGTTAAGACCATTGTTAATTGGTATAATGTTATAAGTTATCTAATTATACCTAAATCCCAAAGAATCGCAAAATATTTTATCCGTGCAAAAAGAGTTTCTTACACTACACTTAATTTTTTACTATCATAACATAAGTAATTGTTATTTGCACGTAAAATGCATTCCGCGTTATTGGCAAGTCCCTAATGAGCAGTAGTTATGCATAGGATCCAGGACTAATTTATTTCGAAGCGATAAAGCACGGGGCACGTGTTAAAACTTTCCGCTTAATAGTTTTTTTGATGACTTCGCCGTAGTAAATTGAGCGTAAAACGTGGCCACAGTGGACATGTACAAAAGTAGGTTTAAAACGTAGGTTATACAGGGTGGTGCCGTCAATGCGACAATAAATTTAAACATGGGCTATATTATTTCATAGAAATGGTTTGCCACTTTCAAAAATATCGTGTTCATTTGATAATTTCATGACATTTGTATGGAATAGTGTAACGTTGGCTGCATTATTTCATACAAATGTCATAAACTTATCAAATGAATACAATATTTTTAAGAGTGGCAAACCATTTCTATGGACTAATATAGCCCATGTTTAAATTTATTGTCGCATTGACGGCACCACCCTGTATAACGTATTTACCAAAGCAAAACCAAAAACGTTTCGTTGAGCACAAATCTTAAGGCGCTTTTTGATAGCATTTAAATCTAAAGACGCTACCACAGATGAATATGACGCTACCATCGAGAGATGTGTATGAACACTGACATTCTTTCATGAGCTGTGCAAATGGGTAGGTATGATTAGGTATCCACTACCTAGTAAGTATCCATAGTACAAGCTCCTAATGATGCTTACTTTGGGCTATGTAATAATGATACATGTAAGTAATAGGATAGTAACAAAAATATCACATATTCTTATTATAAAAATGTATAATAATAGTATTTTCTTAGCTAAGTATCTCACGAACACAGTAACAATATATCTCGACTGGGGAAGTACATCGTAGCCAAATGACACTACCAACAATAGTTGTGTTGATTCCCAGCGACGAGCAAAGTCGCCAGGGCTCAATGGAAACGTGTTGTGGACTTGTCTCCTTTAAGTTCTGCCAAATCGATTTTTTTTATTTTCGCAGAGTGTGCAATATAACAACAGTATTGTGAACTCGATTTAAGACTAAAAATTTTGTAATTTTTCTAGAAAAATTACGAGATTATGTCATTGCGGTTTTTTTTACATGCAGCATTTAAAACCAAACTAAACACTGAAAGAATTTAAAATCGCAGTAAGAACACTGGCTACAAATGCACTTTGTCGCGGGGTTGGCAAATGTTAGTATATGTAATAAACATTCATGCAGTTTTTACATGAATTACACATGCAATTTTAATACAACTTTGCTACTGCTGTGTACAAAGCAACGATTTTAAAGTTCCTTGTCATACTAACTCTGAAAAAATAGAATAACTCACTACAAATCTTTTAAAATGACAAACATGAAAACGACAATGAAAATATCTTTAGGTATTCAAATACTCCACAAAGAAACACTTTCAAATCATCAGTAATCACATTTTTATGACTATCACAAAAAATACATCAACTAAAAACGTCATGGTGTCTTCCTGTCTATCTGACTGTCTCTTTGTCTATCATGTCTGAATTTACTTTAACCAACAATGTCAAAAAGTGATATGAATAAAAAATAGAATATGAATAAAAATATTGTATGATAACCATGACAACTGACTTATGCTTAAATAAGATTATGATGGTATATATAATTTATTATTATAAATATCTGGTATCTATAAAACAAGCTTTTATTGATGCTACTTTAAGTAAGAAAGTGAATATTATTATTAGAAACTAGCAACCACCCGCAGCTCTACCCGCCTGAATATCGATTATCTCTCCAAAAAGTATCCTATGTCCTCCCCAGGGTCTCAAACTATCTCTATACTAAATTTCATCTAAATCGGCATAGTGGCTTAAGCGTGAAGCTTAACAAATAAACAAACTCAAGAGGTCCCGGGTTCGAATCCCGGTAGGAGCAAATGTTTGTATGATGAGTACGAGCATTTGTTTACGAGTCATGGCTATTTATATTGTCTTTTAGTATTTTTCTAATATTTTTATACATATTATTATCAACATTTTTTCGTTGTCTAGTATCCATAACACAAGCTCTTAATGATGCTTACTTTGGGCTAGATAATAAGTGTGAAAAAAAAACTCACTTCCGCATTTATAATATTAGTTAGTATAACACTTGGTTGCAATGTTATACTTAAGCTGTGTAATATCAGATATAATGAAGTTTCTATTTTGTGTGAGCGCAGGTGGGCTGGTAACAGACAGAAGTTTAAAACGTAATGTAAGTATATATTACATAGAAAACACTTTGCATAATACTTCGTTTTTTACAGCTAAAATCTAGTGTAGTTTTTACATTAATCAGGAAGTGAATGACAAAAAAAAATATGTCGTTAAATCGTTTTAAGTCTGTCCCTTTTATTTCAAGTCAGTATGAAAAGGATAGGGTGTTTGAGAAACATCCATGTTGAATTTTAAATAATTTAAGCATTATCTGTCTAGGGGTAAGCCTAATAAGGTTTTGTTTGCTATCATGCTAGAGTTTTTACTAATCCTTTATTATTTTTTGTTAATTTATTATGGTAACATAGGACACTTGGTAACTAACATCACACAGAAATAAATTCGCATGTCCTAATCGCTTTCTAAATGAATTCTTGAAAAGAGGCGTCAAGAAGACAGTAAGTATTATAGTAACTGTTAACTAAAATTATAGTTTGATTAGCAATCCAGGCTAAGCATTGGCCTAAGTTGATTTCGATATTGAAAAAAAAACCTTTCAACCCGTTGCGCTACTACGAAAAAAAAGCATTTTCTTCTGTAACTTGTCTAAAGAAACATACATGTTAAAATATTCAGAGTCCAATCCATGTTAAAAACAAAACGAGTCCATGGAAAATTTTATTTGTTAATAATTTAGGTTTACTCTTGAGTAGGGTGCATACCCCGGGGCGAAACACGTTTGGGATGTATTGACCGGGCTCGTGGAGGACATATCCCTTAAAATATTTTACGTGAATTCGTAATGAAGAAACAAAGTTTTTGGGCAACATATTGTTTCTACGTTCAATTATTAAAAGGTCTAAAGATATTTCTTTCGGGTTACAAGCTGATCTAAATGTATAGTGGTAAACACGTCACTATTGTTGCTTTGATCGTCTGATCGTCTGAATTTTAATAATTTTACACCTTTCATTACTTACTTAGTGCAGATTCACTAACTGAACAAATATTTTACCTCAAACACAAAATTCTGGTTTTCATTCTATCTCGTTCCAATGAAATGGGATTTTTTTTTAATTAAAATTTTGTTCAAAAATAAAGCATGTCGTATTACATAATACACCTACGTAACACTATCTTTAAGCCGTCCAGCATCAGAATTCAGACACAATAAATTCATTTTTTAATTGTCATAGTCCTCCAGAGGTATAGCGCCGCTTGACAGATTACAGATCAACACTTTTTCTTAAGTTAAAGGAAAATAAGTAGTAGACAATAATTTATGGAAATTCCCTTATTTCAATTCAAATTCATTTTTCCTTTTACAGGCTCACAAATCAGGCACAATGGACAATATAATTATTATTGAGAAGATGTCAGAGGGCTGCTAAGGGACTGAAATTAATACTAATTTTAATTTCTCATTAATTAGGTAAGCTTTATTAAGAAAAATCTGTCGTTAGAGCAAATTAGACAATGTTATAGCGGTTTTAATTACTAGCATAAATATCTTATCTGCCTATGATGTCTACTGCTGAACGAACTGCACTAAATCCATGGTCCGGAGCTCATGGATTTTATGCCTGTTATAAGTAGCCTACATCATCTTCTCCCGTGATGCTAGCCAAGTCTCTCTTGTGGGTGTCCTCTCTTTGCTATACTAACTGTAATGCCCCATCGGCCATCCGTTCTGCGCTCTATGTGAACGTGCACATACAGGCTGCGATACGCAATCCCTCACTAGGACTTCTAAACAAGATCAGGTTTCTTACAGAGCTATGGAACAAGCTATTTTTATTGTTTCCCAATGGGATAGATTCACAAACTAGATGACTAGGAGAAATAAAGTCATTGATAGCTCATAGAATTAGAAAGTCAAATCGGCATCAAGCAGGGTACATTAAATTCTATAAACAGAAACAATCTTACCCTTGTTTAATAAGTCTTTATTAATATTATATCATCATCATGAATATCAATCTTATCGTAATCCATAAATAATGGGCGAAATGAAAGCATCACCGTTACCGATCAGATAATAAATGAGTCAAACATTCGAGAAGTCGAAACTAATTAAAGTCGTCGCTTCAAATCAATACTTGTAAATTAAGACGGTTTAACTCGTGGAGCTAATTGGGCAAAAGTTCATCTCAAATATTGATACTGCTCTGTCGTTGGTGATCTCTCGGAGGTGATGCTAAGGGGAGTTGTGGAACGGCGTAAGGTTGCTTGTGTGGGATAAAACTACATTTTTTTAAAAACCTTTATCGATTTAAGTAGTTTACTGTCCATGTGAATGCATATTAAAAAGCGTTTTGCTGGGAACATCGAGGAAAAGTTAACTCGATATTGTGTCAAACCGTTGTTGATTAAAATAAAATAAAAAAATGAGGACAAATCTGGCTTTGAAATTACCACCTAATTTTAAACCTTATTATGGAAAGGATGGTTTATAACTTACTTCTCTCGTAAAAAATTTGCCAATAACACCATGATCACATTGTTTAGTACTTCTGTCGAGTAAAAGTAAAATAAGTTTCTATTTCTCTGCATATATCGGTGGTATTATCAAAACTTTAATTAGTTTTATCTACTTCTCCAACTTTTTTATTCACGCAGGAAACTGCTTGAATAAAAAAGTTATAGAAATTCTTACAGAATCGTTTATTGATGTCATCGGCCATCTCTACTTTCTTGGTCAAATTATAATGAAGGAATAGTGCACTTAAGTTTTGTTTTAATTAGTTTCAATTAAGTTAAGTGGCCAACAGAATCAAGTCTTATATAAACTCTGAATCCAGGTAGTTCTTTTAAAATATGAGCAAAAAACTCTATTGATTTCAACTGATTTATATCACCTTCACTTACTGTCAAATGACGGGTAACAATGGTATGGTCCAAACGTAACATTATTATGCAAAATCTTTTAAAATATTGAACATTAAAAAAATATATATCTAATATTGGAATATATATTTTATCAGTCTATCCCTAGCCTTACACGAAGCGTCGACACTCAAAGTTACCTTATATTCTTTCGCTTACTTTATATTATTTAGCTTTGATATATTCGCAATTTAAGTTGCCTGAAACTCGTCCGAGGGAGACTAGATTAAATTACACATTTTTCTACTCGAGAACGAAAGCACGCGACTTTGGCCCGTAAACAACGTCCGTCGCTGAGTTGATAAATAAAAAGTCCTTTGAAAATACAAGCAAAAATTGATAACTTTTATACTCACGAGTAATAATGGTATAGAATGACGTATATTGCATGTGATTAGGTTATCTTATCTCCATAACATGTCACGTGCTTTCGAAAGTGCTTTTTAATGCAAGTGAATTATAAATTTATTGTAATAAAAACTAAATAAATAAACGTTTCAATCGGCTTCCAGCAGAATAAGATGGTTTTTTAAACATTTCTCGCTGGGATTGCTCTAGTTTATGTTAAATCTGACAGTTTGCCAGAAGAACTGAAAACCACACTCAAGACACTCTCGTCCTTCTAATTGAAAAAGCTTGACCTCGGGATTGATAAGGGATTGCTTCAGAATTTTTACACCTCGAATCGTCTTTAGAATTATATTACTCCATTGAATTCGCCGAGCAAAATTATTTACCTAAGATACTCCAACTGTTATGCATAGTCGGCACACTGCGTAGGTAACTGCCTTACAACTCACAATATGGCCCTATTATTTAAATGTTAGTTTAGGCATTCGTATGCTTTGGTAAAGTTAGAATTAAAAACACTTCAAGGTTTTAGGTTGATATTGTTAGGCACTAAAAATAGTCAATACAACGCACGAAACCATCAGAGTTTTTGTACTATTTCTAAGCTTGCAACACTCAATCTTCTAAGCAATATAACTCGAATTGAAACAGATATTGTATTTTTTAAAAGTATAGTATATTTACTGAAACGATATGCTATCAATCTTTTAAATTTGGTGAATTGCAAAATTAATTGGAAACGCGGAAGCAGATAAGTGCAGAACAATTTTATTCACATTTTAATAACAGAGTAATGTAGGTGAAACATCCGCCTATATTAATATTTTAAACTTTATACCAATACTTACAGTGATGGTTTTTAATTGCGAAAATTAAGGGTCATTTACACGATGCATTTTTCGTGCCTGTAGCGTACAATTAAATTGAAGCAAGAAATGAGTTGCATATTCCAAACAACACATTAGACTATGGAAGTCATTGCTACAGGCAAGTAACTTGTATCGTGTATATGGGCATTTATTGAAAGAAATCAAATAATTTATTCAGATTACGAAAAAAGAACTATGGTGTTATTACGTAATGTTAATTACAAATAATACTACTTGTATCTAAACACAAGTCAAAGGAAAATTACCTTTATTCCAATGTGGATAGGAAAGTCTGATGCCAATGCTGGTTGCGGGTGTAGCGCCGGCAGCAGCGGCAGTGGTAAGGGACAGGACATCATAGCTGCGCCAACCTGAAAATAAAAAGAAAGCTTGGGTTTTTGGAATTTCGGCTTCAATTGTCTTATAATACGTCACGCACGATATGCAAACAAAATGTAGCCATGAAGAAGGCCTTTTTATTTAGTGCATCTGTTCTTTCACCGTTTCACTTAAGAACTCCTAAGACAAGCGATTTCTTGGGACTCCTCAGATTATGTGCTGTTATTGAAATTTTGGGTCTTAATAATTATGATAATTGTAACTAATCTTATTTTGTAATCACCAAATGTGCACAGTTCTACATATATTACGTATATGTTCGATCCCGTTATTGCTCTTTGTAACCCTACAAGTTGATTTGAAGCAGAGTTGACGGTGCCGTTTTAGGTTGCTTTTGCTGAATGTGCTGCGTAAGCTATACTTCTGACGAAGATGAGGATAATCGTAGCGTTCGCACTTAGCCATCAGTATGTCTAGCGTTTTATTGTAATTTTTATCTATTTTTGATAATATATTATTATGACAGATAATGTTGAAGAGAGTTTTACTTCAAATCATTGTAGCAGAGCGTGTGATATGTTCTGATCATACTTTGAGTTCTAGCCACAGAACTTCATAAAGTAGGTTTAACACCAGCCACCCTTGGTGGATGGTGTTAAACGATTTTATAATTGAGTTCCTTTATGTTGATGCGTTTTAATTTACCGCTCACTGCGTGTACTTTGTGTACTACAAAACCCAACATGTAGGAAGATGCTAAACGAAATGTAAGCATAGATTTCTAAGTAAATAAATCATCTATACTTTGACACCTAATTATGGCCCTAATTCTGGAGAACACATGCTAAGTCTAAATTTAAGTTCAGTGCATCACTTTCTCTCAAAATGAATTCGAAAAGGATGGCTGTCATATAATTTGAAGTTTAGAAACATGCGTTCAATTTTCGACCTTATTGAACGTAATAAAATGCAGTGTTTAGGAAGCCCCTCCGTACATGCCGTCTTAAATTTTCTAAGGTTTCTTTGAAATCTATCTAAATAAGTGACAACTCTAAACAGATTATTGCTATCTTTTTGCTATGACATAGGTATTGCGAGTGAGAGATATACTACGCACACACACACACACACACTACACACACACACACACACACACAAACACATCCACACGCACGCACACGGTCACACACACCCAAGAGATTGGTTCTTAGAGATTATTATAAAATTTAAAATGTTACCTTTTTATAAATATTATTTTGGGTGTATCTGTACTATTGTAGCATTCTTTAGCAAGTTTAACGTTAAAATTGGAAAAGCGGAACCTTCTGGCACAGGCATCTTTTGCCTAATAGAGGGCTCCAACAACTGTATACTGAATGTACTTTGTTAAAGGAAATAAACTATTACTATTATACTGTACTTAAATTTAGAATTAAAGCGTGTCTTCAGAATTAGGGCCATTGGCTCTTATTGGAAAGTCATAAGGATCATGAGTAATCAAAATTTATATCGTTTTTCCATTGGCTGCACATACACTAATAGGGAAAAAATAATAACATCACGAAACTTAAATCAATCAGACTGCGCACTAACAGCCAACAGCGCCCAATACCGATCGGTACATCGCAAACAATTTAGTTAGCGCTGCTAGAAAAGCCGGGATAAAGTACGGCAGATATGCTCTAATATTCCGTATGGTACGGGCGGTACGTTGAAAACGTTATGAATAATATACGAAGGCGAATGCAGGGCCGGTCGCGGAGATCAGCCAGTATTACGGAGTGTTGCTCGCGCCCGTGACAAATATAAGCGACGAGCGAACGGACAGCGTGACACGGTAATCTTTTATTTAGCGCGACGTTGATTGTTTAATTGATATGTGTGTGTTTTGTGACAACATTGTTTAAGAGAGACCGTTTGTCATTGCGAATGTGTGTCACGCAGGCTGTAATAAAGAAATAACTAAGCCTTATCAAAGGTTTTCGTTTATTATGCAAGCGACAAGCGCCGATTGATCGGCAGCGTGACACCGGTATGTTCAATCTATAACTTGTGGTGTTTAATCGATCGATTGGAACGGAAAAAGGATGAAAAGACAACCGCTTCCGTAACAGTTTAGCTTTTTTATCTTATTAAAACATCAAAGTCGCTATAACATTATGCTTTTTTTTATAAAAAGACACAGTAAGAATTTCATAATATCCGCACGTGTGTCATACAACGTTTTCCAGCAGATTTGCGAGAAAACAATTGAATTGAGTTAAAGCGCTTCCAAAGAGGTTCGATCATTCAGCCTATTTATTCTCATGATGTAAAACTCCTTAGTGGAATTCTTATATATTTTTAAGGAAATTTAAAAAAACTGTAAAGAATACTCACAGCGCCATACAACGGAGCGTGCGGTAAAACTGGTATTTATGTACTTTCGAACAATGTATACAGGCTCCGTAAATGCATTTTTTGAGTAAATTTGCTGAAAAGTACTTAACTTGATCGGCAGATGTGTGTAATATAGGGACATCTACTAATATCTAAAATATTGCAGCAAGCAAGACTAAGCACTGGCGTTACTTATAATCTTCAATCTTATGGTGCCCATCATGAATCTTGTATTTTAAATATAGCTACGATATAAAAAAAAAACTTGCACGTAAACATTACTAAATCTAGTTTTCAATTTTAACAATTAAATAGAAATTCAACATCTGCAACGGGAGATTCTATTTACTCTTTGGTTACAGCTGCAGCAGTTAAAAACTACCGAAAAAATGCGGATTCACCGTACAACATTGTTTACAAATCGCAAACGAAAAGACATAAAGTTTTAATCAAAACGTCGAGCGGCGGTGCTGCCCGAGGGACTGTGTTACCAGTAAATTAATTAAACTATATACTAATTGAATGATACAAAACAAAATTAATTACGCCAATGTGTATTGATGACAGCCGTTTAAAAGCATATTAAGGGAAAGTGGAATGTTTGGCTGTGAAAGCTTTCACTTTTGCACTTTTATGTTTTTATTTAGATTTTTTTTTTGGCAAGCAAGTTTTTAGTCACACATTGGGCGTCAATTTAAGAGGTAGTGTTCTGAGAAATCCATAACTAAATATAGGTCTATCTGAGGGAGTAATCCGTCGCTACTTTTATAGATTTAGGTACTAAAAGGCACTAATAAATATGCATTGGCGAGAGGATCACTACACTTAACAACGCAGGTTTATGAGTTGAAATTTTGAAGTTTAGAATCTAGCAAACTATATAAGGGAAAGTGAGGTCTTTCCGAAGTTGTGGCTCCTCTGAATTAGGGCGTTGAAAAGGACAGTTGATTGTTGTGGATAATTATCCTTTTCTATTATGATCTTTTTTTTTTTTTTTTCTGGGTGGTAGTTGTGAAAAGTAACATGTTCTGCTCAAAATTCTTTATTTAAAATTGTTTATTATATAATTTAAACATAAAACTTGTGTTCTAATAGTCTATTAGATTTGTTTGTTTAGTATATTTATAAGGTGGCACTTTTAATGTGTAAATAACACTGAATTTGCACTAACCTACCACTGCACTCTCACTTGTGTTCTCAATCTACCTACACTGAACATAAATTTGAAACATGGCTGAGGTTGCTGCTATTATGGAAACTCAGAAGACTCTGGAGCTAACACTTATGCAGAGGATGGACGAGTTTGAGGCTCAGCTAAAGGGGCCATCTCCTAAGCAGGATACTGCTGAGTTGGCTGCAGATTTCAAGTCCTTTAAAAAAGTGGTCTGGGACATCCTGTCTTTGTTGAAACAGCAAATTGCTGCGCTTTCCAGTACTGTTGAGTCAGCTGAGGTGAGGCATCGAAGAAAGTTTTTACTATTTAACGGTGTTCCTGAGAAGGTAGGGGAGGATATTTTTACAATAACCACCTCACTGTTAAACAGACATCTCGGCCTTGAGCTCTCTACCACATCCATAAGAGACTGCTACAGGCTTGGTCATTTCTCTGAGAGTCGTGCACGCCCTGTAGTTGTGCGTTTCTCTGACATGAATATTCGCAGAAGTGTTTGGCGAAGTAAAACCAAGTTGAAAGGGTCAAACTTAGTGTTAGCAGAATTCCTCACTAAAAACCGTCAAGATCTTTTCCAAGCGGCTCGCAGGCATTTCGGGATGACTAATGTCTGGACCTCCGAGGGGAATATTCACTTAAAGACTCCAGATGGTACTCGGCAGCGTGTGTCTACCGCGAAGGAGTTAAATGACATTATTTTCCGACATCCTAAACTGGCTGCTTGCTCGGCCCCCGCTGTTGGGACGGAGCCGGCTATTTTATCGTCCAAGCCGGCGCCGGCGACTGCGCCTGCCCGTACTAAGCGCACTGCTGCGGTGAAAAACAAGTGACACTTCGGGATTTTTATTTAACTGGTATCCTGTCATCCCTATTTACGCAACACATGTATTGTGATTTTCTATTTTCTACGAACATCTGCTACATTTTTATTTTTTGACTAATGTTAATATTGTTTTTAAATGTAAGTTATTTATTGTTTGTCTCAGTTGTCTGTCATCCATAAATAGAGTAAAATGTGCTCAGATTATCTAGAGATACGACGTAATTACGTTTAAAGGGAAATGTCATCTGTCACTGTACTAGTTTTTATTCGTCCGTTGGTTATAGGCAAAGAGTATGAACTATACAGCCATTAGTTCATTTCATAAAATATTAAATTATTGCTTCCTATAGGCAAAGGGATATAGTTTGTACATCCGATTATTTAGAATCTTGTACATTTCTGGATATGTATGTATCTTGTCAATGCTTTCTATTCGATGTTTTGACTCTGGCTACTTGTTAAGTTTTACCTTGATTTATTTTGTGGTATAAATATAGACTTAATTATTTTTTTGATTCGGTGTAAGTATAATGTAAACCTCTCGACCGGTGGGTAGTGCTAGTAATCAATTGTACTTTTTTTTTATTTGTTATTTTTGTAGTTATTTTTATATTTTATTATTTTTAGCTATATAAGTATTTTATTATTTATTTGTGATGTCAGATGATGAAAGTTTTCTTTCGCCCAATGAATCTGAGTTATCGTTCCACTCCCTTGAATCATCCAATGCTTCCCTGGAGGCTAAGTTGAAGGATGAGTTGCCGTGTACAGACAAGTGTTTTAATGTTTGCCATATTAATGCCCAGAGCATTCCTTCTCATTACTCTGAACTATTATATAGGTTTTCATCTGAAAATCTACATGCCATCTTAGTGTCTGAAAGTTGGCTTAGGCCGTGCTTAAACTCGGCCATGTTCTGCCTCCCAGGTTACGTTCTTGTCCGCAATGATCGTGTTGGTAGGAGTGGTGGAGGGGTTGCTATTTATTTGTCCACTAGTCTCTCATATAAACAACTTGCCGCATCCTCGTTTCGTCAAGGCTCCATTGAGTATTTATTCTTGGAGGTCTCTTTAAATTCCCTAAAACTTGTTCTTGGTGTAGTTTACTGTCCCCCTTCTATTGATTATTTCTCTGATTTCGAATCTATCCTTGAAATGATTGCCGCGGATTACGCTCACCATATTATCATGGGAGACTTTAATACTGACCTATCTGTAAGCTCTGCTCGGTCCCACAAGTTCCGATCTATAATACAATCAGTAAACCTTTCAGTTTTACCTCTTGAACATACTCACCACAACATTTCTGGGGTTGATACCTGGATTGACCATATAGTTATATCCGCTTCTGATCAAGTCATTAAGTATGGTCAACTACCTGCTCCTGGCTTTTCAAGGCATGACTTGATTTATCTTGCGTATAAAGCTAAGCCTCCGAAAGTAAAGCCTGTTGTGGTGACAATGCGTAATTTTGCTAGGTTGGATGTGGAGAAACTGTGCAGTGATGCCAGTGCTCTTGATTGGAGTTTTGTCCGTGATGGACGACATGGTGGCCCCTTTTAACACTGGAGTCTTAGAGCTGTATGACAAATATGCTCCTCTGAGGCAAGTACGCCTAAGAAGACCTCCCGCTCCGTGGATCACACCTGGAGTCCGTATAGCGATGAGAAGACGTGATAAAGCTTTTCGAGTTTTCAAGCGTTGTCGAACTGATTTTAACTGGAGTGCTTTTAAAATCGCTAGGAATCGCTGCAATCAGATGGTGAGAGTTGCTAAGCGCCGCTATATTCACGCCAATGTCATGGATACGAACCCGGCCGACACATGGAAGTTCCTGAGATCATTAGGATTTGGAAAAACACAGTCACATCAAAAGCCCATCTTTCCTTTGGACGTTCTTAATAATCACTTTTCTAAAGTAAACACCCTATCTTCATTAAAAATTCCACCCTGTCTATTATATCCTCCTCTAACGCTATTGTTTCTCCAAACAGTTTCTTCTTCTCCGTTGTTACTGATGAAGAGGTTCGCAAGATTATTGCCTCCATTAAGTCGAAGGCTGTGGGTTGTGATGACATGGGTAGAGTAATGATAATTCTTATACTTGAATGTGTTCTGCCGGTTCTTACCTATGTCTTCAACTTCTCTCTCTCATGTGGCGTTTTTCCTTCCTGTTGGGGTAAAGCCTTTACGATACCACTCCCTAAAACTTCGAATCCCAGTACTCTCTCAGACTTTAGACCCATCTCTATTTTACCATTTTTATCTAAAATTTTAGAAGCTGCTGTACTCAAACAAATTTCATCTTTTGTCGTTGCTAACCATCTTCTATGCCCATACCAATCTGGTTTTCGCTCTGGCCATAGTACGACCACCGCTCTTATAAAAGTTCTGGATGACATTCGTGATGGCATGGAGGAGTCACTACTAACAGTGTTAGTTCTTATCGATTTCTCTAACGCTTTTAACGCTGTTGATCATGACATCCTTCTTGGTATCATGTCTAACTTGGGATTCTCTTCATCAGTGATAGCTTGGTTTAGTTCTTATCTCCGTGGACGCCAGCAAGCAGTCCGTATTGATCAATCTCTTTCCGAGTGGTGTAACTTGGTTGCTGGTGTCCCTCAGGGCGGAATTCTTTCGCCTCTTCTTTTTTCTTTATTTATAAATTCTATTACGTCCACCATTCAGTCCTCTTACCATCTATATGCTGACGATCTGCAACTATATGTTCAGGGCGACGTGTCTAATTTAGATGGAGCTATTACGCGACTTAATAACGATTTGCGAAATATCGGTGTGTGGTCTGAAGGGTATGGTATCGCTGTAAATCCCAGTAAGTGTCAAGCTATTGTCATCGGGAGTCCGCGGCAGCTGGCGCGTATTGACACAACTACTATCAGCCCGCTATCTTACAATGGGAACGTAATACCATACCTTTCAGAGGTAAAGAATTTAGGGCTAAATATTGATAAGGCACTCAATTGGCAGGTACAGGTCAAGGCTGTCTCTTGTCGGGTGAATAACACGCTCAGGTCCCTTTACAGACTCAAAAACTTTCTCCCTTCCAGTACTAAAATTATGTTAGTCCAAGCCCTTATTCTGCCTATTTTAGATTACGCTGATGTGTGCTATACTGACGCTAACTGTGATCTTCTCGATAAGTTGGATCGACTTCTTAACTATGGTATAAGATTTATCTTTGGGCTTCGTAAATTTGACCATATTTCTCAGTATCGCAAGCAACTCAAATGGCTTCCTATTCGTAAGCGTAGAAACCTGAGAGTTGTTTGTACACTTTTTAGTATACTTTTCGATCCATTTGCCCCAGACTATCTGAAATCCAGATTTCAATTTCTGGGTTCTTCTCACCTTCTTAACCTACGCTCTTCTAGCAACCTTATTCTCGAAGTTCCTCTCCATCACTCCGGCTTCGTATCAAATTCATTCACGCTGACAGCTATTCGTCTTTGGAATGACCTGCCGCTGAACGTACGGAAGGCTCCTAATAAATTGGCGTTCAAGGGACTAGTGCGTGACCATTATCTCAGCTCTCTTAACGCCTGACATCTTATTATTATTATATTATATATATGTAGGATTGTAAGTTTATTTTTTTTTGTATATATTTTTTGGTATTATTATCTATGTATGGTATTAGAATGTATTGTATATTATTTTTATTCACTGTTTTAAATTTTTTTAGAGCGTTATTATTATTATTTTAATTTCTTAATCATAAATTTTCATTGCACCGATATTGTATATCTTTACCCCCTTACTGGTCGACTGGGAGAGAATGCTGTATAGCATTAAGTCCGCCATTTGTACTTTATTTTGTGCAATAAAGAATAAATAAATAAATAAATAAATGATCTAAGCAGCATCATTCAGAAAGAAGTTGCTTCTGCTGACTGAGAGAGGAGTTAGGTGCTGAACATCACCTTTTTCTGTCATGGTGTAAGCGCCTTCACATTTCGGGTGACTGCTCTAACGATCTGAGCTACCAAGAACTTGAAACTTGACACAACACCACCAAAAACACCACCCAACTGATATAAAGTGGCAAGAAGAGTCCCTACGCGAGGACAGCTACAGCTTCAAGAACACACTGCCCTAGCCGCATCCACCTTCCGGTCTACGTGAGGTGCCTTTTCTCGCCTTTTTAAAGAATGTTTGATATAGGTGTGAATGAAGTAATTACTTTAAAGTAGGTACTTGCCACGTTTCGGAATATGGTAGAATTGGTACTTATTTTAGTGCTTATATTACTTAGTATATATTAATCTGTTAGGCGGCGTTATACCACTGGAGGTCTATGACGATTGAAAAATCAATTGTGTCTGGAATCTGATGCTAGACGGGTACTTAAAGTTTTTTTTTAAATAATGGTACATCCTTGAACCCACTCTTGCAGAGGGAGTGGGATTGCACTCTAATCAGAGGGAGTCGACGATATAGTGAGGCTTACCCACAAGGTGCCAATTAAATCCAGCTTTGCAGAAATTCAGGCTAGTGGTAGGGAATACCGAAGCCGGCAGAGGGTTCCACTCCCTTGCCGTGCGCATTATAAAAGATAACGAAAACCGCTAAGTACAAATGTTTGGTATATCAACCAGGTGTGGATGATAGCTCGCCTGCTCTGGTGAAATGGGCTTGGTGGAATGAGCTCATGAAGCTCCTGAGCACACTTACCATAGTACAACCTGTAGGTATAACACCGACAAGTGGACCTTACGGTAGTTGTCCAAGCTAAGAAACTCAGTCTTCACCAACCTTTCGTCGCCAATAAGTTGGATCTGCCTTCTACCGAATCCAAAGTGGTATTTGGCTAAGCCGTTCCACAGGTGAGAACAGTACTCTATGCATGATCGGAATTGTTGAACTTGGTTGGACTTTATAAGTGCTATGGTGACTCTAGGGGACTGTCACCTGGATTACATCGCCAGAGATTGGTCGACATACCCAATGTACCGTTGTGTCGACCTGATGTTGTTAAGGGGCTCTTGTCACAAGCCCCAAAAGATGGGACTGCTTTTCAGCAGTCACTTCACCTTTGACAGTAGCAAAATGGAAGTTAAGCTCCACGAGCACTCAGAATGCTGCTGTCCATTGTGAACCCGTCCGTACATGGGGTTTTAGTGGGTGCAAGCCCCACACACCTCTTTCTTCTTTCCCCAAGAAGAAGAATTTTTTTTTTTGGTTGGACAGTATAAAGAGTAAAAAAGCTGTCCAGCAGTGAAGCAGTGCTTCACCCTTTGAAGATGCTCAGTTTCTTGACCGCAATTTGAGCTTTGGACTCAATGGTAGCACCGAAGTTAATCAGAACTTTCAAAGTTTTTTTTACGGATTATTGAACGAATTTACTTCTCAAGACATAACATAATTTCCTAAGTATTTTAAGCAAATAATTTAGGCGCACCACTAAGTTAACTTACTCCGCTAATGCCATTAATTATATAAATGTAGGTATTCATTAACGTAATGAATGGAGTTACGTAACTGTCATAATAACAAAACTTCACTTGTGAATAGTTTGTGTCGTGGTTTTACGTTCAACTACTAAGCGATTAATATCACTTTGTCGGTTTATAATGTGAAGCCAACACTTTATTGAAAGACAACCTTTGACGTCAACTATTGGTTCAATTTATATTTCACATTAAAATAACACTTAATATAATTATTATTTCTTTTGGTATCAACATTAAATCAGTAAGATTATTATTTTTGACTTCCCTTCCCTTTCAAAATAGCAAAAGTGGTACAGCAAAAGTTTGTTAGTAAATATTTAAATAAATAAAATAGTACCTATTTGAACTCGCATTTTGTTTTTACAACTATTGTTAACTGAACTATGAAGCGACGCCATAAATGGCTAAATTTTATTTAAAATGGTCCATACGTTCTCCACGTGGTTTTTAACAAGTTTTGGTTAACAAGGAAACCCACGTGGAAAAGGTCCTACGATAACAAGGACAACTTGTAATAGATAGATAATAGGTGTGAGTGCATGAATATAATATTATCCTGTAGACCGCTTAAATTTCACATTAAGAGTCACGACTGAATCAAAGAAATAATTTATGGTTTTAATAGCTTACACATACTATACTAAGTATTAGTTTAGTTTACTAACCGTTCCCTAGGCTTAGGTGACTCTTAACGGACATTTGTCTCTTTCTATCTCTTTTAGATAGACAGACATAAAAATCGCTAAGAGATTCTTAACGCTAAGCTAATCTAAACGAAAACGCGCATAAGTGCCGGCATACTATTATAACTTGATAGTGCCAGTTTCGCCTTTATATATTATTTTAATGCAACTTTTTTGGTCGTTTGGACTCCAATACTACTTTTATTTTTTATTTTTTTATACTACTAAGGTTCAAATTCAAGCATACGGCCCACCTGATGGTAAGCGGTTACCGTAGCCTATGGCCGCTAGCAACACCAGGGGTATCACTTGCGCGTTCCCAACCCTGTAAAAACCTTTTCACTACTTAACAGATTCACCTCTGCCGTTTTTGATTTGACAGCTGAACACAGACGTGATTCATTTCGGAAATTTTATTACGGACCATGAAGGTCAAATTAAGAAACAGCAAGTTTAATTTCATGCTTGAAGAACCTCTCATAGATGCACCAAATAGGTGAAAATTACGACATAGCTTGAGAATCGAAAATTAAAATAGGGAAACAATAAAAAATAAATGAACTTCAATAAGAATACTCTTTAAATCATTAATTCTCAGGAGAACGATTGGCTTTCTATAATTTTGACGGATCCAATTATTTTATCGCCCCTTCCCCGAGGCGAATACCGTCAAAATTAATTAATTAACTATTGGTTTAATTAAATCATCCGAGCCCCGCTAAATTTATTATTTCAAGTGCTTAAGAACTTTTCTTAATCACTATAGGGCATTGTAATAGGATAATTACTTTTTCTTTCTGTAGCAGTTTTGGATTGTACGCATTTTTTCAAACTCCTGAAGGAAAGGAGGAAAAGTCACGCTTTAAAAGACAAACCTACTCGTAAAATACAATTTCCCTTAAAACCTGTTTTTAGAAGACGTTTGAAAAAGATATTATTTCCCTCGGATTAGCTATAAATCCTCATTTTAACTTCAAGAAGACATACCCCTTGCGTTAGTCAAGAAAATATTTAAGGCTTTTATTTTATGAAACTCTTTGTGAAATGGGAATGTAAATGAGAAACGCTGGATGCAAACTGGCTTGGCTACGATTTAAAAGGAAATACGATTATTAATATAAATATATAATTCTTTATGCTCTTTTTATTTGCCTCAAATGCCCAGTAAAATCTTAGTTAGTACCATATGCTGCTTTCAATATCCAATCTCACGTACCCAATTAACGCGCATATCAGATAGTAATCTGGTATTAATATTTCGCATGATTAACTACCGATTAGCCGTATGGTTTCATCCATATGTAGCGACAGCATTATGAGGAGAAATTGAAACTAGTGTGTCTTGAATAATTTATAATAGCAGCTTTGTGAGCGCTTACCAGGTCATCATACCAATCAAGATACCAATATTATCAGTGAATATCACAATTCGAAGAATTATCTCGCAAAAACCACAAAACAGTGAGGCAGGATTCTTCTAGAAATTAAGCCTCTTTTTTCTCGGAGGAATTCGCTTACGGACCTACTCGCCGCTGGCTAAGCGACGGGCGTGTGTGGTCTGCCTGATCGAAACGGTACTAGGGATAGCCTAAAACTCTCCGGTAGCTCAGTGGAGAAAATTGGCTTATCGTGGGGGGATCCTAGGTTCTGTGGAAGCAATTTCACCAGGCTACCACTAATTTCTTTAATTTACGCATAGAACTGCTTAAGAGAAAAGAAGAATAAAGAAATAATAAAGACTAACACTGAATTGCAGCGGTCTCCTCACCTTTTTTCGATGTAGGGAAATTGCATACGCATTATAGCTCCGCTTCATCTTAATAGTGATATCGCTACTATGAGTGGTGTATTGGAGGCAAACAACCTATGACATAACAATTCTGTACTATGCTATGACATAAACATTCTAGAAGTTGTTGACTGTTAGGGCGAGACTGCTCTTTTGATGTACCGGTGACCGCATCTAATCGCGATTATTCCCTTCTGTCTTCCCACCTTCCGGAACATGAAACGAGTTGAGTAGCCGTAGATGCGGATCAATGGTGCTCCTGGGGCAAAACGCTCTCCTCTAAATGGTGTTCCTTACCAGCACCAAGTTTGACTGTAATTCTTTACGTGAAGTCCGCTTATCCAAGGTGGATAAGCAGGCTCCACGAAGAGAAAGTCTACACTGCGGTCTAGATAGCCAAAATTAGTTTAGAGGCAAGCGGCTAGATGGACAGCGGATTGCTTTGTAAAAATCAAGAGGATGTATTATGTTGAGCGCATAAAAGACCAGTCCGTCTGCTCCCCACACATATTTTCTTCTGGGGTCCTTAACAACTTCCTACAGGAGCACAGTACTACCAAGTAATGTTATCTGATGCGAACCTCTGTATGGAGAAAGCGTTCATCCAGGCTGAGGCACTAAATTCAAGTGGACAGCTATTCTACTATGCTCTGTCTATTTTCGTGATGATATAACCCTGATACTACAATTGCAAAAATAACTCTTATTATATAGGTCAGCTAATTGTCTAACTTGATTATAGTTTATTTAAGATATGATGTGAAGGGTTAAAATTTACTGGCTATAGGTAAGTACTAAGTAAGCCTATAATACAGATTACCAGACTTCTAACAACTGACAGATAAATATCATTTTATAATATTTATAATTTGAACAGTTATGTATCAGGTAAAATGAAACATATATTTTAAATTTATATACACTGAAGCTTATTTTAATATCTGCATTCCGTTTCGTATAGGTGTCACAGACTAAAGTACACACTATGTTAAACTAAACTAGATACTTAGTTGTTGTTGAGTCTACTCAAGCTAAACTTCCATCTCAACATAAACGTAGTATTAACTATGATACCATACCAAGCTACTTAAGCCAGACCAACTAATTAAATCAGAAGATATAAATATACTTCGTTTCAGTAAGTATCGCTGCTCGTGGATTTACAGTATAAGTATGTTTCTTTCAGTACCTAACGTTATTAAATTCAGCCGTATACTTACCTACGCCAGAAACTCAAAAGCCCTCACTATCCTAAGAGTGTTATTGGTAACTCCGCTATATTTTTACTTCTAGTTTAAAACGCCAATATTTAAAAGGAAGATTAACTTGGTGAACTGTTCTCTATGCTATATAGGTTGATCCTTACCAGCCTATTCATTCGTCCCACTAGCTTGGCACAGGCCATCTTACATGGGAGATACACTTGAGGAGTTTGGGCCATAACACCATCACGCTGATCCAGTGTGAACGCACTGGGTCAAGATCAGTGGGTTAAAACGTCACACTCACAACCGGGACCAACGGTTTATCGTGCCTTCCGAAGCACGGAGGAGCTCGAGATTACAAAAGATTGACTTATTACGTGATCGACCATGGTAAAGTTGCTTTGTTTTCTTATTCGAAACCAGAGTGCTCAGACCATTACTCCACCGAGCTTCTCTAGGCTAAAAAGAAGGTAGCAAACGAATGCTCGGTTACCTTAAGTATGCACTTAAGGTAACCATAACTTTGTTAAAATGTGGTGTTTTACGCTGGCAAGCGTCAACCGCGCAGCACTTCCTTAATAAGCTATAACAAACTTCCCTACTGATTGCAGGAACAACACTACAAATAAAGTAACTCGACAAATATTTTCTGTTAGAAAATTTGAGGAAAAACAATTTCTGTTTTACCGACTCCCATTCGAGTCTCTGTAACATGCGTTACCATATTTATTTGTACATCTGCTACCTTAACTCACAATTAGTTTGCGATGAGTTTACTTTCAATTTGTTTCTTCAAGACTTTTGGTCGCAAATCCAGATTTGAGTAAGATAGCTTTTAAGTTCATGTTCAACAAACACGAAGTAAAACCCGGACTTATAAAATAGCGGACGCAGAAGTGGAAAGAAAAATAAATCAAACTTTCAGAATTAAAATGTTCCTAAGCGCTAAGTTAGCAATTAAGTTGCAATCAGAGCGGCGCAGCGTGCGCTAAGTTAGTTCAAACGGACAAGTTCTATTGTACTAAGTCAGCTCAAAGACCTAACTTCCCTGTTCCCTCAATAACTCCACAATTAGTTGTGTTATTCCATCTGCGTCGAGGTATTCAATTTGTTGTTTCCATATGCAGTTTAGAGTGAATTAACTTGATAATTATACTTGTTGTTACCTCTCTACCTAAACCGTATTTTTTACTATTATAGTTTCAAGTGGTACCTACTCAAAGCAAATATTTTACGTCTCTCATTTTTATTTCCTTTAACCTTTAAAACCTAAGACCGATTAAAGTATATATTAATGTAATACAAATGCTTTTGCATCTTCAAATATAAATGTAGTAAAAATAAACATTTTCATAGCTAAATTGAATGGAAGTCCACATAAGGCTAGCACTATTAACTGTTTTATGAGTATTAGTTTGAAAATAGTTTTGCACATTTGATGCTTTCATTATTAATACAGTAAATTATAAATTTTATCCCCTAAGCCGCAGTATATTAGTTTTATTAAGGACATAATCTTACATAATTGAAAAAGTGGAATTACAAACTCTGTCGTCAAAAACTGTATAAAAGCGTTAAATATTCAGAAATGTAGTAGCGCTATTTCGTAACAATATCTTTGCCGCCTATTCGGGCTTAATTAAAACCACTGAAATATTTCATAACAAAGTGAAAAACGCATTAAAACTTTATCGGTGGGAAGGCAGCATCTCCCGTAATAAAAACAAAGACACAGTGTAGAAGGTTTCGATAGGAAGGCGTTTTGTCAAACTCCAGTGGGTGAATAAATTGGTAGGCAATAGTTTTATGCTTTGACAATAGGTCAAACACGTTTGAAAATTTGACACTATTTGCATTTTATTGTACACTCGTCAATATTGCTTCTGTGGCGATACGGGAACATTTTTTATAAAAATGAACTTTGAGGTATAGTCGACTGGGAGAAAACATATTTTTATAGTATTGATTACTCGAGTTAGAAACTAACTTAACTAGCTTTATTTCTGTTGCCGCTATAACAACAAATACTAATAAACAGAATAAAATAAATTAAATATTTATTTTCTCCCAGGGGGCTCCCATACAACAAACGTGATTTTTGCTCGATATCACGGCAACAGGCAGACGCTTGTTCGGAACAGTACGGAACCTTTCATGCGCGAGTCCGACTCGCACATGGCCGGTTTTTTTAAGTTCTTTTATGCTCACGCCAAGTCTACGCCTGGCGTAGCGACATGCCTCGTGCTATGAGAATAGAAATATGACGTGTCTATCCCACTCTCTTTCAAGGCCTAACGACTACTTAAGAGATTGTGAGTTCCCCTTCTATTTGGCTTCTAAAAGGTATTAATACAAAATAACAATCAGAATACCTTTATTCTGCTGAAACAGTTAAGTATTATATATATAGAATTCTAGCTAGGTAGATTGTAATCGATATTATGTAGAAGTTTTAATTTAATCCGAAATTTTCATGACGAATCTTCTATTAACTAAGTAGTAAGTTTCTGTATATAAAATAATATTATCAATGATAGAGTATGGATCCGGTGTGCTTTATGTAGCTGTAACCAAAGCTTAAAGATTTGGAAGCTTTTTAGATATTTTATCGAAACTAAGCTTTTGATTTAGAAACCAATTACCTAGGTAATCAGATACAACAACAGGATCCCAAATGACACTATATCTGAGAAGTAGAGTTCTAATTTTATACACCGTTTTCATAAATAATGCAATGGTTCATTATTTCAGATCCTAAAATCAATGTTAGCGCTGATTTAGTAGGTGCTATTGATTGTCTGGGGGTGTTCTGGTGAATTTGATTCGCAGACCCCAGACCACCTCCGCGAAAGGCGCGGAAGTTATCCAGGAGTTTTAGCCGGTATTTCCAGGGTTAATTTAGACGCTGGGTAAACTTCGCACAGGCCCACTACTTCGCTAGTGGTGGGTAAGTCCGTTAATGGATTTCTCCTAGCCAAAAAAAAGAAAAAAGGTGACAGTGGGGTAATTGCGGACCCGGAGACCCTCACTTACTATTTATTGTGTCAATTTGCCATCACAACAAAGTGAATGACATTGTTGGACAGGAGTCATACTATATTAAAGTGTTATTTGTCAGTGTAGCAATCATCACTTCTGCCCCTTCTGTTGAGCTTCTAAAGTAGTTAAAAACCTACCTGTACTCGTCAACTAGAGATGTAACACCCTATGTCCTGCCCCTGTCTTAACTTTATAAGTCTTCTGACTTATAAATTTAAAACAAAAGCTGAACTGAAACTGATTGTTCTGTTTTCAACCAACTGAAAATTGCATGTTCTGTCCATCAGGACTTGTCTCTAAAGAATATGATTCAGCGCCGTAAATGTCTAAATAAATGCTCACCTCATGTTGGTTTTTAGGCTTTTTGTGGTTGCCGGATGACGTCAAATTATGCTTATCAAGTGATGCACGTGCGCAAAACAAATATTTTAACGTCCATTTTAATGCAACATTTGTATTAATTTTTCAAACTATGAATGAATTGTGTTTGGAAACGCTGGCATAACAGATTAAGATAATAAATGAGTAATATATTTAGTAATATTACCGGAAGACGCACGCAGCGTTGGTAGGCCCCCACAAGGTGGACCAACGATCTGGTGAGGGTCGCGGAAAGCCGATGGATGCGGACAGAGCCGATCGATTTGGAGATCCCTGGGGGAGGTTTATGCCCAGCAGTGGGCGTTTCTCGACTGAAATTCTGAAAGTAACCCACGCCAAGTGTCGATGCTTTACATGATAGACAGCGACATAATAAGCATTGAGCGCTCGTGTGAGAGCCACAATTAAGCGCCCTCCTGTATGTATATTACGTGTCTTTTGGTTCCTATATATGTCTAAAGCATTATGCGTGCTTCAAAAACACCCGCATTGTTCAGGACAACTTTTTCTCGTCATAAATTAATTTGGCAAGTTAGATTGCAATAGGGAGACATCTTGCCACAAGCTTTTCAATCTAACTGTCCCTGTGTGTGACAAGCGCTCATACCTTTTTTACTTTGTTATTTGTTTTGATTCGTTATAATAAGGGGAGGTATAATCGTATTAAACGCAAATTGTCCTACCTACTGTTGTTGTTAGGATATTTCTGTAGCGTTTTTTGCTTCCAGGATAATTGCAATTTGTTTCAGCGTTATTTGAGTTCGATGCTAAGGTAATCCTTAAAGATTTTTCATACGACAAGCGGTTTCCATAGACTTTCGGTAGTTAATTCTGAAAAACAAGAGTACGCCTCATTTTGATAGCGCTAGAGACAGTTCGATTTACTTCCGACATAACGCAGGAACAACATTTTAGAGCAGTGTCATTATGTGTCTCTGCGAGGACCTTTCCGCCCCAACGGCCGCCACTCCTCCTTGCAATGTGGCCTGCCCACTGCCACTTGAAGCCCGCAATTTTTTGGGCTATTACGGCGACCTTAGTCCTCCTGCGGAGATCCGCAATCAAAGATTGGGATAACGCAAAGAAACCTCGAGCATAGCCCTCTCCATTACCCTTTGGGTCCAAGTCTCGAACCATCTTCTGCTTTGAAATTAAGATGTTTGAGACTTCAATACCTTCACAAACATTTAGGAATGGAGCGGTGTTCTTAGGCGAGAATTTGGAATCCAGCTTTTCTAAATAAAAAAGCGGTGCCCAGATGCAGCCTGCTGATGGAACCACCACCTGGTATACTTTACGTAACTTTAAGGGCAATAAGACAAATACTTTAGGATAACATAACATGGAGGAGCTCGGTGGCGTAGTGGTTTGAGCGCTCTGGTTTCGATCACGAAAACAAAGCAACTTTCGCCATGGTTGGTCCTTGGATGGGTCAATCAAATTTATAATCTTGAGCTCCTCCGTGCTTCGGAAGGCACGTTAAGCCGTTGGTCCCGGTTGTTACTGCAACCGCTTTAACCCACCAACCCGCACTGGGCCAGCGTGGTGGTGTTATGGCCCAAACTCCTCATGTGTTTCTGCCATGTAGGAAGGCCTGTGCCCAGCAGTGGGACGTATATAGGCTGGTGATGAACATAACATGAGATATTATTAATAAAGCACGAGTATACCTAATGTTGATTGTTGCTACATTTAATATAAGTTATACTTATTTTCGCCACTAATGGCATGAATGGTATGGTAACACGAAATTTTTTAGCAATATACTTAGCTAATTACATTATTATATCGGCAATTTAGTCATTCAAATGTAACTTATTAAAAAACATACAAATACTGAGAACTGACAAAAAGAACAATTTCAAAATTTGAACACACGTGTAATCAAGAATCAGGTATAGTATCGTATTTTTTGTTGTAGTAACAATGAAATAAGTATCTAGTAAGGTACATAACCTAATGTATTTTGATTACTTCTTTCAATAGATGCTCCTAAACATTAAAGCTAACTTCATTGAAAGATTGATATTATAAAGCTTTAAGTTTTCACTCGGAAGTTCGTTATGAGCTTTCTCAGTATTCAATTTCACAGAAGAGTTAGCTTTCCAGCAACCCTTTCGAGATTTGAGAATGAAACAAATCAACATATGAATTATAGAAAGTATAGTAAAATATGGAAGTTAGTCAACATATTAGCAGTATTCAGAGGTAAATTTATCATTAAAAAATATAAAATCATCAGATGATACGAGTACAATTACCTAGATGGGTAGTGACTTATAATAAATATTTGATATTTTATAAAATAATAAGTAAATTGACAGACACATATTTTTAATACTTAACTATTAAAATAAAATTGTTTTTAATATAGAACTACCTACTTATTAAATTGTCATGCCCGGTATATTGGAAACAATAAACATTGAGTATTGAGTAATAGATATGTAATAAAAGATTTATACAAAACTGTTAAATTAACACATGCACATAGAGCAGTACCTACAAAATAATAAACAATAGTTAATAATTTATTTCAAAATTAAAGCGCCACCAGAGTGCAAAATGTGGTACTCATAGTGCCTGCCTCCGAAAACAGCTCCAACTTTCAGATTTGTAGCTTTCCAAAGTTTTGTTTACAGGGAGGGCATAGTGCTAGTAATACATCAAGCGGGCTGCTTATTTTCTTGTTGGCTTCATAGTAAGCGATTTTTCTCTTACTGGTTCTCTAATCTCAATAAAAATTTTATTTAATGACTATCTTAAGTAGTGTCCACATAAAGAAAGCATTCTGCTATGAGCGGGGGACGCGTCTCTGCTGATAGCATAATGTTTTCTCTTTTTATTCGTAATTTAATAGAAAAGAAATCATATCTCACGCGCTGCCTACTAATGATCTCTTCTTATCGCTTCTCATGACGTTGTGTTCATTTGCCGGATACATCGATTTTAAAGCGCTTATGTTTCATTTTCACTGACCAAAAATTGGTCACCAAGTCTGCCTTATGGCAGAACCAATCTTCGAGAAAACCGTAGATGAACCGCTTACAGCTAAATGCGTCTTGTTTGCCAACTAAACGAATTCAATTTCAAGCAGATATTACTTTATCCAAAACGATTACCTAGCCCAAAGACATCTGAATGTATTACGAACTTAAATAAACAACTCTCCACCCATATTCCTAGTATACAGAACACGAGTCAAACCTCTCAGTTCAGGATCTCGGAATTGCAGACTAACTACAATTTAAGTGGTTAGACGTAGACATAACTAATTTCAGCTTACCTGAACTCCAAGACAAACGTAGAACTAGCGTCGCTTCGACTTATGACGACATTTAGTTTGGCAAGTAACGTTTGCCCTGAAGATCATGGCTAAGTTGCTACACAATGTTGAAAGCTAATTTTGTGTATGTTTGTGGAGACCCGTACCTAATTGAAATACATGCGTCTCACGTAGGTACTATCAATTGAGAGCGCTTTCTTAATTTTATATTTACATAGTGGCTCCCCCGCGAAGATGTTGGATATCGCTTTAAAAAGCATTTTTTTATGTTAACGGGATAACTCTTCGCCTTCATCTCACCTGATGGTAAGTGAAGATAAGGCTGACGATGGAAGCCAGCTACACCCGGATTCCTCAACCACAGAGGAACTGGCTACCTTAACCTCTAACTGCCGGAAAACAACAATGCTCTTAACATTATTGTTATGGAGGCAGACTTAGGCAAGATGGTGGTAGCTAGCCAGGCGGACTTAGAAAAGCCCTACCACCAACCGAACAGAAAATGTCTGCCTCCACGGGAATTGAGCACCGGACCTCTAGATCTGAGGTAGGTGGTCTCAACCACTAGACCACAGAGGCGGCGAATTATGCCATGTCCTTCCCAGGATCTCAAACTATCTCCATACCAATTCTCATCTAAATTATTTCAGCGGCTTAGAAGTGAATACGTAATAGACAGACAGACAACGTTACATTCACATTAAAAATACTAAGTAGCATGGATTTAACTAAGCTAACAGTAATATTACGTATTTATCTGTTGGAAAGTTATTTAAAAATATATCTAAACTATTTAAAAAATTCAAGTCCCAGGGTGGAAAACGAAGCAGCGACATCATATAATCCTTGTTACTGCTCTGACTACGAGGACTAGCTAGGGGTGAGTCTATGGATTCTTCTAGTCTATTTGTTGTTGCGTTATAAGCTAATGTCTATCCTCACACTGTCGAAATACATTTTCATTACCAGAAGGAGTAGTTTTTCAAATAGCTACTGACGCTTCGGTGAAGTAAGACAAAGCTTTTAAATATTTTCCTAATTTTTTTATTCACATTAATAAAAATGTATAAATGATATTTAAAAAAAAACCAAGGGCGATTATTATTAAAATAGAGTTATTATTCATATTAATATAATTATTATTATTAATAATAAGCTTTTCTTCTTTAGTAGTACAAAAGTACAAAGTCAGATTATTCTCTTGGGAATTAAGTGTAAACATCAAATAACTGTTTTCTTGTAGGCAAAAATGTTTATTATGAAGAACGCGAAAACTTAGTTGTTTATATGTTTAATATTAATTTGTATTTGTAACATTAATACAAAAATTTATTACTTTTGTTTCCATAGCTATTTTTGTGTGAGTTGCCCGAAGAACCGAAATGAATATAAATATAAGTTTAACTAGGCAACAACAAAAACATTGATAATTTAAACCACGATTAAATAAAAGAAGCTGCAAAAAGAATATTAAATTGATTCATCATTACACCGAAATTTATTTCCGCCGAAAATATCTAAGTAATGTGACCCTATAAAAACCAACAGTTTAATCTAGAAGCTAAACTGACTTTTAGCAGGGAATTCATAAAGTTTTACTACCTATAGACAGTAAAATTCTTATTAGACATAAATTAGACTGTGCGATCTAATAAGGACATTGTTGGGGACTCAACTTTGTCATATATCAAAATTAAAGAGATTTAGCTTTGATAGATCAATATAAAATAGAGAGAAAAAAAAAGTTTGTGCTATGAATAGAATAAACAACAAATTTAATGTAGATAATAATGTGTTTCTGTATAAAAATCAGATTTTTTTAAAATACCTACACATGAAAAATATCCTACTTTTCATATCATATTAAACATCTGCTCTTACCGGGCCTAAAACCCGGGACCTCTGGTTTGGCAGACAGACTCAACTTATTTTTTAATAAGTTCTTTGTAATATAACATATCCATCACAGCATTATACAATTTATAAATATTGTAGGTATGTAGTGATAAAGGTTGTGATTTAGGTTTTAACAATTTAACTACCTTTATTTGTAGCTTATGTTCGTCAATACATTATTGCTTTGATTGAATCGTCTTAAAAGTGATTCAATCAGGAACCCCTAGCACGAACATTTTTAAATTTCGAATTGTACCTAATCGTATCTTTCACGCACGCTTGAAATTTCAAACAAAAGCCAGACATACGCTAATGTAACTACTCGATACTATGGCGATTCGAATTAAATGTGTTCGTGCTAGAGTAACAGGTCGCCATATAAACTATCAAGGCCTTAAGGAATCCGTCTATTAATATCTTGGTCTTCCAACATATTAAGACGAAGGAGCGTACACATAGTACCCCTCTATAAACCGGTTCCTAACGTTTGTATCCGATTAATTGGTAGAGCATTCTCCGCGCAGCTTCCAGCTCCGGCATGTCAATGAAAGCAATTACCACGCTGTAGGTACACGCACGTATAGACCACCCAAACTGCTTATACCGCACAATGCCAATAAGTGAATCTATTATCTAATAGCCACGCGACGCATCTCGATTTAGATGTACGGCCTTTGTTCCTCAGTATTTGCAAGAATGATGGATTACGCACCAATAGCCCGGTGGCAGCACGAAAACATCCACTCCATCAACACAGAAAAAGCGACTCTTCGTTATCACCCCCACCTTCTAGCCATACGCTTAAGGTCCAAGTTGCTCTGCCTGATCTCCGACAATTTCTTTTACAAAGATGTAAACGCCAATCGATGTGTCAGTCGGCTGATGGGGAAACTTTTCATTTTGCCGATGTATCGGGCCGATGTTGTCGGGAAAAACAATTTTCTTGCTCATTTTTAACGTTATTGAGTGGGAATTTTTTAGATTTGAGGTTCCGTACTATCGTTTGGTGTTTAGGGTGTGTACTGAATAGTATTTTGGAATTTAACACAATATAGTAAAATGCTTTTTTTCAAATAAGCTCGGATATTCGAATATTATTTTGACAGCATTCTTCGATATAAATCAAAATTGTTATATGTGCTGTGCCCTTAGCACGAATATTTTCAACTATCGAATCATTATCTAATCGAGTAACATACGCTAGTTTTTGTTTGAAATTCTAAACGCTCGTCAACGATGCAACTACGATTCGAAATTCAAAAATGCTCGTGCTAAGGAAATGTGATCAATGACACAGTTGAATAATAGGAAAACTCATAACTCTTGTATAATTAAAAAATGGAACGAGCTTTTCGCTCCGAAGCATGCGCGGCACCAAGAAGGTAACATGTCGAAGATTTTATTAATAATTCGAATTGTCAGTATTTGAAGTTAAGAAATAATGAACTGACTTCAAAACACTAAAAAGAAATAAATAATTTAAACTAAGTAATAATTAAAACGACAAAAACTTTCATAATTACATGTTGTAGAGCTACGCTGATAAGCCAACGACACATTTTGTTAGACACTGATGCACACTTAACTCTATCTCTTAAAAAATACTGAACCGATTTTGATGACACTCGCTAGTTGTTTAAGTTTGACTATATCAAGTCCAAAATAAAATAATTTTTGGAAATCGACTTTAGTTTTTGAGATATGCGCGGACAAACATACAAACTTAAAAATATACAAACAAACAAATATACAAACATACAGACCTACAAACTTACAAAATACATAAATACACCAATGAAATTTGGCACCCATTATCAAAAGCTGGACTAGCGTATACAAAAACTGTGCAATTCAGACCATATTACATACATACGGGCCGAACCTTGGCAACATTTTCTTAGAAGTCGGTTAAAAAAAAACAGGAAAAATTAACATTTTTGAATTTATTCTGGAATTAACAATT
This sequence comes from Nymphula nitidulata, assembly GCA_947347705.1. Classification (NCBI taxonomy): domain Eukaryota; kingdom Metazoa; phylum Arthropoda; class Insecta; order Lepidoptera; family Crambidae; genus Nymphula; species Nymphula nitidulata. Next base: position 7,633,742 of record OX374622.1, read on the forward strand.
TTCATTTGTTTCTTCACCTGATTCCGACATTGAAATATTCGGAATTCAAAAATACAAAATCCAACGTCGTTTCTAATCCGTGCGCTACAATATTCAAAGGTTTTCAAGTAGGATTAAGCTTGGATTCCCTCGCAATATTTGAGAAAAGTTCTCTGACCTACCAGCCTACAAGCCTTGGCTGTAAGCAAGTACTTATTGATGGACTTACGTATATGTGACTCGGGTTCGCCTCGACTCACATTGACACGTGCGCCCATCAATACCTGTTTTTCAGACTGCTGCACTAAAGTTTTCTTTGGAACTTTGAATAAAAGACCGTATGTATTAGAGACACCTCAACTCTTGTATACAGATATAAATAGAAATAGTGTATAGTTTTTTTTTAGATAAGCTGAATAATGTTCAATACTATATACTATACCAAGTTTTAGAATTAGAGTAAAATAGTCAAGTCACATGAGTTGATTTACCTAAATATTGCAGATTCTGATGTTTATAAGCGATGTCTACTGCCTTTTACCATAAGGTTAACCACTTATCTATTTCAAATGCTTTTGCAATAGCAATATTTAAATTATTTTTTGTTTATTTTACATCGTCAGATCGTTTGCAAGATTAAAAATGTACAGATCGTCTTTATTTATTTTTTTAAATCGTGATTTACTCGCCGTGGAAGTTGTAGTTATATCACAAAAAAAAATATTACAAACTTACGTTTCCAATTGAGAAATTGTTACATAATAGCTATATAAAGAGGCAATTTATTAAATTACAAAGTTGAGTTCGTTTTTTAATCCGACATATCTTACGAACTGTCTACAAAAATTTCGTACGGAACTCTCGGTGCGTAAGTTAGTCTCGTACTTGCCCTTTTTATTACAATACATATAAAAATATTACAAAGGGAGTATTTTGCGAGATATTTCCGAAGCATTCCATCGTTGGAAAAGAGTAGATTTTATGAAAGCCAACTTTGTTCAAAACATAATCTATCAAAGTAACTGATATCAGAGTTATTGTGATTAAAGTATATTGTTATAATAGAAAAATATACATTTATTCCCATTACATTACAATGTGCCTGATACCAAAATTGATATAGAAAGATTACTTTCATATCATTCGAGGAAAGGACTATTGTATATTTTCCTCTTCTTTTTGCCTTTAGATATGCCTACCTACATACCCAGTCAAACTAACTAATTAGACCTTGTTACTGCTTTGGATTTTATAATAAACGTAAAATATATTTTACAGTCCGTCCCTCAATTACTATGTTTGAAAATGTCAAAACGTTATTTAAAATATCTCAAGTTAAGATGTGTCACCGCAAAAGATACTCCTTGCAGTAACGATCCTATCTTGACTTGAAATTGGTTTGCCGGATGGCGAACGGGTTACTTGTGTGTCTGTAGTATAAGTACCTCCGCACACAAGAGGGACTGCGTCAGCTCGACGACTAAATGCAACGACATACATCCCGACTTATAAATTTTATTTAATATTTTTTTTTTTTTAAGGCTCTCAATACTGGGCGAGGTTACTGATGATGACACTACGCGAGTGATATTGCATTTTTACTATCAACCGTATATCAAACTAAACACTTTAATGTAATATAGTATTTAATTTTATATACTAAGCACGGCAAATGACTCAACACCACCTGATGTGAAGCGGTAAGAAGAGTCCATATGCGAAGACAGCTGGTGCAGCTTAAACACATTGTTCTAGCCGCCTCCACCTTGCTGGCCCATACGGTGCCATATGAAGCCTCTTTTGAAGGAACCCATGTTATAGGAAGAAAGGAATACATGGACTGCCAGAGTGATTGATTGTTAGCATACTAAAACAGTAACCAACAAATAACTTAAAAGTGGCTTTCTTTCCAATGCAGTTAGCCACAACTACTTATTACTATTCTTTATTGTTTTTTTTTGTAATCTTGGCAACGCGAAAATGATTCCGCTTCTAACAAACATGTTTAGATTACAGTAAACTCGGTTTTTTATTCTTAAAATATTTTTAAAGCCACATGTTACGATCAATGTGCGGTTGACTGTACCTCTATTTTCAATACAAAAGATCCTTGTAATACGCAGCTTATTGTTCGTCGATGGCCAAACATTTCAACTGATTGAATAGCATAAAGTTTGTATGTTTTTGTTTCCAATATTCGGTGTAACAAGCCCAGCTTTTTATATTTCTCCGGCATACGTCGAGAGAAAAATTCGATGAACATTTCGCGAAACCATTAATAGTATTTATTTATTCTGTTGCACAGACAAATACAGGAACCAATGGCCGTGTAGGTGAGTTTTGCGAGTGATAAGCTTGTAGCGGTTTAATCTATCCATACCTACTAATATTATAAATGCGAAAGTAAATCTGTCTGTATACACTCACACACACCGTCTGTCTATTAAGTTCTCACTACTAAGCGTCTGAAACGTTTGAGATGAAATTTAATATATCTTGAGAAAAGTTAATATATCTTGAGAAAAGACAAAGGCTATGTTGTGCCACGATATAAGACAGTGTACAATATTTACTTAAGGAGGTTGCATTTTTTGTTTAGTTATTTGAAATGAATGTAAAATAAATTATTTCTGATAAAGATCTGTATCTACTGAGAAAAGGAGAGTGAGTATATTTGTTGTTATTATTATTATTGTTTAGTTAAGAAGCTTTATACAGGCTGTATGAGAAATGGTAAGCGAAGGCAGATAGCAGTACTGGTCATCATAAGCATACCTTGTTAAAAAATGAAAATCTCGAAAAATACATATGAACAGATCGTGTAGGACTCCTCACGTGTTTCTCTGTAGGAAGCCAAAGCCCAGCAGTGGGACGCTACGTATATAGGCTGGTGATGATGATGATCGTGTAGGTATTATAATTTAGGATAAACCAGCTGTTTCTTTTGGAAATATATTTTTTAACAAGTTGTGTTTACGTCGATTAGTGTCCGCCATCTGCCTTGTATTATTGCAAGCCGTTCCTTTTGCAGTAATTAAGGTCAGTCTAATGTGCTATACTTGATGTGCTCCATGCATCAAAATATTCCGCTTTACGATAAAAAAATACACAAAGAATGCAACCGCTCACAGTTTCCAACTTACACCACGGCTTTAGGCTCGGGGCTGTTTTGTATTTATGTAACTGGTGGGTCAGTTTTCCATTTCTCTTTATGTATCTCGTACGTTTTATGCATTTCAGTAATATTTATGTACCTGCCTATTGGAAATACGCAAACGTAGCCTTTTCGTACACCGTGATGATTATCTCCAGATTTCAACGAGGGTTTCATTCCAATTAATTTTTCGGAGCTATTTAATAATTGCTGGTTCTTTTTTCAACTGGTTCTTTTTTGTTTTTTACTTTAGAATTATTTTGTTAATTTAAATTCAAAGTAATATCTGTAGTGAAGTAACTTAAAAATGAAAAGTTATTCTACAAAAGCGAATTTCGAAAAGAGTATTATGTAGATGTCACAACTGAAAACAATGTTATTTTTTATCAAACATAACGAAAACCGCCGCTGCCACGAACGGAGTAAGAGCGGGTTTATGGTCAAATTGTTACTCTTCATGTACTGTCGACTGCGCATTACATGAATTCCATAGACTTATACGTTTCGGTTTATTCAGTTTTTAACTATCTGGTAGCAGAATTGAAAAAAATAAGTTACCAAATAACTTTCAATACTTATTAAAAATGAAACTTTTTTCAATACCTTGATCTAGGAAGTTATCTTTTCTATTTCATAACACTAATAAACGTTTATATATTTTTTAAAATCATTAATGTTTTTGTACGCTTTTCTAGCAAAATGTAAGCATCTTTAAGAGCTTGTGTTATAGATTCTAGATAACAGAGAAATATTAATCATAATATTATTGTAAATATTAGAAATATACAAATAAAACATTATAAACATTCATGACTCGTGAACAATGCTCGTACTCACCATACAAACATTTGCGTCCCCTGTAGCCTGTATAGTATTTATTTTAAATTATAAAAATTAGACTTTGAAGCGAAAATTCTGTGCATGTTCAATTTATTACACGGCTATTAAAAAATAGAATATCGATACCGTACACGAATACGCGAGAGACTAAAATCACAATCAGAATATCTCTGAATGCAGTATGCGGTTAACATTTTGTAAAAAAATAATACATAAATTGGAAACGGAATACTGTTGTTCATTGTTTTGAAATAATAATAATAATTTCACTCACAGATATGGAGCTCAAACACCACATGTCCGTACATAAATATGAGTACCAGGGATGTATAGAGACCCCGCCTTCATAACTACTTTCCCTTTATAAGAGCTGGATATGGCATGTCTCTCACTTTGTACTCAGACCGGAGCCACAGGACTCAAACAAATTATTGTGACACTAGTCCAGAAATTTTAACAGGCAGAAACCACTACAATAATATTTTGTAACTACCATATGAACCGCACAAGCATTAACCCGGCGTGAATGAGGTGAGAAATTGTTAAACCAGCTATGAGGTGGGTATGAGATACCCGAAACTTAGATGTTATTTTTTAAAAATTATTATTGTGTAATAAGCATTTTTGCTAGAGATATAATAATAATAGGATCCACTCAACAAGATAAGTAATAAAATATCAGCTTTCAGTACAAAAAGTGTTGTTTATTATTAAAATTAAAATGTATCTAATTTTTCTATGAATAAATACAAGTTTCAGTAGTCTAACTTCTTTACACATGAAAATCTAACAAAATTCCAACTTCTTTGGTAAATCAAGATAATAGTATTTTCTAATTACTGTAACTAAAAAAGAAACTGAAAAGTAACTTTGGCGCTATGTTACATGATTTCATAAAAATCATGTGACATAGCGCCAAAGTTACACCTAAAAATCAGCACAATCTCCGTACATAAAATTAGCGTGTTCCATTTCCTCTTCTCACATTTTAGCTTCTCACATTTGGAACAACAATAATCCGGCCTCTGGTAGATATTCCGGCTCTTCTAAATTATCCTTAATATCCTCTTGTTTCGAATCACTTTCTTCACTTCTCTGAGAAACGTTGTCGATTTCATCTTTGCTCACGAGGTCACAGGAACTGAAACTTAAGCAATTTTCTAACCGTTCTTGTAACAGTCGTTCATTTTCTTCATATTACATCTTAAAAAATCAAAAAATAAATCACAAAAATAAAGTAAATAACAATAAATCATAAACTTACTGTCGATAAAAATGTAACACAGACTACGAGGTCGGGTGTGACATACCCTCGCAACGTTTGCGCAAATGTATCTCTAGTCGCCGCTGGCGCAACACTAAACTTTACCCTGCAACTCGCCCTCCGCACACTTACGTCCAGCTACTGAAACAGCGGGACTCACAAAACAACAATAACATAAAATAATCTACGTTTAAAAACTTCTCGGGCATGACATACCCGACCTCACTCACGCCGGGTTAAGGACACTAAAATTATAAAAGAAAAAAATAAATACACAAAAAATAAATAATAACTCCAAGAAACAATATTTATAGTAGAATTATATTTGGGATATTTACTGGATTCACCATGTATGTAATTTGTTGATAACAAGTTTCCAAAAATCCTTATTTGTAGCTAGTTACAAAACACATTTACCATTACAAGTGTGGATATATTTCGGCAGTAACTGGTTAATGTCTGTCAATTTAACCATTAGATGAAATTCCACAAAATACGCTTTTGGCACAAATTTGTAGAAAGCTTCGCTCAAAAACTTCTGCCTCAATTTTTACGTTAGCGTTAAAAATTCCACAAAGAGGTTTTCTACTCAGAATGTAATCTCTAAATTAAATAATTATGAACAAGTATCGAAGGGCATGCGGGTTGCAAACAAAGGCGATACCGCTTCCCTCTGCGGTCTGGGCCGCGGCACGGTACTTGTGTATTTACCGCATTTTTTTTCATTTATGATTGTACTGGAGGGGTAGGATTGTTTAACGTTTAATAATACATTCCCTTTGGTTTATTTAAATATAAAAAATGATTAACTACAAAACATCATTTATTTTGTCAGGTGTAATTTTGCAAATAATAATATATGAAACGAAATAATAATTTTAATATAATTTGTTGAGGTATTTTCAAAGTACTTAGTCTAATATGTAGTCGCAAACTTTATCACATTAAGATCCAAGTAAGACTAAGTACCTTCACAAATAACATAGAGACGAGACATGATCTGTATTTATTAAAACGACACTAGACAGTGTGAAACGTGAAGGCTATATAAGAAGGATACATAAGCAAGTTCGTCAAACGAGCTGTAGGTAAGTTTACATTGGTATGTTTGCGGGGGATTATTGCGAGATATTTTTTTTATTTGTAAAAGCACGACGCGACGCAAATATGAACATTTCGAATGATGAAATATTTATTAAGCCGAACGCTCGGCTTAATGTAGCAGGCTATAAGCGTATATGTTTTTGAAGCCTCGAATTCGTGCATTTTAGTACTTATACATTTATATGAAACAGATTTCAAGATTCCACTTTCAATTGGCGGCGTGGAGGCTTAAAGCTTATTTATTGCGTTATAATATTTTAGCATTTATATATACGCCTTTGAGAATAAATAATGCAATTTAGCGACCGGAGCAGTTTTTCCCCTCTTGATTTTTGTAGGGTAGGCAGCGCGTGAGCATTCTGTAATAGAAGCGTCTGTAGACTACGGTAACCACTAACCACTAGCCACTTACCACGCTTGTTTTCCACTACCACTAGTGAAAACAAAAGTATTTTAAATAAAGCACAGTTTCCATAATATTTTTCTTTCATAACCCAACCTATTACATGGCTAACGTTGTTTCACTTTTGCAATAGTTACGTGAACGCAAGATAACTTTTTTACTATCGGTTTTTACTATCGAAGTTTTAATAAAGATATTTTCTATGCATTCAGTTAAGAAAAATGTGCCATTTGCAACTTCCTGACTTTATTTTACCAGCACTGTTAGGTAGCTTTGTTTCATGTCAATTATTAAAATTAACTATTAAGTTGTATGTTTGTTACGTTTTTGGGTTCCAGACAGTTACAGTCTAGATTTTATACTTTGTATTTTTATTTTATGTTGTATGTATTTTGATTGCAGACCGTCCGGTATGTTTTATATTTATAAATTAATTGAAATAAACATACATACCGGTAGTTAACTATATTTTAACAAATTACAAAATATTTTTCGATATTGAGCTGCAAAAAACAACAAACACATTCACTGTATCGACGATTCGGAGAAATTTCTGGAACACAAACAGTCCGAAGCTTTGTTTATTTTTAGATTTCCAGGAATATTTTCCAATTATTCGTTTGCGGCGTATCCTACGTCTGTCAGAAATATGAAGAATACAATACAGCTAATAAGCTGTTATCAGAGATTTTGGTAACAAAAATGGTTGCTGGACGTAAGTCGATCATTATTTCTGTTACTTGGGGTATATTTGCTACAATCAAATGATTTTAGTGAAAAATTGGAGTGATTCCATTCGTGGCGTGGTTTTGAACATGGTAATGTATTCGTCACAGCCATCTTGTTCAATTAGCCAGCTACCTAAACGCCGGCATCCAATTAAAAGGCTGAACGACAACTAGCCAAGTCAATGAGCAAAGTTCTAGTACGAAGAGTTTTTGTGTGAATGTTTGTGTGATTGGTAGGTCCAACTACTTAAAACTGAAATCTTTTTGATTATAAGTGGTCAAAAAAAATAAAACTACCAAACATACAAAAACTATAGGAAGAAGACGAGTCGTCCAATTGAACAGACTTTCAATACGCCAAGTTGTTAAACGTTGTGTGATTCTAGTTAATTTAATTACTGCCTTGGAATTTAATTGGATGCCGGCGTTTACTGGACGGCCTAGGCAATTACCAGACTAATTTAACCAGATGGCTACGATCATGATGGAAATAGTTATGAATCTATTTGCCAGGGAGTGGAATGCTCTGCCGGCTTCGGTATTCCCTACCACATATAACCAGAATTCCTTCAAAACTGGATTGAATAGGCAACTTCTGGGTAGCCTCGCTACATCTTCGACCCATTCTTAACTCTTACGGAGCTAAAGTGGGATCAAAAGTGATTTTAAATAATAATAATAAATGCGAGGCCCAAACGCATGGACTCTTTATTCCTCTTAGCTTCGTTCGGAGCTCCCCGTTTTAGTAATCACCCTACTCTAACCTTCATAATATAAGCAATAAGGGCACTTTGTCCATTTGTAGTGTGTAACATTCAAAACCAAATGTTTAGTCCGACAAAATTTGCCTAAGTGACTAAAAAAACTTTTTGATTTTCAATTTCAATATACCCCAAAGTAACGTAACAAATTTTACTTCTTTTCAATACTAATCCTAATTACTAACATTTGAGTTCAACGTCCATGTTCAAACTTTTTTGAAACACAGTATTATAAAGGACGCTTCAAGATCAAAATGTTACCTTATTTAAATCACCGTTTCTTATCTGATAATAACGTTGATTTTGCAAAATCCTCAACTCATTTCAGCGGGCTTATGTTTGAACACATACTTTTTGTTAATGAGGTATAAGGGTAGCTTTATCTCGTTGATGATCCATCAAACATTACCTTAGAAACGGTATTAGCATTAACTGACCATGACAAAAGGATTATTCACTTACCTTCGCATTGTTACTGGGTAAACTGGGTAATTCTTATTCGTTGCGAACCTTTTGACGGGACCCTTACAATTTATTTTGCAAAGAGGATCTTTGTGTTTGTACGCGATAAGACATAAACGCTGTTTAAATTGGCATTACCAGATTTATTTATTTATTTATGTTATTTTCTTATTGTATCCTTAGAGTACACTATAATTTTACGAAGGGGAAAATAGGAAATATGTTGATGCATAGTAAAAACTGTATGGAGAAAATTTAATAAATTTTCATTGACTATGAAATTCATTTGAAAGAGATTTTTAGGTCCCCAAAAACTAAGACCTGTTTTTGGTAGCAATAAGCTCCATGGATCGATTTCTTCTCTTGTTAATGACCTGTCAGATCGCTTAGGTAGGTATACGGGATTTCACTGACAGATAAATGTTAGGATATGAATTATAAAATCAGCTATTCACCTAATTGACATACGAGTATATAACTAATTGTCACTTAACTTGATTACTTTAATAACCTGGTAACATAGCCCTTGTCGCCTAAGCTGAAAGTGGTAAGGCTAAAAAGTTATTACAATGAAAGATGGGTGTGTCCATATTTTCCCCACTACCTCCTTATTATGTCTTGACCAAGAAAATCAAAAATATTTAGACGTATTTTGGCTCGCTAGATAAACATGTTAGGAAAAGTAATGAAGCTAATATCATCATCGTTATAAATAATAAACTACCACGTAAATATGTTTGGGAATTTCTGAGAAGGAAATAACTAAGCACCAATGCTATCGTTGCAATGATTTAATATATCTAAAAAACAATCGCTTGACAAAAATTATTAGAAAAATCTCAAGTAATTTTTCTAAGATATTTTGATTTATCAGGTCATTTCTACCACAAACACATAATTCTTAATAAACAGACGACAATGTCCCGGCTATCCTCTAAGACAAATTTAAATTAAAGCCCAATGCCTGAAATTCGACAGTATTGTACCTTCAAAGCAGCCAAGAACCGCCCGCCCAAAGGCACCCCATTGAGCAGATTTAATTAACAAGATATGAGTCTCTTTTAAATAGACTCTACCCACTTTTTGGTACATTGGAGATTAAAATTCAATGAGCCGACAAGATATTAAATAAATGTTATGGCTATATTTTTACACGTTAATTAATTTTAAAATTAGTATACGTATTACGGACGATAAATAATCAGCGGTCGAGTAACATGATCGGAGAGATTTCATTTTTGAACTTCGTAATTTGATTAAATTTCTGATGTGAAATCGTTTTTATTGTTCATTTTGTACGGGACATTGTTTCCGTCCGTGTTGCGCGTAAATTATGGACTGTATGTTTTTGTGCATACCCTCGGGGTGAGTCGTAGCACTGTTAAAACGAATTGAAAACCGGTAATCGAATGCGAGTGATGGGAGCTATGTCAATATTTTAAATTTAAATATCCTATGGTAACAGTATTAATATTTATTTAAAATCACACAACAAAAATCTAAATGTGTTCTCGTATTACAAAAAGCTTTGAAACTGAATTACTAAAAAGGTCTATAAATACTTATTTAGGAATTTCAGACACATTGTAGTCTGAAGACGTTAGGCATAATACCCCTATAAATAGAAAGAAAGAAAGAAAGAAAGAAAGAAAAGACGTTTATTTGGTCATAATTTCAGAAGATTACAAAAGAAAATTAATATGAGACCAGATGTAACCAAAAGGGTGACCAGCTCAGCATGATGTCATGGCTACGCAGAGCCACAACGCTTGATTTTCTGCTGGGCCCGAAATATATAAATTTTTCGTATTTTAGCTTGAGAGAAGGAAAATAATAAGTATATGTGTTTCCGCAGTATATAGATATTTCAAATAAAAAACCCTGTTGCTTGAGATTAGTAAGGGCCTAAGAAGCCACAGCCTAAGAAGTAAAGCTCGATCTGCGCTTGAGTATTACTACATTCAATATTTTGACATAGAAACAAAAACATCAAAGGCATCATATTACGTTACAAGCTCAATTAAAAAATATTGGATACTGGCGCAAGATTTTGAAAGTCATTTCACTCACATTTTAATGTTTTTGATGCGTTTGAACGCCTACTTTATTGTAACAATTATAAATAAAGAAAGAAAACGATGAAAAAATATATGCTCTAGGCGGGACTCGAACCCGCGTCTCCTGATTTCCGGCTAGACGCGATTACCACTGCGCCTACGCCTGGAGCATATATTTTTTCATCATTTTCTTTCTTTATTTGTCATTTTACTGTTTGACTTTTATCATTTAAGTAGGTAAGTAGTAAAGTATCTACTATGTTTTTCATCATGCCACTTTAAAGTTAAATTTATCAATCATGATATATTATTCATCCCGAGAATATTTTTTACGTTTAGCCCGATTTTCGTTAGAAAGATAACTGACAACTGGACAAACTTACTCAGGTAAAAAATATCTGGCTATTGAAAATCGATCATATTAAACTATCATATTTATTTTAAATTTGTAAGGTCCTTACTTATAACCATTGTAGGCATGATCCTTGTATAGGTGCCTACAGAGAAAGAAAGAAAGAAAGAAAGAAAATATTTATTTGCCATTGAATACGGTACACTGGAGATGGTCATTATAATATTAACTTCTGCTTATTCAGCCACTTATATTAGCATGCAAATATATTCCTACCTATGTCAAAATTCATTGTCATTAAATTATTATTCATTTCATAATATTATATTAAATTAATTTCATTCATTAATAATTACATACAAAAATCAAAATTAACACAAATAATACTTAACTATCTATTTGTAATTAAAAAAATCCTGAACTGTATAAAAAGCATTTTCCTTTAGCCAACTATATAAAGCGCTTTTAAATCTATTAAAGGGTAAGTGTTTAAAATTCTCAGGTATTTTATTATATATCAATATACACATCCAATAACAATTCTTATTAAATCGCTTACTTTTAGGAATGATAACAGAGACCAATCTATTGCAATGTCTAGTATTTCGTATGTAAACATCTTTAGCTTGTCTAAACTTATGCATATTTTGCTTTACAAATTTGGCCACTGTTTGTGTTTTTTGAGTGTTTTTTTGTTTGTTTCGGGTAACTATATAAACTTATACAATGGTTTTAAGTTAGTATTTAAGTCATAAACCGCTCAATGTAAATATTTAATATAATTATTGCTGATGCTTATGTTGGTAATTCAATAAAAAAAATAAGTTCATTTTATATTTTAAAGATTCATTTCATACATTTTTTTGTGCTGAATTTTATAGAACGTATTTTAGTAATCGTTTTGAATAGTAAAGTAGCTATAAGATACAGCCATTTCAGTTCCGATACCTACTGACGCATATATTCAACAAATAAACTGCTAAATATTCTGCACAAAATATTACCCACTTCTCGTGAAAGAAATGTTATATATCTAGACTTTTACAAATTTATGGACCTAAAAAATGTTTTCGTGGAAATAGCTCTCTCAAATTGTTCCCCTTAAACCAAACAGGATACTTATGTCAACCACTTACTATATATCCATTTATGTTTCCATTATAAGACAGAAAAAATATTGTAAGAGTCTGTACGCTCACCCTTATCCGAAAATGTGTTCAGCGGATTTTGTTCCGATTCTTGAAGCCGAAGCTTTTCTCGACGAAGGTTTGGGACGAAAGGGTAAGAGGTGCCGGATTACGTCATTAGATAAATACACATCGGATTTATTTATACATTTTCAAGATCATTAGCCATTTGGGTTGGGAATCTATACAAATTGTTGTTAATTCAGTGGAGATCCATCACTTTGTCGCCAATAATTACAACGATCGGCAGCGACCGCCGAGCGCCACAATCCGTCTATTTTTAATGAGAATAATAAAAATATAATAATTTAGGACGTAAACAAAAATAATTGGTATTCTTAAGTCATATGTTAATTAAAATTCTAAACACAATAAACAGCGAATGCCAAAACATTTTTTTTATACAACTAGATGACAAACAAGCTGACGGCCCAACTGCCCCCTTATTCTCAACTGTCGGATCACGGATTCGATTTGAAAAGTCACATGCCGTCTAGCTTTGACGCATAGCGATAAAAAGTGACAGGTATGGAGTTTCCGAAATTCGGGTATTTTCCGACAGTTTAGAATAAGGGGGCTGGTGGTAAGCGGTTACCGCCGCTATTATTACCTACCTACCTTACCTTCCTACCTACTTTACAATCATTATAATGTAAGTAAGGTATTATTAATAAAGAACTGACCGCAACAGATATTTTCATCATCACACGAATTCATCTGAACTTCACTGAAAGTTCAAAGAACTCATTCACTGAAATATAGGAATAGTTTTCTGTAAAATGAAAAGAGATATTTCAAAAATGTATGGAGACCCGGCCAGGTCTATGTACAGTATTTTGAAAAATAGATAATAATATGCAGAACAGAGTTTAATTGTCCATTTTCTTTTTATTTGCTTTGTTGCGTGGTACAAAACAAGATTTTTTATAGAGAAAACTGCAACACAGCCAAAAATTCATCACGGCGACTATGTCACTTTGGTGACGTTTAGTTGAATTCTATGTCACCCGCCTTAGTGCCATTGTGAATATCGGTGAAATCGACGAAAAGTTTCAACTTTTTTACACACAAACTATGGATGAAAACGAACTAAGTATTAGTATTTTTCCCAGATTCAGGATATTTTTCCTGATTTTTGAGATACTGTACATACCTTGCCGGATATTGAACATCTCATTTAATATTTAACAAATCTGTGTTATAATAGACCCACATTCAGTCAACTGATAACTGGATGTTTTTTAGATAACCATTACTAAGTCAAGCCCGTAAAAGATTATATCAATATAGCTAAGGGGTAATAAAAATTGTTACTTCATGAAGTATTTCAACGTAGAGGCATTAGCAAGTCACAGAGCATTTTGACCCTTTGGAATCATTTGTGCTTCCCCTGGTTTTGCTCTTCCGATGTAGTTGCCTTAAACCATACCATATGTCTCGGCAGAAAGAGATTGCAAACACTAAATAAATTTATGCATAGGATATATTTTATACTATGCATAGGCTTGAGATTATTATGAATTTCGTCGGTTGGTAATGAAAAATCAAAAACTAGCTGTGTTTTTTTCTGAGTTACATGTTTCTTCTATTTGCGCATAATCTTTTACAATATTCGATTGGTTTTGTTTGAAATTAATATTTTTAATTTAAATACCTATTTTGTATTTTACCCTAGAGAGATACGCAAAATACTAAAATATCTTTTGATGAGGCTAGGCAAAGGTCCCTTCTAGCGATAAGATTACCTTTTAACTGTATTATGTTTATTTAGTGTTCTGTGTTGTAGGTTTATGTAAATATGCAAAATAAATTTTTAAAAGACGTCACATTTTAAATCACAACAAATCATACATAGCAAGAAAGTATACTAAACAACATTGTTGCCAACCTATTTAGCAGTTCCTGATATAATGTGTAATCTTCATTTTCGGACGAAAGCTCTGCAAAATCTAATAAATATTAAATTAAGGTATGTTAGTCAGTTGCCGAGCACAGTCCCTGTGGTCTTGCATAAGGTATACATATTACCACATCCTATTGTACGATGTAACTATTGTAGGGATGTTCAAATAAATCATTCATGTTCATTGGTTTATTATAATACCTAATACTTACCTAGCATAGTCAAAATTGTATGTCTAATTTTGAAAAGAATAAAGAAACATTTTATTGATTCGCACAATAAAGGCTGACAAGGAAACGCTTGTTAAAACGAAGGCAAATGACGGTCCTTGTTGTACTAGATGACACGAAAATATCGCCTGTTTAATACAAAATTGTAATGCCTACACGACCTGCTATGCGATTCTCTAATGTCAGCGGCCTTGAATTCGTGACTGTGAGCAGCGCTATTATACCTTTTGGCGTTTGCTTGACAACCGTTGGTGACTAGCGTTCCGACGACAAGCACGGCGTGAGCCGAAACTAAAAACTTGTTTATTTTTATATCTTTATGTAAAAGTCAATCAAATATTGAATGAAGAATTTGTGATACATATTAAACACAAGAATAACGCAATCGAAATATACTGATTGTACTTCATATAAATTCATATTAAAGATTTTTTATTTTATTTTTTATTCCTTAATCATAAATTATCATTGTACCGATATCTTTACCCCCTTACAATCAATGTTAAAATCAATGGCGCCTTGTCGTCTTATCAGACGTAAGGTCGATGTCGAATATTTCTGTTAGTGAATCACACTGCTGAATGTATGGAACAGCTCATTTCTTTTTAAGATTTTAAATTCATTTTTTAACAAGTCGTATTTAAGATGACCAGCACTGACATCTTCCTTCGTTTTCGAGAGCGGAATACTTTTTTTCATACTTAGTGGTACAAAAAAGTATTCCATTAACGCTGTTTTAGAGATACGACATGAAGTACAATCGATATTTTTCGGTTTAGTATTTTTTGTGGTTTAAAATGTATCATAATGACTTCTTTCAATATTTGATTGACTTTTACATAAAGTTATAAAAATAAACACCCTTTTGAATTCCGGTTCACGCCACCGTGCTCGTCGTCGAAACGCTAATGTCGCCAATGGTTGTCAAACAAACGCCAAAAAGTATGACAGCACTGCCACAATCACGAATTCAAGGCTGCTGACTTTCGAGAATAGCGTAGCTGGCGACTTGGCGACTCATATCTTTTTTGTACATCCAATACATGGAATTCTTCACTAGCACATGGGGCAAACAAAGGGGCGTGATAAAATACCATACATGCCGGCAGCGTGGAGCTACCGCATTATGTTATGTAACTTTATATACCTGTCGGTCTTCCGACAAGTAAATATATAACTCATCTCCAGCAGCAATAAAAAATTTACAACATTCGAAGCATGTCTACAGAAAGTAAAATCATGCATGGTTCAGTAGTAATAGATAATCTTCTGTAAAAATTCAAGTCGAAAGTAATTAGTCAATCATCTTATTAAAATTTTTAAATCGTTGTATTTCTTATTACAGCACTCAAACAATCATTTGACTGATCTATTTTATTTATGCGTTGACATTAGGTATAATAAAAAGGATTTTTAGGGATCAGCCATTCGTTTAAGGGTACGCTGTGTTACCGAAAGTATGTATAGAATCAGCAAATGTGGAAAATGAAATTTATGTGGGAAAAAAAACCTACATCATACACTTTATTCCAAGAAACGGTATGATGTAAGCAGGCATCGCCGTGAAATAATATAACAACAAATTGTATCATGAACGCTAAGGGCGAGGTCTTAACTTTGTTAGTAACATCTTTCCTAGCGGTGGTGTTCGACAAAATTAAAAAAAGCAACACAGCTGTCGACTTAATTAGAATTTTTCGAATTATACAACGGAGCGCGACGTTTTCGCGTCACCGCTTGATCTTTGGGGTCCGTAGCATTGAAAGTAGAATTTACTAAAAAAGACAAGAATTTTTTGGTGTAAAAATAAAAGTATTTTCATGCCACTAAGTAGATGTCAAGCAAACTGATGATGGTACGTAGCTACCGTTGTCCATATACGAAAGAATCACTTGTATATAAGCAAACCATTTGATATTACAGGTGCATTGACCGCAAAGAGATGTAACAGATTTGAGCCTCCCAATATTAATATCTAGTTCCCTGTTAGATCTAAACTTCACAGATATCGTCTACCATCCCATATCCTTTAATTTAGTTCCACAATATCGTCTGACAGTACAAAACACAATAGCCTGTTGCAAAATATCTAGCGACATAATAATATGATAACATGTCTGATAAAGAATTGTTACTTACAAAATGTTCTGCCATGATCGGCAATACATCAATCTATCTGTTTAAGTGATTTGTGAATTGAATAAAATGGTATATTTTGGCTCTCATACCGAAATAACATTATATGTAAATAGATACTAAAATTGGTTCTCTATTAAAGATTATTTTATTAAGAACTTAATAGCAATTATTCATCAACTGATAATGGTTGTCTATAATATGGCATCGTAATGGCACGATGGCACATTTTAAAACAAGAGCAATCAAGTACCAAA
Organism: Nymphula nitidulata; assembly: GCA_947347705.1. Lineage (NCBI taxonomy): Eukaryota > Metazoa > Arthropoda > Insecta > Lepidoptera > Crambidae > Nymphula > Nymphula nitidulata. The sequence goes on from OX374622.1 coordinate 7,650,559, forward strand.
ATTTAACTATAACTTTAAAAACTAGATTTTTAAAGTTATAGTTAAATTTTGGTACCTAGAAATAAACATATTTTCTATACAAATTGCAGATTGTAATAGAAATTGATCTCGTGGAACCCGCGTCTCCTGACAACAGATCTCTGGGTTCGATTCCCAACTGGAGCATATATTTTTTCATCGTTTTCTTTCTTTATTTGTAATTCTTACAATAAAGTAGGCGTTGAAACGCTTCAAAAACATTAAAATGTGAGAAATTGGTTTGAGTAAAAATCTAAGTACTTGAAATATAGAGAACAAACTAAAATTTATTTAATCAAATTATAATCTAATGACATTTTTAGTGTTTTTCATTAATTATATCGCAATAAAAAAATTATGCTTTAAGATTTTAATGCCTTATTAGATATTTGGGTTGTTTTTAGTGCTGAACCCTAAAAGTGAAAATCAGTATAAATAAAATAAATAATAAAACAGCACGTGTTGTCAAGAAGAAAGGACAATTTTTTTCGTATTTAAATTACAAATGTCGAAGTATTTTACCAATTAAGGTAGTTGAATACTTAAAAGTTCTTGTTGTATTATTTTTCTAATGATCAAGTATTTATTTCTTAATGGCTTTAAAATATCTCCGAGGTAATTTTGTGGTAAAAAATTACGCATCTACCACATATAGACACTGCTTTAACTATTGTTTTGTATTACTTTGAGTTTGTTGCTTTGAGTTGCTGGCCGAGTGGTCTGTACCGATTGCTATACAGGCTACTCGGTCAAGAGGTCCCGGGTTCGAATCCCAGTAGGAGCAAATGTTAGTATGATGAGTACGAGCACTTGTTTACGAGTCATGTATTTTCAAATGTTTATTTAGTATATTTCTGATGTTTATATACATATTATTATCATTATTTCTCCGTTGTCTAGTTTCTATAACACAAGTTTTTAATGATGCTTACTTTGGGCTAGATAATAGGTGTGAGTGCATGAATCTTTATTTTATTTATTTAATGTAACGAATGTCATTAAGTTCCAGGGTTATTTGGAGAGAATATTTTAGTGTACTCAAAAATACTAAGCGATACTTCACACCAAACAAGCATCATATGCTCCGTAACAAGTGGGGCAACATATGTGGAGTAATTATAATAAAACCCAATGCTCTTACACTGGTACCTGTTATCAAGCCCAAATAAGCATCATGTTGCTATCATCTCTGTGCTATGACTCTACTATAAATAGGGCGCGGTGTTCTCATGTTGTTGATGACTTGATTTTTACCAGAACAACTTTGCCTTTATTAGCTGTATTTTACCATATTCAACATACGGAGTGTCATCATATTAGCTTATGTTGTCCACTGCTGAATAAAGGCCTCCCACTTTGATTTCCAAACGGATCGGTTTTGTAAAGTCTGCATGCAACATCTCCCCGCGACCCTGGGCAGGTCGTCTGTCCATCTTGTGGGAAGCCATCTGATACGGAGCGTAACGATAAACTACCCGCCAAAAGGGTAGACCTTATGATATCTATCTTTTACTCTCCTTGGTGTACAACACAATGGTTTTTGTGTCATTAAATGTATTTTTCCCGTACTATAAAAAAATACAATGACATTTTCCACCATAAAGTTTGTGTTACGCTTTGACCTGTGATAAAAAAAAATCCTCTTAAATCGTCGGCATACATACATGAGTATGGCCGCCAAAAATTGTACATTAACAGTCGTGAATTAGTAACACACGGTAACATACGTGAATGAAAGTAACACATGTGAACTTTGTTAGGCCAAGTGTACAATGTACAAGTATTAAGAAAAAAAACGTAAATGCTAGTATAATAATTAAAAACAAAAGAGGTTACGGTAAAACCGGGATAGATGCCCCACTTTTTAAAAAACCTCCCAATTTTTAAAATATTCATTATTATGAATAATTTCTATGAATGTGGGCTAGCTCAATCATTCATGTTGAATTATAATTATTTATTTTTGACTTTGCAAAATTTTGCTTTTTGTGGAACCTTTTTTTTGAGGATAATGCCTACCTGTATGGATTGTTGCCCCACTATGAAAATACTAAGAAGGATAGATGCCTGCAGTACGGGATAGATGCCCTTTATACTGTGTTATCGATAAACCCGACTAAATTTTATGAGGTCGTTCTTCTCCTGAAACAGCAATTGTCTCCAAGAAACATGGGTCGAATTACAAAAAACATTTTACGATTTTTAAAATATTTTAATTGTTATCTTTAAAAAAATATACAAATAATCATAATTAAATTTTAAAAACCATTGTTTAAGAAACATTCTTAATTGTTATTATAAAATATTAATTATAAAGTTAGTCTTCGGTCCAAGTACATACTCTCGTACGCACTCCTTCTTTTCTTTTCTATTTTCGTGGCATGGTTCTGCAAAAATCAGTAAAGAGACCATAATTATATAAATAAATATACGTAAATACATAAAAAATATAACAAAACACTTAAAATAATTTAAAAATATACACTGACATCATAAATGGGCATATACCTACAGGGTGGTGCCGTCAATAAATTAAAACATGGGCTATAATAGTTCATAGAAATGGTTTGCCTCTTACAAAAACATCCTAATACTTTGATAATTTCATGAAATGTCATGAATTTATTGTGCCGTATTGACGGCACCACACTGTATGCTGCATGGAGAGATAGATGCCCTTAGTAAATTGGCATATATGGTGTATGGAGGGATAGATGCCCAAGTAAATATTTTAAAAAATCTTACTATTATACAAATTTTAATTTTCAATAAAAATCTAGGTTTAACTTCGAGTTCTATAGTGTATACTATTCCTAACATTCGATCACGAATGTTACGTATCGCACATAGTAACACATGGTATCATTCGTGAACTAAAATCACTGTGGTCATAACCTAAAAAATATATATTCGCGTCAGTTTTGAAGTAGGAAGACGCTGCATAGTTTAAATAGTTAAACCAATAGCCTCTACATGCACATATTAAAATAAATGTAATAAATTTGCATCCTTACCGTGCATATTTTCACTTGAAATCACACAAAAATTCCGAGACAAAAGAGCCGGCCACCTTGAGGTTCACTTTCAGAGAGGACAAAATGGCGATTTCTCCCCGTATGTTAGCTTACCTGTAGTACGTTGTGCTGCCACGATTTAAAAACATTTTTACGGGCCAGGAATCTAGCATGTTCAGTCTTATATATCGGTAACTTACGTGAAGTAACATTCGTGAACCAAAAACGAGACACATATTTAAATATGTTTATTTTTCATTTTTTACGTTATTTTATTAAAAAGAAAATAGTACTGCTTAGCAAATTGACAAATAAGTTTAGAAAAGTCAAAATTTAACATTTTGCAAAACAGTTAATGCATATTTTTCAACTTCAAAGTCTAAGATGTCTGTATTGGACACATGATTTTTGTATGGGTACTTAAATTAACCTTCAACGAAAAAAATTTTTACGGTCATTTAATGAAACCAAAATGAATTTAAATAATTTATATGAATAAACATGATATATTGCGATCTAGAAACCACACAATTTATCATTAAATAAGATGACTTTAAGGAATTATCAATACTATTATGAGAAGGACACCGATTTTTTCCCAAATGTACAATTTTTGGCGGCCATACTCACATAGGTACTTTTGCAATTAACCTGGTCTTGCAAATGTTCTTATGATAATTGCCTTTCGTTGACGTATAAAAATAAAAGACTGCATACAAAATAATGATATTTATGTCCTACCTATACTTTTAGATGTATTGTTACAGAATGAACAATAAATTTCCTCCAAAGACGCATTAAGAAAACAATACACACCACCCCTTTGCCTTTTACTCAGAAGAATATAAAAAAGGGGAAAATGTTCCAAATGTTTAGTGTGGCAGTCAACAGGTGTCGCTGGCGGGACGCCAAAGACAGAACTGACTCCACTTATGGACCGCACGATCGGAGTTGCCGTTTACCATACTAGGCTTTATTGAACGACTGTGAATACGAATCGCAAGATTTATCGCTTGTAATTTGTTGCTTTCGATTTCGCTCAAAAATATCTGAATGTTGTACGTTGATGCGTTGTTTGAATTGCAATAGGAGTGTTTTTAGAAAAAAAAACACACATAACAGAAAACCAACGATAAGTTTGCTCAACTCCAGGTTTTAATTATTCTTGCTCTGATTTTTCAATGATATTTTTTCGTTTACTTGCAGGCTTGTCTATGAAAGTCAAAGTTATGACTTGAAAATATTCAAGTCTAATAATACAACAACATAACCCCTCGGAATATATCAAGATGGTCAGTTATATCTCACGCTTTCAAGGGACTTATCCTCAACACGGAATGCCGAAATTATACAATACTCATATGAAATAATAGTCGTCAGAGAGCTTCTGAATAATTCATACGGTGCACTGTTTCTTAATAAAGATGAAAAATGTCGGCACTTCACGAGCGAATGCAAGTTGCAAACACAGAGAGGGTCATTATTCTTTGATTTAAAATCTAGAATTCATAAGAAAAACGATTATACGCCCAAAAACGGAGGGAGGGAAAAGAACAATTATGTTTTGAGATTCGTAACAGTGCGTTAATTCCTTTATAAGACTAAGAATACTTTATAAGACTAATTATATAAAATATGATTTATAGAATAATTATCAAGTTGACGAAATTTTAGCTACAATATCGATGACTATGCATCGATATTATTCTAGTAACAGCTAACAGTAATGATCTATTATCTAACTCAAAGTAAGCATCATTAAGAACTTGTGTTATGGATACCAGACAACGGCAAACATATTAAACATTAGGATATATAATATTTTAATTAGAATATTTGAATATGTTTAGGTATAGGTAAATAAATGAAAATGAAAATGAAAATGAAAATGAAAATGAAAATGAAAATATCTTTATTCAATTAGGCCCCCAAGAAGCACTTTTGAATCGTCAACAAAAAAACCCTTAAGTCTATCACATAAAAATAATATTAACTAACTAACAATTTCATAATGTTTGTCTCTCTGTCTTATCTGCATCTACGTAAGCTAAGAATGTTATGTCAGTCTGTCTATCGGTCTGTCTGTCGGTCCGTCTGTCCGTCAGTCAGTCTGTCTGTCTGTCCGTCAGTCAGTCTGTCTGTCAGTCTGTCTGAATTTACACCGGTTCCAAAAGTTGAACTACCGAGAAGATTCCGGCAACAAACTCGTGTAGTCACTCTTTTCAATCATTAAGTTACAATGTTTAATTACACAGTAATAGTATTTAGCAGCGCAGTGTCGCACAGAGTATAAAAAAGGTATATTAAAGTACCAATAAGTACCTAATGATAAGAATATTTACTGTATTTAAAGGCTGTCCGACAATGCACCATCACAATATAGGTATTACAATACACAAAGGTCAACAATTAATATACAAAGACCTAATAAAGCTAAACATCTTTCATTAATTTTAAACACTTGTCTGAGCACGTCATTACAATAATAATTGTATTGTTTTATATATAATATCATATAATGCCATATACCTCAAAAATCCCTCAAAAATGATACTATTGATGAATATGTAGGTAAATTATTACAAAATCAAGGAAGCTTAGAGATGACCATTTCCACTAGTGGCACCTGTTCACAAGTATGACGCATGTGCCAGCCATCGCTCCGCTCAACCATATCATAGGGAACGGAGCGACCCGTTCTAAATGTTTAACAGCAATGACCTAAGAGCAAATATTTTTGTTTATCACACTTATATGTTCTTATATGTTCCTTCGTACTCCGTACGTACTCGAACTCGAGTGATTGGTAGCCTCTGTCGCTAGGGGTACTAGCCACTGGAATTATTCTACTATGTGCACTGGCCAGCTGGTTGGCTGGCTGGCTGGCTGGCAGCAGTAACGATAGGCTATGTCCACAACTAGGTTTTATTATTTCTTACTTCAATATTTTCGAGTTTTTATTTATAAATATATTAGATTAAGACATATACTTCGAGAAAACAAATACCTACCTAATTTCGTCTTAGTAGATAGATACTTCCGTTTACTCGTCACTATTTTTTACAAAACGATATTAAATTAATTATCTGATAACATTCGCCTGAATACAAGCTTTATTTTAAGCAAATAGCGAAAATTAGTAACCGGCGGAAAAGCCGCTTAGTGATAACAAACTATCATTTATAAATGACATCTAATTAATTGTAGAGGCTTTCAGTTGCAATTCGCAGAAATACTCACTAATTAGTGTAGTAGCAAATATCATAGAGGTTGAATGAAGTATTATAATAAATTAAGGGTTATGGTTTGCTTTCATTTAGCTTTAAAGTTGGATATTACAAAATCGGATTTGATAAACTTTATTTGAATGCGCTAAAAATAATGATATATTTTTTTCCTTTAAAACTTTTACTATGAACTTATGACGTCACTGCGCAATTTATATGTTATAAAACTTAAGAACTCTTATTTACACGTATTCACAATGAAAGTAACTAGTCCGCCATCTTGGGTGTTCCGCTATGTTGCGTTTAGAATGACGTCACACAGCTAACCATGCATTATCATCTAAACAAAACTTGTAAATAAAGTTTCAGCTCAATAGGTTGAAAATATCTGTTTCAAAATTGAATTGCAAGATTCCACCCGAACAAACATAAAAAATTTAAATGAAAGCTTGTAATAAAATTACTTAAATATCTCTGTGAGTGATGAGAGAGGGACTTATACATATATCTCTGGATTGAATTCAGCTTAAAAGTTTTAACCTACCAAACCATTAAATGGACCATTAAACATTTATAATATATATGAAAGTATACTAAAGATCCTCGCTTTTGTCACTCTGCCCAATATCTACAGCACTATCTAGCACTGGTGTGGGCAGAAGCTGACACTGGGCTGCGACCCTTTTGCGTTTCTACAACGATACAGATTACCTGCCTGTTATGTTTCAATGTTGTTTTTATTTTATTTTTATTTTTATTTAAAGTGTTGTTTACCTGAAGTTTACATTATATCTATCTGGCAACCTTTAAATCTCTCAAGTGTTACACCTCTGGAGGTCTATTACAAATGAAATTGTGTTTGGAATCTGATTCCTGACGGGTTACGTAACAAATATCGGTAGTGATAACGCCACTTTAAGATTAAAGTTAATTGATACTAAGAGACGAATTTCGATTATTTTAACGATATCTGTAGTTTTTTTATATTATAAAGGTTGCAAGCAAGCGCACGACCCGCTAGGTGGTAAGTGGTTACCGTAGCCTATAGACGTTCATAGCATCTTAGGAACTACTTACAGAAGCCTACTGTAAAATGAAGAGAAAGCACGTTATGTTGAGGGCTTAAAAGGACTTCCTGTATGGTGTATGGTGTGGTGGGGAGTCCAATAAATAAGGCACCGAACAACGTCACTAATTATGTTTATTATGGTAGTAAATATAAGCAGACTAAAATAAGATAAAAAAAAGGCTGAATAAAAACTAAAGGCTGAATACACCGAACTACAAAATAGGCTTATAAATAAAGTACTTATAATAAGTGCCTTGCGATTTATAATAATTATGTCGTTCCCATTATGACTGCTTAATTATAGATCGCCCAATCTCTGTGACGAGCGTCGACATACTGGTAAAGTTATATAGAAAACCGTCCCCTGTCACGATCAGAAAAAGAAAGAAATAATAAAAGGGGAAACCCAAATCTATCGCCAAATTAGGAATTCGAATTTCGAATTCATAATATTTTTAAATATTGTCAGTAAAATGGGAAAAAAGAAAAGAGGTGCTACAACATTGCGATGTTATGGTACCACGTTACAATTCTTCCTGCAGAATGCTTTATCAATGAGCTCTGCCGACCTTAAACACTGCAGAAACAACACTAAAAAGTGCCACAAATTTCTTTGCCACGATAAGCACAAGCCTCCTAAATTAAAACCTATTTATTGAAGCGAAGAATAATAAACACCAGTGAAGTTTACGACGTGTACAGGTACAAGACATTATTCCGTAACAACTATTGTGGAACCGATAAATTTTCATGGTTATTATGTTGTGGAGCTCCTCGTCATGTTATGAGATGTTTTACTGGCCCCGCAGTTCCAATCAAACGCAACTTTGGGGGTGTGTGCTTCAACTGGAGCTTTGAACGTAATTTTTGTGTTTCAATACAGCTTTTTTTTAAAGTAAATTATATCCTTAGATTAGGAAAAGTCATGTCTTGAGGCATGTTTATGTCTTAATAAATAGATTTTCGTCCTTGGAGGAAAAAATATTACATTTGGGATGCTCCAATGCCCCTTATTGGGTCCCATGTTGTTTTTGCTTTTTGTAAATGATATTGTACGCTGACGATCTTACAATCTACCGTGCTGTTACAAATGTCGAGGACTGTGTACTATTTCAAGAGGATTCGGATCGCCTTTCATCCTACTGTATTGCAAATAAATTGCAACTGAGTATAAGTAAATGGTTAAGTTTTGATAATACATATTATAAAATCTAATCAGTTTGAGACATTACAGATCTGTACTTACCTACCTTACTATTATCAGTGGAATTTGTATATTTACGAGTATCTGTTTCTAGAATAGTTTCCATAGTTACTAGTTTCACTGAAAACCAGCGACGCAACTACCCGCCGCCCGTCACATAGCTGTGTAAAAACATTTAGTCTGCATTATTTTGCCGTTTATATATAAACTGTGTCATAACTTTTTTTGTTACTGCTTGCTGCCTTAAGTGAATTTTTAAATGTAAATGTTATTTCCTAAATAAAATTACATTTTTCTTTCTAGAAATCCTCCGAAAACTGTACTCACTAATAGTGAAATCTGAAAGAAGACTCTCAAGCATATATTATTCATAAGACACCCGGACAATCTTGTTAGTTCGAACCGCACCAGCTGCCACGATAAATCAACATACCAACTTACTAGGAGCGTTTTTCTTTGAGTGCATGCAACAGATAGGCTCGTAACAACAGGTAGGCTGGCTGGTCGCCAAAAGCTTTAGCAGTTGGCCATTTTATGTGCAGAACTTTTAAGTTTTAGTCGTTAGATAGAAGGCTAAAATGCTGATTAAATTGTTGTATGATTTCATGGTTGAGAATCAGTAAAGTCTTGATACTTATTTAAATAAGCAGTATGTTTGAAAAAACTATAAGCAAAATTAAATCAATTTTGCTAATAACCCTTATAATTTTCCGCCTCTCAAAAGGAAACTTCGTTGTCTATTTTTCTCTCAGGATATTTTTTGATAGGAACGCGTGGAGGTATGTTTGATATCTTTTTATAATTTATATTTCATTTTCTTCTATATTTACTCAAATAGACAAGTACCTACGTTTTAATAAATTTGTATAAATAACTATATTATTCTAAGACTTATAATTTATGTAGTAATTAAAATATAATAAAACTAGAAAAAATTCACGTCCTGAGGCAGGAATCGAACCCGCGACCTCGAAAATACTCGTTTCGGATGTTGAAATAGAATATTTCGACATTGTAGGGTGGACGTTAGCTCATAAACGCAAATACAGATAGACTAGAAGAATGTCACATCACAGGGATATCCCAAGTCCTGGGTGGCTCAGTGGTCAGAGCAGTCGCCCGGATTGCGAAAGGTCGCGGGTTCGATTCCTGCCTCAGGACGTGAAATTTTTCTAGTTTTATTATATTTTAATTACAAAGTAATTTTTCAAACATTTATAAAAATGTTAAAATCAAAAATTAAGATTATAATTTATTATTCAATAATAATAGTTTTGAAATAATAATCACAAAAAATTATATTTTTTAATATAAATAAGTGTTCCTCTGGGCTAAGTTGCCGTGCTCGACAGGGTCCATGATGATCCAAATATAATAATGTAACACCTACTATACATTATGGAGTGCAATAAATATATTGAGTATCGAATGCTTGTGTCTACAGTTTCTTAGGAGGTGTATAAAAATCAAGGTTCTAAGTGAAGGCAATAAAAAAAATGCGGCCTTTTTGCCGCATATTTTGACACTTGCCTAGTAAATCAAAACCTTTATGTTACTTCTTCTCATTGGCTAACAACCACTAAATTTAGTGAGAGATTTTACGGCACATTTAAAGGTCTTTTATTTGTAGTATCACATTAAACATGCTATTACAAACTTATATTAAAATTTTCAGATGAAAATTGACTACGACGTATATATCGATGGATGAACATTTTTTCGAATCTAAATTGAAGTTTGTCTTTCAATCTGACTTTTATTAGGAACTATCTATACTCAATTTTATATACCTAGAACCTTTGGTGTAAGAGTGGGACTCGCACTCGTCCAGTTATTTTTGTTACAATCGATTCAACTGTAACCAATAGCTAAAAAACGGTACCTATGCTCTAAGTAAGTGTATTTCAAAACAATTAAATCGATTTTCAAATAATCATGTATCTTACACCATCTCATTAAGACTATTCTTAAGAGCCCAAACACGCTAAATCTGCTGTAAGTTTCTAAAGAATTAACAATTTCGCAGACTTTTTGATAGTATAGGATCAGCTCAAAGTTAGTTATGTCATAGGAATGTCACCGCAGTGACAGTACACCAAATTTGAAATCAATCGGATCTGTAAAAGTTAGTAAAATCCTATTATCATGTAGAAAATGACCTGATAGTCTTCAAACGCCTGAAGTGATCTTCATAAATTATAGCTAAGAACCATCGTAGTCACATCAGCTTTCAAACAAAAAAAACCGAATCAAAATCGGGCCATTCGTTTAGGCGCTACGATGCCACAGACATACACATAGATACACAGATATACAGACGCACACGTCAAACTTATAACACCCCTCTTTTTTCGTCGGGGGTTAAAAAGAAAATAAGCCTTAGCGCTTCGTGCACTTGACTGAAGATGTCGAGAACAACAGGTTGGCTCACAGCCAGCCGTTACGAGCCCTGCTACGAGAAAGATGCTACGGTCACGCTACGTACCGTAGCACTTTCACTTTTTTGACACTAAAATATTCTCCTTTTAAGGTGATTGGTTAAAAATTATGGCAACTTGGCTTTGTCTGTATTTTATTATGTAACTAACAACGTGATCTGTATTATTTTCACTATTATTACCAACTGCTAAAAAACAGTTTTTTAATTCGACTTTAACATTTATTTTTTACTGTTTTTACACTTGTTTTTCAGAGGCGATGTACATTAAATTAAAACTTACAACCTTAATTATTAAAGATCATTAAACCTATCATAGTTAACGAATAAATAAGATTAGGGGCTCAGGAAGACAACACACCTGCAATAGTACAAAAAGAAAAGGAAAAACACAATAAAAAAAAACACTCACAATAACCAAAGATTAAAAAGTATGATTTTTAACTAACATACCGTAATACTTAATTGATTTGACTATACTTACTATATTTAATATTTTTACTCCGTTTTTTGTTACTTTTCTATATTTGACTTGTTTTATGACTGAGTCTTAATATAGACGCCAAAATAAATGTTTATTTTCACTTTATAACTAACACTTAAAATATAATAAGCGTGACGTAAGGACGTGTCAACTTATTACCGAATAAAATAACATAAGTGTAATCATGAAGTTTGTGCTTCATTTTATGTCACTTAAGAATTCAAAAATATTTTCAAAGTAAATTCATTACGGACATCATGGTTTTAATAATCTATTACTTACATATCAATTACAAAACAATAAGTCGAATGTAAATGAAAATGAATAATATCTTCATAATTATGCAACAATGTAAACAGATATCCTATTATATTACGTATTATACAAACACTTATATTCCTGCTCAAATTGTTTGACAAATTGCAAATAATATTAAATGTTTCGCGTATATTAATTTAACTTAATTAATTAAGAAACTCTAATTAGATGTTACTGGTTAAAACAACCTTTACAAATTTAATTTTCTTGTATCAAATTTCACTGAAGGGCTGTCTTATCTACCTTAAGTTGAGATAAAATTATTTTAAGTTCACGGAACCAAAATGGTATGCGCCACAATATTCTTGTCTTTTCTATCCTTCCGCGTTTCTTTTAAATGTCAGAGCTGATTCTAGTTGCGTCTCTGTGCATAATTTACCTGCATATGATAACAAAATAGACTGTGAGAGAGGAGCGCGAGCGACATATAACTTTTAAAATTCCCAAAACGGTCGTTTATAATGACTTAAAATGAAAAAAATAACAAATGAAGTCAGGGACACAGTTAGTATAGAGTAACATCTGTGAAATTCTTAAGGCAGAGTTCTTCATTTCATGACTCCAGTTAATTTTTAAGAGGCAGCCATACGCGACGAATTGCGACTCATTACGAGACGTCGCGAAATCCCTGCCGGAGTTAAGCGGCCGTGTCATTCCGCCTACAAATTTTATTATCCACCCCTATTGTGGATTCTTTACAACGTCTGGAGCAAGCGAATTTAGCCGTATCACGAATATAATATAACGCTACTTAAGTTTAATATTATTTTGACAGACATCGATAATATTAACGGAGTTGTTCAGAAGTCTGTCTTATTCCGTCGTCGTAAATAAATATAGGTATTTATACGCTATTTTTTTTATAGATCGTTTTAATAGATATTTTTTTCTCTTCGACGCTGCATGCTTAGTATTATCACAGTTTGTATCAAATGGTAACTACAAATATTGTGCCATGCTATTTGAAAATAATCTTCTCAGTGGTTCCTGTTTTGAAACCGGTGTAAATTCAGACAAGACAGACACACATTATAACATTGGTAAGTCACATTTAGTTTTTTTTATTTGTCATAGATACAACATGGGTCTTTTGGATATTATAAAGAGCTTCTTGGGCGCTTACTTGGATAAATATATTTTTGATTTCGTTTTTACATTACCTTAATGTAGGCAGTTCCTGAACAATGAATTTAATTAATATCTATCTACCAAAATAATTTATGCTTTCTAACCTTCCTGAATGGTTAAACAAAGGATTATTCGAAACGCAATCAAACAACATGCCAAAATACTAGTCCCTGACTGCTGTAGGCGATGAGAATGACAGATAGTTACCACATTTAACCTTCGCAAGTTGAGGTGAATTCAAAGCAATGAGGTACTAATATAATATAAACAAAAACCTGGATAGTCAGTTCTAATGGCTAATATTGGTGAGATGACGTAATAACAACAAAATAAGAGCTATTATTATTGTTATTGTTATTTCGCTCTTCTTGTTCCATTAATTTCATTATTAATAATAGCTCAGGAAACATTTATTTACATTTTAAAACTGTTTTATTAATGTATTCAAACAACTTGTAAGTAGATGCTTTGAATAGTTTTAAATTAATTTTGACGCAGCCTTGAACATTCATTGGATTTGTATGTTTTTATCATAAAAGCTAATCTACATTTTCAAATGTCCCAAGTTGCCCAATCGCTAAAGAGTACTTTGACATTTTTAAATACTTTTCTTAATGAACATGCTATTGAACTTATTTCGAATAAAACTATTTAATGTTTCATTTGGATTTTCAAAATAAGAATTTCGTAATGGTATGTTTCAATTAATTAAGCTCTAAATTTAATTAAATAGATTCACTATCCCAAACCTCACAATTGTATACTAATTCGACATTTTATCCTTCGTGGTCGTATGGTACACCACTGATAAAAAACTTACATATTATTTTAGAGTATCAAATAACATTGCTGTTAGGTGTGTGATTCTCGTGGGCTCGTTCAATAAACACTCCAAATTGTGCCATTTCAAAAATGTAATAAAATTACTTTTTGGTATCGACTCAGCTGAGGTCACGAATATTTACGCAATATTGCTCTAAGTAATATATATTAAGAACTTGCAGGGGTTGTCAATTTTAATAGAACATTAAATTGACGAAAATATTTAAAGCTATAATATTTTTATTTAATAAAATTCCCATAACACCATTCTGCCCGCATTTTGTATAGGTACTATAATTAATTACGTTCTTTCTGTTGTTAGCAAACTGTTCAATCAATAAAAAAAGGGAAAATAAACTTTTAAAATACAAATTAATAAAATTTGCGTACCGACTTATCTCATCTAAAGGTACTTTTTGATAGCGGAGCTGCGCTTTCTATTGTTTCTGGAAATTTCCCAGCACTAATACAAACATTATGGAAAGTGAAGCATCGTCACCAGAAACAATATTTGAATAAGAAAAGTAATTACAATGTGTATGTATTTTTTACTTTTTATTGTTTTAAGGTTGTTTTTTATTTTAATACTATCAATAGTTTTAAAGTTTTATCTTTAAAGATTACGTCCGCATACAATCATATTTAAAGCAATCGATATTGTAGCTAGTACTGTTTTTAAAATAAACAAGATATTGTTTAATAAAAATGTAAAGAGACAACCCTATTTGAGGCTTGGCAAGTTTTTAATTGTACCTGTATTAGATCTTACGTCTGGGGCATCTTATGAAGAAAACCCATTTTAAAATGTATAAAGCGAAAATACAATTCATATCAAAATATTATACTTTGGAATGAATCTTAATATCATTGTCTAGACAAGATAAAGTTATTTGAAATGGAAGACACGTACATTATTGTTTCGTAATAAGTGACAAGGTCTGCTTACTTTATTTGGTGTGCTACAATTCAGTTTTAACCTACGTACTTTATGATAGAACCTAAGATTTAAATTAATCTTGCGTGCGTTTTTAACCTTTTTTATCTGACAAATGGCTGGTTGAAAGATTATATTACTATTTTTATTCTCAGCTCATCTTGTATAATAGTCTGTGTACTTCGACTCTTTAGGGTCATTTTTGTCTTTGCCCATCATTTAGACAGCAAAACTACAAATTTAGATAAATCAGAGTCATACACAATTTATAATTTTAACGCAAATTCTAACTACCGGTTTATTATTAAACATTTAGTTATTTTCGAAATTGATACGGAGCTGCTACTATAGTGGCAACATTGGAGGAAGCTCTAAAGAAAACGCACCTCAAAAACTAAGTTATTCTTTTCTGGTTATTGCTGGTATCTGTAGGGCAGGCCAGGCTGTCTCCACGAAGGATGGAGTTACTGAAGAGTTTGTGTGTATTCCTGGTGCAGTTACAGGCACTGGGCGACCGGCTAAGCAACGGGCGTGTGTGGGGACACACACCCGTTGCACAGCCAGTGTCGGTTAGGTTTGTAATCGAATTTCTCCCTGAAAAAAAAGGTGTCCATAGGCGATGACAGCCACTTACTACTAGTTATGGCCGTCTGCTTGCTCGTCATCTAGTTGTATAAAAAAATACTATCCTTACTGTCCAACTATCTAAAGAACAAGTTTTGTTGGTGTTTAATGTTGTGTTTCTCCCTCATTCCCCTTACTTTCCCATGTCATATCACGCTACAATGGCCGCTAAATATACCATTCCCCTTCATAAAAACAAAACCCTGCTATAACCCTTACTACCCAACTTACCCTTTTTATTCTGTTTGACAGTATCCAATCGTACCTGAAAAAGCAAACAATATTTTAATAATATATTGTCGTATTAGATCACACACAGTTTTGAGATAGTAAATTTATATGGGTCAACGTAGCATAAGCGTTCAGCCGGTTCCATCTAAGGTGACTGATTGTCAAGCCTAGAATAGATTAGTAGGATTGTGAACCTCAAATGGCAGTGGGGAGGTCACAAAGCAAGGAGGACTCATGGCCGTTGGGGTGGAAAGGTCGCAGCGTTATAAAAAGTAGGCGGGGGTCCTACCAATACAATCGCCGCGTATCCCCGTGTGGACCGAAGATCTGATAAGGGTCATGGGAAGCCGATGGATGTCAGCAGTGCAAGACCGATCGGTTTGGAGATCCTTGGGAGAGTCCTATGCCCAGCAGTGGACGTCACTCGGCTGACATGATGAACTGATATCAGTTACAAGGTATTTTAGCAAGGATTGGGGTCATGACGGCCTGGCTTCGTGCGTTCACAAGTGGCTGCCGTAGATCTTGGAAACGAGACGAGAGTGCTCTCTCGTCACTCAGAATATCGCCGCGATGATTGTACTTAATTCATGGTCGCAAGTGGTCTTGCTATGAACTTATTAGCATTGCTATGAACTTATTAGCATTCTTTTTTTCGCTCGTTTTTAAGAAATCTTCACTTGAGACTCAATGTTGGTTCTTTTCGTGTGTTTTTTTCAACACATTCTTGTACCGATGCAGCTGTTCGCCCTGCTTACATGTTTAACAAAAAATATTCATGGATACCAACCTACATGCACTGCAAGCAGAATTCACCATGTGGTGAATTAAAAGAATGTCCATTCATTTAATTCACCATGTGGTTAATTAAAAGAATGTCCATTCATTTAAAATGAATTCACTTAAAATTAAACATGTTAGCGAAAACCTAATTAGTAAAAATATATGTAAGTCTACGCAGAAAAGAATAACAAACATTCACAACTAAATACCGCATACATCTCATATTTGCTGACGAGCAAACATCATTTTCCTAATCCGTTTCTTGTGTATTGGATTATCTAAAATTCCAAAGACGTTTCACCCATCGAATAAATTATGAGAAAGAGCTCGAGAATCTCGGTATATTCACAAAAGATCATTTCACAATGCCATACAAAAGATAATGTAGAATTATTTTTCGATCCTACATTAAAATACACCTCATTAAACTCTATTTGAGAGTTGGAATTTACTTTAGCTGCTTGAAAAGTTGGTAACCTTATTAAGGAATGTAATTTGCAAACTTAACGTCGCAATGGTGATAACATATTAGAATAAGAAGCATTTTTTTTAAGCACGGACGTTTATCTCGGTCGGAAGAGGATACCTAAGACCCGAGACAATTATTAGGAAAAAATATTGCCCTTCTAAGGTATTTTTGTAAGACCCTTGGCCGATTTTGCCTATTGAGACACTCAGATATACATGAAAAGTTCCGTAGCATTTTGTATATATAGTTATCACTATGTCTTTTAAAGATAAATAGAGTTACTTTATAAGTCTAAGCATCGTTTTATTTTTAAATACCAATTCAGTGGCATCCATTGCTCGACAGGAATGGGTCACACATTGGGGCTAATATGTACACAAGCTAAATCTTAATTTAATTTCAGCGCATTTCGTTTTCTCATTGTTAATAGAAAAAGGACAGCTGTCCTAAAATTTGACATTCAAGGTGTGTTCAATTTTATATACGTGCTAAAATGCCCAGTAAAATTGTCTATGGTTTATTTTTTAGCTTTGTAAATTTATTTGACTGCTGTTATCAAATCCCTTAGACTTAGAGCGTGTCTTCGGAATTAGTCCCATTGTATATGAGTAATGAAACTCGCCGAGTACCAACTCGTCTTAATTTTTATTTTTGAGGGTGTCTATAATGTGACTTTTTGTGACCTATTAAGCATAAGCAACACAGATAAAAACAAAAACAATATAACAAAATGAAAAGAGAGACACAAACTGCATACTAATATTGAAATTAAAGAGAGTTAAGGCCCGTTTACATTATGCAAGTTTCTTGCCTGTAGCTTATAATTATATTGAAGCATTTTTGCTTTAATAATTAAGATATATAATCTGAGATATTTCTATATCTTGCATAGTCTAACATCACATTAGTCAATATAATTATTATGCTACAGGTAAGAAAGTTGCATCGTGTAAATGGGCCTTTACTTTAAATATTATTATCCATACTGACAATATAAGCATATTTTCAGTATGGATACCCTTGTTTTTAATCTTTCTTGTTGCGGGAACTGTAAGAGATTTCTCTAAAAAAAATATTTTTTCTTTTTAGTGTTTTAAAGTCAGCTTACATATTTTTTTAATTTCTTTTTCTCATTTTTGTGATAGCTTGCTTTTTGCGTGATAGTAAGGTGACCGTTGCATATTTTATTTCATGGTATCATATCGTACCACTGAGAAAGTCACAGTAAAACAAAAATCCCTAATATCGCACACATACACGATTTCATTATTCCACTTATTTTGATTTAAAAACTAAACTACTTAATCGATTTTCATAAAATTTTTATGACGCCAATAGATACTATGTATATATGTTGTACGTCATTACATAAAGTGCTAAATAGACAAATAGGATATCTCATAAATTTAAGTATCATTCACCAGAGCATCGTAAACGTACTTTTAAATAGAATTGAGATATTTTTCATGCTTCAAACTTTGTAAGGAATTGCAGACGTTTATTTAAGATAGAATCGCAACAATGTGAGAAACAAGCTCCTACTACCATACAAATTAAGTACAAATAAGTACATCTAAGGAAAGTTGTTCGAGTCAGTCGTTTTATCGGGAATCTACGGAAAAGTTTTTACGGTTTGATTTGTTACAAGTCTGGGACACAGGTGTAGAGCAACTGGATCGGGTTATCTTTTACGGCGAAATTGCTTCGGCAGAGCCCAGGCTACCCCTCTGAAGGGCAGTAGAGTTACCGGGGAGTTTTACTGGGTATTACTAGTGACAATACGATCAGGCACAGGGCGACCCGGGCTAAGCGACGGGCGTGTGCCCGTCGCTTAGCCAGCGGCGAGTAGGTCCTTAAGCGGATTCCTCCTCAAAAAAAAGGACAAAAATGTTGATGGCTGTCTTTTAAAATAGTCAGCACCCTGTCTCCTAAACCAGTGGTACCGGATTCCAATCCCGGTAGGGGAAGACCTTTTATTGTATTAAAGTAGTTACAGTAGCTAAACCTGTAGACTTACGATGTTTTACTATTGAAAACATTTTATGAATCTTATATTTGTTTGTACAGACGAGCAGTGTTCAGGCTCATCGGTCATCATGCTACAGGCCGGGGTTCGATACTAGTGAAAATAAGAGAACAATTTGCTTTTATTGTATTTTTATCTTTTGTCACAGGACAAGAGATACAAATACAATAAAGGCAAAAAAAAGTTTAAAACGATTCCTTGATATACATCCAGGAAATGTATTTATTATGTAATTTTTTACTCTTAACGAGGTAACTCTTGGCCCTCATCTCACCTGATGGTAAGAGCTGATAAAGTGGAAGATGGAAGCGAGCTACAGCCGGATTCCTCAACCACAGATTAGTGCTCAAGTGCTTAAAGAGTCACGCAATAAAATATCAAATTTCATCAATTTTGTTAAGAATCTATACTAATATTATAAATGCGAAAGTAACCAACGCTTTATGTCTATCTGTCTATCTGCCGAACCTAAATTTAACTGCTGAACCGATTTAGATGACATGAAGATAGATTACATCATAAGAAGGGACCTGGTCTACTTTTTGGTACGATAGCCAACATCCACGCAAGCGAAGCCGCGGCTGGAGACTAGTACATTATAATTTCTCTAATAATGACGATTCTATCACCATATTATCGCCACTTCCAGTACCTAGTCCGTTGATCTGGGGCCAGTTACGGCTTCACGCTTTGTGAGTCTATCGCCTCGCTCCGTTTGAACTCCTTACTTATTTGGGAATGTTTAAAAAGTTGTCGGATTGCGAAATGGATTTTACTAGACGAATACTGATATCAACTTAGATATTGATTCTGCGATTATTCTTAGGCATATTAAATTATGATAATGATTAGTCACATTGAAATGAATGAGTAAAGATTAGATTAAAATTTATTTTCTTTAATACAAAGCATACAAAGCAGGAACGTATACCGTACTTCGCGTTTACCGTACTTAACTTTACCGTTTACAGTATCGTACTGCACTGTTATATTATCCCATACCGTACTGTACCATTTACGGTACCGTACCGTACTGTGTCGTTTACCGTACCTTACCGACCTGTACCATTCACTGTACCTTTTACCGTATACGTAAGAGAATATCACTGACATTTCTCAAAGGATTAGCAAGTTAAAGTGGCAGTGGGCAGGGCTCGCAGAACGATCAGGAAGAATTTAGACCACGTACCGGAAAGCGCAAAGTGTATAAAGCGCAGCTGCCCACGAGATGGATAGATGACCTCTTGCGAGACCCCCTAACTTTATTCCTAAGACGTTAAGTATGGCCTATGACGTAACATTGTCATATTAAATTTAATTATGACATTCACTGACGTGTAAATATCAAACTTGCTTTCAATTGTGACATTCACTGACGTGTGAATGTCAAAATTAAATTCAATATTACAATGCGACTACATAAGCCGTAGTACATACCAATAAATCTAGACCGTGCCCCCCCGGTCAGGGTCGCGGAGAGCGGTTGGATGCAGGCTGCACAAAACCGTCCCTTATGGAAATCATTGGGGGAGGCCTTTGTTCAGCAGTGGACATCATAGGCTGATAAAAATATATTGGAATATTATTTTTTACATTTTTATTACTTAACTTTTATCTTAGCCTTGTCTAAGCTGTCCAATTTAGTATCTATGAGACAAGTTTGACGCAGGTTAACTATGTGAAAATAATAAAACAATTTTTTTTAGTATTAATCTTGCTATTAGTCTTTTTAATGACCAAAAAAAGCAGTGTCGACATAGATAATGACCGTAACTGATTCTGTTGCTTTGGCCTCTACGTACGCTAGCTGACTTCACAGTTGAACTCTTCTCACTGCTTCTCATCAGGTGGCATTGAGTCATTTGCCGAGCTTTGTGTAAAAAGAAGTCGTAAGATCCCGCCTGGAGCAATATATTTTTTCATCATTTTTTTAAACGCATCAAAAGCATTAAAATGTGAAGTCGTAAGATGTTCACTCTCACAGATTACTTAGATACACACATAGAGTTTTAACACGATTTTTTCATTTTTTACTTACCCCTATTTATCAAGTCAAAATTAAGAGCGACTGTTATGGATAACCTACCTAACCTACTATGGAGGTTGTCGGTTAAAGGATGGAAAGTAGCGAATGCTTCCCATTAAGGCTCTGTGTCAAGCTTGTCATGCCCGTCAAACATAAAACGAAGGGGTGTTAATTGATTTCAGTGTTCGCCACGGATCATTTCGAACAGTCTATTATACTCTTAATGACATTAACGACGGATTGTACGAGGTTAGTAATACGCCTTCTCTGGAATAAGTTTGTTGGATACAATTTCATAGCGATTGAATCTGACAGATCGCTGAGTATACAATCGCGGTCTAATAATGTTTACCACCGTAAGGTTTATAATTGCATGCAGAAATAGGGGCGATTATTTAATTTGATTAGACATAGGGCATAGATTTTTTAACACACGAAAATTGCTCGCAATAGGATAGTTATCAAGGATATAGAAAACATTTTTTGTTAAAACAAAATACAAAATATTACGCGTCAATTTTTAATTTAAGAAATGAGTTCGGTCATCAAAAAGTTATCAACTCTTTGAGTGAATAGATTGCATCACAAATATTAAGAGTAATATGTATCTAGACTAAGCATTTTAGCCTTTGTAATACACAGTGTGTCAGAGAATCTAATTTAAAAACTGATAAACATTTTTAGACCGCAATCGTACATTATATCGTGCAAGATTGTAAGAGAAGTACGGGTCTGGTGAGCGCGACTTGATTGTTCCAGGGTGTGCGAATTGTTAAGTAGGATACAGTGAGGTAATTCATAAGAAGGCTATTTATAAATGACAGAGAAAGATGACTAGAACATGCTCTGTGCCTGACACTGAACATGGATCTCTCTCTCAGGTTATTAGCTGAGATCCAAGGAGATTATGAACAATCCATTTGTATCACGTTTTACACGATCTCTTTCGTAATCGCTACAGACAAATGAGGATGCGTAATGTTGGAAGTAATGTGAGGTGACTAATTTCTTAAACTGCCTATTATTTTTTTACGTTATGTAACACCAAACTTTTGTTTACAAACGCCTACAATCTGCGGTAACCGCTCGCGATCAGGCAGTCTGTAGGATTGTTTGCCACATTAACTAAAATTGACACACAAATATTAAAGAGAAGACGACAGAAAATCAAATGCAACAGTTTCATTACGTAAGCCGCCTCTATTGCGAACGGAGTAAGGGCTGTTAAAATGAATTATAAAATTTAGCTGGCATATTTTTATGTAACTAAACAGCAACTAACCCATAGATGGCGTGCTCCTGAAAAATAAAGGCAATTTCGCCCTCGTGTCTATTTCCTCGCTAGGGGAGAAAACAATATGATTCATTATTCTAACAACAAAGGCCACTTACACTGCATAAAAGATTGTTTAATAACTTCCTGGTGCCTCCAAGTAACTATACAGGCAGAATACTTATAAGTATTAAAATTTTATCATCGACATGAAGCTAACAATTTTAATGCAGTATCCAAGAATCTACACTAAAATTAATTATGAATTATTAACACAAGAGTTTGTACAATAACACCACCACCCTGGGCAAACAAATTCAAAAGCATAGAAAAGCGAAAAAATTTGATAGACATTTAGTTCGAAGTTCAACAGGCGCGCGGCCTCAGATATTATTCTTGAATTATGCATTTCAGACAGAGCACCTTCAGTATTAAACCCACTTATAACATACAATAAGATATATTAATCGGATCAACGTGTATGTAATTGCATACGCGTCCATTAGCGGACAGTGAATGGGAACAGTAATCAATCGCCATCACAATGGAGCCGCGTCCAGGACAATAAAGGTGACGTCACAGGTCACGTTCCCGTGCATAGCACTCGAAATTGCGACTTGTCACATCGACGATTCGTGATGCAGCACACGCTGAAAAGGATTTTACTTTTAGCTCTATTTTTGAATGGCACTTGGTAATATGTTGGCCAATTTGAATTTTTCAGAACGAATCCGGCTCATAGGGCATTAAATAAACGTCTATGACTTGACTGGTTAGTATACGTTCAAAAATCAAAGAACGACAAGTACTTTATAAATGGTAGTAATGAGACATTTAATCAATTAAAAAACAGTATCTACTATATTAAATAATAGTAGGTGCGTACGAGTATATTGACATAAAACTAATTTTTTCCACGGTTTTCATTCATCCTTAATGTGTTTGATCTATTTTCACTTTCCTTAATTTTATCACCCATTTATTCATACCAGTAGGAGATCAGAAAACGGACCTTCTGCAAGTCGCACCATAAAGTACGAACACCTCGTGATGACGAATCGACGAAAAAAAACAGTTTTTCTTGCCGTATTTAACTAATTAATCATGCAAGCAAGCGAGCAAGCAATTTGACGCTCCGCTCCGCTATGCGTTCTACAATTAAGTAGAACTCTTAATTTTTAGGCCAAGCTCTATTATACTTTTTTAGGCCAAGCTTTACTAAGCTTAGTTAATTATTATGCGTAAGAAGTTCAACCCTTAAAGGTGGGACGAGTAAGTTTAGGCGAACTCCCAAAAAAATATTTACTCTGTGGGCTTAACTTCACAAATAATTTGGATCGCAATCAAACAAGTATACAATACTATATGTAACCTAACCTATCCTAATTACATTAAAGAATAGGGATTCTCTTTGTCGAGCAGAAAAAAAAAACCAATTAAGTATCTTAGCCTTGTTAAGCCCACTTACACGTTTGCGCACCATGTACTTGCTCGATTAGGTCGAGCGATCTTACTCACCAAATGAACACAATGATACAAAGTGAGTGAGTGCTGTGATCTCTTGTAAATTGAAGGTGCTTCCTCAATCGGGTCTATACTACTTTTAGGTCCTAGGTTAAAATATTAATTTTGTAACTCGTTATTTATCATTAGTAATCAAATAATATTTATGTATTACTAGCTGTACCCTGCCACGCTTCGCAGTGGCGCATCGTTAAAAAAACTGTTTTCTCGCGGTCGCAGATATGTGACTGATGCAAAAAATAGATAAAAACAATCCTTGATGCGGATTTCATAACATGTTAAAATTTCGACTCAATCGGTGCAGAACTTTTTGAGTTTTTGAAGCGTACACAAACCAACATAACATTTTTATATTTTTTATATATATAGATTAATAATTCAATTTAATTTTAATATACCCAATGTAATTTAATTGTTTCAAACTATAAGTTCATTTGGCTCCAATTTTTTTATTATAATTATTGAAATGTGACATGTAAATAAATGTTACAATACAGTGTCATGCAGATATATAGTAATTAAAATGTAATTAATATAATTCAAATGGAATATACCTGACAGGTCAAAACAGCTAAGCATAAATTTCATGCAACTTTTGCTGTGTCCGCTTGTATGCCATACTTTTATATTTATATGTACATCTTTGGATGTCGGTTTAATTCAATACCTTTAGAAATGTTATTTTGTGCTAATGTTGACTGTCATCTGTCGTGTATGCAATTGAATAAATAAATATACTTCCTTGAAAGTTTAGTAATTTTGAATCGTTTTGTTGCTTAGTTTTTTACGCGACATTCAACAAACTCAGAGCGTCGAGTAACTAAAGCGTCGATTTGTAGCTAATTGAGTAATTAGGACAACTTCTGTGTCAAAATCAACTTAATGTAGCACCAGTTTTCCTGCGCTCACACACAGTAAAAAATTGATTATTTCTGATATGTCGCTACTTTACAGATTAAATTGCTTAGCAATATAAAAAAACAATACATTTTTCTAAAAACAATATTTTAAATTGCATCTACTAATGACTTTGATGCCTATCTACTTATAGAATTATTAAAAACAAAAAAAAATATGTCTGAAATGCGTTTCACATAAAAATTTGCCGTATTGTTGGCTGCTCTGTACGTGAAGCAGATTTAACAGGTCAGTGAAATAAAATTGCAATTATCACATTACATTAACCCAAGTTTTGTCAAAAAGTTTGTCTGTTTCATAACATGTCTTTATTTTAAACCAGGTCAGAATTGTAAGATTCTAATTAGAACAAAACTTGAGCTTCGATAGAATAAATGTTAGTATACAATTGATTTAAATCTGGAATATCTGACCTACTATTATACTGAAAATAGATGACATAACGATAAACAACAAAAATTGGATGTCGAACTTATCGAAGCTCAATTTTTTTTAAACTGGTTAGAACGTGTCTTTTCATAGCTATCCAGAGATAACTAGATACCAACAAAAACAATTGAATGAAATTATGTTTTTGAAATTAGAATATTATCGGTAAATGCTTTTATTTAAATTTGAAATTCGAATTAGTAGGCACAATAAAATTGAAACTCAAAGTGGCCAACCCATCAAAGCCCGATAAACTAGACACAATTAAATTTTAATTGTTATGTCATCTATTGATGACGTCTGGGTATTAAAGGATTAGTAAGTCAGTAATTGAAAAGATAAATTTATGTCAGTGTAATTAAATGTAGAGTCATAATTAAGTAGAATGCGTCTGGGAAAGCCGAAACTAATATTCTAATGATGCTACCCCCCTGTTACCGTAGCCTGTGATATCACTTTCGGATAAGCTTTTAGCACAATAACAATCAATCGCCGGACAATGGAGTCGACCACGGAATAATGACAATCATGTCGGCTGTCAGTTCTCCGGCAGCAGTGCGAAGACAGTTAAATTGCGAATTCAGGAATGATACTTACGTAATACTATACATAGACGTGACGTTAATCTGGTTCTGTCTGCATATTTAGGATTTTGTTCTGTAAAAAGTTTCATTTATGCGTACAGCGTCTGCAGATTTGGCAAAGCAAATACTTTTTTAATAATAATAAAAAAGTATTTGCTTTGCCAAATCTGCAGTGACGGTACTCTTTAACCGATCCCAGTATGTTGGTCTTTTTATCATGATCCACTTTCACTCTCACGTCTGACACTATGAGGTAAGTACAACAAATAAAATTTATCTAAGTTCAAATAATGTTTGCGGATCATCATCCGAAGCTGTGTAGGTATTCACGCTTTTTCGCGTCACACATTCAACCTCCTCTTATAGTTTTTCTTCAACTTAATGATAAGCTTATCATAAGCACTATTGAATAACAATGTTATATTATAACCCAAGTTCTTCTGATCCAAAGTTAATGATCACAATCCTTGTATTTGAAACGAGAGACGTAACAATAATAATATGGCGCGTAATCTTATCAGTTGTTATATACTCTGTATCGAAAATAACAAGATATTGTTAGGCAATTATAATTCGCCTAGCTTCTGCCTGCGACACATCCATTTTTAACCGACTTCAAAAACGAGGAGGTTCTCAATTCGGCCGGTATGTTATTTTTTTTTTTTTTTCTATGTATGTACACCGATTACGCCGAGATTACTGATCCGATTTACGTCATTCTTTTTTTGTTCGATGCGGAATAGCTGCCATTTGGTCCCATAAAATTTTTTTCAAAAACAGTTGGGTACTTTGGTTTTAAATTAAAAAAAACTGAAATTATGAAGTCGTCTACATATGCGTAATTGCGAATTTTTGCTTTTCCAATGACTTTTTAGTGAAACGATACGATAGTAGGAAACAATATAATTTGACGGTCACCCATCTAGCTTTGACCGTAGAAAGTTATCACTAAAAATTGTGAAAAAAAAATTTTAAACAAAAATTAAAACCGACTTCAAAAAACTGAGAAGGATAAAATAATTAAATTTAAGTAGGTATTCATCCCCTAGAAACAAATTTTTGGAGTTGGTGCTAAGTGGTTTCCAAAAACAATAGAAAGTGAAGCACCGACTCGAAAAATATGTTTCTAGGGGATGAATACCTACTTAAATTTAATTATTTTATCCTTTTCAGTTTTTTGAAGTCGGTTTTTTACTTTTATTACTGAACTTGTGAGTAAATAATTATTTTTATTAATCGGTGAAGTACCCACATTAGACACAAGATATAAGATCATTTATTGTGTATAAGCTCCGCCGGGCTAGTAAGGGGTTCGCCCCTTACACATGAAATCCAAGTTTATGTTAAATCCAAGAAAGCCAATGTTGCTAGTTTCTCATTTTTACCACTCAAATGCAACAATAAAAATTGAATTCGATACACTAAAAAGGCAATATGGTTAAAGTAACTTTCCAAATTTAAAAATATTTTTTAAAGTCTGTGCTTATATTCTACTTACTGATTCTGGAATCTCACTGAAGCACTTAAGTTACGCTTAAGTTTTTTTTGGGCCCATATGAAAGACACAATCAAAATTTATGCACAGCTTATTTCTTTGTCTTGATATGTATATGATGAAAAGGATAGAAACATTAGAACTGTTGATTAATTAACTAAGAGAGCTTTGATGGAAGCCATACACAAGATTAAAAAGGTCGTGTTTCGTAAGATATATTATTATATTTATCAAGTACATTTATTCTTAATTTTTGATTTTAACATTATTATAAATGTTTGAAAAATTACTTAGTAATTAAAATATAATAAAACTAGAACATTGTAGGGTGAACTAAACATAAAACTAGAACATTGTAGAACTCGACATTGTAGGGTGGACGTTAGCTCATAAACGCAAATACAGATAGACTAGAAGAATTTCACAGGGATATCCCAAGTCTTGGGTGGCTCAGTGGTCAGAGCAGTCACCCGGATTGCGAAAGGTCGCGGGCTCGATTCCTGCCTCAGGACGTGAAATTTTTCTAGTTTTATTATATTTTAATTACTAAGTAATTTTTCAAACATTTATAATAATGTTAAAATCAAAAATTAAGAATATTTGAAAGCACTGCCCCAACTTAACCGAATCGTCGGTATTTGTAAAAATACTCGTTTCGGATGTTGAAATAGAATATTTCGACATTGTAGGGTGGGCGTTAGCTCATAAACGCAAATACAGATAGACTAGAAGAATTTCACAGGGATATCCCAAGTCCTGGGTGGCTCAGTGGTCAGAGCAGTCGCCCGGATTGCGAAAGGTCGCGGGTTCGATTCCTGCCTCAGGACGTGAAATTTTTCTAGTTTTATTATATTTTAATTACTAAGTACATTTAGGTCGAAAAATTATTTCTCAGTGGTAACTGGTATTCAGCGTAGATGGTAAGACACGTAAATAATCATGGTCATCTGAGTATCAGGTGATTTGAGTTTCTGGCCGTATGCGTCGAAATGGTCCCTGCACTCATATTAGTTAATATTGAGTTAACGAACTTAATAGTCTGAGTTTTACATCCACGAAAAAAATGTAAGCAATGGTGCTCTTGCGAATGAAAAAGGATTTGTAAAAAGGTTTCTTACCTACGAGAAGTTCGCCTCCTTTAACTACCATTCATCCATTTGGACTATGAAAATATTTTGTCTTTAACAATCGTCATTTTTATATTCATAGAACACTTTCTTAAAAACGGAATTTTCTTATTATATGAATTTACACTACTGACAACACTACAGGGCTGGTCAATTCTCGGGTTGCTTTTAAATAAATCATTGTGTTTGTCAGGCCAGGAATAAATGAATAAAATTTACAAGGGGAAAAATCAAAACCATCCCTGTTGATAGGGACAGGCTATTTTTCTATTCCACTTTCGCTAGTAAAGATTCTATTGATTATTAGCATTACGACCTACTATGTTATGTTTAAGAACTCACACAGCAAATAAATAAGAAAAACTGAAAGAGATAAAGTTCCAAACCAAGGAAAAGGTGTAAAACCCTGAAAAGTTGTTGACTGTGACATAACTTTGTTTACAATTTTTCTGTGAGAGTAAAAATCGGACAGATCAACATTTATCACCTGTACTTTTGCCAGTGGACACTAAATGTTGCTGTTTTTTTGGCCACTTAAAATGAGCAATCCATTGGCGAACGGCACGGAATCTAAATCTGCGTCTTCACATAATTTATCTTCTTTATATTATCTAATACTTATAAAAAAAGTTATGAGAAATATTTGTCATCATCACAGCCTGTTACAGCCCTCTGCTTGACGAAGGCCCAAAGGCTGCGCGGTAATACACGATTTCTTTTACCAATTCAGTCACAAACTGCCACCATCTTCGGATCGTCTGTCAACTAAGCAAGAGAATGCCCTACACTACGAATAATTTGCCAAGACGAGACGTCCATTCGAAAACCAAAATTTTCAATTCAGTTTATGATTTTTTTTGTGTAATGAAAACCAAGATAGTTAGTGATCTGTGATGTAAACAGTTCACCTAGCTACCAGGCCTTGTTCTGAGAAAAACGGACAATAAACTCAGCAAGATTATAGTTTTTAACCGACTTCAAAAAACGGCTATCGTTTCGGCTGCATGTTTTTATTTCTGCAAAAGATAAAGCTAGTCCACTGCAATTTCAGCTAGCTACATTTTTGGATGGTGCTGGCGTTTTGCAAAAGGATTTCGTTCCGAATTTCGTCCCTTAATAAGAACCGTGACAGTTTAAAAATGTTTCTTTTAACTATTTGTAATTCTAAAGTTATTGTGAGGAAGCTGTTAAATAACTTTGAAAGTTCACTAAAATATTCTGATTTAATATTGCACACCGTAATAATAAACGAGTTAAATTATTCACTAGTTTTCCGAAAAAATAGTAATTAACTCTTACGTGTTCCGAGATTAATCGTAATAATTGCCCGGGGCAATTAAACTAACAAGCAGGGTTCAGATGTCGACATGATAATTACTATTGCATCCCAAATACATCTGCTATCGAACGATATAATCAAGCATCTACAAAGGATATCAGATACACAAGAACATTGATATAGGTTTCTTGAAGTACGATCAAGTAAATAAGCGTATAATTTATCCTATAATATAACATAAACCGATGTCACTAAGCTGATATTTTTCACACACACACACACCCGCACACACGCACAAGCAAATTCAAAAATAAAGTTATGGAATCTTTTATGATATTCCCTCTGCATTGTATAAAATTATATTTAGGCAAGCTTTTAAACGAAAGTGTCCATTACATTGTGCCTTATATTAATTACTTATATTAAAAAATTACTATGTAAAATAACTCAGGTCTGTTTGTATCATTTATGATATGTTCAGCTAGTATCTCAGTAATGTAAGATGCCATTGTGATGGATAAATATATGAGATTATTATTATTATATTTATACCACGGAAATACTTTACTTTAGAAAAGCTTTGATCATGAAACTGAAAACCTCCTTCACTTTAAATTCGTTGTCAGGCAGTCCCAGAACCCATTGAAATATGCAGCATCCACATTTCGAGGAGGAAATACAAAATATTGCAAGTGCGACATGGGTGTGTGTATAATTCCTATGAAATTCTGTACTTTTAAGGATAAAAAGTAGCTATAATCTTAAAACTTCTGTAATGACAGTAAATGACTCGCGCAGGCTTTATCCTTGCAATATTGGAGGTATTTTTATTTCTTGTACATGCAATCGCGTATGTCTTGATACTATTGTTTACTTAGATTACAAGTTTATCTATCGAGCTCAATCACTTCCAGCAGTCCACGTATTTCTTGTGCGCTGACACTAATACGTTGCTTCTAACAGGCACAAAGCTCGGTGGCTACAGATCTAGCGATACGAATTTCCTTTCAAATTCTATGCACGCAAAATACAATACTGCCGTAAATTAAACGGGTTCTTAGAAGAGCTAGTGAAGATATCAGTACATGGATCAAAGCAATAGATATCTATAACCTTGAGCTTAAGGAAATAATGAGAGAAAGTGAAACATTTTCCGCCTTATTATAAAACGCGGACTAAAGTTAGTCCTGGTCTAAAACTAATGCTGTCACTGTTATTTGTTGAAAGAAAGACAGTGACAGCATCAGTTTTAAGCCAGGACTAACTTTAGTCCACGTTTTATAATAAGGGGGCTTATGTCTGTGACAACCTTTCTCATAATTTTAGTGAGTGAGCACGTAATTTTTTTTCGATATTTCCAGTTAATTATATTTCACTATTATACTTCATATAATTGAAAAGACAAGATTGAGGAGCATGGTGGCGTAACAGTTTGAGCGCTCTGGTTGCGATCACGAAACAAAGCAACTTTCGCCATGGTCGGTCCCGGGATGGGTCGGTCAAATTTATGATCTCGAGCTCTTACGTGCTTCGGAAGGCACGTTAAACTGTTGGTTACGGTTGCTCTGCAATCGCTTTAACCCACCAAGCCGCATTGGGCCAGTGTGGTGGCGTTATGTATGGCCCAAGCTCCTCATGTGTTTCTCCCATGTAGGGAGGCCGGTGCCCAGCAGTGGGACGTATAAAGGCTGGTGCTGATGATGATGATGAACTGAAACGAATTATAAAACCGAGCGTACAGCAACCGCTTTTACCGCTTTTTATTTAATTTATAGAGTTTAGTCTTTTTACATTAGCATACGTAAAGTTATCGGTATAACCAACATTTCTCTATACACATTAGCATCAATGTATTCAAAATAATTTAGGTAAGTAAGTATGTGTTTCGCGAAATTAAAACAATTCTACTCAAGTTTGTTTGTAAACTAAGATCTAAGTAAAACAATATCTCAAAGTATTAGGAGCGATATAAATGACATTTACTCATACAAGAACCATATTTTCTCATTCCATTCCCTAAATACTATTCTTCGTCTTCATTAATCTAATATCCTAACCTTTCAAGTCGAAAAGACAAAACGTGTACAAGATCCGTATTCCTTTTATTATTCTATATCGATATTTTGATACTGAGAATCATGATATAGTTTGTCAGTTAGTGTCAAAGTAAAAAAGAAAAACCGAAGGTGCGTTCACATAAAATAAAATTTATCTGCGATCTCTACCTGCCTACAAACAATGTTAGCGAAAATTCAATCTCGCAAAATAGAAAATATTTTTACGGTCAATGAATATGAAAGTGTGGATATAGGGGAGGCATTACGTCGGCTTTATGTAATCTTAACACTAAAGTTTAGTGTACTCCTGTGACGATGCCATGAGTAACGGCCTGGGCTTAGGGTATTGAATCATATTTAAGTATTTAAAGAAATGCTGCTGTGCTATATTATATTTAACAGTAAAAATTCAGAAACAGCTTTGACAAAAAAAATACATTTGAGATTGAGGTACATTATATGTTTAATTATTGTTTTGCAAGTCATCCTAAATATAATATCTACGGTAAATAACGATACACAAGAAATAGGTTTAGGTACACCGAGTTGGTAATAATGTGCACGCGTGCCGGTCTCCGGAGTCATCAATTCAATGTCTCTATCTCAACATCACGCGCAAATAAATTTAGTGCCTCGTTTCTTTGTCGTACTCCAGAACTTAGAATTCTTTGCCAGCACATGTTCTCCCTCCTTCCTATAACATGGGTTCCTTCAAGAGAGAGAAAAGGCACCGTTAGGGCCGGCAAGGTGGACGCGGCTAGAGCAGTGACTAAACTGCACAAGCTGTCTTCGCATATGGACTTTTCTTACCGCTTCACATCAGGTGGGGTTGGGTCGATTGCCGTGCTTTGTATAAAAGATGTGTAAAAAGTAAATTTTTCAATAGTCTGGAGAACTGTTAAGAATTATCACCTCTTAGGTGCATTTGTCAACTCGTAGGTTTACAATACGATCAAGCCAATCCGTCTGGGTATTTAATTAAAACAACCTGCGTTACAGCTCCGCCAGATCCAAGTATTAGGTGCCATTGTTGTGAGCGTCTTTCAAGGAAAATTTTAAATCGATTCCCAAGCGCTTTCTTCGTTGGGAAACCAATCCCCTCGCACAATAAGCCCGAGTACAATGCCCTGTTATAGTACCACGATGACGCGAATCACTCCAGTACTCACCGCTCACTGAAGGATTACGCTATTTACGTAGCGTACCTATTGGTGTTTATAGTCCACGTCTTTATGGGTCAGAGAAATGAAAATTCGTCGGCCATTGTAAGTCTAAGCTTGATTAAAATACGAGATTATTTTCAATAGCGTTTCCCTGTGATTTGGACGTTGTTCGGTTTCCTTTTTCTACCGCAATATTATCTCGGTGGAAAGACATAATTACAAAAAGTTTTCTTTTAAATTCCACGAAAGTTTTACATTATGAGCATCTAAAGGCTCTTTTTATTAGGATGGCGACGTAACTGAACAATAGTAGGTGCTATTGACTGTATAGGTAGTCAAAGAAGTGCCTATCATTGTTCAGTTACACAGTTATTTTAATTATTTATTTATATTATAAATAAGGAAATAAATGAAGCTATAGTACTCTTATTCCGTATTTAAAAATACGCCCGTTACTTTAACAAAATTGGTAGAATAGAGTTGTAAAAAATCTAATTAGTTAGATATTTTATAATAGTAACCGTGCCGCGCAAAATACTTTTTGGAACATGCAAAAAGTTTTTACTAAATGTATGCAATAAATTAAGAGCAATGCCACACGTCTTTTCATAAAAACTTTCAAGTCGCAAATGTTGGCAACGGACATACCGATTCTAACAAAACTTGCCAGGCATAAACAAGTCAGACTAGTCCAAAATGTTATGAGAGGATTTTTCGAAAGGTCTAATAAGAAACAAATTCTTTTAGATTTTTGGTTTGAATTTAATTTTAATTTTATCTTAACGGGGTAACTCTTGGCCATCATCTCACTTGATGGTAAGTGAAGATAAGACAGACGATGAAGCGAGTTACACCCGGAGTCCTCAACCAAAGAGGAACTGGCTATCTTACCTCTAACTGCCGGAACACAACAATGCTGTTAACATTATTGTTATGGCGGCAGACTTAGGTAAGATGGTGGTAGCTAGCCAGGCGAACTTAGAAAAGCCCTACCACCAACCAAACCGAGCAGAAAATTTTTGCACCAAAGGGAATCGGGACCTCTAGATCTGAGGTAGGTGGTCTCAGCGACTAGACCACAGAGGCGGTTTGTATGAAAAGATACCAATTGCTCTTACTCAACACTGACTGTTTTTCGAAAAATTCTCTGATAACTATTTAGACTAGCCTGACTTGCTTATGCATGCAAAGTCTTATTCGAATCAGTTAGTTCGTTTCCAATATAATATTTTCGACTTGAAATTTTGTATGAAACGTCGTGCGGCGTGAACACTTTTAATATAACTAGTGTGAATCATAATCATCATCATTTCAGCTGAGAGATGCCCACTGCTGTGCATAAGCCTCGGTTCTGCGCTTCCCGCATCCATCGGCTTCCCGCGATCCTCACCAGATCGTCGGTCCACCTAGTGGGGAGCCGTACCAACGCTGCGTCTCCCGGTACGTGGCCGCCACTCGAGGACCTTTCCGCCCCAACGACCGTCAGTCCTCCTTGCAATGTGGCCTGCCCACTGCCACTTGAGGTTCGCAATTCTTCGGGTTAGTGTGAATAATTTAAATGAATTATTGAGTTAGAAATAAAGCTTTACGTACATTATTACGTAGTTAGATAATTAATTTCAAACATTATTTGGTCTAGAAATATCCAGCTTACCACTAGCATTGTATTTAAGTCCTAACCTAGGTTTAATTATCCAAACTGGAATGGATTAAAGCTAAACATTGTGTTGGCTCAAATAAATAATTAATGTGGCCACATCCATGGCAGAATTTACATGTTGTTATTATCTAAATGAACATGTTAACTATTTGTCGAATAATCTCTTACACATTGTATTTAGGTATTATGTCTGTTTAGTAAAATAATAGGTATTGCAAATCTATTTCACACAACTTGTAAACATTATAATAATAACGGCCTTGATTATAAACGCCATCAAATTTGAAAAAAGGATTTGTTTCTCTCGCTCATAGTCAAAATGAAAAAGACAAACCATATTTAGCATTGTTTTAACTAAAAAGGTTTTAATGACCACCGAATATTAAGATCCATACGGTGTTTCTTCGAAATGGAAAAGTTGCATTTCTGCAATGAGTGATTGGTCATAAGTCTATACTAGCCATCAGACAGATACATCAGATTTTACCTACGTTCATTAAATACGGAATTATAATGTCAAACTAAGTATCAACCGACGGATTAGTCTGTAGTGTGCGCGAGCTTTTAATTCATTATCACAGCTTTTTTTTAAGGTAGGGTAAGTAGGGTCGTCTGGGTACCACCGCCTTTCTTATTTCGGCCGCAAAACAATTTGCCGTGTTTCGGGCTGAAGAGAAAGATAGCAACTGTAATTACTAGGCATGGAAGGCATTCCATCATATGCCTCAGGATGACAAAGCACCCGCAATACCAAGTTACTTTTTTGGTAGTGCGGTAGCCACTTACCACCACGTGCGCCGTCATGTTGATGTCATGTAAAAAGTAGCATACGGCCTGCCCAATGGTAAGCGGTTACTGTAGCACTAATGTAGACACTCGCAGGACCCTGGCCACATATCATGAGTTGCCTTACCTGTCAACACAGGAATCGAAATAATCGACAATAATTGTGTCACTTTGATTTTCCATATAGGCAAACGAATATTCTTGCTAATATGTTACACGTGTCTCATTAATATTGGCTTTACTAACAGCAGTGGTTTTACTAACTTAAAAACATGTATATCAAGAATAAATATTATCATTCCTTTGTATTTTACTGGGCATGGACGGCATTTCATCTTAGGCCTCAGGATGACAACGCACCTGCAATATCAAGTGCTTTTCCTTGTTATTACAGGTGTCTATAGGCGGCGGTCACCGCTTACTACCAGGTGGGCCGTCAGCTTGTTTGTCATCTAGTTGTATAAAAAAAAACTTACAAACAATTATCATTTTTAACCGACTTTAAAAGCGAGGAGGTTCTCAATTCGGTTGGTATGTTTTTTTTCTATGTATGTATACCGATTACGCCGAGATTTATGATCCAATTTACGTGGTTTTTTTTTGTTCGATGCCGTGGAATAGTCGCCATTTGGTCCCATATTTTTTTCTATTTTTCTATGTAAATCTATTGTGTACTTTGGTTTTTAAATCAAAATAACTGGAATAAGTAAGTGGTATATGTTTATGCAAAATTGGGGATTTTTGCTTTCCTATGACTTTTTAGTGAAACGATACGATAGTAGGGAACAATATATGCTGACGGCCTCCCATCTCGCTTTGACCTTAGAAAGTTGTCACTAAAAATTGTAAAAATAATAATTAAAAGTTTGTTTTTAAAACACTCAGAAAGATAAAGTAATTAATAAGTAGATACTAATCCCATAGAAACATATTTTTTTTGGGTTGGTGCTAAGTTGTTTCCAGAAACAATAGAAAGTGAAGCACCGACTCCAAAAAATATGCTTATCATCTTCATCATGAAGATGATGATAATTATATTGCCTTCCCTTTCTTTGAATTTATCTATTATTTAAAATTAGGTATCAACTAAACTATGTACCGCACTTTACCAGCTACTTCTGAATGAGAGAATCGATATCATGTTCAATAGCCGTGAAGCTTGGAGACGCCGTTTTACTAAAACCGATAGACAAATTAGATAAAATCGCACATCATCAGATTATTAAGGAACAATCATCCATAGGATGTAAGAAGCAGTATCAGATCCAGGTATCACCCAGATACCTACTTACTTCACTACTGCGTACGTAGCTAAAGAAGAGGGACACAATGGACTTTCAAGGTCTTAGTGTTCCTTTAGCGGAAATTTGTCACTTTTAGGAAGAATCAATTGTTTTTTCGGTTTTCGGTTTCTTTGGGGACAAATTATTTGGTTTAAGTCGCAAAGTACGACGGCAACCCACGCAAGACCGACATTAGGTCAATTTCCACTCCTATCTGAGGAGTTGAAGTGTCGTTATTGCCGTGTCGTATTACCGGCGTAATCATGGCCCACTCAGACATTCGATTATGGGTAATGAGCCGTCAAATCCTCCACTTTAACGATCAACGACTTCATAACTCATCCTGTTCAGTCGAGGCTTATAAGCGCCGCGGGCTTAGCGTCGCATTTTTTCCATTAACGTGACACCAGTGACGCGGTAGACGATAAATCGGCGACCTGTTGCCAGTTGTCGCAGAGTCACATACTAGCAAGGTCGTTTTAGCGTTGCGACCAAAAACATTTTTTAAACAGATTCATAAAAATGTCTAGACGAGGAAAAAGACATGCCCTAGGGCGGGATCCGAACTAGCAACCTCTCATACGCGCAATCTGGGTGACTTTTTAAATCTCTAAGCTACCAAGGTACGGGTGAACCCTTCGAATTTCTCGTTTTACTGTTTTTACGTGTATTTTCTAATCGGTTATGTAAGGAATTGCTTTTCTTTCTAAAGATTTTAGTTTTATTTTCATTAGGTAAGTATGCAATTTTCAATGCTTATTTTGAAAGTCAGTTTTCAAATTTTAATTTTGATCTTATTATGTTTTTATTTATAAAAGTCGCATTATTGTGGCGGGTCGTCAGCCAAGACGTGTACCAATTTAACGAAGACCATGTAAATCGTTGTTTAGTTCGCTTCCGAGCTCACACTTTGGCACGAACATTCTCACTTGATATGAGCTGAGGAGTTTTGTATGGTGTATTTATTGCTTTCCTTGTTATTAAGACTGCATACCAACAAAAGAATATTTGCATTGAATTAGATTGATATCTTGTATTTAATTAATGTGTCATAAATCATAATTGGCCCGCCAGATGTTAAAAGATTACTGTCGCTTATTATAGACGCTTGTAACGCCAAGGTACACTTGCTCCAAACACAAAGCTTTTAAGATAAGCTCTAACAACTTTACCTACTCGCATTCACCACAGAAAGGTAACACTACAAATTAGTGTTAGTTAATTGAGATCAGAAAACCTTGATCTGAGAAATCACCACTTTTCAGAAGATAAGTAGGCGGTGATTTCTCAGATCATGGTTTTTCTAAATTCAAGTAGTTAATAACACAATATGAGTGCTCACCCTACCTGTTTTAACTCGTGATTTGTTAACTCACACAAATATCTGCCTCTACCGATAATCGAACAATAATGACATAGTGGTTCGGTAGTCAGTTTCACTAACCACTCTATCATCTTCACATATTGTTATATGTGAACAGTCCTTAAAATACAGTACTTTAAATAATTCCAAACTATTACAAAGTTTTACTTTACTAAATTTGGCAAAAAAAATATCATCATCATTATATCAGCCTATAATGTCCACTGCTGAACAAAGGCCACCCCCATCGAATTCCAAATGAAATGGTTCTGCGCAGCCTGCATCTAACGGCTCCCCGCAACCCTGACTAGGTCGTCTGTTCATCTAGTGGGAGGCCGTCCTACTTTGCATTTTCCGGTACGCGGTCGCCATTCTAGAACTTTAACGCCCCACCGACTCTAGTCTGCGTAATATATGCCCTGCCCGAGGACACTTCAACTTGCTAATCCTATGAGCTATGTAAGTGACTAAGGTTCTCATAAGGATGTCCTCATTTCTATTTCTATCTTCTTCCAGAGAAATACCACGAAATAATACTTTACTAAAACCTTATCCGTATTAGTTGATCTGCACCTTGTTTTTATTCAGAATAAAATTAATTGAAATTCGTATTTTTTCAATCTCCTTATTAAATCAATGTAAATAAAATCCATTTGCACGATCTAATCATTTTGTCTGCAGTACCATAAATTCTAAAACGTGTACTCATCTGTCAGACGTTATAACAAGTCTGCCATCCCTCCCCGCGTATTTATTTGACATCAACAAAAGGGAGCAGAGATGAGGAGGGAACAAATAATCGATCTGGTATTAAAGAACCTTATTTTTCTTGAAAGGGAGGCGGCAGGCTTCAAAAACATCGAATAATACTCATTACTGCTATCGGCCATAATGGCTCGTCTTCGGCTGCGTGTCACACCGTCGAGGATTTTTATTAACAACGATTATCTCCCCTCAATTCAACTGTTATATCCCAAATTGAATGTTTATCGATAGAATAGATCAGTAACAGTTCTTTGTTAGCCCAAGTTATCCAACTCCAATATCTCATATTTGTTTATGATAGGAGCAAAATATTGGCGACAGTTGTGTATTTTTTTATCGTTTTGTAACCGAAATGGTGAAGATGGAATTTGGAATTCTTATAATTTCTTTCTGTCTATTTGTATAACACAACCGATTTATTACGAAATCTTTTGACACGTGTTTAGAAAAGAAGATACAAATTTTTCATTACATTTTGTAATCCTTTCCCATTGAAATAAAGGTGATTTTTTTAAACACGTCGCCGAGTGCGATCTAAAAGGGTTTTTGAACTGTAGTTTCTTTTTTTATTTTATAGCAACTTTTAAAAATATTCAACTCCAAACATGAACACGGTCATTAATTAGTGTGCTAAATACTGACCTCATTTAGTTTTACTTTATATGGTACTTAGTGATGTTCCAGCATTGCCATATTACCTGTAAAGAAATGATTGACCATTAATTCAAAGTATATACAAAACGTTACTTTAGTATTTATAAGTTTAAGAACCTTAATATTTCTACGAAAGTAACGTGCCGTCCAAGTAAGCTTTTGAGTCCATTTTTCGGGTTCCGTACCCAAAGGGTAAAACGGGACCCTATTACTAAGACTCCGCTGTCCGTCAGTCGGTCACCAGGCTGTATCTCATGAACCGTGATAGTTAGACAGTTGAAATTTTCACAGGTGATGTATTTCTGTTGCCGCTATAACAACAAATACTAATAAACAAAATAAAATAAATATTTAAGGCGGCCCCCATCCAAGAAACGTGATTTTTTTGCTTGTTTGAGCTCGATATTGATAACGGCAACAGGTAGACGCTTGTTTATAGATAATGGTACGGAACCCTTCGTGCGCGAGTCCGACTGGCACTTGGTCTTGGAATTAAATATTGATTATTAGTATCTATATCACATAATATTATATTTACTATCAAGCCCTAAGTTGTAAAAAACTAGTTAGAAGAAAAATTCAAACATATCAACGTTAATCTTAATTTTTTTTTAAACTGTTATTTATTAAAGTTAACTTTTTTTAAAATCTTTTATTTAATTTAGGGACTTTTACTTTATAGTGTGTCAGTCCGCGAACTTAATACGACAGCAACACGCTTTTTCAAATTTTGCATATTTTATTACAAAATGGTGTGAGTACATTCTCGTCTTCTTATAAGCCAATTAGACGCATAAATGGTGTAAATCACTCGATCATTGCAACGTGAAATGCTAAGAAACTCGCTAACAAGCTCTTTTATACAACTTATATTTTATCCAAGTTAAAGTATGACATTGCCGTTCGAGTATTTTGTAAGTAGTAGAATAAAACCTTTTTATTGAAAAATGTGAAATACATAAAAACTTTTTAATAAAGAAAAACGCGTTCGATATTTGAATTTCAGTGCTAGGTGTTGTTTCATTTAAGTTCGTAGGTGGAATTTTAATTTAGAGAAACTTCTGAATATTTCGTTAACGAATTACGATTCGAAGTCCCGTGACATGATAATGAGATGGCTTGTAAGGCATGATGAATCCCACATGATTTACGTGTTTACCGAGAGACACCCACTTCTGGGAATAGGCTCTAACCCAAGGACCTCCAAACCGATCGGTCCTGCGCTGCCCGCATTAAAGGAGTATGTACAACCATTAAACAAAAAGTCTAAAGTAGGTAGTATTTCGTAGTAGTAATATTAATAAATTTTAACGGCCTCTGTGGTCTAGTGGTTGAAACCATCTAGCTCAGATCTAGAGGTCCGGGTTTCAATTCCCGTGGGGGTAGAAATTTATGATTGGTATGGTTGGTGGTAGGGATTTTTCGAAGTCCGCCTGACGACCACCAATTTACTTAGTCGTGTCATTGTCGTGTTCCAGCAGTTGCAGGGACGGTCGACCACAAAAGTAGCTGAACAGTTTAGTACCATGTCACAACGACTCTAGCGTCAATATAGTACGGTAGCAACTATAAAGTACGTGCACAAGATCGGTGTGACATGGTACTAAAGTGTTCAGCTACTTCTGTGGTCGACTGTACCATTAGGAGGGCCTTTTTTTCATTTACCATAGTGAGACAGAGGCAAAAAAGCTACTCCGTGATACTTTTAAAATAAAAAGTTAGATAACATACTCTTTTGAAAGTCTCTTTTGAATACTGCGTGACGTCAGCCGTTCATTATACCTAAGGTTAATTGACATCAAATAGTGCCAACTATCCGATCACCAAAATTCAAGTAACCGTTCTAAATTCACGTAAACCATGTTGTCTAGTGAAACAAACAACTGCTAATGGGGTTTAAAATAAATCATACCCTTTTAAATTAGAGCACTAAGCTACAATGGCTCCCTAATGAATTTTGATGGCAACCTACTCTATTATGCAATCGGGATTAACGAAAACTAGTTTCACTTTAATATTTATTAGCATAACAGCCTTGGAGCCGAGCCCTTTGGCCGCACTTGTCAATGGAGAAACGGACAGGATCCTCAACTGATTTTCAACTCCGGTGTCATATCTGAATTTTGATTAAGCTTGGTACGAGTAAGAGAATTTTAGCAACAGAGACGTTAAGATCCTGAAATTCATATTTGAAATTATTAAAATGTTTATCAATGGTAAGGTATTATTTATTTAGTCATACGGTAAAAAAGAAATTTATCGTCAGCCTTATCTTCACTTACCATCGGATGAGATAAAGATGAAGACATCACTAAATTATGTTAATAGAGTTAACGAGTTAAAGAGTAACCGCCTCTGTGGTCTAGTGGTTGAGACCACCTACCTCAGATTTAAAGGTCTGGTGGTAGGGCTTTTCTAAGTCCGCCTGGCTAGCTACTACCATCATACCTAAGCCTTTAACAACATTTTTGTGTTCCTGCAGTTAGATAACATAGCCTCTTCCTCTGTGGTTGAGGAATCCAGGTGTAGCTCGCTTCCATCGTCGGCCTTATCTTCACTCACCATCAGGTGAGATGAAGGCCAGGAGTTACCCCGTTAAGATAAAATAATAATAAAAATAGAGTAGCATACCCCTATAAAATGATGTTGCTCTATCTACACATTGTGTCATGTTGATCGAGACCAATTAATTATTTGTTGGTTTGGTGTTATTATGAATAACGGTTATTAATTTAACGTCTGCTATCATTAACAGATAATATTGGCTGCCCGCACAAGTAGATATAAAAATTATTCACCATTTTGTTTTCCTGAAATAATTATGTCTTCACTTAAACACATTCTAATGTCTAAGATATTCCAACAGTCAAATGTTATTTGATTGCGTGAATTTTGGGTGTTCATTGTAAACTCGAAGTTCAAAAAATATTCTTTAAAACCTCCAGCAGCCCACTTTAATAGCTTATCACTAATCCTAAATAGATCAGATTCGTTCCAGCGATAAATTGACGTCGCGTCCCCGGATCTATATTTTTAATTATTTCTAAAATCCTACAATTTGTAAGTAGTCCCTACAAGTCTGCCCACAAATTCTCCTTACAAATCTCCACTTAGTTTCAATGTTCAAAAGTCGTAAACAAACCGTAGAACAAAGCCCATCTAAGATATTAACAATCCTTTTTAACTTACATTCGAGAATGACAAATGAATATTTAGCTGAGGGTAGCAGGTGGCACCAGTTTATAAGACTCAGTCGGTGGCTCGACATCACATAAATCAAAATAGTACGCAGCAGTGGTACTTTTAATCTCAGTTTCAAGTTTCTTGAGCACTTTTGAACCGTTCGGAGGATCTGTTGGCAAATTGACGATGTGCACCGTTCTGTTTTGTTTAGAGACCGTTTTGGAACAATTTTAAGTAGGAATGACACTGAAACACCCCATTGTTTGACGCTATGAGCTTTCTTTTACACTCCCCCATTCTGTTATATAGCTAGCGGTTAAATTAAATTAAAGGTCAGTGCCACTGTTTAGTTACAGTCTGGTTGGAAAAAGAGAGAAGGCTTCATCTCGTGTGTCACAATTTTAGAAAATTCAAGACCTTACAATACGGCAATGCGTATATTGATGAGCCTGTATGCGCTGATTTGATTAAAGAGTAAAGGAACTATTAATACCATAAATCACTATGCTTAGTACATTCACACCTATTATCTAGCCCAAATGAAGCATCACTAAGAGCTTGTGCTATGGATGCTAAGAAATATCGATAATAATATATGTATACACATTAGAAATATACTAAATAAAGATATAAACATCCATGACTCGTGAACAAATGCTTGTGCACATCGTACAAAGATTGCTCCTACCGGGATTCGAACCCAGAACCCCTGACCGAGTAGCCTATATAGCAAGGGGGACAGACCACTCGGCAAGCCGGTCATCTTTATATTTACATTCTAAATTTTACTACAACAGCCTGGTAATGATAACAAACAGTTTCGTCGTCACATATACAGCAAAACGGTGACGTACGAAAAAGCTGAATCTTATCATGTGCACGACAGTGTTTTCCGAGTGGAGCAGTCAATAATTTCATTGGTCAATTTCCGATCAAAGACGCTATCGAAGTAGAAGTAATCTGTCAAGAATGTGTCCAAGCGTGGTCTTGAAAGCCTCAACTGTCTAGATTAAAGGCTTAATATGTAGAAGCTATACTTACCACGTAATATCTATAACATGGGCAGAGTGTGAAAAAATCTAAGCCTTCAGCGCTCCACATTTAAAACGAACCTTTTTTCTGCTAAGTATCGTACCTAAATCACAGTATAAACTCTTTGTCATATAATCTTTAACACAGCTAACCTGACGCACACATCACATTAAATGATTAGACACAATGTGTATAGCATCACCTTTATCACAATGTGATAGGAATGAATATTGCTAAATATGTGACATTCATATTATATTGTACATTGTACGTGCTGGTAAACTGATCTAGACGCAGGTAACGTAGGACAAACCACTAAAAGAACACGTTACTTGCCAGGACACATCAGGGCGGTTAGTGCTGTCACACTCAACTAAGAAGTATATCGATAAGGAATTAGTCATATTATAATTTTTAGTTGCATTATTTAAAAAGATGCTCAAAGTTAATCATAGGAAGGGAAGCAATAAGCGTCCCTCTGGACATTCCAGGGACGGATTGTCTTTAAACCTTTCATACTGTTCTATTTTATTCAATTACTTCAATTTCACAAAATATGGCAGATAAGGCGTTACAAATGTTTTAGACTAAATACCTCTCTAGTAAAATGAACTAAGGTAAGATTTATGGTGTATCAATAAATTTAACACATCCTAGCTTGTAAATAAAATAAATTTACAGTGTTTTTACTAATTAGGTAAATGAAAGATTGTGTTGCGTAATTAGCGTAAATAATAGGTAAATAAAGGTCACATCACTTTACTTAAACCGTCAAAATTACACGCTCACGCAACAATTAATGTTGTAATCGATACCCAACATACTTATAAGTTACAAGCGTTGATTACCAAACAAAAGAAAAGTTTAACAAATAGAAAATATTTGCCATAAAAATACATCGTGACCATCAAGACAGCAGGGTCACCACACTAGAGGGTGGGGCGGGACGGCAGGCGATTAGCCGCGGTGTTTCCCGCCGCCTTGGAAATAGAAAATAAAAGCGCCTTGACATGAGCGTCGCTTACATTTATAGTGCCGCTTGCGCTACTAAACTTGAACGCGCCTT
Source organism: Nymphula nitidulata (assembly GCA_947347705.1). Lineage (NCBI taxonomy): Eukaryota > Metazoa > Arthropoda > Insecta > Lepidoptera > Crambidae > Nymphula > Nymphula nitidulata. The sequence goes on from OX374622.1 coordinate 7,695,014, forward strand.
TTAAGCTAGCATTTTTGTGAAAAAGAAATTATTATTCACTTTGTGATTTCAGAATGCTTTCCTCTGTTAAAATTACCTTATTTAATCAACGTGGAATTTAGAGAGAATACAAAATGCCAAACATAGGTAATACGCTCAAGATTTAATTCGTAACAATATTGGACTGTAAAAATATTAGTGAAGAAAAAAATTTTGAAGAATAAAATCAAATTATTTAGATGACAAAATATGTTGAAATTACATTACTTTTAGACTTTCTTAATTAAATCGTACCGAGAACATAATACATTACCAATACCAAGACAACTGTGTTTATTTGCAAGAGCGTTAGTTTCCTCACTGTATAAATAAGGGCTTGATTTTCTTTAATAAGTTGCATACTGTGTGTGATGTTGTATTGACATTGTCGTTGAAAATGTGAAATAAGAACTGATGATAATCATGGAAGCTAGTGCTTAAGAAGACGACCGGCTGGTCAAGTGGTCTTTACTATACAGGCTACTCGATCAGGGGTCCCGTCTTCGGATTTAGATAGTGGCAAATGTTTGTATGATGAATACGAGCATATTGTTTACGAATCATGGATGTTTTATGTTTATTTAGTATATTTCTAATATTTATACACATATTATTATCAATATTTCTCCGTTATCAAATATCCACAACACAAACCTTTGATTATGCTTGCTTTGGGTTAGATAATAGGTGTGAGAATATAATTATTATAAATATTATTAAGAAAAGCATATCTACATAAAAGTTAGATCAACAGAACTCCTTTCTTCTTCACATTTCACTTTAAAAAAATGTATGTAATTTATATAAACAATGTTAAGCCTTCCAGCCTACTGTCCCATTCAAAGCGACTGTCCTCGCAGACGATACAAGTCAGACGCGCGGTCGTCCTCCCAAACGTGACCGCTTTACGTATTTATGCAGATGTACCCTCCCACCCTCCACGCACGTCCCAACTCCCAAAGAAGAATTCAACTGGCGTCCCCGGTATAACAGGGACACTTATTATAGGGACAGCCGGAATCCGGCTTAGCGAAGATCAGGGACATTATGGCTCCGATTAGCAGAGATTATTGGGTCAGCGAATTCGTTTTCTTAGTTACTCGTACCAACATTATAATAACAAACTATGACATTTCAATAAATTTTCGGCAATGAAATGTACAGTACATTAAAAAATGTCAAAACATGGTTAAAACCACTGCAAATTATTTTGCGTGATATTTTAGGCCGTTAAATCACGTAAAAAAATATTTTTAACCTCTCCAGCAGCAAAATAGCTCCTTTGCTTCGTAAAATCTCGAAGGAAAACCGGTTTTTGCAGCGAGCGTGTGGTGAAGTTAGTTTTTAAATAAATTTGAGATAGGCAGTAGCGCGTTCCGAAACTCAGGACCAGCGCTAGTCGCACAACTATGTAATTTAAATAATTGTTTACAAGCTTAACTATTTTAATTTGTGGATGTTTTCTTGAAAATTATAATAACTATATAATTCAGTAAACAATAATGTCACGTCACATAAAAATATAATTAGTACCTATTTACTTTTCAAAAAAATGTCATGCACTGTAACTTCGGAACGCAACTCAAGAATAGTCTATATAATCTGTGGACAAAGCGGGAAAAATTGAAATTCAGATTGTTTTGAATTTTTGAATTGTGTTTATAATTAATTGTGATTATATTGTTTATTTAATTACAAAATAGAGTTCATGGAGTGACGAAAATGATTGTTTAACGCCTGAATTAATATTGTTTGTGTATCTCACTTATAACAATATTCTCACCGTACAATTTACATAACTCCATCAACGTGCAGTCATTTGGTTTTTAAGTGGAATATGAATGAAATAATTGTGTGTAACATATTTATTTTAACGGTATTAGTAGACAATCAACTTCTTCGCGGGTTAATTTTCTTCAATAAAACGGCTGAAGTACAACTAGGCAAGTCATTGAGCGTAACGTTTAACCAGATGGCTGAACATCATGTCAGCCGTCTGGTTTAATTAGCCATTCAATTTGACGCCTAGGCGGGTTGTTTAAATCGAAGAGCTTTTGTGTGACTGTTTAAGTCATTGGTAGGCTCAAGGTTATTTTTTATGACCACTTAGAACCAAAACGATGTCTGTTATAAGTGCTCATAAAAAAATAACCTTGAGCCTACCAATTAAACCAAAACTTTTCAGTACAGGACGATCCATTTAATACCTACGCCAAGTCGTTAAACGTTATGTGAGTCTAGTTCAATTAACTATCGGGCTAGACATTCAATTGGATGCCGACGTTTAGTAAACGGGCTAGCCATCCAACTAAGCGGTGAATTTAATCAGACGTTGGTGGGTGACATATACTTATATTATTTACTAGGTGGTAGACCCATATGTAGGGTCGCCTGGGTAGGTACCACCGCCTTTCTTATTTCAGCCGTGAAACAGTTCGCTGTGTTTCGGATTGAAGGGTAAGGTAGCCAGTGTAATTACTGGGCATGGACGGCATTTCATCTTAGGCCTCAGGATGACAACGCACCTGCAATATCAAGTGCTTTTCCTTGTTATTGCAGGTGTCTATAGGCGGCGGTAACCGCTTACCACCAGGTGGGCCGTCAGCTTGTTTGTCATCTAGTTGTATAAAAAAAAATATATATAAAGCTTTCGCATACTCACGCATTTTCGCATATTCGTAGTTTTGTTATAGAGTGATTCAGTTGGGTAGCGGATCGGCAAAGTTATAAGCACTTTTATACAAAAACTTTTAAGACAAAGACATTAGCTCTTTGAGATCTCTCTATTTGTTGAAAGTGTGCCTGAATTAGTGTTTGTTTCGATTGTCCTTCAAAACAATTCGGAACAGATTTAATTTCTACTGAATAATACCTACTGAGAGTCGTCAATTTCACTTAAAAGCAACCACGTTCCAGTAACATTAGATCTAGGGTTACGTAGATATTGCCTAAAGGCTTTACGTAGTACAATAGTAAGTTGTATTTTCTCGAGAAGTTATGAAAGGCTAGTCTGTCTTGGCTTTACTGTTGCGGTGTAGAAAAATGTTGTTTATGCATTTATTTCTTCGTAAGTATTATAATGTGGTCGCAGTAAACTTTTCGAATGGCTATGAATGGAATATGAGTTGTTTGTTTAAAAATTAGGGCTTGCTGCGACTCGCGAATCGGCAACCACTGCGCTGTCTCGATGTCGGCCTCGCAGCGCGTCGTAGTGACCGCGCAGTGGTTGCCGATTCGCCGCCGTCGCCGTCGCCCGTTCCCGTGGCCACGCCGTAAGTTTTATTACTGTTCTCTATTCAGCTAATTTCGCTCATCGTTTAACTCCCCCGGGAAGAAAATTAAAAAGGTCTATGATAAAACTCCCAACATATGAGGGCAGCGATGCGCATACTCATGTAATTTATATCCCCGCATGACCAGTCTTTAGCACTCAGCCATAATATTCAAAGAGAAAAATCATAGTTTATGGCTAACAATCTCTCGCCACGAAAGCTTCTTGCGCAGCCGGCGAGACTTCCATTAATATTACTTACACTACAAATAAATTTCATTTCATAATATTGAATAAGAGTAGGCACTTTTATTACATAGGTATTTAACGTCCAAGCTGTTGTCTGCTTATTAAAATGTCTATTCTTTGTAAATTCCGAGTTTTTGCTTTGTTTATCGCGCTAACAGGATTGTTTTTGTTATTTTTAAAAGGAGTTCTTATAATGCAATATCCTTTTCAATAAAAGTAGCAATCAACTCATAGCAGACCTGATGAGGTGGGTCGTATGCTATTACCTCATCAGGTGTATTCGGTAGCCACGTATGATGGTAAGCGGCTACCGAATCCTATAGAAAAAGAGTTATGTTGTAAGGTGTTTATACAAATATAGCCCCAATGACAACTACTTAAGACTTATTTTGAATCTCAGAACTTTAATATTCCCACTTTAGTAGCACTAATTGGTAATTTATAGTATCACATCGTGGTAGAACGGTTAGAACGTCGCTCTTAACTCGAAGATATTTGTGGTTCAAATCCATCTGATACTTGTATCTTTTTGGTTGTATCTGTATTATTTTAAAGTTTCTTATTATTATCATTATTTTCTGCCTTATCTAGTATCCACAAATAACACAAGCTCTTAAGATGCTTAGTTTGTGCTAGATAATACGAATGAGTGTATGAACATTATTATCATTTCAGCCGACAGACGCCCACTGCAGGGCATAAGACTCCCCTAGATCCAAACCGATCGTTCCTGCGCTGCCCGCATCCATCGGCTTCCCGCGACCAGATCGTCGGTCCACCTTGTGGGGGGCCATCCAACGCTGCGTCTCCCGGTACGTGGCCGCCACTCGAACTTTCCGTCCCAAGTATGATATTAGTAAAATATTAAATTTTCCCAACAAGCTCTACTCACTTGTATTCAATGCAAAAAGTATGTAGGTCGTATACACAGATCCTAAACAAATTATCAATGAAACCGCGATCACTTTAAAATTGATTCTTGGCAGTGTTCCACCAATTCTTGGCGTTATAACGGAAACATCATAATATCGTATTGAGTTTAGATTGGTTGTGGAATGTTAGCTATTATTTTGTGACACAAAGTCTGACATCAGCGTAAGATCAGTGCCCCAAGCTTTATTTTAGATCATTGAGTACATAATTACAACGGAAATTTTCTAGTTCTAGTGGAGTCGACTATAATAAAATCAGACAAATATGGGATACGCAATAAGCGTTTCGTATTGATTTTGCACAAATTACTTTAAGATCAATTATTGCTTTATTGGTTTCCAGTTTCTGAAGCTCCTATGAGAGATTTCAGCTAACGGAGTCAAAATTAGACGAAATAAATTGGCTATGACATACAGAAATAGAATAATCCCTTGGTTGGAGGCTGAATAATTATTAAATTTTGAACTCCCCCTTTTTCGTGAAGCGAGATCCAAAGTTTACTCATAAGTTTTTTGACAATGCTACCAGGAAAAAGAGGAGAAGCATAGAGGTAACCGGTGACAGTACCCAAACAGTAGAGATTGTTTTGAGTTAACTGGAATACAGTAGAATATATAGTTAAAGGCATTAAAAATTCAGCTACAATTAATGCCACGCCAGCCCTGATGGTATCCCAAAATACTCCTGGCCAGTTTTCGGGAGAGCCTTTAGTGAAATCTCTTTTATAAGGTTCAGAACCATGTTTTCAACGTAAACTGGGAAATTTATAAAGAGCAATAAAGTTGTTACAGCAATGTTCTGACATCTAAAACGCCTCCATTAGTGAGCGCCGGTTATACGACCTGACCTTCAGCATGGTGCATGTCATAAATTTCTAAAATTGCCTCCATTAGTTTAAGTTTCATTAAAGATAGTTATTGTTTCATAAATTTAAAAATAGGTTTTTATTAAACCAATATTATCAGAATACTCAAAATCAAAAATATACTTGAATATGTATTTGAATGAATATTAAATAATTAACAGGGTATATTAGAAACAAATACATAATGGAAATAAAAATTAAAATAAACTTAGGCCTATAAATAAACTAAAATTAACCGAACTTATAAATAAAAAACACCACCTAAATCTACTGAAAATGGAAGTGTACCAATAAGACTGGTCGCATTACCTCGCTGAATTGCGAGGCTTATTCTTTGTGCGAAATACATACCAGCCTTATTGTCACTCAAACTTTCACACAAACGATCTGCAATGTCCCTAAACAGTCGGTGAGCACCTGGACCCCAAGGTCCCAATGTCTCAACTCCAAACGCAATGATTTGTATTTTTTTGCTTAAAAAAATAATAATCTCACATTAAGATTAAATATTTAAGAGGAGCTCAGTGGCATAGTGGTTTGAGCGCTCTGGTTTCGATCACGAAAACAAAGCAACTTTCGCCATGGTTGGTCCCTGGATGGGTCAATCAAATTTATAATCTTGAGCTCCTCCGTGCTTCGGAAGGCACGTTAAGCCGTTGGTCCCGGTTGTTACTGCAACCGCTTTAACCCACCAACCCGCATTGGGCCAGCGTGGTGGTGTTATGGCCCAAACTCCTCATGTGTATCTGCCATGTAGGAAGGCCTGTGCCCAGCAGTGGGACGTATATAATATAATAATAATCGTTATTTCAAGTAACACAACTCATTTAGTTAGTAACAATATCACTTATTCTATGTTAGTAAGTAATTATCAACTAGGACATTTAATTTAGGTACATTTATTAAATTATTATTTTGTACGCGAATTATTTTTGCACCACCCCGGCAGATGTCGTGCAACAATAATTAACGTAACAGCAGTCCAGCCTGCTTGCAATCATTTTCAAGATACTGTTGGTGCCGCCCCGCACTCTGCTCACCAGGGAAGCACACCTCTTCCGCATAGTCGCATAGAAGCAGTCGACCCGCGCTTCCGCAAACATTCCCGATGCACTACAAAAACGGGGCAATCCTAAATAGGGCAATCCCAAATAATATAGGCTGGTGATGATGATGATGATGAAAGAAAGTTATTATCTAGATTATTCGTTATACGCTACTATTGTATTTAAATTTAAATTATTTCTGGGTTATCCGATGAAACAAAACTTATCTGTAGTGGTATTACTTAATTTTGATACTTTTGCCTATTTAAATCTTAGATAGCAGATTAATTAAAGAACTGTCTCATTTCCATCTAAAAAAGATAACGGTTAATTGTTATAATTGTGCATATTCTCCATAGTAAAATTTAGACATAAGCCGGCAATGCAAGCCTTACGATAGAAGAAAAAGTATTAGAATCTTTTGATAGAAGTGAAGAAGTCCAAGCACCCATAAAAAGGCTTTTTCAAACTAAGAAGCAAAGTACTCCGAAATCACTCGCGAAATTTCTAACAAACCTTAAATAAATCGACTGACGACCTCGGAATCAATCATCCCATCCTAAATCGCTTTCCCATTATCTTACCAGATAACCCTCAGCGTCTCTACGGGACCACCCCGGGATAGAACCCCTCGTCGCCTTATTTTGAAAAGGGACAACCCTGTGAATTAGTCTGCCATCAGTAAGCTGTGGTTACAGGAAAGAAAATAGTTACTCAGTCGACTTATCTCGGACAGGTCCAATGGAATTAAATATTCATGTCCAAATTTAGAATTTGTCTTACTTACCTGTTATGTGATCGGTGGGGGAAGATATTTCTACTGGCAAAACAATTTGACCCAATTTTGTTTTAGCAATTTGGGCTTTAAAAATATGAAGTGTGTTAATAGTAGCTAAACAGATGTTTCGTGCCATTTTGTACAATAAATAACTAAACAATCATTGTAGAACATACTTAAATACAAGATGAAAAAATGCTTTAATTGAAATCAGCTTACTGTAAAAACCAAATTTTACAAAACACAACCTCAAAGTGCGAGTATAAACGCTACCCAAGGAACAGGGTGTAAGGAAAAACATTAAGAGTTAGTGAATCAGTCAGTTTATGAACATCACCTGTTGAGATGGCCCAGAAGTGGAGCAAATAAATCAATCATCCAATAAAAGAGCCCCCGTGGAGGCCAACGATTTGTCATGATGGGGGACCCAGTTTCACTCCACTAATGTCTGTACGATTCGTAGTTTCGATGCCCTCTGAATAGAATTTTCCACGTATTCCTGAACCCAAAGTGTTAGAGGAAACATAAAAGTTATACGGAACCACTAATGTTATTGGTTGGAGTGAAAATAAAATATGAATTTAGGAATGTTTGGATGGCGTAATTGGCTTATAGTATTACAAATTGCAGATCTAATTAAAAAGACCAAAGAAAAGTTGTTGTTTAAGAGATCCTGTGATGTTTTGCTAGTTCAAGAGATATCTTTATTTATTTTTTCAATTTTGCCTTCGGGTAACCTGAATGAAATGAAGACTTGTTCATTTTATTAACAACACGCAAAACGAAACAAGTAACAATATTATTTTTTCTCAAAAAAATTGTAATCGAACATTGAATCGGCGCAGTATGCTTTGTTTCTCCAACATGTTGGCGAAAAAACTAAAATGAGGTTTAACTGAAATCAGTACTTTTATCTTCCGGAATGCGGTTACACCACGCCTGGAGCGAGACCAAATCATTTCTATCTATTTTTCTCAACTTGAAATACATCTAAAGCTTTCCCTTTGTCCCTTTCAAAGCTTTTGTTTCGTAAACAAACCCCGATTATCCGCAGATTTGCTACAAAAATGATAGGTAAACAACAATATTTTAGGCAAACAACTTATATATCCCTGAGCCAACATTGGCACACGCCCAAGGGTCCTCTTTTGTGAACTGAGGTCCATCGCACAGTTCGTTACGCGCGCGGCAGACCATCTGTTATTTTTGCCCATTACATATTTTAATGCTCTCGAAGGAGATTTTCTTACCCTCCTTAACCGTTTCCAAGCCATTGGGCGACTTAAATGAAACATTTAAATGCAATCTTCAGCTGTGATCGTGGTTTCCTCAAATAGACTTTTACCCAGTTTCAATATCTCTTCGCAGACATACTAATGATTTTTACTATTATTGGAATTTATACTGTAAAGTCCTTTCTTGGTAATGGGCGGTTTTTGCCAAAGGGTTATTAGGAATCGCATTCTTGTTTCGGGCCAACAGAAACAGGTCGAGGTTCATATATCCCTATTATCCAAAAAGAGAATGAATCTAACGTGACTTTAGAGATTCCTAAAAATCAAATTACGTCTATCATGGGATCCATTTTCCACTCTGTGAAGGTTGTTCTGTTCACCTTTGTTCTACTGTTGAACTGGGTCAAGCAAATTGCCATTTTGGGCAATTTGTTTTGTTTTTCATTCGTATTTAACTTGGGATATCCCAAATATAATAGTTGAGAGTGCCATAAACACAAAAACCGGGTAAACGCAGTAAGAAATAGGTCCCCGTGCAGTTCAAGCATTCTGCTGAAACAGTGAATAAGAAATATATACAATGGATGCTACGATACTGAATATTCCATTTAAATAGCAGTACATTTGTCTCAAAAGCTTTCGGAGTCGGGGATCATAAGAAATGCATAAGGTCGCAAGAAAGGCAGATATAAGAATTCTGGATCTAAAAGCAAATAGCCCGACAATGAATTGGATCTATGCTGGGGGAACTGGAGTCAAAATACGAAACATAGGATACTGCAAAATAATAAATTCACCTGGCTATTTGGATGACTTTGGGGGTTATAAAAACCCCATGATAATGTACTACGTTTTTTATACAACTAGATAATAACTAAGCCTAGCAGTAACTGGCTACCATAACCTATAAACAGAATAATACCTAACAGTACCATAAACCATACATAATGTATACAAGAAAAAACATAACAGGAGACTGACACTCGCAATAAGAAGGAAAACATCACTTTGTAGGAATATCTATGTATGCTACCGTTGAGTTTCCTCGTCGTGGCATATGCGCGCGTTTACATTATACGTTTGAATGTACGAATAAGCAGACATCCGCTCGTGAACCGCATTAGAAGACGCTCACGTATTTTGTGCTCCGCGATCGCTCCCGCCTGACCACACGAATTCGAAGATAATGATAACAAATAAATAAAACTAATTACAGAATGTACAGCCGGAGGCTCGAAAAAAAATCAAATTAAATTTAAACTAATTTATTTAATAAAAGAATTACAATTAATAATTAAATCTAACACTAATTGACCCGGTCGATGTTAGATCCAAAGTGAGCCCAATGACGAGGACACGAGGCGCGGCGCCGTGGTCACGTTGCACTTGCACGAGCTGCGGCGTCAGCGTTTACTTGATGTTGCAATGTTTTGCAATAGGAATTGCCTGTCAGCGATCCCCATAGTGGGCGAATGCGTAATTAACTGGACCCATACAAAATAAAAAAAAACTCGTACTTAACATTTTGTTTATACAAAGCACGGCAATTGACCCAACACCACCTGATGTGAAGCGGTAAGGAGAGTCCATATACGAAGACATCTAGTGCCGAATAAACACTGCTGTAGCAGCCTCCACCTTAACGACTCAAAAGGTGCTATTTCACGCCTCTCTTGAAGGACCCCATGTTATAGCTTGTGCTGGCATAGAATTGCAAGTTCTTGAAGTAGGACAAAGAATCGAGGCACTTAATTTCTTTGTGCGTGATGTTGAGGTGGAGACAGTGAATAAACTGTGACGTGTTGGTAAAGAATTCCAAGTTCTGGAAGTACGACAAATAAAATGAGGCACTAAATTTCTTTGTGAGTGATGTTGAGGTGGAGACAGTGAATAAACTGTGATGTGTTGGTAAATAATTCCAAGTTCTGGAAGTACGACAAAGAAATGAGGCACTAAATTTCTTTGTGCGTGATGTTGAGGTGGAGACAGTGAATAACTGTGATGTGTTTGTGGGAAATAAACAGTTTCTTTCCCTAATACCTTAGTACATAGTTTCACTACAACTTGGTATTGCAGATGCGTTGTCATCCTGAGTCTTAAATATGAAATGCCTTCTGTGCTCAGTAATTACACTGGCTACCTTTCCCTTCAACCCGAAACATAGTGAACTAATTTACAGCTGAAATAAGAAAAGCGGTATACTTACTCAGACGACTCCACAAAACAGTATCAAACAAATTTTATCCAACTAATCCGACTTCCAACTAGTCCTACAAATAGTATTTAAGTGAAAGTATGGATGTTTGCTACTTTATCACACCAGAACGACTGAACAGATCTGGATGACTTGGCACAGAGATAGATAATAGTCTGGATTAAAACATATAATACTTTTCGTCTCTCGAATCCCAGAATAATGAAGACGAATCTGCGGGCAGTAGCTATCATTAGAACAATTTCACAATCTAAGTATATAGAAAACACCTATAAAATACTCCCATCAAAAGGATTCAGAGATTTTTAATCATTATTATGTGCAGGATTTATTCCTATCACCTATTTTTAATTATGATTGCGTAGTGGTTCGAGCGCTCTGGTTTCGATTACGAAAACAAAACAACTTTCGCCATGGTCGATCCCGGGATGGGTCAACCAAAATTTATAATCTCAAGCTTCTTGCTTCGGAAGGCAAGTAAAGCCGTTGGTGTCGGTTATTACAACCGCTTTAACCCACTAACACGCATTGGGCCAGCATGGTGGTGTTATGGCCCAAACTCTTCATGTGTTTCTCCCATGTAGGAAGGCCTATGACCAGCAGTGGGACGTATTACGATAAACCATTTTCATCAACTCCATACACTTTCCAATTGTTTTAAAGTGATCTTGAATCTTTTGTTCATCACTTATAAATAAAATAAAGCCGTCTTGAGACAAATTATATTAGAATAAATGTAAACAAATCACTCTCATTTTTGTTTGAGCGATGAGCAAGGAAGGTAGCGACTGAAATGGAAAAACCTATACCAAATGACTTGTTTTTTTTACATATTTATTATTTATTGAATACAATATAATCAACAGCCTACGTGGAGCAGAATCTCAAGGAGGGATTTACTGCCAGAGTGCTTTTTTAACACTCACACCTATTATCTAGCCTTTTACGCGCTGAACCAACATAGTTTTAGTCAAATATTAAATGCAACCGTTCTATTTTGTTCCAGCGAAGAAAGAGTTAGTGAATCTTTCAAATTCAAATTTATTATTGCACAACTTTACAGTGCACTGACACTATCAAAACTATTCTTTATTTGATTTTAGTAGTTAGAAATGTGAATAGAGCTGCTGCGTTTATCGTTATTATTAAAATGCTGATGCGTTTTTTTTAATGTTAGGTACTACGGTATCCGTAATTTTTATTCATTTTAAGAACATGTCCCCACATTTTTCTAAATAATAATCAATTACAGAAAAAAAATAGAAGTGACATCCTAATTAACAAAAAATATTTATTTAAATTTTCTTTCCCTAATTTTATACTAACTTTATTATTAACCGACTTCAAAAACGAGGAGGTTCTCAATTCGGCCGGTATGTTTTTTTTTTTTTTTTCTATGTATGTACACCGATTACGCCGAGATTACTGATCCGATTTACGTGATTCTTTTTTTGTTCGATGCGGAATAGCTGCCATTTGGTCCCATAAAATTTTTTTCAAAAACAGTTGGGTACTTTGGTTTTAAATTTAAAAAAACTTAAATTATGAAGTCGTCTACATATGCGAAATTGCGAAGTTTTGCTTTTCAAATGACTTTTTAGTGAAATGATATGATAGTAGGAAACAATATAAGTTTACGATCACCCATCTAGCTTCGACCGTAGAAAGTTACCACTAAAAATTGTGAAAAAAAAATTTTAAACAAAAATTAAAACCAACTTCAAAAAACTGAAAAGGATAAAATAATTAAATTTAAGTAGGTATTCATCCCCTAGAAACATATTTTTGGAGTTGGTGCTAAGTGGTTTCCAAAAACAATAGAAAGTGAAGCACTTAGCACCAACTCCAAAAATATGTTTCTAGGGGATGAATACCTACTTAAATTTAATTATTTTATCCTTTTCAGTTTTGTTAACTAATATATTGCTTGTTTACATTAAACTCGATGCAATAAAGTTTTATAAAGTGTAATCAACAAGAGTAATAAAAAATACTTTTCCCTAAATTGTTTGAGAAATTTCTATTTGCAGTGCAATCAGTAATTTTGATAAGTATTTTTAGTACTTCCCGTTTAAAATAATAGCAAATAGTGGTTCAGCGCCATCTACAATTACACACACGCACTTATTACGCAAAGAGAAGCGCCTACTTCGATATAAACCCTCTGCTCACGGCCGGCCAAGCAATCACAAACTCTGTTGCCGCGACTCTAGCGCCTCTACCGTGAAATCGTAGAAAATTAAAGTTTATAGCCCCGGCAAATATTTATTTGGAAGTTATCAACAAGTTTCGATACGTATCGCATCGTCTTCTATCAGATCATTCCACTCGAGTACTCTTCAAACATTATTGGGTAGGTTCGGTGACTCACGATTTTCTGCAGAATCAGACTGAATTTTACCTGAAAATAAGAGGAAAATATATAAATTTAACTTGACGCTATTACACAAAAATATTATTTAGGTGGTTTATTACACCTTTGTTAAGGTATTCCTCTCGCCATCGGCCGGCTTTATTGTCAAAATTATTTTGGCAGTCTAAAGTAGGTATTTATACTCAAAGCTGCTTTACTTATGACGTCTTTGTGTTGTCTAGCTTGTAACGTAGCAATTATTGATAGGCAAAAACTGGTCAAAGACAGCAAGACAGTGAAAAAACAAAATAATTTTACAGTTACGATTTACTGGTGGATCCCCTCTCCCGTGTCGTTATTTTGGTCATTAAATTTCTTTTTCTTATGTAGGTATTCCTTGTTTCTGATTTTCTGATTGGTTGAAACAATGTGTTTTCCGTTTCTCTAGCTAACGTCATCAGAATGTCTAACCTAGTGGTGACCCGATTACTATTTAATTATGTTCGGCGACTATCGACATGATTGTAACAATTAATCGGAATCATCAATTTCTATAATTTAGCTCTCATTGCTATAATTAAGCGATTTTTCAAGACTTTCATTTTTTTTAAAAATCCTATTGTTCATTACAATTACATTTAACATAAAAAAATGTCATCGAAACGAAAACTAACCAGTTATCCTACGCCCGTAAACATAGAAATGTTATGATAAGTACCTAGGTACCTACTGGACAAAAAATTATATTATTCTTATTTTCAAAAATTAATTCCTTAGCAAATATTATTTAATTTAGTTTATAGCTATATATATAATGTCCATTCATCGATGCTGGTGTGTTTTATTAAATTACAAGAATAATCGTCACTGAAATCGTAATGGCCGATTTTATTTATGCTTACGCAATAATCGTAATTGCACTCGTAATCGCTAAATAATTGTTTTATCACAAGTCGAAACCGTCAAAATTGGCTACCTAGGTTTTATGTGATAGAACTTTAGCGACGCATTGTCAAAAAAATCGTGAAGTAAAAATCAGTTAGACAGATTATTCACACCTTGTAAAACGATCGGGAATATTAAGCATCGGCATCGCTTTGTGTAAAACTTTTTTACGAAATTTCGACTTTACGTCCCACAAAATACCGATCGATTGCGTTTTATTAAATTGTCGTAGAATTATAAACTCTGTTACCGTCAAGTTAAGTTATGCATTCAGTTAGTCGGGCATATCAAAGTAATTAATATTCAGGTTGACTGTCGTCCGCTCGTCATTGTTCGTCTAATATTTCTGTTTTTTTAGTTTTAAGTCAAAGGACCGCTAAGTTTGTGGAGAATTGCTCCATCTTATCAATTCGAAAGAGACAACTCTTTCGAATTGATAAGATGGAGCTGTCTTGTTAATTACCTATGTACGAGATCACCTTGAAAATATACACAGTGCCAAATCATATGAAAACATCAATAAGAGTCATCAATTTCCTCCTGTCTCCACCTCAACATCACGCATAAGGAAGTTTAATAACTCGTTTCTTTGTCGTATATAAGCAGCCATGCACAGCCAGCACTTGAGTTCCCTCCTTCGTAAGACATGGGTTCCTTCAAAAGTGGCGTGAAAAGGCATCTTAAGGGCCGGCAAGGTAGAGGCGGCTAGAACAGTGTGTTTCAAACTGCACTAGCTGTCTTCGCATAGGGACTCTTCTAACCACTTCACATCAGGTAATGTTGAGTAATTTGCCGTGCTTTGTATAAAAAAAGAAAGACAGCAGCGTCTCAGTTGTGAAGCATTGAAAAATAAAAAAAATATTATTAAGTTCATGTAGCAAACTTTGTTTCGTTTATAGTAGATAGCTCTTTAAGTATCTATACCTATAGACAATAACAGTAATTAAGAATTCAGTCCCTTGTGGTAGTCTCAAAATCAATCGACCTCCAAATTGTCAGATCGTTTCCTTAATGCATCAGATGAGAAGGACATTACCGCCCAAGTAATATTGGCGAAGTAGGCCTTGTAGCACTATGATATATGGACAGAGACTGGAAACGCCAATAAATCTATATCTTACTCACACGCGAGATTTTTAAGTCTGATTTAAAATTTTTGTTTGAACGGTCCTGTTAGTATTAGTACATAACGAGTTTTTTTTTTAAATTTCGATACACTTTATTTAAACTTTGTAGGAACCTACCCAATCAGATCTGATTGAGTCATTAACAGGAGATCAAATCAATTCACTGTCTTCACCTCAACCAAAATTATGTAGTTCGTTAGAAAAAAAAAATGAAAATATCTTTATTCAATTACGCCCCCTAAGAAGCACTTTCGAATCGTCAAAAAACCCTTGTCTATCACATAAAATAATATTAACTAACAATGTCATAATGTTTGTCTCTCTGCCTTGTCTAGATTTACGTAATCTAACAATGTTATAATTTAAGTCTGTCTATCGGTCTGTTTTTTTATCGTACTTCCATAACTTGGAATTCTTAGCATCACATTGTGTTGCCCCTTTCCATAACATGGGATACTTCAAGAGGTGTAAAAATGCACCAACAGACAACCGGCTGGCCGAGTGGTCTGTGCCCCTTGCTATACAGGCTTCTCGGTCAGGGGTCCCGGGTTCGAATCCCGGTGGGAGCAAATATTTGTATGATGAGTACAAGCAATTTTGTTCACGAGTCTTGGATAGTTATATGTTTATTTAGTATATTTCTATTTATATACACATTATTACTATCAAAATCTATAGTATTATCTATCTAAATCAATAGGCCGGCACTGTTTGAGCCTCCTCTACCATTCTTCCTTCGTATTATGGACTCTTTTTACCGCTTCACATCAGGTGATTTTGAGTTATTTTTCGTGATATGCATGTATGTAAAAAAGCAACAAATACAAGGCCTCTTCCATTGCCCCAAGATCCGAGCTAGTATACATGGCATTCCCTCGCAGACGGATATACGGTATCTACTTGTAAATGGCACACTGATGGGCCGATATGCACGATTTAACTCAAGCCCCTACTCGTGGAGACAACAATCAACATTATAACGGGTGTCCCATCGGGATCGTACAAAATACGCCTCATATTTTTTTCCCTAACTGACCGCACAATAAAATTTTGAAAAAAGTAGCTGATCTGGGAACTATAAACGTATAAA
The DNA here is from genome assembly GCA_947347705.1 of Nymphula nitidulata. NCBI lineage: Eukaryota > Metazoa > Arthropoda > Insecta > Lepidoptera > Crambidae > Nymphula > Nymphula nitidulata. Next base: position 7,711,139 of record OX374622.1, read on the forward strand.
ATTGACACTCATAGTGATCAAATTGACACTCATTTTGACACGCCAGGGAAACTGACTTCATCAATCTTTAAAAACTTGTCAGACTTTAATTTCAAGTATTAGGGGATTTTTACCATAATTTATTACTATTTGTACAACTAATTTAAGTTAAATAGGTACATGTTAAAACCTCTCCACATAACTACTTAATTATTAAATATTTAAGTATGTGTTTTTTTTTCTCGCATGTGGTGTTTACCTGTAAGTAATTGTTGCACTTACCTATGTAATTGTGAAATGTGTATTTTTGTCTTATAGTGTACACAATTGTTGGTGAACCAAATAAATAAATAAATAAATAAAACCTACGTGTTTTTTCTAGTTTTAGGTTTCTATTTTTATGAGTGAATATATTTTTCAAACATTATTAATAATTTTAATATAAAATAAAAGGATAATAATAACAACTATAAAACGTATTGAGGAACGTATATACCTACAACCTACAACAAATATTGTTACGTTTTCCCTCGTAAGGTGATGAAAATATTTAGATGAAATTCGTCATGGATATAGATTACATTCTGAAACAAGGACATAGGATACCTACCTTTTGACGCGTTAACCGACATCCACGAGCGGACCAGTAAGAGGTTACTAGTTCACTATAAATTAATGTGAATTATTAAAAAAAAATAAGAAACTGTGTTCATGGATAGGTTATGGATAAAAATCTCCCAAGGGTTCATCTAATCCGGATAATAGAGTCCGTTAAACATGCGAACATATTTGCCACCACGGATCTTGCTGGCTTTTCTCTACAAAGGCTCCAAATTTTTGAACCAGCGTTGTTGAAGGCCTGTGCTCAGGAGTGGGACGTATATAAACTGGTGATGATGATGATGATTATCATTATAGTTAAAACAATGTTGATAAGAAGAGGTTGAACTTTAAAGACATTTAAGTTTACAAAAAAATGTAAATCTCGATCTCAATCTTTATTGCACACCACCAGTGATAGGTGGAATAGAGATAATATAAAAATAAGACCATATTCGTTTAAAAGAACTCTTATTATAAAGCATATTAATATGACTCAGTGGCATATAGAGTACTATTGGTTATTGTGTGCTAATTTAGTAATATAAACAGTTAAACACGTAGTCTTAAGGATGGGCACTTGCAAATATAAAAGCATTTTTTTTTTTTTTTAACACTCACACCTATTATCTAGCCCAAAGTAAGCATCATTAAGAGCTTGTGTTATGGATACTAGATAACGGATAAATATTGATAATAATATGTATATAAATATTAGAAATATACTAAATAAATATATAAACATCCATGACTCGTAAACAAATGCTCGTACTCATCATACAAACATTTGCTCCTACCGGGATTCGAACCCGGGACCTCTTGACCGAGTAGCCTGCATAGCAAGGGGTACAGACCGCTCGACCAGACGGTCGTCGGCATTAGGAAAGTATGAAACGTCAAAATTAATAATTGTCACAAGACAATTATTATGATATCATGTAGATTTCTATGCACAAGCATACAACTCTACATGGTATCGATTTGAAATTCGATTGCTTCTAGCACTGAACACAAGATCTCAGATGTAAGCTTGACCGCAGCGATAGGCAACAACTCACGGTGACGCAGCCGCCTACCGCTGCGGTCTTGGAATTAGGCTTTCAATCTATTCCTGATCGAAGGAGTGGGCTGTACTGTAATGGTCCGAAAATGTGGGATGTGCTAATGAAATGACGGATTAATAAGATTGAAATAAAATCCGATTGGCGCTGTAAATAAGTTACTCTATGTTAGTAATGACATGTTATATGAAAAAAAAGGTAATGGTCCGAAAATGTGGGATAATGTCTTGTGGTGACGGATTACTTACAATTAAATATAAACCGATTGACACCATATCGAGATTGCTACGACACACCGATATGTATAACTTTAAGTAATGACATGTGAAGAGTAAAATATATCTATTGTAGCTGTCTTATTAGCCTGCCCCCTTTTTCAAAACTGTCGGAAAATATTCGAATTTCGGAAAATCTAAACCTGTCACTTTTTACGGCGTTAAAGCGAGACGGGATGTGACTTTTCGAATCGAATCCGTGATCCGACGATTGGGCTGCTGTATGATCCTGCCAATTCCTAATACCAGCGTGGACAACTTCCGGGGTATAAATAAAGCCTATCTGCAATTTTAGTAACAACCCGGCTTCGTAAGATCTCTAGCAATCTTATTTAGGTACCAAATAAATAAACCATGAAATATATATTTTTTATTTTATATTAAAAATACCACCAAGTCTAAATAAAAAATAAATTTTAATTAAAAAAAAATCAGTAGGTACCTATAATCAACTTTTTATGGACGACCGGCGGCTGGCCGAGTGGTTTGTGCCCCTTGCTACACAGGCTATTTGGTCCGGGGTCCCGGGTTCGGATCCCGATATCCCAAATGTTTGTATGATGATTACGAGCATATTTTCACGAGTCATGTTTATATGTCTGCTTTGGTGGTGAAAAGAGTCAAGCCACAACTTGGCCCAAAATGAGATAAATACATAAATATTATTTTTGTCACATTATTAAATTTGCAATTGGCTCTATTCACCCCTGTAAATAGCACATTCTTCCGATGCCACTAATGTAGTTATCTGATTTTGGACCTAGTTGTGCCTTGACTCTGTCCACCACCAAAGCGATTTAGAGAAATAATAATATTTATTATTAACACTATTTCTCCGTTAACTAAGATCCCATAATGATACTTACTTTGGAATAGATAATGGTTGTAAGTGTATGAATATTAAAAATAATTATATTAAATTTTGGTGAATGAAACATGAATTTAAAGACATCTGTTCGTAAGTGTACCGAGGGATCTAGATTTGAGAAAATAGATTTGTCCACTAAATTGTTTAAGCTGTAATTACCTACCCATCAGTACAACATTAATCTTCTGAATATTTGATAGGTTATTACCCTACTACGGATTGATAGCCTACGATATCAGGGTACCTACGGAATTAAACTTCTAATGAATAGATAGACGACAATATTAGTTAAAATGTCGCTTTCAATGCACCATTATTAAAAAAACAATTATGGCACTATTATTAGTAGTAGTACAGTCGACCACAGAAGTAGCTGATCACTTTAGTACCATGTCATACTGACTTGTGCACGTACTTTATAGTTGCTGCCGTACTTTATTGACGCCATAGTCGTTGTGACATGGTACTAAAGTGTTCAGCTACTTCTGTGGTCGACCGTACCTACAATCAGTAGGAGTCTTAATATCGTGAGTGTGACGTATAAAATCATAAGATATCTTTAAGTAACACTCGCAAGTTTTCCTGATGAGAGATACAACATTCACAATTTACGAAATAAATATCAGTACCTACGAGATAAGACGAGTTTAAAAAGACCACTATCTCTTCAATACCCTAGGTACCTTTAGCATGATCTGTCTCGAATTTTACTTTATGTGATATTTAGTAACATTACAATACCTATATCATGATCTATTTTGCATCTAATTTACATGCTAGTCAATAATTTCACTCTAAGGGTACCTCTATCATGATATATCTCGCATCTATTTTTCTTTCGCGGTGTTCAATAAATATTTTGCCTTGATACCGGCTTTTTTACCTGGGAAAAATCCTTTCATCGAACCAACCGGAAGAAAAGTTCACGCGGTCCGATCGGTAGGACAAAAGCAGTTCTGGCGTCTACATTCTCTTACTGAAATAATAATGTAAAGACTTGTTTTTCGACGCCAAACTTGTGATAAAGCGAAAACTATCATCCTGTTAAAGTTTTACAAAAGTCATTAATAAAGCAAATTTCCCCAAAATAGACCCTATGAAATTAATTATTATGATTCGTTCACATAAAGTAGGCAGAGACGTTTACTATATACACATAGTATGGACTTACAGCAGCATTATAAAAACCGCTCTACCTGCCTGTGAATAAGGTCCATCTAAAGCTTTCTACGCTTGTATGGTAACGACTGTACACAAAGATTTGTTCCTTCCTCATGGCGTTGATATGTAATTTCACGCACAATAAGGCAAACAGGTGGAACATTAACTCGTGGAGCCTTCGAGAAACAGTCAATTGAAATATGATCAGTATTTTTGTTCTTTTTCCTATATCATTTAATATGAACTTATTGTTGTAGACAAAACAGAGGCATTGGATAATAAATAAGTTAAGAAATACAATTGTTTTCTTGATAGGCCATAACCTACCCAACCTGACACGGTGTTACATTTTGCCACTGGGCTGACCCCGGGTAAAGATAAAGAGGTGTTTAATGATAAGGCAAGCAGAATAAATGAAAATATGAACCATCATCACGGCAAATCTGCAAACAGGCCCTGTTTTTCTTTGACGTAACAAAAAAACGTGTACCTATATAAATTCAATGCACAATTTTAATACATTTCTGAAAGAATCATAAATAGTAGGAGCAATCAAACACTACAAGGTTAAAGAAAAACAATTCTTATGGCAATGCAACAAGGTCAATTGCTCCAAAGGATTTTGTACTATGTTGTTCACACGGCGGTGTTGGTACTTCGTACACATTTCACAGATCCCAAAGTCCCTATTCGGCGCAAAACGCACATAAATAATGTACACTGACGTCAGCAGCAGAGTTCCACTTGTTAGGCGGTTGAATAGTTATTGTTATGACCCGTTTAGACGACCTGCCACCGTAAATTAGGAAGCTCTGTAATAGAACATTTGTATTGAAATACTAATAGCTCCTTTGTACTGGAGTTTGTCAGAAGTAATTGGATTATGATGCAGGAATTTGTGTTGACTTTTCGGACAAATAACGTAGCAGGTTTTAAATTTGTTTAAATTACCTTGACAGCTGTCATTTTTCAATCTGAATTGACAACAGATAACTCAATATACTTAAATTTAATTGAACCCAGAAAGGTACACCTTACAGTAGGCACTATAAAATTTATTTCTTAAGAAATTTCAGACAGTAGTCCTGCGAGGATATACAGAATTAAAAAAAAATACATGCATTGAATCAAACTCATTCGGTTCAGATAAAATTAGGGCCAAACAAAGGATATAGGCTAAGTACCTTTTGGCTCGATATTGACATCCATGGGCAGAGCCGCGTATGGCCACTAGTATAATTTAAATAACTTCTAACTGAGAAAAGTATCGCAACCATAATACCAGAGACCAGGGCAGAAAGCCTCCCATCGTGAAAATCATTGATCGTGGAAGACAATAATAATATCACAGTGTGGAACACAAAGGCTCGGTTCGTGAAAATCATGGTAGCCACTACAAGAAGATACTTTGAATGCTTCTTGAGATCAATATCTACTGATTCGGGGATCAATACTAATTCTGGTTACCCACTTGGATTCAAATAATATCAATGGACTTAGGCAATGGCAAATGATACACAAAAAAAAACTTATATTTATCACTATTCATATCGATGCACTATGAATTTCTAAATCTGGAGATCCAGGATCTAATCCTTATTTTAAAAAAATCAGGAAGTAATCTGCAAAAAATATTGAAGTTGTTTCATCACTGCGTGAAAGGAGTAAAAATACAAGCGAAATAAGACAAAATAGCGCTACAAATTAGTTTCCGATCCGCAGCAAAATAGTGAAACATGAAAGACGTTAGCTCCCGTGCGGTCCGTGATACGTAAGTCATTCGTAAATTTTCTTTTTTACGACACGTTACCAGAGACGTATTAAATGAAGATTCAATATGTTGGGGCTTCGACCGGCGACACCATTAGGAAGTGCCGGCACGGCAACCCTCCGGAATGTTGTGCTTCGTTCAGTCTCATTGCGTACTGGATGCCAGTAGAGGTGGGTCAGTGGAGTTCTCAGTGTATGAGTTAGTGAAGAATCGAACTATCGATTGATGTCATAAGGATTTGACCTCTATAACATACGAAGGCTAAGCATTCTAAGCTTATGTACTTGATTAGTTCAAAAAGAAAACTTGAATGATACATATTTAGTTAATAAATGAATTAAACTTCGTCATGAAATTTTTCATAAAAAGCATTTTTTATTATTCAATATTATTGAAAAAAATACTGTGCACGTAGTCGATTTTAGTTCTTTTCAGGGCCTTTGTGATTCACTTTTCGGCACTAAGTTATTATATAAATATCACCAATTTCAAAACCTATGCTTACAATACGACTTAAACAGCATCCACTTCTTCCGATCCAATCCGGTCCTAATTATCGTACCCAATATAGTGGTAAGGTTGCCGGATTTCCGATTTCGTTTAAAAATCTTGTACATTATTCGGTTTCATCAGATAACAATTGTATGGGTGATGGTGCTTGGTATTGGTGGGTGTGGACGCTGATTTGGGTAGCTTTACAAATTTCAATATACTTCAACAATAAGATTAGTCCATAGCGTGATCTCACGTACTGCGAGGATTATCAACCTTCAGAGACCCAAAGTTATTTGACGCATACGCAGAACTTAATTCACAGAAAAATAAGAAAAATATTTTTCTTCGGATAGATTCAAAGGTAGGCGGTAGACGCTTATTGTAACACGGGGTTGATTACACGATGCCCACCATATAAAAATCAAGAGGAAGCATTATTTGATAGCAAAGGAGACCAGTCCCTCTGCTCCCAATCAATGCTGCCCTGACCGTGGTAAGGTGACGTTACTACATAGGAACAAAATACTACAAAGTAGGGTAATAATAGGCGGTTCTTTATTCGGGCTGATTTCGAGTGGTAAAAACCACAAAGCCCTACCTCCTTTCATTTATTAGCTATTTCAGTATCAGCCAGCAACTGTCCACTGCTTGAAATATGCCTCTCTATTCGAACGCCACATAGCTCGATCCTTGGCTAGATCGTCACTCTAGACCCTAAGGACGTCCTACACCATGTTTCCACTTAATCCATACTAATATCAGTCTGTCTGTTATGTTTTCACTCCTAAACCGCTTATCTGATTTAAATAAATTTGAGCATGGACATTGGTTACATCCACGGGGGTAAACGCACGCGGCCACTAGTTTTCAATAAAGGGGCATCCAAACAGAGCACAGGCACAGATTCCAATGAAATGAAAGGATATATGCGCAGCGGAAAGTTCTCGATCACTGAGGTAGTGCCCTAAGGTGAAAATACACACCAAATCTTTTACACTACATAAACTTTAACACCGGGGGACACACAAATACGAGAAATACAAGAGAAGCTGCGAAAATGTCCAGTAACAATATCTTGGTGTTTTCCGCTTCCGTGGTTTAGTTTTATTCAAACCTTTCCTTAAAGATGACACTATTTTCATTCCTGCGTCAGTAAAATAAATTTGATTATGACAGACTTTCGTGAGAGTGAGGGAATTCCGAATATAGAAAACTGCAAACGAAGCCAACCCATCAACCCATATAAGCTTTTGAGTTTAAGCCGACACATTAGAAAGTGATAGTCAATAATCTCTTTAGGATCCTGTACGCGGGTACAGTAAACGGTAGAGTTAACTAGTTAACTGGCTACTTCTCTATCAGTTTCGGATACTCTACTCTGCCAATGCTGTCTACATGGTTTTTTTTTTCAAAAACAAAGCACGGCAAACGACTCAACACCACCACCATGTGAAGTGGTAAGAAGAGTTCAAATGCGTAGACAGCTAGTGCAGTTTAGTCACTGCTCTAACTGCCTCCACCTTGCCGGCCCAAAAGGTGCTTTTTCACGCCTCTTTTGAACAAACCCTTGTCATAGGAAGGAGGGAACACATGGCGTAGTTATAGTTAGTAGTATACTTATAGTTTGTAATGTAACGTGTTACTATGGCATTTATTCTACCCGTGTACGGTATCCTTTTTGGCTGAGTGGGGACTATGTTCGAAGTCAGTTATCCGTTATCCGTATAACAACTATCCCACTTTTGGGCCTTTCGTCCTGTCTCCTGCTTAATTTAGATTCTATAAAAATAATCATAATCATAATCATAATCGTTTATTGTTTTCATTGTTTGTTTGGTGTCATCATGAAAAAAGTATACAATCATGGAACCCCGTTAAAGCACTACAATTTGTGGACTTAAACTAATTAAATTATAATTGAATTAAATTGTACAATGTCATATAAAATTCAATAATTAATAACATATAACTGAATACAACCCGCACTGGGCCAGCGTGGTGGTGTTATGGTGTTATGGCCAATCTATAATGTTCTCTGAGCGTAGTATCATCCTTTTTAACAGACATACTCATACAGGCAAGAACTGCTTCCACTAAAATTTTTACTTCAGTGGAAGCGCCTGTGACTGGAAAAGCACTTGCACATTTCTGAAGTCAACTAACATCACTTTGCATTGTTGTGTACCTTCGGGGAATAAGTGTGGGGAGCAGAATAATTTGTCCCCTATGCTGTCCACATAACGATTTTTTTAATTTGTCAAGGTGTGCACCGCGTGAGGAGTACAGTCGACCACAGTAGTAGCTGAACACCTAAGTACCATGTCACAATACCTATGGCGTTAATGTAGTACGGTAGAAACTATTAGGTACAAGCGCAATAGTCGGTTTGACATAGTGCTAAAGTGTTAAGCTACTTCTGTGGTCGACTGTACCTACCCTTTGTATTGCAGGCTACGGCAGCTGCTTACCTTTACTTATGCCTACGTAATAATTTAAATTTACGTAGGCATATTGTTGTTTGCTGCAATCATTTTCATTCTACAAAATTGATTTTACCTGATACCTTCAGGCTATCTAATTAATTCTATTTTAAGATCTTACACACTATTTTTGTAAGTTTCCTTGCGGAAAAGAAAGTCCCTGTAATTTTTTATGTTTATAAATCATTGATCCACAGTAACAACAGACTTGTGATTAGGAATATGACTGCATAATTTACGACAAAGTAGGTACTAACCTATAGCTGCACGACATGTAAAATAAAAAGCAATGCATGCCTAGTTATTGTTAACTAGTTCATTTCATATTCAATAACTTACGTTTCTTCATTACTCGATATCGAAGCTTGATTGCGTAATTAATTGCTAACTCACATTTTAGCTGACTTCGGCTTAACTAAAGAAATTAAAGGGACCGGTTTATGAGTTGAAAATTTGAAGTTAAGCACGTCTCAAACTACCTATATTTAATACGATATTTTATATGAAAATTATTCATTAAAGTGGTTGTATTTTATTACATATTCATATTTTACTATTACTTTATTTAAAGTGCTTATTTTCTTCTATCCCAAGTCTCATGCTAAATAAGTTCTGATGTGAAAAAAAATGTAGACCTACATACAAATCTTTTAATTGCTTGAAATGCGGGAAATACAAAGTCGTGGGAGCAAATGAAAGAGAAACTTCGTTTTGTTTTACTCCTTCTTTCTGTTCTTTATTTTTTTCACTCAATTAAAACTAAACAAATCTGTTCACGATGTGTGAACAGATTTGTTTAGTTTTAATTGATCCACCTCTATTTTTATAGCTAGGTCAGGAACCAGTGTTACAAGGTAGGCATAGATAAGGGCGTGCTTAACTTAACAATCTTTTCCAAATTGTGAAAGGTCGTTTTCTCTACCCCTGAGTTACTGTGGACTTAAAAAACGATATTTATTTATTCTAGTCTTTCTTTTTTTTGTATAAGACTCATCTTATTTCCGTAGTTTATACCTACCTTTACAATACCAGAACTAGCAGGTACCTATTTTTACAAATACTGATGATTCTGATTTATTGAACATTATTTTTTCATAGTTTACATAACTTTTATTAACGATTTTTTAAAGAATTGATCAACAGTTTTTTTAAATGCGGAGTGGGTCTCCTCACAGCCCAAGAAATCTTCCTCGAATGCTCGTGACCAAGCTCACTAGAGAAATTAACTTGAAGGCAACGGAATAAGTGTAAATAACAGTAAAAGATAAATGCCGATAACATTTCATGGAAACGAAACTCATAGGCAATTAAAATTTACAAAACTTCCATTTCACTTAAACGCCAATTAGTTGAATTCCTACTTAAAGAGTTCTTACAATACAATACTAAGTCAGTGATTTTCGTTCAAAGGCACCTACAAATCAGTGATGTTAACAAATTGGAGTAATTTGTTTGAATAGTCACATTCGCTGAAATACTCTTTGAAAGATTAATAGCATCAAAAGCTGCTGGCTGTCGGGATGGTTATGAAATATACGCACATATTTTATTTTTTACTTAAAACATAAATGACACACAATACGATAATTAGGAAATAGCTTTCGTAATAAGCCAGAATGGTCGTGGAAACTCTAGCACAGTTTATAATAATGCCTATGGTATCATCGTCATCACACTCCACTGCTGGACATAGGACTGGATAGTGCTTACCTACTAACCATTTTATTTAAATTTCAACAAACTTGGTAAACGTCTTCATCACAGCCTATGTACGTTCCACTGCTGGGCACAGGCCTTCCTACATGGGACAAACTTTTTTTATGCTACTAGATGACACAAGCTGACGGCCCACCTGATCCGGCCCGTATGTTGGGTCGTTTGGGTAGGTACCACCGCCTTTCTTATTTCAGCCGGGAACAGGTTCGCTGTGTTTCGGATTGAAGGGCAACGTAGCCAGTGTAATTACTGGGTATGGACGGCATTTCATCTTAGGCCTCAGGATGATAACGCACATGTAATATGAAGTGATTTTTCCTTGTTATTACAGGTGTCTATAGGCGGCGATAACCGGTTACCAACAGGTGGACCATCAGCTTGTTTGTCGTCTAGTTGTATAAAAATAATAACTAATATACTATAAGTTAGGAAGTGATAGACTAGCATGGATAACGAAGATACTTATGTACAATACTTATCAGGACTTTTTGTTGCTAGTAAACAAATAAGTAGCATGTCGAAGATGTAGATAGATTTTCTCTCCCTAGGCGTCATCTACTGTTTAGACTTTTAGAGGGATTTGTTAGTTATTAGGCTTATTTTTTAAAATATAATAAAACTAGAAATAAAAAAAAATCAAAATATAAGTGCCATTAGGCTTACCATCATGCGGGCTGTATTGTATACATGTTTGTTTGGCAGCCTGTATAAAAAAATATTTATTATATATTTTAGTGAGCACATAAACCTGTCAGTGTAAAAAGTAGATAAGTCGTTTACCAACAGAACACATCAATACTCAACTGTACAGTCTTGGAGCATAACAATTTCAAAACACGGTGTGCTTAGCATTTATTAATACCATCGGTGTCGACTACATGTTGTCCCCCATTTAGATAGAGCGTTTCGATCCAACGAAATTGTACCGTCAAATGTTATATTGAGGAAACTATAAAACTGTATAATCGTAAAAGCAAAGTTGGCCCGAAGCCAAATTCATCCACAATGAAAAGTAATTCGACACACGCCCTCTCAATGGGCGAGACTTGGGAGTTTTATTGCATTCCTGTATCTATAATAAATATACTGTGTTAAGATGGACAACGGCTGAATGAGATATCCATGATGGCTTCGTTCATCCCAATATCCGTATTTCGGGTACTAACTACATATTTAATTTTATATACTTACCTTTCTTATTTTTTAAGACTGATAAAATTCATCTTTAAATGTGTGGTACACAGTCAAGACTATTATTTATACTATAGGTACATATAATTTTTGTCTGCTAGTTTTCACTCCTAAGCCGCTAAGCCGATTAAGATGAAATTTAGCACATAGGTAGATTATAGCCCGAGAAAGGACTTAAGCTACATTTTGGCGTGATAACCGACATCTAAGAAGTTGAGAACCGCGAACGGTCGCTATTTTAAAAAGTAGTCTAAAAACGCTAACTTTCATAAAATTAGATGAAAGCTACGTCCATTAAAATGATTACTTGCCAGTATAATGCATCCAATTAATTAATTGACATGAGAAGTGATCTGAATAACAAAGCAAAATACATCGGTATCGGCCGTATAGGGTTGCTACATTATTGTTTTTATTACCAATAAAATTGCCTATTTATTTGCGCAATAAAAAATAATGTACTTACTTCATAGTAATCGAGATATCAATAAAGTAGCAAAACCGCACAAGAAAACAATAAAGTTCAAGTTATAAAAAATGCATAGTCGAACTATTTTTGAAAGAACAGTATTTTTATTGAATAACTGAAGAAATATGAAGAGTTCAATCAATTATTGTACAAGACTGCACTAGCTATCTCCATTTATATTCCAGGTGGAGATTAGTGATTTGCAGTGGCTAACATAATTAAAATTAAAACGGCATCAAACAAAATGCGTATTGAAGTTTTATTGCAAAAACAATAAAAAAAAAATGTTTCAAGAGTGTTACTTTGAACTTTTTTTGGAGTATAAACTAATAAATTATAACATTAAAAAAATGTTTTAATTACAGATCCGTACCTGCGGAAGTTATAAAAAAAACACCTATCTCATAATATATCGTTGGAAATTGGAAATGATAATTATTTACTAAGAGTTTTAACTCCTCAAATGTGCCTTATCCATTATACCTTTTTTTTTTTTTTTTTTTTTTAACGGGGAGAAATCCGTTTACAGACCTACCCGCCGCTGGCTAAGCGGCGGGCGTGTACGTAATAGCTAAAACTCCCATAACCGCAATTTAAGTTGTTTATATGTTTTCCCTATATAAACAACTTAAAACAACTTCTTGCTTGTTCAAATTAACGTGATTATCAGGGTGTGAGAATGAGAATAGAATCTCTATTTTGAAAAAAGTGCCAAGATGTACATGAAAATTTTAAATAACATGTCTATTGTAGTGTGACAACCCTGGTGGTTACACTACGCTGGAGACAGGGCGCACAAAACCGAATGCCTTAATTTAATATAAGTCAATTTGGGCCAATTTAATTTCGCGTCCATGCAGCCGCCTGCCGCAGCACATCACGGACTATATCTATCCCTTTTCTACTCATATATTTACACGTCTCTTGACATTTGCTGTCTCGGGTTCTTTTAGGGAATGATCACACAAAGTTTGTGACAAACCTTTGATGGTAAACTCAATATCAATCACTCATTTACAGACAAGTTTTTAATGAAATTTATAGGCAAGTTTGATGATTATCATAAATAATAAATAGGTGAAATTGTGATGATGTGAATTAAGGCGTAGGGGTACTGAAGGGACCTTGAGCATTTAGGTACACCACCAAGCGACATCTATTCAGTGCCTAGGATAATACTATATACTTCAAGCAGACTAAATATCGAATAGTCATGCTGCTGTACCGATAGATGGCGTACACGGGATCCTGCCTTTTCGCCGAAAATTGTTTGACACGAGTAATAACAAGAAAAACAAAAATTAAAACAGACTTCAAAAAACTGAAAAGGATGAAATAATTAAATTTAAGTAGGTATTCATCCCCTAGAAACATATTTTTGGAGTCGGTGCTTTACTTTCTATTGTTTTTGGAAACCACTTAGCACCAACTCCAAAAATGTGTTTCTAGGGGATGAATACCTACTTAAATTTAATTATTTCATTCTTTTCAGTTTTTTGAAGTCGGTTTTAATTTTTATTTAAAATTTTTTTTTCACAATTTTTAGTGATAACTTTCTACGGTCGAAGCTAGATGGGTGACCGTCAACTTATATTGTTTCCTACTATCGTATCGTTTCACTAAAAACAAAAATTAAAACCGACTTACTTAGTTTTAATTTCCGCGCATTATTTGAGAAAAGTACCTACCTACTAAACAAGCCTTGGTCACAGCTAGGCATTGACTTACGTTTGGCAGTATAAATTTATTAGCCGTTCGTCCATCAATGCCTCTTGCCGGCCGCTGCAGTTATATTTTGCAGCAACTAATAAGTTAACGTTTCAGTATTCAGTATTCACATATAGATAACAATAACTCTTCAATTTTTTTTACGAGTCATGGATGTTTGTACCCTATATTTATTTAGTTAATTTCTAATATTTATATAGGTACATATTATTATCATTATTTCTCCGTAATCCATAGTATCCATAGGCTAGATAATAGGTGTGAGTGTATATTATTATTATTAATCTATTTCAACTTGTTTTTATAATATAGGTAGGTACCTACTCGTTTAGTTCGGTCCCCGCACGGAACAATTGGAAATTTGGAAATGGTACGGCATGCGGCAGAGCGGCAACGTAGCGCGGCAGTTCCGCGGACATGCAACGTCGCCTTTCCGTGGTTTCAGAATAGAATAGAATATAATAGAACTTTATTGTGCATGGAAAAAGGTACAATTTTTTGGTCTCTTTAAAACAAGAATTACTTTTTCCTACCTTTTCAGATGTATGCACAAAACTAATCAACGAAATATTTACCTATTTATAATCTAAAAATTCTTGTACACTATAAAAACACTTTTTTGTTAGCCAATATTTCACTATTTTTCTAAATTTCGGAAACGCTGGACTTTTAAAGTCATCTGATACTTAGTTTATTAAAAAAAAAAAAACCTACACATTATAAAAGTGTTTTAGTTACAAGCGTCAATTTAGCTGAAGGCTTATATAGTTTGTTTTTATACATAAAGCGAAGATTTCGATTAATAAAACGAAGATTTTGACTAATTACTTGAAACAAATAGCTATGTTTGTACATAAATAAACAAATATCAAAAATATACAGACAAGGGAATGTAAGCAACTCATATTTCCTAAAAAAAGGTCAACAAGAATAAAAAAAAAATGCAAACCTAAAAGAATATAGAAAAAAATATATGTATATTCGGTTTTGATTCTTGATACACGGATCGTTACGCTGGGTGCTTTATAAATACACCACCGAAGCTAAATTTGAATTGTCCAAATAAGGTATTTAAATTTACTAAAAAGAGGGTGGTTGAATATCTGCACGGTTTCAATATATTTCTGTTGCGCTATATTTAGTAAAATTTCACACAGTCCTCTAAATGTTGAAAAAAAATGCCACTTTTGATCTATTGATTTCTTCTTGCCAGCCACTAATATCACTAGATGCAAGTATTGTCTTATTTTAGTATTATGATAGTCATTGCGTTTTATTACTGAATCACTATATTATTGTTGGTGATAACATTTGTTGTATTAGGTTGAGACTCAAACTAGCTATTTTAAATACTCTTACTGACTGTAAATCAATAAACAACACGGGGATATATTAACTATGGAAACGAACGCCTGACCATTATTGCGAGCAAAATATCCGTCCGTGGTAATCGTAGGCGCAAATGTTGAAATCCATTTAAAACAATTTATATCCTTTATTTGTTGGCTTTTTGAAAAAAATGGACCTACTTGCTAAAGGCACGAATGCTATGAATAACTATACCGCGTTTGACACTAAACAAATACCTCGTTTAAAATACAAATTCGTATAAGCGAGATCGAGATCGCGACACTTTGAAATAATTTTGAGTGATAATAAGAACTAATTACTAGTATTTAGAACCTACTGGCTAAAATTCAACATATATGTTACATAATATATCAATTACAACATCCTCTATGCAGCATTTTCGCCAGAAAATCTGCTCGAAAACACCTTTTTTTCGTATATTCTCATTACCCTTCGCCTTAATAGCGATTACTGTGAATTCGTAACAGTAGATAATAGTAGATAACTACAAAAAGTTTTACCACGACAGTTATTAGAGAACCCATTATTTGGTAGGTAGGCTATGTAAATTAATATCACATCAAAACTGATATCAAGGTTGATGACTAAGAAATAAATGAAAGCGTATAGTAGAAGTAGATTCCCTTAATTAGCAGACTTATCATCACGTTTTGATGATGGTCATACAACAATCGCACTTTTGACTTGATATTTCGACTAAGCTTTAAATACGTTTCCCTTGATCTGATCACACCTTTTTTTAACTAGGAAAAATCCGTTGACGGACCTACCCGCCGCTGGCAAACCAGTGGGCGTATACGGGGCTCACCCGGCGTCTTAATTGACCCTGGGAATACCCGCTAAAACTCCTGGATACCTACCGTGTCTTTCGCGGAAGTGTTCTGGGGTCTGCGAAGCAAATTCACCAGACCGAGCGTCTAAATTGACCCTGGGAATACCCGGTAAAACCCTTGCATAACTCCGGTTACTTTTCGCGGAAGCGATTTGTGGTCTACGAAGCAAATTCACCAGACCACTTCCAGTCCCTTGATCACACCTTTTTTTTTTTTTTTGACGGGGAGAAATCTGTTTACAGACCTACCCGCCGCTGGCTAGGCGACGGGCATGTGTGGGGGTCTCCCAGTGATAAAGACAATAGGAATACCCACTAAAACTCCCCGGTAACTCCACTGCCCTTCGCAAGGGTAGCCTAGGCTCTGCCGAAGCAATTTCACTAGCCTACCCCCAGGCAACCCAGCCTTACGGCCAGGTTTCGCGCCTATGGAAATTTCCCAGAGTCACTTGGGCAATCCCAGACGTGGCGGCCTGTGCAATGCGTGCGTGGGGGCCACCCACGCACGCGGCCTCGCATAGGGCGCTTGGAGATGGGCGATCACCGCCCGGCTCCTGACGCCCACCCGTCTACGCCGGATAGGGGCGGCCAGAGGATTCTCTTCCCGCTCCCTCTCCGCTGCCTCCTTCTGAGTATATCTAATCTCGATAGCTCCCATAAACAAAGTGGAATCTCTTACATCTAAGTATTACTATTTTCTGTAGTTATATTCAATTAAACCAAAATCGTATTACGTTAGGATTTAGATGCTTTCATTAGTGGTTACAAAGTTTATCCTGGCGTGGTTAGGTGAACAAGTCAACAAATCTACATCTCATTTACTATTTGAATTTATTTTTTGTTAGTTTCAAATATACCTAATTATGTAATAATAAAAAAATGAAGAAAGATATCTATTTATACTTATTTTATCAATCAATATGGATCAATGAACAAAAGATTCCTTATAAAGTTCGAATTTTAGTCCAACAGAAGCTCAAAATAATTGTCACTCAAAACATTATGGTTCTGCCCCATTATTCTAAAATTATGGATAAAATCTGTTTTTACGTACATTGATAATACGAAACTTTAAGTTTCATTGGAGCGCGCGACAGCAATCTACATAAAAGATGGCAGGCATCGGCATTTCTCATTGGATTTTTTGACGATTTAAAACTGCTTCTTTGTAGCCTATTTAAATAAAATATTTTTTCTTTCTTTCTTTTATCATGGAGAGAGTTCTGAGGAGATTTTCGACCTTATCTCATCTTCCCCTTCCTACAGTAGCACGCGTGCCGGTCTTCGGAATCATAAATTTACTGTCTCCACCTCAACATCTCGCACAAAGAAGTTTAGTAACTCGTTTATTTGTCGGACTTCCAAAACTTGGAATTCTTTGCCAGCACATGTGTTCCCTCCTTCCTATAACATGGGTTCCTTCAAAAGAGGCGTGAAAAGGCACCTTATGGGTCGGCAAGGTGGAGGCGGCTAGAACAGTGTGTTTTAAGCTGCACTAGCTCATAGCTGTCTCCGCATATGGACTCTTCTTACTGCTTTACGTCAGGTGGTGTTGAGTCATTTGCTGAGGTTTGCTTAGGCCTTTAACTGATATGAAAGTACCTACCTAATATAATGTAAGTAATTAAATATACTTGTTAAAATGCAAATAGTACCCACTTAATTAAATTTGAATTATTTTTCAACACAACCTAACCTTTTTTTCCAGTGTGCTACATAGTATATTTAAAAAAAATGAATCACTAGAAAAATATCTCTTAAGCGCACCCAAAATCTATATCTTAACACCTCCCCCATTTACATAGTAAAAACGAGGGCTCACTCTCCTCACTTGATTGGCGATCTCATTAAAATCAGGAAAGAGTCGCCGGTTGCCCGCGGGCTGTCTTGAAAACTGTCCTTTTTAAGTTTTGCTTTTTTCCA
This sequence comes from Nymphula nitidulata, assembly GCA_947347705.1. Lineage (NCBI taxonomy): Eukaryota > Metazoa > Arthropoda > Insecta > Lepidoptera > Crambidae > Nymphula > Nymphula nitidulata. The sequence goes on from OX374622.1 coordinate 7,729,059, forward strand.
TCTAGACGACTGTAGAGAAATGAAAATGCATTGGTTAACTTTGATAAACTGACGGGTAAGTTCATAGAGTACATTTTTATGGTAAGTTCATGCATACTAAATATTAACCTTGCCTGAAAGTGAGTTTTAAATCAAATCGTCGGTGGGCGTGCAAGACCGCATAAGAGCAGTTTGTGCTTGTTTGTTTGCGCGTATATGCTTTTTGTTTATTTCACAGAATGGAAGAAAAAGAAAATATCTTGGATATTTCTACACGTTTCTGTGACTGAGCTTGTTTGGGATTCCTCTGGGTGTTGCTTAACGAGAATCTAGTATAAGCGAATCAGCTCTATGAGCCCGCTGGCACGATATTTCAATTTTGTTACTTTTGTAAATTGTATTGTAAACTGCTCTTACGCGGTCTTGCACGCCCACCGACGAAATGTCATTACGGCAACATGAATCCAGCTAATAACTACTTGAAAAAATAGGGATTTTACTACTAGGTTTTGGGTAGGTACCACCGTCTTTCGTATTTCAGCCGTAAAATAGTTTGCTGTATTTCGGATTGAAGGAATAGGTAGCCAGTGTAGTTACCGGGCATGGAAGGCTTTTCATTTTAGGCTTTAGGATGGCATCGCACTGCAACACCGAATACGACACCAAAGGCGACAGTAGTCACTTACCTGCCACCAGGTGGGCTGTCAGATTGCCTGTCATCTAGTTGTATAAAAAAAACCAGCGTAGTGAGCTTCGTCAAAATGAGTCCGGACCGCAATTCACAAAACTACTCGTTAACACAAACGGGCAGTGTCACTCAGTACTAACTTGCCACAAAACTAGCGGATCGGTTACCGAAAAAAGTCTGTAGGAACAAAAGTACTCAGAAAATCTCATACAACGTTTATTTATACTCCCACATTCCGTTAGAAATTATATAAGAAACTGAACGTGAAAATAAAATATGTAGCATGAAATTTCATTTATTTCAACGCGCGTGAGTATTTTTTTCTCTATAATATATTCAATCCAAGCCGCTGCGTGCGTTTTGAGATATGTTTTGACAGCCAATTTATTTGTCTACTCTCTTGTGTATTGCTACTCATGAAAATAGGTGAACTAGTAAAAAATGCACTGACTGTGACACTAATGTGTTTTATAGCTGAAAAAACTGCCTGAAAAGATTCGATTTTAATTGGATTAGTGTTTGTTATAGACTTAAAGTGTAATTTTCATAGACAAATTGCGATTTTCTACAATTAAGTAACGCCTGAATACATTTCCCGCGTTATTTATCGCAGAGTTTGTTACGGACACACGCTCTATTAAGTATTCACTGTAGGGGTTTCTCTTCAAAAACCCGAATAGAATCCGATAATGTTCTTTATTACTGTAAGGTCTAAATCACGGATTGGTAAAAAGCGAAACCCACTATCAACCGGTATTTTATGTCGCAGTCGTCTGGTTAAATTAGCCGCTTGCTGCACGCCTACACTGAAAAAATATTTAGCCAAACTTTTAAGGTTACATTTGTAATAACCAAAATTTGGCGAAGTATAATTACAGTTTAATTGGTGCATCTTCAAGCAACTTTATTTTTGGCTTGGTGTTACCCTAACTTAGGGTAAGTTATGTAGTTACTTTTTGACCTACAGGTAGTCGAAACTTCATTGTAACATTAAAACGTTCAACCAGATGGCTGACCGTCATGTCAGCTGTCTGGTTAAATTAGCTATTCAATTAGACGACTAAGCAGGTCATATTAATCGAAGAGCTTTTGTGTGACTGTTTGAGTGATTGGTAGGTTCAAGATTATTTTTTATGACTACATATAACCAAAACGATGTCGGTTATAAGTGGTCATAAAAAAACCTTGAACCACCCAATCAAACGAAAACTCTTTGGTACAAGACGATCCTTTCAATATGCCAAGTCGTTAAACGTTGAGTCTAGTTCAATTTGCTATCGGCCTAGGAATTTGATTGGATGCCGGCGACATTTACACTAAAACTATTCTCATGTTATCAAAACAAAAGTGTAAAGGGAGGCACCTAGTTTCCTGAAACCATACACTTACTATCACCGTGTAAGCCATAATATAGACTTATCTCGGGATGAAACTATATGTAATATCCTATTAATATCTTTATTTGCAACTATTAGTGGCCGGATGCCTATCTACTTATTATTTATCTACATGCTATATGAATAGTGTATTACAATGTTAGTAAGTAGGAGTGTAAGCCCTTAATGGGTACATATGATTACGTCAGTGGGAAGGTACCTATTTCACTGATTAATCATATTTAGCTATAAAATTGTAATCGGTAATTAGGACGCCATTACAATTATCCCCCCTCTGAAGGTTCCATGATGCTTGCTTCCTCATTCTCGGGACCAGATAAAATGCCTCCAATAATTTATATTCGCGTGAATAATTCATTCATTTGTCTTATACCTACCTAAATTTTCTGAAAGCACTTCGAAAAGTGGGTAATTATCCGATTTCCATTTGGGACACCGGAGCAGGGAGATAAAACATACATAAATATTTAATACTACTGAGTAAGGACATCGATAGAGATTCCTTCGGTGGTCAGGCTTCTAAATACTAGAAACAATAACATGTAGGAGGTAGTAGCTTAGTAGAGCCAGTACATGTAGTAGCTTTTTTATTTTTTTGTGTTAAAAAACGGGTAGTAACTTTTAGTATACTAGCCCGCGCTTTCGTCTGCATTATCCCATGAGAGTGTTCCCGGAATAAAAAGTAGCCTATGTGCTATTTCAAACTGTAATCTATCTCTGTGCCAAGTTGTATCCAAATCCGTTTTGCCAAGCTGGCGTCGTGATTGAGTATCAAACATCCACCCTATTTTTCGCATTTAAGTATTTACTATATTAAGATTACTTACCTAAGATTACATAATCGTCTTAGTAAAATATAAGTTGTTATTGTTCTACCAGTATCATTAACAACATTTATTATTAAGAAATTTTAATATAGATCTGATATAATACCAAAACACTTGAAAAGCTAAAACTAACATACCTACCTACTCCTTTCCAAACAGATAATTATCTAGAAAAATATTATGTACCAGGAAAGGTTGTGCAAGCCTCTATTGGGCGCTCAAATGCATTTTTCAACTCCTGTCAAAAGACGACCTTAGTACCAGAGTTGGTGGTTGAGATACGTATTGGATTATAAATCTTTTATCCATAGGTTACGGTACGGGGTTCTCATAGAGATTCACCCACTAACCCGCATCAGACCCGAATTTCCACCATAAAACACACGGGGAGTTTGAAACCATGTATATTTGTTTATCTTTTTCTTTAAGGATTAACATAATTAACAGGGACATTATTGTGATACCACTATTAATTTGATGAATGTTGATTCAGTAGACTCTAATACAACAAACATCTCCAAATATACAAAACATAAAGGACGAACAAACTGTTTTTAAATAAATTATCCAAAATAGACTTAACCAAGTATCTTCTTATTGATTTCGATATTACTAATCTTACTTTACAAATATTTTATGAAATAAGTAATAAAAAATAAGTGGCTCTTCCGGTAGATAAAATGACAACTTACACATAGTCAGAACATTGGTCTGAATAACTCCAATACATATTTGTAAGAAAGGAAAATTGTTCAATCAAAGATAATAAGTAAGAAACAAAAAATAACCTTAGCTGAACCAAGCCACACATCTTACGGATGCACAAATATCACACTTTCATGTTCGAATACTGTAAAAGACAATGTTTTTAATTAACAACACCATTTGATACTGTTTACGAGAATCAAAACATTCTTATGGCAGTTCGATTCGATAAAGTCCCGAATGTTCTCATTTTATAATATGCACTCAGTATTGTTCCTGTCATGTTTGTTTGTTTACCTTGGCATTTTGGAAGGTTCACTTGACTTTGAATAGACACTGAAGTGGGTATTATATCATAGCCATTTTTGAATATGGCGATAGACAACGTGTGACTTGCAATAAACATATTGATATTGACAATGCGTCACTAAAATAATGTTGTACCCTGATTAAGCATGGATTATAATTCAACGATTAAATAGTGCCAGGTGGCAATTGTGTTGGCGGAATATGTAAGTACCTAACTTTTTTAGATGTGCTCGTTCCTTTGAAAAAAATTGTAATGGGAAGTTATCATTTTTTTATTAATAATTTTTATTGTAACATTATTATAAATGTTTAAAAAATATATTTAGGTACAAAAAAAATATCTAAAGTAGAAAAATTTCACGTCCTGGGGCGGGGATCGAACCCGCGACCTTTCACAATCTGCTATGCCTATATTCGGATACTTTTCTATATTTTTTTCTTTTGTACTTGTGAACAGATAGCAAATTGGGTACAAACACTAAGCGAAAGTCTTGCAAGCTAAAGTTAATAATAATAATAATAATAATTCATACACTCACACCTATTATCTAGCCCAAAGTAGGTAAGCATCATTAAGAGTTTGTGTTGTGAATACTTTATGTATATAAATATTGGAAATATACTAAATAAACATATAAACATCCATGACTCGTGAACAAATGCTAATTCATCATACAAACATTTGCCCCTACCGGGATTCGAACCCGGGACCCCTGACCGAGCAGTCCGTATAGCAAGGTGGTCAGACAAGTGTTTAAAATTAATGAAAGATGTTTAGCTTTATTAAGTCTTTGTATATTAATTGTTGACCTTTGTGTATTGTAATACCTATATTGTGATGGTGCATTGTCGGACAGCCTTTAAATACAGTAAATATTCTTATCATTAGGTACTTATTGGTACATTAATATACCTTTTTTATACTCTGTGCGACACTGCGCTGCTAAATACTATTACTGTGTAATTAAACATTGTAACTTAATGATTGAAAAGAGTGACTACACGAGTTTGTTGCCGGAATCTTCTCGGTAGTTCAACTTTTGGAACCGGTGTAAATTCAGACAGACTGACAGACAGACTGACTGACGGACAGACAGACAGACTGACTGACGGACAGACGGACCGACAGACAGACCGATAGACAGACTGACATAACATTCTTAGCTTACGTAGATCCAGATAAGACAGAGAGACAAACATTATGAAATTGTTAGTTAGTTAATATTATTTTTATGTGATAGACTTAAGGGTTTTTTGTTGACGATTCGAAAGTGCTTCTTGGGGGCCTAATTGAATAAAGATATTTTCATTTTCATTTTTTCATTTTCAAGGGGCACAGACCACTCGGTCAGCCGGTCGTCAAAGTATTAGGACGATGTTACCACGTCATACATTTATACCTAATGAGCCAGAGTCGTTCAAGTTTTCATAGCATGAATAAATAAATGAATAATATTGCAAGAAAAAAAAACAATTAGTAAAGCAACAATTGGCCTTACAAATGGAAAACGTGTTAACATCAGCGTATTAAAATCTTCACAATACAGTTGGCAGCGGCAAAGTTGCTCAACTATTATATCAGAAGATCATAAATGTAAATCGGGTACTCTTGCCAAAAATCACGATGAACTAAAGCGTTGGATTGCTGAAGTACAATGACTCGTATCACAAGGCCGTAGAGTTATCTTTAGCCTTTACGTATAGGTATTCCCAATCCGATATTGAGTGCACAAAGCAAAATAAATGCAGTAGATATTTTGAAGCAAATCGCGTTGAAATGTGACGAGTGAATCATAAAAGCGATATTTGTAATTCATCTAAAAACTTAATAAATTATATTCCAATCTGGAAATGCAATATAATTTCTATTGTTTGTGAGCGCCTGCGGGCTGTTGAAAGGACGAAAAGTTATACAGGTTGGGAAGTGGTTCATATAAAAATAACATGCAATGAATATGTAGTTCAAAATTAAATACGTAGCCCACAAACAATTGCAAAACCAAACATTTAATATTTTTAACGCTTGACACAAAAAGAGGGGCGATAGGTTTGACGTGGCTGTCTGTGTTTGTTTGTCTGTCAGAGGCATGACAGCTCCTAAACAAATGGACCGATTTTGATTCGGTTTTTTTCGTTCGAAATCTGTGATCGAGACGGTTCCTAGCTATAATTTAAGTGGATCTTTTTAGGCGTTCGATGACTGTCAGCATCTGTCCTACTTCAAAAGGGTGTTACTAACTTTCACATATCCGATTAATATAAATTTCAGTTTACTGTTACTTCGGTGGTATTTCCGATACATTCAAACTTATTCGGGGATGCTCGACTCTTCAGAAACTTACAGCAGATATTAGGGCGACACTAAAAGTTGAAAGTTTTTAGAACTGGTTACTTGTAAACAATACAATAAAAAATTACTTTCATTTTGAAAATGGAACTATTTGCCAATATTAATGTATTACATTCAATGGTCATTCGTTTTACGATTTGGCGGCAAACTGAAAATCGCCTGAATCACGTCAGCATGCATATAAGAGAAAAAAAAATTCGTGCAATGATTTTTTATGACTTTCGATGTCATTTTAGTCAATAAGAAAGTTATAATAGACTTCAATTGGCTTTTCATGGTGAAGCCCCATCTCGTGCCACTGTTTGTTTACAACTAGTTTTATAAGCTTAAATATGGTCGCACTAATCTTACCGATGATCTGCGTGAGGTAGGCTGGATTTACTGTTATCATCCCGAAACCTAAGCACAATTAACACACACACACAGTCTGCTGAATGGGCGAGGAGTTGCCCACTAAAGGGAAGAGGGAAAGAAGGTTCTTTGGAAGGACAGGTCATTACGCGACAATTGTTTTAGAGGATTGAAAAACAGCTACTGCAGAGTGCTACACTAACAATCGTTTGCCACTTGTCCTGGAAAAAGTTTGGGACAACCGACCTCGCAATAGGATCCTCCTTTACCACGATAAAGCTGCGTCGCAAAGCACTAGACGAACGATAGACTATTTGGCGATGTCAAACGTAAGAAATACTGGGTCATCCTCCGTATGGCCCTGACCTCGCACTTTGCAATTTTTATTTATTCCCGAAATTAACAGAAGAACCTCGAGGAAAACGTTTTTTTGGCAAAGTGCTCTCAGTGGTTCCATCGGATGCAGCGATGCATTGATGTGAATAGACACTATTTGAAAATATATAATAAAACTAATAACTTGCTAGTTTGCTGAGTTTTTAACACGCTTTACGAGGGTCAAACTCATAGGAATAGTCTCAGTCAGATGGTGTTAGATAAAAGATTAAAGAGAGCGGGCGTTATTTTCAGTTTTATATTTAAACTATTAATCCATAACTATATCCCAATTAAACAGTAATTAATCATACTTCAATAAATAGTTCAAAAATTTATAAATTTTAAAGTTACACAATTTTTTCTTACAACTAACTAGTATAATTTTGAAAGACGGAAAGCAGTAATTATTAAAATATTATACGTTATTCAATTAGAATAACGTTTAATATTTTAAATGTCATTCTTTAAAATGCTTGATACTAAAGCTTTTCAGCAAAATCCAGTGGCCTTTATGAATAGGCTCACCGTTCACTGGGGAGGTTGCGCGATTTTCCTTCATATATCCACATGTTTTTTCGCCTTTTGACGCTTGCACGGCGCTTGTTTAGACAACTGGATGTTTTTATCAGCTGCGTCATGAAAGCGACGCAGCTATGCTAGGTATGTACTCACATATTTACTAAAAGCCCGCTTGATAAAATAGCCACAGGATGGCGCGGTGCGGAAAAATGGTCGCCATGTCATAGTATAAAGAATAACTCCGTAACAAAACTGTGTAATAAGCTCATAGCCGAATTAACTATTATATAATCTGTGCCACAGCTTCTCCAGTCAGTGAGTTGTAGGAGCTGGCTACCCCACAATTCGTAGAAAAGAAGACTCGGCGTATCTCATGGCATACGTTAACTGTGGCTATATAAATAAGCGTAAGTACCATTTAGAATAGACGCTTGTAGCACCTAGAGCACTATCACGCCCACGCGTTGCCTACCCTCTCAAATCGAGTTCTCCAATAATATTCCTTCCCTATTGAGCTCTGAGGACCTAAGATTTCGAAGGCTCATAACATGACAAAGTAGTGTTATATAGCTGCGATAACTTCCATAGTGGTGCTTATCTAGTCGGGCGCTACTTTAAATAGAAAACCAAACAAAAAACGTATTTTCTTTTATCCTTTTTTAATTGAATTATTCATTTTTTTCACATACACTGAAAAAAATATTTAACCGAACTACTTCGTTTATATTCGAATAACAAAAAATTTGGCGAGTTTAATGGCAGTTTATTTGATTTAACAAAACAGTGCATCTCTTTTCAACTTTATTTTTTTGGAGGTGTTACCCTAAGTTATGTAATTACTTCTTTAAGCTACAGGTAGTCGAAAGTTCAGTTGTAATTTTTTCAGTGTATAACAAGTACATACCAATAAAAAACACATAAATTTAATTTCACATAAAACCCTCCTCCTTTTTTGAAGTCGGTTAATGAAGCAAAACCAAGCTTCCAAGATAACTTTGCTGAAAAGTTGTCTACCATAAAGCAAATGTCAGTCAAACCAATAATTCAAGAATCACTTATTAAAAAGTTTTACATAATTAGCGAAGATTTGGTTTGTGTTAAGCATTAGGCCATTAGCGGTGATTTTGTCTTCTAAAAAGTATAAGAAATTAAAATTTTCGCTCGCGGGGTGATGAGTTTAATTTGCCTGTTTTCACAAACGTAATAAAGATTCACTACTGCATGAGTTAATTATTTTACTATGACAGCGTTTAGATGTCAACCTGTCTTTGATAGATGTAAATAATTACCTAACTGTTTTGTGAAAAATAAAGTTTTTATAATTTTATTATGATATGTGTTAGTATTATTACTTTGATAATAGTTCTCGATTCAAAAATTAATGCTTTATGTACACGTGTACGAACTTACGAGTTACTTTTAGTATAAAAGCCTTACTAAACGTTTTATAGTTACAAAGTGTTTCCAATCACATTTTCAATTCGAACATAAGTGCAACCATTCAAAGCTCAAACAGTGATTGATATTTAGGCAGTAAGTGTATAAGATATGACCTAAGAGTTAGTCAACCATAAGTTGGTATGGCTTTTATTATATCCATCATTTTTTAATAAATTGTAAGTATTTATTTGTGTGAGTTATTTTGCGAATTGATATTTATCCTGATATAAAATGGCTTAACCTTTCGACTACTCGCCCGCGCCAGCGCTCACGCACTATGGAAACTAAGGTCTGTATGTTTTTGGTAATGATTACATTCCAAATTCCTTCTGAAATCACCGAATAAATTACAAATGAGTGATGGGAATGTACATATTTTCATTACTCATATTTGTTATATTGGGCAGTAAGCCGCGAACCAATACTTTATAGAGCTGATAAATAACACATAACCATCGCCACTTCATAATAAAACAGTCATCAATGAACAACACTCAAATAAAGCCGTTTCAGCTTTTATTAATGGACATTTTTTTACTAAAAATATAACAGAAGAGCGTTAAAATGTAAAAAATGTTGCTATTGAACCATAGATTTTCGTTCCAGTGTCCCGAACTATCTGGTTGAGGCAAAGCAACAGCTGTTCGGATTAAATCCGTCTGCTGATGTTGAAAATGTAGATTTTTTTCACTATAATGACACACGCGACGAAATTGGAACGAGTTCGGGCTATTAATTGCCGAACGAGTATTTTTCCTAGCGGACGCACCCATTCGTTTTAAAAACTTGGGCTGAATGACAGCTAAAAGCATCAGTGCACTTTATTGGCACATCAAATTAACTGTTCAATAAAAACATCAAAACTCCTCAAAATAAATGAAAACATTCTGCTATTTAGCCAGCGGGCTGCAATAATGTGAAGTAAAAATGCTGCCAATTTTTTTTGCGGCATTTGTGATCTTTCATGAATATTTGAGGGGGTATTAAAAAAGGTAACGGATGGATAGAACTTAGCTTGCATAAATTCCCTTGAATCCGATGAACGATAACAAAAAGTGCACAGATCAATGAATACCAATAATAAAATGATTAACAAAATCAAAATGGAGCTCATGATTTTCGTAAAGCCCATTAATAAGAAGCGCTGAAATATACAAGGTGGCATATTAGATCGGTCAGTATGGGAAAGTATAAAACTATAAGACATACGAAAATCTCTTCTTAGGAACCATGTTATCTATTTTAGTAATAAGAAAAACTGCATTCATACATTTAAAAAAAATGTGTACTCTGCTTGAGAATCGAACCCGGACGTTTTGAAAAATAAAACTAACACTATTTTTGTTTAGATATCGATTGTGTATGTCTTGAGCAGTAAAAGTTACTATGAAACATGATGTCTAAAATGAATAAAATGCATTGTTTTCATATCCTTTAATTTATTTTAGTAAGTGTTCGAAATTAACATCTCTACCACCATAGGAGGTTTATCACGTTTTCATTGTGTAAAAAAGTAGAAATAGGGAGGTAATGCTAAGACGATAAAAAGGTTTCGAGTTCAATTAATCGATAGTATCAAGCGTGCTTCAGTATAAACTATTTTCCAATGATACCTGCTTTAACAACTTTGAAATTTGACTATGCAAATTTTGGCATTTCGTTAGCTCTTGTTTGAAAAATCTCTTTGAGATGCTAACAAGGATCAAACGGTATTGTTGATCGTGACAGTTTTGATATATGACCGGAACCTTTGCTCTCAAACGTAACATGCGGTAAGAAGATGGACTATGAATACGCCTCCTTTGTGGATCATGATACAGCAGATAAGCTTTGAAAACTATTAGAAAAGTTTCTTCATATTTTAACTGGATACTTTTTTCTCATTTTGCAAATTGAGTTAAAATAATCAAGTCTCTGTACTCAGTAGGTACGTTAATGTCTTAATTTCATATCAAAATCTTGACTAAATTTAAAAACATTGAATATCTACAATCACACGTAGTGACGCGAGCTTTACTTGTGGTAACAAATACACTACGAATGTGTGGATAAGCACAGCAGATCTCAGTGAATAGAGTATGTCTCAGTGCCATCCGAGACACGGGCGAAGAGAGACGTGTATATTAGATCTGTATTCTAGCGTCGCTATTTTTGAATATTTTGTTTATTTTTATACGGGTATTTACCCAAGATAAAAGAAAATATTTTTTTGACACAATATTATAATCATATTTGATTCATCATTTCTTTTACTTTACTAACAAAATAAAACATAGAAAATATCCAAAGCGAGACGATGAGCAAAACTTTTCAAAGTGCAGAAAGAAAAGAACTAGATTATGATTTCGAAAATACTATAAAATTACGAGATGTTTCAGATGAAGCTGATAATTATTCGAGTGATTCTGATTGATTTAATGAAATATCTTCTTATGTTATTCTGTTATTAATGTTTAAGAACCTTCAAAATATCACGATTTATTTTTATTTATTAATCTATTTATTTTATAAATTATTAAGTTACTAATCTTAAATAAAATAAGTAATTAAGATTCACATTCACATTTAATAATAATAAAATTATAATACCTATTTCCATCTGTTAAAATTTTAATGCGAACGCCACTCGTATTCACGCACACATTCGTAGCGTGTTTTTGGCACTGAACGTTGTAACAATTACAAATAAAGAAATAAAACGATGAAAAAATAATTCTCCAGGCGAGACTTGAACCCGCGTCTCCTGATTTCCGGCCAGACGCGATTAGGTACTACAACGCCGCCAGAGCACTAGGTATAACCTACTAATTTCTTCACCGCTTGCTTTCGTTTTCCAACGTTTTTAACCGACTTCAAAAAAGAAGGAGGTTATATGTTCCACCGTATGTTTTTCTTGTATGTATGTTCACCGATTTCTCTGTCAATTGTGAACCGATTTTCAAAATTCTTTTTTTATTCGATAGAGTATACTCCAGAGGTGGTCCCATTGTCACCAAGTCAGGATCTGATGATGGAATCCCAGGAAAATCGAGGGCAAACCTCAAATTTTATTGGCACGTATGACATGTTTTACTTTTTTTTAAAGCTATTCAAGTATATGCTTCTGTTAGTCATCATCTCAAGTTGATGAGCTGATGATGGAAGGTACAACTCTTTAAGGGTTAGGAGTTAGAAGATAATTCTTTCACAATGTAATTCCACCAAAGACTGAGAGACAGACAAGTCGATAGTGCTGACGGTCACCCATCTTGCTTTGACCTTAGAAAATCACTTGAAAATGTGAAAAAAATATTTTTTAACAAAAATAAAACCGACTGCAAAACACTGAAAAGGGAAAAATAAATCAATTTCAGTACCTAAGTAGGTACTTATTACCTCCTAAAATGTATTTTTTTTTGGAGTTGGTAATTCAATTTCTATTGTCTCTGGAAACAGCTTAGCACCAACTGCGAAAAATACATTTTAGGAGGTAAGTACCTAGGTACTGAAATTGAATTTTTTTTCCTTTTTTTGTCTTGAAGTTGGTTTTATTTTTGTTAAAAAAAAAATTTATAGCAACGTTTATAAACGTGCAACGTATACTGAACGTTATTTCGTGAAATAAAAGTACTATACTAGTGTTGATGTGAAAAAATGTCCAACCAGTTACTGGTGTGTATTGAAGCCACAGAAGTTGAAATAAAACAGTGAACTTTGAATCGACTAAGAAGGGATTTCGACAAAATCCTCTTAATTCGAAGTCGAGGTAAACAATAATAGGTTCGTGGCCAACAGTTTTTAAAAATACCGAAATATTTTTCATAAAGAAAAAGCCTTTAATCTAACTAGCGATAATTAATCATTTTTAAGTGCTGTAAAATGTTGTAATGTCGCAGTTTTTTTTTGGAAACACTCAGACATAAATAATGGAACAATGGGGCGGATAGAACTGACTGACTGTTATGTCAACAATGAACAATTTTAGATCTTTGATCAAATGCCAGAAGTAAACTGTGCCGATGTCAGAGTATAATAGGTTACAGATGACGGACAAAATTTCAGGAAATTGCACTTGTGGGCTGTGCTTATGGAATAATGGATTGAAGTTATAGCAGGAACGTAAACAAACCAAACGTTTCATACTGTTTGTTTAACAGAAAGATATTTCGTTAGCATCAATACTCATATTTCCTAACAGTTTCCAAAGGAAAAATATGTTAAGCATTTGAGGATATACTTAATGTTTTACAGAACCATGAGTTTCCTCTGTACTGTGAATGCGTTTATGGCCATGCGTTACTGGCCAGTTCGTTTCCCATCCCTTTATTAAGAGAAAGGTTTTTACTTATCTAATTTTATTTTAAATACGAATAATGTCAATTGTCATAAAGTTCTCCTGTATTAATGTAAGCCAAACAAGTCTCACTATGAGCATAGTGTGTTTTTAACAAAATATATGGTTATTCCAAGCCATTAACTACGTTGGTCAAAGTGGATTTTAATGATTGCTCGTATAAAAATAGAAATCGTAACCCATAACTTTTTTATCGATGCACGACGGTATTATGGGAATGTAAAAGCTAGAATAAAATAAAGCCAATATTGCCAATAACTAATATTGGGGGTAAGATAGTTAAAGGTACGATATATTTGGTTGCTTACGAAACATGTCTACGTCAGTGTCTGCAAATTGGATATTATAATGGTAACGCACACGTGGCCCACAATAAACTGTATGTAGCGACTTTACAACGACATTACACTGTAATAGCGCAATTAACGTCGCAAAGAGTTCTCCGCCTAGTCACCTACATAAGCTTAGTATTACTTCCTTATATTGTAAGCTCTTTCCTAACGGCTAACCTTTAATATTAGCCTTTTAAATAATTTAAGGATAATACTGAGTGTGTCAAGCATTGGTGTCATGTCACAGATTGTAGATACGTACATTCTTATACAAGCACATTATGGCAGTGCTGGTGCTATATAAGACTTGATAAAAATATAGATGGTGTAGATGTAACAATTTAGCGATATATTGTATATGTTTAACAAATCGTGGTTAGGATGACCAAGCACTGTCGTCTGCTATAGTTTACATGAGCGTTTCCCTTATATCCTTTATAATTGAGTTTTAATAGTATAAAACCATGATTTCAAAATTAAAATTATTTGTTTAATTTGTTTCCGTTTCCCGTCATGTAGTAGTTAATAAGTAATCGTCCAATATTTAGATATATCAACATAAATATGTTTTAAACCAAATAGTAGCAACTACTACCTACTACACCACGTACAAATAGATGGAATTCAAATGGAACAGCTATTGAATGTTCATCGAAATTATACGTCTTATAGAACTGTGCGATCAGGACGATGCCAAGTCGTAAACATTCCGACAGGCCGACTGCACAATAAATCGAAGATTCCGTTGAATATTTTCGACAGTGTTTGTAGTATTTAAACATACCTATTCAATATTAATACGAGAAGCTAATTTGATCGAGATTTTAACATAACGCGGTACATCCACATCGCAATATGAGGATGTGAAACATTTGTCGTGAATATGATGCGTGCTGTCATATTCAATATCTTGTCATTTCATCACAGTTGTACGAAATAAATGTACTTACATGTCAATCTCCAGAAAACAAAGACCATTGCATAATTCCTTGAAACCCCATCTTAAGAATTCTGAACCCGTTCAGACTTTAAGAATGACTTATCAACTAAAGAAATAGATCTCAACTTTGTTAAACTAAGTTACAAAGTAAGCATTACAAATTAGGACAAGCGAACAAATGAAGTTGCAGTGAACAAAGTATTCGGGAACATCTAATCCTAAAGTAATCCACTTAAGTGAAAACAAAGATTTATCTTGCCTTCAGACGGAAAGTAGTAGTTTTAAATCGGTTGTAGTGTTAGCACTTTGTACATTGTCTCTGCATAATCAGAACAGTTTTGCTATTGAGTTGCACAAGCGGGTAGTAACTAATTATGTGGCAGTCGCATAAGAGCTAACCAAATTTTCTGAGATCTTTGATAAATATTTGCATTTGCAGCATTATTGATATCAATTATATCTTTGTTATGATGGAAAAATATATCGAAATTGTAGTCATCATCATCATCATCATCATCAACAGCCTATATACGTCCTACTGCTGTGTCCTACATGGGAGAAACACATGAGGAGATTTGGGCCAGCATAACACCACTACGCTAGCCCAATGCTCAACAACTTGTTGGGTTAAAGCAGTTGGGTTAAAGCAACTGGGACCAACGGCTTCACGCGCTTCTTGGAGCACGGAGGATCTCGAAATTACTGATTTTGATTGACCGATCCCGAGATCGACCATGACGAAAATTGCTGTTCTCGTAATCCAAACCGCGACACCGAGCTCCTCCGAGATAGTAGTAAATACCAAGAATTTTCAAATTTTTATAATCCCTAGAAAGGCACTTAATAATTATTTTGATTAAGTCGACTTATTTGACTTTTGAAGTTCTAAAGACAATCCTATAAATACAAGTATAAAAGTTATAAAACACGATCACATCTGTTATGTTTATTGTATCAAAACAACATTAATGGTAGGTAGCAGCAGATCCTGCAGATGAAAAACCTTTTGCTTTCGCAATAAAAGTCTTGAACTGTAAAAAGTCATCATTTTGTTTTGCTAAGGAGTTTTTATAGATCTTGACCGTATTTAGAATATACGTTCGTTGGTATAACGCACACAATACTGACAAGTTATATTAAAAAAGTAATCCACGCTCTTTTATTAGATAAATTAGACTCAATTTTGACGTAAAATATTCATTTATTATCATTCAATCCTACCAACGGTTTATTAAAACTACGTTCGCCGATTGAAACCGACCCAAAACATATGGCACAGATTAGATAATACTTAATTTTATGGCATTAGATGCACTGAAACTCATTTATTAGTAAACGGAATTCCTCTTCACTTTTCCCAACATTAAATAACCCAAGTTACAGTGTAAGCAACTGAGTTCAATGGTCTAAGCGGATTAGAGCTTCGGCAGAGCCAATACTCTGGGATTCTGCAATATCGTTGTTTTGTGCTCCTTGGAGTTGCCGCGGATTCCAATACCTTCTGGCGCATCTATCGACTTTAGTGTACCATTTCCAAGTATTTCATTAATAGGGGGCGTGGGATAGTTCCTACCTATTATGGGGTAATTCCTAACAAGGCCGCTACGTCGTGATAGATTACGATAGCTGATTATTCTATTTCTGCTGGCTGAAAGGTGGGTCCATGTTTAATGCTAGGCACAGGATAAGCTCTTTCTCCTTTTCAATCAATGATATATACGAGCTCATTCTTAGTTACCCGTTCGTGATAATCCTACTTTTCTATATTTTTTTTTAAATGTAAGGAGATAGCTTAATATTACAATATTTATTTTTCATAACAATTATGTATTAACCCGTCAAGCATCAGATTCGAGACACAATTGTATTTTCAATTATCATAGACCTCCAGAGGTATAACGTCGCTTGACAGATTACAAGTCGTGCCTTGATCTTCTATATCAAGTCATTTGACAGCTGTCCTTTTCCCATCCTTGTTAAGAGAAAGATATGAGTTTATTGAGTATTATTTATAACTAGTGGCCGCCCGCGGCTCTGCCCGGGTAAATGTCGGTTATCATTCCAAAAAGTATCCTACGTCCATCGCGAGGTCTTGAAATATTTTCTTGCCTGATTTGATCTAAATTAGTTCAGCGTTTAAGCGTGAAGAAGTAACAGAAAGACAGACATACGTTTGCATTTATTATATTAATATGGATCAGGTTTTCTGTTCATAAGAACACAAGTGAAGGAAAACAGTAATAAATAAAGTTTAGGAAACAGCCAGGTGTTCTTTTTTGTTTCATCCATACATAGACGCAAGACACATACTGTAAGTAACCCAGCTCACTCAGCTAAGAGGATTAGAACACACAAGATTTTTAGAGTTTGCAACACGGTCGTTTTCTTATCTCCTCCGCCACAATTTCAATGTATTTTTGCCTTAGCAACACCTATGTTAGGGGGTTTTAATTTTAAACACTTTAAGGATTGTATACAGGTGTCCTACGACTTTGTTGAATGGGAGGAACGTATATAATTTAAATATTAATGATAAATTAGTGTAGTAAATAACTATTTTACTGAATATGTGTAATTTTCATAAACATTTTCATGACTTAAGCCATACTCCAATCCAAAATATTTCGACTTTGGTACATATTTACACAAAGTATAAGCGGGACGCTCCTGAAAACGTAGGCAGATGGCATGAAGAGAAGCAGGTCAGATATTACAATTTGTATGAAATAGCTGATTTTTTTGCGATTTCCAATTTATTTTCTCACAAGTCATGTTAAGGGTGACCAGTACTGCCGTCTGACTTCGTTTTCGAGAGAATCCTCCTAACATCCTGTAGGTATATCTATAGGTATGTACGTGATGAGCTCGATGTAGCAGTGGCTTGAGCGCTCTGAAACAAAGTTTCGATTACGAAAACAAAGCAACTTTTGCGATGGGTGATCCCGGGATGGGTCAACTAATATTTTTGATCTCGAGTTTCTCTGTGCTTCGGAATAAAGCACATTAAGCCGTTGGTCCCGGTTTCTACCGCTTTAACCCGCATTGGGCCAGTGTGTTGGTGTCATGGCCCAAACTCCTCATGTGTTTCTCCCATGTAGGAAGGCCTGTGCCCAGCAGTGGGACGTATATAGGCTGCTGATGATGATAGGTAGGTACACTAATTGTAAATCACTTCCGTTGTCCGTTTGTAATTCTGGGACTTGTTCTGCATAGAACAGCGAACTACCACGTTCAATGTCACTGTTCCTCTATACCTACGTCAATAATTATTGTTTAAAAATATTTAATATCACAAAATCCACAAAAATGTTTTTCTCAAAAAATTACATCTATCGGAAAGCAAACTTACCAAACGTCTGCCCTCTCGTAGAGTGGTGTCCGTTTAGACTTATAAATAAGTAGATAAAAAATTAATAGTAATTGCCATGGAACAATTGGTACTTCGATAAAATGGTTTTTTGAATTTCGCCAACCGCTCGGCGGGCGAGTGAGGCGGGTCACGCACGGGTTCAATCCCCGTCTCACGATGTGATTTTTTTCTTGTTGAGATATTTTCATAAGTTCAATAGATTTAAATGCAGTTCATTTTTGAAAAGTATAGCAAAAGTTACATTGTAGGAAAACAGCCTTCACATGAAATTCCAATAAAAGCTACATATTTGTAAATACCTTCACAATTATGTAGCTTTCATGGGATATATCGTTCGATACACCATAAAAACGAATTTAATTAAAATCGCAAGAGATTAAAAAATTAACACTTGCTTTAGAAGATAATGTTTATGATTTAGGAACACCTCTTTGAAAATGTTTGATCGTTGTTGATGAAAGATCGATCACATTAAAGTTTACATCAAAGGAACCATCAAAGGAACTCTCGCCATGTCCACAGAAGCATCTGCGAGGACATCTGCTAATGTACAAAATTATAATTCCGGTATAAAAATCATTTTTAAGATAGATATAATGATCAAACTAACACAAATGTCAAAATAGCTTTTTTTAAAATAAAATCTAGTTTATTTTTTCTTTTGGTGAATTTGTTACAACATGGCTAAATCGACAAGGCGTCATTGTAACGGAATTTCGGAAATTCAACGCAATGTTTTGTATGACTGCTCCGTAAGAGAAAAGGTTCCAAACTTTACTACTCTATATCTATTGCCAAAATACAAACCGGTATATTTCCCTAAATAAATCTCACACCTCAACATGCGAGAAATTTGAATCTATTCAGGTGTAGCGCACTGTTGTATCCGTACGTTGTATCCATTTACCGTGGCAGCGAAGACGTGAGCCATGAATCCACGTGGCATACCATCCCGTCTGCAGCGCGGACATAATATATCCCGCGTCCTGCCTATTAATAACCTCTACAATACGAGTAGTATGTTGGCTAATACGTCTCTTAATTTATTACGAAAATTTGACATTATTACCATTTCCTTAAATAAATGTATAATGGACAGTAAAGAAATCATTGCAGAAAAGATGCAAAATTTTAAATTACAACACTATAAAAGTCATGCCGGAGCTGAAATACAAAAATAAATGTAATTCTAAAATACTGAAGAATTTTCCCCTTTATTAACTAAAGAGGACCTTTTGATTAGGCGAGTTAATTAATTTGCATTGTTAATGGAATAAAAACCGAAGTAAGGAAAGGGGTTATGTAAAATATTTAAGCGAATTTTAATTATTACAAAATGAAGAAGTTTAACGTTTAAGTCGCAAAGACATTGTTTTAAGTCAGGTACGAGGGACAGAAAATCTGTGATCAAATCAAACAGAATTAAATTTTGATGGCAATATTAAACTTAACAGGGAAAATAATATTAATTTTATGTTACTCAGTATTGGTATTAATAATAATAATATTCTTTCACTCACACCTATTATCTAGCCCAAAGTAAGCATCAATAAGAGCTTGTGTTATGGATAGCATTTATTCGTTATCTATAACGGATAAGTATTGGTAATAAAATATAAAATAGTAAATATAAGAAATATACTAAATAAACATATAAACATCCATGACTCGTAAACAAATGCTGGTACTCATCATACAAACATATGCTCCTACCGGGATCCGAACCCGGGACCTCTTGACCGAGTATATCGACCAGTAGCCTGCATAGCAAGGGGTACAGACCGCTCGACCAGCCGGTCGTCAAAATCTATGAATTCGTCGTATTTATGAAGTAACTACTTATACACGTGTTAATAATGATGCCAACTATTAGAAGCACTAATTCATTAATCCAAATACATAATAATATGACAAGCTTGATGTACGGTTGTGAATCTTGTTACAAATTACTAGAAACGTAATTAACGATATAGCTAAGTTCAAACAACTTCAATTGAAATGTGTTAGGAACTAGCTACAGAGCATCAAATTGACTGGAAAGTTAGTCATTTCGCTCATATTTTTTTTATTAATTTTTTTTAAAAAATATTGATGTAACGTAATTCCTATCACTTAAATACTAAATTCCTATTTCTCCGCATGATTATGTATTCATCATAATGCCTTTACTACCACTGCTGGGCACAGGCGTTCCTACATAGGAGAAACACATGAGGAGCTTGGGCCATAACACCACCACGCTGACCCAATGCGGGTTGGTGGGTTAAAGCGGTTGCAGTAACAACCGAAAGCACGGAGGAGTTCGAGATTAAAAATTTTGGTTGACCCATGACCCAAATATTAATCCCATTTCAATTTTGTAGTGATTTGATAAAGGTCATCGAGGATGGAGGAAGGAGCTATAGTAAAAACAATAGATGTATTTGTTTAATTAAAACAAAATACAATACAAACACTCTTTATTATACGCGAGTATACACATAGAGACGGAAACAATAGAAAAGGCGACACTATTGCTAACAAGCAATATCTTCCAGGTAATTGGTAAAAGTAGTAAAATAATAAAGCTGGCTATTAAAAATAATGTATTCAAGATTAATTAAAATATAATAAAACTAAAAAAAAATCACGTCCTGAGGCAGGACATTATATTTTAATTACTAAGTAATTTTTCAAACATTTATAATAATGTTAAAATAAAAAATTAAGAGTATATAAGTTTGTTATCTCAAATTAATTAATAAATAAGTAACAATTGAAAATATTTTTCAAAAGATACAAAGTAGAGGTACTTTAACTTTTGGGAACGGTGTAAATTCAGACATGACAGACAGATAGACAATATGACATGGTGAGACCATCATTTCTCAAATACATTTACATAATTTATTATTTTTGACGATTCGAAATAGCTTCTGCGCCTACTTGAATAAATATATTTTGATTTTGATTTTTTGATTTAGAAAAAAAATCGGATGCAGGTAATTAATTACCCTTTTTTTTAATCGCTTAAATAATAAAATAATTTTTATTTATGTATCTGCACTTTTAATTTTTTTTCAGCTTTGCTTAAAATGTCATCATTCAAAATGTGTTATACTCACTATTAATTGAAAACCAATCGGATTTCTGGCAATAGTTCAAGTGCGCCAAAAGTTAAAGTTACCACAAATACCTTATTTACTGTTGTCCCAGCGCGGAAGTATTTTTGTAGCGGCCTGAAGTAGACAGGCCATCTCGAACAAGTCCCAGAACTAACTAGACTTGAATCGAGTTACTAACACTAATTGCTTAGGGTCCAAGTGAGTCTACACGTTGCACATTCACTGGAAACACATTTTAATGGATGGATGCAAAAGAAAATCTCAAAAATGCTTGTCAAAAACCCAACCCCTCTCTCGAATAATTTCTGTTCTATATTTCTGAGAAAAAAAAACAACAATTTTTTTATTTAATGACAGCAAGTTATAAATTGATTGATTTTTCGAGTAAAGTATGGCATTTCTTAGTGATCATAGTGTTAGAAAGTTAATGCACTGGTTGGTAGTTAGTAGTCTGATCGGCAATATAGGCCGCATCATCCATTATAATTTAATTAGATATTGATATCATGGAACTGTTAGCTTTTGCAATAATATTTCTTGTACGTAATTCTAATACAAAGACGTTAGATATAAATCAATGAATTCCCACGACCAAAATTTGGCCTAAAAGCAATAAATAACCTGACCCAGGTCTAATACAAGTATAATCGAAGTAGTCGCCTTAATTTCTAGGTCATTTCTATTTGGAGACAACCTTTTCCAATATTGTAAACGAGAATATACTGACTTCGTAACTTACGACTTGCTTTGGTTGAAACTAAAAGTATTTTGTGCTAAGGCCTGGAGCCGACAGGCTATCTAGAACTAGACTGCGAATTCACTGGATCCAAATCAATTTGCTGCTACTAATGGCTAGACGATTTCTTAGGTTTGGGAACTTGAGTTTGGCTTGCGAAGCATTTAGTAACGGGTGAAACCAAATTTTATTTAGTGCTAAGTGCTAACACGTTTAATAAGTGTAGGTCTAATTATTTTTGAATAACATGCCTTTTAAGTATTAAAGAAAGGAAACCCTTTAAGAAATCATTAAACTCATCGATGATCACCATAGTGGCTATGATGGCCGCATCTGCATTATGCATCGCGGAATCAACAAAAATGTTTATGTCCTACATCCGGGCTTCCCTAACTGTGAGTCGCGACGCCCTGGGGCGCCGCGGTATCATCCCAGGGGCGTCGTGAGGCAATCTTAACAGGTTGGCTGTCTGTGTCGATGCGACCGAGTCGAGTGAGCGCCATATGCATTGTGATGCGGCGGATCACAACACAATGCGCACGGCATCATCAAAATTTAGATACTACATATTTGGAGTTTGCTGACAAATTGTTAATAGGCTAGAACTTCAACTAGTAGGTAAATGTATGGCAAGAAGGTCAGGGCGTCGCAAAAATATGGCAACTCCCAAGGGCGTCACAGCTGAAATAAGTTTGGGAAGCCCTGTCCTACATAATTGCGAATAGCTATGACGATATCCAAAATAAGATTGAGAACACCAATAAAACTAATTACAAGTCATCGTTCTTAAACACAAAAATTGCCGAAAATAATTCCGGGGCGTACAACACAACAAACTTCAGAAGAATCTCAGACAAAAAAAAAACTCGATCCTGTAGAAGTTAAATGAAAAAGTTCGGCTCAAATTGACAGTCCCGCCGAGCCGTGGACCGAAGAGGTTAATAAAATTGCCTTCTGACATGGAAATAAAGTGTTACATTACCGCCGGCAAATATTGAAAGGAATTGGGTGCCTGTCGTTAAACGCGTGCCGCTTTGGAAAATACCGCTGGGGGTAACTTTGCATACCTACTTTAAAAGCATTTTTCCTAAGGAATCGTTTGGTGGCAAATATTTAAAGGTTCATTCACTGGACGACGTTAAATACAGAAACAGTCATGCGATTAGAATTGCTTGTGGTACATTAAAGACATAAGAACCATGTTTAGCAGATCAACAAACAAAAGGAGTAAGTACCACACCTGAAACAATCCCATAAACTCATGTGAGTTGTTATAATAAGTAGTTACTTAAAGAATTGACACAGTAAAAAATAATAAAACAATAAAACTGATAAGCTTTTGATATTTTCGCTTTAAGAGTCGATTCTAACAATCTTAATTTTCCTCTGTTACCTGAGTCACTAATTCCAGAAATTTTATTTATACTTGAAGGATAACTTGATCTGGAAGTGAACAATATTCTAATGAAAGCTGGGTGAAAATAAACACAATATTGATTTACTCCAAAATATTTCGACATTTACTCGTGGATAAATGGTTGCTCTAAATTTGTTGGATCAGTACAGTACTGTCATCTAATTCTTTATTTAAGTGACCAAACATTTAATAACAGAAAAAAAATTAATTCAAATTTCCAAAAAAAAAAATACAAATAAAGAAAGAAAACGATGAAAAAATTTGTATTCTCCAGGCGGGAATCAAACCCGCGTCTCCTGGGATTCGGCCAGACGCGATAACTGATACGCCACCGGAGCACTAGGTATAACCTACCAATTTCTCACCGCTTTCTACCCTTTAACGTTTTTAAGGCAACGTTTATCTCACCACTTATTAATTCCCGCCTGAAGCATAAAATTTTTTCATCGTTTTCTTTATTTATTAATAATTGTTACAATAAAGTAGGCGTTATAATGAGCCAGAGAAACAAAAACATGTAAATGAGATGTCCAAAAACGTTATTTGCTGCGTGAACATTAAAAATGTTTTAGGTTTATATCATACTGACCGGTCTATCGTAATATTCTTAATCTACCTAGTTTCTGCCAATTGCATGGCAAAAAGTTGACTTGGCTTTAATTATTTATTGTAAAGATAAGGATTAAAAAATATATTTGCCATATCCGCAGATTGAGGTGAATCTACAAAGCTCGATAAGCCTTCCAAAAATATTTTACCCAAAGTACCAAGTAAACTCAATCTAACATCAGGAATAAATTCATGGAAACTTCTTGCAGTGTAGACTTCCCTTGTTTGTTATAGAGATTTGGCGCGTAACATGTAATAAAAAAGTATTAATACTCCCCGAGATGATAAAGTAAAAGTTTAAGCCATACTTCAAGAAGAGCAATCAAGACTATGAAAAATTAAACTCGTAATTAAAAATGAATTCTTTGTCTCGCCTTCAAGCTTATGAATAACAATAGGACAAGGCTTTAGTGCATCGTTTCTTTTTTATTAAATACAGATAGTAAAAACAACGTCTGTTAATGGTAAGAATTTACCGTAGTCTATATGCGTTGTGGACCCGTAAAGCCAAGATATAGTTATACAATATTAATTTCAAAACAGACTTTTTGGCATTGCCTTTTAATTTAAAGGCATTCACGCTTGCACTACTTACCAGTGAAAAGAAATGGGGAGATGTTCAATAGAACGTGGCGTATATTATAACTGTTCGAAGTATATTTATATGTTTAAGGTCTCACAGTAAGGGTGACGTTTTGTCTTCAATGAGTCGTCAACACAAGGACCATTCCGGTGTCAAGAGGGGCCACTCGTTCCAACGGGCAACGGGAAAATTTGTAAAAAATCTCAGGCTTGAGGTATATTTTAGGAGACAGTATAATTGGACAGGCCTTTTTTGGTGTTTTTTCAGATAGACGTGAATAGTGTTGTCCTATTTCCGCGAATACTACACATTTGAAAATAAATTCACTGCACTGTACCGAACTGAACTTTACAGCGATCATGGTCACAGAAAGACTGTACCCCGAGGGTAAGTTTAAATCGAATTGAAACGAAAACGATCACTGTCGTGTTCACCTCTCAAATACATAAAAAATGGTTTCCAATAATTCACAACAGAGGCGCTGCCGACGTTTTCGTTCTATTTGACAATTCTCACCTCGGCGAACGTTTTCGTTTCAATTCGATTGAAACTTACACTAGGGGTAGTGAAGTTTACAAGTTGAAGAACTAACGGTAGTTAGTAACACACAAAACATAACACTAACTGACGACAGTTCGTGTTATATATTAACTGTGTCGAGGAACTCAGTGGCGTATAGGTTTGAGCGCTCTGGTTTCGATACGAAAAACAAAGCAACTTTCGCCAGCGTCGATCCTGGGATGGGTCAATCAAAGTTTGTTATCTCGAGCTCCTCCGTGCTTCAGAAGGCACGTTAAGCCGTTGGTCCCGGTTGTTTCTGCAACCGTTTCAACCTACGAACCCACTTTGGGCCAGCGTGGTGATGCCTTGGCCCAAACTCCTCACGTGCTTTCGCCATATATTAAGGCCTGTGCCCAGCAGTGGGACGTAGGTATATAAATGGGCTAGTAATGATGATGATAATTGAATACTAATACAAGGGTGACGTCACCTACAAGATCATCAGTACCAATATTTACAAACTTCTCCATCAAGCCTCGACAGCAATTTGATGGTGGAACATGAGGTAAATATACAGAGTGGATTTTTGAGACGGGTCAGTAAGGAAGGGCAGGTGCCTTAACCGTTATATTTACAGTAAAACGTTCCTAGGAGACCATCCATAACTTTTGAAGATATTCTGAACTGCATTCACAAATTTTTGAGAAAATGTATAGTCAGGGAAAAAATGCTACTATAAAAAAAAAAAATTATGCCTATCGATCCTATTTTGTATGGAGATCAAAAAACTGTATGGGACCATTTAAGGTATGAGTGATATGATATAAATGACAGAAATCGCCAAAAATATTTTTCATAGATTTCGTACTGAAAAACGATAAATCAACTCGTCATATTCTTTATCGCCGTTTCACTAAAAAGTCATAGGAAAGCAAAAATCCGCAATTTCGCATACGTAGACGACGTACTCGTTCCAAATTTTGATTTAAAAACCAAACTTGCCAACCGATGTAAAAAAAACATAGGATCATATGGCATGTATTCCGCATCAAACAAAAAAAGAATCACGTAAATCGGATCAGAAATCTCGGCGTAATCTGTGTACATACATAGAAAAAAAAACATACCAACCGAACTGAGACCCTCCTCGTTTTTGAAGTCGGTTAAAAATGTACAAAGTGATGGTAGCTTACTTATAAACTTGTCAAAGACAAATGATAATAATGTACATGTAAATTAAAGGCGAGTTAAATCATTAATATTAAACGTTGGGTTATGTTACTAAGTAGCTCTAGCGACCTTACTGACTTTCCTATAATAGGAAGCAGCATTATTGTTCGGCGATCTTCTGTAAGGTGAATTTGCATCGGGTATTGTAACATCCAATAAACAAGAGTGAAATCCGGTAAACTGGTTTAATTTCAAATCCAAATATTTTATATAGAACGTCTTAGCGACGTTACTGAACCAGATTTCAATTACTAAACATCTCTCACCATCGCAAACACATGACTGTGTAATCAAAGCCAACACTGGCCACCGCAAATTGCACCCGGTGAGTGCCCCAGCGCAAACCGAACCGCCTTAGCATTTAATCAGAATTCGGGTTAGTAGTTTCTTGGTTATTGAAAGCTAATCAATGACAATAAAATCAAAGTCGAGCAAAGTTAAAAATTTAACGTTTATTGCTACACACGCTTCACATCAAAAACTAATTCTTAAATTAGAGGAACAGTTAGTTACTCCAGAAGATATAATTTGAGATACTCATCTGGCCTTATCCTTAAGTCTTACATATATAGTTTTAAATATAAACTATACAGTTTCAAAAATGTAAACTTGTACCAAAATGTTGGTGAATATCCAGCTGCGGAGGAAATCAGGTATATTCAAATCAACGAGACATTTACGTATCGTCTAAAACCATAATGGTACGAGAGTACCATAGAAGACGATGAAGTAAATACAAAAGAAAATGAATTGCTATGTTGATTATGTGATACGCAGAGTATTTTTATATGCAAAGCACGGCAAATTACTCAACACCACCTGATTTGAAGCAGTAAGAAGAATCCATATTATGCCAAGACAGCTACTGCAGCTTGAAACAAATGAAAGGATGCAGATAATTGGTAAAAAACTTAAAACACCGTATTTAAGGAGTACCTTGATCTTCTAGACTGGAAGATAGCTAAATGGTACCTCTATTGCAGTGGTGTGCGTTTCTGCGTCTACGGTAAGTAAATTAAAAATCATCATATCCTTGTAATATGATTTGTTGGCATGACTTATGTTACAAAAAAAGCATGGTCAAATATACACGTGCATGCGTTTGGGCGACTAATGGATGCGACTGACGGCCATCATGCATCATACGGACAAAGACTACTGCAGAAATAGATGCGCTTGCGCACGCAGACTGTCTTATTATGAATAATTAGCGGCCAGACTACGTAATATATGATTATATTCTTGAAAATATCTACATTATGATTGAAATGTCAAATAAATAGCGACGTTAAAAGATTCAGCCTACTTATTCACAATATAGGCGTACAGAATGTAATGGGAAATAGAGACGTATATATTATTTTAGTGTAGTTTATCATTATAAAAATAATAAGTTATTTATTTATCTTAACTTTCTTTAACTTTCCGTGTGCTCATAAATAACGGGGATGTCATAAAAAGGCAGTCATATCACTACCGCATTAGAATCATCTTTCTCCTTGTTGGAGATTTAAGTGATGTCCTTACACCCGATTCTATAACTGCAGTGCTAGAATTTCTTTTTTGAAACAGCATTTTTTGACCACTCTGCGAGCTCAAATGACTCTGATGTTCATTGTACCACATAGGAGATAAAGATAAAAGAAAATTGGGCAGCAAAATTATAAAATGTTGAAAAATAAAATACAGTGTTTACTGTCTTAAATTACTGAACCAACAAGTTTCCTCCGAAAGGCAACAGAGAAGAAATCGTCGGAAAAACCTATCAAAACTTGAGAAAATTCAATAAGGGCACTTGGAAACTTTGTTAAAGGAAGTAACAGGAATATTCTTATGGAAAAAAGAATCCCAATTTGTGTCGCCGGTAAAATAAAAATAACGCCCCAACCCGCAAGGCATTTGGTGAATCGAGTTTGTTTTAATAACTTTGATGGGCTGTACTAGAATTATGAAGTTTCATGTAATAATTGATTAAGAAATTAAAACAAAACAGAGTATTCGACACATTTTTCATCGACGAGTTTTTCGCACATTTTTTTCTGTTATCCTGATAATGATAACTTCTGCATTCAACTCTTACATTTCCTTCATTGTTTGCTGAGGTAAAGTTTGAAGCTGATTTTAATAATAAGAAAGTTTTGATTTTTAAACAACTTTTTAATGAACTTTGAATTAATTATTCCAGAAACCTCCGCTGATAAATCCACCAGACTTCAGCAGTGGGGATTCATTTGCTCTCGATACGACTTTTTTACACGTGCATTTTGACATTGTAAAAGGAAAGGCCCTGGTCGCAGTTCTAACTATAATTGGTAAAACGTAGGCAAGCCTAATAATTTTATAATTATTTGTTTATTTATTTAATCTTTAATTGCACAAAATAAGTTACAATTTGGTGGACTTAAATGCCATTAGGCATTCTCTACCAGGCAACCGGAAAGTTGAGTGCAAAATGATTAATTAGGTAGTGCAAAAACATTTTTTTTTAAATCTAAATATACAATAACATGTGAATACACATATACATAATAATCCAAATAAATATAAATAATATATTATTAATTATGTTTGGAAAAAATACCAGTCCACTCTTGTAGGGGATTTATTTGTGAGAATTGCTAGATTAAACTTAAAATACCATCATCGCCGAAATTGAGTGATCAATTTTGCCAGTTCAGTCAGTTTTTAATACGAAAGCAGTCAGAAATATAAGTTGATTAAATATTCATTTACTTAGAATAATGACTGTACAAAATCCATAATTTGACTTTGCGACCGGTACCGGATCACTTTTGCTGAACTGAAACAAATTTAAAAACCTATTTGATATATATAATATGATGGTCCAAATATAGAAAACTAGATAGAATTTAAGAAAACCCCTGCCTATAAATTTAAGCCACATTATTATTTGTATAAATTAAAACTAAATATGAAGCATAAATACCTGAACATTTAAGATGTAAAGTAAATATCTAGGGATCAAACGCTTGAGAAACATTAACAAAAATAAAAGTCCGTTTTATAAATACGAGTATGTATAATATTATTTTATTAGAATCATAACTCTGTC
Organism: Nymphula nitidulata; assembly: GCA_947347705.1. Lineage (NCBI taxonomy): Eukaryota > Metazoa > Arthropoda > Insecta > Lepidoptera > Crambidae > Nymphula > Nymphula nitidulata. The sequence continues at coordinate 7,758,230 of OX374622.1, forward strand.
GAAATAACGATCGTTTCATAGCTCTGATGATTCTTTATATTTAAGCTTCTTTAAAGATATTGCTTCGCTTGTCTATTTGAACATGTAAAGTAAATATAGGTACGCTGCAAAGTTTTATTACTATCCGCTGTTTATAATATAAAATATTAACTGCTAAAGTGTATAGTACATTTTACAATATTGCAGTTATCAAATTTGCTTTTCTGAAAGTAAAAGAAGAAGGTTTCAACCGGCTCTTTTGTCTAGTAAACCACTTACATCAGATCTAGAGGTCTAGGGTACAATTCACGTGGGAGTAGAAATTTTCTGCTGGATGCGATAGGTGTTAGAGCTTTTCTAAGTCCTCGTGGCTATCTATCGCCTGTTAACAGCATTGTTGTGTTCCGGCAGTTGGAGGTAAGACAGCTAGTTGAGGAATCCGGGACTAGATCGCTTCTAACTTCGGCCTTATCACCACTTACCATCAGGTGAGACGAAGGTCAAGATCTACCCCACTAAGAATAAACAAAAGGAGGGTACAAAAGAAGGTAGTTTAGAAGAAATTCTCCTGGAGATTGAAATAATAAAATCTTTTCGAGGAGAAAAATGCCCTTTTTAAGCTCTCAAACGACTTTGAATTAAAAAGTCAAGACTAGAAAGAAAACACCCTGGAGTGAAATTAGAATACACGACCTTTCACAATCAGGCTGTGCTCTAGCCACTGAGCTACCAAGCTGGGATAAATATATAAATATAGTATTCTTGTTTTACAAAAACATAAATATGTTTTTATCATAGTTCAATGTCAATCAATTAAAAATTGACGTAGCAATTTAATACCATTATAATTTTTGATAAATTTTGGAAAAAAAAGTAAATTTTTATAAACTTACGAAACCGTACAATTTTAACAATATTCCATAAGTTTTAAGTTAGAATTGTTTTTCTGAATTTTGAAATTTTTGAAAATGAAAAATGAATGTTTTTTTTTATTATTTTTGAATTTGTGAAAAATAGCGCCATATTCAAACGTAGACAACTCTCCTCTTTTACGAACGCAGTGAGGGGGTCACAAAGCAAAACTATTACGCTTGATGTGTTGTCGATTGTACTTATGTTAATTTTCACTTATATTTTATAATATCATAAATTTCAAGGTTTGTTGAACCGAACACGTGATTTCCATTTGAATACATTAAAATTCATATCAGAGTCCAAATTGTTTTCACTCACGCAATGACGCTGCAATGTTGAATGTTTAACTTTTTACCTGAAATCAAAGAGAATACAATAAATATAAAAAATATATATATCATATTTAAAACACAAGATATGGCGAATGAGGGTCAAGCAAGACATACTGATTGACGGTTTAACCATACAATATACACAGCACGATAGTATAGCATCCTTCGTCGATGCGTGCGATCAGTGTGTCTTCTTACAGTCGACCACAGAAGTAGCTGAACACTTTTGTACCATGTCATACCGATCTTGTGCACGTACTTTATAGTACGGTACTATATTGACGCTAGAGTCGTTGTGACATGGTACTAAAGTGTTCAGCTACTTCTATGGTCGACCGTACATGGAAAGGGGCCCTGAAGGAAAAATCCGTAATTTTAAATAAGCTTAAAGTTTGGAGTCCAGTTATGAATAATTGTAAGAAAATACACAAAACCATTTCCACTCCCCAAAAGTTCCCTTTTCGTGTGAGAGGTCGCATTTTGTCACAAGAGAAATCTTTAAAAAAAGCACCATATCCCTAATAATCCCTTGAGTATTTATAAAGACTTCTCATTTTGCTTTTTCAAGAACGTACTTAGGTTGTTCAATTCTTTATTGCATAAAAAATGGTACAGAAAGTGTTGTAATATTGGATTGTAACACAGCATGCAATTTTACAATTCATCATCTCTAGCCTATATATACGGCACGGGGCTTCATAGGGACACACATGAGGAGTTTGGGCCATAACACCATCCACGCTGACCCAATGCGGGTTGGTGGGTGACATCTGTCACAGTAACAACCAGGACCAACGGCTTTACGTGCCTTCCGAAGCACGGAGGAGCTCGAGTTAACAAATTTTTGATTGACCCATCCCGGGATCGACCATGACGAAAGTTGCTTTGTTTTCGTTATCGAAACTAGAGCGTTCAAACCACTACGCCACCAAGCTCGTCGTATTCTTATTATTACAGTATTTTCCAATTTTCGTAGGTCCCAAATAACTGTGATTGTTCTACAAATTGACTATGTCATTGTATATCACTTGTTGGTGTTACGAATTCACGATAGACTAGCAACTAGCTCTGTGTTGGTTTTTGTTTCTACAACAAATAAACGCAACGAGCTTAAACAAATACCACTGACTGCTTTCCTGTGTTTCTCTGCCAATATTAATGAACACATTTCTATATATAAGCTAAAATAACTTTACTCCCAATATACTGAGCTGGCAGCTTTCTAAATGTGAAGTTTATGATAATAATGTTTGTTTACAAATGCAAGTTGTCTACTTTAACTACCATAAGTTACTTATGAATATAATTTTATTGATTTCGCAAAAGTTCTGACAATAGAACACATTGTAATTTTCGCGCCCAACCTTTTTGGGGTTTTGTGAAATGGCAGGAATTCACAGAAACTGCACGAATATGTGAAGTCGCCAGCAAAGTGATGCATACATTCTGACTTTTATATCTACGCGATAGGGATCACAATCAATTAATTTCAATAATAATGAGGAAATAAACGCCATTATTTGTAGGTATATGCTATATACTTATGTTACGGGCAACTTGAGAATTAAGGTCTCTATGAGTAGGTAATGACCGCTCCGTAAACATAATGCCCGTAGAAATGTTTTTTTATTTTTATTTTAACACTTTTAAATAACACTATTGTGTTATTATTACACTAATCAAAAACTGAAAAACAACTACAAGTTTCTAAAGTTGTCTGTAGCAACATACTTCATCACACTTATATAGATCAAGTGAAAAATTTGATATTTTTGTGAAGATCGTGTCCTTGAAATAAGAGTCAATTTTAAAATTAAGTGTTGTTTGATGTCCTGTAGACTGTAGGTACCTACTAAGTTACTCATGGGTATCAAATTTGATGAATACAATTAAGTTTCTTGCTCCTGTTGTCATCTTAATGCAAATTCGTTTTATTATAGATACACATTTGAAAGTGACATGATACTGAAATGTACCCAACATATACCTAAATACGCTTACGTTCGTGATCTCTAAATTTATATCATATTGTATACCTTTAATAGGGTGATATACTGTCTACTAGAATATTCAGTCGTAATAGATGTTACCTACTAACATTACTTAACGGCTAATTAAATAAGTGAAAATTAGTAAGTAAGTTACTCTGTACGGACATACACAGAGACTTGCTCGCTTTCTCTAATTGAACTCAATTGACACCTACGAGAGAGAACAATTATTGTTTCTTAAAAACCTATTTCTAGATTAAAAGTTCCAATTATAATTTATTTGATGCTGTTTCACTTTAAAACCTAATGACATAAAAAGGGAATTGAAAATATAATAAGACCATTGTTGCTGGCAATAAAGCTGTGATTTATAATCATTACGAGAGTGCTGAAAAGCTTAGCAGGCCGCGGTTTAGTGTTGCACACTGTATAGAGTACCGATATCGATGAATGTAAAGCATCTGGCTACTTGCAACCGAACTGACGCATCCCGCCATTAATCAAATCACGACTATGCGGTATAATGGCAGACTAATTACAGTTTGTGCGAATCACCTACACAGTCGCTGTAATTACTGCATTAACTGGACTGCGGAAACGCTTAATACGGGATAACGCTGATTACGTATCTCAATGCGGGCGCACAAAACTTTCCCAGTTCAGCTGTCAATCAGTCACGTTTACTTAGGAAGTCATCTCACTAATTTGTAAGTAAACAGCTGCTACGGGGCAAATATTCTTACTCAGCAATGATTGTTAACCAGCTTGTTGTCAAGCCTGAGCTGGCAAGACTATTAATCAGTTAATTATATCTTTAAAAAAACTAGAACATGATACTTATCTGTTATAAAATACGTGGATATTTTGCAGCTGTTTCACACTTTATTGTAATACTGTAGTCACCGGCCTTCTTGGTAGGTATTGGCACATTTTGTGTTAATATTAAAAAGAAATTCTTATTTACAATAATATTCGATTGTCAGAATTGTTCTAGACTTGGAGAGAGAGATAGAGAGATTCGGATTTATGATTTCATGCCGCAATATGTACTAGTTGCCTAAGAAATAGGTATAGGCGATTACAAGATTCCCGGTGTTTGATTGTGGCGCAAGCCGGGTCGCGACAATACATTGTAGTATTGTAATAGATAACACACACCAACAGGGTTGTGTTTGACCAGCTGTTTTTTTTTCGCAATTTCAAATTATGTCGTCTTAAAGATGTCCAGCAATGCCACCTCCTTCGTTTTCGAGGACGTTCCCCCCTTACTTCAACTAAAATAAATAATAAATTTTAACAGCCAACTAAATAGGTAGACAAAATGTTAACGGTAAATATCACCAGTAACCCTGGTGTGTTTCAATCGAATCAAAACGTTTCCATTGTTGTTGTATTCAGCTGTCAAGTCGTATAAAATCAACAGCAGCGCCTATGTTATGTTATTGGATACCACTTTAATATATGGATTTGAGAAGTGAAGTGAACACAAGCACTGGCTTCGATATAAGTTCTATTTTAGTATCCTCATTGAAATAGCTTTCGGCTAGCATGTCTGCTTTTTGATATTGAATGTTATGACAATCGCTATTTTCTCCGGCACTATTTAGAAAAAAACATCGATAAAAATACATCACTATTTAGTCCGACAAACGAAATCTTATACCGTTCAGTGCTCCCAGAGGACTCGTAAAAGAGGTGATAAAGCTTTGGCTCCCACCTTAACGTTTACCTCTGAATACCGGTTTATGGATCCTAACCCACTATCCAAGCGCGAATAATGAGCTCCGGTACCATATTTCGCATCAGTATTCATAGTACAATACTTATTGGTTTAGAATAGGAAAAATACAGTGATGAATTTCATCCGCTCAGCGGCGTGGCACCAACAAACGTGCATGGAAACTTTGATACTCCTTGATTCAGTAAATTAATAAAGAATGTAAGTGTCCTAAAAGAACCCCTTAAACTATTAATTTTAACGCCTAAGTAGTAGGTCAACGTAAATCAATCTTTTACCTTTTAACATTTTGCGGTTTCCGTACAGTAAATATTTTTACCTGCTCGGTAACATGCAATTAACGGAAATAAGAGATAAAAGGTATCATTAATATGAAGGGTGTATATTATTATTTAAGTGACTATTTCCTTGGATGAGTTTCTGGTTGCAACAACAAAAAGTTAATCTAAATTATATTATTAATATCTCTAGAGTCTGTACATGTTCTAATGAGAATGAACTATTTCATCTTGCAGAATTTATTTATAAGAATAACTCTTATACCATAAACATAAGGTCTACAAATCGAATAAAGGTGTGTCATTGAAGTTGCGTGAAAAATAGTATCTAATTTCGCTCCGCGACAAAAATATCTTCTAGTTTGCGATACTACCTCACACTACTCCTAATGAAGTTTTATTGCTGTTTCGTCCACCGAGCTTTCTTTTTAATTTATCTTTTATGACTATGGGATAGCATTCAAAATACCACTTTAGCTTTAATTTTTGTACCTGCCATAATCAATTATACCTTAGCCTATTCTTATCAGAGCAGATGCATTGTTGCTAAAACAATGGATTTGATGGAAATAATTAGTTTGGCTAATTTGATGTTATCGTGAGTAAACATAACGCCGAAAGCTGTCTACACAATTTAGCGCCAGTATATTTAGAGTATAGGTTGAATAAATAGAATAGGTAAAGCACCTAACTTTATGTAATAGGTTTAGAGCATAAAAGTCAATACAATACTTAGTCAGTTAGTCTAATTGGACTGGTGAGGGTCGCTGGAAGCCGATAAATGCGGACAACGTAGGCAGGACCGATCGGTTTGGAGATCTTTGGGGGAGGTCTATACCCAGCAGTGGGCGTCTCTCGGCTGAAATGGTGATGATGAAGATGATAAGTCAAAATATTTTTTAATTAAGTATAAAAAGATTTGAATTATGTTCATTTATAGATATAATGTGTACCCTGTGACTGTGTGTATAATGTGACATTTTACAAGCCGGGTGGCTTTTATTAATATTATAAAAAGTGCCGCAAATTGCTCAACTCCACCTGATGTGAAGCGGTAAGAAGAGTCAACTTGCTTGAGTATTTTAACAACATGTCTTATTATATAATTGCAAAGTATTGTTTGTTACAACTGCTTAAATACGGGTTACGCGGCACGGTTTTCCATACAAACTTTCAAATCGAAAATATTGAAAACGAACAACCCGATTCTAACAGAACTTGCCATGCGTAAACAAGTCAGGCTAGTCTAATTAGTTATAAGACTATTTTTCGATAATGCTAGTAATAACAGAGAATTTGCTGGCGACTTTCAGTTTGTATGAAAAGCTAAAAACTGCTCTAACTCAATTATGTATTACTTATACGACTTTTAAAAAATCCTCTTACAACTAATTAGACTAGCCTGACAAATCAGGCTGGTGGTGTCAAGCGCCAGAGTGGTGGTGTTATAGTCTAAACTCCTCGGCTGGTGATGATGATGATGATTATGATGAAAGTGTTTTTTTTTTGTTGGAATTCAAAATATCATTATAACAATGTGACAAAACACTACGTAATAATTTTCAATCTATAAATAGTCACATAAAATACACTACGTATAGGTCACAAAGTTCTAGAACGAGATTCCGAAAACGTATATTCTCTCAGTCATTAATAAAAACATTAAATAATACTTGGCTTTTGTTCGTGTGTTTTGATACTTACTTAATAGCCATCAGGACTATTGCTATTTAGTAAGGACTGAATTTATACCTACATCCCACTGCTAGGCACATGCCTTCTCACACGAGAGGATCACCTGACGAGTTTGGGCCATAACACCACCAGGCTGGCCCAATGCGAGTTGGTGGGTTAATAGAAACAAGCACTCAAATTACTATGCTACCGTGCTCCTCAATAACATTCTAGACCCAATTGCTTTATAATTGTCCTATAAGACCTCCGTGGTTTTTACGCGCCTATATTTTTCTAATTTTTTTCTTCTCTTTTAGATCATATCCCGTCACGTAACCACCTACCTACATGCCGAACGTTCACAAAGCGATTACGAAAACCGCATGTTCAGTAGCTGTGATACCAAGAAGCCTAATACAATTTTAAAAAGGTCTTATTACGACAACATAAGACTCAAATCATCCCCAAATGGCTTACAGCCTGAATTCACTGTTCTCAGAATTGAATTGTGTAATAGAGTAAGTACTTTGCAATTAGATACCAATATGATATGTGCGTGCGGGCTTAAAATCGTTTCTAAAGAAATTAGATCGGTATATGTGTCTATAATTATCTTTGAATTATGTGGTGAAATTTTTATCATCTTAAGTATTTAAAGGGTCGCTTTTAGGTTAATTAAGGACTTAGTCTAATTTATTATTGAAGGACAAGCTGTGCTTGCTTATTCTTCGCAATTATAAATTCATTCATTTCAATTCTCGTAGCAACCACTGAATTGTATTTATAATAACCTTATAAACCTAAAATATTTTTTAAGCTAAGTACCACTTTTGCTTGTAGCGATCGCCGGTGTGTAGGTTCTTGAATAAGTAGCAATTAAACATGGTTTACCTGAGTGTAAACAGATTCTTTAGTCCATAGATGTCTGCCAATACAAAAGATAAGTAGAACGTATCTTGGCAGCACAATCCCGGAAAATATTTCAATTGTAGCCATCCAAATAAATTTTTAACATGGCATGCAAACGAATTCAAAATTTTTTAATGGTAATTAACAATTTTTTGACTTATAAGTGCAACTGTTATATAGTATATTCTGAGGTATACATAATATTATGATGTTTTCCTAATGCGTGCGGTACGAGCGATTCACTTTATTGACTGTATATTTTTTATGTTAACCGTGACGAATTTAACAACTATTTCCTAAATATTCGTCGATTATTGTAAAGATCTAAGAACGGATAATTCAATCCAAAAGCACACATCAAAATTGATTCTTAAAATTACCTTTGGCACTAAATTTTAGCTAATATGAAAATACCCTTTGTTACTTTAAAAGTCCATTTTTTTAAAATTGACATGTTCTAAAAAACAATATAACAATGCAGATTGCAGCCTATTTTATTTCATACACATATCATGAAATTATCAAATGAATCTTATTAAAAGAAGAAGAAGAACAAGTTTTTTAAAGTGGCAAACCATTACTATGAACTAACATAGCCCATGTTTTAATTTATTGTTTTTAGGATACGAATTCTGCTCACTATTAAAAGCAAATCATTTTTAAATGGCCTACAATCAGGTCATTGTTGTGAAGATGCCTTCAGTATAGGCGTTACCTAATCTTATAACGAGTCGCTATCAAAATTATCTGAAAGTTTATCGATATTGTAATTGGTTTATTGAAGTAAATCACTTGATTCCACAACCTGTCAAGTCAGTGTGGCTTGACAGATTGTGATATCAACAAGTCCAGGTTCAATGGATTTTTAATTGTCATATGCTTCCGAAGTATTATGCGACTAAACATATTGAAGACAATTTAACGGAGGACCATAGGAATTTTAAATAGACAGACGGTTAGAGTAGTCTAACTTTACAGTGATTGGAGTGAACTGTACGTGTTGAATTGAAAATAGAACACAGAACATATCCTCAAAAGTCGGCTAACTTTAGCATGCAAAGCAACAATGCCAAAACAAACCAGGCATGAAAATAACCGCTCAGCAGCGTTCAGCTTAAATAGTGCTTGCAGGAAATGATTTGCGAACAAACTTAGAACACTGCTAACTAAAAAAAAATTCATTAAAAAAATTCAGACATTTTTTTAAATATTAGTAGACAGCAGACGATTAATTCCTTGGTAGCTTAGAAGTTAGAGCAGTCACTTGGATTGTGCAAGGTCGCGGGTTCGCTCCCCGCCGACATTTTTTTTCTAGTTTAGATAGTTTCCTAATCAGTACATAGAACAAAACTGGCACCCAGGCAAATACCAGAAATAACTAGAATACAAACAAATACCAGAAATATGAACATAAATACATGTTCATTTGCTTTTGGACGAAATAGGTCGATAATGTAATTTTCACAAAGCTTTGGTACTTTGTCAAGCAGTGCAGTGAACAGGCTGGTTAGCCAAAATGCCTAACAAATATGGAAAAGGGTAGTAAGCCTGCTTAAGAAAACGCAAATATTCAATTGTTTATTGCAATACAATTTTTTATCCAAAAATCTTACGTTAACAGGAAAGGCATTATGCGTAGCCGCGCCAGCGGAAATAAATTTCCAATCAAACAGTTGCCTTAGCACAAAGTCCATTTATTATCCATAACCTTCCTACCTACAGTATTCTTGCAAGTATAACTCCATAAACTTCAACATTGCTAGATCACTGATTCTTTCATTCTCGTGCGCGTTCCTTAGCAACGAGGTGATTAAGTAATTTACAAGTACCTGACACTTCTAATTGGCTTGTTAGCATCGTTCCTGCTAATGGTTTCACTTTGTGTCTTATCGTTCTCCATAATACTTCTTGCTCTATTTAATTTACTGAGACACCAACATTTAGATACCTAATAATTATTACTACGGTTACTGTCAGCTTATTATAATACAAGGGTATTATGGGAAAGGCTTAAAACTTCAGAATGAAATAGGAAAACAAATATTCTAATTAATTACGATGTGTAGGAGTAGAGAAGATGAAAATTTTTAATGATTAGATACTGAATTATCACCTACTAATAAAAAACGTTAAAGTTAAAAGTGTGACAAATTAAGTAACGAGAAATAAGTTATTTTTATTTTTATGCAAAGCTCAGCAAATGACTCAACACCGCCTGATGTGAAGCAGTAAGAAGAGTCCATATGCAGAGACAGCTAGTGCAGCTTGAAGCAACACTGTTCTAGCCGCCTCCACCTTGCCGGCCCATAAGGTGGCTTTTCACACCTCTTTTGAAGGAACCCATGTTATAGGAAGGAGGGAACACATGTGCTGGCAAAGAATTCCAAGTTTTGGAAGTCCGACAAAGTTACTAAACTTCTTTGTGCGCAATGTTGAGGTGGAGACAGTAAATAGATGACTCCGAAGACCCGCATGCATGCTCCTGAGTATTAAGGGGGAAGGTGGGATAAGGTCTAAAAGCTCCTCAGAACACTAACCATGATAAAGCCGATAGTAATAATGTAGATTCATTATGATAGTTAAAAGAGGTTTTAATACAGAAAAATTATCTTCAATATATCAACAAGTTACACCTTCACGGAAATGATACAACATTATGCATGGCCATTAAAAAATCTTGGTGTATAACTCATGCTTATCATGCACTGGGTTTCCTGTCGCATGGAGCAGAAGAGAATAAATGTTATTTAAATAATTAATAGTGTTGTATGCACGGATATCTGAAAGTTTGAATGTTTCTGCTTGAATGCAAACTCACAGTGGATAGTCAAAGAGTATGAAAATTGCGGTAAATTGCTTTTAGTTATTGTTTTTTAAAACAAAATTTTAAATTTGAAGACATCCTATTTATTGTGCTTGGAAATGCAGGTAGATGGGTTGGCTGAGATGGATATTTTGGTTCGGTATTTAATATGAACTATCATCACTAGTAGACACATTACATATGTTAGCACATGTTCTCTCATACAGGAACTCACACACACTTATCTCAAACGAGACGTGCTAACACACATTTTGCAGACTCTGATTTTAAGCTCCGCGTTTATGAATCCACCAAGAGGCTTTACTCCAAGAAGACCACCATGGTTATGGTGGTTATGATTTACCCTAAGCTAGTCTATTTAAGAATTTTAAAACCTTACATGTCCTGTAGCGTTTTCGAATTGTAATTTTTACAATCTTCCTTCTGAGTTCTTTGTTTGTGATAATATTTCCCTAGAACGGGGGGCTAATTATCAATATATAAAAGTACGTATAAAAGACGTAAAATCACCGCTAAATTATATTTAACGTTTTTATAGTAAATAAATAAATGGCCGCAAACATAGCTGGCCATACTTGAAAGAACGTACTGGATTAGCATTTAATGAGATATGTTCATATATGCGCACAATTCTTGACTCTACCAATTAGTATTAAAGATCAAAGTTCTTTGAACTGCGATAATCTAAAATCAAGTAGGTACTAATTGCCTAGTCATACTGTATTTGTTAACTCTACTGTGATAAAGAAGCAGCTTAATGGAAACAGTGAACGACCAACAAAGTTCAGTGCATTCAATGTTCAACTTTGATATTCCGCGGTTTGTATTTCCAACAATAAATACATCCTATACACATATAGATGAGGTCAACTTTTAAAAATAAAGGCATTTAGTAAGGATTGAGGGGAATCCTCTTTTCAATGTGTTCCTACACAGGTAGGTACCCTAATATTAAATAAAAAGTAGTTAAGAGCACATCCTATGATGAATTCAAAACATTGTTCACGGGTTAAGGTTGTTTATATTTCATGTTTATTTAAGTAGGTATGTTTCTAATATTTATCATGTACTAGCTGACCCCGCAAACGTTGTTTTGCCATAAAAAAATTAACCAAAAAATAAAAATAAAAATAGATACTTACTAGCCGATTCTCAGACCTAATGAATGAATTTACATAAGTATAAAATTTAATGAAAATCGGTCAAGCCGTTTCGGAGGAGTAAGGTAACTAAATTTGTGACACAAGAATTTTATATATTAGACTAGCTGTCCCGGCAAATGTTGTTTTGCCATAAAAAAAATTGACAAAAAAAAAATAGATAGTAGCCGATTCTCAGAACAATACATATAAAATTTGACGAAAATCGGTCAAGCCGTTTCGGAGGAGCATGGTAACTAGAATTAAATAATATTGTTAATGTTTGTCTATATTTTTTTATCTAATAGGTATTCATAACGCGCTCTCAGGTAATGATTATTATATACCTACAACTTCATTATTATTAAGCTTTTGCTACACAACTATTATACATTTCAGCTAACTTGTCTGTTTTATGAAAACGCCTACAAAGCGCTTTGGCTTCACAACGTTCACAGCAAACACGGCTCTGTGGTTCGGCTACATTAGCTCCAAACAGGGCCGTAAGCTCATTAGGCTAATATAATAATAGTCCACCATATTTCCATGCAAATTGGCCGAGCTTTTGCTTTAATTAATTGAAAATCTTTTACACTTATTGCAATTTCTTTTTTATATAGTTATATTATTTTATTCTCAACCGCTGAGGTCAGCGAGCTGCTTCGTATCATCGAATGGATTTTCAGATTGAATTTAATTTCGAGGTGGTTTAAATTTTTAACTGGGCAAATTTATTCGCTGCGGGTGCAAACCCTTAGCTATGCAAACATTTCTCAAAATAGGAACATCTAAATTGGTTTAAAGTTTTACGTAATGTCAGATGAACTTTACCTTTATGGTATCCCAGAGCCTTTACAATGATAAATTCCGGAAGATCTGTGATGGCTCCAATTAAGAGTAGAGTAGGTATCCGTCGGACAGAAAAAAAGGCGGAACAGACGTCGATTTGCATAGGTTGCCCGCACGATGAAGAAGAAGAACCACAGCAACAGCACCATAGTAGAGATAATGTTTCAGCTGGAAATCAGCACGAATGATATCAACATAAAATGTTGATAAGGCACAAATTTTGAATCTCCCAGTAGTTTAGCTACATTGCCTCTAAATAGAAACGTGGCTCTTTAAGCCAATACGCTGACAGGCCTACGCGTTTATATGCAAACTAGATTATAATTATTGTTTGCTTCAGCGAAAGAAATATTAATGTGGACTTCATCAACCTAAGCTTGCGGAGTGTATACGGTATTATTAAATATTACCTGTTATTTACTTTAGTTTGGTCTTGATTTTTTGTGGCCACAAGTGTGGCTTAAACGGCTTGACATGCCTTTGATTGACACTATCGGTTTCAATAATAATAGTATATTTTACTATTATTATTGGACCGACGATCTGTTGAGGGTCGCGGGAAGCCGATGGATGCGGGCAGCGCAGGACCGATCGGTTTGGAGATCCCTGGGGGAGGCTTATGCCCAGCAGTGGGCGTCTCTCGGCTGAAATGATGATGATGATGATGATGAGTATATTTTAAAGACCCGTATAGTTTACAGAACAGTTATATATTGTAGCAGTATAAACTTGCTATCTATTGTTCAGTCTGCTTGTGATTAGGCCTGAATATTAAATTTAGATAGGAGATGACTTAGTCAAAAATTGTGTTACCTACCTTGTTAGGATTGCTTTGTCCATCTATTCACTACTTTGTAACTTAAACAGTCGTGGCTTATGGATTTTCTTGTTTAAAGGTATCTTACGTATTAGTAGTATCCATTCGAATTAACATTCTTACCTAATGAAGCAAAAAAAAAATGGAATACCAATATAAAAGGATGTACTCCTTTATATTGTATATCGTCAAGTAACTTATCGACAAACGCACACTGGGTTTTACAGCCAAGAACGCAGCTTCCCTTGTGTTAAATTTCGCGTTCCTTTTACACATGTGATAATTGATAATATGGTTAGATCCTTTTCTTGATCGGGTCTTCCTTTCTTTTTGTATTTACACAGTGATAATGATTAACAACGCAGATTCGCAGAGAGAGAGTACTTAATACAATACATTACCCATCCACAGAGTTCTCAACTCAATACTTTTTTAAATCGAGCCTTTTCGGCTATGGCGTCTTCGTCTTTTTGCCAAACAGGTTTTGTTAAGAGATAAAATGTCAATGAATATTTTTAAACTCAATGTAATATATGTGAATAATAAGAATGATGTAAAACATAAATTCACAATTTTAACAGTCGGCCATCCTGAAATTATATTCGCCCCGAATATAGTTGAGTTTTGGTAGATAAACATCGCCTTAATCATATAAATAATGAGCTCATGATATACCTAAAAAAAAGATAAAGAAAAAAAAACATAATTACAACAAATCTTACTAAAGATAAATAGTAATTAGAAGTTTATAATTTTCATCTCGGCCATCCTACTTTTTTTATGAATGCCCTCATTCATTTAGACCATATATAGACATTGCATCTGAGATCCATATTCAACCGTTATTCAGTCCAAAGTGCTGTCCGATTGTTTTATCAAACTATAAGAGGTGTCACTCAAAAGAACATACTAAACATATTATTAAACGTAAACAAATCTGCACATCTTTTAAAAACAAATTCTTCGTAAGTCAAAGCATAGAACATACTCACGTAGATCTGGGTCTGGGAGCCGCTAGCTGTATGTTACAATAACACTCTCACTCCATGATATTGCAGTCACTTTGTTAGTGCGTGAGTGCTATGATAAAACTTCGCTGCTAAAAGTCACTTTTCTGGGCGCCGCTTGCACAGTGAGTGCTACGACCTCACTCCAGATATTCATTATTTCTGGGCGCCGCTTACACACAACACAGGGTGTTACGACCTCACTCCAGATTAATAATTCTCAGTAAGCTGTGTCACTGTTTTATAATCACTTTGCATTTTATAACATCTTCACAAGTTTTGCTCATAAAGTAGAACACTTATCTCCAGACATCTCTCATAGTCATCATGGACTTGTTCACTTTAAGTTAAAAGGAAGGTTGATGGATGAGGTGAAACAAGGGTTATACATAAAGGTTAATTGAGGAGCTAAAATTACTAATCATATTGTTTTTTTTTTCTACTATAATTAACGTTGATCAACAGTAATCAAGTGATTTTCGCTGATTAATTCACTATATTTGACATAATCATTAATTTTTTAAGAAGATAAACTTAGATATTAATATTTTAATTTAATAATCACGAGGACACTGAAATAACTTCTTACTATATTACTCACTCTCTTCGTAGTCACTTTCAGATTCCGATTCTTTGAACCTTACCCAAGGTTTAAGTTTATCTGCAGAGAAAATATTTTTATACTTCTTTTTAGAGTAGCCATCCACACTGCTAATCTCGTAACGATCGTGATCAAGAACTGCTGTCACTTTAAAGGGACCACTATAAGCCGGTACTAGTTTGTTGCTTTCACCGGGAGTTCTGGAACTTTTTGATGCCATAACTAAGTCTCCGACTTTATAAATTTTAGCCTTACATTTATTTTTATCATATCGCTGTTTCATGTTTTGTTGCTGTGCCCTCATATTTGTGCTAGCTTCATTTCGAATTTGTACCAAATTTTCCTCAGATACCTTTCCTGTTTGGTTAATTTCATGGAGATGGCCTTCTACTGTGTTCACGGTATTTTTTCCGAAAATAATCTCACTAGGACTTTTACCGGTGCTTTGATTCACCGTATTATTAAGACTCCATTGCACTTTTGTGACCTGTATGTCCCAATCCTTGTCATCGTCGCCATGACAGAGTGCTATTAAAGACGCCAATATTGAGCGATTATAACGCTCTATCTGTCCATTGGCGCGCGGTGTGGCGACGGCGTTCAATGTGTGTTTAGTCCCTACTGAGTCGATGAAGTCTTTAAATTCTTTGGACGTGAAACTAGTTCCTCTATCTGATATGAGATGTTGCGGGGTACCAAATAATCCAAACACATCTCTAAGAACCGAAATAGAAGTTTTACTCTTGGTGTTTTTGACAACTCGCAAAATGATGAATTTAGTAAAACTATCAATAATACCAAGAATATAGGTGTTCCCTCGTTTACTTTTTACAAACGGTCCTAGATGGTCTATGTGCAAGCATTGAAAAGGAGAACTTGGCTTAGGAATTGGATACAAATAACCTTTTTTTTCCTCCAGGTTTTTTCGCGTGCGCACATGGAATACATGCCCTCACATACTTCTTTACGAACTGTGCCATGCGCGGAAACCAATAATCACGTCTAATCTTTTCAAGAGTTTTTATATATGAAAAGTGTCCGGCCTCGTCATGACACTGCTGACAAATTCTCCACCTCGCTTCTTTTGGAACTGCCCATCTTAAATTTCCATCGATTTTTCTGTAAATTTTCCCATCCTTAAGTTCATAATTTTCCTTTATATCTTTTGCTTCTTGGCTTTTCGTGTCAAGAACAGCTTTTATGTGACAAAGTCTCGGGTCACTCATTTGTACCGATTGAAGCCAGTGAACTTCTTCTACTTGCATTATCATATTGTCCATAACTTCAACAGAGTTGTTTTCAGGGTTAGGGTTGCGACTTAACGCATCGGCATGCAATAATTGGGAACCCGGCCTATACTCGATTGTAAATGTAAACTCTTGGACCAAAAGCCACCATCGAGCTATCCTGGGAATCAAATCTCTTTTAGTAAGAGTAGTACGAAGTGCGTTACAGTCCGTAACTACTTTAAATGTAACACCAATAAGATAAACTCTGAACCTATTGAGAGAAACAACGACGGCGAGAGTCTCGAGCTCGTAGGAGTGAAAGTGTTGTCCATCCGTGGTTGTTTGTCTACTAAAATAGGCTATTGGTCGTAGAGGTGATTTTTCATCTTGGCGTTGCAACAGAATGCCAGCTAGTCCCACCGAACTTGCATCTGTGTGTAACTCTGTCACATAAGTAGGGTTATATATCGCTAAGATTGGTCGAGTCGTCAGTATTTGTTTTAAATTTTCAAAAGCTTTCACTTGGTCTTCGCCCCACATCCACTTAACATTGGCTTTAGTAAGAGTGGTCAATGGTCTAGCCAATATGTAGCGAAGCTGGGGACAAATCTTCTGAAAAAACTACAGAGGCCTACGAATTGACGCACTTCATGTACGTTCTGCGGCGTTTTAAAATTAGTAACGGCGTCTATCTTTTTCTGGCCTGGTTTGATCCCTTCATTCGATATCTCAAATCCAAGGTAGTCGATGATAGTTTTAAAGAAATGACACTTAGTTAAATTTAATGTAAGGTTAGCCTCTTTTAGCAAATCCAAAACTGCAAGTAATTTTTCTATTCCCTCTTCTATCGTCTTAGAAGCTATGATGATATCGTCCATGTAGGCTAATACCCCTGGAATCTTTCGCCGTCTTAATAAGTTTATTATCAGTCTTTGAAAGACGGCCGGCGCATTTGTCAGTCCGAAAGGCATACGATTATACTCGTAATGCCCATCAGGCGTAACAAATGCAGTTAGGTGTTTTGAGTCTTCCGATACCGGTACTTGGTGATAGCCAGAAGTTAGGTCAAGGGTGGTGAAATAAACTTGACCAGAAAGACTATCAATCTGATCATCCACCTGAGGCATCGGATATTTTTCTTTGACAGTTTTCCTGTTTAGCGCTCTGTAGTCGACGCATAGTCTACTGTCACCGTTTTTCTTTGCAACAAGTAAGATTGGACTAGCGTATTCAGATCGAGACTCGCGTATAATCCCGTTCGCTAGCATATTACCTACAATTCCATTAACTTTTTCACGTTCGGATAATGAAAGTCTATATGGTCTATAAGTGACTGGTTCTGAATCCTTGACTTTTATGTGCATTTCTGTATCAGATGTTTTTCCCAATTCCTCTAACGAAAATGCAAAACATTCACGACGAATATTTAATAGATGACACAATCGATTTTGTATTTCTTCTCCTAATTCTGTATCTACGTTAAGTTGATCTACAGTAATATCCGGTGAATTCTCTGCTATTATAGTATTAATAGTAAAGCTGTTGCTGTGTGTTATAGGTATTTGAGGTAACTGTTCGTTAGATATCACAATCGCTCGAGCTAACAAAATGCCTTGTGGCAACTTAAAAGCATCCTTACTAAGTCCTAATATTATAATTGTTGCTTCCCCATTTTTAACTGAATAAACTCCTGGTAGGATCATATACTCTTTTTTTTCTTTCATACATGTTTCCGTCGATATGTATACAGAACCGGTGAAAGAGGACGCAACAGATACTTTTAACTCTTTCATTCCGGAAACTATTACATTTTCCAAATTTTTCACCTCAAGTTTATCTTTGCACAATGGTGGGTCTTTAAAAAAAATCAAGGCGTTGTCAGATTTGTAAGCACGGACGAGTGGCAGCTCAGTAAGTGATTGCCCTATAAGAACATCGGCAGGTAACATTTTTGCTTCAACCAGATAAGCGTCTACTGTTTCATTTAAACTATCTAACACAACTTGAATAGTTACTTTACCTAAAGGAAAAACTGAGCCATTAGCAAAACCTCTTAATACCGGTAAATTAATCTTATCTACTGACAAGTTCAGTTTTGATGCATAATCTTCCCTCAGTAAAGTGCACTGACTGCCTAAATCTACAAACGAGTTCATTGGTTGACCACAAACAGTAATTGGTTTATAGTATTTCTTATCACTATTTGGTTTCACAGAAATATTAAAGATCTTGTTGTCACCTGTGAAAACAGATGGGGTACCTCGAGGACGGGTCGTTTCTGTCTCTATACGTCTTTTACAGTCCTTTTCAAGATGCCCAAAAAGTCCACATTTTTGACATTTTAATACTGGTTTTCTACATTTAGTTATAATGTGACCATGCTCGCCACAGTTAAAACAAGTTATGGAGTCGCTTTTCCTATAATTAAAATCAGTTCTTTTCTTACTTTGTTCAAATTGGTCTCTATTAGTAGTAAAAGATCTTTTTTGAATATCAGGTATTTTAGTAGAAATATTTCTAAAATATTTTAATACACCCTCAGGTTCCTGAATGTCGGCTCCTTGAACACTCATCCTAATATTAGCATCAAATATGCCATGAGTCAGGCAATCTACTGCCTGTTTACTCTTCAGCTCGCAACGATTTATAAGCATAATTTTTTCATAATAATACTCCTCTAATGTTTCATTACGTCTAGTTTTCCTAGCCAACATATCCGAAAGTAATTCCCCATAATTTTGCTCGCAAGGAAATGCATTCATTAGTTTTTCTTGCCATTCACTCCAATTATATTTTACAGTAGTTAACCCGTCATACCATCGTTTTGCTAAGCCTCTAAGTTTTGGCAGGGCATAAAATATGATCTGTCTATCTGACCATCCATAAATATGAGCGGACTCATTTATTTTACCTAACCAGTCTTTCATAGTTTGTGACTTTTCCATAGGATCAAAATCAGGTATGATACTATAAGCACCTTGTAGGCCAGTTCCAGAATTCCCGTTGCTGTTCCGTTCACACAAAGCATTAACCAATTTTTCTAAAAGATTCCTTTCAGCTGTAGGTTCTAAATCAAAAGAGTGTTGAGAAGAATGGCTTGGTTTATGTACAAATTCAGGTGATAAAGAATTGGAATATCGGTGACGACGGGATGATTTACAGGTACGTTTAGTGCGCTTGTTTGAAACATATGAATTGCGGCTAGATGAACTACTTTCAGAAGATGAACTATGTCTCTTAGCATGTGATCGGTGGCCACGACGCTTGTGGCGTCGTTGTGAACGTGACCGACTACGTCTTTCACTATTGGGAAAACTTCTAGAGGGCTGTGCCCGAGGAGCCCTATGCAACCGATAACTAGGGGAATAATTAGGTGTAGTTGGAGTAGCAGGATTATCGGGATTCATGTTCTATAATTATGGATAGGACTATTATTAGGGAAAGTGAACTTATATCTGAAAAAGGTAATACACATTTCACTATTTGTATTTGACTTGATTTCAATCCCAGCTTTAGTTCAACAATGATAGTTTGTATATGAAGCATTCACTAAATACATAAAAAGAAATTAACACATAAATCATGTATTATATCATCTGAACAAGATACAGTTTCTAACTCACTTTTCTTATCACTGTGAATAAGATATCATTATGGCTTAACCTACTAAACAAAGGTAAGTTGAAGTATTAACAAGGATTGCACTATTCATAAGACAATATCACAAAGTTTCACCAATTCCAACAACACCATTAAATAAACAGTTGATATGCCAACCTTCTCTATAGCTGAATAATTTTCACAATGAAAAACTGAACCACTGTACCATCAATGCATTTCTCACATAATAAATAATAATGACTAAAGGAATGACAAGTGCTTACCCATATTTACCTTCTTTCTTTTTGATCTATGCACAGCAAGAAAATACGGTTTGTGGTAAGCAACATTTACTAATACTTACTTGCGTTTTACAGATAAGTACCAACCCATTAAAATTGTTAATACGTCTTATTCTCAGTTTTATATGTGTATTACATGCAGTTTAACAATACCATTACTTCAATTTATTGGTGGTAAGGTAGGTTGTCATCACGGGTAGACTTCTTTATAAATTTAAGTAAAATTTACTCACCAGTGTGATAGATTGTATTACCAAAACATGTCAATCAGTCAGCCAGCCGTAAGGAAAAAACTGCTTAAGGGCTTTAGGTTATTTACACTTCTGATATGTTAAATTTCGCGTTCCTTTTACACATGTGATAATTGATAATATGGTTAGATCCTTTTCTTGATCGGGTCTTCCTTTCTTTTTGTATTTACACAGTGATAATGATTAACAACGCAGATTCGCAGAGAGAGAGTACTTAATACAATACATTACCCATCCACAGAGTTCTCAACTCAATACTTTTTTAAATCGAGCCTTTTCGGCTATGGCGTCTTCGTCTTTTTGCCAAACAGGTTTTGTTAAGAGATAAAATGTCAATGAATATTTTTAAACTCAATGTAATATATGTGAATAATAAGAATGATGTAAAACATAAATTCACAATTTTAACACTTGTTTAGTGGCATTCAAAAGTTATTTTCTTTTATAGTATAATTAAATGTGAAATACTGACCACGGTGTTAAATGTTCTTCCCAATTGTAAAATTATCCGACATCCGACATTTACACAAGCAGATTTTCTTTGATATTATGTAACCATGGACGATTGAGATATGTTGGCTGTATAGATTGGCCGTGTTAAGTTTCATAATTTACGAATATTTCGGTAAGGAAAATTGAAAATATTAGCCCATCCGGTTTATTTGTGTGCTAGGTGTTTTACTCTTTATACCATATTTGTTTTAAATTTCAGATGTGATTTAAGAAGATCCATGTATGTAGATTAGGACGAATGCCATTGTGGGTTGTGACGAATAGTTCGTTTAACCAATCGTCGTTGAAGTGTGTTTACGTCAAACCGTTCTATCGGCGAAGGATTCATTCGGACTTCCAACCGTCGATGAATAATATTTTCGGCGAGCCGTTCCATCGGCCAAGTATTTTTTAGATCGACTAACCGTCGGAGCACAGTGTTATCGGAAAACTGTCCAATTCGGTGAAGGGTATTTCGGCGTACCATACGGACTTCTAATATCATGTAAATAAATTTAGGCCTCTTGTGTAATTGCAGATATGTTGACTAATTGTTTCGATCCATTTTTTACAAATTAATAGATTACTCTTAATAATGAAATGGAATTGACATATAAAAATTTGCCCACAAAGATTGCAACCTATCACTATTTCTTTGCAGAGGTCTTTTCCTACCTAATTAAACTTATTACATGGTCCACCACTGGAACCGTTTGTAATTTAAATCAAGCTGGCGCCCCTATGTATGTAAAACTACATTAAATAAACAAGATTGTGACCTGGGAGTTTGGAGTCTGATTTAATCGGCCATCGGTCGAACTCTCACCTCATCCCGCTGAGCTAAGCAGGCCAGGCAGTATAGTTAGTTTGTTTTTTTAATAAATACGTAAACAATATCAGGAACTTCTGCTTTCTAAACTAGGGCAATCCTGTATTTTTGTCGGCAGCGATTCCTCCTACCATTACGACTCTTCTGTCGATACCAATGTGCGAAGGTCGCTTTGTTTTAGTAATCGATCGTAAACCACCGCTGAAACTGCTGCTGCAAAGCCTGCCAGATCATCAGCTTTCACCCGCCGACCCGCTTTGGACCAGCACCTTGGATCAATAATTATTGTGGTTCAAACTCTGCACACACAAACATTCACGAGATTCATTGACACTTCTTGAGATTATACCGCCTAACCCACTTCACCAGAGGACTACCAAGCTTAGCGAAGGCTACCACTAAAACCTGGCTGATATTTGCACTAAGAGCTTTTCGTCATCTTTTGTGATGAGCAGGGTCAAAGAGTGAAAAGCACTGCCAGCATCGGTGTTCCCTACTCCCTACCTAAGTTCTTTCAAAGCTAGATTGAATAAAGGCACCTTCTGGTTAAGCTCGCTACATCTCGTCGACCTCCTCTTAACTTCTCTCGAAGCAAGAGTGGGATCAACAGCAAGTTCATTTTAATAAAACAAATCCTTTATCTATATTTTTATTGTACAGTCGACGACAAATCGAGTGTAACAGTTGCACTATGAAAGCCACCTCTTTTGCGAACGGAATAAGGGCGGTCTCAAGGTCAAACTGTTACGGTTGATGTGCTGTCGACTGTACACAAAAACAACAAAATTACAAATTTTACAAAATAAAACACGATGTACACAGGCGAGCTTAATACAAAACAGTTTTCTGCCAGCAAACCTTTGACTTCAAAGAGTAATCGTGACCTAATAGAAAAAAAGATTAACATACTTACATCTATAATATAAATACATGTACAATATAGATATGTCGCAGCCGTTTGGTTAAATCAGCCGCTTAACTGGACGGCTAGCCCGTTTATGGAATGCCGGCATCCAACCAAACGGCTGAAGTACAACTAGCTAAGGCGTATAGCGCAACGTTTAACCAAATGGCTGAACGTCATCTAAGCCGTCTGGTTTAAATTAGCCATTCAATCGGACGCCTAGGCAGGGTCATTTAAATCGAAGAGCTTTTGTGTGACTGTTCGAATGATTGGTAGGTTCAAGATTATTTTTGATGACCACTTAGAACCAAAACGATATCGGTTATAAGTGGTCATAAAAAATATCCTTGAACCTACCAATTAAACCAAAACTTTTCAGTACAAGACGATCCATTCAATACGCCAAGTCGTTAAACGTTAAATGAGTCTAATTCAATTAACTATCGGGCTAGGCATTCAATTGGATGCCGGCGTTTAATCAACGGGCTAGCCATCCAGTTAAGCGGCTGATTTAACCAGACGGCGGCGACAGATACATATCTAATCTGGAATATATTTCATGTTACAAAAGTTCGCAGCTAAATAACAAATTTTATTTAATGCTGTGTTTCCCTGGTGAGATCGCCTATTCTGTCAACATAACACTTTGTTTTGATTTTTACAAGTTGAATATGTAGTTCCCAAGTTGCTACGAGCATAAAATTTGTAGGTTATGGTAACCGCATACGGTAAGGCATTATACGGGCGGTATGTAAGTTTGTTTGCCAACCCTATCGCATAAAAAGTATATTATATCGCTACAATTTTGCAGTCAATTGCTTCATCGGCGAGTAAAAGTTTCCTCACCTTAGTGCGTGTTTTGTGACTCGTAAAACGTTACTATGACGTCTGAGTTCAAAACTCACACTTCTTTTTCCTTACTCAATGTTGTTTTGTCTATAGAGATTTTGTCTCAATATTAAGTCTAATTTGATCATAAATGGTTTAACCAGCGTAACATACAAATCACAGATTGACATTCGTATTTGAAATGTTGGTACATACCGAATTATTCATCAATCAACGCGTATTGTTTCCACGTCGCTATGTAAACTAAAAATCAGTAATGATAAGTAGGACATACTCAGAGTTTATTAACTCCATAAATACATTATGTGTGTTATTCTGTATTCCATTTACAATATGTCCATAATTTTCACTTTTCTGTTCCTTCGTAGAATAAGTAACATGCTATTTATATTAAAACTAGCTGTCCCGGCAAACGTTGTTTTGCCATAAAAAAAAATGACCAAAAAAAAAAATAGACAGTAGCCGATTCTCAGACCTTCTGAATATACATATAAAATTTCATGAAAATCGGTCAAGCCGTTTCGGAGGAGTATGATTACTTTTGTGTCACGAGAATTTTATAATATAGGTAGGTATATTAGATTAACATCTAATTCAGTCTCATAGCTTTACAACTGTAATTTAAAGGGTAATCGGAAGGCGCACTCTAACATATAAAATACTTATAGTGAATATAGATCACCAGCATCAGCATATAGTATACATCCCACTGCTGGGCACAGGGCTTCTTACATGGGAGGATAAGGAGTATGGGCTATAACAGCATCACGATGGCCTAATGCGGGTTGGTGGGAAAAGCGGTTGCAGTAGCAACCGGTGCCAATGGCTCAACGAAGCACGGAGGAGCTTGAGATTATAAATGATTAACCCATCCCAGGATCGACGCGACCATAATGGAAGTTGCTGAACCAGAGCGCTAAAACCACTACGCCACCGAGCTCGTCTCTATCAATAAAAATACATAATCTCACTCTACGTCTGTCTATAAAGCACCACTGTAGAGTTGGTAACTGTAATAATATCATTACGGTATTCAATATTATGCTAAGTACTTTGTATACCAAGAAGTTCTAAGGATTACGATACCAGTTTGTTTGTAAAAAGGGCCCATAAACTTCATGGAAATTACCAAACTCGCCTTAAATAAAACATTTACAAACTACTTACATTGTCGTTTTGTGGAAAATCTCGCAATGCTTCTTGTTATTTACGAGAGTAAAATCACTTTATTGAGTGTGAAGGCCCTTGAGCCAGTTTAATTTGCAATTCATTTTCTGTATCGATAAAGAATTCAGTAACTATTTAAAGGGAGTTCTGGATATGAGAATTGAATTTTCAACCGAATCCAAAGTAATTTTTATTTTATGTGGATAAAGGACTATAATCACCTCATATTACCTTATCCTATCTTATGTTTGTTATCTTATCTTATCACTATCAATAGCTGTTACGTATTAACACAATGAGAATTCGTGTGACGCTCAAATGGAAACAATTAAGAGTAACCGGAGAGTACTTTGGTCACTTTCATTGTTTGGAATGCAATGCGATAACAGCCGGTACAGTATCGCTACTCATAAACGACTTTAATCGTCTTTTGTTCCGGCTTCTGGTTACTTGCGACCCATTGTTCATTCCGACGTATCCGCGAGCATCCATTTCAAAGTGTCCGTGGTACATCGCTCGGATTGTTCCCAGATTGAAACGCCAAACTGGAAACTGCCACGGTATGTATCAATGTCAGCGGATAAACAACGGTCGCCAATTGCAAAGTGCTGGATTTCAACGCGAAATGAAACTTCGGAGAATACGTAAGTGAAAAGCAAAAAACGAAATAGTTTGGTGTCAGATGCAACGACTGTTCGCGGTACGAGACTTGAAAACTTTAGACACCAGGGAGTAACTTGGTAACTCTTAGTACTATTCGTCCTCCACAGTAATAGTAGGTATTTCGGAAACCACTTTTGTTGGAAAAGTATGTCATGGACTGTTTTATTTAAAAGCCACATTTAGGCATATATAAACAAACCTCACAAATGTATTCATCCGTTTCGAAACAATTTTGCCGCATGCTTACCTGCTAATGTTATATTGAAATTGAAAAACGACTCCCCGCATAAATAATACACAAGTCTCGTCAGACTGAATTGTGAGAACGTGACATTGAAACTTACTGAAAATGTTCATAAGCGCACGCCTCAGAATATTACACCATATTGGGTCTACATACTTCTGTAATAAAGTTAAATTTAGAAAACCTTTCAATGAGTTTCACGCGTCGAAGATAAGTTGCTGACGTGAGAAGCGTTAAATAGCCGGCTTATTGTTTACTTAAATTTGGATTATTCCACATACACGATTGGGTCCGAAATCGTCTGGGACGGAACGTGTTTATTTTTATTCAAAATGCGATCGTGCTCAGTGCGGTGTGAAGCGAGATTTACGGCGATTGCGGAACGGCGGGATTGCAGTCTGGCCGAGGCCCGAGGTGCGTACTCTATATGCATGGGGGCACTCAGAAGACGCGGAGAATCTTAATTGTGCTCCATTGAGAGATTCCAGCGCTCTGCGTCTTTATTTTTGAATTGCAAGACTTGTTGCTCTCACATACTCGTGCGAGGTTGACCGTGATTCACATTTGTTCAGTTGAGCAATTCCTTCTTGGCAATGCTTTTGTACTATTTACACTAGAAATCAGGAAACTGTTATGATATTATTGAGCTTTCCTAACCACTGATTGTAAGCGTGGCACGAGCTGGTTGTTGCTAGAACTCGCTTAACGAATCAATAGGTGAATGTGTGCCAAACGTCATCAGGAGTCGTAACTACCCATTTATATGCTCAATAATCGTAAATATGAGTTGTGTTTCCGAAGATCGGAGAAACAGCAATATGGTTTGCTGGTTAGTCATTGACGTATTTAGCCAGCCAATAGATGTCTACGTACAATTTTATTACCACTTTGACATTTTATTATATTAAATTAATGACGTGTGGCAGTTCGTATCCGAACTCCTATTAAATCTCACTATAGACTAAAATCCTCGTTATTTAACCCATCTTATGCTAACGTAATAGTATAAAATATGTTTGGGTGATATATAAGTAAATTTAAACTAGTAAGGGGCTACTCTGCTGGGAGTCAATGACATTTGACCTACGTCCCGACGAACGCAGTCATGACCTCTTCATTTTCCTCCGTAAATACAATCAATGTACCTACTACCTGCGCATACAAATCAGCTTACAATATCAATAGCTCTTGAGATTAAGATTGAAGGTTTAAAGTTAATTGCTGCAATTCAATCAAAGTAGGTAATTGTATTTTAAGTTTAGAGTATTATTGCAGTAAAATCAGTTGAGCTTGCCATAGCCACCGCGGAAACTTTGATAGCATTTCACTTATGATAGATAATTTACAAGTTACGTTTCAGTTGTATTATTATAGGAAATATGCATGAAAAATAAATTGACTGGTTTAGTACATTTATAATTTTTGCCAAAAAACATCCTAGAAATTTGAATTAGAAATTTCAGTATTACTGTCTCTTTGTAAAACAACTTTTTATATGAAATACGTATGGCGGATGTGTAATGTGACGTCAAAGTTTATAGCGGATAATAATAATGGAATATTCATACACTCACACCTATTATCTAGCCCAAAGTAAGAATCATTATGAGCTTGTGTTATGGATACTAGATAATGGAGAAATAAGGATGGTGATGTGTATATACCTACATATTAGAAATATATTAAATAAACATTATAAACATCCATGACTCGTGAACAAATGCTCGTACTCATCATACAAACATTTGCGCCTACCAGGATTTGAACCCGGGACCCCTGACCGAGTAGCCTGTATAGCAAGGGGCACTGACCATTCGGCCAGCTGGTCGTCAATCTCCTTGTCTAGCATAAAATGTTATGTGGTTGTCAGTCATGTATTCATCACTATTTTTCTAAAATTCTTTCATTTTTGTAAATATATCAATGTAAAAATTATTTTAAAACCTAAAATATTGCTTCGTATTCCCCATTCCACTACCAACAACCGTAACCGTTTTGAGTCAATTTCCTAAAGTTAAATTTTGTTGTTACAATTTAAATATTTATTGACATATAAATAAACCTAATCGTAACAAATATTATAAACTGCTTTAAGGTTATTTCTAAACTAAATTAGTTGGTATCGCAATAACAAACTTGGCTTCAGTAAAAAGTAATAGTCCATCTTAATAAATTGTCGTTTAATTTCTTTAATCACATCCCTAATCGTTGTTCTCAAAGAATTCTTAGGAAAAAAGTCACTGGCGTCAAAATGGCAAAATCAAAGTGATGGAATTTAATTAAATGGGTCATTGATTCTAATGCAATTTGCTCGCAGGATATCTCCACGCAGCGTAATATCGAGTAAGTGGTTAAATAAATTGTAAAACTAGGATTTCCTTCGCTAATTACGCGGCTTCTAGTTTTACGTTGTGCATTTAAATGAGTGGAATAACGGTACGGCTTTAAATCCCATAAATATAATCCGGGAATCGTATGAAACACAAAATCCTCCAGTAACAATTATTGCTCCGATAAAAAAAATAGAAATATGAAGCGTTTCTGGGCTCCTGATTATGGCGACTTCTTTGAAACATTGGAAACTATGAGGTTTTGTTTTTAGAATAGAATAAATATTTATTCACACTGAAAAAGATTACAACGTAACTTTCGACTACCTGAAGCTCAAAAAAGTGACTACATAAATTATAGTTACACCTAGCCAAAAATAAATTTGCATAGAGACTCACGGTAAACTGTAATTACAGCTCGCTAAATATTGGTTATTACTAATGTAACCGAAGTAGTTTGGCTAAAAATCTTTTTCAGTGTAGTATCAAAATTTAAAAGGCTTAATTTAAATACTGGTAGTAATGAATACAGTAAAAAGTGATTAATGGTATGCACTCAGCAACGTGCCGCAGCTGTTCCTAGCCACTGCGCTGATTTCCAGTGGACACATTCACATTCATGTTTTGCGAGGTCCATCGCTCATATGAAATGTTAGCAAACAGACCTTTACTGCGATGACAAAAATAAAGTTTCCTCCATTAACATAGGCGGCTCGAAATAGGTGAGTATCACTTGATATGCGAGTATTCCAATTTGGCCGGATTATACGAAACCTATCTATTACCATTGTGATGACTGAATGCTTTGATGACGAGGGTTGCCAACATTCATAATGCAATTTTCGACGAGTGCTTTAAACAGTGAAATATCGAAAAGTCGTTAAGTGAACTCTCATCTATAATTTTCTCACAATATCGACAAGCCATATTGTATGTATGTTAAGATTTTAGTCTTATCATGCTTAATGTAAGTATAAATCAAATTTGAAATCTGCCCACTACGGGTAAAATACATCAAGCCGATTGTCATCCCCGTGATCCGATTTAGCAGTCCGGACGGTAGCAATAAAGATAGTAACTCTTTATTATACTATTATCTCTCTCTAATGTTAATGTAACCTTTATTTTTCTAGGTTTAACGTTCAGACCGTTCGGCTCTCTTCTTTGAGAATTATTCATTGAAATTTAAAGTTCAAACATTATACCGAAAGACTCTCTTGCAGGATTTTTTTTATCTCATGTCAGGGTAAATATCACCACCTGACGAGAAGCGGTAAAAAGAGTCTATATACAAAAACAGCTAATGCAGCATTAATACACCGTTCTAGTCGCCTCCACCTTGCTAACGCCGATGCACCTTTTCACGACTTTTTGAGGGAACCCGGGCTATAGAAAGGAGGAAACACAGGTGCTGAGAAAGTATTCTAGGTTTTAAAAGTACGACAAAGGAACGGGTTACTAAACTTCTTTGCGCGTGATGTTGTTAAGGTAGAAGACTTTGAAGAGCGGCAAGCGTTAACCTGAGGAAAGGGGCAGGTCGAGGTAAGTGCCACGTCTAACATATTTCGGATGTAAAGCAGTGCTACCACTGTGTTTCGGTATGAAGGGAAAGGTAGCCAGTGTAATTACAGGGAATGGGAGTGGGTAAAATCTTGTCTCAAGGATGTAAACACTTATGCAACATCAGGTGATTTCCTTGATATTGCAGTGTATGATACCGCGATGGCGTAGGTGATGGTTACCACTTCTCTATCTGGTCTGCATGATGGTTAATTGGTAACACTGTAAACATTAGTTTAAATATAATAATTAGATTATTTAGAACGCAAACAAAGAAAGACTAGGAGATTTCATAGGGTTCTCCCAAGTCTCTGTGATCAGTGGTCAGAACTGTAGATTGTAAATTTCTCGCTGGCTCTATTCTAGACAAGATTTTTCTCTCGTCTATCACAAGAAAACACACAAAGGGAAAGGGAAATAATAAAATCGAAAACACGATAAATTCAAGAGGAAAGATTGAAGCGTGTTTCTTACTTCTAATGTACCTAAATACACATTTTATTAGAAAAAAAATGCCCAGATTGCGCTGTCCGCACTTGAGTCTATATGAGTCTTGTTTTTGATTTGTTTCCCCCTTACCAACAAATGGCCTCTCCACAACTCATTCAGACGTCGCTCGGCTGGAAGCATGATATATCATTTAACTTACACAAGATTTTATCGTAATTGAAGAAGACTCTGCAATGAAATGAAATTTTTAAAAATGTATAATATTTTATGATTAAAGACTTATGGTACTCCAGAAGTTTAAATAGTTTAAAAATAAAACCTAAAATAAAGTAAGATAATTTTAAACCTTTTAACATTTTTATTGAAAAAGGGATTATTTAACACTTTAGTTTATTTAATCTGCCAAGCGACGTTATACCACCGAGGGGTCATGACAATTGAATAATCATGTGTTTCTGAAATCTCATGCTTGACGGGTTGAAGATCAAACAGTATTATGAATGAAGTACAGAATGAACTGAAATATCAAATTCAACTAATTGATTTATATAACACATTGAATAATAATTTGACTAATTATATTATAGATAATTATGTTAATCTTGACACTATTATAGTTAAAGATAAAATGTTGCTACTTATGTTGATTAAAATACAATATAATGAAAAATAGAACATTTGTCAAATTACTTAACATATTGTTTTAAAATTTTGAGTGGCTTCTGTTGTATGAAGCCTTATCTAATTTGATTAAGTCTTGCCAATTTTTGGTACTCATAATGTATATAACAAGCAAATTATAACTAGATGAAGAGCTTCTTAAATTACGATGCCTTTCTGATATGAACAGTTTCAATTAGAGAACTGTGAAATTCACAACTATTTTGTATAGTATGAATTTAAGATAAAGGTAGTCGATGAGAAACTGAAAAGATTATAGAAAGAAAGTTTATGATAGCAGGAGGATATTTTTAGAGATCAATCTAGAAATATCCTGTTTAGTCTAACGAAAATTTATCTGTTTGACCATTACTTTGGGCATAGAAATTCAGCATGGTCTACAGCTTATTATAGAGCCTTAATATACATTTAGCAGTCTATTCTACTGCTGGGCACAGGCTTGAAAGCGTGAAGCGTTTGGCCTAATGTAGGTTGATATATTTACCAGCATATTCATTAAAATCTGTCTAATCACTTAAAGTGCGAAGAACATTTCCATAACCATAATTTACTCGCCATAAAATGGGGACATAAAAATTTTAGTCAAGAACCTTTTACATTATTAATTAACATGGTTCTGTACGATATTGCATGTGTACCGCAAATTTATTTACTAAGTTTATCCAACTCTATACATAACTTTAAAAAGATACAGATATTTGCCATCTAAATTATGTAGGCAGCAACGAAGCATTTTAATTAAACTAATTATAAATAGGTACTGAAGTACCGTTTTCTCATATCGAGGCGCAGATCCAGCCCTCAAAAAAGGTGGTGGTCACAGCCATCCCAAAATCGGTCAAGGTGCAAGTCAGAGTATAAACTCACTCTTGATCGATATAGTGCATACCTACAAAGGAGATGTTATCAAAATATTGAGAGGGTACGAATTTTGGTCGCATGCTTCAGTGAGATGAGCTATCAATCTATTGTATGCCTGAATTATTTTTTCCATTTGGTCAACTTTTTGGTATTCATTGATAACCCAGTCTCTATATTCCAATATCGTATTTGCTATGACTAAATACTTTAAGGCGCACGGTATTCCGAATCACGCACGAGCCCGATATTTTTTTATTTTTTTATTTTAGTAAGGCATTGGACGTGTGTGACGTCACAATTCTATTAGGGTTGTGGGCATGCCCATTGTGCCCACAACGGTAGATCGCTTGATGATATCATATAGAATATTGTGATACAAGTTACATCATATTGATACTGGTTTTGTTGGCTGCTAATTTCTAATTTTGCAGGCGAAAACTCAATATGAGCCGTTTTATTTCTAAACCTGGTTTACACCTGATGATGTTATGTCTATCTTATTTAAGTAGCAAAATTAATACAGTTCAGTTTTAAGCCAAGTTTTGAAACAAGACGGATAGAGTTCAATACTGAAACGCACACGTTTGTGCCTTCTCCGACGAAAAAATCCGACTGTGTCGATTTTCTGTGGATAATGGAATGTTCGGAAAGGCCTCAGGCGCTGGACACACAGAAAGGACGTAAGACGCAGATGAGGCGTGGACATACATATGTCTCTTCATCGTCCCTTTCATACAAAATGTGTAGAAGCGTCACGACGCAAAACATATAGAAAACACAGGGGCGGGCACGACGTTTTTATACATTTTGTATGAAAGGGACGATGAAGAGATATATGCCCACGCCCCGTCTGCCTCTTACGTCCTTTTCCTTTCTGTGTGTCCAGCGCCTTACTTACAGTGGGCCAGGTGCATTCACTGGACAGTTTGTAAAATTCGGTGATAAAAATCGTGTTGCATTTTGGTCCTACAACAAGACTGACGTAAAAACAAAAGTGCCTCATGCCCAATACAATAATATGAAACGAATTGTCTTAAGGTCAAAGACAATTCGGCTTGTAGTGCAGTGTTAGACACGAGGCACTTGTTCGTTTTTTAACGTACGTCGGATATTGTCTAATACATGTCGTGCCCGATCTTGAAGTTATAGGACTTGACTTAAATATTTCTGTAGCAATAAGAAATTTATGAATTTCAGCAAATGATAACGGAGCCCTAAAACTATCTGTTCTTTAATAGCGAAATACAACTGCTATAAAGGATGGTCGTAAAAGAGTTATCATGAGAACATAAATTGTGGAGACACAAATAAATGTTTAGCACAAAGTTATGGTCAAACAAACTCACCCTGATTTCATTTGATGGCCAGTTCATTCTATACTTACATTGCAATTAGAGCTTTTTACTACGCCAACTTCGGTTATTAAATTCTATGACACGTAAAATAGAGTACACCCCTATTAACTTCAGAAGGAAAGGGTAACGTATTCATCGTGGTGTGTTAATAAATACCATAACACCTACTTTGTTAGATAACATTGGAAATATTTAAATAAAATTAAAGTATTAATAATTATAATTTTAAATTCATACCAAACCAATAATACCATGCTCAAACCAATCTTCTGATATATGTTTCTCTCAAAATGTATTAAGCTGCTGATGATGATGATGATTCATATCAATTTCTAGCCCAAACCAAGCCGCATGAAGAGCTTATGGTTATGATGACCAAGAAGACTACTAATGTCGCATATGCCAGGCCACCGCCGCCTTTCGATATTATCGTTTTTTCTATATTCTTTTATATTTAATAATATCACTGTTAGACATTTTCCTCTCTCAGTTTCATTCTACAGATAATTATTTCCATGAAATAGGCTTCAAGTCGTATCAATTCTGCGATTATAATTAATCTTATTTCAGGTTCGATTACCAGCAAGATTGTTGGATAGACTGCGCCCACAGGCGTCGATTAGATAACGCAGTAACTTAATAAATTATTTGCAAATATTAGAAATAAACTTTTGGAGAAATAGTGACCCGTGAAAATAATGTCCGTGTTCTTCACACACACCTGCTCTTGCGGTGACTCGAACCCGAGACCACTGATTTATTAGACAAGGGTCACTGACTACTCGGCCAGCCGGTCGTCCATAAAATTTAACTGTCTAGCTAAAGTCTTCTGAATTTATTGTGTGTTTAAAGTTTTCATGATGTATATTAATTATAAGGAGTTAAATGTGACGATTTTTTTCACCGTTAGAGAATTTGTCAAAGCTGGAAACTTGAAGATGGTAGATGGAGAAAACGATGAATAAGATGACAAGCTATAAATAATGTGAAGAAGCTTCCCCACCCTAAAAATACCTACTCCTAAAGTCCTTGTTGCTTGTTGAGGAACCTGACGCATTTAATATGAGCTATTAAACTTTATTACTTTCACAGCTCCATCCCCATTTGTCGTTTCACCAGAACAGTTAATACAGACGTAAGCCCGTTCCGTAATCAAGCGGCGCCGATCGCTCCGCCGTCAACTTATCATGTGGATGATGAATTAATTACCCACGCTATCAATCACGCACGAAACGACAAACCCGCCCGTATTTATTAACTAAATGTTGTTATCATAAACCTTAATAGACTTGCTGTAGTGTAGTGAAATATTTCATTGAAATTTATATTTGAAACGCTTTTGAAATGATTCAGGAAAATTGCGCTGGGCAAGGTATTTGAAATCTATTTCCGTTGCGTTGTGGAGTAGATTATTGTTTGAAGGACTTTAATTGCAATTATAGTAGTAACAACGGGTTTTATTGTTTAGTCCAAAGAGAATATAAAACGCTACGCTAGAAGAGACGGGACTTCAAGGAAAAAAAAATTTCTATAGAACGTGCACGCCAGACTCATACCAATATAATAAAAAATCAGCCAACAGTCTGGCAACAATAATGCCAACATAAGCAATAAAATAGGGATGTGCTTAGTAGGGATTAGAGATATACTTTAGATTTTTATCGATAGTTATAGGTGTTTGAAATTAATATACAATGGTACTTGAAAAACTTTTATTCAGTATAATATACAATATATCAAGCTTGACTACTATGACAACATGGTAGGTTGTTAGGTTGACGGTAGGCGTGTGAATCGTCCTGGATCGGCCATCAACACCGATTTGGATTCCGACTACACCAAAAATATGTCGCGATTTTGTTGTCGATCGGTACCTACACCAAATCCTTCCCTGTCAATTGAACCCACTGTTTACATCTGCGAAAAAAATAAAGTGGTTTATTTAATGGGCACGACACCGATAGGGAAATAAAATTGTACAGACAGCACTATTTTTTACTTAGGTCGGTAAGTAAATATTACTTTTATGTACTGAAATTTGTACTAAAATCACTATTTAAACAATAATAGCTTTAGAATAGAACTAATTAACAGTCATTGGTACTTACCGATCATCATTGAGAGGAAATTCAGACATAATATGTTCGTTTTACATTGGCCGCCGGCGTGTCTTTAAATTACATATTTCTTAACTTATTCGTTTACTCATTTAGTTCACTTCACATCACACACAATCCTTTTTGGGTCAAGCTTATTTCTTGAGGCAAAACACTCGTTTTTAATAATAATTTACATTAATTTCTGACTTTAGAAAATTCTCCAACACAACTAAATGAAATGTCAAACGTTTTGAAAACAAGACAACAGCGACAGAGACAGATGACAGATATAAATCACCTGTTTATGAAGAGCGTCGACCACCATATTGATTGTATGGATAATGCCTTCTTTCGGATTTAGGCGGATTATACCGCCATTACTGAGCGTGCACGTTTCATACAATTTTTTCTTCTTACGAACTTGCGCTAGTCTGGTTTAGTCTTCATTAATCTTAGAATGTTAACCTAGCTAGCAAAGCTCATCGGACTATCAAGTCAAGTGAACACAAGCATTATGCTATTCTAAGAGGAATTCACTGCACTTGATCTTGTCTTTGACCGGATTCCTAGAAAGGATACTTGACTAAACACTGTAAACCAAGGAACAATTGTTTTGAAACAGAATAAAATGAATCAGGTACAGTTCACTCCATTTTATTGAACATCGCACTATACTTTATTCTTTTATTGGTGTCTTTACAGTATATAGACCTATATGTTCTATTAGCAATATCTACCTAAGGGTATTTATCCGATAGTGTCGTACAAAAAATACTTAGAAGTACATTTTTGTGCATTTTAAAGGTAATATTTAATCTGAATGTGAATGGTGACGTCACATATAGGTAGGGGCCACTGAATATGTATGGAGGTATGGAAGAATTAATAATATCATTGTAATTTATTAAAATTGCATTGATTGAATTGATTTTTTTTGATCAATTTTGTAAAAAATTATGTTAATTAAAAGAAATATATAAATTTAAATACGAATGGGTGTATCCCATTCTTTAGTTAATAGAACTGGTTTAGAATCGTCAACAATAATTAAGGTAAGTCACACCTACTATTCGGACAATAGACTCGATTTGTCAAATTTATAGTAGGTAGGCCTTTCTCTTTCTCAATACGAATAAAAAGGGTAGGTAGCACATATAAATATAAGAACTTTTTTTCCAATAACTTAAATTAAACCGTAGATGATAGACATTTTTGACACTTCGTGAAATTTGAAACACCCATAGTATCAAGTTATTTTACACAGCTGTGCCTTCCGAATCTATATTGAGAAAATTAATTAATTAATTTTAACAAGCGATACAGATTCAAATCTTAGTTGCCAATGAATTAGAATCATGAAATGAAAGAGAAATTGGCAACTAAGATAAAAAAAATTATTAACAAAGAAATATTGCAAAAGAAGTAATGGATGTTCAAGATGAGATGTAAGTGACCATAATTTGGTTACTAACTTCCAAAAAACAAAATTAATACAGTTCCATTCCAAAGCAGAAGACATCTTTTAACATTAATTACTTCTACCTAAATATCAAGTTAGAATTTGTACTGAACTTCTCATTATTGGACGTTAACATCGATACAGCTATTAACTGAAAGGACCACATATTTAAAAATTACTATCCAGTAGGCTTTCAAGCCTTACATATGCAATAAAGCATATAAAAACTAGTGATTTAAAAACAGCTTGGATCAATTATGGGATTATGCTGTTGGGGAACAGTACAGACGCGGATAAAATATTTATTCTACAATCTTAGCGACATCTATAAATCTGAGACATGAAAATAGGTTTTACCTACATCTTATCTTAAAATACTTAATTTTGGTTATCATGTAAGTGTAATACAAGTATATAATTGACAACCAAAATACATAGTGGCTAAAAAAATAAGATTTAAAAATATCTGATAGGTGAAACTTTTTACGGTGTTATTGTATCTTGTATTATATCACACAAGGTCATGTTGGAATTTATTTTAGGTAATACCTTTTGTATCACATGATACAATAAAATATTATGAACTTGTGTTTAAGTAGTTGTAGGTATGCTAGATGTGTAACGGACTTGCAGCGCTTAGAAAATCTGCGCAAGAGATGTCATTAAATAGTTACATTTTCGTATCACACTTTTCAGTTACGGTCTTATTAATAAAAAGTTTACTGCTTGAATCACTTATTTCAACTTTTCGTGGATCATCCATTTAATTATTATGACTGTTAATGTAAAATTAACAATAATGTAATTCATAGTTGTCCTAATAATCATCATCATCATCATCATCACCAGGCCACAACAGTCCACTGCTGGACATAGGCCTCTCCATACGAAAGCCACTTGGCACGATCCATGGCCAGCTTCATCCAGTTGCTGCCAGCCACTCTGCGGAGATCGTCACTCCACCGAGCCTGAGGACGTCCCACACCGCGCTTGCCGATGCGCGGTCTCCACTCAAGTACCCGCTTACTCCAACGGTCGTCAGTTCTGCGGATAACATAGCCGGCCCACTGCCACTTCAGCTTACTAATTCGGTGGGCTATGTCGATAACTTTAGTACTCTGTCGGATCACCTCGGAGTGAGCATGGCCCTCTCCATAGATCGCTGAGCGACTCTAAGCCTGTGTACCAGCTGTAAAGTGAGTGTCCACGTCTCAGCACCATGTCATGACGGAAAGGACGCACTGATTGAGGACTTTGTCCTAATAATAGTTATTTTACTAGATATGAAGTGAGCAACCTAATATTTTTGATAAATTTTAGAAAAAAGGAACATTTTATATTATTTTTTAAAGAAGAATGGGTATGTTCCATAATATAGTTTGAGCGGCAGACGTGGGAGCTCATGAATAAAACTTATAGATTTTCATACTGCTAAATAAAAATAACAAAAAATTAGATCTGAATCAATATTTTTTTGGATAGCTACTTATAGCGTATATATTCGGAATATGTGAAAATAGCGCCATAATCAAGTGTGGACAACAACCCTATTTAGCAGCACTATGGCCATTAAATATTCTGTTCATAAGTGTATTACTTGCATTAGTTGCATAATGGCATTTAATGCGAACATTATAATTAGTATTCTCAATGGCACCGCTTGAGTTTGTTCGATACTCACAGTACGACTCGTATAAGCTCCTACAAGCCATAGTTTAAAAGAGCTGATGCTGAAATACGAATTTCATTACAAATTTCCTAGATGTGATACTTTTAATTTAGACTTAAGTGATGTAACTCTATTTTAAATTTTGAACATCGTCAGGGATTCAAAGGAAATTTAATAGTTTAAAAGAAATTGACTACAAAATACAAATCTTCTGTTTCGTTGGAAAATAAATATAATAAAAATAGAATACATAACAGTAGCAATCCTGAACTAGTAAATTTATTGACGATAACGTTTATTAATATTAATCCAGTTAAAATTCCTCGCTAATAGGGGTCGCATCTCATCGCTACATAAATAATGAATAAACACTCATCTGATTCGGATTTGTCGGTGCCGACAACGACACATGTGCTTATTTGCTGGTCACCTTCTGTGAGTTTATTGCAGTCTATAAATTTAGCATCGTTATGATTAACATCTAAATAATCCTCGGCTTTAATAGGGTTGGCATCGAGACCGCTTTAAATGTTCAAACTTTTTTTTCATAGCATCACATTGAAAATATTTTTAAACGAATGTGAAGAACATGAAAGTGGGGAAAGGGATAAATAAAACTATGACTTTTTTAAATAAATGATCAGAAGTCGTAAGTAATCAAGACTACCTATACCTATTATGATAAGTATAATAAATTATTAGAAAACAGTATTTCTAGTTAACAAGTATATGAATGAAAGTCAACTTCCTGTTCAAAGAAATATCCCGTAAGCCTTATTCATCAAAGCCGAACACAAGCCCAAGAAAGAGAAAGGACAACTTTTTGTGACACAAAGACTAATCACGAAGGACTCACGAAAAATAAGCTTCAAGTCGAAGAGTTACTTACAATTCTTCAAACAAACTGAAACACAAAAGTTTGCATTAAGGATATAGTAAATAGTAGACTATTGGAATGTTTTTCATTTGGAATACAAAAAGAAGATAATAAAAGTATCCACCGGTTAATATAAAGTTAGAGTTCGAAGAAAATAGCACAAAAGCGATCAGATAGGTATGTTTCTGGAATTTGCGTGTTCTAATGTCAAAGAAAATCTGTATCACAAAATAAATACCTACAATCGAGTAAGAGCCAGAGACTTAATAGATTTATGCTATTTAACAGCTCATGAAAATTGTAACAAGATGTAAAGAGAACGAGTTTTTTGAAAAAGAAAACCCAAGCCTTTACTGTAACCTAAACATTTAAATACTGGCAGTAAAATTTTAATCACCTACCACCCCTATCTGTCTATCAATTATGGATTCAATATAAACGTCCCTAAACAATTGATCGCTTTGTCGATAAATTATTTATGCGTAGAGCATTGCAAGCATACGAGCTTGATTAAAACTAATGGCGCGGCTCTCTGGAGCTTCGGTCCACGATATTGCGTCCGTTCTATTATTAATCATCTCAGAATCTTAGCAATCAAGTTAAACGAAATTCTGACCGTTTTTATTGTTATGTCAACAAGCAATTGACTCTATAGTACTAATAAATTGATGGACATCAAAATGGTGATAGTTATTGCAATTGAAATACGAGACGCGCTTATTGCATATATTATTATTACGTCAGCGTATTGATGAGCTTCAATTATTTTTTATTCAAATGTTAAAATGTTTCACTAAATGTTTTCCTTATTTATTCCTCATATGATGTTGCTTTACTTACAAGAAGACAGAAAATAAAGCAATCGTTGTTTATTTCATGACAAGTGTACACACACACAACACCAATATAAATATAAATATTTGTCAGCAAAAAGAGCCGATTAGACACAATATAATAATGTAGTCAAGTAGATCTTTTTATTTTGTTTATAAATAGTATATCAGAAAACAATCAATTTTGTAAAAACAATAGTATATCTGCGGTGAATAGTTTCTTAGATATTGCGAGTTGTTTGAGGAGCTATTAAAAGTTACCAATAAACACTCCATAGAAAATGATGCTAGCTTGTGACGTCACAATCACAACTCAGTAGAGGCCACCGAATATGATGCCCATATATTAACTATAGCATGGACAATATCAATGATATTTATATAATTAATGCGTTTACATGCATAGATAAAATATTTATAGTTGCTAAAAAAACTCATATTTTTTAAATATAGAAAAAGCATACTTTTACACTTGTTGTCAAATACCCTAAACAATTCAGTAAAGCGTACAATATTGATTACGTGATGCGATGTTGCCAGTACAAACTGCGATACATTATTACCGTGATCACAAGCGACGTCCAACGGAGGAGGATATGACTCTCAATTGGTTAATATCTGCGGCACACCCAACCATATATTAGAAGTTATTGTCCAGTGGCCATTGTTACAAATAAAGTTAACTGTCTTTATTGTACTTCTATTGACAAGTCTGTTTGAAAAAGTTCTAGAAGATGGAAGATTAGAACTCAATGAATGAAGACGCTGTGTTTTCTGTGAATTTTGTTACTGATGATAATAATAATAATAATATTTATATACTCACACCTAATACCTAGTCCAAAGTAAGCATCATTAAGAGCTTGTGATATGGATACTAGATAACGGAGAAATAATGATATTAATATGTATATAAATATTATAAATATACTAAATAAACATATAAACATCCATGACTCGTAAACACATGCTCGTACTCATCATACAAACATTTGTTCCTATCGGGATTATAATGAAATCAATATGTTTATAAACCTACGTAAAAATGTTCGAAATGGGTTGTTATATTTAAAACCCAGCCGTCAATATATAATTGTTTTATTATAAATCAGTGATCTACAAGATTTTAACAACAAGACCCTTAACGCACATCTCATTTGTTACCCGTCAGAGCCAGTCTGCTTCGGACATTTTGTTTATTCAAGTCCTGGATTAAAACTGCATGCAGTTATGTTAAGCTAACAAGATACATTTTCTGAGATGTCAAATACTTAAACTACGGTTAAAATTTATAGCTTTAATTTAAAATTTAAACAGCCTTCACATCATATTCGTAATGCTTAGGAATTTCGAATGTGATGTGAAGGGAGATGAAAATTTATTTAATATAGTGGGTATAACATCTAACTAACTAAATAACACCTAACTATCCGAAAAATGCAACAACGTAGGTAGCTAAGAAAATAAACGCTAAAATTGACACCGCATTTGTAAACAATACAGGTAATTGAATAAAACCCCAGCATGCCTTAAACTTACTTAGTAATGTTACTTTAGTTGCTGATACATTTATACAGCAGAAATGTAGAATGAAATTTAGCTTCACTAAAAGCTATCCGAGAGTTTGTTCCAAATTGGTTAGTTCCATTTCAATTAGGTTTGAAAGAAATGCAATATCTTTTACTACGAGTCCCAACTTAATAGAATCGAATTCGAGTTTTAAAACTGTACGTGATACAATTCGAGCCAACACGTGAAATTTTCCACAATTGTTAAGCGTATCGAGATTCATGAGGAATTTAAAACCTGTCTTAAATACCACTTTCGCTTCGAGTGATCTCGCATTTATTAACCATAAATGCACAAGTTCAAGAGCGAGTGAATCCATCTCATTCGATGAATACTTGCGAGTGTAAACCCTTGTTTTTGTAGCTTTTTTATATCAGACACCACGCCAGTAACGCGTTTAGTAGCTTATTAGGCTCATTATCGGGATCGCTGAGGTAGGTAGGTACATTAAACCTGTTTTAATTTATCGTCGAGTACGCACACCTTAAAACTCATAATTATATTTTCAGTCTTTTTTGTTCCCATAAACAGGTTTACTATAGCTTCATTTGATTTCGCCCCATTAAATTGAGAGGTACAAGAACTCTACGTTAAGAAATTAGAATTAAAATAAGAATTTTAAAAAAAAAAAGTTAATGATAAAAAAGCAATAACATCACAAAGGAATCTAAGTAAAGATATTGTAGTAGAGGTTGCCGCTACTTGTAATTCAGCTCACACGGTAGCCGAAGTGGGCGGTCGAGCAACAATAGTTGAAGGAATCGCTCCCCGGTTAACACTCATTGGGCCACATGTTTCAATTGATTCCTCGGCTTCGGCACGCTCTTCAAATTTTATCCCGCTGAGACTACTTACGATATTTCATTTTCCTATACCAGAAACGTTTTATTATGTTATGAATTCCAAATGCAATTTGTGGTTTGTCGCTATGCGCAACGTCACACGTCTATCTCAAAAGAAACAATTTTGGTAAAACATAGCATATGTCTTTTTTCATTTATGAAAATATTCTTCATTACAAAGAATGTGTGAGTATTTGCGCCATTCCAACATCAAGAAATATCTACAATAGTCAAGCAGCTGCGTTGAGATCCAAGTCATTTATTTTGGAATATTTATTTGTCATTTCTTATATCACACATGCTTTGCTTTACAGTGTCATATACAAATCATCATCCGCTGAGGGATGACGCCTTTAACTATACCGAGAAGGTAGATTATTATAATTTTATAAATTTAGTTAATTCATGAAATAAAATTCTTATTTTTTATTTAATTTATTATTTTAGAAGATTCCAAATTTATCGAATCAGTAGGTACCTAACCTAATGATTTGATTTTAATAATTTGTCTTTCATACTTTAATTTGGGTTTTATTTTAAAAAATATTATCCTTTCCTGTGGGTGTCTGATATCTACATTCCGGTTTTATAGTTATATCATTAGTTAAAATTTTTGATAAATTTGAATATTAATCGATTATTGCAGGCTTCAAAGATACTTTAAACAAATTAAAGAATAGCTGTGCCAAATTACTGTCTAGGAATATTGGCTTTGATATATTAACTCAAAGACGCCAGCGATATTTATCTTGAACTATTCAAAAATGTTGAATTAGGTAC
This sequence comes from Nymphula nitidulata, assembly GCA_947347705.1. Classification (NCBI taxonomy): domain Eukaryota; kingdom Metazoa; phylum Arthropoda; class Insecta; order Lepidoptera; family Crambidae; genus Nymphula; species Nymphula nitidulata. The sequence goes on from OX374622.1 coordinate 7,801,178, forward strand.
CTAAAGTTATTGATATCAATATTGTGTGTTATCAAAACATCGTCAAATTCAGAAAATTTTTTTTCAACAGGTGTCGCAAATTACGCGACGGAGCACCTAATAGTAAGCGGTTATCGTAGTCTAAAGCACATAGAAGTAACACCAACGATAGTACTACTCACTTGTGCTCTACCTTGTAAGAAATCAATGGAAAGCATTTTATTTTATACAACTAGGTGACAAACAAGCTGACGGCCCACCTGATGGTAAGTGCCGCCGCCTATAGACACCAGCAATAACATGGGAAAATCACTTGATATTGCAGGTGCGTTGCCATCCTAAATCCGAAGATGAAATGCCATGCCGTCCGTGCCCAGTACTCACACTGGCTACTTTTCCCTTCAATCCAAAACACAGCGAACTGTTTCACGGTTGAAATGTTGACAATAAATGAGACAATTCTCAACATAAAGCTACGTCGATCAGCTCTAGCTACGTAACTTACAAAATACGACACTACAAAACAAGTAGTGTCAGTTTACTGTGAACTTCCGTATAAAAATCTAATTTCGATAGATCAACAAGCGCAATATAACTTAGCATAACTTAATCGGCTCACTTCAATACGGTTTGCACATAAGCCCATATTAGAATGTTCTATTTGACTATTTGCGATTCCTACGCCTAAGTTTATGCAATACAAGTTGTGTTATTAAACCTATTGATATTCAAAGAAACTTATTCATATTCCTTCAAATGTTAGTAACGCTTCAAGAAGAAAAAAAGGTGAAAAAGATTTTGGCCTCTGGCTAACCGATGTTACTTTGATCTGTTCGTATAATATATCAAGGCAAATCGTTTTGGTCATCTACGGATTTTGTGGATTGCGTAACATACAAATTTTTTGTTTGTATGTTACGCAATAAGATTATTTTGTTATTGATTATAATATTGATTTTGATTCATATTTTCACCTAGCCAGTAATAATTATGCATATTTATATTCTCGATGAAATACATTATCGAGAATGGAGCATCATAAATAATAATTACTGTTCGGTAAATGAGGCAGTTAAAAACGCATGTTACTGAACCTCGAACGTATAACCTTCTGCTTAATTGCTTAAAACAGACAAGTGGATATTAAAGGTAAGTTCGTCAAAGTAACCCACAAGGTTCTAAAGGGAGGGCGGCTTAAAAAGTGTGATACTAAGTCCGTCTTAGGTAGCTGATCACAAAGAAGAAAGTGGAAACAGATAAAGCTTTACAATGTTAAAGTCTTTAAGTGTACATTGAAAAAGGTACCAAAGAAGATTACAGAGTGTTAATTAAACTTTAGCTATGAAAGTATTTCATACATAAATAATCATAACAATTTTATAAGAAAATAACAATAGTAATATTATGCGCAAATTCTCGTACTCATCATACAAACATGTGCACCTATCGGGATTGGAACCCGGGACCCGTCACCGAGTAGCCCGCATAGTAAGGGACGGATCACTCCCTTAATATACCGGCCGAGCTAATCGAACAGTATCTGTTGTTTTCACTCCAAAGCCACTGAACCGATTTAGATGAGCTTTAGCATAGAGATAGATTATACCCTGAGGACATACCTACAATTAAACAAATCCATACTATTACGAAAGTATCTCTGTCTGTAAATTAAGGTATTAATCCTAAAACGCTGAACCGGTTGGGACGTATATTGGATGGTGATAATTGTTTTGAACAATTTGTGAACAAGTACCTAAAAAATAATCCTACAGAGTGCCGTGAGGCCGTGTAGTGTAGGTATATCATGATAGAAAGATAGTTGATAATCTCTTTGTACTGGCTAAGATCCAGGATACCCTTGTGCAATGCCAGATACTGAGCCTGGACTCTTTATTCTGTCGTGATATAACGGCCTCGCCACGGGGACCGGCGGCGGCGGCGTCTCGGCAACCACTGCGCGGTCACGACGACGCGCTGCGAGGCCGGCATCGAGACAGCGCGCAGTGGTTGCCGAGACGCGAGACGCAGGACGCGTGTGCGCTGATGTCGTGGCCATGCAGGCCGTAACTGCCTCGTACGGATACACCCTGTATTCGTATTAACCCTACTTTTTTTCTGGATAAATCAATTTGGACGACTGGCTGGCCGAGTGGTCGGTACCCCTTGCTATACAGGCTACTCAGTCAGAGGCCCCGGGGCTGAATCCCGGTAGGAGCATACGTTTGTATGATGAGTAGGTACGAGCATTTGTTCACGAGTCAAGGATGTTTGTATGTTTATTTAGTATATGTATATACATTTTTTTTAAACAAGTAGACGACAAACAAGCTGACGGCCCATCTGATGGTAAGCAGTTACCGCCGCCTATAGACACCTGCAATAACAAGGATCATCCTGGTCATCCTGGGGCATAAGATGAAATGCCGTCCATGCCCAGTAATTACACTGGCTACCTTTTCCTTCAATCCGGAACACAGCGAACTGTTTCACAGCTGAAATAAGAAAGGCGGTGGTACCTACCCAGACGACCCTACATACGGGCCTACCACCTAGTCCATACCACATATTTATTATTATTAATATTTCTCCGTTATTTAGTATTCATAACACAAGCTCTTAATGATGCTTACTTTGGGCTAGATAATTGGTGTGAATGTATGAATTATGTGTGCTATTATTTATATATTTATTTATGTCTATACTCCTGAATAATTGATAACATGACTCCAAACATTACATCAGTATCCATACCTAGTATTCGCATTATCCGGGTATTGAGTCGGAATCATGCCGCGGTCCAGGCTTTTACCTGAGCACTGTTGTGGGTCGGATTAATTGATAAAGCCATTAGAGGGTCATGTAATATGTCATCTGTTGTAGTGGAGGATTAAAATGTATTATTAATCACGCTACTAATAAATACCGGGCTCGACCTCAACTAGGGAATATAGAGCACCACGACAACACTTATGACGTCATTCGATCTAGTACTTAACTATAAGTAGTTATGTAGGTTCACTAAATACTTTTATAGTCAAAAAAAATGTTGATTCTTTGTGAATTTTAATTTTAATTTAAATTTAATTACTTTTAATTCTGTAGTATACTCGTCTATACAACTTTAAGTTTAGTGCATCTCGTTTTCCCAATGTGAATACAAAAAAGACGGCTGTTATATTATTATTTTTATGTAATTTGTAATTTAGTACCTCCCTACACGGCTTTTGAAATTGTCAATAGTTTCTTTAAAAGCTATTTAAATTAAATTCATATGACAAATCTTGCTGATTGTTTTAATACTTATTGCAAGAATAAAACATTTTTAAAATGGTACAGAAATTTAGATTTATGCTCGTTTTCACTAATATTTGGTTAGCGTTATCAGTTTCTTATCGATTTTTATCTCAGTCTATCTAAAGGAGATAGAAAGAGACCAATGTCGTTAAGAGTCACCTAAGCCTAGGGAATGGTTAGCATCTGGGGCTGGTGAGATTGCTTCGGCAGATCCTAGGATATCCCCGCAAAGGGCAGTGGAGTTTCAGTGGGTATTCTCAGTGTCATTAGTACTGGGCGACCCCTACACACGCTCACCTTTAACCTTAACGGGGTAACTCTTGGCCTTCATCTCACCTGGTGGTAAGTAAAGATAAGGCCGACGATGGAAGCGAGTTACACCCGGATTCCTCAACCACAGAGGAACTGGCTATCTTATCTCTAACTGCCGGAACACAACAATGCTGTTAACATTATTGTTATGGCGGCAGACTTAGGTAAGATGGTGGTAGCTAGCCAGGCGGACTTAGAAAAGCCCTACCACCAACCAAACCAAGCACAAAATTTCTGCCCCCACGGGAATCGAACCCCGGACCCATAGATCTGAGTTCGTTGGTCTCAACCACTAGACCACAGAGGCGGTTAAAATCAGATTTCTCCCCGACAAAAAAAAAGGGAATGGTTGGTGAAAACAAACAATAGAGTGTATCTTCTGAATAGGACCAATAAAGCTTTTCTCAGTTATTAAGATAACGATAATGTTTCGCATGACTTGGACAAGATAAAAATCAATACGTTTATTCAAGTTTATATAATTACTTTGTATCAACTTGTCGTCTGTAAAATACAAGGTGGAAACCGCTGACGGCTGTGACACAGTTCATACTAGTACAGCTGTAACGTATACCTCATAAGTTGTTTTTATTTAAGATGAAAAAAGAAACTAAGAGTATTATAAATGTCAACTGGTAATCTTAATAATAAATAAATACAGCCATTTCAATCTTAATGCCAATAAATGACTATTATACTATCCAAATTCAAACTTTCTCTCAAACTCTAATAATATACTTAATTGAATTAGTTTCTCGAGCGTCAATTGAATTGTTTGTAAGTTTATCAATCATCTTATTTTGCCTTACTAAATAATTTTGTTGACATAAGAAAACTGACATAGCATCATAGTTAATAACTTGAAATATCAATCTACAAGTTCAACAGTAATAAGTATCTTCTTTCATAGAAGGGATTTTCGAAGTTATGTCTATCCGTATGTGCTATATCATACATAATAATGAATCGAACGTTTATCGTAATAATATCGAGATGCCGCAAGTCCCCAGGCGACCACAGTAGCGCGAGGTCGAATTCATTGCACTCAATTGGCTATGCCTTAGATACTGTCGCACTAGCTGTGACGAATACTCAGCTCTCATAAACGGAGTAAATGGTGTCTTTATAGCAAAGTTCTATGAGAATGACATCTCAAACCGGGACATACTTAGGTAGGTGTAGAGAATTGCAAAAATCATCTTTAATGTTCCCCCGTTTGGCTCTCAAAATTGGAAGGGAAAATACCAATATACTGCTAATGCTCTCTGTCTATGTTAGGTGAGGTATACTACACCAACATAGAATAACATAGTTATACAATACGTACACAAATACGGAGCAATGAAAACGTTTTTAATTCCAATGGTAGAGTACCTCCTACGTAAAATCATTTGTCATGCGTTTCCCGTCTTACCCCAACCGCCCATGATGTATGGCCTTGGTCCTTTGACCTCTAAGACGACGTCTTTAGAATTATTTCCGAGGGAACTCACCCTACTTTACGCACCGTTTACTGTTCTTCAATTATGTGATTTCTTTAAGTGGTCAGCCCCACCCCCCTATTCGGGTGATTCGACACGAAGACGATTTATTGAAAAGTTGCAAAATACGAGTGGGTGACTTCGCTATTGAAAAGGCACAATTACGTCCGCCGCGTGGGTGGTAATTAATATAAGATAGGTTTTATTATCCTGTCACTAGTCTTTGTTTCAAAGAACGTTTGTAATTTTGTCTTTAAATTTTAATCTGTTTACAGTCGAAATACAGCATCGCTGTTATTACAAAAGCCGTGATCAGTGCTATTTTTAAAACTCTGACGAAAAAAGAGAAGTGTTTAAGTTTGACGTGTCTGTCTGTGTATCTGTGTGTCTGTAGCATCGTAGCTCCTAAAAGAACGGGCCGATTTTGATTCTGTTTTGTCTATTTGAAAGTTGACGTGATCTAAATGGTTCTTAGCTTTAATTTACGAGGATCTGTTCAGGCGTTTGATGACTATCAGTTCATTTACTACTTGAAATAAGGGTCTTACTAACTTTTACAGGTCCGATTGATTTGAAATTTGGTTAATGTTACCTCAGTGGTATTTCCAAGACACGCTAACCTTGAGTTGATCCTTTACCATTACATAGTCTGCGGGATGCTCAATTCCTTAGAAACTTTAGAAACTTACAGCAGTTGTAACGTGTTAAAAATAGTCTCAATGAGATGGTGTTACACTGGAAAAAATGACAACTGAACTTTTGACCATCTGTAGCTTAAAAAAGTGGCTGCATAACTTTGGGTAACACCTAGCCAAAAATAAAGTTGCATGGAGATCTACCGTTTTGTTAAATCAAATTAACTGTAATCGCAACTCGCTAAATTTTGGTTATATCTAATGTAAATTCAGTGTAGATTACTAGTGAGTCCGGGGGTTATTTAAAAATTTCTATTTTAAATTTTGATACTACTGTATAAAGCTGTGCCTATTCTTAACTCTGACAGTGACAATATAATACCATCATCATCGAAGCCTTGTAATTTTTTTTGGGGTCATTTCATTCGAGTAGGTATGTACATTCACGTGTTGTATACAATTGTGTATACGTGTTCAATTATCACAGGTATCCCTCTTATCACTGGAAAAGTAGTTAGTTTTTTTTTTCAAAGATAGTATAAATTAAAATAAAACCTTGGCCATAGTTATTTATTTCTATTTTACGATTTGTCTATCAAATCTCTCAAACTCATGTTATTATAATATAAATTACCTAATAATAGTGATGTAATAAAGTCTAATTTCACGTTTATAATACGCATGTCCTTTTAAACAAGCGCATGAACAAAAGTTCTGACGTAAATGTTGTAGAGATAGAACACTATGCCACGTTGTCGTCGAGCCGATGATACGTGATCAATTGAACAATTGACTTCCTACATGTCGCGATTGGCGTTCGTTATGAGATATATATCAATAGACATATCAATAACTGTTGCTATGAAAATGTTAAAACGAAGACAGGCTTCAACACTGTTCCTGTGAAAGAAACCTAATAACTTGCGTGATTCTGAATAAATAAAAATGTTCTTAAATTTATTGAGGCCAATTAATGAAACATCATTTGGTTTCAATAAAATATTCAATGACACGCCACTGATATATATTACAAAACCATCCTGGGTTTATAAAAACATATTTTCCTTTGTATGTGTTTTCAGATTAGTACAATGAAAAATATTTTGCTGTATGCCTCATTTTCAGGTACACGTAAGGACGACAGTTGTCGCCCTTAGACCGACAGACTATAAAAGGCAAAGACAACAAGAAACATACTTGTTAATAAATCGAATTAACAGTCAATGACTATAATTTTGTAAAATTGTATGATCCGCTTCACATGATTTATGATCCCAAATGATTTTATAAATCTCCAAAACTATAAATTGAAGCCGTTAATAAGCAATATGATATCGTGAACCTAATTTCGAATTTACCATCACAAATATGTCACTTAATAAAAATACGGCTAAACAAGTTTATCCGACCCCAACCCGACCTGTCACTTCAAAGATACATCCATAAACGTTTCACAAACGAGCATAAAATTCAATTCAACCAAGCTCATTGCGGTTCAGACATCAAAGATAGTTACGAATAGAGCCAAGTGAGATAATGAAAAGGGACGAGCTGAAACGGAACCCCAAACAGAGCAATGGCCCGCGATATGAAGAATGTTACCGCAAACTTTCCCTCGTTAAAGTACTCGCTAATGACAACGGATCTTTTTGCTAGAACTTGGTCATTCGTCTTCTGGCACAGGATATGTGCACCGATGTGTGCCATAGAGACTTTGAGGAATATAGATGATATAACGGTTGGATTTGAAGAATGAACATTGAAAATAAGTTTAGCAAGCTTCTAGTATAGTCGACAGAATTTTAAGCGTAACAGTTTGACCATGAGAGCACCCTTACTCCATTCGTAATAGATGCGGTTTTCGTAATTCAACTGTTAATTATTTCAGAAATAAGTAAAATTTGGTCGTTTTCAAAGGATATTTCTGAACCGAATTTTCGGAGGTGAGTGACGAAGTTTCAATATCAGAAGAAACAGCTCTTGAATGTTTCTCTCATATATAGTAAGGCATGTTCCCAGCAACGGGGACGATTATAAGTGAATGATGGTAGTAATCGTTTGTCTTACTAATAGTTGTATTGAAGATTTAAGGTACGACCAATGAGTCGGAAGCGAAGCTATGTTTGTTTGTTACCTTGTAGTTTTGGAGTCGTCATTTACAAAAGGTTCACATTTTTTTCCAACCTTAATGATAAAGATAACTCCAAAGTAAATTTTTATTCCATCATAACTTGTCTCCTTGTGTTTTCGTTGCCAGAATGCAGAGTGTGTAATGTGTATCTCTAAAACAAACTTTCCCTCGTTAGACCCGCAAATTACAACATACCTTTTTCGAACTGACACGGTCATTTCTCTTCTGAAAGTCAACATGGCTGTATATTGAGATCTTGAGTGTAGGGATTTCATAGAAACAAATAGAATTGACCCAGATATATCTGGATCTTGAAATTATGTATTATTTATTTAAAGCCAAGGATTCATTTCCTATGTCAAACTTCTAACTCAATGTTTCTTGGAGATTTTTTGACACTTCTTAAAGAAATTTTCAAACGAATTAAACAAAAGGAATGCTCCAAAACAAATTATTGACCTTCCGATTAGGGCGCTACTAGAGACGCCCTACCCAGCTTTCCTTCACAATCAAAAATTTAAATGAGTTTCCTCCATCCAGGAGAGAAACGTTTTTTCTCGTAATGCCATTTGGGCTGGCACTACTCCTAAATGAATATTCATTCAGTGCGAAATCGTTTAAGAGATAATAGATTGAGGTTCATATTAGGATCACGATGAATTATGGATCTCCATTTTATATGCGAGAATTCGATGCTTATAAATGATTAATTGATATCTGAAGCAAGTACTTACAATTGTAATGGTACATAAGTTTTCTTAGAGCTGACGGGATTTACCTGAAATAAAATAAAAATGGAACTAAATAAATTTGGCACAGTATCTTCACTGTAAATGCTAAAGATTTGTCAAGAACTGTTTTCACTCCACAGCAAATTTTCGGTGTTTAGAAAGTTATACTCAGTCATACCTGCCTAACTACAATAGTTCGTAATATTCTTTGATCCGATAAATATTTTCCATGTATTAAAAATCCCCGCAAAAAAGCTTAGAGCATTACCCATGAAATTAAAGATTTTTCATTCGATTTGAAATTCTAAATTCAAAATGATTCAGTCTGAGGTTCTTCAAAAGGGTATGAAAAGGTTTTGTCCAGGGTCGGCAACGTAATAGTGATACCCCTGGTGATGCTAGAGCCCATTGAATACGGTTACCGCATATCATCAGGAGGGCATCTGCAATGCTTGATTTACCTGGTGGTAAAAAAATATTCAAAAATAAGCCTTTGTTAATTTAAAATGTTTTTTCTGCCATTTTTTGTTTTTACCTCTGGATTAGTTAGATCTTAGCACTAACCCATCCTGAAATTCAAGTGGCCATGCTGTAAAATTTTAGATTTATCGCTTCCATTATGAAAATTATTATCAAAGCAGCGACTCCCGAAATTAATAGTGATGAATTTAAAAAAAATATACTTAGATTGAAAGCACTGTGGAATAATTTTCACTCCTTAACTCTCTTTACAATTGAAGTTGAATTCATTTGGATTCCGATATAAAAAAAGTCTAGTGACTTAGATAATGTCCTCCCTGTAAAACTGATACCACTTCGGTGAAAAGCTAAATGTCACTTAAGAAAAGAAGGAATTTTATTATAGAAACTCAAGACTGATATTCCTTTCTTTTCCTAAATTTCGCTATACGTATATTCAAACTGATAAAATCAAGACACAACTAAAAGCAAGAGAGCAAAGAAAGCTTCTAATAAGCAAAGGAAGTAACTAGCACCTTAGACTGATTCCACCTGTTAACTGTTGCCGCTTAAAACGTTATTAGTAGACAGAAAGTAATGGTGTGTTTCGTAAAAATTTAATAAACAGTAAACATAATTCCCAGATAGGATAATACTGGTTCCCATGAGGAACTCAACTGAACGACATAATTGGAAACGTTACTTCTAAGAAACGCAAAAAAAGAGTGTAGGTATATTTTACGATAATTTCCCGTGGGCGGCTGTGGAAAAATATAGCCCATTACTAAGAGACGGTGATTGCAACTACTAAAGTTCCCATTGTTGGGTCTTTCAATCTTGTGCAAGTTGTTTCATATTGTAGACAACTGAGGCCAAGGTGGGGTAAGTTTTGCAACTGGGAATTTGGCAGTTGACTAGGTAAGGAATTATTACACGACTAAACAAACCGATTTGACCGTAGTTGTAGACGAGTTCTGTGAAAGCCAGATCCCAGCAGCTGCTTGTATACGTAGGTACTAAGCACGATGCTAATAATAAAGAAGCATCTAGTACTGGCTGTCGTCTTAATTGTACTACAAAATTTTCATTTGATAGATAATGGAGAAGAATACTTATTGGAAGCTTAACAAACCATGTTTTGTTTAATATGATACAATACCAAGTACAATACACTCCATATTAAAAAAAATATATATGTTTCCCGGGATATGTAGAAAGTTTGTCTTTTGTAGTTGGTAAGTATGAAACGAATATTCATACAAAATAAACTCCGGCTCGGTAGCTACCTGGCACGCGCTTTGAGCGCGTTATTCCCTTGTGTATCGTACTGAGTTGCGTTTAAAAAGCGACTGTTTTGTTAAGCACCGTGGGGTTGGGTGATTAATTTTAAATTACTAAATCTTTTATTATTTCAATTTAGAACTTTTTAAATTTTGTTTTACATTTGGTACTAAGCGCTTGAGAACGTTTTACAGTATATTTGTCCGTCTAATCTTCTTCGTCTGTAGTTTATAAACTGTTAGTTAACTCAGCAAAATTTTCTAGATCGTAGCGGTCTTCACTTCTGGATATTTCCCTTCTATCAGACAGTTTACAGTTTGTTTCAACAAAACACCAACACAATAGTGTGGATTATGGTCGCCAGTTCAAAATTTTTGTATCAGAATGTAAATAAAAGGAATAGCTTTATTTGAGCTTAAAAGAATTCTGTATGCAAATCCAGGTTACGCAACCGTACGAAACTTCATTAATCTCTATTCAGTAGTGCAGCGTTATTTGGTGGCATTTATGCAAAAAGCTAAACTGAGGATTATGTCATTATATAGTTTATAACAGAACATAGTGCTTTTAAACTTTTTAATGATAATTGGTTTTAGCAAAACAATGTAGTTTATTTTGTTCTTTATTTTAAGTCTCTTTATTTTATGGTATTCTAGGTATTAGATTATATATTTACTTGAAATTTTCTGATTTGAAGTCATAAAGTTTCGAGTGAGTTATCCCCTAGTGAATCGCTGCAAGCGAGTCTCCGCAATTGCTCTTGTTGATCTGTATAGCGGTTCATCAAAGAATACTAACCTGAAATTTTATTATGAAGGTTAGATATCGAATAACTGTTCAACAGAAGAAACCAAGTATTATTTTGTTTTCGTACTAACTGAGTCTGAACTTTGTTTCGATTCTTGTCCATATCAAATTTTAGCAATTTATCTTTGTATCTTAGTGAAACTCTTCTACACAGTTTTCAAGTAATTTGAGATACATTTGCAGATTTGGAATTTCATTATTTTAATGTTGAGAAGACATACCAAATGAGATCAAGACTTTATGAAGTTTTAAGTATAAAATTAAGGTATTAAATTAACCAAACTTTTGTGAGACGTGGCTGTTGTCCAAGGTAGAAAGAAGGCCACCTATTACAGGGTTATTAAGCTGAGTTTAGGGTTAAGTGGAATGTGAAGTCGATATGCTGAAGATGCTTACCAGAACAAGACGACTTAATACAAATATGAATTTATGTGTTAGTCTATGTAGAATTGTAGACTTATACCGACGCGATTTCAATTTATATAGACTGCGTTTTATGCGATAAAGAGTACTTTTGGTAAATATACTACAACTTTTGGTTTTACTAGGTTGTAAGGCCGTATGTAGGGTCGTCTGGGTAGGTACAACCGCCTTTTTTATTTCAGCCGTGAAACCGTTCGCTGTGTTTCAGATTGAAGGAAAAGGTAGCCAGTGTAATTACTGGGCATGGACGGCATTTCATCTTAGGCCCCAGGATGACAACGCACCTGCGATATCAAGTGATTTTCCCTTGTTATTGCAGGTGTCTATAGGCGGCGGTAAACACTTACCATCAGGTGGGCCGTCAACTTGTTTGTCATCTAGTTGTATAAAAATAAAATAAAATAATATATTATTGCTTTTGTATCAAATACCATTTGAGTAATTATCTAACGCACATTCAGTTACTGTGTGTGTCGCTGTGAATCGATTGCATTTGGCTTGTCTATAAACAGTACACATAGTACGGTCAGTATAATAGGCGTGCATCTCGCATCAAATCCTCTAGCGGCCGCGTGTCGCCGGTTGATAAGCAACCGATGGCGATGGGCTTGACTAGCGCGGTGTATGGGACGAACTAAAGCGATTATGTTTTGAAACAGAAATTTAGTGCTGCATAGAATCTGATGAATACACCGTTTATGTAGCTTGTGATTTTTCAGAACATAATGTTATGTTCGTAATCATCACCGTTGAGATAAAAAGTATACCTAGAGAACCCTCCGGACGACTTTCTCCACTACGTAACTTGACCACTTCCAAAGTTGTCCACTTCCTAATTTGTCCACTCCTACATTGTCCTTTTCCTGAATTGTCATTCCTCAAATCCTAAATTGTCTACTTCCTAGACAGTCTATTCAGAGCACATCGAATACAAACATCATGTTCCATTTTGAAATGATAGGATGTAGTTTATTTGCGACCAAAATGGGGCTTAAGAGTTTCGTTCCATCAACTCTAGCAAGCGCCTATAACGTGTAGCGCGATAGCCTTACTTAAGCGGAACATTGTGATAATAGGTGGTGGGTATTTTCTCTAGACTTTATTACAGGGGTTATAAACCAATCACATAATTAAATCAAACTTACAAATTTAGTTATATTTCCCATCCTAAATTACTATAACTCTTAGAGAATGATAAGCACGTTGACGAGACATTATTCCAATTATCAACAAATATCAATATCGGGGTGATAGTCTAGGAGTGCATTGAGTGCGGTATGCCTGCGGCACACCGGGGATTGCGCGAGCGATACGGTGCAGCTCGCGTACCGCGCGAACGACATGCGCCGGCGACGATACGGTCGTTGCCGTGTATGATTGTCTGCCATGTGAAGCCGCATCAGCTTCTCAACTAGTACGGAGCATTGTATACGTAAAGTCTTTACCGCCATTTGAATTTGGTCATTCTGTCGTCTGACCTCCAAAGAATGCATTCCGAGCATTCTCAGCAAGAATTTCATAAGATATAAAAACGGATAATAACCGTAACTTCCCTTATACATATACCGTAAAAACGCTTTTTGGACCTTTTCGAGGATTAACTTCTAAGTTGTTTCGTGTGGATTCCATATACATGCACTAGTCTATAACTTGCTTCTAACTAAAGCTGGATAAAGAAGTTTCATGATATTTGGTTTATATCTCAATGATCATCATACCTCTTGTTGTATCAGGAAATATTTATTTCATTAATTACTTTCTTTGTAGTAAAAACAATACCTATTGCAAACTGTTTAAATCCTAAAAGTTAATCTTATTGTAAAGTCAATAATGGTTATGAGCTGAAAACTCAAAATGATCATTTGTCTTTTGTATGTATGGTAGCAACACTTGAGGATCATTACAATAAAATGGAAAGTTGTGACATACAATTGTCTATTAACAAGTTGTTATCGCTTAAGCGGTCATAACTTGCGCCGACATCAAATAAAACTCCAACCGACGTCGGCGACGCTTCGTTAACTGACCAATGACAGTTTTGCTCGCCGTATCCCCCGCTGTATTGGTGTAATAAAATACTCTTTTGAGTCACTTATCCGCAATTCGTCTTATGTTATCTGCAGCTATTACATTAAAACGCCGAGATAAATTATGATTTAGTATCTTATCTCATTAATGACGTTTCGAAACAATGGGCATTACGACGAAAATTTTCAATTAAACAAAACAAAAAGCTACCGCCTTCAAGGGTATTGTATGGCGCGACAGTTGGCAATGGCGGGGAATGGCGTGGCGGAAGTCCGGCGCTCGGGTGGCGGATGACGGGAATGCTGCCCTAGTGTAAAGTAAGGCTAACTCCACTCTTAAAGAATTTTTAGTTGTTTCTGTTAACAAAATTTATGTCTTAATAATAAATTTAAAAAGTAAATTTATTGATTAAACTCAACGCAAGATACTAAATGTTAATCAAATTATAAGTTGATACAAACAAAAATGTGGCAATCCATATGGATTTACTTATTAGCATTATATAAATTAATTAATACTTTATCGAAGTTTCGTCTATAGATGTGGTTATATGTATATGACAAAAATGAAAAACGAACTCAAATGAAAATATCTTTATTAAATTAGGCTCCCTAAGAAGCACTTCGAGTCGTCCAAAATCCCATTATCAAATACGTAGGTATGTCTATTAAAAACCAGTTATTTTTAGTAAATCTAAATTCACACATGACATGATAGACAGAATCTCTATCATGTCTGCATTTACACTAACTAAAAATGTCATAATGTCGGCCTCTCTGTCATGTATGAATTTACACCGATTTAAAATGAACAATGACATAGTTCAGCATCTAAAGTTTTTTATTTCAAAGTACGTAGATAATATCACTTAATTTATATTCCTGCTCAATTGCTAGTCAATAAAATGTAAAATATAAAAATCCTGAAATTCGTGTAGGCAGAGTTTTTGTATTTTTTTTTTGTAGAATTTCAATTGGAAAGCACAGTATAGACGTGGTAATAAATAAAATATATATAAGAGTTCTGAAGTAAACGGTGTATATTGATAGACAAAAAAAAAACTGTGACACACATTTGACTCCCGTCATATTCAAATTATTATAGTGGTCAGGGTGTTTTTATTATAAGAAACCAAGAAGGTTTAACAATTTTTTCGAATATCACTTTTTGTACTTAGCCCCTTTCTTATCACGGCAAAATGACGCTCGTCTCATTCGCGCCATTACCTACTCCCTGTGTGGCGGAGATTACGAGAAGTGATATCACACGGAAGTGACACGTAGAAATGGCTTCGGAGGAATTAGATCACTGTTCCCAATGCAGTCGAAAGATTAGAAGTAAGATGATATTATTGTAATTTTTAATTATCAACAATAATAAATAAATCAACCATGTTGTTACGGCAGTGAAAATAGTAACACGAGCTTGCCTACTACAGGTATCCAACAGTCGTCCCTATCTTCACAAACATAGGGTGCTTGCTGTATAGATACTTGAACTTTACGTAACTCTAGCTAATCACTTTCGGGCCCCAACCCAATGTACTTTAATGTGCATCTAATGTGAATGTAATAAACAGTACCTATCATACAGTTTTTGTTAAAGTTAAGTCAATATTAAGTACCAATGTAAAAGCAAACTTTAAACATTTGGTGATTATATCACTATTCACGTTACGAATGTCTCAATGATTTTCAAAAATATTACAAATACTGCTTATTATTAACTTCAAAATGATTTATATTAAACTTCACGTCCCTTGCCACCTCGTCAACCAGCCGGACGTTGTCCATAGCAATGAAAAATTATATTGTGTCAAAAAAGAGTTATCGTGAAGTTGAAATCATGAAAATGGAAATTTCAATACAATAAGAAAAATCATTGCTGCAAGAATTTTGTGTCATAATCAATTCTAAAATGAATTACTTGGTTGTTACGAAAATTTGTGTTAAAATAAATAGGGAGTCCCTAAACAACGTATAATACTTGAGAAACACACGTAAAGTACATTTGATATAATGGTACTTCATTTTATAAAGTGTTCTTTCTGAAAAAATAACACGCAATCAATACTCGTAACTATCTAAAGAAATGAATGGTCTTAGCAACACTCCGATGATTACAATACGAAGACCACGCAATTTCGTCCATGCAAGTCTACATTCTATGCAAAAAAATAGTGTATCCAATATTGATTTATTATACAATTTAATGAGAATAGACGATTTACCGGCCTTTGTTATGATATCACACTCAACTTTTCATCCTTATCTCAATATCTACTTAAACTAAAATCAAACCATTTGATACATTTAGGGAATTCAGATACACAATCGAACCTTAAAGTTTGTAACAATCGCAGCATTGTAATACGTTGTTTTGTATTGAACAAAGGTTCCATTTCCATACAGTAACAAATTACTATTATTCTTCTACGCTTAAAAGCCCAAACGGTGACACCATTACTTATATTATTCATTAATATAGAGGTTATTGTGTCACGATAAGAAGAAATAAGGCATATTTCAGCGTGATAGATTTGGCTTTAGAAACACTAGGAGGTGGACGGAAATCGCAAGCGCAGCTTAACCCCTCCCCTTTGTCCATTAGAAATTTAGAATCCTTATCTGAAATCCCCTAGAATATTCATTTATATCTTTTGTCCTCACAGATCTCCCTACTAATAACGATCCTTTATTGGATTCACTTGGATATTTAAATTTAAAAAAAAATGTATTTGCTTCTCTTTATTCCACTTTAAATAAATGATATCTAATTCAAACTGAATGAAATCAAATAAGATTATTTCACTTACTTTTTTTGATTAGTACCTACGTATAGTAAAAAGATCAAAATGATACTCTCATTCTCAGTGTACAAAAATGAACATTGTATTTTTTGTGTTCTTTCCTTTCTTACATTTTTAATGTTTTTGATCCGTTTAAACGCCTACTTTATTGTAACAATTACAAATAAAGAAAGAAAACGATGACAAAATATATGCTCCAGGCGGGACTCGAACCCGCGTCTTCTGATTTCCGGCCAGACGCAATTACCACTACGCCACTGGAGCACACCGTTTTCTTTCCTTTTCTAACGTTTTTAAAGCAACGTTTATCTTGCCACTCATTGAAGCCACCACCATTCATTCTTTCTTTCTAATGAATGCGTAATAAATGCTAACGATGGATTATTGTTACCAATAATATTTATGCGAGTATGAGGGTTTGATTCGGGTTCGCCTTTTTGAATAGATTAAAATCAGCGAAGATATATGACGATGGAGCCCAGTGAACTGGGTCGTAAGTTACAAAAATGTAATAGGAGATCCCTGTGAAAACCCTAATTAATCCTACTGGAGATCATGTGAAAGATCTAAGTCCTGCAGGATAAAAAGTCAAATAAAATACTTACTCCAGGAGAACCATGTTGATAAACAATTCGAATGGATCCTACTAGGGGATTTCAACAGGGGATTCTATTCGACGAAAGGAATTTTTGGTTCGAGATAGAAACAAGTCAAACCTAAAAATTTTAAAAGCCCTTAGAGAAGATAAGGCATGTTCAAGATGATGAACAATGTTATTATAGAAAAAAATTGCCTCAGTCATCAACAGACTTGAACCGACGAAGGCAGCCTTTGGTAATTCCATTTAAAATAGGAATATAAACAAAATTATTTCTCAACGGATGCCGATGACGTAAGTTGTGATATTGATAAGTTTACAATAGCTTTGATTAATAAATAATTCCAAATTTGTGAGCCTCGACAGCTCAATCAAAAGGACAACTAACCTATTATTAATGTCAAACCCGTATTTAATAACTAAGTAAAAGTATCGCGAGGAAATTTGGTCATGCTATTATAATTATCTAGGAAATAAGAGACGATAGAAAATAATTAATATTTATTTTTAATTTTAATTGCTAACTTTATTGATTGAAGTGGAATTGAAGTATTTAATTTTGATGGGCTAGTAGAAATTCATTGGGTTATCCGAGTCCTTCATAGCTTAAATGGTAAGAACAGTGACACGGATTGTGAAAAGTTGCGGATTTGGTCCTCCCGTCCCAGCGCGTTATTTCTTCTGGTTTAGATATTTTCCAAGGTACATATTATTACTTAGCAATAATGTATCGCTCCGACGTTCACACCTGCGAAGCTAAAGTAGGATGTTCTGTAACAAAACTCCGGCATGTAAATGCTTTTGTTACGGTTGAATAAAGCGAGACACTATAGATATTAGCCCCCTCGACCGTGTCATTTGGAGGACTTATTCAATCACACGACATAAGCATGACACCTTGTACCATATCAGCATATGATACATATCTCGCAGTATACAGACGTAGTACACCCCCCGTTTCCTGCATTGTAAGTAACGTCACATGTAGGCACGCAAAACTGATTTTGTATCTCAAAGTAAACATAAAGACTCTTATTTGATTAACGCTAAAGTCAAAACTCGTGTAACATTGTCTCCAGGAGGGGCAAACAAAAAATTGGTGCACAGCGTCAATCTACGGCGAGTGAGTGAACGCTATTTCGGTCTGCACAAGCATACACAAGCAGTCTTTGAAATTTTAATCGTTACATTCACCCTGTCCTGATGGCACACTGGAGACTTACCATGTCCATCACGTGAGTGTAAATACGATGTAAAAATTGTTAAACACTGCGACAGTGTCACGTGAAATATTAACGGTTATTTTAGTATTTACATTTCGTATAAGGTCACACAAAATCAAAAGGAAATCGAGCAACTATGTTCATATCCTTATTATGGAAAATACTTCCATTTTACAACTTGAAATCCGCAAAGGACTTCAAAATAAGAATTTGAATAGAAATAAAAAATAACGACTTGTAAATTGTACAAACAATAAATTTGTTGTATTTATCACTTATCAGAAAGGTGTATAAAGTAACAAGAAAGTTACAACTGTTCTTTATATACTCTCCGTCCCATTTATATTGTCCTAAGTTCCTCATAAAAAGGTATGCAGATCGATTTTACCGTTCATAAATGCCCGAGACCACTGAAAACGTTAACACGTTTATAACTTGTTACCCCTTTGTGCTTTTTGGGACTACCCTCGTTCATACAAGTTTTTGCTCTATTATCCATCTCTATATTCCACTAAACATATTGTAGTGACGTTAAAATATTCATATATTCAAAGGGTGTAGGGTCAATTGAAATATTTTCAGTGAAATATTTGTGGAATAAGATCTTTTCGGGATATTATGAACCGATCGAAATGTTACACAAGAAGAGAAAATAGCTTAAGAGTAGAATTTCTTCACCATTTCGGTTTTTATAGGTGAATCTTGAAGATGTTTATATGAAATGGAATATTTAGTTTAGTGTCGAATAAAAGAGTGCTTGACATTTTTTATTTACAGCACGACAAATGACTCAACACCACCTAGTTAATCAAACACGCCGTGATTCGATTCTCTATTTCATCTAAACGTATTAATCGGATTTTGGTTACAATCGTATTTAATACTGTTATACGGACCGTGAGGGCTAGGGCTCCTTCGCTTAATTCAATATTAGGCCAATCTCACCTGCCACCCATATAGGTACAGAGCATGTCATTTGATTTCATTTCGGCAAACATACTCGTACAACTATATTAACTTTCAAACGAGCTACAGCCAACTAAATATACCCCTTGTAAATGAGCACTGATGTAATTCAACAAGTTTTTTCCATTCTATATTGTGATAAGATGTCACCTTATCCCACTTTCCCCCTTACTACTCAGAAGCACGCGTGCCGGTCTTCGAAGTCATCAATTCACTGGCTCCACCTCAACATCACGCACAAAGAAATTTCCCGTGTCTTCGTGGTACGTCCAAAATGTGGAATTCTTTAACGCCACATCTGTTCCCTCCTTCCTATCATATTTCTCTCAAAGAGGCGTGAACAGGCAAATTATGGGCCGGCAAGTTAAAGGCGGCAAGTTCACCTTCATGCTGCATTAGCAGTCGTAACATTTTTCTTCTTACCACGTGTCACCAGGCAACGAGAAGTCATATTTTGCAGAGTTTAGCATAAAATTGTAAATGATTTAAAAACCAGATTCATGTGGTAAACTCGTAAGTCGTGTTCGCGACCTAAAACCCGGAACGAAACCACTAAAATGACATTCCTGATGGTGAATGTAATTTTAGTGGTTTCGTTCCTAATCGTTTAAAACATGGAGTGTGTAAAATCTGATGGTGAAAATAATAAGCTTTCTTGCAAAGAAAAGGTAAAATTTTAAATTAATGGCTAATCTTACCATCCCACTCGTTTTGGTCTAGGTAAAGTCCTAATTGGTATACTCTGAATAGAAATATAGATTTTATGCCTTTTGCTTTTGACCTTACATCATTTTTTCATAGCTATTGATTTAAAGCTAAAAAAAAGAAAAATAAATATTGTATCGTAACATGCAATGAAATGTAGTGCTAGTAAGTACGTAACCCTTGCATTTATAATCACCATTGCGACTATTTAGGTTGATACAATAAAAGTGGCGTGTCCCTTAACATTAGCTACCCCTATTAGGCAAACAGAATAAAACATTTTAAACTAACAATACAAAACAAACATTAAAGTCTGACATTAAAAATTATGCACCTCTGTTTTCATAATAACACGTAAACTGGCGTTTCTTGATACGTTAAATTGTTTATTATTTAATTTTACGATCTATTTTTGTTCAACACTAAAATAAAACATCATGTTTTCTATGGAATAGCGATGTTGCCGACATCGAGGTTAACTCGTAGTTAACCTATTTTAATGAAGCGATGTTTGCTAAAGGATCTGGTACATTTTTAAGTTTGCTCCCAATGGAGCAGGAGGTAGTTCTGCTTTGTACTAAGTTCTGGCAAATGCCATTATTAAATAAAAAATATTTTTCGATTTGGATTAACTATGTTTCTTTCTCGAAAAGATTTCCGTCTTCTCAAAGCATTAAGTCTTAGGTTAAATAATTTTAGATATTAGAAGTGCCTCGCTTTAAAATGTGCGCCTATATAAATTCACCCCCTGGTGAGCTATGAACCGAAATATGGTATAACACTGTAGTAGTCTCCGTGGGACTATTTTCGTCACCCTAAAGGGCTGTTAAAATAGAACATTCCGGTTGCCGAATATAAAATTCAATAACTGTGGCAAGCAGAGGGTTAACCTATATTACAAGTAGATACGTTAACTTTTTTGTTAATGCGATTTCGGTGTATATTCCAAGGATAAAAAATTCTATGGTACCACGTGCGTGTAAGGAATGTGTCAACTGTAATAAGTAGGTACAGTTGGCATTACATGAAATATAAAAGTTGCACAAGAAATCCACCAATGTTATTATGAAATAAAGTTTTTGTTAGGTCCAGCAATATTAAGCTTGTATAAATAGTATGTAGGTATATGTCATATAAAAAAAAATACGTTATCGCGACGGTTATGTCTAATCGCACGAAAATTTGAGAACCGCCTTTTCTAGAAAATACTGAAGATATTTTTATTATTTCCAAAAATTTCGGTAGTATTTGAAGTTATGGTCTTTCGATAGTAAGTAATATCTATTTGATATAACTGATACCTACTCTTGCGTTAAAACCCACACAAAAACCACCACCCATTCTTTGCCAGCACATGTCATTGTGTTCCCTCCTTCCTATAACATGTCTTCCTATAAGAGAGGCGTGAAAAAGCACCTCTTTTTGGGCCGGCAAGATGGAGGCGGCTAGAGCAGTGTCTAAACTGCACTAGCTGTCTTCGCATATGGACTCTTCTTACCGCTTCACATTACGAGGTGTTAGGTCAATTGCCGTGCTTCGTATTATAAAAAAGAAGATTATGAGTAGAATAGTACCTATTTAATCTATGAAGGTTTCATAATAGCCTTAGATATAAGGACTTAGCTTAGAATTATTAAAAATTATAAACTATGTATACTCAACGGGGCAGGTGTTTCTTTCTGTCGCATGTCGTTTTGTCAATAACAGGAATTTTATTTTAGTAATACCTTCCTGAAGACTAACGCTAGAGATTGGATATATTTTACAAAACTATGGTTTCAAAACCACATTTAGATTTTAGCAACGCATTAAAAGATTACGAATCCCATAAACAAATTCGTTTTGAATATTCAAAGATTTGAGTCATAGCGATAGGCGCCGGTGAACACCTATGACCCTTGCGATAAACATTCTAACAAAGAGTACTATTTAAACATGACTACATATTACATATTTCGTATTAATATATAAAAAATAAGATTAAAATACTTCATAATTAAATTCATAAAGAAGACTTCCTTTTAATTGATAACGTATAATAGAACGGGTGTTTATTTGATAAAAATTTAACGTTAGGTACAAACCTATATTTCACTTCTCCAAATCAAACCTGAAACATGAAAATTTAACTAAGAATTACCTATTCTGAAACTTGGTCTGTGATCTAAAAATATAACAACGGACTATATAAGGAACCTTCTAATCGAATGATTGATAAAATTGTATTTTATCTGACTAGGTAAGTAGTTTGATTTAACCATATTTTTTTGGTTTATTCCTCTTGAAAAGTGTACTCAAATTTATCAGTATTAATCTCCAAACTTAAGTGATCTTTCATAATTTATATTTTTTTTAAAGTGATGAATGACGATTTCAAAAGACAATAAAATATTTCTATTAGTATAAATATCTGCCTAAGGCACAATTCAAATTTTTCACGAAGGTAAACCCTTTGTGCAAATGACCGGAATATCTACAACGTTATCAAATAAAATACGTATAAATAATATTCCCTCTTTTATCCAATAATTATTAGTAGTTCTATTTAAAATTATTCTCCTATCGTCCTTGTTCGTCGTCCATTGAAGACAAACTAAAGATCATTACCATAACAAATAATAGCCAAGCCAAATGTTGGCTTTCGACGTCTGACTGTAAAATATTTGGATAATGAGAGGCCTTGAGGTTTATTGCGGACACAATAATGTTGGCCGAGATGTCTCTTATTTCGCATATGAAAGACACTCAAGTACGCACTGATACGAATAATGATTCGATTCTTTATTCGGTCAAAACGATTTCCATTTGGTTGACAAGGGTGTTTTACATTTTGCAATTCCAGTAATTTTGCTGGTTTGTTTTAGCATGTTAATTTATTTATATTTAAATGCTAGAAAATTGCTGTATTTTAGTCAAGGAAGAATAATCATCGTTTGAAATAAATAATTTAATCGTTTATTGTACACCACTGACTAAAGAGTTGCCAAAATACACATTAAGCGTATTATGTTGCGGGAAACCGTTACCGCACATATCCAGGATTATTTGACTGTCGTGTCGGAGATGTGACGACGTCCGCTGTCATCCGCTGTCATGGGCTTATTTACTTTACAGTCAAATAAAATTTGACAACATGTAAACACATGCAAGGATTTGCAGTCATACCACTGCGTGGCTTTTGACAGTGAATAATTGGTTCTACGTTTAACGTGAACAAAAAGTGATATTGTTTTAGGAGATCTGATGAATATTAGGTAATATAAAGTTATGACCGGTTCCGCTTGCGGATAAAGTGTCAAATTACTAATTTGTAACTTAATAACCAGAATAAATGCAGTGAGTTTTGCCCAAGAAATATCACTGGTAATGTACTTGCTGTAACCACAGAATACAAAAATTCAATTATTTTTTACTATTAATGGTACAGTCGTTTGCATACAAGTGTAATACTGGAAAAACTCCACTGTATACGTTAAGCCATATACAGATACGTTAAGCTACACTGTATACCTTAAGCCATATACAGATACGTCAGCCTGTTAAACCAAGGTGCCTGCTTAACCCCAAAAGCCGCTGCTTACAGTTTTGGCGTATTGATTATTCTGCCATAGGCATTTGATGAAGATAGATTTAGAAACTGTTGCAATCGCGGTAACTTATTTATGAAGATCATTCAATTATTCAAAATTTTCACTAGGTGGTAGACCCGTATGTAGGGTCGTCTGGGTAGGTACCACCGCCTTTCTTATTTCAGCCGTGAAACAGTTCGCTGTGTTTCGAATTGAATGGAAAGGTAGCCAGTGTAATTACTGAGCATGGACGGCATTTCATCTTAGGCCCCAGGATGACAACGCACCTGCAATATCAAGTAATTTTTCCTTGTTATTGCAGGTGTATATAGGCGGCGGTACCGGCGATACGCTTACCAACAGGTGGGCCGTCAGCTTGTTCGTCATCTAGTTATATAAAGAAATGTGCATTATTTTGTACCAATGTAGAGCTAAAAAATAGCGTAAAATAAGTTAAGTACTGACAATTACTTAAGATTCTTCCTTTAAGAAGCCAAAAATTTAAATATATTTTGAAACTTAATGCTACTTTGAGTTCAGTTGTCAATGCATGTTTAATGATCTTATTACCAGCAATATCAGCCCGAAATTCGAGGTGTGCAGGTGTAACAAAGTAATTTAGATCTTACCACTTAGATAAAAGGTATAAAAGCGCATGTGCAGAAGTTGACCGTATACTAAAGCATTTGCCGCTTCACTTGATAGAATGCGCTTTGTGGTTTTCAGTCCGCTCAAACTCAAGGTATCTATTATTCGTAGTTACTACTACATAGATTAAATTGAGCTCATTCCTTTCTGTTGTCTTTGAGGGTGTCATTTGTTTTACATTCGTTTCAAAACATTTTCGTTATGTTTTGCCCCATGAAGGTAAATATTGCAAACGATTTATACTTAAAATTAGAAACGCAAAAATAAATAGAGTAAAAAAAACTACTTACCTAATTAAGAACCTCCTCCTTTTGGAAGTCGGTTTAAAACTCCTACTAGACATTAAGAGGCTGATAAACGCCAGCGACCTTGAGAAAATGAATTTCGAGGCCCCACCCACTAATATTTCCGATAACGTGGCTCCACAATACTACACCGACCAGCCGCGTAACTACTACAACCTCAAAAGCGCCAAGCTAAAAAAATGCCACTAGATGGCGTGCTCCACGTGCTTTATTCCATAGACCATTATAAAAATAGAAATGAACAATAAAAAACTATACACTTTTATAAAAAATATGTGGTATTTTTAAATTAATGGTAAATATTATACACGGTCAATATACTTATTTATACTAACAAATTTTTGTAAGGGACCTATTATGAAATCGAAACATGACAATCAGGGATGCAATTATAAAAGACAAATCATAATAGTTTTGACATACGTATTTTCATGTCAGCTGTTCTATAAATTAGAGCTCGACTTGAATAAATTTTGGTTTTGAAACGCCTTGTAAATTTTTAAGTGCATCGATATCCCAATCTGACACTATGAGAAATAGCGAAAAGTACTCAAAGGACTCTCGAAAACGTAAAAGAAAACTAAACTGCATCATTGGATGTTTACAAAATATTCCTAGCCAGGAATTAAAACTATTGTTTAAAAAAAACTCACATGGTGTATTACACTATTTGATTAGATTCTAAATTGTGTATTACACTATTTGATTAGATTCTAAATTACAAAACTCAAGTTTCAAGTAGGTTTTGCTTTTATAAATTATGCTACAAAGTACGAAGCAGTATGCAAAAAGTTACTAGTAATCAACGAAACGTCGAACCAAATGTAAATTATTGGCACGATGTTATTAAAACGTAAAGTGGATTACTCGCACAAAAATCTAATGCTGCACTTTTAGTTTTTATCGAAATCGGGCCCGATACTCTTTTAAGTACTTTTCGTTATTTCTATTTGGAATTCGGAATCCATAATAGATTATTTTTTTATCTAAATCGTTTAAGCAGCTTAAGTGTTAAAATGTAACACCCAGAAAGACACAGTTACATTCGCAATTATAAGAGTATGGATGTGTCATCTTATCACAGTAAAAATAATGTCCGTTCGAAGTAATAAAAAGATTAATCAAGTAAGTATTTATTTTTTTAAGTTAAGAGCGTTTACGCCGCAAGGCTTTCAATACAAACTTAATTTTTTAACAAAAAGTGAATGCCGTAACATTTCAATTATTACTTCAATGTCGGAAAGGTATTATTGATATAGAACTGACTACAACAGCTTTATAGTCACCACAGGAATGCGGTGATTGATGATATATTAAACTATGTGCTGTTTAATATTTATTCATGTTTCGATACAGAGTTTTGTCGATAAAATAATAATAATATTATGAAATATACTTTCTATGAAACGTATGAAACTTTATTCGATTGTATCAAACAGTAATGATTGGTTATTAGGTTAATCAAGAAATTTAGTTATTAAAATTCTGGAACAGTAATCTTTGAAAAGATATACGAAATTGAAAAATTATGTGTTTTAATAAATACTCATCTGAAACAGTCTAGAGTATATTGAAATTTGGAACATGTTAGATTTTTTTATAGATTTCTTTCTGTATGTGATTATCTTTATTTATGTGCCAGCGTTCATGTTATATTTACCTTAAGATCCGAAGGTCTGATAAGGATTTTTTTCATTTATTGAAGACTATATGTTTTGAAGACTATATGTTTCGGTGGCGTAGTAGATTGAACTCTCTGGTTTCAACTACGAAAACAAAGCATCTTTCGCCATGGTCGATCCCGGGATGGGTCACCGTTGGTCCCGGTTGTTGTTACAACCTCTTTACTCCACCAACTCGCACTGGGCTAGCGTGGTAGTGTTATTGCCCAAATTCATCATG
The DNA here is from genome assembly GCA_947347705.1 of Nymphula nitidulata. Classification (NCBI taxonomy): domain Eukaryota; kingdom Metazoa; phylum Arthropoda; class Insecta; order Lepidoptera; family Crambidae; genus Nymphula; species Nymphula nitidulata. Next base: position 7,827,464 of record OX374622.1, read on the forward strand.
TGTATCATGTGTTTCTTCCATGTAGGAAGGCTTATATAACGTATACAGGCTAGTGATGATGATGATGATGATGATAAACAGTGTTACAGTATGTTTGAGCTAAACAATATAAATAATAAATAGTACATTTAAATGTAATCCTAAGAACATTGCCCACAGATTAGGTACATTAACATAAATTATAATAAACATGAATTGGAATGTTGCCTAAGTTTAAAATTGGCGCTATTTTTTACAAAATCGGAAAATATGTGCTACCATTACCCATAAAAACAATTCAAACTTAAAAGATGTAAAATATTGTTAAAATTGTACCCTTTTCGAAATAAAAAAAAGGCATTTATTTTCAAAATTTATCAAAAATGATAATGTAATTAGATAGCTGACATCAATTAAAGCAACTATTATAATGACAACTATTAATAAAAACATACTTGATACATAGTTATTATTAATTTTGTCAGTATACCCATACATTTCTTAGTAATATGGGAACATGTGACGTCACCTGTCCCGTAGATTTTCTATGGAGCCTTTTTGGATGTTGCGCCGCAACATATCAACATGCCACTATATCTGTGAAAGTATTGATCTTAGACATACTATTTCTTTTGCAATATTTCTATAAGAGTTATAAACTTCTTATTTATGAAATAAAAAACAAGTTGTCAACTACCCTATTGCTGAGAGCTAATTTGTGCTACAATAATATAGTGGAAAGAGGACATATTTGAATCATGCGTAGTTTGCCAGTACAAAAGTTGAAATATAGAATACTCAACACCGTGGACTGGAATGGACGATTGAACACCGTTCTACAATTTTTTACCTATTTTTCAGTAAACTGTGTATAGACCTGGCCGGGTCTACATACATTTTTGAAACATCTCTTTTATAGCATATGTTAAAAGTTCTGGTTTTAAAATTTACATATAAAAGAACCTTTAAGCCTAGGCTAGGCTTAAGCTAATTTAGTGTTGTATGCATTTAATAATCTAAAATTAACTGTGCCTGTTGTTCTTCATGAATCACATTTTGTAACCGGAAAAAATAATATTAAAAAGAACAGAAACGAACCATTCGATACCTTGATTATTTTTAAGACTGCCGGGTCTGACAATTACGTAGGTCTATGAAATAAACCAAACTTATTTTATGGTTCTATATAAAAACTTTGTTGAAATTTATCTTTGTAATAATGTATTACATATAAATACATAAGTTTTTTTTTACTTTCCTTATTCATTATTAGATAAACAAAGAGATACAAAGATTAAGAATATTAAAAAAATAAAAAATATTAAAAAGAATTAGTAAAGAATGAAAAAATAAGAAACATAAACAAAAAAGGACTAGAAATAAACATACATAAAAATAATAAAAAAAAATACAAAAGTAAAAAAAAATTGATACAAAAAATATTTTTTGTATTTATAGTTTAATCGTTTTTTATATTTATATTTTATATTCAAAAAACAAATAAGAAATAAAAAATACAAATAATAAAAAAAAAGTTGTGAACCATTGAAGGATTGAACCCCTACCTCTCGGATAGTAAGTCGTGCATCTCAACCCCTACACAATCGCGACAGAGTCATTTATTTCGAAATTAACTATCTAAATTATACAATATACTTATACATTTCCCTTCAAGTAAACATAAACTTACTTTACAACTTCCATCTGTGACTGTGAATCTGAATAAGTACAACTTTCGAGATGATTATGGAGTTTTTGATAGTTCCTAAAATTAGATAAAATTAGCTATCTAAAGAAAAAATAATCAGGTTATTATTGTGTTATTTACCCCTATACGAGTGGTTTTTGACTATTTTTAGACCTTTTTCTTGGTTTTCCATAGTCCAAAATAATATTTATACCATAAAATTTTTATTTCATAAATAATATTATTAATGAAATAAAATTTTCACAGTAAAAATTTACGAAATTATTTACTCATTTTTGTCTATCTACTATAATACACTCACATAGTAGTAATCACTAAAACCTAAAATATAATTGTCTATTTGATATTTGCAAATTAAAACAGACGCAGACTGATATTATTAAGAACCGCGAGCAAAAAAGCGACACAGGTCCACCTAGCAGCACGCCTCGGCGATCACTGTCGTTTCCTCTACAAATGAAAGAGAAGAATGGATAATGGCGCGAGTCGCTATTGAAATCGGCTGAAGAATTCAGAATAAATTTATTTACTAAAAAACTAGTTACTTATTTGAAATTGTAAAACATCAATATTATAAAATTTAATATAACAAGTTTGTTCCCTAAAAATAAGAAAAAAACCTTTGACATATAACGCAGAATTTGTTCTGAAAGCTGATTTTGATGGGTGACTTTGGCATTTTTTTTATACAAACATTTTGATTATAATGTGTTTTGGGGACATGCATATTATCAGAAATATGTCCAAGAGTAACATATATTTTTTTCACTGCGTTTATTTTAACAGATTGTGCTAAAAAAAGTTTTAAGTAAGGCTCAATTAGCAATTATCAGCCTCTTAATTCTTTGCCAGCACATGTGTTCCCTCCTTCCTATAACATGGGTTCCTTCAAAAGAGGCTTGAAATTGCACCTTTTGGGCCAGCAAGGTGGAGGCGGTTAGAGCAGTGTCTAAAAACTGCACTAGCTGTCTTCGCATATGGACTCTTCTTACCGCTTCACATCAGGTGGTGTTGACTCATTTGTCGTGCTTTGTATATAAAATAAATTCCTAACTAAAGCAATTTTCATGGCTCTTTAAGTGACACTGAAATTATGTTTCGTAGTCAAAATTACTGTTATGGATACATTAACAATTACATATAATATATCCTTTTGCTATTATTTTAACATAACCTGCGCCTGTAAATGGTAAGAGATACTTAAAGGTTAAAAGAGCAGTTTGTTTAACAGGCATCTTTTCAATTTAGGTATCACGGACAGTCCTGTGTGCAGAGCCCGTCTGGAGGCTGAGGAAACAGCCGCACTCGTTCAGCTGGAATGTAGCGGCCAACTACCGAGCTACCTAACTGTGATCTCTGGGATGCTTCCAGGAGGTATTTGGCGACATCAAGGCGCTGGATTTGTTCCTGAAAGAACTGGGTGGGCTAGAGTCAGCCATCTCCCCGACGCAAAAGCAGGCGCAACAGATGTCGCTTTACGGAGACCGAAAGAAGAAGAATGACCTAAATATATTATTAAATATTCAAAACACGGCTAATGACTCAACATCACTTGTCTTGTCCTTGGTGACTCGACTGTTCACTAAATCCCGAACTACGTCATCACGGACTAGTGACCGGCTGAACCGGCCACCATTCCGTGATGAGGTAGTTTGGGACGATACGCTAAAAGCTATAGTTACCGCTTAATACCATCAGGCGGCAAGTCTGCTTGTTTACCATGCATAAACAAAAAAAATATTAATAACTTTCTCAGCATATTTATAATAACAAAAATTAATATTCGACCTTCTTAAAATAGGTTCCTATAAATAGCGGGCATTGTGACCGCAACACCTCCTCGGCATGTCCCATTTAGTCCCGTCAACACTTCACGGCCGAGTGGCGGATGTCACCAGTCGGTTCACACCTTCGGTTCACACTCAATCACCGACTCGACAGCTTGAAGACTAAGCTAAGATGTAAAGTTATATAAAGTAGTAGTGTATATGTCGCCGCCACCTGGTTAAATTCACCTCTCAATTGAATGCCTAGCCCAATAGTTAATTGACTTTGACTCACTTATCGTTTAACGACTTGGCTTTTTGGAAGAACCGTCTTTTACCGAACAGTTTCAAGGTTATAGTATTGTCTTACAGTTTCAAGGTTATTTTTTATGACCACTTGTGTCGTTTTGGTTGTATGTGGTCATAAAAAAATAACCTTAAATCTACCAATCACACAAACAGTCACATAAAAGTTCTTCGACTTAAACGACCTGTCTAGGCGTCCAATTCAATGGCTAATTTAACGTTCAGGCATCTGGTTAAACGTTGCGCTCAATGACTTAGCTAAGTAGTTGTCTTTCAGCCGTTTCGTTGGATGCCGGCGTCTAGTTACGCGGCTAATTGAACCAGACGGCTGCGACGTATACATGTCATCTTACCTGCACGCGATAATACTAGGAGTAAATTATTGTGACTTTAAAAAGTTCGGAATCTTTAAGAATGATTAATAAAGTATACAAGCTGTCAAAGTCTAGATCTCTCGTTTTATTTCTATTATTTTTTGATATGTATTTTTTTATACAACTAGATGACAAACAAGCTGACAGCCCACCTGGTGGTAAGCGGTTACTGCCTATGGACACCTGCAATAACAAGCAAAAATCACTTGATATTGCAGGAGCTTTGTCATCCTGAGGCTTAAGAGGAAACGCCGTCCATGCCCAGGAATTACACTAGCTACCTTTCAAAGCGAAACACAGCGGCCTGTTTCACGGCTGAAATACGAAAGGAACATAAAGATTTTATTAGAAATAAAGATTTATTCTTGTAGCAGTCAATTCAATTAACAATTAACGCGTTCTCGCTTTTGTCTTAAAAAAATATTACGATAGATGTGAAAAATTTGAATTTTAACCCCTCCAGCATCACATTCCAGACACAATTGATTTTTTAATAGACATAGACCTCCAGAGCCAGACCACTGGAGGTCTATGTGAACTGAAAAATCAATGCCGCTTGACAGATTAAACAAAAATAAAACCGACTTCGAAACAACATCAACAAAGTAGAAAATAAAATATACAAAAAAAATATTGCTTATTAAATTTCAGCGGAAACGAAAGAAAATGAAGCACTACTTACTTCAAATTTCCTTATAATTAGGTAAATTATAATTATATTGCTGTTATTCAACAGTTGTTCTCTCGTAAGCAGCGAACAAAAGAAAGTGAATTGGAACAAACATATTAACAATAATGTTAAAAAAAACTGCACCAGAAAGGCGTGGACATCGCGCCTCGGGCAATAACCGGTTCCGAAATGCGCTCGGCGGGCCCTGGGTGAAGGTCACGGTTGTCTGCCGTAAATATTGTGGCCGCAATACATTCTTAAATTTTGGCAATACTAGTTCAAGTTCAAACACTTTTAATTTTATTGGCAGCTAGAAAGGGAAATTAATTTGTGAAGTAGGTACCTACGCACAAACCAGACACAGTTGGATTTTCTATTGTTAAGGCTGTCAAGGGATGATTGTTAAAGGCTATCATTGCACAATGTGGTATCAAAATAGACTTTATGGTAATATTAAATTTCACTTTTAATTAAATAAAGAATGAGATTTTTTGGCTCAGGAGATTACGCCTTAAAGATCACAAAATTGCGGTCCTATGTAAGTATAAAAAATTCTGAATTAATTCTTAACAACGTAGATTGGAAGTGGCAGTCGACATTCCAGTATTTCACTGCATGATAAGTGTTTACAGTGTTGGTACAATGGAAATTCTGATCTGCAGGTTACATTTCGTCGACTCAAAAAAAAATAGATGTTGGCAAGGCAACTTACGTTTTTTGAGATAATATTAATTAAATTTCTAACACTTTGGATGAAAGAAGAGCTTTCAATCGTACAGTAGACGTTTCAATAGCTTACCAAGTCAGTCGTGTGGGCTCTAAAGCGCGTTCACCTGTTCCAGCGGAGGTCAAGGTAATTTGCTGTCCCGAACCGAACGCAAATGTCAAAGTAAATATTGTAGACTTACCCGCCATCTTGAAATTCGGCTCGACCGGTTTAGGATGAACGGGTTGACTTCGGAATGTCGACTGTTCGACACATTTATTTTATAAGAAACACGGAAACATTACAAGTAGGAGCATAGAAGTTAGACCTAGAGATGAACCTTACTACGTTCGTAATACAGGCGGCTTTTGTGGTGCGTTTGTATCGCTTACATTGTTTTTTTCTAAAACTCCTCTACAATGTGTTGACTTAGCTCTGTGAGCTAAAAATAATACTAAACTAAATGTCGTCTATAATGTTAAATTCACAAAATGCCGATTCGATTTATTTTAGCGTAAGTTTTATCACTTTTTGAATTTACCCAATACAAGAGTAGGTACCTAATATTATTGTGATTGATGATAAGATCTACCTGTTATATTATATAACGTGACCACGAAATATGGTTCTCTAGGTTAATATAATGATGACCTTAATATGTATTATTAACAGTATTATATTCTGTACCATGAGTTCATTAGACAATAAATGGAGTAAAGAAAGTAAATACAATTATAACAAGACTACATAGTAGCTAACGTAATAACTGTCAGTAAGAGCTTTCACTTGTATTATCTTACCTTTGAACGAGAGAATATTCGATTATATTTTTGAACAACAATTTTTATTCGCGCTTACATTATGGACTCTCACCAATATGATCGTTGCTCTGATGTGTACAAAATTTAATATCTACTATAACTAAAAAAATATACTTAGTAACCTTATAACATCGTAATTTGCATAAAGACAAAGAATCAAGCTGGCTTGTAAACCCAGTTTTTAATTCCGTTTCTATTACCGTGACCCGGAATAAAGCTGCTGATTAATCATTACGACCTACAGCACCCTTATAATGAATACCTAAAGAAATTAAAACTCCTGCAATGAGAGTACAGGCTCAATAAACAAAAAATATACAATCGTAGCTTTGTGCTCCACCAAACATTAATTAAGAAGGAAAAGATTTTCTAACGAAAGGTCTTAAAACAGATCGTGAAAAGAAACTCTAAGTGTTGCAGTTTATGAGTTAAAATTGCTAAAACATATCCCATACGTCGGTATCAAGCGACGGTTTTTTTGAAGCGCATTGTAGCTTTAGACGATTTGGCATCGGCCCCAAATAATTTGGAATTAAAAAACAGACCTCATTATAATTATTACAGACAAATAGAGGGTGGTGAGAGCAGTGATATTATTATATGACAAGCATGTGCACGATGACAAACGTTGACACAGACATCATCAAACAGAAACTCTACCAAATATTTGAAATATTAAAATAAGAGTATTTGTCAATATTGGTAGTGACGTGAACATTTATTGACTACAGAGATATTATGCTGATTTCACATTTTTGTTGCATTCTTAAACTAGGTACTTCTTACATTATACCATCGAAATGAAAAACTGTCTATAAATGAGGAAACTCTGATATTGTGGATAAAAATCAGCTGTTACATACAAACACAATATATAAAATTTATATAAACTATAGTTTATTGTCGAGAAGCGAGTCGAGGAACTCGGTGGCGTATTGGTTTGAGCGCTCTGATTTCGATACGAAAAACAAAGCAACTTTCGCCATGGTCGGTCCCGGGATGGGTCAATCAAATTCATAATCTCGAGCTCCTCCGTGCTTCGGAAGGCACGTTAAGCCGTTGGTCCCGGTTGCTACTGCAACTGCTTTAACCCACCAACCCGCATTGGGCCAGCGTGGTGGTATTATGGCCCAAACTCCTCATGTGTTTCTCCCATGTAGGAAGGCCTGCGCCCAGCAGTGGGACGTAATAGGCTTTTTTTTTTTTTTTTTATACAACTAGATGACAAACAAGCTGACGGCCCACCTGGTGGTAAGCGGTTACCGCCGCCTATAGACACCTGCAATAACAAGGAAAAGCACTTGATATTGCAGGTGCGTTGTCATCCTGAGGCCTAAGATGAAATGCCGTCCATGCCCAGTAATTACACTGGCTACCTTTCCCTTCAATCCGAAACACAGCGAACTGTTTCACGGCTGAAATAAGAAAGGCGGTGGTACCTACCCAGGCGACCCTACATATGGGTCTACCACCTAGTGGCTGGTGATGATGATGATGATGATGAACTTCATTTCAATTATTAACGCCTAATACAGTATAATTTTGAGTAAATGTTTGAGTATCAAATAATAGAGGAAAAAATGAAGTAGTTACTAGGAAAATGTAGTTCATGGATGAAATACATAGCAGCAATGGTTGATCAAAGTGTACAACACCTTTCTGTATTTTCCTATTCTGTATTTACACAGATAGCGTGCAACATTATTTGTAGAATAAAAAAGCAAAGAGTGCATAGGGAGTTTTTCGAAGTTTGCAACCAACCTGTAGCCAAAACGAAGCGCATGGATACGTGTGTTTTGATAGGACAACACACTATTCAAGGTGGCAGTTCTGTGCAGTTGCGAGAAATATATATGACTTGTGTATATTCTCTCATAGAAAAATAAATGAATAAATTTTTAAACAAAATCTTGGCAGCGAAACCTCCACAATTCGAGTTTAAAGATGTCCATAAAATTATCTAGTAAAAAAACATACATAAATGCGACTTTCCTTTATATGTCTATGAAAGGCGATTCTTAAACCACTGTGCGGCGTAAGCCCTCTTAAGTACAAGTAAACATTTTGAACCAGCCTTACCTGCTATGCATGTACCTAACCTAATTTTTTATTGTGACTATTTGGGTCATCCAAGGTTTTTTAAGAATTGATCTGGGTCACATGATACTACAGATATAATAGTAATGGAAATGCGTCATTTATATTGTCGAGATGACAATATAACTGACACATTTACATTACCTACTATTTTTGTTTTAGATCGATGAAAACATTTTTTTTGTCACTGCTTAGATTTATTTACATTGTCATGCAAATCCTTTTAAGAAGCTATCCCGTTTCTTAATATTTTTATTTATGTTTCATTTTCTGCAATATTGATTTAAATTTAGTTTTGGTCTTGAAAGATATTTTTCTTACATTAATAAAACCAAGGAACAAAGTGTACAACTGATTTCTATATACCATTATTTTCATGAGGTGTTTGTTCAAATATCTCGCTTTCAGTGCGTAAGGTAGTTTATAGTGTTCGTCTAGTTAATAGGTATTCATGATATCTTATCGTAATAAAAGCAATAATTTTGATTGTTACCGTTTGTCAAAAGTTAGCCCGTCAAGCATCAGATTCCAGGCAATTTTTTTAATTGCCATAGCCCTCCGGTGGAATAACGCCGCTTAATTGAATAACATCAAACCAATTGTTTTTGTCTTTAACGCCTTTTATATTATTTGACATCAATAAAACTGACATTCACCGCATGGCTTAGTGAATACATGTTCTTTGGCATGGCTCTAGTAAGTAGTTCACGTGTCGATTTATTTTGAAGGATTTTCCAGTGAACTTTAATTGAGCAACGACACTGAAGGCTTGTTTTGTACGTATTATGATAGCGACCAGCGTGCAGCGTGCCGAGTTGCTAACGAGGGCAAAAGTGCCTATTTCCGCGGCGTAATGACCACGCTGCAGCGCCTGCCCAAACATTGCGATGCTATTAAAGATTATATTATCTAACAGTCCGGGCAAAGATGTTTATCCTGCTTTAATTCGTAATCGTTTCAAAACGACTTCAATGTTTGACACTATTTCGACAGTGACGAGTAGGGAACGTACAGAGCTTAGACTTGTTTTTAACCCCCGACGAAAAAAGAGGGGTGTTATAAGATTGACGTGCCTGTCTGTGTATCTGTGTGTCTGTCTGTGGCATCGTAGAGCCTAAACGAATAGACCGATTTTGATTCAGTTTTTTTTGTTTGAAAGCTGATGTGCCTACGATGGTTCTTAGCTATAATTTATGAAGATCAGTTCAGGCGTTTGATGACTATCAGCTCATTTTGTACATGATAATAGGGCTTTACAAACTTTTACACATCCGATTGATTTGAAATTACGTGTACTGTCACTTTGGTGACATTCCCATGACATACTATCCTTGAGCTGATCCTATACCACCAAAAAGTCTACGAAATGCTTAATTCTTCAGAAACTTACAGCAGATATAGCGTGTTTGGGCTCTTATGAATAGTCTTGATGAGATGGTATTAGATAGATGATTAATGACGCCGGGGGTTACTAAAATTTTTTAATTTTGCAATTATATTTATATTATCACGTCTAGAATAACAGTACGGTAGCACAAACATTTTTATATTCCGAATCGTAATCATATCGTTGAAAGGCGTTTGAAGCCTGCTCGAAATTTCATACAAAATTATCATCGTAGGTAGGTATGTTACTGAATACGATTATTATTCTAAACTTATAATATTGATGCTAGTGGGGGCACAGAGCTTGGTCGATTCCAAACATGACATTGGCTATATATTCCTGTTTAAATGTTTGTTTACACATCTTATCTTGATAAGAGAGACAAGTCGTTGAAGTATCGTCCTTATTTCTAATAGTTTGTATTTAACTGTTCACCATATTAAACTAACAAAGGTAACTGATTTACTTAGCACCAAAAATATCCGTGTGAATAATCACAAAATCATTTTTTTAAATTTAGATTGCTAGAACCCTCAAGAAAATGGCTGTAGCTAACCAACAATATCGTAGTGGGACTTAAAGTTGAAAAGGGGTATTTTATTTCTGACAGTTTATGAATAGGGGGTAACACTTATGAAAGCGAATACCCCTATTAGCATGTCATAGAGTTCATATTGAAGCAAAAACTAATCAGAAAAAGATTCTATACGATAATCACCATCGCTAACGTTTAGCGGGAAATGTGTGCCATTTGGGCCTGAAAGTTGATCGAGGACTTATGTTAAATCCTATACAATTTTCCGTTAGTAAGCTTATTTATAAGCTTATACTTACTAAGCTTTTTGGAATGTTTTTCGCATCTTAAACAGATAGACAGACATAAATTCTCTATTTTTGCACATTCATATAAACATCACAGAGATAAAACAAACACAATATGTCAAAAAAGGCGGGCTTATCGCTAAGAGCTATCGCTACTTACAACCTTATGGGGTGAATTTAAACAATGGTAGTCAAAAATATCACTATAGCTACATCGCATAGCAATCGACATGTGATTTTATACTTTACGTAATATGTAATTACAAAGGTAGATACTTTAATGGGTTCAAAGGAGATTCAGATATACCCCTAGCTGTTGACAGTATTCAACAGGCAGTAAAACTAAAGTTTACATACACTGGTGGTAAAATAAAACTATAAAACAAATGAAAACACAATACCTAACACGTAAAACTCCGGTCTACCATGTTCTCAATTTTCTTGTCGTTAGCAGCTAATGATTTCTTGTTTATATTACACTTCACACAAATTACAACCTTTACAAAGTTCATGGCCGACGTAACTTAAAAAATACTTAACGTCACCAGTGACAAAAAGTCCGATATATCTCAACAATCGCAAAGGTAGCGTGTATCTTGTTAATTTTATACATTCACGAAGTTTTAATTGGCTCTAAAATACAACAATAATTAAATCGGACCGTGGAAATAAACAGTTTAAAACATCGGATTGGTCTGGACCCCTGTCGTTGTCAAGAGATTTATTTAAAAAGTTACCCAGTCTGGTCGGAGCAGAAAGGACGCGTGACACTGAGGCGGTAGTAATGACGTAGCATTTTGGTTTCCAGTAATTGGATTTATAATGCCCTTTGCCTGTGTGAGGAACTGTCGATAGCTGGTTACAAACATCTTAAAAATGCATGATTTTTTGAATGTACGAATAAGTAGTTATGCGTAGTTTTGAAGATAATTAAGTAATGGCTTCTAATATGGCAAACTGCTTCAAAAGTCATCAGTAGAATAGAATTCTGCTTCCGCTTCAGTATGCCGCATCATCCCAATACGCTGTCTCCAAAGGATTGACAATACCGTGGCACCCTCGGACAGACGGACATTGAACTGTACTTAGACAATCAGTTTAATGGATTTAAATAGACTCCATCAATTAATCTCTGACGCTGAATCTAAAATAGTGAAACAGCACAGGGTGTATTGTTTTGATCGACGTTAGTAACGTTACGGCAGTGAAATCGATGTGATATCTGAAGCAAGAATGATAATGATAAAATTTATCAATGGAAATGTGCTACAATTGTACCTACTAGCAATTGCGCTAGCAATTGTACCATAACTAGGTATTGGTATGATTCAAACTTCTTTCAATTAGAAAAGTATCTAAGCTAGAAAAATATATATATGTATAGAAAAATAAAATAAAAGCCAGCAGCCTTAAATCCGTGATTGTGACAGCGTTGTCATAGCTTTTGCGTCGGTGGGCGTGCAAGACCGCGTAAGAGCAGTTTGCAGTACCGCGTACCTATGTGCTTTTTGTTTATTTCACAGGATGGAAGAAAAAAGTTAATATCTTGGATATTTATACACATTTCTTTGACTGAACTTGTTTGGGATTTCTCTGGGTGTTGTTTAATGAGAATCTAGTATAAGCGAGTCAGCGGTAAAGAGCCCGCGCGCTGGCGCGATATTTCAATTTTGCGACTTTTGTTAATACGCGGTATTGCAAACTGCTCTTACGAGGTCTTGCACGCCCACCGACATTTTGGCGTTTGTTTGACGCTTTAGTTTTACTTTAATGTTTTGTTTTACTGTTTGATAATCATTGGCGACACCAGCGTTTCCACGGCGCGAGTCGGAACTAAAAAGTTGTTTATTTTTATACCTACCACTAGGTGGTAGGCCCGTTTGTAGGGTCGTCTGGGTAGGTACCACCGCCTTTCTTATATCAGCCGTGAAACAGTTCGCTATGTTTCGAATTGGGAAGGTAGCTAGTGTAATTATTGGGCATGGGCGGAATTTATCTAAGGCCTCAGGATGACAACGCACATGCAATACCAAGTATTTTTTTCTTGTTATTGCAGGTGCCTATAGGCGGCGGTAACCGCTTACCATCAGCCAGGTAGGCCGTCAGCTTGTTTGTCATCTAGTTGTATAAAAAAAATTTTTATGTAAAAGTGAATCAAATATTGAATGAGATCATTATGATACATTTTAAACACTAGAAAAACTAAATGGAAAAAGTTCAATGTAATTCATATCGTACCTCTAAAACAGTGACAATTATACACAAGAAAGAGATCGACGTAGGTTGTAGTGAATACGCTTACGCGCAGCGCTGAGCTCAAACGTCAAAATCAATGGCGGATCGACGTCAAGCTCGATGTCAAATACTTCTAGTAATGAGTCACGCCACAGAACGAGTATTTTTCAAGTAACTACGATTCGAAGTTGGGCAACACACTATTTATTTGTAAAAATTAGATGCGAGGCACTGCAAGGTCATAAATAAGATAATTTTACAAGTTTTATATCTTTGATACGTCTGTTTTCATTTCAATAATATTGTTCTTTTCCGAATTACTTCACAACAATTTTTAGAATTTTGGGTTGGTCGAACTATTCATGGCCGGACCCAAACGTGACATCGTGTCGACTTTAAATCAGCCGGAATATTACGTAAATAAAAGTAAAACCAACGACGACACACTTTTGCTGCATAATAAATTAAATAAAGCTGTTGTTTTGACTATTTGTAGTTGGTGTTGTTGAAATGTTCGTTATAATTTTTTTTGTGGCCCCACTATAAATAAATACATAATATGTTCTGAGCCCCGTTGTTCTTTGTAATCATTTTTTTAACTTTTGTGACAATATAACTTTGTATATTGTCACAAAAGACGAAAAAAGACATTATAACTCGCACTCAGGGCATAGTTGTGTACCTATAATTGTTATCGACATACGATATTAGAGTTAAATAGGAGTTACTGATAACTCCTATTTAACTCTAATATCGCCAACCAACTTCAATTCAAATAGAACGTGCGTGAGTGAGTGAGTGAGTGAGTGTGTGTGTGTGCATTGGTGCATGTGTGCGTGCCTGTGTTAACTCGGTTATTATTAGTAAGTTATATTAAAAGGCTAACTTCAAAGCTTGCCTACTTCTATTCTATTGTTCTGTGGATAGAAAATGAAACCAGCGGTTAATCTTTCAAAATAATCGATTGTATACATATCTGTAATCGCATTACGAAACTATTTTGTGAGTTATAAAAGTCACCAGTGCGACTCGGGTCCCGAGTCCCGTCGACCGACACTTACAGGGTCCCCGGTCCTTGACCCGTAAACTTCTAACTTCGGGAACTAACAATCAACGGGAACGGCAATAAATTTTTCTAGACTTTTGATATGTAAGAGAAATTCACTGGATTGGAAAAAGTGTGAATTTCGATTAATGCTTGATATTGAATAAGCCGTACGGTTTATTTTAATAGTTTCACTACCTATATTTATTTAGATTTACTAAACAGAAATGGTTTTTTAAAGTTAATATTATTCTTAGCATCGTTATGGAATCTATAGGCTATATTGGATAGTGCTCCGAGTTTTTTATACGTCATATCATAAAATATATAAACTTGATAATTTCAAAGGCCGATTTATTTTGCAGTCATTTTTAATTTACTTATTTTTAAATAAAATAACGTGTATATTTTGCTACTTTACCAACATTTAAAAACCAGTAATATTTCACCACTCAATCAAAAACAAGCTTCTTTCAATTCAGCTTATAGAAGAATCCTGGGTTACGAATTAAGAATGCAATTATTATTTAATTTGGGCTTACTTAGGCCGTTCTAATATTTCAAATAAATTAATTCACAGAATCATTCCACCTCATTAGACCAGATGATCCCCAATTAGTGATTATTTACACCTGTCTCAACTCAACGGATTTCTTCAACAATAGCATATGAAAGCTATTATTTGGATTTAATTAAAAATCCTAAATACTCCTGGCTGGAGCGTTTGCATTTCATTTTCAAATAAATACATTTATAAATGTCGTGTAAGATTTAGTCTGCTTATTAGATCGTATACAACGTTTAATTAAACAATGAGTATATTTTTAGGGTGTAAAACTTTGAAGCAAATGGATATTTTAAGCCCAGCCTTTTTTAAATTTCAGAATTAAATTTCAAAATTTTATAGGCTCTAACTGTTTGTCCGTTAACAGCCTGCCGGCGTTTCTCCATCGATAGAATATCTCGTGTCTAACCTGTAAAAACCAAAAGAAAGGGTTGTGCTGACATAATGGAAGATAAGTCCCCCGCTTTCAAAACAACGTGACGCCTAATATGAGCTCTGGTTACCTCAATGAAAACGACATTACCAAAAAAGTGTATATCCTAATCAGATGGATCAGCAAAGGTTAAATCGTCAATGTGGAAAACATATTAAACTTAGATAGTTAGAAAATTTAAAACTTTAGTACGAAGTGGCACAAAATTTTACGTGTGAATGACAAAGCAATCGTTCCGCACACTGTGCTAGCTCTCTTTTTAAACCAGGAGAAATGCACTAGTGAACCTACCCATCGCTGACGTAGACACAAGCATGTGTGGGGGTGGGTCCCCTAGCGTCTAAATTGACCCTAGAAATATCCTGGTGGCAGGAGAGTTCTCCTGCCCTTCGCAAACTGAACTTTCGCGGAGGTGATCGGGGGCCTGCTGGAGCAAATTCACCAGAGGCACGTGTCTACCCTTATTCTACTATATCATACGCAAATGTATGAATATTTTGTCCCCGATTGATGATAAATCGCCCCTACTCCTGATTGAACCAAATGCTTCCTCATTTCCTAACGCATAGGTGTCTTTTTCGCTTAAAGCTTGAGCCGCCAACACACGGATAAATACTATTACTACCATTTTTATACTGTTTAATTTGTCAATTAGAATTAAGAGCTAGATATTAAGAGAACCAATTCATTGATATAGGGTGGGATTATGTGGTAGCGGTACACCAAAAAACTGCTAACTTTATCGTGAATACCTGAAGTGTTTCAACAACAAATCATCTGAAAATTAGCCAACAGTTCTTTTTGTGCTCACATTATAAAGGTAGAGTTTCTAACAAATGAATTTCCAACAATCTCTGCATTGAAACGCAAACTATGAACGCTAAGTTGAAAACGGTTTCAACGAGCCAGATAAAATGTGAGAATTGGCAACGAAATATTGTATTGAAATAATATAACGGAGAAGTTATCTTTTTGGTATTGCTGCTTAGTAATCTTTTACTTAATCCCAAATAAGTTTATTAGACTGTCACATGCAAAACAAATGAACAGCCTTAAGTGATAGATAACAAAATCTTTGTTTCTAAATAAAGTTAGAAAAACATGCAATTTACATCAGACGAAACAACGCGATATCGCGTAACGACTCGAAAGATATATGACAGAACATGAATGAAAAATAGAGACAGCAGAACCACTACACCGAAATGCGGCACTCAATCAACGGAATGCTCTTCATGAAGATTACTGACAACAACGAATGAATAAAGTAGGCTTGATTTTTTGCGACCAACCTAAAAGGGTATCTTAAGTACTGAATCCTGCAGACATTATCGTCAAAGTATAGACCCTTCCCTTAAGGTGAACACTTTTATTTCCCCATCAAACGTTACGACTACAATAAAACACGATTGTTTTCCATTAACATGGAGGTCCACTGGCCGACGCGAAAAATAATTAAAATAATCAATTTTGGAACACTGATATGAAGGCTTGAGAAAAGTAATGAATATTGAGAATAGTAATCAATCATTAATAAATTAGGAATTTAGTTTTAATTTAAAATATTTTGCGGTTTTTTTATTGTTTAAGACTTAAAGTTAACATTATACCTTCACAGTGTCAAATTGGGAACGTAAGGGTGATCCAGTTATTTAACGATGTTAACGATTCATCACATAATAAGATTATTAAATAAAGATATTTAAAAAACAGATTAGATTTCGTCATCATGTAAACATCAGAACAATAAACTGTAATTGAAGTGTAGAAACAGTATTTCGATGAATAAAATAAATTTAAATTGCAAAGTGCCAGGATGTTCGTCAATCGTGCTACTCAGTTAGCGAACAAAACAAACTGGCAATACTACAAAGAACTGAGAAAAGGCTCTGCTTTGCTTTAATTAAAAGTAAATTGTTTGTATTAAGTCCATTCGTTCAACGATACCCTGAAAACGGTTCTGCGATAACGCGTACAAAGTAGTTACAACGCGATAAATACAATTGCTGTAAGGAAGTATTCCTAATTACCAACAACAATGGTCTTGCAGTTGTATTTGCAAACAATACATTTATTTCGTAATAAAAGGGTCGGATAACTTATATTGCAACCGAACGTTCTAGTTTTCCTTCGATGTGTGCTTAAGTCATAGTTTTATTACTATGCCAAGTGAACGTTATGCTAGCTTTTACTTTAAAAATCAGTTCAATTCTTGCAAACGACTTTTGGACCAATTCTGGTGTTTTATAATCGACTATTACATT
The DNA here is from genome assembly GCA_947347705.1 of Nymphula nitidulata. Classification (NCBI taxonomy): domain Eukaryota; kingdom Metazoa; phylum Arthropoda; class Insecta; order Lepidoptera; family Crambidae; genus Nymphula; species Nymphula nitidulata. Next base: position 7,844,642 of record OX374622.1, read on the forward strand.
GGATATAACCTATTCTTGTAAATGTAAGCGAGTACTTTGCAGAAACAAACTAGCAGAAGCTTCATTTCTCACATTAGATTGAATAATGCGAGGCATAGTAATCAGACATCGATTACATATGAATACCATGTACTTGTAACCTGAATAGCAATGTATAGATAGAGAGTAGATGTAGGTAAGATACAAATGCTGACGTCGTCAGGGGCAGCACTTGGGAATTAAAGTCAACCTTATTTCAGTGTAATAAGACATGAAATAGTAATATCTATTCAACACTTAACCTTGATGAAATGTATTAATTAACATTCAATTTTAACAACAATCAGTAACAGGTTACTTTCTTACATAGGTACGGGCCTATACATTAATCAAACGATAAACTAGGTACAGTCGACCGCACATCAAACGCAACAGTTTGACCTTGAGAACGCCGTTAATCCGTTCGTAATAGAGGCGGCTTTCGTAGTGCAACTGTTACGCTTGATGTGCTGTCGTCTGTACATATGTAAAAAAATAATTCTAGGAATTACCGTTTTCATGAAGCGTATGCTGATTATACTGATTATATTGTTCTGGTACGGTAAGTTTCTCGTGGCCATTAATTACACCTAGCTACGATAGCTTTATCAGAAATTAATCGGTGCCTTGAGTTGAGAGTTCCTTATTATTTTTGCATCTCGAGGATTATAAGGAAAATGTTTTAAAATGATATTAAATATCACTATCGGCAACGTCGAACAAGATTTTTTTTGTGATGCCCTTGAAGACGAATAAAAATAACTATACCTACTTACATAAAAAAACGTAAACTTAAATTGATGCTGTTTCATAAATTCTTTCTTTGAGTTTGAAATAATTACTTTAATAAATGGTATTGGTACGTGTCACGTTGCATATAGATAACACCGCCCTATTGACAGTGTTGTATCATCACATTAATTAAACTTGAACGATTTACCTCGTATTAAGTCAATGTCAGAATTGAATCAAAACTTACCTTTGGAACGTAATGTAAGGTGGCCAGAGTTCGAAAACCTTCCGAATTCGTTCCGTACTGTGTGTGCGTGTGGAAAATTTAATTATCGTCTAGGTAGTGGACCTCATGATTGTTATTCAAGAATCGTTCGTCTGGCGACCGGGTGACGCAATGACTATTGGAATAGCATGATGACTTCCAGTCCGTGTGTCTAGTCTTCGAGACGAGCATGCTACTTTAATTATATCACAAAAAGCATTCACAAAAATAGTTACAGGCGAATGGGCGCAATCACCTCTAGCTATAATTTTGCAATCAAGCATTCGGCGCACCTGATGGTAAGCGAAATATGTTTTATAATAGAAAAAGCAAATTATAGCATAGATAATAATGTTTTTTATATTTACATAACGAGTCAAAACTTGAAGAGTGTTATACTTTTTAACAATGTACATGTAGCCACTGTTTTAGATGAATAATAATACTATCAAGGAAGTGTCCTAAATCATTCATTTACTTGCAACTAGATTCCCAAGAAGGGTTAAAGTATTATTGATGAACAATGCAAGTAGACGAAACTCGTACAGCCAAACAAGCCTAAGGTTTCTTGTCTCCGGCATTAAATACGGCACGTCTGTTTACCATGGCCGTTTTGTTGATCCAAACCATAAGCTACGGCCGTCACGGCTATCAATTTAAGACACTATATTGTTTCCCTGAATCTGGATTTGAGGGAGCAGCGATATACCAACGGAATCATGCAGATGTCAGCCATTTGTTATTCAAATTCGTAGCAGTCGTCGAGTCACAAACGCACCCTGACATTGCGATGAATATGTAAAAACGATTACGGAAAACTTTCTGTATAAATCCTATGTATTCTTTTGTTTATTGACTGTCTCCAAACCTAAGTACTACGTCTGGAGATGTAACGAGCTCTGTGTGCAAATTAGTCACTTTTACTTCTTTACTTTTCAGAGGTTTTTTTTTCCTTTGCCTTAATTTAACAAGGCGGTTTTAGTTGTTCTTAGGCTTTTTATGTCCGTTTTCACTAACCATTCCCTAGGCTTAGGTGACTCCTAAGGACGTCTGTCTCTTTCTATGTTCTTTAGATAGACAGAGATAAAAATCGCTAAGATACTCTTAACGCTAAGCAAATGTAAGTGAAAACGAGGATTAAGATATTACAGGTACCTACGTCACAAAGGAGTTGTTTCAAAAATGTATGGAGTCCCCGCCAGATCTATGTGTCCTGTACTAAAAAATTAGCAAAAATATACAGAACAGTTTTTAGTTGTCCATTTTCTTTCCATTGGCTTTGTTTTGTGGTACAAAACAAGAACTTTTAAAGAAAAAAACTGCGACATACCCAAATATTCATCATGGCGCCTATGTCAATTTGGTGACATTTCGTTGACTATATAGAATAATAGTGAAATCGGCAAATTATTTTGAATTTTATATAAGTGCACTTAACGTGAAAATGAATTATTAGTATTTTCCCGTATTCAGTAGATTTTTCCTGATTTTTTGAGATAGCGTACACATACGGATATGAAACATCTCCTTTTAATGTAGATTTTATTTTTGCATTAATAAATGCAATTATATCGGAGTCCGTGACCGCAGATGCACATGTGTGCCGGTCTTTACTGGCGACTTTTTTGGCCTATTGCGAGACTAGTTGGTATAATAGTGTTGCTATTCTTAAACCGCAATTACAAACTCTCGTCCATTTCCCTGTAGAGATGACTACAATGTTTGCATTTGGTGAGCAATAGGCGCTATACAAGATTCAAGCAATACTTATATAGATTCAAGAAAAGCACCACTGATCCTATGATTGAACTCACCTTGCAACTGAATCCGAGAAGACACTTTGTCACCGTACGAGTCTAAAAGCATAGCGAATATTGCTTTAATTTTGCAATTATTGCATAAAAGCCTATGCCACAACAGTCGAGCTTCACTTTTATAATTATGTTACAGTGTATCTTTTTTGACCCCATTGTGGGTTATTTCAGTTTAGTTTATGTAAATATGATAATTACGAGTATAAACCTTATCATTTGATGAAATGAATATAAGATGATTTTATTGTAGGTTTAATGAACATTTAGTTTATGAACAGAAAAATATAAAAACTAAAGTAATCATTACAGTAAAACTAAATTCCTTTTTTAGCTAATAACTAGTTTATCCTGACTTTAAATTCATCGATAGTCGAACAATTTTTATAAACACAGCACAAAGTATTTTCAACTGCGCTTAAAAAAATAATTGGTAAATGATCGTCTTACGTTTTATTAGATATGAAAGTATAAGTAGTACATAATAATTATATCTACCAATTCCTTACGTTATTTCTAGATATTCAAGCCTGTATCAAGTACTATGTTCTCCTACTAGGTATTTATATTTTGTTAGTATGTTACCAGTTTCTAGCGACAACATTTTTCACATTCACAAAGAAAAGTATGCCAATTTTCCTTTCTGCGACTGCCTTTGAGTTTTAAGCCATCCGAGATTTCTTGTGTGGTTCGAAAGGCTTGAGTCGTGTCGAAAGAGGTCCCCGCCTCTATTTTGCAACATTACGCCTGTGATGAGACGGCAAATTGCTCATTTGTCTACAGCGACAGTCGCAAGTGATGCCTATACCTGCCTAGATAGAACAGTTTCACAAACCTCCAGTTCTGGGATTGCAGAAGGCACATTTAGGTAATTACCGCCTGTATTGGTTATGAGACTTGAGTTAAGTATTATAAGGGGTCAGATATTCTTTCAATTATTTTATTTTCTCAGTAACCTTGCTCACAATGTATGTACGAGTATAAATTTAAATTAATACTAACTTTGTGAAAAATAAATTGAATCCATTTTTCATTCGTTTTCATTTTACTATTTATTCGATAGATATTTTATGGAGCCATTTATTTAATAAAACATGAACTTCTCATTTTCCGACAAGCATCATCCCGTTTATCTAATTGGCAAGTAAAGTAAATGTCGGAAGTAGCGAAACATTTTCCGTGAAACATCTCAGCTTTATTATATTTATTAATATTACTTTAATGCTCTTGCTAAAACAATGCAAAAAGGAATGCCGGATCAAAATATTACTGGAACGAAAATGTGCAAAATGGCGACGGAGTGAAATATAAAAAGTTGCGACAGTAACATAAAAATCCGATGCTTAAAGACGGCTTTTGAGTACCCAAGGTTTTCAGCCATCTTATCCACGTGGAGTGGTGTGACGTCACAATGGCCTGAAGCGCCCGTCCTGAAAAACGTTAATTGCACGACACCAACCAACCCGAGGTGCTTTCTATCTCACATTGCTTCCAGAATTTCAACAGCAATCTACAACGAGAAAACTGTACCTTAACAAACATACTTTAGAGTCCATTTTTGAAATATAACCTGTCAATAAAATATTTAATATTGGTAGGTACTCTAATTTAAAATGAACTTTGCCACCCAAGGCCAAGACTCTTTCAAAATGTCGGTGGTTTTAAAAATCAAGCTATATTTTAGTGGTCATTTTGCTGCAAATGATGCAAAAGGTCTAGGTCTGTGCAGGGTTTTTATTCTCAAACAGGATTTGCATGCGGCTCATTTACGGAGTCAATGTATTAAGCAGATAATTTATTAAAATTAAATTAGTACCTCGTGCCTCGTAGTTATAATCCATAATGATGAAAAAATGCCCTATCTATGGGTTTCGAAGTCGTGATGAGTTGGTTCTTTGAGAATGCCAAAACGAATGACAATGACACCAATACCTACATCGCTTCTATTCACTTCCAGTTCACTGTTCGGGTTCAAAGTCACGGGAAGCATTTAAAGTCTTATGACCGAGACCGGAATATTCTTTAACCGGAAATTACGTACGCAACTGTGACTCGCCGTTTTTGGACTATTGATATCAGCAAATACAATATGAATTTTGATAAAGTTCTCGAATCTTTTGGTGACATTGATTGAATACGTACCTGTCGTTACGACTCAAACTCGAAATTTATTACCTCTGTTTTTGGCTTACATAGGTATTATGAAACAAAAATAAAGTGGAAATAAACTACAAACAGTTTTTCTAAATGTAATAATTTCCAAGAAATATGCTTAACAACCGTGATGAAGACATTATGGAATAATCATATTGTGACTTTCATCCGTTTTTATATAAAATCACAAATGAAACCGATTACCGCGACCATTAACTAAAAATTAATGGTTAAAACAGTACGAAACGCGTCTATAAAATCCTGTTGACAAATGAATCAGAATCTAAACATAATTACGATAGGATTCTATGCATATCACCCAAGCTTGTAAGTAACTAATAAGGGGAAATAACGACGCAACAGATCCCCACGAATATGTTCGCAGGCTCACTCCGAGTTACTAACACTCGCAATTCATTTTGTGAACTGAATATATTATGCTACCGCAATAGATAAAGTACCTTTTCAGCTTCTAAATAAGGACCAATATCAAGGTTAAGCGAAGTCGTAGAAATGAGCAAGAATCCACGCTGAAAATTTGAGCGACGCTATACCCTACACAAATGAAATAGAGTTCAGATTCATTTATTTCTAAGCGGTATTTTTACAAATCCCAATTCGTGATCTTATGGCAAGTCGAACAATAAATATGTTCTGTATATTGAAATCTTACACTGTCTTATGAAGTCGTAAATTGAACCTAAAAAAACTTTTTAGCTAGCCTAATTCAATTGTTTTTAAGTTGATATTATAAGTTTTTATTTTAGATTTATCCTTACTATATTTTCAGTTACTACTTTTAACAATATAAACTATTTTGTGTTCTTGTTATGCGGTAAGGCTACTAAAGCTTTGCAAGGATCTTGAAGGCATGTTGGCTTGGGAAGTCCAATAGACTGGTCGGTATGACTGAATTCTATCGATCTAAGTATTCGAAATTTATACAGAGTAAGAGCGTTTTCTATCTTGCCCGGATTGGGGTGCGGGTGCGGATTCTGCTCGTATGCAGAGCTCCGCCGCTTTTTCTATCTTACTGATTTCGGCTCAACTGGTAACACATAAAACATTCAAATCTGAAGAAAATAATATTGCGGATGCAATAGATGTAGAATATTACTATGCTATTGCGGAGAAAAGACGCACACGCACCTAATCCACACACACTCAAATGGCACAGAATACATAATGGGTCGTTATGGTCGGTCGTGTTCATATAAGACCTAGTGAATCAAGGAATTTCCCCTTCTATACTCTTTACTAAAACATTTTCTTCCTATTCACAGCACTGGTAAGCGTTGGTACATGTGTACATGACAAGATAAAGCCATTTAGCACCAAGCATTCCTTTAAGTGTAAATAATATTTATATTCCTGTAAGTATAAATGATATTAAAAATCACAGTGAAAATGCGTGAAATAAAACCAACGCACTTTTGTGAGCAATATATGTTTTATGTGCAAATCGTAACCATTATAGCAAAATTGATTTCAATTTTATGGTTTCTACTCCCCTGAATCCAATCATTCTTATCGCTTCTGTATGCCATTAAAATATAATGAACTCAAGCAATTCAAAATACGGTCAAACGGCAAATTTTCTCGGTGTTAGATTATGAGCAAATCCTTTTTTTATAATAACAACGATAGAGGTTATGAGATTGCAACAATGTATGTAAAACCAAATCAAACAAGCCACTCAGTTACTGAATTACGAAGTATGCTAGTTTTAAAAACGCTTGATGTGCTATCGACTGTAAATTAGTTCGAAAATATATGGTAGCGAAGTTTCAAATTTCAAACATTGTTTTAATTTTTATTAAGTTACGAAGAGTGAAATGGTGAGGAGTTGGTTTTGGTTTGTATATGAAGCAGCAACGTGAAGCTGAGCAAGCGAAGCGAGCGTACCGCGCCAGCGGACATCGCCAGAAATACATCGTACCTATTCGTAATCTTTAGAGTTAATAAGTTCAGTAACGGAGGATCAATTTTAGTAATAGACTTAAAATAAATTTGGATTTAAGACCTTAAAAACGAATTGTGTAATGCGAGTTTCACAGACTACTTACAGTGTTTTATTCATTAACGTCAGCACCACGCTCGTCCTAAAGTAATAGATACTGAAATAATTTCATGACGTGTCAATTCCGAAGTAAAAAGCTGATAAATTTATGAGTGCTTAGGGTCGTTTGTTATTGACCGTGCCACAATTTTTATATTAACTTATTACTTCGCTCTGGGCGGGTGCCTACTCGTACCGACCCACAGTAAAGTGTTTTGAGTAAATGTTGATTGACTATATTGACAATATAACCTTTTTGTCTTTGACTTTTGGGGATTTTTTCATGCAAGGAAACTTGGACAAAACCAAAAATGTCCTAGGATTGTTATATCTACTAATATTGGGTATTTAACGATATCGCTTAATACCTATGTGGACTTTTTTTTTCAATGTATTCTGTTCTTTATTGAAGTGTAAATCAGCACAAGATGTTACTGTATCATTTTATAACTCAATCTTGTTCATCACTAAACGTAAACTATATCTTTTATATTTATATTTTCAAATTGTTGAATTAGTCATAAGTTTCCCATTAAAATCAATAAAAAATTTAAAACGTCTGTATTTTAAGAGACTGAATTGGCATCACTAAGATAACTCGAAATTATATACGTATTAACACTAAATCAAAGAATCACGATATAACACATTCTAACCTAAGATGCCTAACATGTTATCAAGCAAACACCATACTATCTAGGGGCCACAGCTCACTGTAACACATTTACGCAGGCTGGCGTCCAGGATGGCGGGAACACTCGTGGACCCGTGCCAGATACTTCCAGCAAGACATTTGGTGAGTATACCTACAGCTACTCGACTAATGACCACAGAATAGATTGGACTAGCCTACCCGGATATTTGATGGAAATTTGGTATGTGTGGATAATTGGTGTAAATGGAAGTTTCCTATTAGTGACACAATCTTGAAATCATTAACTAAGTACCTTATAAGTAACGTTTAAGTCTTTTTTTTCGTTGGGTCAACAACATATGGATATTTTTTAACGTAACTATTACAAATATTTAGCTCATAATCGTATAAAATTGGTGTGGGGTGAATCAGATGTATGCATTGATTTTTTATAATTATGTACAATTCTCATCTCATTTTGAGTTTTAATAGTAGTTAAATTATATCGACTTACATTGTCGTTATGTTTTTCACTTATTTATCACTAGAAAACTCTACTTTTATTTATTTTTTAAATAACATATCTACTTATTTTATTTGTTATATCTCTTTAATTTTGTTTTAAATGTGCAAAGTGAAGAATTTCTATCTTTCTGACACATTTTACTGGTAAGTAAATAAATATTAACATTGCATGATACTATTTTAATAAATAGGCACAATATGAGCAAACCTCAGTAAGCACTATCGATCATGCGGCTTTGTCCTCTCGCATTGCCCTGAGGGTATACGTAGCTGTCACAGTTTCCGTCTGTCGTACAGTCGGCAACAATAATTGCCTCACGAATATCAACCATACCTTTGGAGCATAAAGCATTCAAGGTGCCTAGGTATATCGACATGTGTTCTCATTCTCACACAGGCTTGAAACACGCAAGATCGAAATGTTAAGCAAAGAATAATAATTATGAATATAATATTTATCTATGCACACACGATAGCACATCAAGTGTAACAGTTGCAAAAAGAAAGACGCCTGTATTACGAAAGGAGTAAGGGCGGCCTCAAGGTTAAATTGTTACGCCTGATGTGTTGTCTGCTGTTGACTGTAAGTTTAAATATTAAAATTGATAAACATTAACTCAGAAAATACAAAGAACAACTTTAACTTTCAAATCAACATAGACCAATTATGAATTTATATAGACTAATATTTGACTTCAGGTGGACAGGTGGACTGAGAATGAGTGTCTGTTTTTGCATTCATTCATGAGTTTCGCTAAATGAATTTAAATGACAAAAGAACACCGGGTAGTTTAAATATTAATTTAAAGTCACAACTGCAAGCGTATTTTCTCGGGACATAGAAAATGCTTGTTTCATTCCACATTCCAAAACCATATCTAGTTTTAAATTTATGTGCGCTTGGAAATTCGGATGAAGTTTACAAACCCAAAGCTCCCAATCAATTCGTTTCTGCTGTCACTCGTACAACGCCGTGAGAACTATGATGTGACCAGTCGGCGTGTTCTGATGCGGTATCGATTAGCCATTATAAAGGATGCTGTTCCAGTACCGAGCTGACCCAGTACTGTCTGTCTAGGCATTTACCATTCACACCCGATACAATAAGTGTGGCGGAGCATTGGAACAACTACGCTGTGCTGTATTAAATTATCTTACGCTGGACACGGGATTGTAGTATGTTTATTACCACCAATACGATGTGATCTTATTAAGATAGCAACAACTTTAAGAGCAACAGAATAAATCAAACATGAAACAGAAATAAGACTTATTTGACTATGAATTGTGGAAGGCTGTTCATTTTTAGACGACATTCGTAGATTCATTTATACAACTCTAAGTCTGGTCCATACGAATTGCTAGTTTTCTCTACCAAGAATAGTCCTTAACTCCTATAGAGTAGACAGGTGGTTATACGAACTAATAAACGTAAAAATCCCTAATGCACTTCCACAATAAAATTAAAAAGTTTATCTAAACAATATCAATATTTTAAACAATGTATTTTTTTAAAATTAAAGACATCTATCGATGAGGTTTTTTAATCTTCAACGGGAAATTTGGAAATAAAAATTTATGAAATGGGCACTTAGGTACTTGGAAACACCAAAATAACCTAATCAATATTAGATTCTCATGATCTTAGGTATGGTCTTGTGAATAATATTTAGGAATGATTACGTAACCTAGTAAAAACAACTGTACCTGCCTAATAGTAACATCATAAACATGAAATAAAATACTTTTCGTCTTTATAAAGTATTTGCTATGATTCAATATAATGTTTAATTGAGTACGGATCAACAGAACGCCATCTCGGAAGCAATAAGTACCATCAGTTGGATTATGTAGATACTAAGGTAGTGTAGGTATCCATACGATGGGCTACAGATCAACTGAAACAGGTTGGGTCTTTTAATTTTTTTTATGCCAATTTTAAAGTACACTTGTTTCCGACGACTGTACAATTAAATAAATAAATAAATGTTTTACCGCTTAGGTAATCCACTAATCTCAATAATTAATTGAATCATAAAATCGAATCGCATTACGAATATTCGGTTATTGAGTTTTCGCCGCTCATAATTTAATTAGTAAGCAAGATTAAGTTCCTACATAATGTTCTAAGCCCCTTGAGGCTTGACCTCCTTTTCGTTACACTGTATCAAATCAACCGCTGTATTTTTAACATAAATTTTTTTTACAGCGATACATTTCAATGAAAAAATCTCATTATTGTATAATCTGATGGACGTCACTTAAAGTCAAATTATACAGCAAAAATTTTAATAAATAAAGAGCCCTCATCTATTCGTTGCCGAATCTGAAAAACTTCTTATCTCACAGAAGCCGCTTTATCTATTGTATTATGTGCTCTCGCTGTATAATTCAAAAAGATCTTTTTGTAAGGTACACGATATGAGTGACGTTCCATCTTCGAACAATTAACCAGCAATGGGAATATTGCAGTAAACAATCCATGCAACGGCATTCAGAGTCAGTGAATGCACCGGAGCGCGTAGCGGATCGCATCATTACTACACACAATACAGAAACACACAAGTGTCCCTATCATAGGTACCACGGACTCACGACTGTCGTACACAGACAGACAAGTGCACGCAACCACCTGTAAAGGTTAAATAACAATCAGGTATTTTAATTCTATATAAATAGGGTTGCCAAGTTTTTAATAAGATATGTTATTTGAAGAATGCATCAAAAGGATCCTTATATCGGGTAAGTACATTTCCTCTGCCATTTCGTAATGTAAACACTTACAAAGTTGTGCTAATCATCTCCGTCGTTGCCTTTAGTCGTAATTACCATCGAAAACTTCACAAACATCCATAATTTTATTCATTACAGTAGGAACTTCGAGAATATCGCTGCTGAACTTTATTTTATTAGGAAAATTCACTGCATATCTGATTACGACGATTAGTCTCCGGAACACTTGGTCCTTCTGGATCGGATGCCGTGAATAAAAGTTCTTCTAACTAATTTCACACAATACTCTTAGGTCTTACTTTAATAATTCTAATATGATATGGGACCATCCAAAGCAATAGTTTCTCACGACTTGACACTTGAAGCTTATATGATAAAAGCCTAGCAGAACCCGTATTGCATCTTAAGTGTGCACTTAATATAGCGACGTTACGTCATTTGTACGGTTACAGTATTTAACTAATTCAACGATGTGATGAGTACACCGACATCGTCTGTTTGTTAAAATAAGTTTAAGCCAATTATCAGTCGATACTTGTACGTATTCACATACGCACGGAATTATCTAATGATAGATGGTACTTACTAAACATTTCTACTTTATTACGATAAAAGTAATAAAAACTTGTAAACGATCTGAACGAGATTTTTGTTTAATGTAAATGAGTTCGTAACCAACGGGGAAGACTACACATTAACGCTGTGCATGAAACTTTATTAAAATAGCTGGTACAGTGGTTGGCTTTGTTTGTGTTTATTTGTTGTGAGAATTTATTCGACAATTTGTATCCATTAACGAAGTGAACGAAGGCTCAATAGGTGCTCGTAACCAGGATTTAACGTCTTAGTTCACAGTGGGAGAGGGACGTCGGTTTCTCGCTCCGAGAATTTTCCCGAAACATTCCAGGACACATTCCTTACAAAAGTTCCCCATTTATGAATAAAATTTTCAAAGTATTTTTTGCTGCACCTGCTTATTTATACATTAGGTGATGAATAGTTCTCGTGTTTTTATTAAAATTAAATTTTGACAGCTCAACCCATTAAGCTTTGTCTCAACATTAGGCGATGACGTCTAAACACGCAAAATGACATCATCGTTTTAATATTTTGCAAGTGAGAAAGTAACATCAGGTATTCACGCACATGATAGTGATTTCTGTCTCATATAAACGTCAACTGAATAAGATTCAGAAACAATAAACAATCAGCACTAACAACAGTATAAAGGAGGTTATATTGTTGCAGACTTCTGAACAATAGGTAATAACATCATTATATCTGTCAACATCATTGCGAAAAACGATTTATGCCCACTTAAACGTTTTGAACATTCCGTGACATAGGTATGTTTAAGTTTTATTTCTGTATCCTAAATTACTGCTATGTTAAATCATACATTAAAACTAAAGCCGCTCCCACGACCTTGTTCTGAGTCATGACATCATGAAAACGTTGATTAACAAGGTTAATCATTGTCTGGTACAGGCTACTTAGTACTTCTTAATAATGCCCATAGCTTTAAAGACTGGGTTCAGTGTTTATTTCCCGTACATTAAACTTTTGGCTAACCTTATACCTACGTCATGGAACCGTTTTAATTTGTATTCGCTCCCGAAACGATGAGAAGTATTCCAATCCCTGCGGCGATTCTTCCCTCATTTCCTGGTATTATTGCAAGAAAAAATATTTTAGCACAGAATGTAATCGTAGACGCCTATAAGCCCAGCGGTCTATTTACAGAAACATACATGTTTTTCAGATAACTAAATAAAATCTTCACCAAAAGTTATGCTCAGGCAATCTATGCTTGAAGATATCAATGTGCATGTATCGGCTATCGATAAATTGATAAAATTGTCAGTGGATATTTGTATCACTGACATTTTGACAGCTGCCATTCAGGTGATAGGTAATAATTCAAATCGACGGACAGCGCTAAATTCGATAATGCTGGCGAGAAGTGTATAATATTTCGATAAAGTTCCTCTACAAAGATCATTCAATGGTGTACACCATTTTTACACATTTTTGACAGGAAGCTTAAGTGTAACTTACGTTGAAATATATTTAAGCAATTTATATTGTATTTCAGTTTTGAAATATTACTATTCTATATAGCTACATGTTCACTTCCTGTTAACTGTGAAGTAAATGTAATCGATTGTTGGAAGGTTTCCAATTTTTTTCTAACTATATTCTTGCGGCTGGCACTAGTTATCAAGAATGATATCTGATTCCCTGAACAAAATTAATTCTAATTTTAGGACGTTACATTCATTCTTTTTATAGGCGACACCTAGTACTCCAGAGATTATATGCTAGTTTATTTCTTCTTGTGATGATTTCAGTCTTACAAGTTCTTTAATACTTTAAGAAAAAGGGTTGTAACAACTTTTGGATTTAAATCAAACTAGCTTTTTCCCACAGCTCCGACCTCGTAGATCTCGGTTATCGCTCAGTTTTCAAATCCTTAACAAGGTTTTAAACTATCTTCATACCAAATTTTATCTAAATGGGTAAATACAAAAAATGAAAAATAATTTGGTTTTAAACTGTGCGCTTTTTCTGGATTTTTTTTTATTATAGTGGTAATTATTTATTATATTACACTATTTCAGCAGTGTAGTAGGTATATGAATTACCTATTGATAAAAAACTGCAAATTTTGAAATATTTATATATTCCATCTCAATTTATGGAGTAGGCAGAAACTCACAAAACAGACACAATACATTTCCTATTGCTTAGGTAACACCGACAGGTTGGTAAGAGACAAAAGGTTAATTAATAATACGACTTTAAGGTAATTCTAATAATTATAACAAAAATCCCTATTATACTTGACACTCTGTATTTTCTTAGTCATTAATAAATACATATATACTGCCGCGCTAACGAAGAGTACAATAACTCGAATTTGCCGCTTTCGAGAAAAACGCGCTCAAAGTTTTGAACTTTATTTTTCTTGTATCTCATGAACTACTAAACATATCTACATGAAACTTGTACCAATTGAAAGAAGAACAAATAAAGAGCAGCTTCAAAATATATTTAAAGTGAAAATATAAAGATTATGGCCTGAAATCGTTGAAATAGTGCTCATAATTAGGAATGTTTAAATGACCAACCTATCATCACTAGTCATAAATACAATAACTCCATTACTTATTGTATTTATCTTTAGCAAAAGTATATATTGCAAACACTTACATAAATAATTTTAATATTTTCTAACGATAAATACAATAACTGTTGTAGTTATTGCATTTATCGTTAGAAAACTCTGTGACCTAGTCGGTAATCCATTGAAAAGAAAATATTTAACTTTGTTCATTAATTAATTAATTTAAAATAATCATAGATTTTTGAAAACGGATTGCGGAATTTTCGGTATATTCATACCGAAAATAGACTTATTATCAAAAATCCGTAAGCTGAAATAACTTCTCCCAAACTGTTATAAAACATAAACTGTACTTCTTTTAATAAAAATCTTATTTTAGACAGATACCTAGGTACTTAAATATGAAATCACAGCCAAATATTATTTGTCAAATATGTAATATATTTATTTTATGTGAAGTCTCTGCTGATGAGTATTTATGTGCAGGCTCTACTGAAGAAGGTTTGAGTGCAGTTTCTGCTGAAGAAGGTCTTTGGTGAAGAAGATATTGTCATCTTATTTTGTTTATTCAACGCCAAGGCCAAAATCCGATAACCAAACCAAACCAAACCCCAATAACCAAAACCCAATATCCAACGTTTGTTAGAAAAAATGCAACCATTCGAAACTCAATAGAACGCAACACTTAATTTTCTGATATTTACGTACATACAAACGTAGATGCGATTACCTACATAAAGCAAAAGTGCTATAGCTTAATTAAATTACTGATGTCGATAATAAGGAATATTTAAAAATTTCAACGTTATTAAAATTATTTAAATAAATAATAAATTAAGACAACATCACATTGTTCTGATACCAAACTAAGATTTTCCCCTGTACCTACTATGCGTACCAACGAAGGTTGGTACCATAAACAACGAGACCGTGCACAAATACCCTAACGTCTCAACCGGTGCTCTAAGCCACTGCGCTAAACGGGTCGTCAAATATTTTACATCTTGTTCAACATCAACTTGGACAATATCTTTAGGACACTGCCATTTCCTGGGCTTGGCGACTAATTAAAAACTTTTTTTTTGTAATATAACTTGAAGGACCGAATCAATCATCTCAGAAAGAAAAACAACACGGAGTCGCGTCTTGAATATAGAAATATTTTGAGATTTAAAAGCATTCGACAACTGTGAAGGACAGCACTGCACTACGCTAAAGGCGCATGAGGCGAGGCATGCGGACGCGAGGGAAGATGCTCCTGCTCTTAGCCTCACTTTTGCCCCGACTGCATTCAACTCGCGGCTATCTGCACTTCAAATTATTGCTAAAAAATTAAGCCGATATGTAAAGCTCTCTTAGTAAAGAGTTAAATTTTATTGTTTTTTTAAGAAAATACATGCTGAGTAGATAGTTATCAAAAGAACGCTTACTTACCACCTCAATCACGACCGCTGCAAACACAAAAGACGCGTCTGGCAAAACACAGTAAACTGTCGTGTTTTACTTCCGCTTACACCCCGCAACACCCCCGCTGAGCCCCGCGTTGCATAGTCTTACGAACAATAAACACAATAACTCGTGATGATATTTTAGTTTTGATTGTAGACATACATTTATTTTAAATGACTTTGATAATCATTAATACAATAACAATATTTATTTGTGAATCCTGAGTGTTTACCTTGGTAAGTGATTGGGATACACTAATTATAAGTACAATAACTAAAACATATTGTATTTATGACTAGTGAACAAATATTGAAAATCCAAGTCCTACTACTAAATATGTGGAACAACTAACAGTTATTGTACTTAGGACTAGTAATGTATGCATAGTTTTAAACTGATGACACCACAAGTATGATTATTGTATTTTTGATTAGTAAAATTGTAATAAAGCCTTAGTTATTGCATTCTTGCTTACTGAAAACTCAGGTTCCTGAAGGAATCATGAAAAGTTACATAGAGAGATTTATAGATCTCGATTCCCTCATTCCGAATATATATATATATATAACTCAAAATCGACCAAAATCGAGTTATTGTACTTTTAGTTAGCACGACAGTATAGGTATCTAGAATTAAAATTAGAATTACAATTTTAATGATAAGGATGTTTTTTCTAGTTTAGACATTTTTGTACATCTAGACTTTAGCTTCAGCGACCCTCATAAATAAACAATTATTGGCCTTCGTTATACACAGACAGCAAACGAAGGCCACCACAATCTATCACGTGGAAGCAATCATTTTCGGACATTAACCGCTACGCTTTGATACTCGCACTCCTTCACATTTAGCACAAAGCAGCTAGTTATTGCAGATATATTTTATTTACATTTACGTTTAGGGTAGAGTGGGGTAATTGGGGTAAGATTGAAAAAAAAACATAAATAGCCCATGCTTAGTGCCTGTCATTGACCATGAGTGTCCCTCTCAGTCAGCAGAAGGAGGTTATCAAACTTTAATTTATATCATGATAATAAACGGCATCGTTCAAAATTACCCTACTCTCCCCTACACCTTCAGTGAATAGCTTATGTGAATAAAGTACACATGAAACACGGGATGTTTTCAAACCATACAGTTCTTTAAATACATAAGATTCATTGTTTCCAATGTTGAATCCAACCAGTAAAATATCTTTTTCATTACGACAAAGGTAAAAATCGTTGACAGCATAGAAGCCCAGTTCCAGTGCTCCCAAGATAATGCTTCCTCGGTGAGCTCTGGAGACTCAGGAACACAATACTACAATACCACCACTTTGCCCTACCCCTCTACTCGCTTCCTTCCTAATATTATCAAACATTTCCCAATTTTTCTATGGTCATTGACCTTGCCTTTGGGAAGTTTAGACTCGCATTAATAGCTTAAATAAATGTTCTATAGAAAAATCCATTAATCATAATTAAGATGGTAACCGGGATCAGCGATTTAACGCTTTTGGAGAGCTGGCGACGCTGTCGAAAGCGTTAACAACTAAACTTTGTTTGCTATCAAACAAAAATATTAAGGCATCCACAGTTTATCTCCTATTGTACTTCTTCCATGTAGCAAGGCCCAGCCATTGGGATATATATAGGGTTGGTGATGTTGATTTACAATTCACCAAGTGTTTCCAAGTTTAGGATTATGTTGCATTAGTTTTAATGTCCTAAATGATTGATCCAGCGAATCAAGTATACTTTTAAGTACCGCCTAACTAGACGTGAGCCGTCGAAGTATCAGTTTAGTAGTTCCTAACTAATTTACGTCAGCGTCGGCAGAAGGCGGGACGGGCGTGAACCCGTGATCGCTACTTATTCCCCCAATTATAACTACGGCCGCATTACATTTACACCTTATTACCAGGACTCCGAGATTAGGAGGTTCTCTATCGAAAACCGCGAGCGGGTGCATTTTTTTCATCCTTTATTTTTCTCTTCACTCTTCAATTCCGTGAGTTTATTACAACGCAATAATCATAATTTTATTAAAAGAGCTTGATGACTGCATACTCGTTAATGGCACACATTATCTAGTTTTTTGTTCATAAATCATTGCAATCATCAGCCAACAAATAAATAATTGGTGGTATTTTGATCTGCATAATCCTTAGATTTTTTCTTCGCTGACAGTTTCCAAGATACAATTGGATAAAAAATGCTCAACGCTAAATCCAAAAATACTACTTACATAACACGAATATAATTAAACCAATATTACCATTACACCGGACTTGGGAAGATTATATGTAAGAGCGTGTTAATTGAGTTGACCTCATCTTATCCGAAGGTCCTATATAAACAATTCGAAACTCAAGACGGTACATATCCTCATCCTAAATACTACAGAATCCTCCTGTGATTTATCTCTTAGTAGCCAAATTTGGATCTGAGATACTTTGATTGAAAACTAAAATTTAGCTAAGCATCAGGATAGGTTGAATGAAGATAAGAAATATATAAGAATTTATATTATAATAGATACCAAAGGCGAAACTCTTTTAATGCTTTATTTAATATAACCTCAATCGGTAAATTATTTCAAATGAAAGCTTCCGTTATTATAGGTAAAATGTATTAAAGGAAATCGATAAAACATTTCCGATTTTAATCGGTGATATTTTCTAGCTGCTTGGGTCGCATATTAAATCTCAAGCACTGCTTTCAACGGCGCGTTGCTCCATTCTAACGTGAAGGGAGATTTATGGGTACCACACACTCTATAGTATCAATGCGGGCTTAAGAGCTCCGCATGTTCTATTAAAAAGTACGCTATTGGAATTGAAAGTAAGTTAAAAGGCCAAGGTCCTTCCAATTGGTTTATTAAATGATATCATTTGGAAAGCTGAAAGTAACTGACATAGTTATGTATCACAATTAGTAACAGGTTTGTACTAATTGAAGAGAAATCGTTTGTCATTATTATTGAAGGGAGAAAGGATTTAGTTTATTTTATTAATCAACTAAATAATAATTTTTGACGACTATACACCTTATGGCGTTCCAAGTGTTACTTGTACAACTACCATTTCTAGGCTAGAAATAATGCTTAGCATAGTATCTTTCATACATTCTAAATTCACCTGAAGTCCTACAAAGACTATAGCTCGGTATTGTCTAGTCTGCACTAACAAAACCTTGTTTCAGTGCCTATGCTCGACGAATAAATGCGATCTGAATATATTATCGGGCGCATTACGTACGATTCGCTTGAGGCGCGTATCTTACCCAGGCTGCAGAATTCAGTCGCACACTTTTCCAACTTCATCCTCGGCTGGCACAAAGACTTCAACTATATATTTGCATCTCGGGTGTTCGCCAAGATATTGTAATACGAACGCATAATCGGAGTAGAATTTTGGCAAAATTTAAAATTGGCGCCCAACATGAAACTCGCTTTAGTTTACTTAAATAGTTCTTTGCCATTATATCAAGCTTAATGAAGTTCAAAGGATTCCATCGGATGTCAAAACACTAGAGTCCGAGCAAACTACGCTTAGTTAACTTCAATCGAGTAGCACCGGCGGGGTGAGGGCGAACCGTAATTAATTACTGCTGTCGCTGACAAGCGAAGGCTGCTAAGTACATGTCGCTTCATAAATAATCTAGTAGACTCTAGATATAGCATCCTAATCGAAAAATTATCGGCTCCGTTATAGACCCTCTAAGTTGAAACTTCGTTACCGCACTAAAACTATTTAGCTCTAACACTATTTCACGAGAACATTGTTACTCCACATAAGCTACGCTATACAAAGGTTTCATTAAAATATAACTTATTTCACTTCTTGTTTACTTGTAAAAATAATAATTATTTAGGTTAAATAAAATTGGCGTAAAGTAAAATAAAATAAAATAGCAATCTAGGTTATATACTCAACGATGTTATTAAAACACGTAGATATTATTGTAGATCTTAAATGTGATCGAGGTTTATTAAAAAAAAAAAACTTGCTCATCACTATACAAAAATTATTGTGGTTTGTTTACATTTATTCTTTAAATATGTTGGCTAAAAATAGCCCTTAATCAACTTCTGTATGTTTTGAAAGTGAAATAATGTAAGCAAATGACAAAAAAGTAAGCAAAATCCACTAGCACAGAATATTACGCCTACATCTATATTAAATGTGAACCAAACTACGCCCACGTTAACGAAATTGTAACAATTCAAGACGAAACTCCCAAACAGACTGTAAGCATCCATAACCTTGAAGACAAAACAGCGACTACCGTTTAAATTTGTTTTAGTACTGCACAAACAATAACCTACGAGTATTCATGTTCACATAACCTAAAAGTGATTTAAGTCACCATTCAACAGAGCGTCAAGGTGGGTCAAGGCAAACAGACACGTCCTATCAAAATAGGGATTGTAAATAAATTCGGTTCTGCCGCAACCCAATCCCCTTAAATCTCTCTATCTCCTAAATTCTATTTATAAACGTTATTAAAAATCGGTAACTCAACATCAAACTCTAACACATGTGTATAAAGCAAATAATTCTTTGCCTCGCGGTAGCAATGTGTACGATTTCCAAGTGGCTCTTTGTGTTTAGTAAAAAGTATGAATCTGGCATAGACCTTGGAAGTCGTTGCGTTTCATATAGGCTGGCCGCATAATAATGGGCAGTGTTCGCCAAAATGAGAGGTTGAATATCGTTTCTGATGATATTACATAAATTGTTCGAAAAAAACAATGAATTAATAATTCTACACACAGAAGAATAAATTTACCTGCTGCATACGCCACACGCCAGTAAAAAAAGGGTACAATTTTAGGTTGAAAAAGAAGTCAAACGTTGGCCCCGAGTTTTTACGACTTTTTTTACACAATCCTCAAATTACTAACGCGTTTAACGCAGAAGCGTCGCTATCAATCAAATTAAATAAAGCGCTCATTGGCGAGGCTTATATTAATTATATTTATTTAGCTAAGTAGCGTCGATAATACAGTGAAATTAATAACCAACACTGCTATTGTGAAGATTTAATAAAAAAAAATATAGATAAATTATTTTATTCTCTATAAAGATGTTTGATCAGATGTGACAGTTATCTGTTGTAGTTTTTCCGCATCATTAAATGAATAATAAAGAGGATTCAGTGACGGAGTCCATTTCTATCGATGACATCACAAAGTAAATCTGTCGGTTTGCCTGTGTCTCTACGCGGGACGCGCCCGGATCCGGTTGTTAAGCTAATAGAAACTTCTATTTTTATTACAAGATGTTAGCATAAAGCGTCATTCAATTATTGGTTGCCTTTCTTTAGTTTCTTGTAAATTCTGCTTAGAAAGGAATTTTATTCATGGGAATGCATATTGGATACTTAAAGAAATTTAGACCTTGCTTTAGTGGATCGTTGATATAAATACTTAAGGTAGTCAATAAGTCACTGATTTAAATAGAAACTTGCATCACTGAGGTTAAAATCTAAATTGTGTTATTACAAAAGCGAATGTAAGGCTATCCACACATGGTAAATAAAACTGGGAAAGGAAGTGTTAATGGAATAGGAGATCAATGTTGAATAAACAATGTAAACCTTATGTTGATTTTTTATCAACAAATGTCTTATCCCAAGCAAGACTGAGGAGTCCTTAACCACGTAGAAAATTAAGAAATATCAAGCAAGATTAATTTAATAAAACAACAAATATAGATAATATTTATCAAGTGAATGCAGCGGCAGAGAATACAAACTTAAGCAGTTCTGAATTTGCGCATTCGCATATTTAAACAAGCGAAGAGAGCTCAGTTCAGAATCTAAATGTTAGAAGTTATATGGACATTTGTTCACGATGTGCAGTTTCTAAAGTTTAAAGTTTGCTAAGAGTATCGCGAATGTTTCCATGACATTTGACCTCGCCTGTGAACGGAACTTAGATTCAATGGATTCTATTAGTGACGATGATAAATAATTACCCACATCGTCTGCGATTGATGCAATGCTATGTTCAAGGTGAACAGTTCGTGTTATTCACGATTCAGCCATTCTCTATTTAGTTTAAATCTTGAAGGTAAAAATAATAACGATGGATTACACTAACATGTCTAAAATGAATGTTTTGAGTATAATTTTTAAAATTTATTATTTCCCAGCCGTAACATTATACGAGTATGTAAATTACCAACGATGACTAAGTGGTACAGAGGTAAATAAATATTTAAAATCACTACGTAGGTAATCAAAATATTGCACAAGAAGGTGGCGTGGTATTTGTGTGAAAGTTAGTATTTAAGTATTTCACAATTACCGAGAAGCACATTTGTGTAGAAGATGACCAAACCGGTTGGAACAGATATATCGAAGTATAATACGTACCTGCTAGTGAAATCATCACTACCACCAGCCTATTATTAAACGTCCCACTGCTGGGCACAGGCCTTCCTACATGGGAGAAACACATGAGGAGCTTGGGCCATAAAACCACCACGCTGACCCAATGCGGGTTGGTGGGTTAAAGCGGTTGCAGTAACAACCGGGACCAACGGCTTAACGAGCCTTCTGAAGCACGGAGGAACTCAAGATAATGAACTTCGATTGACCCTTCTCGGGATCGACCATGTCGAAAGTTGCTTTCTTTTTGTAAACGAAACCAGAGAGCTCAAACCACTACAACATCGAACTCCTACACAAACCATACTAGTTCAAAATAAATTAGGCCACATTAAAAGTAAAAGTTGTCAATCATTATTGCTATTGCAATCAACTGCATTAAAATACCCGATAATCATCAGCAAAAAGTGTTGGAACGTAAACTTTAAGGCGAGATTGACACAATTTATTGGCATATCCCTAATCGCGTTTCAAAAGCGATTAGTTCAAGTTTTTACGATATGCACTCAACTCTATGTACAGTCGACAGCACATCAAGCGTAACAATTTGACCTTGAGACCGCCCTTACTGCGTTCGTAATAGAGGCGGCTTTCTTAGTACAGCTGTTACACTTGATGTGCTGTCGTCTATACACAGAGAAGACTTAAATTTTTATGCTTTAAGATAAGAAAAATATTTCACTTTTTAAACAGGTATTTGTGATTTTAATGTAAAGTATTAAATTACTCGTACTTTAAAGTTAGCTCTCCTGTAATGTTATTTGTTCGTAATTTTCTGCTGCTCCTGCAGTTTACTCTCGTTACTTTTTTTATACAAGTAGATGACAAACAAGCTGACGTCCCCCCTGTTGGTAAGCGGTTACCGCCGCCTATAGACACCTGCAATAACAAGGAAAAATCACTTGATACTGAGATGAAATGCCGTCCATGCCCAGTAATTACACTGGCTACCTTTCCCTTCAATCCGAAACACAGCGAACTGTTTCACGGCTGAAATAAGAAAGGCGGTGATACCTACCTAGACGACCCTACATACGGGCCTACCACCTAGTAGATGTACTTAGCAACATTTCAATAAAACACAACTTTTTAAACTATGAGGCTAAAAAAATTGTTTTATTGAAATGTTGTAAGAGGAAATTTGTAGTAGTAATATAAAGCAAAAGTGGTAAACTGAATGATGACTTGCCAACAAACTGCCTCGAAGCTTAGCGAGATATAATTGTATGAAAATATGCTTTTGAATTTGCGTATGAATAAAAGTAATCAAAAGCAATTTCATTAAAACGATGCTAATGTTGGCTTTTGCTGAACAGTTCTAGTGTCTCTATACCGAAATCACCGCATGCATTTATTTCTTATTGAATTGATAAAATATTTTTTCTTTAGTGCAGGTTAACTTTTTTTTGGGGTTTGGTCGTATTTTAGTTATTAGAAATGCTAATTTTATTTTTCATTGCAATTAAGTTAGATAAGGGATACGTGCCAGTTGGATGTGTGAATGACTAGGACATTCAATTTTCCTTCATTCAAATTTGCTACACGTTAATTGATTTCCTGCTAATAAATTCGTGAAGACAATAAAAGTTGAATTGAATTATTGTGTAAGATAATCATTTCTTTATGTCAAAAAATATATCGTGAAAAACTAATTATAAGGATTCAACGTTAGGATAAATAAAGAAAATGAATTTTGACATAAAATACAGCCTCAATATTCAGTACAACAACAATGATTCTAAATATTCTAATAGAATACAAAAAGAGGAGAAAAGGACTAAAATCAAAATACACTCGTAGAACATAGAAAGGGCTCATGTAATCGATATTGGAAATAAAGAGTTGTTAAAATTAATTAATTATTAATTAGCGGTATGGTTCAAAAATTTATTTCTTGCAAAATTGACATAATTTCGAAAGTGAACGCTACAAACTATTTTTTAATCTCTCCTTCAGCCCACGGTACCTATCATGTTTAAAGTATGTTGCAGATTAAAGAATAATAATTAAAGTCAATGTAGTAAGATAACATCACAATGCCCGGAATATTTGTTCAGGCTAATCATTTCGTTCCATAGTGTGGTTGGCAAACTCTACTTCAAGCTGAATAAACTGTAGGACAATTATGTATACAGATTACTGTGGAAACAGGCGAAGTTTTCATTATTTATAACCACTTCTGTAGAATGATATAGCGACAGTAATTTTATGTGTAATAATTGAAAAAAAAGTTATCTATTTCGTCATGGGAAGATTTTATTTCGTAATATATTGTATAAACGGTTTACAAAACCAGATAATTAAAAAATAAACCGTATGGGTACTGTTATTAATCTGTGGTTGTTGTTTTACCATAATAAAAAAATGACCAAAAAAAAGAAAATAGATAGTAGCCGATTCTCAAACCTACTGAATATACATATAAAATTGACCCCGAAAAGTTGTTTTGCCAAAATAAAAAATATCAAAAAAATGACAAAAAAAAATAGATAGTAGCCGATTGATTCTCAGATTTACTAAAAATCGTTTCGGAGGAGTATCGTAACTAAATTTCATATATTAGATAAGCTACAGTAAAAATCAGAACACAAATATATTATAGAATCCGTTTATGAGTTCGTTCGATCCGTTCTTGAAAATCGGGGTTTAGTAAGCTTGAAAATCGGGGTTTGTTATCCTATAGTGTAGATTTCTCCAGGACATTTTTGATGTAGTTTCCGAAGTCCTGTTCATCTCTTTGTCCGCAGCAACGCTTCCAAACTAGCACCAATATTCAATAGAATATTTAGACGAGTTATTATACATTATAAAGAGGTTTAGTGTATAAATAAGTTTTATATGATTTTAAAAATTCTTTCACCGCCATTTAGAATGGACGTTTAGGGCGGACATCAATTTTATAAACTTTTATAAGCGCGCAGCCGCGAACAGAAGCTGGTAAATAATAATTTGCTGTAACAAAAATCACTTCACAATAATCAATAGCCTTGCATTATTACCTGTCATATTGTAATAATGCATAAAGCGGACGGTGCAACGTGCACTAAGTATATGGCAGGCAAACAGGAAGCACACAGAAGAAATGAAAGCATGCAATTTATTTGTAGTTGTGCCTTGCAATTTTAACGATCAATGGTGCATATTAATATATTGTGTCTCTACGATATAACCATCACAGCTCTGTCTGAACTGTTGAATAGTTTCTGCTTGTAAGCGATGATATTAAGTTTCCTTATCATCTTTAGGCACTTATGGCTTTTATTATGTAAGTATTTTTTATTATTTTTATATTATGCATGTCAAAAACTTGTTATCAAACAAACACCTTTAAAAGTAAATATAAACTGATAAATGTATTTTATCAATGTCTCATGACATGATGGATCTATAGGATCGATTTAGATAGGTGTGGATTATTTCTCGTGAGTTAAATAATCCACACCTATTCAGTGAGTTGATTATACCTAGTTCAGTGAGTTAATTATACCTAAATTAGCGCGTAGACACTGAAATAAGTTGTAACACTATGGAAAGCAAGATTTAAATATGTAATAAGTTTCTCTGAAAAGACAGCTTATTTCAAACTTCAGTAAAAAATACGCTTTATGTGCTGTCGATTGTACATTGATTGAAGATTTTTATGCGAAATACATTTATTTTGTTCATATCCATCTCTACGGCCTAATGGTCCATATGGACCATATGAGGTAGCTACCTCAGATGTAGATGTCCGGGGATCGATTCCCGTAGGGGCAGACATTTTCTTTTTGGTGTGTTTGGTGGTAGGGCTTTTCTAAGTCCGCTTGGCTAGCTACCGGTGGTAGCTTGGTGGCAGCATTAGTGTGTTCCAGCAGTTGAAAGTAAGACAGTTTCTTTGTGGTTGAGGAATCCGGGTGTACCTACCATCAGGTGAGATGCAGACCAATAGCTACTCCGTTAAGAATAAAAGAAACAATATTTGATCTTGTTTTTTCTTTTGATGTCGTCGTTGTCGTTATGGTTCGTTTGTTGAAAGAAGACAATACCTATATTGATCTGTAATTAGTGGAACGTGACGGAATTGTGAAAACAAAATTAATAGTAAAGTTAATCTGCAAAGACAAAGAAAAACCCTTTTAGGTCACATCTAAGAAACAGAATTTAATCGCAGAAAGTTCTAGAACAAAAGTTTATATAAGTACGACTTTAACAAACATCAAAAAGTTACGCTAAGTACTCGGTGCGAACGTAACTAAATAACGCACTGAAGGAAACGTTGGTACCTTGAAAAAGCCGAGTGGTTAATCAAACTGCGGTAAAGTCATATTGAAGTTTGTAAAAGTTCGAAGCAGGTGATTTGATGTCAAACAAGTTGTAGAGAAAAAAAATTATGAGCACGGATGCTGTCGGTAGCTAAGTTGGATGCATACAAATCGCTTATTTATTTACAAAAGTAAGATTCCATTTAAATGCAGAAAATAGCCCGTTAAAATGCAAAACAATCGATTTACAGTAACTAGTCAATCTGCAGATCAACGTCCAAGCTTTGTATATATTTACTTGAATAAAAGAAGAAAAAAACAATTTTAATTTTCTCCCTTAAGGAGCTCAGTGACGTATTGGTGGGTTAAACGCTCTGGTTTCAATTACGAAAACAAAGAAGCTTTCGCTAAGGTTGTTCTTGGGATGGGTCAATCAAAATCTGTAATCTTCAGCTCCTCCGTGCTTCATAAGGCACGTTAAGCCGTTGGTCAGGGTTGTTACTGCTACCGCATTCACCCACTAACCCGGAATGGGCCAGCGTGGTGGTGTGTGAAGGCCTGTGCCCAACAGTGGTACCTACGTTTACAGCCTGGTAATGATGATGATGGTGAATTTGTCGTCAAAGTGATGACGAGTAGGGTAATGCTAGTACAAGTTTCTGGCACTCGCTTGCCTTTAGTGCGGCTTGTAGTCTTTGAGTGCGGCTGACTCGCTTGTTTGGCTCGAACGGCTGGTTTGGTTTAAGTAAAACAATGTTTTATCTAATATCCTTGGTATTATCAAGAATTGTGCTCCTCGCTATTTTTTCACTGATAATCAAACGACTTTTAACGGTGAACGTTATATTTTTCTGATGATTAGAATGCTTCTTTCATGTAGACATTTTTAACGTAACTTTATTCATGCCATGTTTTCCCCACTTTGGCTGCGTATGGTAATAGACAGGATTCAATTAATCTGCCAGTTTCAATTTCACTGCTGGAATTTGTCTAGATAATATTGTGATTCCTAAAAATAGATTAGAATCTTGAACTTTAACGATTATTCTGCAAATTAACTAGTGAGCGTTTAACTCATTTTAACATAACGTAAAGACGAGCAATAAAAATATTTATTATTATCTAAGGTACGTAGTAAAATCAAGAGCGATTAAAGTTTTACACAACATCTTAAGTATTAGCTCATTTGAATGACATGGGTACTATTCTAATTTATGAAATAGCCACATATTATCTGACCAATGAGTTTTCTATTGTAGAGGCAACTCCCGCTGGCTAGCTAGTTACGAGACGAATGGATTAAAATTACACAAATAAATCAAAATAGTTTTAAATATTAAAACCGGGAGATATTTTTCAAATCTTATTGAAAAGCTAAGTGTGCTCTGGATTGTGGGCTTAGTAAATTTGAAATGTAGGCCACTAAGAACTCTGGCTGCGTTAGCGTATTTCAAAAGTCGTCGCCTCGGTGATACCTACATTAGAAAAGTTGAACAACGTTATTGTACTAAAGTTTTTAAGTGGTTTGTAAATTGTACAATAACGGTCTCACTTTGACAATAAATTTGTTAAGAAACCTACAGCTTTCATATAATGGTAAACCACGCAGGCGTGGTGATGCTTTTCTACAGTTTTGTACACAGAAATGTGAAACTATAGAAATGCAAAAAAGGCGTTTTTAGGCGCTAACCTTTAAAGCGTTTTTAGGCGCTTAAAGGCACAAAACACTCATGCTAACCGTAGTCTCTAGAAAACTGAGGTACACAAAAAGTTTTATCAACATGACATATAATAAAAGGCACAAATTTTATTACAACATAAGTTAAATATTTTTAAAGTCTAGCAATTTGAATAAATTACTTGTCTGTAAAAAAAACTTCGTCGTTTTTATGGAAACTGAATAGTTTCCATATATTAGGTTGGGGAAGCCTTTTCGCATTACAGTATGTATGAACTTGTAATAAAATCTCTTTGGCTGTAGGTACTATTTGTATCTGGCTGGTTTTTGTATCATTAAAATTTTAAATTTTAAAAAAGATAATTCTAAATTCAAATTAGGAAAATGTGTGTTTTTCATTTGTTTTTTGTACTGTCAAGATGAGTGAATCTAATGAAGAAATTCGATACATTTTAAAATTTTACTACAAAAAAGGTAAAAATGCAACGCAAGCCGCGAAAAAAATTTGCGATGTTTATGGACCTAGTGCAGTGTCTGTGAGAGTAGCACAAATTTGGCTTAAGCGTTTTCAATCCGGAATTTTAAAGTCAAAGATGCACGTCGCTCTGGTCGCCCTATTACGGATAAAATTAATGCAATTTTTTAAAAACTGGAGCAAGATCGGCATATCAGTAGTTACGACGTAGCTGAAGAACTGGGAATTGACCACAAAACAGTTTTGGCGCATTTAAAAAAAAATGGGTACACAAAAAAAGTCGATATTTGGGTACCCCACTGAAAGAAACCTAATGAACCCTGTACTCATTTGTGATTCTTTATTACGACGTAATGAAACCGTACCATTTTTGAAGAAGCTGATTACTGGTGATGAAAAGTGGAAACGTACGACAAGAAGGTGCGAAAAAAGGTCGTGGTCAAAAGCCGGTCAGGCTTCACAGACTTTGTGGCGAAACTCGGGTTAACTCGTAACAAGGTGATGCTGACTGTGTGTGTGGTGGGATTGGAAGGGCATTATTCATTATGAGCTGTTACCACCAGGCAGGACCATCGATTCTGAACTTACTGCGAGCAACTGATGAGATTAAAGCAAGAAGTTTAGAGAAAGCGGCAGGACTTAATCAACAGAAGGGGTGTGGTTTTTCATCAAACGCTAGACCTCACATATCTTTAGCCACTCAGCAAAAATTAAGAAAGTTTGGCTGGGAGGACCTTCAGATTTCCACCTGTTTCGCTCTCTTCAGAATTCTTTAGGCAGTGTCAAGTTAACATCACGAGAGGACTGCCAAAACCACTTGTCGCGGTATTTTGATCAGCCCGCCTAGCATGACCACCGAAACGCGATATGATACGATATGATAAAGCTATTTATCGCTTCGAACTGTCAAAAATCATTGGATATAACCGCTATTTTGAAATTTTATCGAAACTGCGAACAGTTTATATACAATACAAGTTCGCAGTTTCGATAAAATATCGCGTTTCGGTGGTCATGCTAGGCGGGCAGAAGCCCCAAAATTTCTATAGCAATGGGATCATGTCCCTACCTACAAGATGGCAAAAAGTTATCGAACAAAATGGTACCTTCATACTTTAGTTAAATGTAAATAAACTATATTAAAAAATGTTTTGAATTTTCTTAAAAAATGCGAAGAAACTTTTTCCCCAACCTATTAAAACGATAATAGCACCAGTTTTCCCAGTCACGATATTCGAGTATAATTTGGTATACGTAACAATATTTTCTCAAGAGAAGTAAAGCATTAAAGGTATTCTCCCCTCAAATTTTTAGCACCCGACTGCTGCTACCTACCTATATTAGCTCGGGCTATGTCACCACCGCGCCCACCGTTTACGTATAACGGTGCAGTGCCCGAACTCGGCTGATTTGGCTCCAGAATCATTCACGACACAGCGCAGTGGAACGGAGTAGAGCACCAGAACCATAAATCTTGGTGCGGTGGTGCCGCGTCAGCACAGCTGGCTGTAGGTAATGCTGTGGCCGGAGCCTTAGTAGTGTTATGTCAGTGCAGTGAGACTGTGTTGAAAGAACTTATTGAAGAACCATTGTACGAGCAAATAAGGAGTCTTGATTTCCTTCATGAATTATGCCCCTAAATATTACACCTATAATTATCAGCATTATTATTATTATTATTATTATTATTTATCAGCATTCTCTCTCAAGCAGGACCTAGGAGCATGGGTGTCGTGTTAGTATAGTTTCAGCCTCTATCATCTTTGGTCGAAGAGCCCCTCATAACCCTCCGTCGTTAATCTTCCCACGATTCAGGCAAGGCGTAATTTTCGGGCCTTATTTCCCCTTCAAAAAATAATAATATGGTGAACTGTTAAATACGACTTAAGTCTGCTGTACACGAGGAGAGTAAACGGTACCGACTCTACAAATTTCGAGTGATCTACCAATTTTAGTTTGTACTCTACCAATGTCATTTACATTGGTTTAATTAGTACCTAGTAGTATGGTTAGTACTCTACCGTGCTACTCTACCCATGTAAAAAGAACAGGAAGGCGTGGATAGTACAGAAGGTATGCATTTCAATAAATATAAGTAAATATTCTCACGTGTTCGGTGGTTTTGGACAATGTACCTTCAGTATCTCTTACATTGTCTATTGTTTATTTTGTGATAGTATTAAGTCTAAGTACAATGTTAGTTCCTAGCTATATATTGTTGTAATCTTGTAATACATAAAAAAATCAAATTTACATTTGGTTATCGTCACAATAGTTAATGTCGATATTGCAGACATCGATTCGATTTGTTCGGAATAATCTGATCTCTTATTACGTAACATGCTGTTATATTTAGAAAAACATCGCCCGCATTTCTACTCAATGTCGATCTTGATAAGGTTTCGAATATTCTATAAACTGTGCACACCGAGCCTTATTTATACCACTGTAAATCTAATATATTTGAGTCATTTCAAAGAACGATAAAAAGAAGTATATTTAAATAGGATATAATATGTTGTTTATATTACTGTATTTACTAATAAACAATATACAGCTTAGGCTCTATTTACAAACTGTGATAAGGGTGTGATTTCTATCTTTATCTTACGCCCTACGAGCATTGATCTTTTGGTCGACAAAAATTGACATTAATATTTAATATCGAGTCGTTCGTTACTGAATATAAAATACATGCGATTTTTTTACCTTTTTTAGAAAATCATTCAATTAATTAATTTTTATCAGTCTCCTGATATTCCCAAGCTAGAGGTTCTATTGGCCCTAAATTATGTAGACTACAATGTACTCCACAAACTTAAATAAAAGACTGATTATGTACTAACAGATTCTCCTTATGAACAAGGTTTATGTTTCCATGGAAATTAGGTACCTTTAAAAAGAAAATTGTTGAAATTTCTGGTTTCACATAATTTATTCTAAAGTTGGGTTTGTTCAAAAGTAATGCATATTCAACCCGCTGTTGGCCAGTTTTATGTTCCATTATACGCAGCATCTTCTGAAAAGGGCTTTTTTATTGCCTCATACAAATTTAAGGTACGGTCGACCACAGAAGTCGCTGAACACTGTAGTACCATGTCACAACGACTCTAGCGTCAATATAGTACGGTAGCAACTATAAAGTACGTGCACAAGATCGGTGTGACATGGTGCTAAAGTGTTCAGGTACTTCTGTGGGTCGAATGTACAATCGACGTGATAGAATCGTAGCATTTTAAAGTTTGGTCTAATCTTGATCAGTTCTCTAACAAAGATATCTCAAAGCAGTTCTCAAATATGTCAATTAAAATGAGACTCAATTAAAGGAATAATAAGATTGTTTTTTATTTACTAAATATTGAACTACAATGAACTTAAGGATGCTTTACGAGCCTTGTGATAGTGCAGCTCTTGCAGTACAATTGCTACATTTGACGTGTTATAGACAATACATGAATATTAATTAAAATAATAATGTTTCCTATGACCTCTGAGCAATTTAAGCTTTTCAATAGAAAATTTAATTAAGCAAAAACGCTATTGTTCGAATCTCTACACAAATCCCAACTAACATTTTGGGTTTAAAGCTTGTTTTGGAAGTTTTAGTGTCTTACCAGACTTACAAGTATGTCTGACTGACGTATGGCTGTTTACAAGATTTAACACGTAACTTAAGCTCCACGAATAGTATGAAACATAATTGGGAAATTAAATACAATTAGGTATTTAAACAGCTACAGTAGCAAATTAGCCATATTGGAAGTCATAACTGGTACTTATGAACATTAAAGCTTCAACCTGACTGTAATTCTTACTTAGGATACTGCCTATTGGTATAGTATACGGTAGTGTCGACTAGCTGCGACTCTACCAGTTTTAATTCGTATTCGCCTCTACCAATGCTGTCTGTCTACATTGGTGTAGTTGGGAGTATGGTTGATACTCTACAGTGCACTCTACCCTTGTGCTGCTGAGTGCTGCTCTACCCTTTACTCTACCCGTGGATAGCACCTTTTAATCCTATTTAATACAAATGGTTTCAAACAAACACCCTGGGCTCAACAATGCACAACTTACTAATGGGTAATTCTCTCAATCGGTACACTTTGGAGCAAAATCGTTTTTTTTAAATTATGATTGTTGATAAATTTTATCGAAATATACTAATTCCTTTACTAATTTGGCCAATTTATAGGCAATTGCATCCATAAATTTAGGAGAATAATCGGAGAGTGATAAAGGTAATGAATAATTTTAGGTGACAAAAGTTCAAATTTTTTTTTCTAATTGACTACCTACAAGGTTCGTATTTGTGGAAATTTACCCGTGTTCTAATAACCAGTGTTATAATATATTATGTATTCCAAGTTTATTTCAATTTTGGTACATATTCGTCAAGTGTAGTGTCTTAAAATTAAATTTTAATCTTACGCACCAAGAAACACTTGCATTGAAACGTATGGAAACGATTTTTAACCAACTTCAAAAAAGAAGGAGGGTCTGTGTTTCACTGTGTGTGTTTTTTTGAATGTATGTTTTGAATCAGATACTT
The DNA here is from genome assembly GCA_947347705.1 of Nymphula nitidulata. NCBI lineage: Eukaryota > Metazoa > Arthropoda > Insecta > Lepidoptera > Crambidae > Nymphula > Nymphula nitidulata. The sequence goes on from OX374622.1 coordinate 7,877,475, forward strand.
GTTTTTCATAATTTATTACCTTTAAATTTATCAACTTTTTTATTTTAAATTGTATGTGGGTTAAATTACGTTTGTGTCGATAAATCGTCATTTTTCTTCTTTTGTATTGTAGGTAAGTATGTAGGATTTTGTTAAATTATATTTACTTGCACTGCCATTGCTAAATTACATTAATTACATAGCGATGATACTGTTTAGTTGTGATATCTTAGAAAAGTATCATTAGCGCTTACTGAAAAATGTATGGGTACGATATAATCATATCGCATCAACTCATTCTCTTAGGCTTATTAAGTAACATACTCGTATGTAGTTTAAATTTAAACTTGAAGCTGGTTTTTAAATACAATAAGCTTTATACCTGCACTTCTACTCTACATAATTATCTTGTTTTTAAGCCTGAGAATTATGTAGAGTTGGAGTTTGTTAATATAATAATGGATACATACATATACATATATCCATTACTTAAATACCATACCTCTTTAACAAATAATAGATAAAGTAGAACTTTTCATTTCCGTGTTTCTTATGTAAATTAAGGTAAGGTATAATACTTACATTTAGTTACAAGTTTTAATTCACTACAAAAAGACACCGTTTTGTATTTACAACGAAATCTCGGTAAACAAATCATCAAAGCTCGTGTCGGTTTTTTCCCCTCCAAGTTCAACTCTCTGTGCGAGTGAGACAAAACTTCGGGATGTAAAGTGACGTCATCCGATAGACACTCGAATTAAAATACTGGTTGAAAAAACTAACCTCGGCGGAACGAGATGCAACCATCGAAAGCGAAGATGCATTTTTACACCTGCGCGCACACACGTTCATAGGTATAAAGGCGAGAATTTTTTAACTTCACATAATTCCTAAATACTTCTTCATATAGGTAGGCTAAGACTGAGTATTTTCTATACTTACGTAAAATAGAGACGCTGGTGCTAATTAATTACCTTATCTACAGAAAAAGTAAATAAGTTAATTACATTTTACCAAATATTGCTTTAAAATACAGCAGACGTTGAAACATGATGCTGCTAAAAGTTTCATTAAATTTCGGCGCCCGAAAAAGTTTTCAAAACTCTGTTCTAAAAGTCGAAAACAGCCATATTTGCATATGGTTGTTCAGTACGAAAGCTGCGATTCATAAACTCACCTTGTAAAGAAGTTCCGTGCGCGCGCAGGTAAAACACCGAAATCCCACAGGTGGACGTTATCCACAATTCAAAAATCCAAAAAAATTTAAGTCACTTCTTGTTAGTTGGCGCGGAACCGGCGAACTCTCGTGCGTTTCCTATTAACGGCGCACCACAACACAATGTAACCACAACGTGGTCTGTTTGTTTATAAAATTATGAGCCACTTATTAATAATTTCTATGGTCCGAACTGCGCATGCCCGTGCAACACGCGCCCAGTTTGAAATAGGTTATGTTTTAAGTTGTAAGCACGTCAAGACTTCACACACGCACTTCTCAGCACTTTCCGAGAAGAATCCTATTGGAACAGAACCGCGCGAACTTTACCCACTTGACACACCAGACTTTATCAGTCGTTCCCACGTGAATTACTTGCTTATTTAACACTCTGACTGACACTATCTTAGCTTTGCCCATAAGCCGGCTCTACCTGCGGTAAACGAAGGCCTCGTATGTACAATAAACACTTGAAAACTCCGGAACCGGTAATAATTTGATTCCGCACGTGATGTTGACACTGTCAAAATAAAAATTGGTTGAAAACAGCGGCACTGGAACTCACTCACGGACGACACATTTCATGTTTAAACGCCCTGAGGTCCGAGCGGCAAATTAAACGAATAGAAAAGAAAATAAACGAAGAATACTAAAGTCGCCGACTGCGTAGCCGCGCGTCCGACACTCGCTGAGCGCTGTACTAACGCGAGACGAGAGGCCGCGCGACCGCCCGCCGCCCGCGCCCCCTCGTCCCGCGCCTACCGACCTATGAGAAAACTTGTCATGGAAAAAATCATGAGAGCATGCAACAGATTACACTACTTTATGCCGAAAACTACAATGAACATTTGTAGTAGAGTTTTGCGTCTTGGGCCTTGGCGCTGTTTGTTTTGTCAGTTTTTACGGTGCCGGTGTGCCGGTATGCGGGAGGCGGGGTCGGGCGGCGGAAGGCATTCAATTAAGCTCTAACTCCACGTGCGTGATGCACCCTCCCTACAAAACTAAGGTTAATAACATCCAATTCATTGATACAAACTGACTTACATTCTACGCCGATTTGTTTATTTTGTATTTTTTTATTATTCTTATTAGATAATCTAATACAGTGTTGTATTTGCAAGGTAAGATTTCTGTGTCATATTGACCATTTCTTATATTATTATGTACCTACACATATTTAACTAGATAATATTATTTATTATCACTATGCGTTAAAATGGGTGTATTTTAATTAATTTTCAAGTCTTCATAAATTCGAATCATTTCGATGTCGAACATCAAAAAAAATCATGCCCTGGGACCGAAACTGAAGCTTGGTAAAAACTTTTGGGGAGCATTTAAACGAGCAACTAAAATTACTTACTTACACACCAAAATTCTTGAATGTACAACAAATATTTTGATGTGCATTAAGGATTTTTAAAATGTGCAGATAAAACCCGAAACTTTTAAACTCTACCAATAAGAATTTTTAAATATCTTCTTAAATCAAATGTTTGAACTATTCCAAGTACGTACGTTTCATGTTGGGTGTAAGTTGTTGGTCATTAGTAGGTATACAAATAGGTCATCTACACATCTGGGCATTGAGATCTATTTAGAAGACGTCATATACATCAGGAAAAACACGAACGGGGAACGCTATATTTTATTTTATATCTTGAGCTAATTCTTATCATTTCTATCCTTCCTAGAATAAGAAATCGATTACTTCTGAAAATTTATTTGACTGCTTCAGAGAATACAACGTTTATGTTATGATTAAGAATAGACCACATTATAATTTACATTAAACTTAGTGTCCCCTGTACGATGATTGGAGTAGAGTACCGGGTAACTCCGAACGAGACCATCCCCCTTATTCTCAACTGTCGGATCACGGATTCGATTCGAAAAGTCACATGCCGTCTTGCTTTGACGCAGCGCGATAAAAAGTGACAGGTATAGAGTTTCCGAAATTCGAATTCTTTCCGACAGTTGAGAATAAGGGGTCATTAACGACTATATCATTATGGTAAGTAAAGAATAAAGAGCCGATGCTCAGTGCTGACATACGTGTCTCTTGTGGCAATACTTAGCAAGAGATTATGAACTACCTTTTTCTAACGTGATGAACAAAGCCTCGTTCATTATTACCCCGCGTTCAGAATTGCCCTACTCTCCTATATAGTGTGACTCTACAATACTCTACATACCTACATACTTCGATTCATCATTTGCAGCAACAGTTTATATACGTTCCACTGCTGGGCACTGGCCTTAGTACATAGGAGAACCAGATTCGTTACTAGATTAAAGCGTTATTAAAGTGAAAATCACCATTTTAACTAAGTATTACAAATTTCGCATACTGGAACGCAAAAATCTCGCCTTATCCCAACGGAACACAGATGCCTTGAATCCGATCCTGATCCGATCATTTTACCCGTTGTCAATTTTTCGTCACAGTTAATCCTTCGAAACCGGGTGGTGTAAATAAGATTATGTCGATGTATAACCAGCGTTTAATAATTCTACCATACAGCAGTTTCAGTATAGAAGCCATAAATTGGGACTCCGTTACAAAATAAGTTGATGCTTCTTTGCGTTTATATTTTGAACATTTTAATCGATGTTCGAAAAATAATAAGAAAAATATGTAGGTAAACTAAAAAGGCGATGAAATTCTATTGCGAGAACCTAGCCCGCGATATTCTACAAATCGGGTGATTGTTTTGATCACTGAGCTCAGAATTTCAGCTTTTTTTAAGGTTTTCCATTTTTGCGTTATAACTTTGAAGGTAGTGTAGTCTACCTTTAGAGTGTAATGTTCAAGGAGCTCGATGTTACAAAATTTTTATTGACCCATCCGGGATCAATCATGCGAAAAGTTGCTTTGTTGTCGTGATCAAAATCAGACCCGCTCGAACCACTAAATTACAATTGAGTTCACATTCTTTATCCAACCCTTAACTTATATTCATTAACTTCTAAATCCGATTAGTTTGATTTGGTTCAACCATGAAACAGTAGACAGACAGTTGAAACAGTAAAAATTTCTTTGTCACTTTTTTATTAAAACGAAGATTTTTTTTAAGCGAAATGAATACCTCGCAATCAAATTCAGACGGACAGCAATATTTCCGAAGGTATTTTCATAAACAATATTGCGAGTTTCGTGAGCTTCCTGCTGACAGGTATAATTATCGAAGATTAAAAATAAAATTACTTTATTCCGTTTTGGAACGAAATGTGATAAAGTTATTTGTTATTTCGGCACGGTTTTAAAAAGACTGTCTAAGATAAATTACACAAAGTTAACTGTTTAGGATAAAGATGTCGTGTCTCGTTTTGTGTATGTTTTTTTTTTAATTTAATACAAAAAAGACTAAAATTAAGTACGTTTCATTTGACCCGAAATACACTTATTGTGATTCAAAATATAGTATCATTGAAATGTGACGTCAGTAATTGTAGACGAGATTTTAACCCATCAAGTATCAGATTCCAGACACAATTGAAATTTGAATTGTCATAGCCCTCCGGACGGATAACGCTGCTTGACAGAGTAAATAATGTGCCTTATCAATTCGACTGCAGAATGCTAGTGTAGACTAAGTATTTCAATATTTTTTATATTAAGAGAAAGGGCAAAGCGGATTATTTATATTTTCATTTTTTATTCAACAACATCTTCATCTTTGTCGTACTTTCAAAACCTGGATCCTCCTTTATGCAAGGTGGAGGCGCTAAGCCACTAGATCAGTGAGTTCATGCAAATAAAAAGTCCACGTGGACATATATGGACTCTTTATTTCTTTTCTCTATACACCATGTTCAATTTCGAAAAATTGATACTATGATCAGTGAGTGAAACCATATTTTTTTTTTAGGAAAAACGGATCATCGGTGGATATATCGGAGCCGTCTGGTTAAATCAGTCGCTTAACTGGACGGCTAGCCCGTTAATTGAATGCCGGCATCCAATCAAATGGCTGAAGTACAACTAGCCAAGTCATTGAGCGCAACATTGAACCAGATGGCTGAACGTCATGTCGCCGTCTGGTTTAAATTAGCCATTCAATTGGACGCCTAGGTAGGTCATTTAAATCGAACAGCTTTTTTGTGACTGTTTGAGTGATTGGTAGGTTCAAGGTTATTTTTTATGACCACTTAGCACCAAAACGATGTCGGCTATCATTTCAGCCGAGAGACGCCCACTGCTGGACATAGGCCTCCCCCAAAGATGTCCATACCGATCGGTTCTGCGCTGTCCGCATCCATCGGCTTCCCGCGACCCTCATCAGATCGTCGGTCCACCTTGTGGGAGGCCTACCAACGCTGCGTCTCCAGGTACGCGGCCGCCACTCGAGGACCTTTCCGCCCCAACGGCCGTCAGTCCTCCTTGCAATGTGTCCTGCCCACTGCCACTTGAGGCTCGCAATTCTTCGGGCTATGTCGGTGACCTTAGTTCTCCTGCGGATCTCATCATTTCTGATTCGATCACGCGGAGAAACCCCGAGCATAGCCCTCTCCATTGCCCTTTGGGTGACATTGAGCCTTCTTAGGAGGCCCATTGTAAGCGTTCACGTCTCAGTTCCGTAAGTCATCACTGGCAACACACACGAATTAAAGACTTTCGTCTTGAGACACTGCGGTAGTTGGGCCGAGAATATGCTGCGAAGCTTCTCGAACGCTGCCCAGCCGAGTTGGATCCGTCGATTGACCTCTTTCTGGAAGTTGGACTTACTAAGTTGGACTATTTGTCCCAGGTAAATATATTCGTCAACAACTTCCAGTGTAGAGCTTCCAACCTTTACAGGAGTGGGTACGACATGGGAATTCGACATAATTTTCGTCTTATCCATGTTCATTTTAAGACCCACTTGTTGGGAGACTCTACAGAGGTCGTCGAGCATTGTGCCTAAGTCTTTCAGGTTTGTAGCCATGACTACGATATCATCAGCAAAACGAAGGTGAGTCATGTACTCGCCGTTTATGTTGATGCCAAGTCCTCTCCAGTCCAAAAGCTTAAACACATCCTCCAACGCGGCAGTGAACAGTTTCGGAGATATAACATCGCCCTGTCTCACACCTCGCTGAAGACGTATTGGTTCCGAGCTTTGGTCCTGAAGGCGGTCTGACATAGTGGCGTTTTCGTACAGTGACTGCAGCACTTGGATGTATCGATAGTCTATTTGGCATCTCTGGAGTGACTGAAGCACGGGCCAGGTCTCGACAGAATCGAATCGAATATGTCGGCTATAAGTTTACATAAAACAATTACCTTGATCTACCAATTAAACCAAAACTTTTCAGTACATAATAACAAAATTCAAAATTTTAAGTAACCCCCGGCGTCATTAATCATCTATCTAACACTATCTCACTAAGACTATTCATAAGAGCCCAAACACGCTATATCTTCTGTAAGTTTCTGAAGAATTAAGCATTTCGCAGACTTTTTGATGGTACAGGATCAGCTCAAGGTTAGTATGTCATGGGAATGTCACCGAAGTGACAGTACACCAAATTTGAAATCAATCGGATCTGTAAAAGTTAGTAAAGTCCTATTATCAAGTAGAAAATGAGCTGATAGTCATTAAACGCCAGAACTGATCTTCATAAATTATAGCTAAGAACCATCGTAATCACATCAGCTTTCAAACAAAAAAAATCGAATCAAAATCGGTCCATTCGTTTGGGCGCTACGATGCCACAGACAGACACACAGATACACAGATACACCGATACACAGATACACAGACAGACACGTCAAACTTATAACACCCCTCTTTTTTCGTCGGGGGTTAAAAACGATCCATTCAATACCCCCAGTCGATAACGTTAAGTGAGTCTTTTTATTTAACTATCGGGCTAGGCATTTTATTGGATGCCGGCGATTAATCAACGGGCTAGGCATCCAATTGAGCGGCGAATTTAACCTGATGGCGGCGACAGATACATACAACTCGCCGTGGTCCGTGCCTAATTCAATCAGATACGGGGATCGGTGGAGACAAACTTAATAAAGGGCGATAGAAGGGTTAAGTAGCAAATTATGTAACTATGTTGTATAACATAGTTAATTGAGTAATCAATGTCTGAGTTCTACTAAAATGTATCGAGTTGAGTGCTTGATTCCCACAGAACTATATTAGCAGTCTACAATTAAAAAGCAGATACAGTTTTTCACCATGGCACTTAAGCCCTTAAGAGAACCATAAGAGTTATTATGCATTTATATTTTAAAGCTTAATTTGTTATAAGTATCCAAAGTACAGCATTTTGTCATCAAGAACCCGTGACCGAGTCAGAACAGATTAATTTGTTAAGCCTCGTAAGACGCCCGGAAGCTTATGATAATCAAAAATCAATTGTGTCTGGAATGTGTTAAAGTAAAAACTATAGCAGCGTCTATATGTAGCACAAGAAAATATTAATAATAAAGCTTAAACGACTGCACAAAAAATGAATCTTTTCCACTGTAAAACCTATTCTATTAGTACAGTATAGGGTCTTTTAAAATTTACAAATATTGTGAACTGTCGATTGCGTCGAAATCATTTTTAACTCTGTACCGTTCTTGTGCTCGTGCAGCCAGATTTAGAATAAAATATATTTTTTTAAACTAAATCTGCACTTTCCTGTACAAGTCAACCGTCACATTTGTATTAAATAAATCCACTTATTATGACTATGGCATCGCCGTTCCCATTATTATTGAATCTAGTAATCACAAATGAATCGTGTATTAATTAAAATTTAAAGTAATTTTACAAAAATCATTTTGTTTTGCATTTTTTTTGTCGGACTCCTTCACTCCACTTTAGTTATCTGTGTAAGTTTTATCAAAATCGGTTCATTAGTTTTTGGGATAGAGCGTTATATGTGTATCAGTTAGTAACAAAAAGTGTCGTTGGCCTAACAGCATAATTTTAAAATATGTGAATATCATCATAATCATCACCAGCCTATATAGGCAGGCCTGTGCTAAGCAGTAGGATGTATATGTGAGACACACATGAGGAGTATCTCACATGTAGGAAGGGATACAATTGGGTACTAGCTAAACAAAATTGAAAAAATAAGAAATAAAAAAATAAATTTTAAAAATTGAACCGATTTCAAAACACTAAAACGAAACAAATAATTAAAATGAAGTAGACATGCAGATAATTATCTCATAAAAAGATATATTTTGGTGTTGGTGCTAAACTGTTTCTAGAAACAACTCCTTAAAATACCTCTTTATGAGATAAGTACTTACCTACTTCATTTTAATTATTTGTTTCTGTTTAGTGTTAAAGATCTATGTCCACTGCTGACCTTCACCGTCTTCTGACCTTCAGAATTGATTAATATAGAAATGCATTTTGGCCAATAGCTTTAATAGGTATGTGGCAATAACTGTGCATGCTAGGCAATTACTACGCTACTAGAAGTTCCAAATATTTTATTTTGATAGTTTCAAAGATAATGATATACTTACATTTTAATATTCTTGTGTGTGATGAATTTCTTAGTATGTTTACAAAAAAATCAATTTGATCTTTTTAATATAAACGATTTTATACGCGAGAAAACCCTTGGAGCGGGCAATCACAATATAGTTTACTCTATTTCTACATTGTAGTAACAACAATCTACATATATCTAAGCAGCGAAAATTCGTAATGGATTCCATAAGGGAAATATACAGCAATTCCTTTGAGACTCACGGGATGGTGGGAAAACGTCGTTGTAAAATACATCAATACAAGAATGACGTATCTGTAGTAAGTAAAACTTTATACTGACTAAAAATTCCGCAATAAATTTATCTTAATTGTAACACATAAATCTAATAGTTAAAATAATTTCGATTCGGGCTACAGATTATAATATTATTTGAATAAATCGTTATCATGGAGCAAGAATCTTTCTAGCTCAACATTTTCTCGAAAGCTCTGGCGATCTTACTTTTTTTATACCACTAAAGTGGCAATCAAGCATACGGCCCACCTGATGGTAAGCTGTTACCGTAGCCTATCACTTGCGCGTTTCCGACCCTGTAAAAACGTTTTTGCTAAATGCTATTTATACTCTTTCGAGAAAACCTCTGCAGAGCTCATTCCACAACCTGAGCGCACACGGGAGACAGTTTCTCTGAAACAGCATAGTCGCGACCATTTTGGTTCCAACGGGTGAGGATGAATTCCCTGCCGATGGCGAGCGGTGCTATGGTAGGAAGAAGCCGTGGGCATCATGTCATATAATTCCTGAGAACTCACTCTGTTATACCTAGGGTAGAACACACATATGGAAGCAAAATCTCACGTTAGGCTTAAACGTTTAATACCGCTTATGAGCTCGGGATCGTCCACAATTCTCATATCGCGTCTTTGAACTGCGTCAGCTGGTATCTAGGTGGTAACTTGGTGTGCTCTATTGAGCACACCTCTATTGAGCACACCAAGTTCCTTGGATGCCAGCTAGACTTTATCTTCTAAATGACTGCGGAACTGCACGTCACTATAGATATCAACATCAAGGATCCCGATACCCTGATGAAAATGGAAAGAGGTGTGTTGAGGAATTGTGGAGAAACAGCTAGTGGGGTTTTTGTAGCGGTAAACACGCAGATTTGTGTCTAATTGGTGTTAAATTGGTCTAAGTTCAGTCGTCCCCAATCGGAGAATCTAATTAGAGAAGTCTCAATTTCTGACACAATAGCAAAGCGGTCTGCCAATAGAAAACATATCATTGACATGTAGCACAGACAGAACCAAGCCTAGTTCCGCGCCACCATTAGTGTCCATGCTATCAGAGCAATGCCGTCATTAACGGCACTTAAACATCTACTACGGACAAAAAGCTAGCGTCCCATTTGCACAACCCTTCAGGTCCCGTGAGTTAGAAACTTAGAAAGAAGACCCGATCGAACGCTTTCACTATATCTAGGCTAACAGCCAAGGCAGAACATTAAATCAAATGTTAATTAGATGTTAGGGAACCAGTCAAGCATCAATGCAAACCGATACGGTAAAAATTATTTTCAGGTACTGTAATTTGAGTTGCACACACGCACACACAGCCACAACCACTCACCCACACCCACACATCATAACCACACAAACACACACGCAGAGAGAGAGAGAGAGATACACAAACACGGGCAATCAAGCACAGCCTAAACTATATATAACTATTATATATATATATATATATATATATATATATATAATAGTTAACCGTTAACCGTAACCGTATAACCGTTTTCGGTCGTCGGTCGTTTTCGTTTTCGGAGGAGCTCGGTGGCGTAGTGGTTTGAGCACTCTGGTTTCGTTCACGAAAACAAAGCAACCTTCGCCATGGTTGGTCCCTGGATGGGTCAATCAAATTTATAATCTTGAGCTCCTCCGTGCTTCGGAAGGCACGTTAAGCCGTTGGTCCCGGTTGTTACTGCAACCGCTTTAACCCACCAACCCGCATTGGGCCAGCGTGGTGGTGTTATGGCCCAAACTCCTCATGTGTTTCTGCCATGTAGGAAGGCCTGTGCCCAGCAGTGGGACATATATAGGCTGGTGATGATGATGATGATGAACCGTTTTCGGTCACAGCGGCTGGAAAGTGGCTATTGTGAGCGTCGCTCGTGCGCTCTCAGGTGGCTAATATAGCCAATTTTCGCAGTGAATGTGCGGTCAAACTCACTACAGGTGAGCACACCATGTACAAAATTATTTTAAAGTTCTTATGCTTAGTATATTTTCTGTTTCGACCACGAGTAAGTTAGTGCAGAAGCAGCCGTGGCTACTACTTCCATCCGAGGGTAGGCTAAACATTTGTTTAGGACACCTTTTCTAGTCCCTTCCCCGGCTGAGCGGGGAAAGCAGTGCCTCCCTAAATAGGGCTGCTTTGCCGCTCAGGGTGCTGCCGAGCCCGCGCTGTTAGCCCAGTGCAACGCGAAAACGACCACTCTCCCTGAACCGCCTGCGTGCAGACGTAAGCCAAAGCCCAGCTGGCACTACAACCGGACCACTCTGCCTCTGTCCATCGCCACAGGACTTTTCAAAAGTTTTCGGAGTCCATTTAGCCAAAAGCCAACCATTTGCGCAGGATATATTTTAGTGCTTAAGCGTACGCGCAGACACAAAAGCACTCTCTCGTCTTAACCCCTCTGTTCCCAATGGAACGGAAACCCGATACGATCAGAGAAGGGTTCAGATGCAGCGTCTGACTGACGCTAACTTCTGACCTCTAACATCACCCTTCAGCAAGACTTTGCTGGCTTGCCGGGTCTGCCAAAACCGTTTGCTTATCAGCTTTGGCCCGCCTTTCCCACCAAACCAGACTTTGTACACATTGCGGGAGGCAACCGCAAACAGACCTACAAAAATGCAGGTCCCCCTCAAACAGGTTTAGCCCACGAGCCAACGTGGTGTACCAGGGCGTGGCCACTGTGTGTACAACAGCTTCTTGGAGCCACTGATGAGAGATTTACAGGGAATTGACGATTTTTAAGCCCGATTCCGCCGCTATAGCCGGCTGGCGGTATCGACGCCAATACCCCGCTACGCCCTATAACTATTACTAATAACTATTACTTGTCTACTATTAGTATTATTTACTCACATGCTGATCTATACTGTACACATCATCATCATCATCACCAGCCTATATTTGTCCCACTACTGGAAACAGGTCTTCCTACATGGGAGAAACCCATGAGGAGTTCACGCCATATCACCATCACGCTGGCCCAATGCGAGTTGGTGGCGGTAAAGCGGCTGTAGAAGTAACCGGGACCAACGACTCTACGTGCCTTCCGAAGCACGGACGAGCTCGAGATAACAAATTTTGATTGACCCATCCCAGGATCGACCATCGCGAAAGTTGTTTTTTTCCATAATTGAAGCCAGAGTGCTCAAACCAGTGCACACAAGAAATCACAAATTTTTACTTATTTTTATTGGTTTAAAATGTGTTTAGTCATACGAAAGAGTGGGCATCTCATAGTACAAGTTTCAAATGTTGTAATTTATAAAATAGCTAAATAAATAACGAAATTTCGAACTTTTTTGAACCTGAATTTTTGCGCTTTGAATCTCCGATACTTCAGAATTCTGGTCACTGCGATTAAGAGAAAAATTCTAGATTATGAGAGATTTCACAAGCCCGCATTTTGAAACCTTCTAATTTTTACCAATTATGTTTATTAATCAATCCAACCTATAGATAAGTAATCTAATAATTTTTGATGTCCATCAGCTTTCTTGTCTATTCTTTCATTTTTGTAGTGAAAAATAATTAGATCTACTAGTTCGAAGATGTTATTATTTTTCGCGGGCTGGTTTATCCTGAGGTGTGAGGTGTGTGTTTTGAGGGTTGGATGGTCGAGTGGTCAATATCTCTGATTTCTAAGACAGGGGTCCAGAGTTCAAGTCTTCGTCCAGGCAGATCTTTGATTGACATTTATTTATTTAATAATTTATGTACAGACAAGTGGGACCCGCTCAAGGTAAAATATTCCAGAGGACCAGAGCAAATGTCTTAACACTTACACTCTTGCTGTGATTTGAAAAGTTTCAAACTTATTGCATTCTAAGTTTTCTGAGTATTTATAGAATATCAAAAGGAAATGGGTCCAATACAGTTCGTGGCCACAAACGAAAATATACACAAGGTCAAAATAATACAAACTAACTACTTGTTCCTTCCTCCATTGAAAAGTAGTTCTTAAGTTTTAGATTTTTTTACAAATGGCCACAATAGATATGAATATATCGTATGGATATAATAAGAAAACACTCTGGAAACAATGTTTTATTACAGCGTTCACGAATCCAATCTGTGACCTAGTATTTATCGGCTCAAATGGGTCATCGTATTAACTTTAAGCGTCTGTTAACTAATGTTCTGTTTAAAGCAAGTGAAAAAAATTCAAAATTGCTCGTTGAACTGCCACTGCGTCGACATAAAAAGTAGGTTACGTCCCGAAAACACAGTAATTGAAAAATGAAGTTAATTAGTGAGCCGCCACTAAAACACGCTAACGACTGTCTAAAGTGTGCTGTTCTAGCCATTTTCTTTAGCTGATGCAAAAAAGGCTATTTCGTGATAGACTTTTAATTTTAAAGGATTTCTTACTGTAACAGACACTAACGAAAATAGCGCTTGAATAAGGCGTTCACTTTCTATATCCTTGATTTATCTTACGGTCCTTTGCACAAGTTTAATGCCACCACTAAATGACAAGCGGTAAGAATCCTTAAGCGAAGACCGCTAGTGTAGCATGGAGTATATTACGTTCGCTGCCACCACGTTGCTGACTCTTTAAGGTTCGTGACCTTTTAACCAAGTTCAAATGCCAATCACTCTAGGTTACTCAGTGTAGTAACACAATTATTCAGTCAATTTATGTATTCAGGGGTGGCAAACAAGTGTACGGCCTGCCTGATGGTAAGCAGTTGCCGTAGGATATCATTAGGGGACCGTGTGCGGCTTGCACAGCCCTGTCCGTGTGCCAGTGTATTTAGTATACTTAATATTTGCCTGCTTTATAAAACTTAGGTCCGGTATTGCGTGGGATATTGCTCGCACTTGTTGGATGGATGCGCCAAGTACCTCCTTGATGCACTGGACAGTTTTCAGCGCCGTGTTGTCCGTATCATTGGCGACGTTAAAGTCACGAACAAACTTAAGCCAAACTTTTATCACGGAGAGTACTCTGGACAGCTTTTCGACTTTATCCCACCTTCCCCATTCCTACTCAAAAGCATTCGTTCGGGTCTTCGAAGTCATCAGTTCACTCTCCACCTCAACACTTCGCACAAAGAAGTTTATAGTTTTGTCGTATTTCCACCAAGTCTGATTCCTTCAAAAGAGGCGTGAAAAGGCATCTTTTGGGCCGGCAAGGTGGAGGCGGCTAGAGAAAAGTGTTTCTCATGCTGCACTAGAGCTATCTTCGCACATGGACTCTTCTTATCGCTTCACATCAGGTGGTGGTGAGTCATTTGTCATGCTTTGGATATTTAACTTTGGTAAACATTTCTACTCTTATTAAATGCCAGTTCCGAGCCATTCATTTGTAAATTTACCGAGGGTACTAAAAAATGGGGAAGAAACTTGTAAATAATTTTCCACGATCTTTTAAAGTGGTGACTTAAATTAGAAATTCGTTACTTTGTGTTTTCTATATATCAAATCTCGTATTAAACTTATATCCCAATTATTCACTTTACTAGGTTGAAATTACTTTTTTTAGTTGATTAGTCACTTTACACGGAACACAAATTAATTATAGACCGAACTAATTTATCCTATCATAGAAAATCTATTGTATATTGGTATGATTTATGCGGCTGAGACTACGGAATAAGTGTCGTTAAAAATCTATTACATTTTGTTAACCATTAAAATGAAAGTGAATGAGTGGAAGAAAGAGTTGAAGTTTGGACAACACCGAACTAGAAAATTTGTACATACAGACATTACTAGATGACATCTATCAGTACATTAAAAATAAATAAATTCACTGAGTCTAGTGGCTGAAGTCGCGTCGTATTCGCTACACGATACCCGATACCCGGGATCGAATTCAATGACATCGAGAGAGTAAATTGGCACTTTTCAAAGCAATAAAAAGCATGTGAAATCGTATTCATTATTTATGACTTCAACCTACTGGAACGTCTCTCTTGGGAATCTGGTGGTATATATCGAAAATTCGGTATATTAGTAAGAGGCTTATCTTTCCTCCTATTCTACGTATACTTATAGTCTTAAAAATGAATTCCAGCGTGGTTGTGTTCTTTAAGGTAACATACAATATAATTAAGTTTAGTATACTTTTAGTTGTTTTATAAATAAAAAAAAATGCAATAAAAAGTATGAAGTATTGGTCAACGAATATGTAAATGATTGTTTTTTCGGTGGAGGTGCAACGTCCTAGTAAATCGGTGGATCTTGGCTTCAGACGAACACTCAATTTAAGTACTACAAATTTTGGAGGCCTTTTGTTCGAGTGGTTCTAGTACCTAGTTCTTTGTCTTCTAAGCCAGAGAACTCGATAGTTTGGTTGGATGTCTAAATGACGAATATGTACGAGTAGAGAGAAAGGTAAAGAGAGCCATTAGATATTTAGTTTTTTAAATTTAATTAGGAAGAAGCAGTGCCTTTTTAATCAACTGTCTTAAGTATTTGTATTTGAATCTTTGTAGTTAGATGAACAAATAAATAAATTCATAACCATTAAAAGGTATCTTTATTTCTCCGTTATCTCTTATCCATTACACAACCTCTTGATGATGCTTAATTTCGGTTAAGTACTAATCTACTAATAGCTTAAAATCTGATTTATTTTACTATGTTCTATAATTTACAAAGTCTACATTGTAAATAAGAGGACGTAGGTAATTAAAATTGTCATCTACCTTGATATTGATGAACTGCAAAGTATTAATTATTTCACTAACTTCGTCCCTTAACAACACGGCGTTCTCTCAACAATAGAATATGTACCTTTTCTGTCTGGTTCTTCACAAATTAAAAGGTTCATAGCTCTAGTGCCGAATGGCTCGTTGTAAGCTTCTGATCCTAAGTGCCACCTGTTAGAACTTCGACTCTGCTGGCTTCCAACACTTTAATTAAGCCAGTTATTAGTACTAAACCTGTGTAATTTTCATCTTGTAAATTACTTCTGGAGTCCTTATCTTAAGAATTTACAGCGTGCATTCCAGACTGTAATGGAATATTTAAGTTGGGTAGTTAACAGTTTATTATCTAATAGTCATAACCTTACAATAAATTGTTATATGCCTGCTTGTTGCTTTGTGAATTTCGTTTTTACGATCATCTTACTAAAAATAATTATAACAAAATAAAGAGACATGTTAATCAATGCTCCTGTCCTAAGAGGAAAGACACTATTATAATAAGGCCATTTAAGATTTTTTTTCTAGTTTAAATACTTTTTTTAATAAGGCCTTAATTAGCCTTCTTTTTTTTTTCTTTTTTTTTTCGGAGATGGAATCCTCTTACAGACGATACCCTAAACCACTGGACTATGTTCCAGCGGACCGCCGGCTTAGCGTGGGCCCGTGTGGGGGTCGCCCAGCACCTGATATTGGTGGCACTGGGAATACCCACTAAACCATCTCCGATTTCCCACTATGCCCATGACGAAGATGACCCGGGATCTGCCGAAGCAAGTTCACCAAGTCAACCCCGGGCAGCCCTCCCCAAAAACCAACCGAAGTCAGCCTCCAGGGAGAGCGCCAGGCCCCCCTCCAGAACCGGCCGCAGCCACAGACCGCAGCCGGCACCGGAATGGAGCCCCCGGCACCACCTCAGAACCCGCCGAAGCAGGATCCAAAGTGGCCTTTAAGCGCCCATGGAGATTGCCCAGAGGAAACGCAGGGCAACCCCAGACGTGACGTGACAAGTGCAATGCATGCGCGACGGGCAGCCTTCCCCCCGCACACGCAGCCACGTCTTAGGATAGTGCAACACGGGCCGTCGAAGCCACCCGTCTTGCCCTATCCACCCGTCAGCGCCGGAAGGGATGCCGGTGGTGGCTCCCCACTACAGAAAGCCCCCCCCCCCCCCCCCCCCCGAGGCCTTAATTAGCCTTGTAAACTTTTTATAGTTACAGTATTTTATTTATCTCTTTTGTTTGAATTCGTAAAGTCATTTGAAAGAACGCGAAAAAATACTGTTTATAACATGTAAGATCAGGGCCCCGATCGCGCTAATTAACAATGTATTTACCAAAGCAAAAACCAAAACTTTCCGTTGCGCACAATTTGTTGTTGCGCGAAACATTTAAACGGCCACCAATAAGCTTT
This sequence comes from Nymphula nitidulata, assembly GCA_947347705.1. Taxonomy (NCBI): domain Eukaryota; kingdom Metazoa; phylum Arthropoda; class Insecta; order Lepidoptera; family Crambidae; genus Nymphula; species Nymphula nitidulata. The sequence continues at coordinate 7,894,476 of OX374622.1, forward strand.
TTTTTCGGAACATACGTTGATGTCTTTGCTTATAATTCTATTAAATATTTATTAAGTTTAAATTGCATAAATTAATAAAATATAAACGTTCTAATTGTTTAATATATCGAATGTTTTTTGACAGATTTTAGATACAAAGACGTTACTATGGCAACCATCTATGAAAATGTATTTATCGCTGTTGGACAAACGTTTTAGATTTAGTTGGTGCCTAGAAACTTCTGTTACTGTCAAAAACGTTTGGGAATAAACGTCAAATATGTTTGTTTGACAGCGGAAAATACATGCCTATAAATAATGGTAACCATAGTAACGTCTTTGGAATTCAATGCTGTCATAAAGCGTCATACAAATTTTACATCTTTGGTTATGCTTTGGTAAATACGTAGTAAATTAGCGCGATCGGGGCCCAGATTTTTATTACTGGCTAGTTTGAACTTCGATATTTGCATTCAACTTTGAATTCTAAATTCAAATTATTGTTCTAAAGAGGCTACGTAATTTTTTGAAAAGGCAATTCTTCATTTGTTTTACTGCCAATATCAAGTTGACGGCAGATTCTTGATAACGATTTTGACGTCGCTATCAGCAGTCTTTGTACTATGTGATAAAACGATTGTAGGTAATTTATTTACATTGGATGTTGGAAATGGACCGACAAGAATACCTGCTGGGGTATAGTGTCAAGGAGGTACTTGACAGCTCGCTATAAAACAACTGAAATTCTTCAATTGCTTCATTCACTCTTTCTTGACGAAAACACTCTTATCAACAATTAAACACCCGACAATTTTTAAGTTAGAGGGCCTCTGCCTGGAAGTTCACTACTACCACCGTTACCAAATGTAGAGGATATTTATAGCTAATTTCCAGATTATTAGGAATACCACCACGGATGGTTACTAGTTATAGTAGGTGGTAGGCCCGTATGTAGGGTCGTCTGGGTAGGTAACACCGCCTTTCTTATTTCAGCCGTGAAACAGTTAGCTGTGTTTCGGATTGAAGTTAAAGGTAGCCAGTGTAATTACTGGGTATGGACGGCATTTCATCTTAGGCCTCAGGATGACAACGCACCTGCAGTATCAAGTGATTTTTCTTGTTATTGCATGTGTCTATAGGCGGCGGTAACCGCTTACCATCAGGTGGGCTGTCAGCTTGTTTGTCATCTAGTAAAAAAAATAATAAAAAAAAGGAAAAGTTTCAAATTCGATAAGTCCAACACAACTAAAAAGTTCATCGAGTTCAATATACAGTAATTCTACAACTAAAATGATGCTAAACTTTTATTGTTGCCATGCAACAACAAAGTCTGAAAAATAGTTGATTAGATTTAATAACAAATTTATTATATTTTATTTCAAGAGTACGCAATTTATCAATGTTAACCAATTGTGTTTGATCGTTACATATTTCTTAATTTTTGATTTTAACATTATTATAAATGTTTGAAAAATTACTTAGTAATTAAAATATAATAAAACTAGAAAAAATTTTCACGTCCTGAGGCAGGAATCGAACCCGCGACCTTTCGCAATCCGGGCGACTGCTCTGACCACTGAGCCACCCAGGACTTGGGATATCCCTGTAAAATTCTTCTAGTCTATCTGTCGTTACATATTTGTTTCTCTATAAGAATTGATTTAATTATATAATATTTTACGCACGCTTACATAATTCTGCGCATGTAAAAAAATCTTAGTCAGTTTTATTTGCGAAATAGATGGATGTTTTTTTGTTATTAAAGAAACAATCACAGCCATGCAGTAAGAATTTTGAATTATTCAGCTTCAATTAATCGGCAACATTTCTTTCAGAATAATCTGAAAATACCTACGTAAGTATACAGCAAAACGAATACCTAGCTGAATCTGATTGTACAAGAATTTAATTGGACCAATAGCAGCTAATATCCACTTTGAATCTCTGTACCAATTGAAAATAAAAATATCTTTGCCGAACCTGAATTCTATTTTATTGACTACAGCAGAAAATCGTGGGTTATTTTTATTTACGGCACAGTAAATAAAAACATCTGAAAATTTTAGTGTAGCGGTGGCTTCTGCTTTCACGTAACAATCGCAAAAATAGAGGAACGCTCTTTTGGTCTAGATTTGAATATATGCTCAAGAACTTGAGTTATGCTATATATATAGATATTCCAGTCAAGTCTTTAGCTACTCAAACTTAGATATATTTTGCTCAAATATTTAATTATATTTTGCTTATCGCTCGAGTATATCGAAACCCCAAAAAGCAAACGTATTTTATAGAAAAGACTTCCATTACTCTACATCATGTATCAAATTGCGAAGCAGTACTTGAAGAAAATAGCGCCTCTAGTGTCGTTGCCCTGGGACTTTGATATGTAAATAACATTAGCACCATATAACATCACGCGATATAGTTATTAAAAGTAAGTATTTCAGCAAAAAGTGACTGGTCATGAAACTCATTATTCTCAAGTTAGAAAAATGGGGAATTAAAAGAGAAAGATTTAAAAAGTAGATTATTATTTCTTTATTATCCAGGGGAAATTATCATTGAGGGTAGATTGAGGTAATTTCGAACGCACGATTAATTTAAAATGGTCGTTGTAGCTGAGCTTTATGTTTGTGGACTGTATAAATTAATATAAACCTAAAATATATGAAAAAGCGATGTACTTCATCAAATTATTATTGTTGCATGTAAACATGATAAATTCTGATATTAAAAGACACTATTTCAAAAACTGACAATTTCACTATAATTTTGACGTGAAAACCGAAAGAGAACTTATATACTAAACTGCAAGGAGGTTCGCGACCGTCGTTTACATTCAAAATAATAAAGGATTAAGACATCATGCTTAGTGCCTAGTATTGAGTATGGGCGATAATAATAATAAAAATACTTACATAATTATCAGAAACATAATAAATAAAGATACATCCATGACTCGTGAATAAATGTTCGTACTCTTTATACAAACATCTTCTCCTATCCTGTATCCTGTCCTCCATAGCCTGCAGTAAGGGGAACAGAGCACTTGGCCAGCCGGTCGATTATCAAAATCATTTTCATCTTGATGTAAACATTTGTAATTACCCCACTCTATTTGGTTGCTCATAATCTTACTTAGTTGAAATAGATTATTTGGACATTGTAGGGTGAACGTTAGCTCATAAACGCAAATACAGATAGACTAGAAGAATTTCACAGGGATATCCCAAGTCCTGGGTGGCTCTGTGGTCAGAGCAGTCGCCCGGATTGCGAAAGGTCGCGGGTTCGATTCCTGCCTCAGGACGTGAAATTTTTCTAGTTTTATTATATTTTATTTACTAAGTAATTTTTCAAACATTTATAATAATGTTAAAATCTAAAATTAAGAATATTTGAAAGCACTGCCCCAACTTAACCGAATCGTAGGTATTTGTAAAAATACTCGTTTCGGATGTTGAAATAGAATATTTCGACGTTGTAGGGTGGACGTTAGCTCATAAACGCAAATACAGATAGACTAGTAGAATTTCACAGGGATATCTTAAGTCCTGGGTGGCTCAGTGGTCAGAGCAGTCGCTCGGATTGCGAAAGGTCGCGGGTTCGATTCCTGCCTCAGGACGTGAAATTTTTCTAGTTTTATTATATTTTAATTACTAAGTAATTTTTCAAACATTTATAATAATGCTAAAATCAAAAATTAAGAATATCTTACTTAGTAATAAGTGGCCAACGTCTTTTGCCCCGTATTATTTACTATACTTAGATAAAAATAGCATATTTGAAACTACTATTTTACTCTAAATCGATTCACAACATTTTCTTGTTAACCACAATGAATAAAACATGACGTAGCATCATGCGTATCCTTACTTTTCACTCTCTTGAACTGACCAGATTAAAAAGAAACCACCCGCCTTTCAAATCACAACAAATTTCATGTATAAAATGGGTGATCCGTATAAATACGGGGTTCCACAAAAAGTGGACATTGCCTGAATACTAAATGTTAAAACCAAGGAAAGTGTAGGTGTGTAAATTGATTGGTTTGGTGTCCCTGTTTTCGATAAACTTTGATCAAGTTTCTACGACTCCAGTATAACTTTGTGGAGTAATTTTGATGAAATTTCCATTTAAAATGATTGGCTATACGTATAATGTACCTGTCAAAGACAAAGATGGAATATCTTAGACTTTAATATTTGGGTGAGGACCACAATTTTCTACTAGGTTACCTTTTGAACAACTGAAATACCCTAGGAAGATTTTTCCAGCATGATTGTAGCCCTTATTTCACTATCATGAGAGTTTAGCGGTAACGGTTTGTTTGGGGACAAAAATGTCAACATAAAATCACAATTGCTATACAGATCTACCTTCTATCGTTCAACTAATTTGATTGCGTATTCCAGTTGCTTAAATTTCAACTATAAAATAGTTCCTATGCATTGGAGTATGGGATTCATGAAAACATACAATTCTAAATTTAAATTTTGATTGGGATCTCCCTAGTTCATTTCTTTTTAATTTACCTCTACCATTCGATATCTTCACATTTAATCATTCCGTAGCCATATCATCATTCAGATCGTCTATCAATACCTTCTTCGGTATTTTTCTTATTACGTAACCATCATGTGCTTAACTTTCCTAGTCACATGCTCTTCGTCTCTCACCATTTCATGTTCCAGCCACGTCAGTTTCTACTCGACGTTAATAATACCGTAATATGGAGTTCTAAAACTTGCAAAAGAGCAACTAATATAATCTTTCCCTTTCTCATAAGTAAAATGTCCTCGTGTTGTCATACTGTATCGTGTTGTCATATTACTGCTGTCATGTCTAAATTTACACCGGTTCCAAAAGTTGAACTACCAGTGATTAAGTATTGTGTGATATATTCTATATATTATATGTAACTAGAATAAAACTCGTGGTATTGTCGTATCCAAAGTCAAGAGACAATTTTTTTTCTACCTTAATCATAGACACAGAAAGGATAAAAGCATAGGAGGCAAAATCGTAGCCCTATTGATAAGAAAAGTTTGAAAATTGTGCCATGTACGTATTAGAACCTTTCCGAAATTAATCACACTCTGTCTTCATTTTTTACTAAATGGTATCTCTGAAATGTAAATCAACAGTAACGAAACGGAGTCACGGGACTACATTGAACAAGATTATTCACAAAAATTATGAATAAATACCAACAAACAGCAAAGCAGCTGCATTGTTGACAACCACCGATTTACCATCGCAAGTCGCCAATAGAATCTACAAAGCCAACAATAAAGTCGCAGCGGGACAGGGGGGAAGATTAAAAATCGAGCGACTCGCAGACACAATGAAAATGTTTTTTTCGCAGGCCCCTTTCAGAACGCGCTTTGTTTGTGAAACGAAGTTCCCCGTTTCTCTCTCTATATGGCTCATCGCGATTTTCTCTTAGGGGAAAATATTGCGTAATGAATACCGTTATGTGAGCGTCGCATCCGAATGCATCACATCGTTAATTCAGGCAATAACGTCACACATTGCTTTTGCATTGTAAATTCAGCCGATTTTGTGTGACGATTGGTTTGTTGGTAGGAACATCACATCCATAGGCTGCTCGTATACCCCGAGTGTGAGCTTTATATCGCTACTCTAGAACTATTGATACTTGTAATAAAATACGTCGTTCAGATTTTAGACCGTTCAATAGCCTGCAATTGCTAGAGTTGTAGTGGATTTTATCACGTCAAACTTCTAACGAACTGGTAGCAAACAAATGGTAATTATCGTCACTAATACAACACAGCACCCAATCTCCATAACCTAGTCCCACAATGACACTATTTGATAGAAATCCTTCAGTAAATAGTGAACTATTATTTGTTCTCTAATGATTGACAGGGTAATGGAAACTCATTACAAAAATAATTACTCAGAGTGCAAACCAACTTCAGCATTGATTTTCACTTCAGGCTCTAGTAAATTTGATACCGTTCTAATTATAACTGTAGCAAATTTTAAGCTAGCACTCCCACACTCTACACTGCTGCTATGCTGATAGCTAATTATAAGCATAGCAGTAGTGTGATTCACTAACAGAAATATCGAACTTGACAACTGACAAGACGGTGAGCTTTCTTTGACTTTGACGTGTGAGCACAGCGCTGCGCGTAAGCGTATTCATTAATATCTACATCGATCTCTAGCTGTGTATGTTTGTCGCTGTTTTGGATATACAATATGAAGTACACAATCGATATTTTTCGATTTGTTTTTCTTGTGGATGAAAGTGACTTTATTAAATATTTGATTGTCTTTTACATAAAAGGTATAAAAGTAAGCAACTTTTAAGTACAGACTTACGCCGTGCTCGTCGTCGGAACGCTAGTATCGTCAACTGTTGTCAAACAAAAGCCAGCGCTGCCGACAGCCACGAATTCAAGGCAGGTGACTTTAGAGAATCGCATAGCAGCAGACCACTATTGGCAGCGTTGTTGATCCTGTCACGTAAGACTATGATTACCTAACGAATAGTCATTTTAATGGTAAGAGGAAAGTGAAGCGTCAGTTGTGGTCTTCTATAATTTAAAAGGAAGTAGCACTTAACCTTGCCTGTGTAAAATTATAAATTATCTTAATTTATATTCTCTAATTTACGATGGACAATATTATGTCGTATTTCGTCATGCAAACAACTTATTGGTTGTCATTAAGGCGATCTATCGAAACGTTGTTTCGGCCAGGACCGATAGGGATAGAGATATGTCTGACTCAGCGGGAGGAAAAAAGACAAAACAGCGATCGCGCGTAAAAAGTAAACGAAATACACAAATTATTTTATTTAAAAATAACCTTATGGACTACAGAAAAACGCTTCTACACGATTCTGAATTCAAATTCTAATGAATCAATTCCTATTGAATACAAATTATCGTTCACCAATAATCTTAAGTTTTCTTGTTTATAAGAGGTCTTTTCGGAAATAAAATGTATCGAGGCAAAATCCTTTAATCGTGTTTTCGTTCTACTCGTATCTAGATAAGGATATGAAGTAACGTATATTTGATTATCAGATTCGTAAGATCTTTCAGCGACGTATGACATTACTTATAAAAGTGCGTTTTTTTTCAATATATCGCCTTAAGGTTCACTCAGTTAACTTAGAGCGTTTACGCCGCATGGCTAATCACTCAAGCTTTCATGTCGAATATTTGAAACGAACGAACCAATTTTAATAAGACTTTACATGCTTATGCAAGTTAGGCTACATAGTTAACAGGTAACTTTTCGAAAATCAATCTTATTGTTGAGTAAGAGCAATTTTTCGCTTTTCATACAAACCAAAAATGGCCAATAATCTCTACATTATTAGACTTTCTAAAAATCCTCTGATAACTGTTTAGACTAGCCTTACTTGGTTATGCATGGCAAGTTTATTTAGAGACAGTTTGTTCGTTTCCAAAATTTTTGACTTGAAAGTATATCATATCCCAAGCCCTCTGTTAGCTCAGTGATCAAAGCAGACAACCGGACTGTGAAAGGTTGCGTGTTCTTTCCCGTCCCAGAACAACATACTTTTCTAAACATCTTTCAAATGAGTCCCTCACGACCCTGGCGACCTTACTCACCACAGAAACACAACTCTAACAAGTAGTGTTATTTAGCTACAGAAGCTGCAATGGTCAAAGAAGATCGTAGCCAAATCACACTACTTTTTAGTTTTTGTGGTAAGTGAAGTCGCCAGAGCTCACCATAGTATTATGTTAGAAGCTGAGCTTCCAACATAGGATGTTCCTCTGGATTTTTTCAGAGTGTGCCACTAGGCTACGGTACCCACATACCATCAAGGGGTCATACGACCCATAAGCATACCCTTTTTACCGCCCTTATTCATTCTTATTCGTGAACATACAACGCAAAGTATCAAGGGTACAAATTAAAATTATTACTACCTTGGAGGCAGATGGTGGATCAATATTCAGATGCAATAGTGATGAAGGTTCAGGTGTGTACGTAAACTTTGGCCATTATCGGATTGACGGGGTCCTTATTTACTTGACGATTAAACCGGGCTCAACACCTTGGTCTGTTCAGTTTCTTGCCATACTTCAGTATTATCGATAGTCAAACTAAGTTTGTTTAATAAACTGAAAGGTGAATTGTAAAAAGTAGCAATTTTTTTTGCATCGCTGCTAGTTATACATTTACATAAAATCGTTTGATAGTTGGGAACCGTGACAGCTCCCAGGGGGGGGGGGGGGATTGCTTCGGCAGAGACGGCCCAGGCTACCACCGCGAAGGGCAGTTAGCCAGTCTGCATGTAATCGGATTTCTTCTATGTATAAGCAAGAAGGGTCAGTACAGTACTTGTGAGCGGTCTTCTTCTTCAGTTTTTTGCGCACATTTCTGGACAAAGGCCTCTCTCTCGTGCAAAAGATTGCATGTCCTCTCAGATTAACAACCCAACGTATTTTCAGTGGGCGGCCTCGTGGTCTTTTATTAGTCCAGGGCCTCCATTCAAGATCCCGATTTCTTTATCGTTTTTTATGGACAATTTTTTTTCTCTATAGCTTAGCGATTAGGTACCTAGGCTTCTCTGTCTAGACTTAAGACTTTGAAAATGTCAAAGTAAGCTCTTTGAAAACACTACTTTTATCTTTTTACACATAAAAATAAGTCACAAAACTCTTTGAAATTTGTATTCGAGTAAGCCTTTCGGTAAAAAATATTAAATTTAAGTATAGTAACATAATAACCCTTAACAAATTCCATAGGCTGTTTCTAAAATATGTACCTATTGTGTATAATATGAATATAAAATACTAAGCTACTCTTAACCTTTTTTGGTGCTCAATCTGTTTCTTTGGTTAGTTGGGTTACGTTAGCATAGTGAGCAGTAAATACAAGCCCAATTGAAAATCCGGTCATTCAGTCTTACCGAAGAACTGAAGAGATATTTTACGTAAATTAAAAAGTATAAACATTTAAAGAAGTTTTACTCACTTGCCAGTCTTCTGGAGTCGAGGATCTATGAATAAAACATGGCTGTTTCTACGACTATCAGTCTTTCCATGTAAGGCATTACTTCTCTACGTATGAGGATAGGTGACGGTACATTATGCAAGAGGCTGCACTCGAATATGACAGACATTGTAAACGATTTTATTGCTATAAATGCATTAACTTGACACACTTTGTGTTGTATCTATAGTGACTTGTTACATTTACTAGCTCCATTATCGAATTGGCTCGTAATTCAAATTTTACCATTTCCATGTTAGGTTTCCATATATACATGATATTTCTTTTTAATATTTCAAATATATTGATCGCAGCCCTTAGAGGCTTCGAAGTGAACGCTTATTTTAATCTAACCTTTTTTTTTGTAGGGGGAAAAAGGCATTTTCGCCTACCCTGCATTGTGGGGAATGAACAATACAGGGTTATCTGGGGATCCTCAGTCAAAGATGTTAATGACCAAGACTACCCACTAAAACGACCCCCGTGTTCCTGCCTCATCATCGTTATACAGGCTGACGGTCAACAGTTGCCCTTATACCTGTGGCCTGTACGCGATATGCCCGACTGGACTCACTTTGGCATACCTGTATGCATATTACCGCGGCTTTAGTAGTAAAACCGCTACCACTCCCTCGGGCCGTAATCCGTAGTAGAAGGTTTCCCCATCCTCTGCTCGGAACCCACTCACGGAGCTAGCGCGCCGGCAAATGCCCTGCGTCGCCGACCAGTTCTTCGTCTCCTTTCTGGGTTGGCCGCGGGATCCTGCTCGTGGGCCCGTTCTTCCTCTTCTTTGGCGTTCATTACTACTTCACAAAATATGAGTAAAGCATTCCACGACTCCTCATTGGTAACTATTGTTTTTATTATTTCTGGCAGCGATATAACGCCACCACCAATCACAGTTGCTAAATTTTGCCTCTCGCCGGTCCATCTAGGACATGTTACCAGCGTGTGAAGGGCGGTGTCCTCGTGTGCACCACATTGGTGGCATTTTGTAGTGCGCTCTCTTTTCGCAATGTTGCACAGGTACCTCCCGAAGCAGCCATGCCCCGAGAGGACCTGTGTCATGCGATAGGAGAGCGTGCCCCACCGTCTCTCGACCCATTCTTTTAGTACGGGCTGAATAGCCGCGATGGTGCGGTGTCCAGTACCGGGGTCTTCTAAGCGTTCGCTCCACTTTACGAATGCCACCTCTTGCGCATCGCTGCGCCAACCCTCAATCTCTTCAGGGAGCGGTGTGTATCCTCTGACTAACTTCTCTTTGGCGGCTCTGTAATAAACCTCCGCCATGACATGCGCGTCCAGGTCCCGGCCAAAACGTTTGCCGCCCTAAAAGAATTTTAATCTAACCTAATGTACCTAACGGTCACGGAGTACTTAACCAGTAACCTTGGTTATATAGTCTTTGCTAACGGTCAAGCATGAAATTCGGTGACATCTCTATATCAAAACAAACCTGATAATATCTCTTCTACAATACATCTATCTAGGTTTTGTGTTATGAATAAAGGAGATAAGCGGATATAAATGCATAATAAACTTATACCTATGTGAGCGTGACTGTAGCTGGTAGGGTGGTTGGGCGAAGGAAAATATATAAACTTGGTAAAATAATAACTTTATTTGAAGAGCTACGTTCGATTCTTACAATGGTAGAAACGTCAAGGAAGTGTCATATAATATCACAGACAATATAGAAATTCTATACAGTTTATGGTTGGTGTTACCAACATGCTGGGGGCACGGGAATGTACTTTGAGTCTAATGAATGGTCATAAGGTTAACCATAAAAGTTTATTAATATTTGCTACTTGAAAATCCCAGCAGCTTGGTATCACCACTTACTGCAATGTAGAAGATTACATAAGTGCTTAATAATATTAAGAAACAATAAAAAAGCATTGAGTTCAATTTTATTGAAATTCTAACGAAAAATTTAGTGTTTATTATGTAACAAGCAACTATAATTTTTGATATTTATCAAGTAATATCTTAACTGTAACTAGTAATTGACTGTATTTTTAACAGGGTTATTTTTATTACAACATATTATGGATTGTATTTTTATGCTTATAAAATTTACTATGTATTACCTAAAATTATTTTATTCTTATTTTTACATTACCTTACTTTCTTTAGGACAAATTAAACAAACCAGAATTAATCAGTTTGAGTTTAAATAATTACATAATCACCAAACGGGTGTTTAACTTAACTCATAATATAATGCTAGTACTATATACCTACTTAAATTTATTTTATGAAACTAACCTTATTAGGTATTGCGTACATATCACAAACCTGTGTTTATAGATTAGTTATATTAGTAAACAAAGGGAACTTAATCTAAAGGTAGCACACTAATGCTGGCTAGTGAACGCTTATAAACTTTTTTATTTGGAGTCATAACATCAACAACACGGATTTTTCCATCTTTGCCAGGGTAAACATTTACAATTCTGGCCATAGGCCATGTTAGAGGGGAAGCATTATTTTCTCTTAAAATAACTAAGGCCCCAATCTTTACATTTGGTACACTGTCACGCCATTTGGGTCGACACTGTAGGACATTAAGATAATATTTATACCAGATATTCCAAAAATTACTTCTAATTTTGCAACAAATTTCCCAAAATTTTAATCTAGAGCTAGGTAAGTCTATGGTGTCTCTTTCAGGAAAGGAAGTTAAGGCTGTTCCTATTAAAAGGTGACCAGGTGTAAGATAGCTAAAATCATTAACATCATCAACAGTTACAGGTAACAATGGTCTTGAGTTGAGAACCGCCTCTATTTGACATAAAATTGTACTCAACTGTTCATAAGTCAAGATATAATTTTGCATTACACGCTTTAAATGGAATTTGGTGCTCTTAACTGCTGCTTCAGCGAGACCAGCAAACACTGGTGAATAGCTTGGAACAAAATGGAAAGTTATACCAAGTTGACTTGTAAAGTTTTGTAACAGTGTTTGATGCTCTCGTGAATTTTGTAATTTATATAACTCAACTAATTCGTTCCTTGCCCCCCTAAAGTTACTCCCATTATCGCAGAAAATATCTGTGGGCAGACCTCTTCGGGCAACGAAGCGCTTAAAACAAGCAAGGAAACCGGCTGAAGTTAAATCTGATGAAAGCTCTAGATGTATGGCTTTTGTTGAAAAACATACAAAATACATATATACCCTTTTGTTATCAAGGCCCTCCTAATTCATGAGTTTTTAACTTGTATTGGGCCTGCATAATCGATTCCAACATTTTGGAATGGCCGACAAGCTGTAACTCTTTGAGAAGGCAAGGAACCCATTAATTGTTTTGCACATTGAGCTTTCATCCTGAAACAAATCAAACATTTATAAACAATCTTTTTAACATGTCTATGACCATTGATTAGCCAGTATCTTTGATTAAGACTAGATAACAATAATTTTGGTGCCGCATGTAGTAACCTAATATGTTCACGATGGATAATTAAATCTGTTATTCTAGACTGTTTTGGTAAAATAATAGGATGTTTTTGCGAAAACGAAATATTCGAATGGGAAATCCTACCACCAACTCTTAACACCCCATCCTTGTCAATAAAGGGATGGAGAGGTTTTAAGACACCTTTGACATTTTCATCTCCACAAGATAGACTATCAATCTCATGCTTGAAATGAATGCTCTGTTCGTGTTGAATTAGTTTGTTTAATGAGTTTTGTAGCTCCAGAGGAGACAGAGTTATGCATGATATTCGAGATTTTTTGTTTTTTACATTATGACAAAATCTTAAAGTATATCCCATTACATAAATCATTTTATTTAAATCTGAGTATTTACTAAATACATCAAAGAATGTGTTTTTATTTAACGTTATTAAAGATACCTTGGCATTGCAAATTGCAGTCATTCTTCGCATCTCAGGTAAGTTTTCTAAAACCTTGATATTTTTATTTTTATTTATATACTCTTTATCCAGTATAAAGTCTGGACCCTGCCACCATATTTTACAGTGTGCCAGCTGATCAGGATCAGCTCCCCTACTTACAAGGTCAGCAGGATTCAGCTTGCTGGCTACGTATAACCAGTCCCATTTAGATGTTTGGTCTCGGATAATCTTGACCCTGTTTGCAACATAAGCCTGAAGCTTAATTGGTTCAGTTGCTAACCATGCAAGTGCAATTTGCGAATCAGAAAACAAATATACCTTGTGAATTTCAATCTTAAGACATAGCATATTATAAACTCTAATTATGAGCTTAGTGAGTAAAAGCATTGCATTTAATTCTAATCGTGGTATAGTGAGTATGTTATTGCGTGGATTTATTCTAGATTTAGCGCAGAGTAAAGAAAGTGTAGCTTGCCCTGATTCATTTATCACACGAAGATAGACACAACACCCATAACCAGAAGTGCTAGAAGCATCAGCAAATCCATTGAGTTGTACAATAGCCCCCCCTTTGGTATATTAATATTTCTTTCAATGTGAATAGGTTCCATCTGGGATAAATTCTTTGAGAAAGACAACCATTCCGTCTTAAGAGATTGTGACAAAGTATCATCCCAATTAATTTTTTCTAACCATAGTTTTTGCATAAATAGTTTAGCTTTCAAAATTACTGGCGCCATGAAACCTAAAGGGTCATAAAACTTTGCTATGTAGCTTAAAATCTGTCTTTTAGTGACCTTATTATTGTTAAAAGTTTCTGGGCTCAAAAATACAAAACAATCTTTTTTAACATTAAGTGTTAATCCTAAAGTTTTAATAAAATAATTATTCTTTTGAAAATCTAGCTCGTCAAAGTGTTGTCTTTCTAATGGTACATCAGCTAATATTTGTTTACAATTAGATGACCATTTGTGTGTGTAAAAACTACCCTTACTTAACAACTCACACAACTGTTGTTTTGCCTCAATAACAATATTTAAATCTGAGTGTGAATAGCAGGCATCGTCGATGTAGGTGCAATTATTTAAAATATATGAAGCCAATGGTAAAGTATCTTTGTATGTTGTAGCAAGCTCTTTCAAGCATCTTGTGGCCAAGAAACTAGAGCTCTTTTGACCATATGTAACCGTGCTTAAACGTATGCATTGTATAGGGTCATTGATATTTTCTCTCCACAAGATATTTTGCAAGGGTGCATGCTTAGGGTTAACATTGACACAACGGAACATTCGGCGTAAATCTGTAGTGAATGTATATTTACCAAGGCGAAATAAAAGCATAATGTCAAATAGCTCCTTTTGGACGGGAGCTCCGTTCAGCAATAAATCATTAAGTGATAGCCTTTTATTTGTGTGCATAGATGCATCAAAAACTACGCGTGTTTTTGTGCTTTTGCTATTTTCGTTATACACAGCATGGTGCGGCATAAAATACAAAGGTTCCTTATCAAAATTCAATGAACTTATATCTATATAATGTCCATGTCCCAACTCCAGATATTCATTAATGAATTGTTTGTAGCCAGAAAAAAGATTTAACTTTTTATGAAATTTTCTTTCTAAACTCAAGAACCTGTATAAAGCCAAGTCAAATGAGTTTCCAAGAGTATCTTTAATCTTATTTAAAGGTACCTTCAGTGGCAGATCTACTTGGAATTTATTATCTTTTATTAAAGTTGTATTTTTAAAAATATTTTCACAAAGCTCATGCTCTGGAATTTTATCACTACTGGACTCTGGTATTTTTTCAGTTGCCCAAAATTGCTGTAGTGTTTCGTTGACATCTGAGTTGCAACTTGTACATAAAAGTGATATCTTACTTGTATCAGACACTGCCTGTTTAGGCAATGCTCCCGCTATGACATGGCCAAACCTTGTGCTGATAAATCTTGGCTGGTGACTTTGCTGAGCTGCATACTCAGCAGATTGCAGAACAGGTTGTTGCAGTGATGCTAGTTGCTCTGGTATCACCGCCTGGAAAAATATGTCCGCTCCAATCAGCATATTTATTTCTGACGGGATGTTAAAATCCACATCGGCTAGGCTCAATTCAGAAGGTATGTTTAAAGTTGAGATATCGATTTTATGTTGTGGAATTTTGCATGTGATTCTTTCTAGCACATGACAATTTATTGTCACCCTATAAGGTGTAGCAAGTGAGAAAACTTCTATAGGTATGGAATAGTTAGCAGCATTGTTTTGATTATTGACCCCTACTATACTAGTGTTGTCCAAGTTTGGTGTGATCCCTAAGACCTTAATCACCTTACTTGTAATAAGGGATGCTTGAGATGCTGAGTCCAATATAGCTTTAAGATGGACTTCTCTTCCAGTTTTTGTGTAAAGCTTCACCTTGACTGTGGGTAACAAGACTTTATTAGACACAGTATTTGAAATTAATGAGACCGGCTGCTCTTTCTCTTTGTCATCATGTAATAATGTGTTATGCCCCTTTTTGCAGACATTGCATCGAAAATGAAATTTACAATGGCCCTTATGATTATTGAGGCATAATTTGCAAAGAGAATTATTTTTAACAAAATTAATACGGTCTGCAGATGGTAGCATTTTAAATTTACTACATATATATAATTTATGTTCATTCGACTTACAGTATAAGCATTCCTTTGTTGCGGATGTTGCTGCTACGTTCACCACTGCCTTCGAAGCCTTCCCACAATATATAGGTTCTGCGCTTTCCAATGCCAAGGCTCTTTTTTCAAGGTAGTGTAGAAAATCCACCACTGTGGGTTCTGCTACATCATTCCGGTCAAGCTGGTAAGCTCTTGTTGTATATGTATCTAGTTTACGGTATAGAATAGCTAAGATTATTGGATCCCATGAATCAATTTTAACCTCTAAATTTACTAAGGATGACAAACATTGTTTAACCTTAGAAACAAAATCTCTTAAATTACTTGGTGTTGATTTAAACATAGCATTCATATCAAGCAAAGAGTTTATATGTTCATTTATTATTTTAAATTTATGATTATATCTATCGTCTAAAAGTTTAAGAGCTACTTCATAACTTTCTGATACAAAGGGAAGGTTTTTTAATATATCAAAGGGCTCTTTTTGTAAAAATGATCGGAGATAACTAATATAATTTTTGGATATTGTCTATAGATTTATCATTGTGTATTATAGCATTAAATAAATTTATAAATGGTGTATATTCACTGTACTTACCGTTGAAAATTTGTATCTGAATAGTCGGAAGTTTGGTCTTAGAGGAAGACACAACCTCAGGGGGCGATGCCGTATTTTTGTTAATAATTGCATCGTCAATTGCGGACAAAATGTGAAAATATTTTTCTTCATATAATGCCACGTCCTCAGAATCATTTTCGTCTAAGGCTAATATTTGCTTGTTATAATTTTCGTACTCTATAAACCATTCTTGCAATCTTTCCCTTTTGTTTTTTAAAACACTTAGGCTACAATTTTTGAAGTCAATTACACAGCTCATCAATCTAGTAATAGAAGTTTTAATATAACCACGCGACACCACTAACTGTCTAATGTCATTCTTTTCTGACGACGACATTTCTTTTCACTTAATAACTTAATAGCGTACCTAGTTCTTAAATAAATTTTATAACTAATTATTTTTACAAATTGTAAGGCAATGCTATACAAATGGAAACAAAATGGAGTCGCACACGCCACGACACAATGCAATTCGCCTTCTTCCCTGGCTGGATGCGCGACACGCGGCCACAAGGCGGCAACCGACGTAAGACGCTCGGATTGGCTGCAGAGAACTGTCAGTGCAATGCTCTGTCTCGCTTTCGCGCTAAGTGCGACAGAGAGATGTATAGGGTCCAGTGCGCTGCGTAGCTCCGGAAGCTCTTGGTTTTGGCGCGTCGGATTTGAATTCGACCAACACGGCGACCGTTTCCTGCTCACGTGACTAACTTGCTTCTATGTGTGATTTGATTGCAGGTCAAATAAAATGGCGTCTGCCGTATATATGGGCAATTATATATTTTCTATTAGTCTTTCAATAGGCTTGTTCGCGTAGCATAAATACCTTGTTTTCGCTTCAAATTCTTGAAAATACCTTTCGCAGGGCAGGGCAAGGGCTACGACGGTTGTTTCTGCTTGTAAGGCTGACCACGAGTTGCTTGGCGGCCACGCGTCGTTGCACCAACACCACTCCGAGTTTATTGTAACTGTACTTTCCTTCACCCTTTTTTCGCCGAAGGACCAAAGATGAGCGTGACTGTAGCTGGTAGGGTGGTTGGGCGAAGGAAAATATATAAACTTGGTAAAATAATAACTTTATTTGAAGAGCTACGTTCGATTCTTACAATGGTAGAAACGTCAAGGAAGTGTCATATAATATCACAGACAATATAGAAATTCTATACAGTTTATGGTTGGTGTTACCAACACCTATGTACTTATCTAAACTAATATTATAAAGCTAAAAAGTTTGTTTGTTTGTTTGGTTGAACGCGCTAATCTCAGGAACTACTGATTCAAATAAAAAAATATTTTTGTGTTAAATAGTCCATTTGTCGAGGTATTATATAGGCTATATAACATCACGCTTCGGCCAATAGGAGCTGAGCATCAATCAATCAAAAATATTGAAAACGGGGAAAAAATAATCCTTTTCAGAGCGTTCGTTGCGTGCGCTGCGTAAATGGTTAAAGTTACGCAAAAATCCTTTAAATTAAATGTTCTAAAAAAAGTCTGCGACAGCATATGTCCATCTTTTGAGGTAGACTCACTATAAACTTTTTTGTTAATCAAATTTTTTCTAAAATAATGCATTATAAGCGAAGGTATTTTTGTAACCATGATATTGTTCCATATAAAAATAAATATACTATTCATCATAAACTATTAATTTTGAACAAAATTAGATTTTAATGAATATTTCGGGCGCGGGCGGGCCGATTATAAGGTGGGAGACATTTTTTTACCATCTATCCAGTGTTCCACTCTTCTGAACATTTGTTTAAAAATAAAGCATTAATCGCAAAGGTGTTTTTATAAACATGACATAAATCCTTAACCAAATAAATACTCAAGTAAAATCATGTAACATATACGTACGACTTAAGTTGTTATTTTCCGACATCCACGAGAACGAAGTCGCGGGCACAGCTAGTATCTAATAACCTTCCTAAATAAATTAAAAACCACCATGACACGTGCGTGAACAAAATATTAATTGTGTTTATCACACAAAACGTAGACACATCTGCCCCTGCCATATATTCGGGATTCGAACTGGCTTAATCCACTCAGTTTATTTTTCGTTATTTATTTTTATACAACTAGATGAAAAACAAGCTGACGGCCCATCTGGTGGTAAGTGGTTACCGCCTGGTTACATAGAGACACCTGAAATAAGTAGGAAAAAATCACTTGTATTCGTCTTCTTTTTTGTTTTTGTCTTCGTATTCCAGGTGCGTTGTCATCCTGAGACCTAAGATGTAATGCCACCCATGTCCAATAACTTCACTTTTCAATCATTATTTTTTCTAACCGTTGAAAAAAAAAAAAATTTTTGATAAAAGAAGATTAAGTTAATTTTGAGCTGTCACGTCTAATAATAGTTGCAATTTCATAACAGACATTGTGCGTTCAAAGTAACCATAAATGTTTTATTTAAGGTAAGATTTTCCGTCCTTTTCTGACTGAATTGGAAAGAAAGAACTACACAAAACAAATGCCACCATTATCCTTGGTGACCGACGTAACCGTAGATAAAGTCACGCAGTTTCCTTTTTATACTTACTTTATTTAGTCCAAAGCCTTAAGATTAAAGTTACAAACAATAAAAACGATAGAACAAAAACGAACAGGGAAATCCCCCGTGGGTCGTTTCTCGTGGCCCCTGTACACAGTTAATATCATGTATTATTGTTTTCGTGGGAATATTTTATGTCTTCACGTGTAGTGTATATTAGCCCTTATCCCTTTTTCACGCAGACTGCGCCGAAGGTGGTCGGAAAATATGAAGTTTAGTTTGTCCCTGTAGAATTAAGTATAAAGATCTTGAAGTATAAATAAATACTCTTTTTTTTCATTTAGATAACCATATATTTCATGAATACCATTTTCATGACAGTATACCTATATGTACAGTACCTATACATAGAGATATAGTTATTTTTTAGATTTTGATTGTTACTAATTTATGGTGATTTGTGTATAAAATATTCTTATATTCTGGCGAAACATAGTTAGTGTTACTTGAAAACTTTAAAAGTTTACGCCCTAAATAAAAATGTTTCAACTTATACACGGTGTATCAGAAGTACCCAAAAAAAGAAATTCTTCATCGAAAACTCAAAATGAAAATGTCACTACTCTAGTGATCGGCTGTGAATGTCGTTCAACCTAAAATTTACATCAAATTAATAGACTATATTTCCAAAGACTAGAATATGCAAACTATTAGTACCGTTAAGCAATAAATTGCTATTAGTATCGATTTCGCATATTACGTAAACACCTTTAAATAAATAGAGTATGTAAAATCAAATTGCACTAATCTAACTAAGCCCTCATCTGCTACCGCTTAGTCTTTGAAAATACTAGACTTGCAGCAGAATTCACCGCCATTTGAAAAAATACACCTCGGGTTCCGCATTTATTTTTTAAACTTAAATAATACGTAAGTTTTCGTACATACCGGAGTATTCAAATACAGTGACAGGGTGGGAGGTACATATCTTTATCAAAAAATGCGCGATGTGAAAAGGTGTGATGTTATTTTCAAGCTGTTTTGTTTATGTCACAGCGCGATATTGCACAATCGAAGCGACGGGTCAAACGAGAACAGGGTTCAAAATTACTATTAAATGGAAATAAACTACGTGACGCATCGCTCTGGGTCGATAAAACTGGTTTTTATACCATTACGTGTAAAATGGCCTACCTGATGACTGCCGTTATAAAAAATTGTATGGTATGGTAAGTCACTGACATAGCTCATAGGATTAGCAAGTTGAAGTGGCGTGGGCAGGGCACATAGCACGCTGAACAGATGGCTGGTTGGGCGTTCAAGTTTTAAAATGGCGACCACATACCGGGAAGTGCAAAGAAGGACGGCCTCCCACTAGCTAGATGGACAGAAGACCTGGTCAGAGTCGCGGGGAGCCGTTGGATGCAGCTGCCAAGAACCATTTCATTTGGAAATCGGTGGGGGAGGCCTTTGTTCAGTAGCGGACATCAGAGGTTGGTATGATGATGTTAATGATGATATGGTAGTAGTAAGTGGTCACAATAAACGCGCATGTACTATTAACGTGCTGTCGACGGAATTACCTACGCATTAAAGCGGGCCGAAGTCTTCACTTGGATTTAAAATGTACCGGCCTTCCCTTTATTTTACAAGCTTTTCCTTTAAATGAGCATGATCTAGCATGGTTATTTGTCGGTCAAAATTAAATTGTAAGATTATGTATGTACAAGGAGTTCAGAGGAGATTCAAAAATTTGGTTTACATTTTTTCCGATGAAACCCTAAACGCCCCCAAATGTGTCATTGGTTCACAACATTTTATTCAAAAGATTTTTTTTAATACTCGATATAAAAAAAACAGAGCAGAGTACTGCCGGATTATGACTAAGTGCCTATAAACTGTTGATTAGGTAGTGTTTGCGACCGTGCTCGCTTGGATATGTTTTTACTTATTTTGTAACCTACTTTTTTAACGTTGAAAAAATGGATCTTACTGGGCTTCGAATGCAAGACAAATTTAACCGTTTCGTTTGCGTCGTTGGCGTAATTATGTTACACTACTTCTTATACCACAGATACATAATAGTACAAATACAGAAGATTCACTCCGGAAAATCATCTTAACATTTAATTAAATAGCTCTTGCTTGCCACGATAATTAAATGCAATTTAAGTCGAACAGCGCTCTAATAACCCTCTTAACGAAAACGAAAACCTTGTATTGTTCTCGTCATAACTATAATTTTTTGGTACTAGCCTTAGCTTGGACCCAATAGTTATAAGGATACTAAAGTCAAAGTTGTTTATTGAATAGAATAGAAAAAAGTTAATTGGGCACAATAATACAATAATACTTAAATTACTTATCGCGATCCATACCAAAAATAATTTTACTAAACTAAAAAACTAGTTAAATGTTGACAATCCCTGTCATTCCCCGTACGCATGCGCAGAAGGAAAAAACAGCGGCGCAGAGCGGCGCGCGCAGATCAGTGTTGCCACCTTGGTGGTTTTCCCACCAGAACTAGTGCTTTTTCAAGGCTTCTAGTGGTATTTTTTCAATATGTAGCGTTTTTATTTATTTAGCGGTTTATAGCTGTTTTTCAATATTGAATCTGGCAACATATTTTTGAGAGGCAAAACCCCTAACGTTCCGGCATTTCATAATGGTATGGAAATAATTTTCAGTGTCATGAGTATTGTGAAAAACATTCTACGGAACAAGATGGCTGGTCCACTTCTAAATGCCATATTTTTTATCAGAAATAGACTAGAAGTTACTAATATAACATGTTACAATTATGAATTACCAAAACACGTCATTGCAGCTATTGGCAAAAACACAATGTTTTGTGTATACTCCTTCAAAAATGAACCACAACCAACAACATCTTCAGCATCGGCGTCGGCGTCGTCGACAGTAGCGTCGCCGTAGGTATCTGAATGATGATGAAGTTATAGAAGATATGACATTTGATAATCTGGAATTTTAACTTTCACATTTTTTTATGTTATTTACGTACTTAACCGACTAACTTGTTCTCTTGATTCTTACTTGATTAACAAATGAATATTATGAATGAGTTTTATTTCACTGCCTATAAAATCAATAACAATTTTTTAGCGCCAGCATATTTATTCGTTTTTTATTTAAATAAGGGTTTCTTTAGTCTGAGATACAAATTCAATAAATTTAGCGGAATTTGGTGGTTTCTTTTAATCCAAATTTCTGTAATTTCTGGCGACATTTTGCTTTTGACCTAGCGCTTTAAAAAAATCTAAGGTGGCAACACTGGCGCAGATTACCTATTTCCAGCGTTGCCAATCTGTGGGGAATTCCCCAAACTGCGGGGATTTTCAGTTCGATTGGGTAATTTGAGGGGAGAGCGCTTATGTGGGGAAAATGCGGGGAATTAAGACATTTACGCTAGAACTGTACTTAGAAGTAATATAAGTAGTATAAGAAGTAAGTATAATTTATAAATTATGTAAGAATATTTATTTACCTTGATTATTTAAGCACCTTTTGGGCCGGCAAGGTGGAGGCGGCTAGTGCAATGGGTCAATTGGCGTGCTTTGTATAAAAAAACAATCAAGTTTAAAGCAATTTCACCGGCAGGAAGGTTTTACAGTTTATTTTATGGCAACATTTATGTCCATCAAACTTAGACCGCGTATCGCAGAGAACTTTCTCAAACGCATCTGTCGAAAGAAAATTTAGCGTTTTAAAGAGTTTGAAAACAGAGAATCACAATCGCCTGCACAATGACACTATAGTCATTGATATAAACAAAAAAGGGAAGATACGGCATCGACGCTCGGCGCGCGTTCCAGCTCAACTGTGTCCATGGGCTCACTTGGCAAAAAGTGCGTCCTAGTTGCGATTGGAATTTCAAACGAACCATTTCTCCCGGTAATTTGTTTAAATTGTGGTTGAACATTGGCTAAAATGCCGTCTTTTTCTTTTAATAAGTGTACAAACAACTCACGGAGAGAATAAAAGTCACTTGGTTTCACTTTTCACCCGTAATGTATATAAATTTTGAGTTTTAAATACAAATCTACTTAAAATAAACAAACGAGCCAAAATCGCCATATTGCTGCATAAGTGGGATAGAATTATACGTATAGCCATGCGAGTGACGGAGATAGCGTGTACTCCCGAGCGACCGAGTAGTTCCGAGTCCTACCGAAAGGTAGCATTACCTGGTACCGTTAGCATAAAAAACACATTAAGAAAATAATAAGTAAAAATATATATACATTTTATGTCATGGTTTTTGTTTACGATCCTGCTATTTACAGATTTTCCGAAGATGAAATATATAGACAGAAAAGGATAAAATTGACCGGAGGTAAAGAGAGACGGCACTGAGTGGTTTGCGACTAATTGTAGCAGAATATGTTCCGTCCATTTTAAACCTACTAATACGTATGACACTCATATAGGTCAGTAATTCAATTAAATTTTTGATTAAATCGTTTTAAATTAAAAAGGTATATGACTGCTTGTCACTAGAAATTTGTGCGAAAGTTTGTTTGTTTGTTTGTTACGATTTCACGCCTAAACAAAAGTTTAGATGATTGGTATGGAGATCGTTTGAGACCCTGTAAAAAACATTGGATACTTTTTTGGGCCGATATTCGACATCCACGCGGGCAGCTACTAGTATCTCATATTTTCATAGATAGGGATGTTGACTGTATTCAAATTATAACATAATTTTGAGACGCAGTGATAGGTTTGATACTTGGAATCCTAAAAAACACAATAGTTTAGTGTATTATTAATATTATAAATGCGAATGTGAGTTTGTTTGTTACGGAGATAACTTGAGACCCTGGAAGGCGAGTGTATCCCATCTGGCCCGGTGACTTGGCTCGGCGCCGAGCCACATGGGAAAAAAAAGTTTTAACTGGCCCGGTGATATATTTACCGGGCCAGATGACACAAATCAAGTGCCATCGTCCCCGGTAAGGGGAGAAATGAGGATACGCCTCGTAAATTGTAAAATACTAACTTCATGCATTTATGAAAGGGACTCCAAAGGGGTCTCCACCTTAACATCACGCAATAATAAATTAAGTACCTTGTTTCTTTGTCGTACTTCCAAAACTTGGAATTTTTTACTGGCACATGTGTTCCCTCCCTCCTATAACATAGGTTCCTTCAAAAGAGGCGTGAAAAAGCAACTTTTGGACCGGCAAGGTGGAGTCGGTCAGTGTCTGAACTGCACTAGCTGTAATAATTACAAATAAAGAAAGAAAAAGATGAAAAAATTGTATGCTCCAAGCGAGAATCCCACGTCTCCTGTGGTCCAGCCAGACTAGCACTAGCTGTCTTCTCATAATATTATAGACTCTTCTTTCCGCTTAACATCAGGTGGTGTTGAGTCATTTGCCGTACTTTTTATATAAAAAAACAAAGCAAAATATACAGGTGCTGTCAATACGACAATAAATTAAAACATGGGCTATATTAGTCCATAGTAATGGTTTACCACTTTCAAAAACATCTTATTCATTTGATAATTTCATGACATTTGTATGAAATATTATAACATTGGCTGCATTATTTTATAAAATGTCCTGAATTTATCAAATTAATAAGATGTTTTTGAAAGTGGGAAACCATTCATTTGATAATTTCATGACATTTGTATGAAATATTATAACATTGGCTGCATTATTTCATAAAATGTCCTGAATTTATCAAATTAATAAGATGTTTTTGAAAGTGGGAAACCATTTCTATGAATTAATATAGTCCATGTTTTAATTTATTGTCGTATTGACGGCACCACCCTGTATATTTCAGTATAATTAATAAATTATGAAAAAATTATATCTTTAACAATTTTATTAATGCTAAGATTAGTCACTGATGCTCGTAAAATATTATTAAAATTCCTAATTAAAATTATAGTATGCTTTCACAGTTTAAATGATTTTAAATTATTTGGGAATGTTTACAGCCTAAAAGCATTTTGTTCTTACTATAGTAAAATTAATATTTTAAGTTAAAAAAAATAAGTTTCTTATTTCGTAAGATTGTTTGTTGACGGTACCGCAGTACGAAGAAGGGGAGGTGGGAGACGAAGTCGGGAATTCCCTTTTGTAATACTATACACTAACAGTCGTCTCGCTTGCACTAGGCAGTCAAGGGCGTTTATCTATCTCTGTTACCTGATTACCGTGCTTCATGCGTATTTAGAAAAAAATGTTGCTGTGTGCGGACTCGTGTGTATGTAGTGCACGCAGCCCGTTTTTCGACGATGAAATGCTTAGGCGTACCGTATCTTCCCTTTTTTTTTATATCAATGACTATAGTAGCGCTTATGACCACTAGAAGAAAGTATTAAAATTTGATCCTTCGAATGATATGTTGACAAAACAAAGGCATGATAAAGAGCTGCAATAAATACCTTGATGAAAATCATTAAATACTTTAATAAGTTTAGGTAATAAATATATTTGATTTATAAAAACAGTATTTTATTTTTATTTTTATACAACTAGATCACAAACAAGCTGACGGCCCTGAGGGCCTAGACAAGATGCCATTTGACAATCGCTATCGCTATCGCTAAATGAAAAATGTATGGGATTTGACATTAGCTATCGAAAGCCGTTCGATGTCTTATGTCAAATCCCATACATTTCCCGCTAAGCGATAGCGATAGCGATAGCGATAGCGATTATCGAATGGCATCTTGTCTAGGCCCTCTGATGGTAGGTGGTTAACGACGCCTATAGACACCTGCAATAACAAGGAAAAATCCATAGATTAGAGATAATATGAAAAATCACTTGATATTGCAGGTGCGTTGTCATCCTGGGGCCTAAGATAAAATGCCGTCCATGCCCAGTAATTACACTGGCTACCGTAGATACTTTTATTTCTTTCCTGAAAATTTGTGGGGAAAATATGGGGAATATTGATTTTTTTTCCCCAAAATTGGGGATTTTCTGTTAGGTTTTTGGGTAATCGAGACCGTGGAAGTTGGCAACGCTGCCTATTTCAAAGCCGCTTCCCGCTTTGTCGGCTCGTCTCGTCAGTGTCACCAGTCTAGCGCAAGTTCGTAAGAAAAAAAAATTGTATGAAACGTACACGCTCAGTAATGGCGGTATAATCCGCCTCAATCCGAAAGAAGGCATTATCCATACAATCAATATGGTGGTCGACGCACTTCATAAACAGGTGATTTATATCTGTCATCTGTCTCTGTCGCTGTTGTCTTGTTTTCAATCAAAACGTTTGACATTTCATTTAGTTGTGTTGGAGAATTTTCTAAAATCAGAAATTAACGTAAATTATTATTAAAACGAGTGTTTTGCCTCAAGAAATAAGCTTGACCCAAAAAGGATTGTGTGTGATGTGGAGTGAACTAAATGAGTAAACGAATAAGTTAAGAAATATGTAATATAAAGACACGCCGGCGGCCAATGTAAAACGAACATATTATGTCTGAATTTCCTCTCAATGATGATCGGTAAGTCCCAATGACTGTTAATTAGTTCTATTCTAAAGCTATTATTGTTTAAATAGGGATTTTAGTACAAATTTCAGTACATAAAAGTAATATTTACCTACCAACCTAAGTAAAAAATAGTGCTGTCTGTACAATTTGATTTCTCTATCGATGTAGTGCCCATTAAATAAACCACTTTATTTTTTTCGCAGATGTAAACAGTGGGTTCAATTGACAGGGAAGGATTTGGTGTATGTACCAATCGACAACAAAATCGCGACATATTGTTGGTGTAGTCGGAATCCAAATCGGTGTTGATGGCCGATCCAGGACGATTCACACGCCTACCGTCAACCTAACAACCTACCATGTTGTCATAGTAGTCAAGCTTGATATATTGTATATTATACTAAATAAAAGTTTTTCAAGTACCTTTGTTTATTTATTTCAAACACCTATAACTATCGATAAAAATCTAAAGTATATCTCTAACCCCTACTAAGCACATCCCTATTTTGTTGCTTATGTTGGCATTATTGTTGCCAGACTGTTGGCTGAATTTTTATTATATTGGTATGAGTCTGGCGTGCACGTTCTATAGAATTTTTTTTTTCCTTGAAGTCCCGTCTCTTCTAGCGTAGCGTTTTATATTCTCTTTGAGTGTCACCTCATCTGTTTCAGAGCTGACTTGATCAGAAGTTCATAAAGTGTAGTCGCGTATAATTTTATCTCTGATCGTCGTTATTCTTATTAAATATTGCGAGATAATGCTATGTGTATGCCATGAGTAGGTATGATGGCATCGATTACAAGGACGATGACGATAATATGGTGCGAAATGCGACACAGGCCGTGTCCGTCCCGACGACGGCCGTCGTTGTTGAGGCAGCAAGGAGGAGTAGGTACACTTTGAACTGCTTCTCTAATCTTAGGGCTATGTAATCTTAGGGCTATGTTGTAAGTGTTATGTTGTTGTGTAAGATATTCATGTGAACTGTAAAGCTGTGTTGATTGAGTTAAGTGGCCCCGCTTGTTATGGCTGATTTACACTTGCATAAGTACAGTAGCGAGTTTAGTAACCGGACAGTTGAGCAGTAAGTAATAAGTAGTAAGTATCGTCCAAACGTTGGCTTAGCGAGTTAAGTTATAAGTGTCAGTTCCGCGACTAAGATTGTACTGAACTGTACTAAACTCGCCCGTCTACACGCACGATGACACGGCGAGTTTAGTTGGCGGGGTGAGGAAGACGCACGGGCGGGGTGCACTTGCACTTAACTTGCCGAAAAAATAGAACATCATTCTATTATTTGTACTTAATTGTTAAGTTACTACTTAACTAGCAAATTCCCGTCCAAACAATGTTAAGAACTTAACTCGCCAAGACCGCAAGTTAACTCGCTACTGTACTTATGCAAGTGTAAATCAGCCATTAGGTGAGCCGTCAGCTTGCTTGTCATCTTGCGTTGTTGTATGAAAAAATTGTTTCTAGTTCGAGGTAAGTTGTTTTTTATTTCTAAATGGTAGGATAGTGCTAGTACAATTACATAGTAAGTACCTAATTGATTGATCCGTGATAAATTTTTAACCACATTTATCCATCTTACGGGTTCTTGTGTGTGCTAAATACATACCTACTCAATTAAAATTATTTTTATTTTTGGTTTACGGCTTAAAACCTTAGTTTATTCATCTGAGCTATTAGGTAGATAGAACCTACCTACTCAGATTGTTACTTCAATACAACTTAAAAATTTATTTGTGGTTTTTATGTTGGTTGACTCATACCTATCTTGATTCTCACTCACTTAATATTCTTGTAAAGTATTCAATAAAGTTATCTAATATCTATTTATCTTTTTTGTACTTAGCCTAGTAAAATAAATACTAGAATTGAGGAATTATAGGTTATTTATTTTAGGTTAATATTTGATCAAATAAATATTAGCTACCAGGAGTAGAAAAGTTTCTAAGAGTAGGAAAATAAGGAGGTAGGAGGTAATTACGCCTGTTAGGGGGAATGAACTTAGAATAGAGCTGCGCTTCAATGTCGATTATATTATTATTTTAACAAAAATAATTAATTTTTCAGCATGGAATAATGTCATACTACAGTTGTCATACATTGGTAATAAACTCTACACAAGGGACCCATTTACACCCTTTTCACTTTATTTGTATTTTTGGTACACCCTGTATTGTGACAATTAAAAGATTATGACTATGACAAAAACTTACGTTTTCAAATATAAAATTGCTCTCTATACTATAATAAGAGGAGCTCAGTGGCGTAGTGGTTTGAGCACTCTGATTTCGATTACGAAAACAAAGCAACTTTCGCCATGGTCGGTCCCGGGATGGGTCAATCAAATTTATCGAGCTCCTCTGTGCTTCGGAAGGCACGTTAAGCCGTTGGTCTCGGTTTTGTTTATTTATTTAGTTTATGTTTATTTAGTATATTTCTAATATTTACATACATATTATTAACAATATTTATCCGTTATCTAGTAGGTATCCATAACACAAGCTGTTAATGATGCTTACTTTGGGCTAGATAATAGGTGTGAGTGTATGAATATTATTATTATTATTATTACAGCAGCCCACCTTTAACCCACTAACCTGCTTTGGGCCAGCGTGGTGGTGTTTTGGCCCAATCTCCTCATGTGACAACGAGCGTGTCGCCGGCGCGTGTTGTTCGTGCGGTCCGCGAGCCGCACCGAGTCGCGCGCGCAGTCCCCGGTGTTTTTTTTTTATACTACTAGATGACAAACAAGGGCCTGTGCCCAACAGTGGGACGTATAGGCTGATAATGATGATGATGATGTTGGCTATAATTATGTAAATAAAAGTGCGATTTAGCCAATCGCTGTCAAAGATATAAGTTGTAGAAGACCAACCAACCAGAACCAGCCAGGGCAGTCATATGCTTAAACAAGCATATGGCCACACGTATAATGTAGTAAAATAAAAATACTTACCTATGGCTCTCAAGGGGTTTTTGATTAGGTACCATAGGTAGGTACCATACTAGCTCAACAAAGTAGGTACAACTTACAGATTATGTTAGATAATGTTTACAATAACTAATCATCTTATTTCTCACATCAGAGAAGAAAACACACTCTCATTTTTATTTCGTCTAAGTATTGATTGATATTTATTAGATCAAGGAAAGGTAATTCACCCGAGACTCGGTAATTTACGGCGCGGAGTTGAGCCGACGATGCCTTATTTACGATTAAATAAAATGCGATCATTTGTCAACTAATGATAAAAACATTTCGGGTATCTCGATACTTACAATATTTTGTCAAAACAACAAAATTAGGTATTGAAAACTATTTGTCTTTTCATTGCTGGAAACGGCTGAAATTAATCGCCCACTATAGGTACGTGCTGAGACGTGAATATGAACAAACATGTTAGACATCTTTTACAAAAAATGATAAACAACAAAGAATTTGTTAAGATTACAAAATTAAAAAATGATCCATCCTAAATTTTTTTGTGGTGTCTTTTTTCTAAACCATTTTATAACAAACAAGCTGACGGCCCACCTAATTGTAAATGGTTACCGTCGCTTATAGCCACCTGCAATAACAAAGTAACAATCACCTAGTATTACAGGTACGTTGTCATCCTGGCCAAGTCGAAATGCCTTCCATGCTCAGTTATTACACTGGATACCTTTCCCATCAATCCGAAATACAGCAACTTGCTTTACATCTAAAATAAGAAAGGATACACAAACGACCCTACATAAGGACCTACCTCCTAGTGTGTCCATTGAACCAGAGGTCCCAGATTCGAATCGGATACGGAAACGAATGTGGATTATTGGTGTCTAAATGCGTGGATACGGATGGGGGATCCAAACCAAGACTTTTGACTTGCACTGCGCGGATTTTTTTTTGTATATCGACTACTGTTTAAATAGTTTAATTTTGGCATACTTAGTGTGATAAGTATGGAGTAGGTTGCATTACGTCTCTGCGTTTAGTTGAGAGAAATCAAATTCAAGCTAGTTGAACAACTTATGTCAAGTTTAGAGATT
The DNA here is from genome assembly GCA_947347705.1 of Nymphula nitidulata. NCBI lineage: Eukaryota > Metazoa > Arthropoda > Insecta > Lepidoptera > Crambidae > Nymphula > Nymphula nitidulata. Next base: position 7,924,628 of record OX374622.1, read on the forward strand.
TTTTTAAAATTGCAACCTAATCCATATTCAAAAGGTCGTAAATGTAATGAAATTTAGTAAATGTAATAGATCCGTCCGCTTGTTGAAGGCGTGAATTAGTGAATATGATTATCCTTACTTATCCAAGTTAAAGTTTCAGTTTTTTAACGTTTCGCAATATTACACACTTAAATATGGAATAAAATAAATTGAGCAACTAATAAATACTAAGTTAGCAACTAAAAATCTCTTTTGCTCGACTATTCACGATTTGTTGCCGATATCAGATTTTTTAGCTGCGCACTTAGTAGGCAGGTAAGTATATTCGTTGGTTAGGTTAGGTTAGTATGATGCAGGGGTGCAGTGCTGGTGAGCCTCTTCGTGTGTCAGGTCCATTGTGGGACCGGTACTCACGTTTGATGTGATCCTGTAAAACATTCGATGTGAAGAGCGGTTCTGCAATGGCCCTGGTCAGCGCACCCTGGGCAATTGCGAGCAATCCCCATATATCTAATTGGTCGCGATTGGCTAATCTCCAGGCCTCTTAGGTGGTTGAGCTCTTTTGGGTTCCTGCCGGGCGGGGGAAGTGTCTTTTGATGCTTTCCCTGCTGTGAGAATGGGCTCTTAAGGTCAGTGGACCCATCCATGGGTCGTAGGATGGCTGACCTTCAAGGTTAGCGACAGGTGCGTGAGCACGCCCTGTGTGTGTGAGCCAAAGAGTTGCGAAGTGGACGGCGGGGGTTGTCCGCAGTTACGTGCCGGGTAGGTCGTAGGCGCGGTACGTGTCCGGCTTTCGCTGCATTCGTAACGGGGTAGTGGGCCCGGCACAGGGTGACTTTGCGTGCGACACTGGGCTCTCAGTCCTTGGATCCGCCTCTCACCATGCTCACGGTGGGGTGTGAGAGTGATGAGACCTTTCCTCGCCATTTTCACACCACAACCGTTACTTATTCGATGTTTCTCCCTCATAGACGGGGTATGACACCTTCAAGGTCGTGGACATGTGGCGGCGCGATGGTGTAGGGGAAAGCCCGGGAATGGCAACGTCTGGTAGAAGGCCCTATCTTCTCCAGCTCCTAAGACCTTTCCTTGATAAGCCTATGCCCCGCCCGCGTCTGCCCAGCATGTCGGTAATGGCCCTTTTCAGGGCCAGTGGATCTGCGGATCGGTATGGCCGGCCTCCAAGGCCGGCGTGAAGTATGGTTCTTCTGGAACACGGGAGCTTTATAGCTCGGTGGATGGCGAGCTATTGCTTGCGGAGGCACCGAGGTCAATTGACGTCTAATTACTCGTGTGGCGCTGCTCCAGCACTCCTCCGTACAACGGAGGGGGCAGGGGAGATAGCGGTGGACGGGGGGCCTATCTTGGGCCAGTGGACCAGTTTGGTCGCGGGATGGCGGGCCTCTAAGGCCCCGGATCACACATGACCAGGTTGGTGGTGGCAAGTTGCCTCCGGCGCTATGCGCACATTAGTCGTTGGCCCCTTTTTAGTGGTAGCGGACCCTTTGGGGTCGGTGGATGGCTGGTCTCCAAGGCCAGCGGGTCGCTTAATGCGGCCGCGTAGGGCATGCCAGTTCATTGAGAGTTGGCCGCTAGCTCCACTTACTCTTCGAACTGTGCATAACACGTCGCGGTCCTAGTGTAGGACCAGCGGACCCCCCTCCAAGGAGAAGGGTCATGCTATGGCAGGCCTCCTAGGCTTGCGGGGGACTACAGTAAGGGGTGGGACCTTTGCTGCCTTGTATGTCCCCTCGTAGGGGGAAAGTACCCCATCCCTCCGGGGAGTGGCAGCGACCAGAGATGGTCGAGCTGCAGGGCCGGATGCGGACGACTACCAAGTTCCCTGGGTCCGGTCCTCGTAAGCAGCCTCCTGATGGGAGAAGGACGGTTTTTAGTGGGTAGGGCCGCCGCATCATTATTTTTGCGGCGGAGGAGTCCCACATAACCTCAGCGCCACCCACAGGCACCGGGGTATGCATTAAGCATTTTCCGTCCAAAAAAAAAGGTTAGTATGATGCTCAGTTAAATACAAGCCCATAAATATAGGTAAGTATAAGAAAGTAAATAAGGTTTTTATTTGTCTTCCTAAAATATGTAAACAATGCTGCAAACAAATCGGTAATATGATAATATTTAAAATAATAAATACTCTTAAGTATACCGTACTCTTACAATCCATAGTGTAGGTGTTAACCACAGCCATTTCGGGTCATTTATCATTTCAATAAATCGGCGACCATTAGTTAAATATGCTTTACGAAGCACAACCAGACGGGGGTTACGCTCGAACAATTTAGCGGGCAGCTTAACTTGGGGTAACATTTCTTTATAGTTTAAATTTAGTTGTTATATTGTTTTAAATTTTATTTTTTACATTATAATAAATATTTTTAAAATATCTGAAAATTTTAATTAAAAAGATACAGATTATTCTTAATTTTATTTTAACATCATTATAAATGTTTAAGAAATATATTTACTTAAAAAAATAGCTAAACAACAAAAATTTCACGTCCCAGTCGTCGTCTTTGTTAATTTTTCGCCCCAGGACGTCAATTTTTTTCTAGTTTAGATATTTTTCTATGTAGAAACAGAATAATTATAACAGTTATTTTTACAGTCATACTTAGATTATTTCGACATTGTGAAGGTATAAGTTAGCTTATAACGGAAATAAAGATACACCAGAGGAAGTAAATCATAGGATAATCTTAAGTGCTTGGTAGCTCAGATGGTTAGAGCAATCACTAAATTAAATCCATTAACTTGTATTATAAAATATTGATTATTATGTGCGAAGTAAACATAATTTTTCACTTCTTAATTAGCACTGTTTTTTTTAAGTAAGTTTGCTTTACAAAAGAGTTATTTTTCTGTTTCTTATTTTAGTATATTGTCACAAGATCCGTCTCAGTAATTCATTATTAATATATAGCTGTATAAACCTCGCTATTTTGCCACATCGCAACTTATAATGTAAACATTGGTAATCCTAATGGATTCTAAAGCCGATTTTAGCCAACTATAGGCTTGTAAAAATAGATGAAAGTCGGTTGGGGCAAATGGAACAAAAAAAGAAAAGTAATGCAGAAACTGTGCGAAAACCGGACGAAAGCCGGACGCGGCGCCGACGACGCTGGATAATCTGAACATCGGACCTTCATTATTGAATGAGGTAGATAAAGAGAATGTGTATACCCCGATAGTGTTGATGGTAAAAATGAGTGAACTGTTTTAACTAATAAAATATAAAATTAATTGGCTGCCGATTCGCCTTCGCAGTAACACTCGGCCGTTATGTCTTCTCTTCTATTATATATCCTACGTGATCCCGCTTATCCCTCCTATCTGCTTCAGAGGTTCTCTCATGTTCGTCCTCCTGATTCCGTTTGTAGATCCCATACCAAATTCTTACATATCGTCCAACCTCATAAATCCGATTTTTACTTCTATTCATTTACCATCCACGCTGTCAGATTGTGGAACGCACTTCCGGCTAATATACTTGATTCACAAACTATCGTTTCTTTTAAGAACCGAGTTAAAGAGCATCACTTGTCGTAGCTTATTAAGATCGAACAACTTAATAACTGTATCTATTTTATGTTCTATATAATGACACTACATTTTTATGGTTTAATTGATAATTTATCATTTATAATTTGTTTGGTATGTGTATTATTTATTATTCCTCTACATTTTGTTATTATACTCTAGCCAAATCCGAATGTTTAATAACAAAACGTTGCCTAGCAACCACTGACAGGCATATAATAACAACCTTTTTCTATCAGACAACAGTATACTATTATTATTAGAAAAAAATTAGCAATGTGTTTATTGGCTAATTATAATGTTTTCTTTTTAAGTCAAGGGTAATACTCATTGCTTTGAAATAATAAAAAATAGATTTATTTCAGGATTCAATGATTTATTTATTACAAAAGGCTGATTTAACAATCGTACTTGGTTAATACTAGATATTGCGTTTAGTATTTTATGAAAACTATAATATTAAGATACAAAAAGAAACATTTACGTAATGTTTATCTATGCATTATTACCTTATTAACTACTTCAGTTGGAAGGTTGGTATAAAGTGCGAAAATGTTCATAATACCTGAGTTCTTTTTGGTTATAGGGCTGTCTACTAAAAATAATTTATGCTTTTTTTTCGTTTTATTACTAAAATATTAACGTTTTGCGAGTGTTTCTAGCGATATATTGCAGTAAAAATATATTACTTAAAGTACTATTAAATAATGTGCAGTAATCTAGTCTGAAATACGACCTTTAAAAAAAAGGTAAACTTAGTTGTGATGACCCTAAATTGGTTTGTTTACATTTATTCGTCATCGAATTTGGCTGGAGTATAGGTATATGTATATAACTACACACTGTGTTGACTTTTATTATCCCGTTTTCCTGTCGCAGGTCTGCTGGTAGAGATTTCTTTAGAAAATGCCTGTGTACTCAACTGTGTTTTATGTTTTGTTTTAGTCTTTTGAGTGTACATAAATGAATAAATAAATAAATAAACGGTTTATTGCCAAAAGAATACAATTTTGGGAAACTAGTACCTAAGTGAGAGCAATCTCTATGAAGTTATGGTGTGGAGAAGTGATCAGAAGACATACTTAAGTTCATGTCAATAAAGTTAGGCGTTTGCCCCGCAGTTTTGTCAAGTTGATCAGCTGACCGCACGCCCCCGCTCCTTCACACCGCACCCCTGTGACTTCTGTGGCGCTAAGTCCGCGTGTGGATAGAGATTGTAAAAGTGTAAACTGGCAACTGTTCATTATAAATATGCGAGCGATGTTACAATAACCACTCTTTTCGTGAAAATTAACAACTTTGACGGGATAAGTAAGCTATGACATAATCACGACACTGATGTTAGAGATTCAGATGGGAATTCACAACAAAGAGGCTTACTCTCACCAAAAAAAATTTTTAGCCGAACTACTAGGGTAAATTAGTTATAGACAAAATTTAGCGAGTTGTAATTACACTTTAATTGATTTAATAAAACAGTGAATCTTATGTAACTTTGTTTTTGGCTAAGTGTTACCTTATGATAAGTAGTCACTCTTTTGAGCTACGTGTAGTAGAAAGTTCAGTTGTCATTGTTTTCAATGTACCTATTCCACATTTCGTATGAAAGAAATGTCCGGTCTTACTATAATAATAATTGTAAAAACAGACGGAAGAACAGAAATCATAAAACCCCTTTAGTGCAACTCTGAAAATAAGTTTTGAGTCCGATCTTCTCTAACATGGAGTCGTTTCAGTGTTCTCCGGATTCTCCGCAAAGTACGTAGGTACCGTTACACCTCCTGTAGGAAAAACACATGAGAAGCTTGGGCCATAACACCACCACGCTGGCCCAATGCGGGTTGGTGGGTTAATGCGGTTGCAGTAACAACCGGGACCAACGGCTTAAGGCGATACTTTGAAAAAAATGCCTTTTTTGATATTATACTATCGGACTCTTAGAAATTTTACAAATCTATTAATAAGATATGCATTTCTTCATATCTTTATCTAGATTTGTGTAGAGCCAGAAACACGATTTAATGACTTTGCCTCGATACATTTATTTTTTGAAATGACCTCTTAAATATGCGAAATTTAAAGATTATTGTGAGATGAGAAAAGCTAGTCTATAGAAAATTGGTTTGATAAGTTGACATCATGAATATTTAGAATCGTGTAGGAGTATTTTGCTGTAATCCTCGTAGTTTTTTTTTTATCGAATTATTTATGTTTTGTCGCTTACGTCGAAATTTTTGTGTGACCCGATAGCTTCTGGGCGCAGAGTATTCACGACTTTTGTTATAAAAATTAAGTGTAATTGCGTAGCAGCGCTCTCACAGACTCAGTGCTGCGACAGCTCCCACCGACGTCGCACCTATGTCAGTTTAGCGAGCCAGGCGTAAAAACGGCCGACTATTTAATTTTGCGAACTGCGATATTTGATTAAACATAGTTGTAGATAAGGCTCAAGAGAGGCTTAAGTCAGTGTGTAAATTTATTAGTTATTTATTGTAGTAGTTTAATAATAGCGTTTAATCATGTTGTAAATATTTAAGATCATGGGGAGAAAGAAATCATCAGTAGGTACCTAATACCGAAATTGAACTAAAAATAACTTTGTAAGGTACCTATATGTATGCTCGTAAAATGTTGGAGGGAAAAAAATAAGTAACTAAAGTAAAAATAAGTAACATTGACATTATATTATTAGATGTCCAATAATGAATAAAATCAGTCAATTGCTCCAAAAGTACAGACGACAGCACATCGAGCGTTACAGTTTGATCTTGAAATCGCTCTTATTCGGTTCGCAATAGAGACGGCTATCGTAGTACAACTGTAACACTTGATGTTCTGTCGTCAGTTGGTACAATAAATAAAATACACATATATTCAACCAAATGGAACAGTTCTTTTCCTTTTAGTGAGTTCGTTGTTCAGTCCATTGTAATATAACTTTATTGGTGCATATGGAATGATGTTATAATTGGTAAAAATGTTGCTTTATAAAATTAAAATCAATACATTAGTGCGAAAAATAAATCGGCGACTGACGAAAGCCCGTAGAACAGACACCGCCAGTGGAGTCGCTACTTGACGTAGATTTTAATTTTTTTTTTTTTATATTCATATACACCGTGAAAATTTAGTGGTTGTTTTCCCGCAGTAAAATGATTCTATCTTAGTAGTACAATAGATGTGTGCAGTTTTTTTTATTCAAATCAAATAATAGCAGTTTTAAGATTGTGACAATCAAAACTCGAAAGCAACCTCGAATCAATAGTACCGGCCGCGCCGCGACCGACAACCGGCCGCCCCGGCCGGGGTCATTGCCCCTCGCGCTTATCACTAGGCTGCTAACTCACTATTTACTAACAAGTGATTTCCATTTTCCCTTCATACTTTAACGGGCTTAGGACCGTCGTAAATACTTTCATCTACACTTAACTAAACACGAACATAATTTTTAATGGCTAAACAACATGTAATCAAGATTATTGTCTTAAAGAAGGTAATAATGTATTAGGTACTGAATTAGGCAATAAAGTATTTATGGCGTATTTAAAAAATGGGAATCAACGTATTTACAATGATTTTAATTACCTAACCTAATAAATGTTCGCTATTTACAAATGTACAAGTAGGTACTTACACTTCCCGGTAGCGGAGTAATTGTTCAAAGTGTAAACCACTGCGTTCTACACACAATCGTGCACGTTTTAATTGATTGGCTTTCAATTTTAATATTGTGTCTCTGTCACGTCTAATTATATCAAAAGCGTCCACTATCGCACTTTTTAACGCGTCGCGAGTTTGGTATTCCTCCCGATTTGGTATTCTTGCGGGTTCAGAACACCGCGAAGACGAAGGGACTCCATGTGCTGCGGCTCCGCGTAAAGTCGACGGGCGGCATGGGAATCATAATTCGCCCTCGCGTACAATTGCACCATAGAAACGTACTCCACATTCGAATAAACGTAATGGCGATCCATTTTGGCCGCAACAATTGCGCTTGCGTAGTTGCGCGGACGGCGTTCGCGGTGCAACTACTGTGGTGCAAGTCGGCGCAACTGAGCTGAGACACGCGCGCGCATGCGCGGCGGTGCCTGTGTGTTTTGTTATTGTTTATTTGGCGGTTCGCTTTACGGAGCTCATGCGGTGCAGTTTATGCTGTATTGCTTAGTTCGTAGAGTTTCTTTTGCTTTAAACATTGATTTCGTGCGGAAAGCAGTACCCAAATATGTCATATCTCGTAAAAGAAACTATCGTTTCTCACGCTTTCGAGTTCATGATTATTTTTTTGATTAGTAGAGGTCAAAAATATTTTCGATTTCAAAAAATAACTCGCATGATTCGATAGTACTACTAAAGGTTAATCGTTCTGCTGCGGGAAAACAACCACTAAATTTTCACGGTGTATTTTTGGATTTGGTGCTTACAACTTAGCAGCAACTCCAAAACATGTTTCTAGGGAATAAGTACTTACTTAAATTTTATTATCTTATCCTTATTAGTATTTTGAAGTCGGTTTGAATTTTTGTTTAATTTTTTTTTCACATATTTTATTGATATTTTTCTAAGGTTAAAGCTAGATGAGTGACCGTCAGTATATATTATTTTCTACTATCATATCGTTTCACTAAAAAGCCATAAGAAAGCAATAAAAATCATAGCAAAGCAAAATTTTTGCAGTCATAGACTTTATCATTCCAGTTATTTTGATTTAAGAACCAAACAGAACCAAATTACACAATCGTTTTTTTAAATTATGAGACCAAATGGCAACTATTCTGCACCGAACAAAAAAAGGATGACGTAAATCGTATGACGTAAATCGTATGACGTAAATTGTCTTTGTAATAGAGGCGGCTTTCGAAGTGCAACTGTTATACTTGATGTGCTGTCATCTATTCGTGAAAAACACCTTCTCTAATACGGTAAAAAATAGATAATTATTCTCTAATCTGAAACCAAGAATTTTCGTGAACAGAGCAATTATATATTTATAAAGGATATATTTTTCGATTTCAGAGTCATTACTATAGTTTTTGATATTAGTAGTAATATATTGGTCATGCTAACAAGTTATCGTTCGGTCACCGACGCGAACTCACTCGTTCGTTGCAATGCTCAATATCTTGAGAATATTATATAGAAATATAAAAAGGGTCTTAGCTCAGTTTCTGGTTCTGCCCACACCGTGGGATGTGGACACAGCACTGATATTCTGGTACAACCTGAGGTTTTTAGAGAATAAATAAAATTGCCAAACGTACTTAAGAAAAGTGTTTAAAAAAAAAGTGATATAACATAAAATATTTGAATGTGTGTTCGCATGTTGCTGTAAATGTTATAATAAACCTATATATGATTTGGTACTGTATTGAATGTATTAATAAATATGTGTATGTCAACAATTGTTTAAGAACAAATTATTATTTACATTTATGTAGGTATACGGAATGAAACATTCAAATGGCAAAATCCGCCACCAAGTACCCGTTGGCAATACCTATTCGTTGTTTATCTAGAAGAAATGATTTCACGTGTTTTTTAAAACAAAATTTTGAGGTCATTAGTCTTGTAGGCGGCGGTATGTTATTCGAACATTTGGTGGCAAGGTAGCGGAAACTGCCAGCGAACGCAACTGACTTGTGTGGGTGACATTCTAAAATATTTCTGCAAGTTCTAGTGCCGTATCTGTCATGAAAAGGAGATGTACCGATGTAACTTAGAGAAGAGATATGTTGGCTTCTTATACTTCGAAGTATAAGAAGACGACGACCGGCTGGCCGTGTGGTCTGTACCCCAGGCTACTCGGTCAAGAGGTCCCGGGTTCGAATCCCGGTAGGAACAAATGTTTGTATGATGAGTACGAGCATTTGTTTACGAGTCATGGATGTTTATATGTTTATTTAGTATATTTCTAATATTTATATACATATTATTATCATTATTTATCCGTTATCTAGTATCCATAATACAAGCTCTTAATGATGCTTACTTTGGGCTAGATAATAGGTGTGAGTGTATAAATATTATTCATCATCATCATCACCAGCCTATATACGTCCCACTGCTGGGCACAGGCCTTCCTACATGGGAGAAACACATGAGGAGTTTGGGCCATAACACCACCACGCTGGCCCAATGCGGGTTGGTGGGTTAAAGCGGTTGTAGTAACAACCGGGACCAACGGCTTAACGTGCCTTCCGAAGCACGGAGGAGCTCGAGATTATAAATTTTGGTTGACCCATCCCAGGGTCGACCATGGCGAAAGTTGCTTTGTTTTCGTATTCGAAACCAGAGCGCTCAAACCAATACGCCACCGAGCTCCTCGCTAAATATTATTATTATTATATTATTAAACACCAAACAAGCGAGGTATAAATGTTTCCGGGAACACGTATTCAGCATCAAAGCACAGTTCAGATACGGTGAGATGTGATTTCTAGGAGGTACCTTGAAACAAAAGCGATAACGAGCGTTTTGTACTCGTTAAACTAGACGGCGAGTTTTTGACCGAGACCGTGCTCCGTACACCAGATCTCCATAATTAGCTTTGGCAAAATTAATGACTCACACAATGTTATACGTACTTTTTCACTGAGTAGATTTCTTAAGGCGATAGAAACAAGACTTGACTACGTTAACTATATGGGTTTCAAAACGTCAATGGTTATACCCAGATTTCTGGCTTCATTTACTCGTTCAATACTATGCCCATGGATCTCAACAACAGGGTTACACTATAAGGTTTTAGCTACTTGGTGCTTGGAACCAAGAATCAAGTACTTTGATTTATTGGGATTGAGGACTAGACTATTCCGCTTAGCCCAGTATGCAACACTGTTGAGGTCCTCATTCAACTTTGACATGACTACATCATACTCGCGGGGGTTGGCTGCTAAATACATCTGTATATCATCAGCATATAACTGGTAGCTACAATTTTTAATTACTCTGGTGACATCGGCGCTATTTATAGTAAAACGCAGAGGACCAAGAATGGAAACCTGGGGTACACCACGTAGCAAAGGTTTTGATGCAGATAGTGAGTAGGATCCATCCTCATTAAAAGCCTGACTGCTGGTAATGATTTTTTAGATAGCAATTGAACCACGATAGAGATACAGAGTCGACACCATAATAATGTAGCTTGGCTAAAAGAAGAGGCACAGTCGAACGCGCGGGAATAATCCAAGAGTACCATACATGTACTGTTACCAATGTCTTGTTTTGCAAGCACGTTGTCGACAACATCAAGCAAAGTAGTAACCGTACCCGACCCTCTACGAAAACCAGATTGAGCACATGACAAAATATTGTTTTTTTCGACAAAACTACTAAGCTGGTTATTATAGACTGCTTTTTCTAAAACTTTCGACACATAAGGCAGAATACTTATAGGGCCAAGGTCCTTAAGGTTATGGGGGTCTTTTACCTTAGGCAGAGATGTTACCAGGGCTGACTTTCAGATGCTTGGGACCTCTCCTGTTAGTATATACCTGTTTATAATTTCGGTAATAACTTTAAGAGACTGTGGAAGTGTTAACAGAAGCATATCCCTGCTAATACCATTGTTTCCGAAAGCGGCACCAAATTGTCTCCGGGAACATTAAGAAAATGATTATTTATTTTTTAGGGTCATTAAAAAAATTGGGGAGACAGTCATACTTCGAAGAATCTGGTAAGATACTACTTTTTAAATTTTTCCAAAGCGCTATAGGATTATTGTGCTTAGAATTAATGTGATAATTGTAATAGGCTTGTTCATTAAAAATACTATTTTTAACAATTTTTTATATTTTAATATAATATTGTTTATTACTGTCTGTTTTATTGTGTCTATACTTTTCATGGGCTGAATTACGAGAATCAATCATAATTTTTATGATGTCAGTAATCCAAGGCAAAGATTTATCAGATTTTAATTTGTCAGTTTTTAAAGGCGCATGCTTATCAGTTTTAAAATAATATTATTAAAGGTACATTAATATTTTTATAGGTCTATACCTAATTGTCCGTAGAGGGATTTTGTCACGTTAAACACACAGCGTAAAGTTTACCATCGCATGCCCGAGAGATCCCGTAATATTTGTGACAGAAATATTACGAACAGGGGCATTTGTACACACAGCGTCAATCAAAGTCTTATTTTCCAAAGAATAGTAGTTGAATAGTATATGAAATTCGGTTCCTAAATAGAGAATAAAAAAAAGAGTACCTAAACCTATTTGGAATCACTCACTTTCGCGACCTCACTCGTTTCAATATCTTAAAATTTTAAATAAGCATTCTGTATCACCTTTCGAGATATTTCAATAGAGATTTCTGTGAGGCCGCGTCGGCGACTGAAACAGGCTTATTGAACTAGAATGCCATATATTTTACTTCTCACATTAACGAGTATTTTAGCCCCCATCCGGCCCAAACACCTCTTTCTGAATTATTTAAAAGACTGTATGTATCTATAGGTAATATAAGGAGCTAAAATAAACTTACACTTCCAATGTTCAAAGGTTGATTAAAGGTGCTGATTAAAACAAAAATTGTGAAAATTTTAAATACTTATGGCAACAATTTAATTATTCATGTTCTGCAAATGAAATTTAATATAAAATATTTAGTGGCAAATATTGCTATTGGGACTCCATGCGTCCCGTAACCCGTTATAAGAATACGGTCGGTCGACTAGCCGGAACGCGCGATGTATCTAAAAGGGGGTGCTCTCCGCGCGCGGCCGTGTACTAGCTTAGACTCCGCCCTTTGCGGTTTGATTTATTTTCAGAGTATCGCCTTAACGTGCCTTCCGAAGCACGGAGGAGCTCGAGATGTTAAATTTAATTGACCCCATCCCGGGACCGATCGAAAGTTGCTTAGTTTTCGTAATCGAAACAAGAGCGCTCAAACCACTACGCCACCGAGATCCTACAAAAATGCTTATTTATTTGAAAACATCTTGACTAATTTAATTTTCATTCCTTAAAAAAAACTAAGGTATGTTCCTAAGTCTTTTAATTGACCATCAATAGATTTCAACATTTTCCTCACAGTAATTTAATTGTAAATATTACATTATAAAATTAAATAAAAACTTTACTTATTAAGAACGTAATTTATTTTCTATACGGTAAGTTTAAGTGATTTCATATTTCACTTTACTAAATTCCTGTGCACACCAAAATAATATGTCGCGGCCACTTTTATTACCGCAAAGGATAATATCATTAGTTAGCGGGTGTTTCGGAATTTTACTTACGGATTTTTAATTTATTTATTCGGTGAATTTAATGGTTCATTAAGAAACTCTTTTGGAAGGAGAGAGACGTTTAAATAACCATCATAAATCTCCCAGTGGAGCTAAGTGTTGATATTTGCATAATATTAATTAATATGAATGAATTGGCTTAGCCAACACAATTGATTGTATTAATAGAATTAGCTGTTTGTTATCCAATCAATTACTCACTCTTGTAATAATAGATTGTACAGACGACAGCACATCAAGAGTAACAGTTTCACTACGAAAGCCGCATATATTACGAAAGTAGTAAGGGCGGCCTCAAGGTCAAAATGTTACCCTTGATGTTCATTTGTGCATGCATTTTTGTGTACATTTCTAAAGTAACTATATCACAGTAAACTAGATCCTTCAAAATTATAATTTTGAAATAGGAGCCAAGTTCAATATCAGATAAAGCGGCGTTCTCGACTTCACCGACAAAAGAACAGAGATCTATATTGGTGCCAAAAGTTGTGTTCACTCGGGATGTAATTGAAGCTCTAGTTCAATCGGATATTTTTTAAGTACTGCACTGGCTATATTAAATTTGCAAGTTAGCGTAGTTGAGTGTAAGACTCAACTGCGACATACTTACACTATTGCGAAAGACTCAACTGCGACATACTTACACTATTGCGAAAGACTGAACTGCGTCAGATGGAACTGCAATAGTACGGAACTGCGACAGGACTGAGCTGCGACAAGACTGACCTGCAACAGTGACTGAACTTCGAAAAACACTAATGAAACTGCGACACAATAAATGCGAAAGTAACTCTGTCTGTTTGTCTGTTACGCTTTCACATCTAAGCAAATAAAACGCGTTTGATAAAATTTGGAATAGAGATATTTTGCAGAATTTCAGTTGGAAACACAGTATTGACGTGGTAATAAATAAAATATATAGAGTTCTGAAGTAAACGGTGTATATTGATAAACAACAAAAAGGGATGTGACACACAGATGACTCACGTCATATTTAAATTAGTATAGCGTCAGGGTGTTCTTATTATATAAAAACCAAGAAGGTTTAACACCCCCCTGTAATAGGAGCATCCTGTATATACGCTATATACAATTACCTATAAATGACATATCAAAAAAAACAAAACTATACACTTGACTGACACTAACAACTAACAATGACCAACATCAATATAACATAATAGTACACACCTAATTATAAACTAACTTAATACACAACAAATATCTACAATTAAACAAAGACAAAAAAAACTTAACCTAACCCTAAAGAACTAGAACATTTAACATGTTTAATTTTTGCTAAAGGTTTGGTAAGTATGTCGGCAACCATGTCTTGTGTAGATATGAATTTGAGATGAATATCATTGTGTGTAAGCGTGTCTCTAATGAAATGGTGTTTGATGTCGATATGTTTTGTGCGTGCGTGAAAGGTGTCATTATGTGCAAGTTTGATGGAGCTCTGACTGTCTGTGTGTAAAGTGATGGAATGAGTGATGGCGAACACTTCGGTAATTAGTGTTCTTAAATATATAGCCTCTTTGCAGGCCTCTGACAATGCCATATATTCGGCTTCAGTTGTCGAAAGTGCAACAGTGCGCTGCTTGCGAGATTCCCATGAGATGGGGGCTCCACTCATAACAAAAACGAAGCCGGTGAATGAGCGGTGGTCGACAAGATTGTTCCCATAGTCAGCATCAGCATAACCAATTGGATATGTTTGACTACTGTGCCTGAATTGAAGTCTCAAGTCTTTTGTGCCTTTTAGGTACCTCAGGACTCGCTTAGCGGCTTTCCAGTGCACCTCCCCGTAACGTACGTTGAACTGCGACAAGTATGAGACCGTGTGTGCTATATCAGGTCTTGTACATATGGCAAGGTACATTAGAGAACCGATAAGCTCCTGATAAGGGACTTCAATATTCTCATCTTCCTTTTTAGGTAAGGTGAGTTTTAAGCCTGGTTCCAATGGCGTCGTCACTGATATTGCATCAGTCATTCCAAATTTTGAGATTAACTTCTCGATGTATTTCGTCTGGTCAAGAGTTATCCTGTCTTCGGTCTGAGTTACTCTCATTCCGAGACAATCTTTGACAGGACCAAGATCTTTAACGATGAATTTCTTTTTTAATTCATTTTTAAATTTATCTCTCATGTTGACGTTGTTGCTCAGTATAAAAAAGTCGTCAACGAACACTGCAACTACCAGGAAATCTTTTCCTTCTCTTTTATAATAGAGGCAATGTTCTGTAGTAGCTTGCGTCAGTGTGAAGGAAGACATGGCTTCACATACCTTCTTATTCCACTGGCGCGGAGACTGTTTTAAGCCGTATAGAGATTTTTTTAGTAAACACACTTTGTTTTTAGAGTCAGTTGAAAAACCTTCAGGTTGCTCCATGTATATATCTTCATCAAGGTCTCCATTCAAGAATGCCGTTTCCACGTCAAGATAGTCTACCTTCAAATTATTTTGCACAGCAAACGCTAACAAAAGTCTTACGGAAGACAGTCTCGCAACTGGCGAAAAAGTTTCACCATAGTCCACTCCTGCAACTTGGGTGAACCCTTTGGCTACAAGTCTGGCCTTGTATTTAACTACGCATCCACTTGTGTCTTTTTTTATCTTGAAGACCCATTTACATTTGGTAGTCTTTCTAGTGGTGGGCCGATCAACTAGTATCCAAGTACCATGTTTCAACAGGGAGTCGTATTCTGCTTTCATCGCATCTAACCATTTGTCTTTCTGTGGATGCTTAGTAACTTCATTGTAAGTCTCCGGTTCCAGATCAGATGTCATGTAGAGGTTCTCGTGGTACCGCTCTGGTGGACGTCTATCCCTTTGCGGGTAGCGAGGTACCTGAAGTACGTCTACAATCGGATCAGGTTGAGGAGCTTCAGAAATTTCGGAAGTTACGGAGTCATCACAGACAGGTTGTTCTGATGACGATGACACAGGCTCTGGCCGTAAGCATTCTTCTTCCTGTTGAATTTCTGGTTCAAATACCGGAAGTTCAGTATTTGAAATTGGTACTGAAATTTGGGTAGGGGGAGGTGTAGAGAGCATTTCACTGTGTGAAGAGTTTAGCCCCCGAAGCGTATTATTTTCCAGGAAAACAACATCTCGAGCAATTATTATTGCCCGAGGATTTTGGGGATCAATAAGGCGGTAGCCTTTGCTTTCTGTTGAATAACCCACAAATATGCAAGTTTGTGTTTTAGATTCCAGTTTCGTTCGTTTTTCTTTTGGAATGAGGACATGAGCTTCACAGCCAAACACTCTCAAGTGAGAAAGATTAACTCTCTTACCTGTCCACAATTCCTCTGGAATTTGGTTATTCAAAGCTTGTGTAGGCGAACGGTTTTTTAGATAGATAGCCGTATTTATGGCTTCTCCCCAATACGCTTTCGGAAGGTTGGAGTCTTGCAGCATGGATCTCGCCTTTTCAATTATAGTTCTATTTGCGCGTTCAGAGACTCCGTTTTGCTGTGGAGTATACGGAACCGTAGTCTGATGAATAATTCCATTTTCCTTCAAAAATACAGACATTTCGTTATTAACATATTCACGGCCGTTGTCTGAGCGCAGAACTTTAATTTTCTTACCCGTTTGATTTTCAACTAAATATTTAAATTCTAAAAATTTACTAAAAACTTCGGCCTTTGATTTCAAAAGATATCCAAAACTTTTGCGACTAAAGTCGTCTGTATAAGTCAATAAATACAAAGCTCCGCCCCATGATTGTGTACTCATAGGTCCACATAAATCCGAATGGATTAATTGTAGGACGGCGCTAGACTTACTTTTGGAATTAGGGAAAGGTTGTTTAGCTAATTTCCCTTGTGAACATGGTATACATTGGTCAATTGAATAACCTGTATAATCTATGCCGATAGAATTATTTTTAAGTAAATGCATACTCTTTGTATTAAGATGCCCTAAACGTCTGTGCCACAACATGGCAGACTCTTTAGTTGTAGTATGCATAGCATTTGACTCTTTTGTGTCAAGTTTGTACATGCCTTTATGGTTTGTGGCTGTAGCAATGACCGAACCTGTCACTTGACATTGTCCGCTCTGAAAAATGCTTGCACCATTCGATGTAAATAAAACTTCGAAGCCCTTATTAACTATACTATTAACAGATAAAAGATTAGTGGCAAGGCCAGGAATATAAAGAACATCACTTATTTTATTTACACTATCGGATATATTTAAATTTACAGTACCTTTGCCTTGGCTAAGAACTTGAGCCTTGTTGGCAACAGTAACAGGTATAATGTGCGTAGAAAGAGATTCAAACCAATCTTTCCTGTTACTCATATGGGAAGTTGCACCAGAATCAATGAACCAATGGGAAGAATCTGTAGGAAGAATAGTATTAAAACAAGATGAAAGTGTAAATTGTGTTGTATAATTTGACATGGTAGCCGAAATATGCTTGTCCGAAATATTATGTTTTTTATTTTTAAGATTTTTACACTCTGAAATTAAATGTCCATTTTTCTTGCAATATCTACAGAATTTCTTTTTAGATTCACACTTTGTATGTAAAGCAGTGTTAGGTATGGTACTGGATGAAGTTGCAGTCGATCGAAAACGAGAATCTTCTTTGAGAAGCGCTGCAACCACGTTCTCCGATGTAATTTTTGTGTTGGAGTGTTCGAGAGCCATAACGAGTGGGTGGAATTTTTCTGGCAATCCAGTAAGCATTATAATGCCTAGGAATTCTTCATCCACTTCAGCCCCAATTCCCTGTAGCTCTTGCTGTACAGTTAGCATGTTGTTGACATATTTTTGAATATCACCGCTGAACTTTAAAGAAAGTAAAGTCTTCATTAGGCCAAGTCTTCTAACTAATCCACAATCCGCGTAGGCCTTCTTTAACGCATTGAATGTTTCAAAAGCGGTTTTTGCTGACCTTATAACCGGATATACGGACTCGTCACACAGGAGGCAGATTTTAGCACGCGCCTTTTCGTCTTTGCGTTTGGCGATGGGATCGTTGAGGTTGACTGGAGAACAGACGTCGTCCCATAGGTCGAAGTCCGTCAAAAGACATTGAATACTAAACGCCCATGTGTTAAAATTATTGCCTCTGAGTTTGTTGAAGCTTACACTTGATGTTGAGACATCTTGGTGACCTGAAGATAGTGCCGGCGTTGCCGATGGTTGATCCATAGCACTTTAGTTACTTTAATTTTATCTTACTCACGCTGTCCACTGCTAGAAACTCTGGGCCCATAACCTTTTGCAGAATTTCAGTTGGAAACACAGTATTGACGTGGTAATAAATAAAATATATAGAGTTCTGAAGTAAACGGTGTATATTGATAAACAACAAAAAGGGATGTGACACACAGATGACTCACGTCATATTTAAATTAGTATAGCGTCAGGGTGTTCTTATTATATAAAAACCAAGAAGGTTTAACAAGATAGATTAAATCTTGGAGGACATAGGTCACTTTCGATACCACTACTGGACAAGGGTTTTGCAACGTGAAATATAGTTCACGCAAGCCAGAGGCTAGTAGTTAATAAATAAAAACCCATTAAATACAAATAAATACTTTTTATTTTGAATAGATGAGATAAATTACACTGATAAAAAATCTGATATGCCAGTCATCTATCATTAATAAAGAATTGGTATATTTTTATTTGTTCAAAAAGAAAATAGAAATCACTTCAACAAAGTTAAGCAAGATTTTAGCAAAACTAAATTTACTATTAAACTCGGCTGTTATTTCACATTTATGTTTTTGATGGGATATCATTCCTTTTTGTTGATAAATTATTACTATTAATCAGTAATATTTTTTTTTATTAAAATTACTTGATTTTCCAACGTTTACGCTATATTCTATTTTAGGTGCAATTTTTCAATTTTATGTTTTTAATTTTTTAAAATTCCATACCATTTCATGCATATAGTCTACCATGGTAACAAATATCAAGTTTCTAGGTCATCTAGAAGTGGATTAGGTTTCTGATGTGTGAGTCAGTTACAAAAATGCCGGCTTTTAAACGTTAATATATCAATTATCGTTTGAGATAAATTAATGAAGTTTTATGTTGTTTACAAATAAGAGAGTTTTAATAAATCTGCCAAATTTAATATAGATTAAATAGTTTACGAGGTGTTAAATAGTCAAAAGTAGCTCAAAAAGGTTCGTGTAATATTACCCGCCGCGAGTTGCCAGTTCCTTTATTTTTGAACTTGGCTGGACACGCGGTGGTAATTGATGTACTGTAAAAACTACTTTATTAGAACTGAATAAGGTGGGTTCATAATCTGAAGTGTTACTTTTTAAAGATATAATTAGTTAAGTACATTGTTACTTATATTGTTTAGTATCAAATACAATAGCAATTAAATTGTCAGTTTAACTTTTAAACAAAATCTTTGTCTATATGATAGATTATCTTTAGTAAAATTATGATTTTTTCTAAGGATAATCTATTGGTTATCTTTGAAGATATCCTATTGTAGTATATGTCTAAATAATCAAAACGGTAGTATTTGAGTTCGTTTCTGCACATATCCCTAATACTACGTGCAGTACCCCTAGCACGGACATTTTTAAATTTCGAATCGCAATTGTATCCTTTACGCACGCTTAAAATTTCAAACAAAAGTCAGACAAAAGCTAACGTAACTTCTTGATACGGAGGCGATTCGAAACTTAAAAGTGTTCATGTTAGGGATACAGAAATGTCTAAAAGAAATATTAAAAAAGTGTTTGTTATTATTTTTATTACTAGCATTAAATAATGTCTACGAATAGCAAATAAGATAACGGGATAAACGCTTCTATTTATATCTTCTAACAAAATAATAGGAAAATTATCCTCCTTTCATCAACGCCTACATTGAAACATTATTTGAAGCTCCTCCTAGTAACATCTATTTTGATATTTTTAGAATTGTTTACAATAGGATACCGACTTTATTTTATTCTTTATTTTTCTGGCAAAATTTGTGGATTGAGGCCGATATTTTTGGGAATCCTTCCACAGGGATATTGTAGGTATTAATAGCACAAACACTTTTATTTCCTTCTTGTTTATGTGGGTCACTTAGATAAGATATATATGTATCACAAACCTTGCATAGCCCCAAAGATTAAAATTATTAACTTTGAAATACAAATAACATAAAACATATTATGAAACTTTTTACCAATGTTTTACTACCAGTGGTGGAACTGTCGGTTACTAATTAACTGATTTTACTGAAGTCAGCACCACCAAAACAATTTAGAAGCTCAAATGATCTCGTATTTTTGCATACTTAAGTAAATACCTTTCCAGTCTTCATTTTTAATTTCAAACAAACAACAATTATCTAACCCGTTTTTGTCTGTAATAGAAAAGCTTGTTATGTGAGACTCCCCGACTGGCATACTCGCTAAAAACCATCAGTTCTTCCTACCTCGCTGCCTAGCGACGTGACCACACAGGGAACATTTTAGTCGTCCGCGTGGCGCGCCTTACCTCCGCGAAAAGCACGGGAATTTTGACTTCCGCACATGCCCGCTGCTTCGCCAACGACGGGTAGATCCGTCAGGGGACTTCTCCTGAAAACAAAGCTAACTTAGGCTTGATAATTGCTTCCATCGTCTGCATCGTCACCCTGTGTGGTTGGGATATCCGATATTCTTCCGGGATATTTTCACCCTTTGTGGGGCCACCACAAAAAGTTAAGAATATCCCAGAAGAATATCGAAGAAGAATATAGTGGCGCTACCAAGTTACCTGCGTGGTCACGTTAGCTAGGCTAAAAGTGTAAAAGATGTCGTCATCTGTTGCTGTAGCTGTCAAGCCACAGATTTCAGATACAAGTCGTTTTTAATAATATTAATAAACTTTCATTTCACATCACAAACACATGTATAGAATTTCAGTTACAATAGTAGTAAGGAGCTACATAAATATAGTTT
Organism: Nymphula nitidulata; assembly: GCA_947347705.1. Lineage (NCBI taxonomy): Eukaryota > Metazoa > Arthropoda > Insecta > Lepidoptera > Crambidae > Nymphula > Nymphula nitidulata. The sequence goes on from OX374622.1 coordinate 7,945,356, forward strand.
GTCTGAAACTGACGCCTGTGATAGATATTTTTATATATGTAGTACAGGTCATCAGGCTCCAACCACCTCGGTAATGAACAAGATGCGTCTATACATGTAGTAGGAGAGCGAACAGTAGGTATATAAAACGTAAGGAGATCCGAAAAGCGTGGTAAGTGTAGGAGTATTGATAAGATACTTCTATTAGGTACATAATGTAAGTATGTACGTTACAGTTGTTTCCCTATATTCAGTTTTTATTCCAATAGTCCTAAAGCTAGACAAATAAGGCAACATCCTTGCCTAGCTTATTCCAAGCTTGTGTCGGCTATCATATGAATATTAGATAACGGCGAAATATTAATAGTTAATTTTACTAATATAAACACACTTATTAAACTCACATACAAACATCTGCCTTGACCGGTACTCGAAACCGGGATTACTTTAGTAGACAAACCCTTGCCACAAGGTCGGAACCACAAAGACCACATGTTGTATAATCATCCCAAACTGCAATGTAAGCATTTTAATTGATACTTTCGTGTTTAATTAACCTAATAAGTTTAACACAGAGTGTAAGGCTCTCGTAAACGAAGGCAGATGGCAATGCTCGCCATCCTATAACCCCCCCACTCCCTTTCCCTTACTTTCGTCCCTTACCAGCCCGCCGTGAGCTCACAAATTATACAAAACCTATTGTGTCTGTTATGTGACTAAACATATTTAATATCATTTTACACCTAAAATAATCAAACTCATTAAAAAGTTTTCCGTCAAAGTCGAAGTTCTGTGTAAATAAATTACAGATCCAATCGAGTGATATCCTTCTGGAATAATATGTATGGAAAAATCATGGAAAACCTAATAAAACTTTGTAATGAGTTTTCAATAAATTGTCGTGGAGGTGATGTTGCATAGCCTACTCGTGTTTATGTACAACCTTAAATATTAATGTTGACTATGTAGGGTAAATGTTTAATAATCCTGCATTGAATTTTGTTGTTCCTGTACCTGACAAATTCAAGACATATCTATATCGAAGCTCTATGATGACCGATTTAACGATTAAAATGGTAATTCCCTATGGTCAGGAGTTTTTGCTGTTATATAAAGGTGATGTTCAAGATTTTTATTGCATTGATTGGAAAAGTTGGTGAGGTTGAAAATTGTGCTGTGAGGTTGAAAATTGACGAAGAATACCGAGAATCATTGCAATAAACATTTACTTGTTGTAAAAGACGTTGAGGATAAATTTTATGGTGGTTATCCACTAACATGCATTGAAATGTGTCCCACGCGTATTTCGATGCAATCAATGCAGAAATAAAAAAATCATCATCACTAATGGTTGTATGGGCTTTGCATTACTTTTGTAGAGAGATTTAAGCAAAAAAATCTTGAATGATCTATGTACTTTTTTTTATTAAGAAACAGGTATTTCATCTATGTTTAAAAGCTCAATAATACAAATAACAGAAAAAATAACCGAATGTTAGATACAGTTATTCTACTCAACTACATTCTAGATGAATTTTATGTGAGGCAAGCAATATACGAGAACCTAATGAAGCCGAGAAGTAATCCTATTGTGGCTTGATAAAGACGTGAATATTTAACCTATGTAACCTCATTGGAAACAGTTCTACTATTGGAGTGGTTCAACATTAATTATTCAGGTAGTCCCAGTAATTTATAGTCATACATCTTCACTGTAAGGAAAATAAAAATATATTTAAGTTGCAACATTCACTTTTTAAATGATACTTTAGATTTTACTAGGTGGTAGGCCGGTATGTATGGTCGTCTGGATAAGTACCTTGTAATCTAATTGCATAAAAATTGTTTGAAGCTATCTATTAAGTCGAAAGAAACGTATTAATCTGTCAAGCGGCGTTATACTACCGGGAGGCTATGAGAATTGAAAAATCAATTGTGTCTGGAATGTCATGCTTGATGGGTTAATTTTTCAATTTTTGCTGAGTCATCTTGGTTCCAAATATTTTATTTTATTTTTATTTTATTTTATTTGGAAAGCTTACAGCATTATTCACAAAATAAATTTTACAGTGGTTAACTATAAGCTAATTACAAGCTTCCACATATAGCGTTTATCTATGTACTTAGTATGTAGAGTAACTACATTAAATATTTTTCAGTAATGTAATTCCTGATTTGCTTTACACTACATGAAATAAATCTAGGCGATCATCTTCTCTGACCTTATTGTTAAAGAAATTACCAGACCGGAGAACAAAGCTATTACATCTGTAATTGGTGCGAGCGAAGGGAATGTATAGAACATGATTTCTTTTACGAAAAATTTTGTTTTTATTAGGAACTATAATTTTAATGTTACTGAGGAGCTCAGGACAATCAATCATGCCTTGTGCAATTTTTAAAAGATAGCTTATGTCAGAGATGTTCCTCCGCATACGAAGTGGCAGCAAGTGAAGAGTCTTACAACGCTGTTCATACTCATGATGGGATTACTTAATTTTTTTGTATAAAAAACGCGTGAATTTTCTTTGGATACTTTCAATAGCATTTATATATTTCTCGTAGACAGGATTCCAGACTTGAGAGGCATATTCGAGGTGACTTCGGACAAAGGCACAGTATATAATTTTTATAGTCTTCATATTTTTAAAGGATTTTGAGGATCTCATGACAAAACCCAGAGCTTTGTAGGCTTTGTCAACAATGTATTCAATATGCTTATCAAATAAAAGCTTACTGTCATGAATGACACCCAGATCTCTAGTACATGATTTGTTAGTGAGGGATTGATGTCTGAGTTTGTAGTCAACCGACAAGTAGGTAGTTGCGTTTACGTGTGAAATTAACAAGAAAGCATTTGGAAATGGAAACGTTGAGATCTAGTCGGTTAACTTTACAATATGTATCAAGTCTATGCAAATCTTCCTGTAAAAGAAGTGCGTCATAAGTATTATTAACTACTCGGAATACCTTCATGTCATCGGCGAACATCAAAAACCTCGAATTAAGAAAGCATGAATTGATGTCATTGATAAATATCACGAACAAAAGAGGCCAGAGCAAGGACCCCTGCGGCACGCCTGACGGTACATCGACCCAAGCAGAGGCAAAACCATTAAGGACAACAGATTGGGACCTATTTTTAACATAAGAGGTAAACCATCGGAACAGGTCTCCTCGAATGCCGAGATATTGCAATTTCTTTAATAGGATAATTTGGTCAATTCTGTCAAAAGCCTTGCTGTAGTCCGTATAAATCACGTCTACTTTATTACCTAAATCCATATTATATGACAGGAAGTCGTTAAAAATTACCAAGTTGGAAACTGTGGATCTAGATCTCAAAAACCCATGCTGTTGCTGTATGAAGTTAGAGTCTATGCTACTGTAAAGTTGCTTGTAAACGGTGCGCTTAAGTACCTTAGCCAAAATACATAGTTTCGAGATCGGTCTGTAGTTCTCGACCTGGGTTTTAGATCCATTTTTGTGAATAGGGGTAACAAATGCTTTCTTCCATATATGGGGCATTATTCCCTCGTTTAGGGACCTTCCAAACAGCACACTAACTGGGAAAGACAACTCATTAGCACAGTTAACTAGAAAGATCGCTGGCAGCGCATCAGGACCTGCAGCTTTATTAATATCCAGGCCTTTTAATAATTTGCAGACACTCTCGACCGTTACTTCGATACAAGATATGTCACATTGTGATGTTATATCATTAAGAACAGTATAAGACGTCGTTGGATCAGATTGAAGAAAAGTAGACTGAAAATACTCTGAAAAAAGGTTACTAATGCCAGATCCAGTGTTACTTAATTTATCTCTGAAGGTCATACTTGCAGGATAGGAACCACTATGACGTTTTGCTTTTAAATAAGACCAGAAAAACTTGGGATTGTCTTGTATCGATTGCTCAACCGATCTCATATATTCTTTGTAACACTGATCCTCAACCAATTTCACTCCGGCACGAAGCAATTTAAAAGTGTATTCATCGGATTTGTTGCCATATATTTTAAATTTCTTGAAGTATTTAAATTTCTCTTTAATAATTTTAATTAAAGGCGGCTTGTACCCAGGAGGATACTTTGAGGCTCGAGCCTTCCGGGCAGGTATGAATTGGTCCCTAAGTTCAAATATGACCGAATAGAATCTGCTGACCGATTCATCAACACTGCCATGGCTCAGCAACGTAGTCCAGTCAGTATCGCGCAGACGTGATTTAATAGATTGATAATCACCTTGTTGATATGAATAAGATATACGTTCAGAGAGTTCAAGAGCATTGAATTCCAGAAAAGATGTTTTAATTATTAAAGTTTTGTGATACGGGTCCTCATTCACTAAGGCATCGCAGCAAGATGAAATATCAACCGAATCTGTGCACAGAGCCAAGTCCAAAATATTAATTACTGCATGGGGTTTCTACAAAAAAGAAACTAGGTTTTGATGGGTCCCCCTGGTAATCATACAAACATTGACCCCACAGGAATTCGAACCTAGGACCACTGATGACGGCGTCCATGCAATTATTCAGGGTGGTGCCGTCAATACGACAGTAAATTAATACATTTAAGTTCATAGAAATGGTCTCCTAATTTCAAAAACATCAATACTTTTATTTATAACTTTATTTATCTACACACTTTATGTATACACACTTTGTGTATGTTTTATTATTTTATACAGATGTCATAAAATTATCAAATGATTAAGATGATTTTAAAAGTGGTAAACCATTACTATGAACTATAACTTAGCCCATGTTTTACTATACTGTCGTATTGACAGCAGCATCCTGTATGTGGTATTATTAGGAAGACGCCGGTAGGTTGAAAAGGGACAAAGCTGAACTACAACCTAAAGATTTTATTTTCTTACCTAGCTTTGAACATCTTTGTAGTAAGACACTATATTGTCAGCCAATCAATCAATGTCAACAGGAGGAAAGAAAATATTCACTTTTATAGGTATATTTTCGTGCCAATGTTTACAATCTCAAGGGAACCTATGTTTTATGTGTAGCTACGATGTTTCTTCTTACTTCGCTCATCACTGTCAGGCACTACTCTCTAAATAAATTGAAACTCCCTGAAATGTTTGAAAGTAATTGAAGTCACACATATTTTGAAGATTTCTCGTATAGGTATATGAAATAAAGTACTTTACTAAAATACAGAATCAGAAAAGATAAAACTAAAAGAATTTCGAGAGTTTAGAGTTTAGTAGTGGTTTGAGCGTTCTGGTTTCGATTACAAAAATAAAGCAACTTTCGCCTTAGTCGATCCCAGGATGGGTCAATCAAAATTTCTAATCTTCTGGCTCCGTTGTTCTTTGGAAGGCACCAACCCACATTGGGCCAGCGTGGTAGTGTTATGGCCAATTCTCCTGTGTTTCTTCCATGTAGGAAGACGTGTGCCTGTCCAGTAGTGGGACGTATATAGGCTGGTGATGAATTCTTTCGTAGTTCAGTGTTCAGAGCAATCATCAGGATTATAAAAGATTGCGGGTTTGGTTCCGGCCCCAAAACATGATTTTTAATCTAATTTAGTTATTTTTCTAAATGAATTTTTCGAATATCTATTACAATGGTAAAACAGAAATTGAGAATATATTTGCATTTCTTTCTGTCTTTCTCCTTGTTTGCTATCCTTTCACTGAATTATTTGATCTTATTAATTTCTAAATCGCAATATTTAATCTGGAAACAGAGAAGGGTGAGCATTTCAATAGCTTTTTGATTTTATCTAATGGGTAATATTTCTCAAATAAAGTCTCATCATTCTAACATTTTGTGAATTTGAAATAAAACTATTTCTTATTTTTAATAATGAGTCTTTAAATATGAATTTGACGTTTTTTCGTCAATGAAATTTTCCAAATCATTTTAAATGAATTTCTACCTAATATATGACAGTTTATATTCAAAATGCAGTATACAAGCAGGGTTTTACAAATGGAATGAAACATTTTTGTTAAAATTTATTATTTGAAAATAAAGGGCAATTAGAGCTCGTAGAATATGCAGCCGATTTCATGTTTAGATTTTCTGTAATTATTTTCTGTTATTCGAAAATTGTTTTTTTTTTTTACTTAAATCATTGCAAAAGAATTGGAAACGAACAAAACTTGCCGTGCATAAGCAAGTCAGGCTAGTTTGAGTCCAGAGCATTATTCCGAAATTATCTGACCGACCGTCAAAACTCCGAATGTTCATTTCGAAATTCTACGAATATTCGTTCAAGCGGTTACTGCCGCCTAATAGCAATATCAAGAACCAGAACACCTGCAATAACAAGAAACAAAACACTTGATATTGCAGGAGCATTGTCATCCTAAGTACTAAGATGAGAATAATGTCTCATATGAAAAATGTTTTAATTTTTTTAATCGACAGGGAAATTATTATTTAAATTATTAATTATTACACGTATAAACACTATAACAAAATATAAGGTAGTAGGAAATAAGGTTTTTGGAAATTCGCAACAGCCAATTGTTAATACCCAATACGTATAACATGTGCGGGATATTTATATAGGAGAGTACGTATTCAGTCGGAGAGGGAATCAGAATAAGCTCGTGATTTCTCAGGAGATCCCCCGTGAATGGCGGTCGGTGGGCTACTGTGCCGAACGCGGCTACGTTTTTGTGGAAAAGGAATCAATTAATTTTACATGCCTAGCAATTTTGCCATTGTATTTTTATAGAACAAACAAACTTTCAGACCGCCTAAAAAAGCATGTGCATCTTGAGCAATACGTAGCAACTTATTAAAATAATAATACCTCCCTTTGAAATTCAAAATTCATTAGTCAGTAAGTCACAATATACCGGGTGTTTGGTTTAAAGTATAAGAAGCGGGTTTCCTACCCATGTTAACATAGTCTTATAAATACTACGGTGTTATCAAAAACTCAAAATTCTAAAATATATTTTAAAAGAGATGTTTTAAAAATGTATGGAGACCCTTTGTCACTATGTCACTTTGGTGACGTTTAGTTGACTTCTATGTCGCCCGCCATACTGCCATAGTGAATAACGGTAACAAAAAATTTCAACTTTTGTACAAACAAATTATGCATGAAAACGAATTATTAGTAAATTTCATGGATTCAGGCCGGAAATGAAACATCTCCTTTCTTCATACAAATAACAATTTGGAATTTTTGATAACACCATAGCATTTATATGACTATGTTAACATGGGTAGGTGCCAGCTTGACATTACACCATATACCAAACACCTTGTATAATCTACTATTGAGTAGAGGTGCAAGCAGAGATAAAAGCACTTCTTGCTCGATTCGAATTAACTCATGATTTTGAATTTCATAGTTGGCCGATTTGAGACTGCAAATTGCAGCGTTCTATCACCACTGAGCTTGTGTGTATACCAAAACTCTATTACAAATCATGAATCTCTATATTCTTCCTATACACAAGCAATAGAAGTTGCGCTGTGATGCTATAGGTAAATATTATTTTATCAGCCCTAAAATCAAATCTCAATTGTATTCTGTGTTTCTAAGATAAAATTACTTGAACCAAACTTTGAATTCGTTCAATAAGAACGTCACAGTGTTTCATCATTTTCGTTTATTTTAAAATTCGAAATAAAACAGACGTGACCTTGTCGAAATTTGGAATCGAGTTAAATGAAAACTTTGTTTCGATACATAAGGAATTCGATAGGATATAACCCATTTTAGTTCGAGCATTCTTATTTAGAGTGACCGTTCGCGGTTCTGCCCGCGTGGACGTAGATTATGACGTAACGTATAGACGTCAATTGGTAGCCCACGTCCTTTCTCAGGATGTAATCTATCCACATACCCAATTCCATCTTATTCGGTACATCACACATTGTAATTTTTCTGTTTTCCACTGACATATTTTATGAAACGACTCCCTTAAATATTTTTTAGCAATAGCAAAAGTGTAAAACGTAACAAAACGTTTCAACTAATCATCGATTCAACTTATATAACCGTCGTTGAACTTGAGCAAACGATTCCTGGTATGAGCAAAGCAGAAGTACATCTGAATTATTTTTATAGCACTGACATTTTCCGATGTGTAAGCCGAACGAAAAGTGGAAAAAATTAATGAAACGTCATTTTCGCCGCCCAAAATCAATTATAAGGTCGACATTTTTAAGGGGACTGTCAGTTTAGGTGTTATTAAATTCATACCCGCTAGCTATTCATACCCAGCTATTCATACCCGTTGCCTTAGCCGAATAAAAATGTACTCTACGGCTGCACACTCTGTGAAATCTTATTCAATTTTATAATTTGTGATGGAATGAACTTGCTTGCGATATCTCCAACAGGATATTGTATTACTTTATTATTGTGACTATTTGAATATTTTTTTAAGAAACTGTTACGTTACGAGCAGAGGGACTCTTCATCTAAGCAATTAACCAACTCCGACTCTTCATCTAAGGCTCCTAGCGGGAATCGAAACCGCGTCTCCTGATGTCTGGCCAGACATTCCGGATTTTTTTTCATCGTTTTCTGTCTTTATTTGTTATTATTACAATAAAGTAGGCGTTTAAACGCATCAAAACCATAAAAATGTGATTAAAACACCTTTTCTCACCTTAACTGGAAGTTTAAAAATGCTTGTAAATGTATTCTTTCGGATTACTAGAGGTGTTAACTTCAATTGAGTGGTGAGATAAACGTCGCTATAAGAACGTTAAGAAGAAGGATAGAAAGCGGTGAAGTAATTAGCAGGTCACACCTACCTAGTGCTCCGGTGGCGTAGTGGTAATCTCGTCTGGCCGGACATCAGGAGACGCGGATTCCCGCCTGGAACATATATTATATATTTTTTTCATCGTTTTCTTTCTTTATTTGTAATTGTTACAATTGAGTAGGCGTTTAAACGCATCAAAAACATCAAATGTGACAATGTTTCCTCTTGATTTTTGCAGGGTAGCCAATAATAGGATTACTTATCTTGTGCCATAATCCATCTCAGTACCCATACTTAGCACAAAACTTTTTTATATTTCGAATCGTAATCGCATCGTTTACGCACTCTTAAAATTTCAAACTAAAACCAAACCTAACAATTACTCGATACTATAGTGATTCTAAATTAAAAATTGCCAAGAAAATTTATTCTAAATAAATTGTTTCTACTTTATTTGACTTCAGTTCTTTGTTCGGTAGTTGAAGAAAATCAGATGAGGAACCTCACAAAAGTGACGTTTATAATTGCACTCGTGTTTAAGAGCCCTCGCTAAAGCTCGGGCTCCAAACTACCACTCGATGCAATTATAAGTCACTTTCTGCTCGATGCAACAATCTACTATTTTTTAACTCACACTTATTATAGCTCTTAATGATGCTTACTTTAAGCTATATAACCCCTTGTAATATGATGAATTACGATGTACTTTCTCGCAAGTTTCTCTTTTTGGTGTTTTCAGTTTATCTATTTAATATTATGTAAGTTTTCATTCAATGAGTTTCTTTTTTGATTTCTTTCTAAAATTATGTTTAAAAATAATAGATAGTTCAAGTGCTGTGTTTAGTTGCAATCGGGTTGCATATTTAACTACGTATCTTTAAATGTTTGATATTCATGTGTACAATTATGATTTTTATTATGTAGCTGTAACTTAAATAGATAAATATTAGAAATATACCAAATAAATCGATTGGGCAGGTACCACCGCCTTTCTTATGTCAGCCGTGAAACAGTTCGCTGTGTTTCGGATTGAAGGGAAAGGTAGCCAGTGTAATTACTGGGCATGGACGGCATTTCGTCTTAGGCCTCAGGATGACAACGCACCTGCAATATCAAGTGCTTTTCCTTGTTATTGCAGGTGTCTAAAAGCGACGGTAACCGTTGTCATCTAGTTGTATAAAAAAATAATAATATTTAAACACCCACGACGTGAACAAATACTCGTACTTATTATACAAGCATTTCCTCTACCGGGATTCGAACCCGGGACCCCTGACCGAGTAACCTGTATAGCAAGGGGCGCAGACCACTCGGCCAGCTGTCGTCATAATGTCAACTTATACATTTAACATAGTTTTTTATACTATTATGTAAGAAGATAACTTCCAGAAAAGTGCATTTGATATCAAAATTATTTATTTATTCGTCTTAAGTATTGTCAGACTAAGAAGGTTAAGCGAGATAAACGATAGATTATTTATAAAAAAATTAAAAAGTTTATTAATTGACAAAGCATATTACGAATTAAAAGAGTATTTTAATGATACATTTTAAATTGGTCTCACACCCTTATCTGATTATAGTATCTTTGTCTATTGGTTTTATTTATGTTACTTTGACAGAAAAAAAAAAAAAAACGCCTTTTTGTGTAAGTACCTACGAAATTAATATTATTATACTTGACATTTTAATTTGACTTTTATAAATTTGATGACTTAGCATTATACCTACACAATTGTTATTTTATGTATTGACCACTGATTTCACTTTTGTAATTTAATAATTGTTTTTTTTAATGCAATGAAAATGAAAACAAATAGATTCAGTAATTTGACATAATTAATAATAATAATTTGTAATTCTTTAATTAATAGCTTGTTTATAAAAATTTTCTGTTAAACAGCACTACTTAGCAAATTGTTGTGCCCAACAGGGTCCAAAATTGTAACCACCTCTGTAATTTTGGCAACAATAAATATTGAGTATTGAGTATTGAAGGTTATTTAATGGTTATTATTTATTTAATTACCTACTGATCCTAATTATTATCGAACTTATGGCATTGACTCGAAAAGTTTCATAACAGTCCAAATCTATTTATTTATAGCTCCCTCTGTCTCGAGTTTTCAAAGATCAACAAGATCGAGTCTAGAAGATAAAGAGAAGATTGAGTCTTCATCGATATTCTACATTCACTTAAATCATATTGCTTAGCAGGATGACTACTATCTAACTATACGGGCTACAAATGACGTTTGTAACATTACAAATAAAGAAAGAAAACAATGAAAAAATTATATGCTCCAGGCGGAATCGACACTTGTAGTCTAAAACAGATAAAACAGATAAAAGATAAAACACTTTTAAATAAAGTTCGTAGTGCGCTGCCCGAGCCTAGCGGCATCTGTTCTATCTGTACATACAGGTTTATTCCTAGTTCAGGGTCAGTGTTGGTTGGGCCCGGCCAGAGCACTATATTTGTAATTGTAATTGTAATTTATTATTATAAAGAAAAAAAAAAATACCAACTAGTTGTGTACAAATTTACTCTGTATTTTTGTGTGTATTGTTTATTTTCTATTTTTGGCTATGCAATAAACAAATTATTATTATTATTATTAGTTTCAGCTCGCGATTTTATCTGCGTTTTCCATGAGCACGCATTTCCGGGGAAAAAGTATATGACGTCCATAGTATGACGTAAAAAGGTCACAGACAGACAATAGAGTAGATGAAAATTGATTTTTGAAGTTGGAAATACAAAATTGCTACGTACTTACGCCCCTTAATTAATTTACCCCTCTTTTTTTTAGAAACCATATTATTTTATCGTACTTAAGTACCATATCTGACTGATATATTGGCCATGCTGTCAAAAGCTAGTATCTAATACTAGTAAAGTTATGAAATTACTAGCTGTACCCTGCCACGCTTCGCAGTGGCGCATCGTTAAAAAAACTGTTTTCTCGCGGTCGCAGATATGTGACTGATGCAAAAAATAGATAAAAACAATCCTTGATGCGGATTTTATATCATGTTAAAATTTCGACTCAGTCGGTGCAGAACTTTTTGAGTTTTTGAAGCGTACACAAACCAACATAACATTTTTATATATATAGAAGATTGTCTACCTAATTATTTAACAAATATTCTTATCGACACAAAATATCTTAAAAATAAGACTATCAGATACACTTCTCCATACATGCAAGCAAGCGAAACTCCTTAGTAAAACCCCACATGTTAAAGGACGCTCTATCAGGCAGTTAATTTCGTGAAATCTACGAAAATTTCATTACCTTAATGAATCGGAACACATTTTCTATACAAGACCAATCAAATTTGAAATAAATGGTTGGCACGAAGTTTTCGTTGCGGAAATTTGCACCATGTAACTAAAGAGGTAAGTAGTTATCTATATCTTGCTGTTGGATCAGGTAAGTATTGGTGATTATTTTTAGGTTTTTAAATTTCCGTAATTAAATGCTCCACTTCGAATCGATGTCCAATAACATCATACGTTACGCATATTTTTTAAAAGATTATCTTTGTCTTTAATTGAAGCTAGGATATCGTCAATAAATAGTTTATAATAAGTAATCTGACGGAGACAGCAACGTTTATCGTAATAATTTCAATTTAGCAGTCATAAACTTCACAAACCGATTAGTATTTCCGACTAATAAAAAAAATACCTTTAGAAGTCGGTGTTTTTTTTTATTAGAATAGTGTTTTTACTATCTATTTTTCATGTAAATGGCGAACTTGGGCCGACTTGCAAGTCGTTTGCTTTACTCAAGTTTCACTTAAACTGGAATTCTGTTTCCACGGCTCAGCCGGATCATAGACCCGTTCTGTGGCAGACGTGCTTTGAGCAGAAACTAATTGCAAGAGAGCCATATCACAAAGATATAGAGTACTATGAATATCTCAATTAATATTTCAATATGAAAAAAACGTGGTAAGAACTACTAAGGTTCACATTCACCATCATAGATCTTAGTGTGGGTAAAAAAAGTCACATTTCACACAAAAAAGTTACATCTCCGGAACCCATTGAGATAAAAAGTAGGCACAATAGAGAAGCTATCGTATACAAAAGACATGTTTTCCATTTTGAATCAATATAATGTTGTTTTTTCGCGACCAAGAGGTTGTAAGCGCTATGTTTATGCTTTTCGTTCTAGCGACGCTAACAAACGACCGAGTAACTTCTCTATACTTTAAATGTCAGTGACAGAACCATCAAAATATGCGACATGCAAAGTAAAATTACATTTTCTGCTGACGACTATACAAAAATTTGGTATCTATTTACATGATCCTAACAACGTTTAAATCATCTCATAGTTTACATTGAACGACCGGCTGGTCGAGAGCTTTGAGCCTCAAAAAATTAAGCATGCAAACGGACCGTTAAATTTTGACAGTACTAAAAGTAGTTTACGTACAGCTATGTGATTCTCTAAAATCAGCAGCCTTGAATTCGTGGCTGTCGGCAGCATTGTCATACCTTTTGGCGTTTGCTTGACAACGGTTGGTGACATTAGCGTTCCGACGACGAGCACGGCGTGAGCCAGAACTAAAAAAGTTTTTTATCATATCTTTATTGTAAACACAAGAAAAACGAAATCGAAAAATATCGATTGTACTTCATGTAACCAAACCAAAGTAACGTGTAACCAAAACAACGACAAACATAAATAGCCAAGAGATCGACATAGAGATGAGTGAATACTCTTACGCGCAGCGCTGTGCTCAACATCAAGACGTCAAAATCAATGGTGGCTCGTCGTCTTATCAGTCGTCAAGCTCGATGTCGAATATTTCTGTTAGTGAATCACACTGAAGAAATGACAAAATCCGTTTTTTTGGATTAAGTATTTTAGTTGCAAATTGGCTCTTATTACCAACGCATAAGGTGCCACAGTGTAACGGTTGACGTGCTGTTGACTGTACTTCACGAGTTGTAATAAGCATAATTGAGGGGTTGAAAATATAAAGGGAATAAAATTTACAAATTTTATCTATTCATTTGGATGAATTCGGATTTTGTGAGATCTGGCACATAGATTTTATTGTTATAAAAGCTGTTGGTCTTCCAAATAAATAAAAAAATAAAAAATACTGTTGCCACTTTTAGAACCAACCAGATCCGTGTCCCAGACCCCTGGATTAAAGCCAAGGAAGATGTTTGGTGTACTGGTGAATAACTAGACGATATGGTTGTATTCCGTTTGCAATAATACCCGAAATAGGTGGTCTACCGATGTTGCATGACCACTGTGATTACAGCTCTCCTGCTTTGAATCGTCTACGGTAGACAGGTGACTGTAAAGCTCTTCATAGACACACGTCACACGAAATAAGGCCACAACTGAATATTGGACGACGTGTATTCAAAGCTTCTAACGTACAACGTACAAATTGAAATGTGTATCTGCTTACACAATGTGTGTTTGACGTAAACAATTTCAATTTAAGCGCAGCATTAAAAGCTGTGCAGGAAAACTCAGTATAGTGTTAGTGAAGTAACTGAAAAGTCAAAGGAGTTGTCCTAAAAAGTATGGAAACCTGGTCTATACCTTACACTATACTACAATATTGGCAAAAAATTCAGAACAGTTTTCAATTGTCCATTTCCTTTGTTTCGTGGTACAAAACTAGAATTTTTATAGCAACAAACTGCGACATAACACTACACACTATAACACACACGTGATGACACTTAGTAGACTTATATGTCGCCGCTATATTGCCATGTTGAATAATGGTAAAATCGGCCAATCATTTTGATACAACAAGTTTTGTACAAGTGAACTGTACATGAAAACGAATTATTAGTATTTTTCCCACATTCTGGAGATTTTCCCTGATTTTTTGAGATAGTGTACATATACCTGGCGGAATCATCAAAACATCTCTTACGAAACATCTCCCTTAATTACATACACATTATTATATTATGAGTTTTAATTTTATTTTCGCCATTAACAACATCGTCAACATAAAAATACCATAGGAATAATGAGTATTGAAATAAACCACAGATTAATGTCAACAATGCCGCAAACAAATTAATATCAGGCTGTCGTAGCAAACATTTAAATTAGTTGAGGTCTTTGTATGTCTTTTGATCAATTAATAGTCAAACAAATATTAAGTGACGTTACGATGGCACATATTTACCTAGATTACCTTTACCTACATTATCATTTTCCACCGTGCTCATATCAATCAAGCATCAAACGCCTACAGGAATTTTGGTAGCATATAGCGATATGACAATTTATTTCTTTGTTTAACCGTCTTTTATCGTTTAGATGTTTCATCCATCATTGTGCTAACCATTACATGTTAAAGGTTTTTGCTGAATTTTTTATTTATTTATTTATTAAGAAACGCAAATGGTGTATTGTACAAAATTACTTAAGATGTATACTATCTAATTCTTTATTCTAGTACATACACTATATCTATTAATTAATAATTAATATTAGGTTGGGGAAAAAGTCTTTTCGCATTATAGTATGTATGAACTTGTAATAACATCTCTTTGGCTGTACTATTTGTATCTGGCTGGTTTTGGTATCATTAAAAGTTTAGATTTTAAAAAAGATAATTCCAAATTCAAATTAGGAAAATGTGTGTGTTTTCATTTCTTTTTCGTACTGTCAAGATGAGTGAATCTAATGAAGAAATTCGATACTTTTTAAAAATTTACTACAAAAAAGGTAAAAATGCAACGCAAGTCGCGAAAAAAATTTGCGATGTTTATGGACCTAGTGCAGTGTCTGTGAGAGTAGCACAAATTTGGTTTAAGCGTTTTCAATCCGGAAATTTTGATGTCAAAGATGCACGTCGCTCTGGTCGCCCTATTACGGATAAAATTGATGCCATTTTTGTAAAAACTGGAGCAAGATCGGCATATCTATAGTTACGACGTAGCTGAAGAACTGGGAATTGACCACAAAACCGTTATGGCGCATTTAAAAAAAATGGGTACACAAAAAAGCTCGATATTTGGGTACCCCACGAGCTCACTGAAAGAAACCTAATGAACCGTGCACTCATTTGCGATTCTTTATTACAACGTAATGAAACCGAACCATTTTTGAAGAAGCTGATAACTGGTGATGAAAAGTGGATCATGTACGACAATAACGTGCGAAAAAGGTCGTGGTCAAATGCCGGTCAGGCTTTACAGACTGTGGCGAAACCCGGGGTAACTCGCAACAAGGTGATGCTGTGTGTGTGGTGGTATTGGAAGGGCATTATTCATTATGAGCTATCACCACTAGGCAGGACCATCGATTCTTAACTCTACTGCGAACAACTGATGAGATTAAATCAAGAAGTTGAGAGAAAGCGGCCGGAATTAATCAACAGAAGGGTGTGGTTTTTCATCAAGATAACGCTAGACCTCACACATCTTTAGCCACTCAGCAAAAATTAAGAAAGTTTGGCTGGGAGGTGTTAATGCATCCGCCGTATAGTCCTGACCTTGCACCTTCAGATTTCCACCTGTTTCGCTCTCTTCAGAATTCTCTAGGCAGTGTCAGGTTAACATCACGAGAGAACTGCCAAAACCACTTGTCGCGGTATTTTGATCAGAAGCCCCAAAATTTCTATAGCAATGGGATCATGTCCCTACCTACAAGATGGCAAAAAGTTATCGAACAAAATGGTACCTACATACTTTAGTTAAATGTAAATAAACTATATTAAAAGTGTTTTGAATTTTCTTAAAAAATGCGAAGAAACTTTTTCCCCAGCCTATTATAACATTATACCTTAACCCTTGTAAATGGTGAATTTAATTCACTAAAGAACGTTTTGTGTATTCCCATTTTGGCCGCATGTATTGCCACAGCCCCTTCTATTACATACGATGCTTCCTTGGCACGTGTAACTTACCGAACATAAATATTATCTGTGAAAGCTTCGAAAAACAATACAAGGTAATCGTAGGTACTGAATTTCGTATGAATGAAGCAAGTAGTAGATGGTGTGCGAAAACAAACAGAAAACATAATAGAAGTCGCAAGAGAACAATAAAAAATACTTTAAATATTAGTAACATTTATACCTATCGTACAAAAGGCAAATAATATATATATGTCGCGGCCACTTAGGCCGTTCATTAACGCCGTCATCCAATTAAATGCCCAATTAAATGAACTAGAATCACTCAAGGTGACGTATTGAAACTCAGTTCAATTGGATCGTCTTGTACTGAAGAGTTTTGGTATGATTGGTAGGTTGAAGATTATTTTTAATGACAGACAGACCGATAGAAAGGCTGACATTATAACATTGTTAGCTTACGTAAATCCAGACAAGACGGAGAGAAACATTATGACATTGTTAGTTAATATTATTTTAGTTGATAGACATAAGGGCTTTTTTGACGATTCGAAAGTGCTTCTTGGGCCCTTTCGAAAAATAGCCCCCATTTGAATAAAGATATTTTCATTTTCATTTTCAATGACTGCTTAAAATCAAAAGTAGGTATTTCTGTTCTAAGTGATTATACAAAAAGCCTTAAACCTACCTCTGACACAAACAGTCACAAAACTAAAAGTTTTTAGTACTGTTTGTGTTAATCTGCCAGTTAAACGGATGTCTAGGCAGATTGTCTAACATCCGATTGACTAGCTAATTTAATCAGATGGCTGACACAGCTTTCAGCCGTTGTGCTCAATGACTGGACTAGTTTTCCTTAAGCCATTTAAATGGATGCCGGCGTTTAATAAACG
Organism: Nymphula nitidulata; assembly: GCA_947347705.1. Lineage (NCBI taxonomy): Eukaryota > Metazoa > Arthropoda > Insecta > Lepidoptera > Crambidae > Nymphula > Nymphula nitidulata. The sequence goes on from OX374622.1 coordinate 7,962,803, forward strand.
GCCTAGGCGGTCAACTAACTGGCTAATCAAACCAGATGGCTGCGACTTATACAAAATAATTGCTTGTGACTGTATTGTCCTACACCTCTGTAATAGGGCAGTAATGTCACAAGGTATTTGAACATTTTTAACTTATCGAAGTGACAAAAGTGGGCACATATTATTGCTTCTACCTGTACCTACACGCTATCATGCAGTACCCTATGACGAATTTTTAAAATTTTGTATCCTAAGTCCATCTCTTACACCGTTTAAAATTTATGTCCATTGTGTACTCCATACAACAAAAGCTTCTGACTATGCCTGACTAACACATTAAAAGTAAAATGTCATCAAGACACCAACACGTTTCCTCTCGTCGCGTGTTTAACAAAGCTTGCTAAGGGCGGTAATTAGTAGCTAATCCTTGCTTTCGTCGACTTCAACAGATTGCTTGGTATTGTGTGTGTTAGACAGTGTGTACACTTCCACCATAGTGAATTGAATACACCATAAAGTAAATTAGGAAGTCAAAAATGTAAAACGATTTCAGGTTAAATATTAGAAATTTTCTAGTTTTTGAACATATCGATTTAAGCGGTAAATGGATAAGATTTCCATATTTCTAGAAAATAACTAGGTTTTGAACATATCGATATAGGCGGTAAATCGATAAGATTTCCATTTTTCCGTGTTGTTATTTATCACTTGTTAAAAACAAGTGATAAATAACAACACGGAAAAATGAATGAGAAAGAGAGAGATAAAACCTTACCATTGAGCTCAACAGGTTTCAGCATCATAAATCAAAGCTCGATGAACCTTAAGCCTCCCCTACCCCCCTTAGTGATTCCCCTGGTGTTGCAAGCATCCATAGGCTACGGTACCCGCTTACCATCAGGTGGGCCGTAAGCTTGATTGCCACCTTAGTGGTATAAAAAAAGTAGAGATCAATGGTAAGAAAACACAAATGTGTGCGTTTATAGCCAAAATATCGCCGTTTCTTCTCCTCCCTATTTCTCTTTTCAGGCCACAACTCTTTCGGCACCGGACTCCATAAGCTTGCTCGATACGGAGATATGCTTCGATTGGAATCCCAGGAACTACATCGAAACCGTGACCAAAACTCGGAAGCTCGGTGTTTTGAACAAGGTGCGTCAATTTTTCACGCCAAACCAATTATATCTAGGTTATAAAACTCAGGTACAGTTTTGACGTGGAATATTTCTCACACTTGTGGGGATGGCTCCGCCCAGTACCTTCCTCGATGCACTGGACAGATTGCAGGGTCGTGCTGTCCTTATCATTGGCGATTTAGAGGTCATGAACAAACTTGAGCCTCTGCATATGCGTCGAGATATTGCGTTGCTTAGCGCTTTCTACCGGCAATATCACGGAAAGTGCTCTGAAGAGCTTTATAATCTTATATTATCTTCCCCCTATCTACTCAAGAGTACGCGTGCCAGTTTTCGGAGTCACCAAATCACTTGCTCCTCTTCAAGATCCTTTCAAAACTCTTTCCGCTTCCTCTTTCCGCTAAGCCAAAAATATTAAACTAATAAATATTGAAAATGACATACATGAAAGATAAAGATCATTTTTAGTATAATGATATACTAAACATGATCTTTATCTTTTATGTGTGTGACAAGACGTGTGTCAATAAACAATAGTCAAATCAAAAATAGCAAATAGCAAATCATTTAATCAACATAAACCGCTGGTCCCTAAAGTTCTAAGGTTAATAAAGTCCCTGCAACATGTCCTCGATAATCTGTGCAAACCATTAAATAAAAATCTGTTAAGTAAACCCTATTCAGAAGAAGAATCATTATAGTTTGAATTATTTTATTTTAAAAGTAAATAAGTATTGGGCATGGACGGCATTTCATCTTAGGCCCCAGGATGACAACGCACCTGCAATATCAGGTGACTTTTCCTTGTTATTGCAGGTGTCTATAGGCGGCGGTAACCGCTTACCATCAGGTGGGCCGTCAGCTTGTTTGTCATCCAGTTGTATAAAAAAAAAAAGTAGAAAAAAGTAAACCAGATATTGATCCACATTAACACACATCGAAATACAGGTGATTAGTAATGTTGAGCAAACATAAGAAAGCGAATATTAACTTAGTGAAAGAAAACACGCACACCTCGCATAAAATTTTTAATGAAAAATAAGTCAGATAAAACCCTATTCCAACGAAATCTTATGTTTTTTTCTCTCATTTAACAGTTTTAAAAGAAAAAGTAAATATATAAATTAAAAACTTAACAAATTATACTTGAAGAAACATGTTGATGATTCAGTCAGAAAGAAAGTCAAGAGAAAAGCAACAATGACTTAGGAAGTTTTCATACTGTCAGTGCCTGTATATTGAGATTAAACACTACAGTCGTAGTTACATTATCAGACCGTTTATTTATTACGTGCGTTAAGATGTACTCACTGAGTTTGACTGTTTAAACAAGACCAGGGATTAGGGAGTTGTTCGTGTTCCACTTCTTGTAAGTACAATATTTGAGGATAATATAGTCTTCATAACAAAGATTGCATTTGTAGGATTAGGATATCAGATTTAGGGTGTCTTCAAATAGGTTAGGATTGAAATTTTCCTGTTCTAATTATTGATTTAATATTGTATCAATAAATAGTCCTAACCAATTTTTATATACTTACTACTAAGATGGCAATCAAGCATACGGCCTACCTGATGGTAAGCGGCTAGCGAAGCCTAATAAAGACGTTTTCTACAGGCTGCATTTCACGTATAAGCAAAACAAACTTTGGAATGAGTCGTTTTTGTTTGAGAAGTAATTAAAAGTTTGGATCCGTTACGGAATAAGTTGATACTTGTTACATTGATATGATATTTATCCGATGGTCCTTCGCAAGATGTTTTAGTCCATGAAGAAATATTGCTCTACTATTAATTTCAACAATTTCAAATATTTGTTTTTCGGTAAATTAAGCTAGCATTGAACATCAAGAATTGAAATTGTGTTTAGTCTTTTTTTTTACTTATGGCATACTAACTTGTACTGGATCAATGGCACGTGAAGCCATAATTTCTTAATTTTTATTTAAACATTAAAGTAAGCCAGTAGCCGCTTGTGGCTCTACCTACTTGCAGGGATGTTGTCTATCGCGCTAAAGATTATGCCTTTTCTCAGGGTATTTATGAAATATGTATAAAAAAAGAAAACAAAAAAAATAAAAATATAATAAAAATGAAAATGAGATGAATGATTTAAATAATTTCAAAGGCTTAGAAATGTAAATATCAGACAGACATTTACGTAGAGTTACTTCCGACTTTATAATATTAAATTTAATTTGGTATATACTTATTTAACAGCTGGATGTTAGAAAGATATTAAAATATTCAAAAAATACCTGGACTGGAATTTCCAAGGCATGGTTTTTTTCTTATCCTAGATATTATTTTACTATGTAAGGTCATTTTCATGTCACAATCGTGCTGAGAGAGATAACTGGCTTGCTATATCAACATCTGTGGGACTCCCACAGGTAAAGCTCTTTGTATTTGACAGATGAACGCAAGCATTACCTAGCAAAATGTTACCTAGGGGTATGGGTCGAGCATAAGAACTTGTTCTATTATGAACCATAATTAATGAATCAGTTTTCTACACGATTAAATTATGTTTATGTCTTTGATTATATGTCAATCTTTTATTATAAGAGACACAAAAATATATGCAACTGATTATAACTAAAGGCGCAACTGTTGAAATGTGAAATTTTAAACGAGGATATTTAAACGTGGGAATTTATTGTTAACTTTAATAGCCAAGACTACTGCTAGCTCCTGTGTTACTTTTGTACTTGACTTTTTTTCACAAGTCAAGTATCATATACCTATACTCAACTAACGAAGCTCGTAGACCGAACCCAGAAAATGATCTGCAGGATTATAATTAGTCGTACAGGGTGTTCTGCGAATTTTTAACGTCTTTATTATGATGGCGTTGTAATTTAGAACGGGCTAATGTTCTTTTTATGAGCGCTGTGCTGTGTTAAACGGAAACTTTGATGTGCGACTTTTGCCAGCTGCATCGCTGTTGCTGCGGTGTTCTGCGCGTCATAAATTCTTGGTATTTAGAGAACTTGATGTTCGGTATTCAAATTAAAAAATTGAAAAATTCGCTTATTTTACTACAGGACGCACATTCCAGACAATGGGTTTTTAATTGTCATGCTGCTACCGGGAGTCTTATGCGGTTGGACAAAATATAATGAGCATGTGTTGGGAGTATTCCGCTGAATCCACATGTAACTGTTTTTTATTTATCGCTATTTTACGTATTACTTTTTATAGACAGTTCTAAGTTGGTTGAGACTTGAGTCCATGAAAATGAGTACATGACTATACATTTATCTTTTAGTAAATAATTTAACCCGTCAAGCATGAGATTCCAGACACAATTGATTTTTCTATTGTCATCGCCAACCGGTGGTATATTGCTGCTTTACAGATTAATAATATGAATAATACTCCGAATAATAATCATCCAATTTAATAATATGAATAATGGAAAATCTCCAAAGTAACACCTATTCCTAAAAAAGAATCTGGTAGCGACGACTCTAATTATAGACCGATAGCGGTGCTTTCATTTTTTTGTAAATTGCTTGAATGCATCATAAATCGCAAAATTATTATGCAGATTGATGGCGCACTACAGAATAGTCAGCATGGCTTCCGTCAGTCTCGATCAACTACGACTAATCTAATTACCCTGGTTGACTACATTCATGCAGAAATGGATGATAGAGGGCAAGTAGATGCTGCTCATTTTGACTTTCGTTAGGCGTTTGATTTAGTTGATAATGACATTTTATTAGAGAAGTTAGCTAAAGTACGATTTGTCTCTAAGCTGCTTAATTTTTTCTGTAGCTACCTCAGGGACAGGCAGCAGTTTGTAAAGATATCTGGCTACGAGTCTGACTTATATTTTACTCGTTCTGGCGTAAGTCAGGGAAGTACTTTAGTACCGACGTTATTTCTAGTAATGATCAATGACCTACCGTTGGTGGTGCGTATTGCAAAAAGTCTTTTGTTTGCTGATGATTTAAAATTGTACTAGAAAAAACGTAATAATGAGGACGCCATGCCTCGCAAAATGACATTGATGCTTTTGTTGAGTGGAGCAAAAACAATAAGCTACCTTTTAATGACACCAAGTGTAAATATGACAACAATCTGTAAGACTGCTAATAAACTATTAGGATTTATTTTAAGAACGGCAAGTAATTTTGATAGCACTGTGGTTTCTAGGGTTTTGTACAACGCCTATGTACGGATGACTGGAGTATGGAGCGATCATTTGGGATTCTAGTGAGGACAAATATCGCCTAATGATTGAAAGAGTTCAACGTAAATTTGCTCGGTGGGTATACAGAAAGAGTTATGGCTACTATCCTTACTTGTATCCATCACTTTTTGTTTCAGGTATGGTCGATCTTGAATCTCTTTCTCTTAGAAGGAAAATGCTCACTATAGTGCACTATTTGTCTACCTTACATAATAAGATCGACGGTCACTGTGTCTTGGGGGCGTTAAACATATTGGTACCTGGGCGCTTGTCCTGGGTCAACTCCGGGATGGTGACGCCCCGTCGTCGCCCCCGCCTACTTGCTAGACCGACGACGCGCACTATGAGTGCCGCGAATGCACCCACGACGCGAGTTTTGACTCTCATAGGCGATATACTCGCTCAGCACTATGATCTGGATCTAAGAACGCTAAGCGCGAACTCTAGTCAAAACAGAGCAAATCGTCAGCAATGTGTTTGTTGCTTGATTACAATGTGAGTTGAAGGTACACTATAAGTATTAAATTTATAGTCATTTTAATCCTTATAAAATGTTCTTTTTGGGGGTATAACTTTGATAGGTGTAAGTTTTATGTCGTATGAGAAAATCGAATTAAAGTTTCAAGGTGGCGAGTGTCTCGGTTTATTTGCTGTCCAGTGTATTTGCCGACAGTCTGACAGAGTTGTGTCACAAGTTTTATGAGTGGTTGAATGTGACACGTTAGCCGTATTGTACATTATTCAATTTAATTAATATTTCATATCTGGTTTTGGTTTGTGAATATAATGGAATTTTATGTTAAATGTTTAATTATCTAATAATAATTCAATTTATATGACTATGACTACTTATAATTATGACTTTAAAAAATATTTCACTCTGACAATTTTATTATTATATTGTGTTCTAATGTACCTATTCTTAATGTCAATTTTCAATTTCACATAAATTATGTATACTTAGTAATTATAAAATTGTATTTAAATTAGACTTGCTGATTCTTTGGTTATAAACTGTAAATCTGCAAGTATTTTGACATATTCTTAATTTTTGATTTTAACATTATTATAAATGTTTGAAAAATTACTTAGTAATTAAAATAGAATAAAACTAGAAAAATTTCACGTCCTGAGGCAGGAATCGAACCCGCGACCTTTCGCAATCCGGGCGACTGCTCTGACCACTGAGCCACCCAGGACTTGGGATATCCCTGTGAAATTCTTCTAGTCTATCTTGTATTTGCGTTTATGAGCTAACGTCCACCCTACAATGTCGAAATATTCTATTTCAACATCCGAAACGAGTATTTTTACAAATACCGACGATTCGGTTAAGTTGGGGCAGTGCTTTCAAATATTCTTAATTTTTGCGAAAGGTCGCGGGTTCGATTCCTGCCTCAGGACGTGAAATTTTTCTAGTTTTATTCTATTTTAATTACTAAGTAATTTTTCAAACATTTATAATAATGTTAAAATCAAAAATTAAGAATATTTGAAAGCACTGCCCCAACTTAACCGAATCGTCGGTATTTGTAAAAATACTCGTTTCGGATGTTGAAATAGAATATTTCGACATTGTAGGGTGGACGTTAGCTCATAAACGCAAATACAAGATAGACTAGAAGAATTTCACAGGGATATCCCAAGTCCTGGGTGGCTCAGTGGTCAGAGCAGTCGCCCGGATTGCGAAAGGTCGCGGGTTCGATTCCTGCCTCAGGACGTGAAATTTTTCTAGTTTTATTCTATTTTAATTACTATTTTGACATAAATAAATAATATTATAGGTAGACAAAAATATGTATTAACACTTAATGGATCTAAATATGATTAGGGCTTGCAAGTTGCAAGATTGATGCCGTAGTTTGCGTTGGACACAAATTCCACCTCAGGGCACCGATTACATTAAAAATCAATACGAAATGGTACAAAGTTTTTCGGTCTTGTCAATTACGATTCGGCCAAAGGTCAACTTGCTCGGAAGAAATTGACTTATGAGACGTAGCTGTGTATTTTTTTTTTATACTACTGGATGACAAACAAGCTGACGGCCCACCTGATGGAAAGCGGTAACCGCCGCCTATAGACGCCGTATTTTAAATAATAATGTTTTTTTTACTCCATTTTTTTTTCAGTAGGGCATTAGATTTAAGTTTTCTTCAAGTTAAAGGACTGCAATTTAAAAGAGGTAACAATCTATCTTAAACTTATGATTTTGAATACCAAGAATGAACACTAAATTGCTTCAAGCCATCTAAATCAAAATCTTTCCCTTCTCGTTTCCCTATACCGAAGGTCTATGAAAATAATTTTCATTGATTATTTTCTTATTATGATCGTATTCCACTGGCATCAGTTTAAAAGATAATTGTATAGATGTGCTCTTACTCTAAAGTTTCGATCCCAACAAAAAAATACCCCATCCTATGTGGTAGCAAAAAAAACAGTACATAATATAATTATTTTTACGTCTCTATACTCTATATTTTGGATATAAGTACGTAATAAATGTTTTTTTTATATATAATTAGATGACAAACAAGCAGACGGCCCACCTGATGGTTAGTGGTCACCGTCGCCTATGCATTAACAAGGCAAACATCACTTGGTATTGCAGGTGCGTTGTCATCCTGAGGCCCAAGATAAAATGCCTTCCATGCCCAGTAATTACACTGGCTACCTTTTCTTTCAAAAAGAAAAGCGGTGAATACCCAGACGACACCAGATATATGTGATGTCACATGCGTACCAGATAACAGAGCATGCCGTTCTGGCTAATGTATGAAATATTATTGGTTTCACCCTAAAAGTGGACATAGTGACAAGACAAATGTTTCAGGTCAAGAAAAGCAGCGAATAGTTCCCGAGCCTTATCAAACGACCGATTGAAATATAACTGGACACTAAACACAAAATGTTATCCAAAGCTTCGCAAGATGAGAACTCGTAATATATTACGATGCTCGTAATTTTTTTTACTGTTGTTTTTGGTCTATTTTTGTTAACAAAAGCAGCTACAAGCACCTTTATGTCAGCTTACGTAAATGTATACGACGTGAAACGACACGCTGTGAAATATGGCACTTCATTCTTTTAACAACCAGATGTCTAATGAAAAAGTATCTGTATTTACGACTACATTTTTGGATTAAGGAAATGAGTCAGCCTCAAAGTGGTGCTATAAACTTCCCACTCCGGTGTACTCTTCTAAATTACTCACAGAAAACTTTCACACACTTCAGCCGCTTTTTGACAGCATAATGATGAGCCATTGATTGAAAAAATTGAGTTCCAACTATGAGGGAAGGAATCGAAAGAGTGATTTTTTTTCTACTAATTAATATAGTTTCGAGGAGCTCGGTGGCGTATTGGTTTGAGCGCCCTGTTTCGATACGAAAAACAAAGCAACTTTCGCCATGGTCGATCCTGGGATGGGTCAGGCAAAGTTTGTTATCTCGAGCTCCTCCGTGCTTCAGAAGGCACGTTAAGCCGTTGGTCCCGGTTGTTCCTGCAACCACCATAACCCACCAGCCCGCATTGGGCCAGCGTGGTGGTGCAATATCATACCCTTGTGTGAATTTAAGTTTGACTTGTAAATATTATTACCATAAGGCGGGCCGTATGCTAAAAGCAGTAAATATTTCTTTTTAGGCCCTGGAAGTTCATTGCTTAGAGCAGTCACCCAGAATGTTGAAGGTTGGTCATGGTATGAGGTTTCCAACAACCTTGAAATAGGACCATCATCAAAGATTAATATGTGTGATAAGTGATTATCATAGCCGAAAAATTAAATACCTACGTTTGAATTAGGTTATTTACTTTTCAGTCATATGATAATGATATAACAGTAATAATAATATATAACAGTTCAGAAGCAACAAGAAGTTCTTATCACAACCCCTTCTCGTCAAGTGTCACGTGCACAAATTAGAAAATATCTTTGGACGTCATCTATTGGCCTCCCCGCCGGACACCGCACGTCGGCTCCGTAATTGAAATCCGTCAGCCTCCTACTTGTCGTATGACAAATGATGGACAAAGACGCGGGGTCCAGCCCCTCGAAGAAAATAATTGTTTCCAATCGGAGTTCTCTGCCTGTCTAACATTGGGTGAGTAACAGTGATAGAAGTGGACTATTGGGCAAGTTTGCAGTGGTAGCTAATTGATTTTGGATTATCCTTGATTAATAAACAAAAGTAAACAACAATTAATATTTAACCGTGAATTTTGATTCGTTAGTTACAATAAATTCTTCGTTTAGATGCTTAATAAAGCTTTTGGCAAACAGAGAAAATGCATATTAATCTCTCAAAAATCAAACTGAAACTTAGTAGACCTCAATTAATGTGAGCTCTGATTGTCCTTAGTTTTTAACGAAAACCTTTTCCTTTTGTCCCCGTCTGTGCAACAATAGATTATCTTTCTGGTCTTCGTCGGTAGGTACTTCACAAATTATATCTTTTTATTATACGTTGCAGACTATCGACGATAATCTCTATGAAAACAGATTAAATAACTCCCCCCTGATTCTGCTTTGCAAGGTTGTAGCTAGCCAACTACGTGAGGACTACTGATGTTTCCCCGAAACTTCCTTTGTAACTGTGGTCCTCTATCATAAATTAGGTCACTTGAGGCAGAGAAAATCCTAAAATTCATGGAAAGTGCCAAATCAAGGTTTTACTTTAAGCTATTAGCAAGTCACAACAGATCCTTCAAGTCGCAGTGACAAATCTGTCTAAACAGGACCGAAAAACCCCAAATACAAATAATAATAATAGTACCTTAATAGCATGCCCGGGTAGGACATTAAGATACTATTTAAATTTTGAGCGTCTGAGTCGATCGCAGCTAAATAACACTTGTTGGTAATACCATACCAACTTGGTATGCAGGGACAACGGACAACTTTAAGGACAACGCGTGGGTAGTATCCAAAGTTCTACGAGTGTTTTTAAGCTACGGTAAATGATAACCAGGCCGGTTAACCTTGTCCTATAAAAAAAATACTACAGTTGTGGCACGTTTGATATTTTCTACTGAAAGGAGCGTCGGATCAGGAATGGAACTCAATGTTTTAGAAAGAAACAGCTATATTTATGTTGCGTATTGTTCCTTTAGTAAGTTTAAGTTCTTAAAGAGTAAAAAAATAGTACAAATAGCATTAAATGTAATTTACAATTAAATATAAAAACAATACACATAATCTTCGAAATAAAAACAAACTTCAATTAATTACGACAAGAACTAATTACGGGAAAAAGACAATATTGTTTGATAGCACAGCCGTTTAATCAGTTACTTACCCCAAGATGTGAAAAACTGTGAGAGTATTAACACATTTAAACATAAACTTAAGTTGCATATCATAGAAAGTACCAGAGATAAAATATAAAATTTTACTATAATTAGTACCTCAGCGATTCTCCATGACTGAGGTTTATAAATTATTGTATCTGTATCTCATTATAAGTGAAATGTACATTTCTAATGAGAATAAAGTTTTTTAAAGCTAAGCCTTTTTTTTTTTTTTTTTTTTCGGGGAGAAATCCGACTACAGACCTACCCGCCGCTGGCTAAGCGACGGGCGTGTGTGGGGGTCGCCCAGCGCTTACAAGGCACTGGGAATACCCACTAAAACTCCCCGGTAACTCCACTGCCCTTCGCGGGGGTGGCATGGGCTCTGCCAAAGCAATTTCACCAACCCACCCCCAGGCAACCCGGCCTTACGGCCAGGTTTTGCGCCAATGGAGATTACCCAGAGTCACTTGGGTAATCCCAGACGTGGCGGCCTGTGCAGTGCATGCGTGGGGGCCACCCACGCAGCCTAAGAGATGTTGTATTACACTCTGCGGCACCAACACAAACTGTTTCTCTTCATTTTTACCGCTTATCAAATGTGATTTTTACAGCATAACGAATACTTGTTTGCCTTCCATAAAAGGGTAGCGCGAGACAAATAGAAACGCGGGGTAACCCCGAATGAGGCCGTCTCATTATGTAAATAATGAGAGAAAAGGGTAGCTTATCCTGGGACCGTCCATGTGTCTCCCTCTAAACCAGCCCAAAGAAATTATTATCAACTATTTTTTTCTATCATGATTTAAATGGGGTAGGTCAGAATTTCCTCGCTTTTGGAATTACCTCATTCTACCCTTTAATATTACAGGCGGGATTCTCTCAATCGATTTTGTATAAAAAGTGTACAGTAGGTAGTATAGATGGAGACATGCTTAACTTCAAATTCTCGACTCACAAACTGTAAGAATTTATTCTTGGTCTAAAATAAGGTAAACTTATCCCCGATCAGTCTAATTTCAATAATATGCGATGCGTTACGTAATCAATTATTTTAAAAGTACATAATAAAAATTAGCTTGCGGCTTCAGGAAACACCGAATCAACCATCAACCCTTTAAAAGTATTAGTTATCCTTGAATTTAAGAATTTTCGAAAAATTAATAATAAGTTCCTTCAAATTACAGGTCACTGTAATAATAACTTAAAGAATAACGGAAGACTTGTTTTAAGAACTCGTTTCGACTTTTGCGAAAGTTTTATCAGATAAAATATTTATTTTGTCAGATCTGAGAAGTTAAAATACATAATTTCCCAATTAACCTTTCCAAGAATTTAAGCGCAGTAATTTCTTATTTTCAATTTTCAAGCCTGTAGGCGTCGTTCATACACACACCTTATTATAGAAACACACGTTTTCGCTCATAAGAAGAGTATCGATGAGATAATGTTACATAGATGAATATATATATGTTACCATTTAAGATTTACATAGATGTTACAATGACACCGGGGGTTACTTGTTTTTTGTTATTATTAATAATATAACTACGTTTCTTCGTAACTCGCTCTCATAATAAATCTAGCCCGGAACGAGCATTACGAGTTTTAAGAGCTTGTGATATGGATTCTAGATTACAGAAAAATATCCATCAAAATAGTCTTATATGCGTTCATGATTCGTGTGGACAAAAGCTCGTACTCACATTTTACGCCAGACGTCTGGCCGGACCCTAGGAGATTCCCACCTGGAGCATACAAGTTTTCTCATCGTTTTCTTTCTTTGTTTGTGATTGTTACAATAAAGGAGGCGTTATAAACGCACAAAATAAAAGATTTAAATGTGATTAAAATGGCTTTTCGCGCCTTTACTGGAAGTTTAAAAATGCATGTAAAAGTATTCTTTCGGATAACTAGAGGTGTTTACTTCAATGAGTGGTGAGATAAACGTTGCTATATAAACTTAAAAAAAAGGGTACTTAGTAGGTAAGCGGTGAAGAAATTGGTAGGTTATACCTAGTGCTCCGGTGGCTTAGTGGTTTCCGCGGCTGGCCGGATCCCAGGAGACGCGGGTACTATTCCCGCCTGGAGCATATAATTTAGTAATTAAAATATAAAACTAGAAAATTTTCACGTCCTGTGGCGGGAATAGAACCCGTGAAACCTACATTTGTAGTTACGTTTCGGTTAAGTTGAGGCAGTGCTTTCAAATATTCTACCCTTTTTTTCTTTTTTTTTGGGACAGAAAAAGATTTTATATCTACCCCGAGGCGATGAGTGGTCACAACGGGGTTATGTTGGACTCTCCAAGTTTCTGGCATACCAACTAAAAAACTGTCCATTTACCCTACACTCCGCATGTCGGCGCGTCTACGCGAGGAACTATGTTTTCGTCCGTATAGACACGCTACGGTTAGCCGCTTAGGCTTATGCACGTGAAAGGGGTGAAAGATATCCCGGGCAAATACAGGATATCCTTCCAACACTGGGGTGTACTGCAGACGATAGAGCCACATTCCATCGCCCGCTGCCCCAATTACGGAGGGTTGAGCAGGGCATAAAGCCGTGCCCTTCGGCCCGTGCGAGAGGGTCCAGCTCCCGGGATCGCTCCGCGGCCTCTTTCTGGCGCATCACATGCTCACAGAAGGAGGCGACTACATTCCAGGACGACGCGCTACCAACCATAGCTTTAACTATGGTCGGCAGCGAGAGGTCTATCCCGGTTATCGCGATAACGGCATTCCGCTGGTCAGCCCACGCGGGGCAGATCAAATATTCTACCCTAACTTAACCGAATCGTAGGTATTTGGAAAAATACTCGTTTCGGATGTTGAAATAGAACATTTCGACATTGTAGGGTGGACGTTAGCTCATAAACGCAAATAAAGATAGACTAGAAGAATTTCACAGGGATATCCCAAGTCCTGGATGGCTCAGTGGTTAGAGCAGTCGCCCGGATTGTGAAAGATCGCGGGTTCGATTCCCGCCTCAGGACGTGAAATTTTTCTAGTTTTTTATTTTAATTATTACGTAATTTTTCAAACATTTATAGAAAATGTTAAAATCAAAAATTAAGAGCATATAATTTATTCATCGTTTTCTTTCTTTAAATGTAATTGTTACGTACTCGTTTTTATACATCTGCCTCGACCGGGATTGGAACTCGGGACCGGTGGTTTAGGTAGTAGACAGAAGTAGGTACTGACCACTCGACCAGCTGGTAGTCATCTAGTCAAACGGTCATTAGGGTACAGTCGACCACAGAAGTGAGTGAAAACTTTAATACCATGTCACAACGACTAGCGTCAATATTACGATATCAATATCAATAGTACGGTAGCAACTATTATATAAAGTACGTGCACAAGATCGGTGTGACTTGGTACTAAAGCGTTCAGCTACTTCCGTGGTCGACCGTATCATACATAATCTAACCACAAATTTATATTACACATTTCAATTAGTGCGAGGGTAAAAGTAAAGCAGAAAGAATGCGACAGACAACAACAAAACACTTAGATAAAGATGTGACAACGAATTCTTTCCCGAAACAAAAAAAAAAGGATATTACAGACTTACCCGCCACTGGCGAAGCGACGGGCATAGTTTTAGCCTTACCTCGCGCCTTTTTTATTTTATCCTTCTTTTTATTCTTAGCGAAGTAGGTCTTGGCCACCATCTCACCTACTGGAAAGATTATGATTTAGGGTTTCTCTACTTGGTGGTAATAATAAAGTCTTTGACTGGAACACTGTATCTTATTTCCCAACTTATCGGACATATACAGACTCTAGTAACCCTATTTACTACTAACTTCCGAGCTACACAAGTGGCGACCGGATGACGACTGGCGTAAGTGCGCCGTTCTACCTTCCGCTAAGCCGCAGAAACGCTGCATAAACAGTATTGGTATCCCACACTCATCCTCCCCTTTTTTTAGAAAGAAAACATCACAAAATTCTTAAATCAAAAGAAATAAAAGGCAAGCGAGGCGATGCACCAGCTGCTACCCGATAAGCCTCAGCTCGACGCTGATGATGGTCAACAGTATTGGTGTCCCTACAATGATAATGCCAAAGTTGGAAGCGAGCTACACCCGAAATCCTTTACAAAGGAACTGGCTATCTTACCTTAAACTGCCGGAACACAACAATGCCGTTAACATTAATGTTATGGTGGTGTCGCAAATGGGGTATCTAGACTTTGCGAATTAAGAATTGCCGGGAACTTAATCTGCTTCGCCTTTATAATTTTCTTGAATCAAACACTATCGTAGATACATATATCATTAATCTGTGAAAACACTTACCTAGTTGAAAATAGCCTTGCTAATGAATCTGAGTAGCTTACGACAATTTACTTTCGTATTATCCAATTCACCATACATTGCACTCTTTTGTTCATATTACTATTATGTTGCTATTGAATCTGAGTACGTACGACAATTATAAGATTAAACGAACTTACCTTAAGTGAAGTTCTATCTTAATTATACGAAGCTCCTTGTCCGAGAGGGTTTAACGTGTAGTAACGCTGATTGTACCAGCGCCGATCACAATTTTCAAAGCTATAAAAAAAAAAATTGT
This sequence comes from Nymphula nitidulata, assembly GCA_947347705.1. Classification (NCBI taxonomy): domain Eukaryota; kingdom Metazoa; phylum Arthropoda; class Insecta; order Lepidoptera; family Crambidae; genus Nymphula; species Nymphula nitidulata. The sequence goes on from OX374622.1 coordinate 7,977,997, forward strand.
TTCTCTCATATGGTAACTCTAAATGTATGTCATTACGTTCGAAGATTATTTTTGGAACAACCCTACAATTGGGATAATACTTGTATTAGTGGGCGGGTTTTGGGACTGCCCTCTCGGACAAGGAGCTTCGTATAATTAAGATAGAACTTCACTTAAGGTAAGTTCGTTTAATCTTATAATTATACTCTCTCCTTGTCCGAGAGGGTTTAACGTGTAGATGTTTGAAGATGGGGTTGTGAAAAAATAGAATTTAGATATCTATATTATATTAGTATAGATGTTTAGTCCAACACCTTACTAATTAATTTACAAAATAATTAGATTTTTATACAAAACCCTATAAAAAAATAAAAAACACAATTGTTATTTTAACTATCGCTTAAAATTTTTAGCAATGCCGAATGGGACATTTATATGCTTATTGCAGGAAATGTTTCAGAATTTTGACTCAGAATTTTAAACTGAATTTTGTATGTAAACACTCCTGTTGGCTTTTTGACTCAATCAATATTTAAACCAAATCTGCTTGCGGTCGACACCGAAGCATATCTTGTGATAAGAGTAGAGAAGACAGTTAAAACCACTAATACTCATTTCCTGCAACATTAGTTTGATCCAAATGAATTTTAGATTGAATTGATGAAATCTTGTGTTTTTTATAATTGTTTCTATTGATTTATTTATGATATAAGTGTATTCATAAAGTACTTGTCTTATTATGATTTAATGAAAGTGACAAGATAGGATACATTTCTATCCTCATTTAAAAAGATTTTTAGATACAATATGGCTGTAAAGTACCTAGTTACATAGGTTTTTATTATTTCGATAGTGGTCACTACTGATTGTCACTTTTAAATGATTTTACTTGATGTTTAATGAAGTCTTTCTGCTTTCAAGTCATGAATTGTATTATATCAGTTGATGAGGTCCTTTAATAACATTTTTGATTTATCATTGCCTTATTATTGCATTAAATATTTTTAATACCAGTTCTGGATTCCAAATCATATATGTATGTCAGTAAACTGAAGAGGCTCCTTCGATTAAAATGTTTTTTATCTTTAAATCAATTCAATTTTAGGTCATTGTAATGTTGTTGACCTGGTATTATTCATTTTATATAGTTTAGGTACCATATAAGTAATGATATTGTTTTTACAAAACATTGACTTAGGCATTTTTATTTGTTATATAAAGCACAATGCTCTACTATACCTACAGGTGTTATGATATTGAAATTTAGAGCTAATATATATATATATATATATATATATATATATATATATATATATATATATATATATATATATATATATATATATATATATATATATATATATATATATTTAAGTAGGTAGGTATTTACCATGATCAGGTTGATTATTGATGTATTATATTTTAATTATTTGACTTTTATTTTAGTACATACAAAAAACTTTTGCTGGCATGTCATGGACATATTATTATTTTGTCCCAATATTTCACTTCTTATTGATGAAATTTAATGTGAAATTTTTTATTTCATAATTGCAGAAAGGCCACTACTCGATACCTATGTGCATGATTATTCATTATGCCTGCATGCGCACCATATGTACAGGATAAATAACTATGATGCTTATATTATGTATAGGTACATTGTACCAAATGGCCATTATATTTCTAATAATAAATCATATTGTCATTTTTCAACATTAATAATTGTCAATATTGCAATTCCTTGTTTTTATACTTGACCGATAGTTGATTTGCAGCTAGGATAAGCTGGATATAAATTTAATAACATAAATCATTGATTTAAGCTCAGTATCTAAAAAAGAACTAAAAATAAAAAACCTTGTGTGAATTGCACCCGGTAGTAGGTACTTCATATGGACACTTTTATATATTAAGTACATAGCAATAAATCAATTTCTCGTATTGTGTCAAGCAAGATGACTTTTTATAAAAATACCACAAATAAAATTTGTAAAAATTCAATCGGTACTATCATTAAGTACAACAATGTCTAATATTTATTATTGTTGTGGGGATTCAATCTATGCCCCCCCCCCCCCCCCCTCGATTTTCATGTATCCAACAACTGTGGTATTATGTACTCTCGATAATGTTTCTTATTTTATCATAACAATTATTTTTACTCATAAAATATAGTTGTTAATTCTGAGTAGTTATTATACCTAATGGTCTTTTTATTAAGACCCATTTCCATTTCTAATAGACAAGTTTATTTCAACAGTTATTAATTTCAACTTAGCTATTTTATATAATTCTGTACAAGTAGAATTGTGAAAATACTCTTAATTTTCAAGTTCTTTTAAAAATATAGGGCATCATTTATATCACTTTATTAGGTCTGTATTGTAAGAAAATATTGCAATGGAATTGAAATAATGATTAGTTATAATAATCATTTCTTATTTTCTCTGTCTTATCTCATTTATTCATTTCATAAAATCTGTGCAATGAGGTACTTCATAAGGTGACATTTCAATGAAAAAAAATCCCATCATTTTATTACAATTGGGTTACTAGTTTATCTGTGTAACTAATTTTTTTTCTAAAGTAATGTTTTTATTTGGAATTATTAAAACAATATCTGAAAGCTTGTTTCTGAATCTTCTGGTGGTTTTGTTGATTAAATAAAGTAGGAAAGTTATGGTATTTGCTGTGTGTAACTGGTTGTTGCAACCAATGATCTGTTGGTCATGGTCACTGAAGGTTTATAAATTTTCTTTATGTTTGAACAGCTGTTTGATTTTTGAATACACTGTGTAGCTTTAACCTGTCAAGCATGAGATTCCAGACACAATTGATTCTTCAATTATCATAGCCACCCGGAGGTATATCGCGGCGTGACAGATAGTATAATCTTATTAAGTATTTATCAATGGCTGATCATTCATACAGTGATAGCAATTTTTCAGGTCATTGAATATCATTTCGGTATGCTAGAGGGTAAAGTTTTGATGAACCATAAAAGCATTGTGTAGCTAAATTTTATAGCACTTCCTCAGGCTATTGATAAACATTTATATAACTTACAGCAATTTTCAGGTTATAGAATAACATTTATTCAGGTTATAGAATAACATAATATATATCTTGATGTTAAAATTATTAATTAAATGCGGCAGCATTATCTAGCCCCCATGTGACAAACATTGGCCCAAGTTAATAAGTAAACTTTACCGGTACTTTATTGTAGAATTATTTGTCAGTCAGTCCGCAAGGTGATGGGGCTTGTTCTGATTATTAAATTACATGTACAGCTACTTTATGTTCATCATCACTAGCCTATATACGTCCCACTGCTGGGCACAGGCCTTCCTACATGGGAGAAACACATGAGGAGTTTGGGCCATAACACCACCACGCTGGCCCAATGCGGGTTGGTACTTTGTTACATATTTTAAATATGATTAATGGCTATTTTTACATTTTTGTAGCTATCACAATTATTCATATTGAGTAATCTCTCTGCCTTATAGTTGTCTGGTAGAGATCGCTTCTAGCAATAAGATTGCCTTTTTGGCATATTGTGTTTGTTTTATCTCTGTACCTTTGTATATCTACTTGATGGAAGTTAGTAGAAGTTTCTATTTCAGTGCAAGGGTCTAGCCATAGTAGCTAGACCTGTTCAAGTGATTGCCTTTAAATCTACTTTATGGTATTAGTTATACTGTTTCTTTCAGTGTATATTGCATTTCATTTGCAGTGTATATCTCTAGTGTGATAATGCTTGTTCAGCTAAATAGTTGGTTGTCTAACCGCAGTGTGATAGTAGTTTTAAAGAAGATTACAGGCATTGTCTAACTGCAATGTGATAGCACTTGCCCAGGTTATCAATAAATTCATTTCTACTTCACTGTAGAAGTTTTAAAACAAGAGTACGGGCATTGTCTTAACACAATGTAATAGCATTTGCCCAGGTTATCTATTAGCATTCATTTCTTTTTCATTTAAATTAGAGCATTGTCTAACCGCAATGTGATAGCGCTTGCTCAGGCAAGTAATGTGATAAACATTTTCATTTCACTGTGTTGTTTAACCTCAATGTGATAGCAAATGCTTAGGTAAATAGTGTGATAACCTTTTCCATTTAATTTCATACCAATTTGAGCGTTGTCTAACCGCAATGTGATAGCGCTTGCTCTGGTAAATATTGTGATAACCTTTTTCATATAATTTCATACCCATTTGAGCGTTGTCTAACCTCAACGTGATAGCGCTTGCTCGGGTAAATATTGTGATAACCTTTTTCATATAATTTCATACCCATTTGAGCGTTGTCTAACCTCAATGTGATAGCGCTTGCTCGGGTAAATATTGTGATAACCTTTTTCATATAATTTCATACCCATTTGAGCGTTGTCTAACCTCAATGTGATAGCGCTTGCTCGGGTAAATATCGTGATAACCTTTTTCATATAATTTCATACCATTTAGAGCGTTGTCTAACCGCAATGTGATAGCGCATGCTCTGGTAAATAATGTGATAACCTTTTTTATTTAATTTCATATCAATTAGAGCGTTGTCTAACCGCAATGTGATAGCGCATACTCAGATAAATGTTATAATCTATTTCATGTAATTTCATACCATTTAGAGCGTTGTCTAACCGCAATGTGATAGCGCATGCTCCGGTAAATAATGTGGTAACCATTATATGTACTTGACGGTAGAAGTTTTAAATTAAGGCATAATCTTACTGTTCATTCACCTATTAATGAAGGCACTTAATATGAGTCTTCTGTTTCCTGCCTTGAGTAGGTATTTCTCATCATAAAAATTTACTTCTTGTAATTTCCTCTCTAAACCCTATATGCCAGACATAATTTTAATTGTCTTTGTTATGTTATAATTGTCACTTACGACATCTGGGTGTTAAAGATTTAGGTAATAGATAGGTATATGACACTTGTAGTTACCACAGAACAGTTAAAGTTATCCAAAAAGTCATATTATTTTCACTTTTTGTAATCTTCTTTCTGTCCAAAGTAGGTGATTTACTTACTCCTTTTCTTTTTCCCTTTTATTTCCAAAAATCTTATTAGAAACACTAATAAAACACTGCATAAGCACTTTAAATAGGTATACATTTTTGTCTATCGCTCAAAATGATCTATTATTTATGTTTTTAATATTTTACATGCCATTGGCAAATATTGGCAATACAAGAAAAAATAGTGTGTAAATTGATAAAACCTATAAAATATCGGCAATCATAAGCCTTGTAAAAATTCTTACAATAATATCTGGAGGGTTATATTGCTAGGTAAGTAGTTTAGCTAGATTTTCTAGATTTTAGTAGTATTATTTTGATATTTTTAGGTTATGTCATAATATTCTAACAGATTAATTCTGTGACGTTTCATATTACCAGTTATCCGGTGAGAATTATTTCTCACCGGATAACGTAACGATAATGTAATATTAAATACATACCTTCAATCTCCAAATAATATTAACGTTTTCACAACAAACCTTGACCTTGTTTGCTAACGGAATACCTGACCGTGTTTGGGAATAAAATACTGCATCGATATCCTGTTATTAGTGAACACATAATAACACTAGATTAATAATTCTTTAAAATTTGGATCACAGATCGTACTTTTTATTGGTTTAAATTGTTAAATTAATAATTTTAATGAGAGAACCAAGTGACAGCGCTGTGCACAAAAAACGTAATGACATACATTTAGAGTTACCATATGAGAGAAACAATTTTTTTTTTTATAGCTTTGAAAATTGTGATCGGCGCTGGTACAATCAGCGTTACTACACGTTAAACCCTCTCGGACAAGGAGAGAGTATAATTTACTTTCGTACTACCCAATTCACCATACATTTTACTCTTTTGTTATATTACCATCTCTCTAAGCGATGATAATTATGGCGGGACCATACGGCCCCTAAATGGCCTCCAAACCACCCCTACAGCCATTCCCGATCCACCGGTTACAGTCAACAATAATTATCTCTTGACAAAATCTTATAAGGACTCACCAAATCTTTGATGCTAGCCTTCATGTTATCAAGAATATTTAATTAACTCACATTTTGGCGGTCATTACCTCTCAATGACATCCACCGAAAGTACCAATCTCTAACTTTTTTTTACATCCTGCCAACATAATGGCACTGACTACACGTCATTTCAAGTCGTTCCAAATCGCGTTCGCGACAGGTGGCAAACTTAGGTAATGGTAAGACAGGCGGACTTACAAAAACCCTACCGCCAATCAAACTAAGCAGAAAATTTCTGCCCCCACGGGAATCGAGCCCCGGACCTCCAGAATTAAGTTAAATGGTCTAAAGCTAAACCACTACAACACAGAGGCGGTTAAAACTGTCTAATCATGTTATTGAATATCAACAGGCTATCCATGAATACCCAGTATTGAGAAATACAAAATTTAGAACGATTTTCCAAACAAATGTAAAATTTCCGAGAAAGCCCCAATAAATCAGTCTGGAGCCGTTACAGAAGTAGGTAATTATAATAATCTTGGCAATATCAGAGACACAATGCTTATTGTTTAAGCTGTTTTGTCTCAAAAGAAACTTTTAATAGGCACGAAACTTAAGACAAATTGAATGAAACCAAGTAATTGTTATCAAGGCCGTTTCATGATATTAATGCATATTAATTTGGGAATCCAATTTAAAAGTTTAGAGAGCTTATTATAGCAACTTCTGAATTATTACAAACAATTATTGCGTCTTTAAAACATTGACATACATATAGGTAAGTTGTGTCTCACAGGCATTTAAATTAAACGCTATATTTTAATGACAATTATGGAGCTTGGTGACGTAACGGTTTCAGATCTATTGTTTCGATGTGACGATTTCAATAACAAAGCAACCTTCGCAATGGTTAAAGATACAGATGATTAACCAAAATAATAATGATGTCGAAAGCTGAACTCCAATATAAAAATATTAGCTTTTTAAGTAGTCCCAGTTCGTATACCTACTGTTCCTTAACCTTATTCCTTGTAGATTAATGACATGAACATTTTTTAGTATGGATACTTATACTTATCCTTCAAACATTGAAAATAATACCAAGAATGTTGTGATTATCAGTGATAGTAATGAAAATGTATAAATTTCGAAAAATAAATAGGCAGGTCTATAAGCACACATATAAGTAATAAAGGTTAGTTTGGTTGAGTATTCACCGAGCTCACTCATATCGCGGCAGGAAAGACTTAAAACTGTTGTGGGTAAATAGACAGATCAGGAGACCTAGTGGAGCTTCCACATAATATTTAGAAAACTGTATAAAATTGTCAAAGTAACTTTTTGTTCACTAGTTACTCACTTATTATTATTAAGAAAACTGCTTAAATTTGTCTAAGATAACGGAATTGAGTGCGACTCTTTTTCACCGATCAATCCTTCCATTATTTAAGTATAAATGAATCATTATCATCATATCAGCCGAGAGAAATCCACTGCTGGGCATAGGCCTCCCGCGAGGATCTCCAAGCTGATCGCTCCTGTGCTGCCCTCATCTATCGGCTTCCCGCGACCCTCACCAGATCGTCGGTCCAACTTGGAGACGCAGCGTTGGTAGGCCCCCCTACCAACTCGAGGATCTCTCCGCCCCAACGGCCATCAGTGTCTTCTATGCAATGTGGCCTGCCCACTGGCCCTTGAGACTCGCAATTCTTTGAGGTATGTCAGCGAGTGGTGGTATCACAGTAGATATTTTTGTCTCAATCTGTCTTTAAGAGAAGTTTACCTACACTAGGTACTTAATAAAATAATTTCATTAATAATACTTTACATTAATTAGTATGGCGTTAACATCATGTCGTTCTCGTTATGCTCCAATTCCCTGAAATCACATAAAATGTCGGCTTAGAATTCGACTCCATCCCACCCGTGTTAGCATCTCAACGGTACGAGGAGCAGCTCCGAGCAATCCGTGCGTGCATTCATAAACGTTGCAAAAGTTTATGTGCGCAATATGAGACACTTAATGTTATCTCAACCTTCCGCGATCTACAAGACTGAATCAACTCAGGCACGTGTGCGAACGGTATTTTCAGGTATTTACCTTATGAAGAAAATGTTTAATCGTTTTTTAAATATAAAAATGTATAATTTAATTCAATAGTCAAACGAAGTATTGGCTCATGATCTATGCACTTTTATCTTTTTAGACTCTGCTATTACTCGTAACATTATTGTGAACACAAACTATTTACTAAAGTATTTTAAATTTTTTCCTTTTTAAAAAAATATCCGAATTTTGCAATAAAAGCTAAATCAGTTGGAGCAAGATCTGGCAAATAAAATGATAAAGGTCCGCCCATAGCTAAAAGTATAGGGCGGATTCCTTTCAAATTAATTAAAAGTAAACATGTAAAGTCTTATTTGTAGCGCTCATAAGGGCTCAAATCATCATCATCACCAGCCTATTATACCTCCCACTGCTGGGCGCAGGCCTTCCTAGGTGGGACAAACACATGAGAAAACTGGTTGCAATAGCAACTAGGATCAATGGCTTAACGTGCCTTCCGAAGCACGGAAGAGCTTGAGATTATAAATTTTAATTAACCCATCCCGGCATCGACCAAGGCAAAAGTTGCTTTGTTTTCCTAAACGAAACCAGAGCGCTCAAACCACTACGCCACCGAGCTCCTCAACGCCAACGATCTCCTCGGAGATATCATAATTTGTTAAAATTTACGCTTTTAAACTAAAATAAACAAGCTTCAAGCATTTCTAAGTCGCTAAATTACTGCTGGATGAACAAGCTTCAAGCATTTTTAAGTCGCTAAATTACTGCTGGCGCCATCTAGTTTCTTATAACGTGTAGCAAGAAAAGCACTGTAACAGCACAGGTTATCATGAAGTTAACCAGAGTGCACACAGATGGCGGTGTCACAACAATTTTGCATTTATGTTTGTTTAGATTACGACTATCAAGAAAAGTAAAATTATTTCTTAATCAAACAACTAAAATTATTGGTTTTCTGCAATTATACGCTCCAACAATATCTAACAACTCTTATTTAATCATACATAATATATCATAGGTAGGTACCTCAAGGCGATGGGATAAGCTTATCTCAATATTTAAATTATATGTAATATTTTTTAAGCAGATTTTAATTGCATTTTGAATAGATTATATAAAGGAAGAGGTTTTTATTTAGACTGTTTTTATATTATTTTGCCTTTTGTCATTAAAAAAAATAAATGTGAAATATTGTAAGAAGTAAATAACTAAGCATAAAAATTTTAATGCCGAATTTATAATGAATTTTCTTTGTAGGCAGGTACTTTCTATACTTTTAAATACCTGTGCACAGTAAATTTGAAGCCAGTATACTTTGGTACTTACTTACTTCCTGTTGACTGACCCATCACGTCTAAATTAGACAATTCTCATTAGTCTCTATCAAATCATTATAAATTGAGTACCTAAGTAAAAAATCAGTTCCCCTTTCATTTAGAGATATGTCATATTATGAATCAACATTTGACTTCACTTTCGACTGTAACAATTGTAAAGAAAGAAAATAATGGCCGAATACACCTACCCAAACGTCACTCATATACCTCAATACCTATTCAATGCGACGTGTGCCGATACAACTTTTACTTAAACTCAAAGCCTAAATAAAATATTAAAGATGACCTGAAGTATTCGGCCATAAGCCTACTACCCTCTATTCCTAATCCGCAGCTTTTGGCTTGAACAGCCTACCTCAAAGCTAAATCTCAAAATTCACTCCAAAAATTTACTTTTGTCCAGTAAAATACATGTAAATGGGAGAGTAAACAATAAAAACAAGTATTTGTATTGTCAGCAGAGTAATTAACTAGTGTGCTAATGGTTCTTGGTTCAGGCCTGACCCGTTTATAAAATGGCTGTGGCCGCCTGCGGCTCCACCCACATGGATGTAGGTTAACGCACCAAAAAATATTAAGTCTATTTAATCTCGGTCAAGGGTCCCTGGTACGACTCTCGATAAGAGTAATATACATAATATAAATATTTGCATGATGAGTTCGAGCATTTGTACACGAGTCGCAGATGCTTAAATGTTTATTTAGTATATTTCTTAGCATAAATATTATTACCTATATTTCTCATTTACCTACTTAGTATCCATAACACAAGCTCTAAATAATGCTTACTTTGAGCTAGATAATATCTGTGAATGTAAAATTTTATTTTTTATTATTATTAATAATATAATTCTAACAATGTAATCGATAGATTAAAATGCCATAAAAATATAGGTAAGTACTTAGATACTTATATGAATAAATTACAAAACATCGCTCCAATCAATCTGGCCCGCAGACTCCAACAAAAGCATTGGTCGAGCTAATATTTTATAAAGGTTCTCCGCCTGGCTGCAGTTTGCACTTTATTCCCTCTAACAATGTGCTATGTGACGTTGACAGATTCTACTTCCAGCACTGGAGGTTTCCTAAAATACGAGAAAATAATTCTTCGAGACGATGTAAGTATCAAATAGATTAAGTGGATGTATAAACGTTCGATTATAATTGTATTTTAAGTGCAAAATATTTACAAGTACCTAGGTACTAAATTATCCAAGTTGTATCAGAATTACTCAAAAAAAGGAATTTCTTTATCGAAAATTGAAAAAATGAAAATGTCACTACTATAGTCATTCAACCTTTACAACCAAAATTAATAGACGCCGATTACTAGAGAAGTGACATTTTCATTTAGAGTTTTCGATAAAGAATTTCTTTTTTTGGGTCATTCTGATACACCTTGTATTAATACTCGTAGGTATACTTTAAACGCACTTATGTTTAAGATATCTATTCGTTTTGAAACTGAAGGCGGTTGATGTAAGTATTTTCATACTTCTAGGTATAAGTATATATAAATAAAAATCTAAGTTTGTACATGTGTTTTGCCCCTATGTGCACCGATACCAGTGATCAGGCTGTGATGAAACTGTGGAAGGGTGTTCAAGGGACGCCCGCGAAGGTTCCTCGATTATAAACCTTTTTTTATTTTAAAACCTAACAGTTTTCTCTTTAGGTAGGTAATAAAATTTATTTCAAACAACAAAACACACTAAACTGGTTGCTTACGGTTAGCAAAAGAAGTCGATTAACACTTTAGCAGCTTTTCACAATAAAATGCATAAAACTACTTTAAAAAATCGCATTACTTAAAATTAAATAAACATACATAATTGTATTGAAATAGCTCGCCAGTATTTTGCAGTAAACATTGTTTCTTATTGTGGTAAAGAATAGATGCACCGTCTTTTATTTTATTGTTTCATAAAAATCTTACATAAAACTCTTACTAGGTGGTAGGTCCGTATGTAGGGTCGTCTGCGTAGTACCACCGCCTTTCTTATTTCAGCCGTGAAACAGTTCGCTGTGTTTCGGATTGAAGGGAAAGGTAGCCAGTGCTATTACTGGGCATGACGGCATTTCATCTTAGGCCTCAGGATGACAACGCACCTGCAATATCAAGTGATTTTCCTTGTTATTGTAGGTGTCTATAGGCGGCGGTAACCGCTTACTATCAGGTGGGCCGTCAGCTTGTTTGTCATCTAGGTAGTAGTATAAAAAAAATCTAGATAGGAACTTATAGATAGACCTACTTTACATCGCAACCCGTAGCGACAAGTGGTAGTAGTTTTAGGAAATACAGTTACACATACTATAAACGTTTTGTAATTATTTCTTATAGAAAATGAACTAAACAATACTAAAATGACAAATTTTGTCCTTTGGTATTAACACTAACATAGCATTAGTAATAAAGAAGAACGAAAAAATGTGTTATGTCTTTACTTAATATAAAAATGCATTGGACCATGTGTAAAACAACCGCCAAAGCGATTAGGTAATTCAGAAAAAAGGTGGAAGTGCCTCGTAAACCTTTTTATGGTCTACCTCTGAATATCACGAGGAAATATAAATGAAGCATATTTTTCGTAGAGGTAGAATCCATTTCTCACATAGGGAGTCAATAACGTATAACACCTTATACTCTAAAGTAAGAAATGATTTTTATTTCAACGTAAAGTTTTTTGTGCAGACAAGTTTTATGATATCATAGTATAAAGAAGGTAAACACCAAACAGACTCGTGTCTCTTTCTTTAGTACAAGCAAGGATATTGTTTGGTCTATGGTACAGTCGAACACAGAATTTCACACGTAAAATACGAGTGGCAACCATACTTATCATGAATGTGTTATATGGTAGGTACTCAAGTGTTATGCTACTTCTGTATCGTGGATCGAAAATATTTTCTGAAATGAATTTGTCGAAAATTAATAAAGTTCACAGATTTCCAGTCAATATTTTTTAACTCTTTCGCACCAGAAATACCAGCCACAATGAAATTTTATTACAACACTAATGTCTTATTTTATTTTTTGCATAGGTATTTTAATTTTTCCAAAGATCCATTTTAAAGTAAAAGCCAGCTTAAAAGATTAACAACAGCCATTGCTTGTTACCTGTTCAAGTTTCAGGAACATCTAGATAATATAAAGCGGTGGAAGTGCCCTGGTCAGCAGCGATCAGTCAACGTCGCGAGCTCATTGTTATACCATGGTAATAAAGTGAAAATTGCTGCTCGCGCCCTCTCAGCAGCTTTATAAAATATTAGTTTAGGTAGTGCGGCTTCGACTGCAAAATCTGGAAAGGTTTTAACTCAATGACAGTAAAAGTCCTAAAACACAGCAGTCCAGTCACTGTAATTACTGGGCATGGTCCTCAGGATAACAACGCATCTGCAATATCAAGTGATTTTCTCTTGTTATTGTATGTGTCTAAATGCGGCAGTAGCCGCTTACCATCAGGTGGGCCGTCGGCTTGTTTCTCATCTAGTTGCATAAAAAAAGTCCGTGGACATAACAAAACTTTACAAGTTGACAAAGACTCTACAATATTTTATAACATTATTTGCATTCATTAATTTAAAAAAACAGATATTGCATTTGCTAGTTTTTAACCCCTGAAAGACAAAAAATGAGAAGTGTTATAAGTTTGACATGTCTGTCTGTGTATCTGTGTGTCACTTTAGGACATCATAGCTCCTAAACGACTGGAGTAATTTTGATTCATTTTTGTTTGAAAGGTGACGTGATTAGGATGGTTCTTAGCTATAATTTATGAAGAGCAGTTCAAGCGTTTGATGGCTATCAGCTCATTTCCTTGACAAAAGGGTTTTACTAACTTTCACAGGCCCGATTGATTTGAGAAATTTGGTTTACTGTCTGCGGGATGCTCAATTCTGTAGAAACTTACAGCAGATATAGCGTGTTTGGGCTCATAAGAATAGTCTCAATGAGATAATGTTAGAAAGATAAAATCAATGACGCCGGGAGCTACTTAAAATTTTCAATTTTGTATTTAAATTATCTGTTTGTTTTAAAAATTCTCTAAATATACGTCACGATTGTTAATCATTAATTTTGCGTCATATTCACCGTCCTTTGAAGTATGTTTAATGACATCTTTATTTGATAAAATAAAAATAAAAATATTTTATGCCTTAAAAATGTTTTTGGACACGTATAATTAGGTATAATTTTATAATATTTGTAACAATCAAATTAGGAACACTTTTTAGCTTAATGGGGGACCGAATTGACGGCATGTGATAATTATTAAATAAAACCACGTTACCAGTTTTTACTCGCGTTTACATTAGTATTTTATACCCGACGAATCTCATACTCACAATTTTAGTGCAGGAAGAAGCATAATCTTGTACGCACTATTCGTCTCCACTGCATAAATTTATGGGCCAATACGGTTTTATAAGAAGCTTTCAAACTATATCAGAGACTTACCTACCTACCCATGAACAAATATAAAACTACAGTAAAAGCAAAATTGTAAAGGAGAGCTTACTGGAAGTTACTTGATTATCTTAATGATAGTACAGCGTAGAAGTGAATTGCTCAAAGACGATGTCTTCATTAAAAAAAATGATTAACTAGTGTCTGCTGTACTGTATTGCGCACCTCCTCATACTTTGCACACGTAGGATTAATAGGTATATGTTATTGTAATTAGCATTTAGATTAGTGGCATGGACGGCATTTCATCTTAGGCCTCAGGATGACAACGCACCTGCAATATTAAGTGCTTTTCCTTGTTATTGCAGGTGTCTATAGGCGGCGGTAACCGCTTACCATCAGGTGGGCCGTCAGCTTGTTTGTCATCTAGGTGTATAAAAAAAAAAGTATCGAATTAGTCTTGAAGAAGCTAACATATTTTATTTGTCTCTCCTGGTCCATACATAACATAGCGACCCTGCCAGTGCTGCCTTATGGGGCAGTGCTGTGCTTCATACAGTACACCGCCCACAGCTCCTCCCTGGTGAATGTTTTTTTTATACCACTAAGGTGGCAATCAAGCATACGGCCCACCTGATGGTAAGCGGTTACCGTAGCCTATGGACGCTTGCAACACCAAGGGTATCACTTGCGCGTTGCCGACCTTTGTCGGATAAAATGCCAAAAATTAGCCTTTGTCCTTTCTCAGCATGTAATAAATCAGGTCAGCGGTTTATGAGTGAAAACGCAGCAGACAGATGGACAGACATTCAGACAGAGTTTCTTAAACTTAGATATTAGAATATAAGGATGTCACTTTTGCATAAATAAATTGCATGTTAAATTAGGTTTTACCTATGATAGCTGTAAGTTTGGTGCAGTGACAAATAAAAAAGATGAAGGACTCCCTTGCGCTCGCCGTGCAGCTTCTTCTCCACAGCTAAAGTATCGTCAAAACCACCACCGTTTAAATTATGACGAATGAAACAAAACTAAGCTTGAGTCCATTTCAACAAAGAGCTTTTGATTTTAAACTAAGATAATATATAAGTACTCTTATTGTACACAGTTACAGCTGCATAGAGCTGTACCAAAGTTTTATTAGTTTCTAAGAAGTGGTTTCCAAGCGGGGACCGTATCGGTGCCGGCACTTAAGCCGATGGTTCCGTCCCATCAGTGGACTGAAGATAAACTGGAGCAATCGGCTTCGACAAATAGCGTTTTTGTGTCGCCGCAGGCCGTAGCGGTTACACGCTAAACGGTTGACTCGACTGCCAACGGGGCTCGCTTAGTACCCTTCGTTACCCCTACCATTGACCAAAGACATTATGAATTAATTAATTAGGTAAGCTAAGATAGTTACCTAACTTATCTTTCCTAATTAATTAATTCAAATGTAAGCCGACTCCTTCAGTTTATCTTGAGTCCACTGAAAGTTTATTAGATATCGATGCCCCCAAGCAAAAAGTCGGTAATCGAAAAATGCAAATTTTACAGGAGAGACGTTTTACTGTTTTTTGTGAATATCTTTGCAATGCATGGGAATATTTTAAAAATTGATATACCAAATCAAACCTAATTTTTTGTGAAATGTTGTTCTTATACTATTATGAAATTATGTTTAATCAAAAGCTAGAAATCAGCGAAAATACACATTACAGGAAATGTTATAAGTTAAATATTACGGTACTAATACTTACGGGGTTTTTGCAGTAAATATATGAAACATTACAATTTGTAACATTAAATTATGGACTTTTATAACGTACTTTTCTGTAGGAAAGATGACGCGTAATGGTTTATTACCGTATTATTGCAGTAATTTATGATACCTACAAAAATGGTATTGCTAAATTACAGTGTATTTAGAAAGAAATTCATTATAAAACGTGTAGCTTTAGCAACAATACCAATATTTTATTGACCTATTTATTCAACGTAATATTAAGGGTTTGTAAGAAAAAAGACAGAATATTACTAGGATTTTAATAAAGTTTATTAATTTCAAAACAAAATATTATTGGTATTAATCAGTTTGGTAAAATAAACAAAAATTCATTATATCAGATCAAGTAACAAACAAAAAATCAAGATTCAAGAAATATGACAAGGTGTTCATTATTATTGTCGTCATTATTACAGTCGGTGCTTCAGCACAAGATAATGATTCATAAAATGGATGGTAAAATCTCGGGATCGCTCCACATAATTTTAAAAGGTCTGCATGCAACGCTTCATTTATTGGAATAGGTTGGGGATATGCACGTTTTAATTCCATATTATCTATACTTTCAGATGTATCTTTAGTACTCTTTCGTCCTCTTCGTCTATCTAACGCAGAACGATGATTTTCTATATCAAGCTCAGAATAATAGTCTTCAAAGTTGTATTTAAAAACAACTTATTTGGTTTTGAATCTCCGCTCTCTCAAAGGTGATGCGCATAGTATTGTCTTACATTTTCGCGAGCACTACACATTTAAAATAAAACCAATTTACTGGATTTAACTGGCGTGTAATAAGATGTAGGAAGACGTCTTCCCGTGACCACGATCGCTGTAAAGTAATCAAAACGTCAGGTGTATAATAATAATGTAACATCTAATTGAACGCGAGTTAAATCCGGTAAATTGGTTTTATTTCAAATGTGATAGAGCGCGTCATAAATACACAACTTCTCAGGTACCTAGAAGATCACGACCTAATCAGCGACCGCCAATATGGCTTTCGACACAATCGCTCGACGGGTGATCTACTAGTGTACCTAACACACCGTTGGGATCTTTCCATAGAGGCATTGATGCATGAGGCATTGGCTGTTAGTCTAGATGTAGCGAAGGCGTTCAATCGGGTCTGGCACAGGGGTCTTCTTTCGAATTAACCAACGTACGGGCTACCCGAGGGGCTCTACAAATAGGTAGCTAGCTTTTTGTTCGGCAGATGCATTAGAGCCAACTTCGATGGAAGTTGCTCGGATAGCATGGACATTAACGCTGGCGTCCCGCAAGACTCGGCGCTGTCTCCAACACTGTTTCTGCTACATGTCAAAGATATGCTGTCTATTGGAGGGCTGCATTGCTATGCGGATGACAGTACTGGAGACTCGGCCTACGGTGGAGGAAAGTCGCGGTCGACTTGTGTCTGAAATCGAGAGTTCTCTCATCAGAGCCTCCGATTGGGGACGTCTAAACTTAGTCCAATGTAACCCCGCTAAAGAATCCCCATTCGCTGTGTCTCTACAATTCCTTGACTCACCCCTTTCCATCTCTAAGAGTATAGGGATCCTTGGTGACGATATCTCTAGTGACGTGCAGTTCCGCGGTCATTTAGAAGATAAAGTCAAGCTGGCATCTAAGAAACTTGGTGTGCTCAATATAGCGCGGCGGTTCTTCTTTTCGGCGCAAACTGGGACAAATATTTTACTGTATAGGTAAGTCTCAAGTCAGACCTCCTAAGGAATACTGCGCCACCTATGAGCGGGAGCACCTAGATACCAACTTGGACCATTTGACGCAGTTCAAAGACGCGCTATGAGAATTGTCGACGATTCCGAGCTCACAAGCGGTATTGAACCCTTAAGCTTAAGGAGAGATTTTTCTTCCTTATGTGTATTCTACCGCTTGTGTAACGGAGTGTGTTCTAAGGAATTGTTTGACATGATGCCCACGGCCTCTTTCTACCATCGCACCGCTCGCCATCGGCAGGGAATTCATCCTCTCAAGTTGGATCTAAAATGGTCTCGTACTGTGCGGTTTCAGAGAAACATTGTCCCGCGTACGCTCAGGTTGTGGAATGACCTCCCAGCAGAGGTTTTCTCGAATGAGTACAGCATGGGGTTCTTCAAAAAAAAGGGGTTGAAAAGGTATTTACAGGGTCGGCAACGCGCCATTGATACCCTTGGTGTTGGAAGCGTCTATAGGCTACGGTAACCGCTTACCATTATGTGGGCCGTATGCTTGATTACCACCTTAATGGTATAAAAAAAAACCCATAACGCAAACAAAACCCTTTAAAATATATTCAATATTAGGAACTTATTTTGATTCGTGTCGTCAACCATGAGAAGCATTCTTATCACACGATTAATTTTTAATTTTATATTATTATGTATTTTCGAACTCATATTTAAATTAAATCAATCAAACAATATCAAACAAAACAAACAATAGCAATCAACTAGACACGACTAGTACTCCCACACTACACTGACACGTGAAAAACTTTTAAACTCAAAGCAGGACGTCACAGTACCAAAACTCCGGAAATGCAACTGTTTATGTAAACAGGGAAGTCAAGGTCAAGGATCACATGTTGGGGCGCGGCATTATCTATATCTTTTACTGTCTGATTATTAGTACAAGTAAGAAAGAAATGCGCATTGCAAAATGTCGCCGGGCTAGCCAAAATCAGTAAAGGTCGAAAATAGAGTTAGGCATATCGATTTTGAAATAAATTTATTAGTACTGACATATTACGTATATTACTAAGCCGATTATTATCTGCAACAATATTTTTAGTGTCTATTACAAAATTCGTATGCATCAATTCTTTCGACAAAAATCCTGCAGTACAGTTTTACCAAAACCATAACGAATTAATTTTACGGCAATAATCCGGTAAACGCATCTTACCAAAACAAGACTTGAAATATTTTTTTGTAATACTGCGGTACAGAACTTTTGCTGGAACAATTTTGTAAGTTAATTTCCGTGCAATAAATGTATATTTCATTATATCTTCATAAATATAATTAGGAAAAATCTAAAAAAAAATGACAAGGTGTATTCAAGTCTATAGATTCCGAATTCATCATAACAGGAATAAGTCCATAATAGCACAGTACCGACTTTTTGCTTGGGGGCATCGATATTATCTTAAAAAAAAACTCTTGCGAATTGTAAAAGCTCTTGCTTATCTTAAATACTTATACTATCTTAGTTGCTCAAAATTTGAGTAGTGAAGACTTAAACCAATATGTATCTCTCTACACAAAATTCAATAATCTCTATTTACAGTGGATCTGGCAATAAAATTGAGGTGGTATTCACTTTACCATTCAATATAAGTAATCTAATAGGCCCGTATAGCGAGTAATGTCAAAAAAATATAATTTGAGACAGTATGAATTGCAGAGATTTGAAACAACGACAAATTGCTTACATTGTAGTGCTATTCACTTTATGGACAATATCTAAATCATAGCGCTGCGTACAATTTTCTTCTCAAATCGAGTTGTAATCGAGAAACAATATTACCGGCCCAATAGTTTCCCCACTGGAACTTTTCAATCGCACGATAAGAGGCTTGCGGGGACGTCGCCCGATATTTATTTACCACAGCGAGGAAACTTACTCGCCTCGGCGCCGGCTGAATTTGTTCATTATTCAATTGTTCCTTCTCGAGTTTTTAATAACTGTAGCTGCCGATCCCGCTTCGAGGCTCCTGTTCTCTATTTTCTTGTAGGTCTTCCATTGTTCTGTTTTAGTAAATATTTCGTCGTTACAAGTTATCATTATCTAAGTAGTTATATCTGTCCACTGAGGAGCCCGGTGGCGTAGTGGTTTGTGCTCAAGTAGACAATGCAATAACAAGGAAAAAGCACTTGATATTGCAGGTGCGTTGCCATCCTGAGGCCTAAGGTGAAATGCCGTCCATGCTCAGTAATTACACTGGCTACCTTTTCCTTCAATCCGAAACAAAGCGAACTGTTTCACGGCTGAAATAGGAAAGGCGGTAGTACCTACCCATACGACTCTACATACGGGCCTACCACCTAAATCATTGACTATCAAAACATTGACAGTGAATATTATAAATTATCAACGCACTTAGAATTACTATCAGCAAGCACATTATATCTATCGCATTAAGGTTATGAGTAATCCTTAGTGCGTTGATAATTTATACTATTCATTTTCAATGTTTTGATAGTCAATGTTTTTACTAGGTGGTAGGCCCGTATGTAGGGTCGTCTGGGTAGGTACCACCGCCTTTCTTATTTCAGCCGTGAAACAGTTCGCTGTGTTTCGAATTGAAGGGAAAGGTAGCCAGTGAAATTACTGGGCATGGACGGCATTTCACCTTAGGCCTCAGGATGGCAACGCACCTGTAATATCAAGTGATTTTTCCTTGTCATTGCAGGTGTCTATAGGCGGCGGTAACCGCTTGCCATCAGGTGGGCCGTTAGCTTATTTGTCATCTAGTTATATAAAAAAGTCGATAATATGCGTATGATTGCTTTAAATTCATTCCAGAAGGCTTCTAGTGCTTATATGAGCCTTTGGATGTTGGAATAAGTCTTTCATTCAGGTCCATATTTGTTAAAGTTGATAAATATGCTCTCAGTGCTTTGTATAAGCTGCAGCTGTGTAAAATCAGGTCTTCCATTTTTAACAATTGGTAGATGATAAGATGCTGATGATTCAGTTATGTAACTTTGGAGTCCTTGTGAATATTATTCGCCTTCTCAATCAAGCCAGTGAGACCCGCTTGCGGCCAGCCGACCGATTCGCTATTATTGCACAAGAAAACACATAAATATATACCGTTTTGTGATAAAACGGTATTACACCGCAGACTTACAATTTCAAGTTGGCCAACTATCGAACAACCAAATTGCGTGCTTTCATAGGCCGCACACTTCGCCGACTTAGTTGGTGGACAGTGTTGCTAGCGCGGTGAAGTCTGCGATAAAATGCGGAAAAACAACGCGCTTCTTAAATTAAGAAAAAGAAGACGAAAACAGAACAAAACATTTAAGGTGCATCCGATATTAAGTGACAGATTAGAGCGTGGGAAACATCACACCTTACATTCTAAACTGAGATGTTACCAAGATAACTTTTTTAAGGGCTGGCCTTTTTTGGACTTCATCGATCAGCAGTTCTATTTTTTCATTTGTTACAAGTAGAGAATGCAGTGTTCGACTGGGCGGCTGCGTGCCCGTCGGCAAAAATCCAAGCGTGGGGAAATCACGCGCACGGGTCTGGTCATACTGCATCTTACCGTGCGACTGACCAACTAAGTTGTTATAGTCTGCGGACTATCGGCCGATAGTTGGCCAACTATTTAGTTGAACGACTTAGTTGGTTATGATGTGCGGGCTATCATATGATTCTATGTCTATTAGACATTCTGCAATTTAGTCGGCCAACTTGAAATTGTATATGTGCGGTGTCTCTTATGGTAACAGTTTGTTATGCGTAAGTCACAATAAGTACTACATATCACTGATAGTGTTTCTTGGTGATATTGCCAGGTTAATCCACTTTACGCGACGTAATAAAACTATTTGATAATTGTTGTTAAAACGCACACGC
Organism: Nymphula nitidulata; assembly: GCA_947347705.1. Taxonomy (NCBI): domain Eukaryota; kingdom Metazoa; phylum Arthropoda; class Insecta; order Lepidoptera; family Crambidae; genus Nymphula; species Nymphula nitidulata. The sequence continues at coordinate 7,999,150 of OX374622.1, forward strand.
AAAGTCCGAAAAATCTCGAAGGACCATATATGATACTTGATGGATAGTTCATAAAAATACTTTTGTTGATAAAACTTGATAAAATCAATGTAAAAATCTTGACCCTGTTGGGGGCCCATTAAGATCCGCCAAAAACTGCTTACCTTAGACATTATTTTGATGTCAGTACTCTTATAAATTTGTAATACCTATTACTTACCTTAATTTTAAAATATTTCCAAGCGCGCCTAAGTCAACCCTGTTTTACATAATATTCTATTAATGCTAATTTTTTGTCCTCCCTGCAATAAAAGCTTATGGGATTTACTTATTTGAAATGTTTAAAATATTATTACAGTTGCGATTTTGTAAGCTTATAAAAAACGCAAATATTCCTAATAACGTTGGCTGCAATGTATAGGATATAAGTCACCTCAACGCAGCGTCTCCGTACCCCTAGCACGAACATTTTTAAATTTTGAATCGCCATCGTATGGAGTAGTTACGATAGCATTTGTCTGGTTTTTGTTTGAAATTTTAAGCACGAACGATACGATTACTTAAAAAAGTTAATTAAAAAATGTTTAATGTTTTATGCTTAATGTAAAAATGTTTGTGCTAGGGGTACTGATTGGCATATAACTTGAAGATTGTATTGCAATATTAGCACATCAAGGTTGCTTTGCTTAATACTGCTCAATCTCGGCCTCCAGAAAGCACATCAAGTGTAACAGGTGCACTACGAAAGCCGCCTCTATTACGAATGCAGTAAGGGCGGTCTCAAGGTCAAACTGTTACGCTTGATGTGCTGTCAACCGCTTGTACACATAAACTAGATTTAGTCCCGAAATAAATAAGTTTACTTAATAAAGGATTAGGTACCCAGATTGGTAGCAGAAATTCTGTTTAAAGCAAATTTTAAATTTGTTTTTCTAAACCGCGACATTTTAACTTCAACATCTATTTCACTCCTGTCAACAAATTCCGTTACCTTAAGTAGGTATTGTTATTTCCCTCTGTTATTCAGCGAAGACATTAAAATCCGAATTGAATCCGAATTAAGACCTTCATAGAACTGTTGACCTTTGTCAAAGTCACTTAAGAGTAAACAAAAACAAGTAAAATATACATGAAACAGCTTAAAGAATTAAGCCTCGCTGCCTACTCAATGATTCAGAAGGCCTAATTGCTTCTTCCGAATCTCGGATCATCCCGGTATAAAAGCTTTTCGCAAAGCTAATGTTGGATGTGCGCCACGCGCGTCTCATTATCTGAAATTTATGAAATTATAACTTTCTTAATGGTAATGTCAAAACGTTCAGGCAACACGTACGGGGCTTAATAAATATAGGTGTATGCTTTACATACATAATAATATGTAACTTTGGAGATTGCGAGCATTGTGTGGTGCGATGCGAATTTTAGTTTACAACCTTGTTCATAAGGTCGAAGTTTACAACATTTAAGCTATGTGCGCTGGATAAGATTCAACATTTATCTAAAATGTTGAAAAATACCCATGAATGTCCAGCGACGCTTCAAAAGTTATGAAATTGAGTACATTCTCTTACCTTGAGTTTTCGAAAACATTAATCAGCTCTCAAATTGAGAACTTGCTCCTTTTCCAGTTACTCCAACCATCGTATGGCATGCGAAGTGTACGAGTGATTAGAGCAATTTATTTGTGAAAGTTTAAGAAAAGCTGTTTAAATTGTTAGAGTGACGTCCTCGACAGTGGGTTTGTGGTTGGACTTCAATTTCAGTGAGAGTAAACCGCATTCCGCAATATGCTCCAAACTGACCGAAAAATCTGTTTTTAGCGGCCTATCCTTTCCCCAATCTCTAAGTAGTCAGTTAACTCCATAGCATAGTACGGTCGACCACAAAAGTAACTAAACACTTTAGTACCATGTCACAATAAATATAGCATCAATATTAGTACAGTAGCACAATTAAGTACGAGCGCAATTTAGTCGGTGCGACATGGTACTAAAGTGTTAAGTTACTTCTGTGGTCGACTGTACTAAGTGTAATATTAAGTTTTATCACTCAATACCAAGTTATTACACTTAGTGTAATAACTTAATTCATAGTAGCACTTGTAAGTTTTATTCGTCCGCACAGGCAGTTCGCCGGACTTGAGCCGGCGCGGGCGCTTGCGCTACACTCTGTAGTGAGATGTATTTGTAGTTTATTTGTTGTTGTACTACTGACAATCATATTTCAAATGATGGAAATGTTAATTAATAATACACCAATAATAATAATTTTCTAATATTAATTATTTTAATGAAAAAAAGTACGAACGCCATTAACTCGTGTGTTCTCTACATATATTCATGTAAAGTCGTGGATACGACTTTACATGAATATATGTAGAGAACGCGTACTTAAAAATTTCACATAAAACGCTTTAAATCGGCTTATGAATTTTAAATTTCAGCTCCATCGGAAGTTTTTGGAAACAAATTATTTTGAAATCTTGATTTCGAGTTTATAGGGCCATTGTATTTTTAAAAAAAAGGTTGATTACCAGAGAACTTAATACATAGAGGTTAGTCTCGGAGCTGTTTCCGCGCCACAGTGCTGACCGTTTGGGATCTCTCGTGCCTTCCCAGATTTTTCTTTGTCTGTGTCCAGAATACAGCTGATATTAGCCAGTAATCTTTCTTGGTAATCTCTAGAAAGAGCATGTAACCTTTTAGCTTTGCATATGCCACTTTCAGGAGCCTCATTCTGGTTTTAGCCATTCTATCAATGACATGAAAGATGTTTCATCGATTCCTGACGCTCATCACATACTCCACAAAGCTATGATGAGTAGAGTTGTATTTTGCATGGCATGTGATTTCCTATTAGTGACGTAAGAGAATGAAGTTGTGTGTTAATAAGCATGGAAATATTTTTATCTATTCTTATTTTTGCTTTCCCAGAGTAACTGTAATAAAAATACTGACTGACGTAAAGTTGTCTTTTTTGTCCAAAAGACTTATTTGTCTTTGTTATGGGCGTACTGACAAAATTGATAATAACTATGTACTAAGTATGTTTTTAATAATAGTTGTTATAACAATAGGTGTTTTAATTGATGTCAGCAATCTAATATCATTAACATTTTTAATAAATTTTGAAAAAAAAATTGTAAATTTATTTAATTTTCAAAACTGTACAACTTCAACAATATTCCATATATTTTAAGTTCGAATTGTTTTTATGGGTAACATTTGCGTATATTTTGCGAATTTGTGAAAAATAGCGCCATATGCAAACTTAGGCAACATCCCAATTATGTACACTATAGTAGAAACACTGAAATATTGTTGGATTTAGCTTGTAACATGATCCTTGACCTAATTAGGGTTCTCATTTACAAACATCCAATTATCATTAGCGGCCGACAGAATAATCGCATATCTACCCTCGTATCTCACACCTAGACAAGAGAACATGAGCTAATTAAAACTTAGGTACTCTATACTTAGGTGTTATGGGTGGATTTCCACCAATAACTGAGGGATATTCCTTCCGGTAGCATATCCTAGGTATATAGCTAGCAATTCTTCCTGTGTACCCATAACAGATTTTCTGACGTAAAAAAAGAACCTAGGTGCTAGGAGGAAATCATCAGAAGATGCATTTATTTCCAAACCTTGCTTCGCGAAGCAGGAAGCCTTACTTACCGAGCATGAAGTGAGGGCTAGAAATCAATTGAGCATCTATTAAGTCAGTGTGGTACATCGTCGTAAGTCGTTAAGTCTGTATACGCTGTATAGAGCGTTAAGCAATACAAACGTGTACCTTATACATACTTAAATCGCAAAAAATCTGTGTAAATTTCTTGTCTCAAAACAAGAAATTTACACAGAATTTTTGAAAAATGGCAAACTTATTAACTGTGAAACAATAATATAACAACTATAAACAGATTCTTACAAATAAAGGTTTGATTTGATATAATACGGTGAACGAATAATATAGTTGATGTTCCGTCGACTGCTCTGAATAATATAACAGCACAGAGCAGGCTTGCTACAACAATTATAAGCTTTGACATTAAAGTCAGCCACAGTTCATAAGCCGCACCGGATTTTGCTATTAACTGTTGTGAATAATTTATTATAACACTAATAGCTCTTATAACAGTACGGTACGAAGCTAGAGTGCTTAATTTATTGACTTTTATACAAGGTTTCGATTAGTTTTTTGCTGTTATCGGAAATTTGGAAAATCGCGTAGGCACTTGAATTTCGACCATTTCACTGGAGTAGCACCTGGGACTAGTCCAGCTCGATAAGTAGAACTTTCAGAAAGAGGTAAATCGAAGGATCCAACTGAAGCAGCTGGGCAGCGTTCGTGAAACTTATTAGGTATCGGCCCCACTTCCGCTGTCTCTGAAGACGAAAGTCTTCATTTCGTGTGTGTTGACAGTTTTCCAGTGATGACATACGGAACCTTAACGTGGTCGCTGAAGTTAAGCCTTCTTATGAGTCACAATGGGCCTCAACGTCACCCACAGGGCAATGGAGAGGGCTATGCTGGGGGTTTCACTGCATGATCTAATCACAAATGATGAAATCCACAAGAGAACTAAGGTCACCGACATAGCCTAAAAAGGCGGGCAGGCCCCATTGCAAGGAGAACTATCGGCTGTTGGGGTGGAAAGGTCCTCGAGTGGCGGCCGCGTACCGGGAGACGTTAGTAGGCCCCCCACAAGGTGGACCGACGATCTGGTTAGGGTATATGCTGCCTTGTAGTGTTGTGTTTTTGTGGGGTAAGGTCATATGGGTAGATTCGTGCTGGGAGCGTGCGGTTTACTATTAATTTCTTTTTGTTATTAATGATTTCATTAATAACAAAAAGAAATTAATAGTTCGTAAAGCAATTAACCCATTAATAACTGCATACTTTTTTAATTAAAAAAAACTTAATAATGTAATTTATAATAAACAATAAATGAATAATTTATTTCTAATATGTGACATATCTTTTCTAACTTTGGTTAATATTAACTAAATATATTTACTTAGAAGGGTTACTTTTTTTTACAATTAAAATACATTTCATTATATTTACGTCTTACAAAGGCAAAGGTATGTTCGTGCCACTAGAGAGGCCGATTACAGAACCATTCCTGAATAATCCAAGTAATTTTATTAATGGTTTGCATAATTTGATTAGTTTCACGTTATACAATTAGCTCCATGTAATTTCAATGTCTTCCTTATATACATAGGTAATGCTAAGTTTAAAATAAAAACGGAACATAACTAAAAACAAAGAAAATAGCTCCTGGTTTATATTTTTCTATTGATAATTTTAGTTTCGAGATATTTAGCTTAGATTCCTTGTCTGACACAAAATAAAAAAGTTCAGAGAATTTTAAAAAAATAATTTCACTGTCAATAATAATCAATCAAAAACCTAAACACTCGAATGTGATAGTTGAGCCGCTATGTATATTCTACGTACGACACCCACAAAAAGCCAATCATTTTAAAAAGTTCACTTTGCCGGTTGCGTTACACACACCACCTGTGTTTGAACGACTGCGATCACAAAAAGGTTTTATACTTTTCTCGACAAAGCTGTGTAACGCCATAAACTGCTATAATATCCTTTTTGTTTCATGTCAACTATGGCCGTGCTTTTGCGACACTATAAAGAGTTTTGAAAATGATGTGTCAAAACATCACAGGGGGCTTGGGGTAGCCCTCCCGACTTTGATCCAATTCTATTAAATTTCACTAACTAAGCGTGGATGTCGGCTGTCGCGCCAAATGCCTTTGTCCTTTCTCAGGATGTAATCGAAGTTCATGCCCAATTTCATCTTATTCGGTTCGGCTGTTTGGGAGTGAAAACGTAACAGGCAGACAGACAGATCGAGTTACTTTCGCATTTTTAATATAAGCATGGATTTAAGTTAATTGATTACAGATATGAATGAACAGGTGCTCGGTGGCGTAGTGGTTTGAACGCTCTGGTTTCGATTACGGAAACAAAGCAACATTCGACATGTCAATCCAGGGATGGGTCAATCAGAAATTTGTCTAAAAATCTCGAGCTCCTTCCCACCAACCCGCATTGGGCCAGCATGGTGGTGTTGGTGTCCGGACCCGCAAAGCCCCCCCTGTATACGCCCGTGTGAACAAGTGAACAAAAGTGAAACAAGTTTACAAAGATTTACCTACCTAGAGAAAGTTACTCAAGACAAACCAAGAATGAAACGGTAATGGGGTCTTACTTTTTCTGATGAACTCAATTTCATTAGCAAGTATAAACAAACCAGTTTGTTTTCCAAAAAACCTAAACCTATTTTAATATCAGTCTCCCCCAAACCGCTACCGATTCGCGCTGTTTTATACAAATACACGTATTTTTATATTACTACCGATTGATTGTTAGTGCACATAACAAAAGCATAACTGCAGTCCGAATTTCGGCTCGAGTCCATTTTAATTTCGGCAAATCAACGAAGTGAGCATTGGTGGGCCAATACCGGTATTTACCCGGGGTAAATAGACCGGTCGGCCAGCCGGGTATTGTTAGAAATATGCCGATTGTTTGTGCCACAAAGAGTTCATTCTATCGAATTGGCAACAATCACTCGGGACCTTAATTATGGACATGTTTTGGTTGTAATGCTTTTATAGGACAGAAATACTGCAATAATTGACTCTGTGTAATTTCAGGCTCGAGTTCGCTGCGATAGACTAAATAACAAATAGTGATTTAAAAATCATGTTTAATAAGACAGCTAGCGCATACTGTATTTTTTACTCGTATTTCTAGGGTTGTTGTTAATAATTTGATAATTTCTTAAAAAATGTGCGTGGAGTTATATAAACACATTATTTAAGGACATAAACAAATTATTTATATGGCCTTCGGGTATCATGTAAAATTCTAAGCAACCGTGCCCGCGATAAACTACATTTTGTTATAAGGGACCAAAAGTACGATCTTCTAGAATAGGTATATAATTTTTAATTAGGCAAAACTTTAACTCTATAATGAGGTTCTATAGGTACCCGTATCAATTAAAATCTGGCTCCAGTCATAACTGAATCCCATAACAAAGTTTTAATTAAAATAGAAGTGTATTAGTAATTGCACAGTAGGATATGTTATTACAAGTACCTACGTATGTACATATTTCAATTTAAACGGGTTTACTTTTGAAACTTAAGTTAAATTAACTAAGCATTTTGTAGAGGTGAGCTGCCCCGGGGTATTAACTGGTGGGTAAACTAAACTATACTTAGGCCGACGATCTGAACATTCCGGATGGAATAATAACAAAGCCTTTACAAATACAAGCATATTATCTTGAACTAACATATATTCAGGTTTTAACATTAATGATGACGTGAAGATTAATTTTGACCCATTATGTACATAATAAATAGGTCAAAGTAATCTTCACGTCTACATATTCAAGGTTAAATATAATTTTTCTCTATCTCCAAGTCAATAGAAGCTTAGAAATAGTCTATCTTGAGGGGATTTATTCACTCTCTCAGCAGGTCTAACCTATTTTTTATATTGATGAATCTGATGAATCCTCACCAGTAGTGATGTATTAATTTACTCTGTCGGTTCGTGCATTGTGGAAACACTTCTAGTCTATTTATTTACACTGATTAATTTGATATATCCCCACAAATAGGTTTATTTACTCTTTCGGCTCATTCATTAAAGTAGCAGGTTTAGCCTTTTTTATATTTTTTTAATTGGTAAATAATGGGAATCTATCAGTGGGGATTTCTGTAAGATATTTATTATTGGACACTCCTGATATGGATAATAATTAGTTTACCTTGATAAACTAATCATTAGTAGTATCAAAACAGGTACCCACTTATGAATACGCTATGACTTTATCTGTGACGGTTGATAATGATAATCATCATCTCTCATTTATAGCAACAAATGGAAACTCACAAACAAGAACCGGTTAAAAACCCAATTGAGTTTAGATTTGTCTTTTATATTAGTTAGGTTTATATTTAATGTTTATGTTAGAATTATGACTTGAAAAATACAAAAGGAGACTGCATTTGACACTGAAAGAAAGTGACTCCATCAATGTTCTTAAATGTTAACTGACTTAAATGTCCTGCAAGCTTAACATAGGTTTAATTGTAACATTATTTACAGTGCGGTTTAACTATCATCACCACAAAACCATATTTTCAAATTATCGATGTGGTCATATTATCTGTCAGTTTTGGGAAATTAAATCGTCAAACATTTGCTGTTTAAACCACGTTCTTATTCAACATGACTATTAAAATCGAAACAATTTTATTTTACAATTTGTTCTGAGTTTTTATTAGTCAGTTTAAAAATATACCTTTTCTTCTAATTTTTTTTTTCGCTAGGCGGCACTGCACTGCTAATAGTTATAATTTTTTAACTACAAATGTTCCATCATTGTCTAAAACTAATACGGAGTCTTCCATTCCGCATTAAATTTTCTGTATTATGTCTGTATTTTAGCTTTTATTTAGTTTTATTTCAAGTAAACTAAAATTAATAAGTGCCTTTTTTGAGATTTGACATATCCCATCTCATTTGACGGATGTCCACTAATACATATGACGTTTGAAACGTCAGAGTGTTTTTAACCATCAAAATTGATCGCCAAAAAGTTGCATCTCTCCGAGGCTCGGAACGGTGTAGTTGTGACAGCCAAACGTCATGCCGAAAGGCACGGAAAGACCTTAGAGTAAAAAGTTGTAGGCTTGGAACGCGCCCCAGCGTTTCGACGACGAGCACGGTGTGAGACGGAACTAAAAAGATCGTTTATATTTATATCTAGTCAATCAAATATTGAATGAAGTTATTGCGATACATTTTAAACACAAGAAAAACAAAGTCGAAGCTATCGATTTTACTTCATGTCATATATCCAAAACGGCGACAAACATACACAGCCAAGAGATCGACGACGTAGAGCTTAAATGTCAAAATCAATGGCAGTTCGTCGTCTTGTCAATCGTCAACTAGTCAGGCTCGATGTTGAATATTTCTGTTAGTGAATCACACTGCAGGACCTGTACAAATATAGTTTTCTTTGGCAGGATTCATTCATTCCCCAGTAAAAGGCTGTTTGTCCGAAAGTACAAACGACAGCACATTAAGTGTAACAATTGTACTACGAAAGCAGCCTCTATCACGAACGGAGTAAGGGCGGTCTCAAGGTCAAACTGTTACGCTTGATGTGCTGTCGCTGTACTTAAAGTACATTAAAAATCTAGAAGATTCTTCTTTTACTGATTATTCCAGCCCAGCCTGGATTAGTTCTATTCTCTTTACATAATTTTTCACCTGGTTGTATTTTGTATTTTCAATAGAAATAGCTAAAATATAGTATTTTGTGTTTTATATTTCAAATACACGACAAAATATTTTGTAAGTATATCGTATTTTGAACACGTGTGAGATAGTGTTTTGTAATTCGTGTATATATTATATGTCCACCAACACAAAGTGACAATAAAGAAATTTTCTGTTTCTTGATTACTTTAATTGTTTCTTTGTATATTGTGGGTGTACATAAAGTTATAAATAAATAAATAATAAATAAGACTCTATTTATTTTGCTTTCAATTACCGAACTAGCTCTAAGCCTCTATTTCAAGCCAACTGAGCTTGAGTAACATCAGAAATTAATTACTTACCTATCTTCACTTGAACAGCTACTTATTCTACAATAGTCAAATATTTTATGCGTACCACAGTGAGTAATGAGGTAAGGCCTAAATAAGCAGAATTTGAAATGAAATCCAAACGGCAAACAGAGGTAAAACAAACAGACGAGTGAGTGAGGGACCTCGGGTAGGCAACGTGGAAATTATTTAATAACTCTGTTGAATTCAAATTCTTAAGGTTGTATTCTCAATCTTCGAGAGGGTTTGAGAAAGTTGAAATGTGTATCAATTGAAGATTATTTTTTGCACTATAGCTACTGTATGTAACCCCCGACGTTATAAGTTTGACGTGTCTGGCGGTGAATCCTGTGTCGGTGTCTGTAGACCGATTTTGCATAGATTTTTGTTATTTGAAAGCTAACATGATGGTTTGCTAACACTCGTAGATCCGATCGATTTGAAAGGAGATGTCCCAAAAATGCATGGAGACTCGGCCAGGTCACAACACACCAGAAAGTAGGCAAACATGCCGAAGTGTTTTTTATAGTCCATTTTCTTTTTATTTGTTTTGTTTCATGGTACAAAACAAAACTTTGAAAAAGGTTGGGGCGCGTTCCCTAAGCCTACAACTTTTTACTCTATGGCCGTTACCTATAATACTAATTCTAATACAAATTACTTATTTGCAACTTAACTCAATTTTAGACTGTCTATTAAGTACACACCGAAGACCCGCGTACATAATTAATACTGTTATCCTTTGAAAATGACAAAACAAGTCGCACGTACATAATTTCAAGTTGATTCCAACGGCATAAACTATTCATATACGGTTGCACAGGATTACTTTGTTGTATTATTTCCAGGCGAGCGCTGACGAGCACGACGGCCCTTACATTGAATTATTAAAATTAAACCGTTCTACGGCGGTTTCAAAGTCGTTCGTCTGCCGCAAGAAAGTTGCAAATTTCATCACAAAGGACAAAGGATGCTACACCTGGGGCCATTTGCTCACCGCACGTATTTGTTCGCACCTAATTAAACATGAAACAGAGGCAGCTATTGTGTAACTGCTAATGATATGGTAGCCGCTAGCACGTCCAGCTTTTCAAATGAGTTCCCTTATCGTTAATATTTTATTTGCACAATTCGTCATAGTTTTAAATAGATATTAAGCGCGCAAACGTGGAGCGCATGAAATAACACGCAACTAATAATCATAAATTCTAAGCTTTAAAAGGTACAGACCAAGAATCCTTAGAAAATATTTATATTGAGAGTTAAATATTTGTCTTTAATTAATGAATAAGAAACAGATGTTAAAGCGACCTCAATTTTCAATTAAAATCATTTTATCGGATTTAATTATTTGTTTAGTTTAAATTAGTAGCAAAGTAAAAAAAAATGTGTACGAGTAAAAAAAAGGGGGTTCTTCTGGAAAGTGTGCACCGTGGCAGAACCCCATAGACCGATGATCAGGAGAAGGTCGTAGGTCGCCGCTGGATGTCGTAGTCGTAGAAATTCATTGGGCAGCCCTTTGTCCATGTGTGAGTCTTTCGTCTGAAACTATGTTGCATTTTTCTAAGAATTCATTTGCTTTGCAAGCCACAGATTCTAGACACAATTGTTTTTGATTGTCTTATGACTCCCGGGATACTTACGTGGCTTAACTAATTAAAATGAATAAAGTTTCATAAAATTTTGAGACGTATGTCGCTAATGGCGTCAATCACAGCCAACCAGACTCCACAAATGATTTTAGTGAAATGGCTGGCAGTTACAATTCATATTGGCGACCTCATCCCGTAATGAGAGCAATCGACAAACATTTGCATTTCCACCAACTGTGTGTTTATCTGCTCCGAACGTTTGCAATCAGCAGCGATACGCCAAATATTAGTTACCTTCGACTAAATTGATGCCAAAATTAGAAGAGCTAAAGCAATTGATTGACTTCGTTCCGCGGTGAGATCTTCGTAAAAAAAGATTGGAAACCAACTGAATGTGTATTTATGTGAAGGAAGTTGTAATAAATTGGTAATCTATATCGAGATTATGCTAAATTAAAAAGGTGTCACCACTTTTTCCTGAAATAAATATCTAGGACCGGCAGACTGAAGCACATAAAGTCAAAAAAAATGTGTTTATTTTTATTTTACATCAGTCATATTTATGGAACGATCCGTAGGCTGGCTTAAAAACACAAGTCAAACACAAGCGTGTATTGCCGAAATAAACGTTGGACCTTTTCACCATCTTAATTAAAGACTCACTAGGAACTTACTAATAAAACATTTAAGTTGACTTATGTGAAAAATATTCATACGTGTGGATGTCAGTGGCACCCGTTATCATCACTGCGCGACTGACTTATGTTTAAAGTGGCTACTTATGAAAGGAACATAATAAGACAAGCAACTAAAAAATACTAAGTTAGCGCCTAAAAATCTGTTTTGGCCAACTATTCAATGATTTGTCGCCGAAATCAGATTTTTTAGTTGCTCACTTAGTATTTTCGGTTTTTCTTTTTAATTTCTATTGTGTCTCGTACTTTCGGCCTTATGAATATATTTTTGATTACTGTACTCGAAAAAAAACATGTTTATTTTATAGGTAATTCAAAGGCCTATTATACGTCCCACTGCTCGCATAGGCCTTCCTACATGGAAGAATTGATGAGCAATTTTAATATTATTTTTATATACAATATAATTTGATACACAATAAAGCAAATAAACACCGAAAATAAAACGCCAAATAAGTAGGGTGTTCGCATCTGTAACGCCTAATGGGCATTTTATAACCTTAATGTTATAAAATGTTAACTTGTATTATTCATGTTGCTTTTTAATATATATTCTTTATACAATTACATGACAAAAAAGATGACGCCCCCCGTGGTGGTAAGCGGTTACCACCGCCAATAGACACCTGCAAAACAAGGAGAAATCACTTGATAAATGACAACTGAGGCCTAAGATGAAATGCTGTCTATGCCCAGTAATCACACTGGCAACCTACCCCTTTAAACCGAATCACAGCGAACTGTTTCACGGCTGAAATAAGAAAATAAATAAATTTTCAATAGGGTAAAACCGGGATAGATGCCGCAGTGGGATAGACGCCTCATTTTCAAAATACCTAACTTCCCAAACTCGCAACTACGAATTAATAGCATAAGTAGAAGCCGCAGTCACCCCGCACATAAGCTGCCCACCGGCTGTCGTAGGGCTTGGAAGCATTTCGCTCGTGCGTGCAACTATCTCCGCGGCGAACTTCACGAACACGTAAAAGTTTTAAAGGTAAAGTATTTGCCGTCGTATAACTTTTTAAGTAGTAATAAATTCCATCATATTTTTTATTACGTCAATGTATTGGTTCATTAAGTGTGCAGCTGGATGTAAATAATTGTTTTTTTGTTTTTAATTTATTTAAAAACTACTTGGGCATCAATCCCTATCAAAAAGGATAGCCCCTATCAAAAAGGATAGTTAAAAAGGATTTTTCGAGGGATAGATGCCCCTAAGGGCATCCGTTTACACAGTATAAAGGGTACCTATCCCGCACTGCAGGCATCTATTCTTCGTAGTATTTTCATAGTGGGGCAACTAACCATACAGGTAGGCATCTATCCTCAAAAAAAAGGTTCCACAAAAAGCTAAATTTTGCAAAATCTTTGATTGATAGGTCACAAATAAATAATTATAATTTACCATGAATGATTGAGCTAGCCCACATTCATAGAAATTATTCATATTAATGAATATTTTCAAAATCAGGAGGCTTTTTTAAAAAGTGGGGCATCTATCCCGGTTTTACCCTGTGTTTTGAAATAAAAAAAAAGTTGTTTTACATCTAAACATTTCTACAACATACGTCTGCATGAGTAGGATGCGTGCGGCTATAAAATGTTTGTAATTAAATGCTGCGTAAGAGCTCGTGTTATACACACTAGATGATTATAACTAAATCATCATCTGATGACGCAATGAAAAATATACAGAGCACCAAAAAAATTGCCCAACAAATTATTACATAAAAAAATAAATAAGATTTTAAAAGCAAACATAGAAAAACTTAAAAATATTAATAAAATTATTTGCTTAAGTATACGATACTTAAGCAAAATACTTAAGCAATAGTCAACGAAAAGGACTGTATTCAAGGTACCCAGTGTAACTACCAGAAGCAACAAATATTGTGCTGGTGTACAGCAATTGTCTTCAGATTAGTTCTGGACGTTTCCCAAAACGAATCCCCAATTTTCACAAAAACAAAAGCGGCTTACCGGGAGAGCTCCACGATATAAAATATTCTCTAAGGAAAATCCTTTATCTCATAATTCACTCAGAGGTGCGTTCGTATTCGTAGGGCATGGCAGGTGGTCTTAATAAATACGAAAATGGTCTATCTTGGAGTTAGTAATAAATTCAAAAGGCAATCAACGCCGCGGGGCGGGTAAAAATATTAATAGCTGGGAAATCATTATGCATTCATGATTTAGAGGATTGGCGCTCATTGGAAGTAGGTATGCTAACCTCAAAGCAAATCCGGATTAAGAAACATTTTAAATATATGACTTACGCTTACGCTATGTTGGTATCCAATGTTTCAACTGTTTTGCGTAAAATACTGCATTGTATAAAACGACCGAAGAGAATATTATTTACTATTACGACAACTAATTTAATATATTTTTTATTGACTAAGGAAAAACAAATAGAAAGTATCACATATTTTTAAAAAAATTATGGCCACGGAGTTTTGTACAGCCTAAACCTCAAAAAGGAGCTCAATGGCGTAGTGGTTTGAGCGCTCTGGTTTCGATTACGAAAGCAAAGTAACTTTCGCCATGATCGATCCCGAGATGGGTCAATCAAACTTTATAATCTCGAGCTGCTCCGTGCTAATTAGGAAGGCACGTTAAGCCGTTGGATCCGGTTGTTACAGCAACCGATTTGTACCACCAACCCACATTGAGCCAGCGTGGTGGTGCTATGGCCCATGCTTCTCATGTGTTACTCTTATGTAGGAAGACCTGTGCCCAGCAGTGGGACGTGTATAGGCTAGTGATGAAACCTCAAAAAAGGGTTTTTGTTCAGAAGCGTCATTTGGCGACTTTAACTGGTCTAAATTTTAATGGTCAGGTAATTGTTGAATTTTTACTTAAATTAGGCACCTACTTAAATACTATTAAGGTTGACGATGATTGAAGTAAGCTTATTAATAAATTTAATAATTATTCGTGTGATTAAATTAACTTACACCAGTACAATTGATGAGTCAAGGGTAACACGATTTATTAAAAATGTAAAAAGGAAAGTAAAATTAAGTGAGTACCTATAGCTGCTTTAGTGTTACCCTATTGTTTGTGCTCGTCATACTACTCGCACGCCGTTGTCAATCGAGATCACAATAATTATACTTACCTAAAAATACTAGTGCAAAAGAATATTCTCAGAAGATTTACGTTTATATTTTTTGCTTCCTCCATGGGAGAAACACATGAGGAGATTGGCCCATTACACCACCACGTTTTGGCCAAATGTGATTTGGTGGGTTAAAGCGGTTGCAGTAACAACCGAGTCCAACGGTTTAACGCACAGAACATAGACTGTGTTCTGTGTTTTAACATACCTTCCGAAGCACGGGCAGCTCGAGATAACAAATTTTGATTAACCCATCCTAGGATCGACCTATGCGAAAGTTGCTTTGTTTTCGTAATCGAAACCGAGCGCTCAAACTATCACGCCGCCGAGCTATTCTACTAGTCTAGACTCTGTCTAGTTGTCTAGTCTATTTATGTTATTAAATACCTATAATTATTTTAAAATTACCAAGACCTCTGGGGCCCAAGTCTGCTAATAGGGTAGTTGACAACTTTTTTTTTATTTCATAAATAAGAAGTTTATAACTCATAAAGAAATATTGCAAAAGAAATAGTTTGTCTAAGATCAATAGTTTCACAGATATAGTGGTATGTTTGATGTGTTGCGGCGCATCGTCCAAAAACGCTCCATAGAAAATCTACAGAACAGGTGACGTCACATGTTCCCATATTACTAAGAAATGTATGGGCATACTGACAAAATTGATAATAACTATGTATTAAGTAGGTTTTTATTGATAGTAGTCATAATAATAGTTGTTTTAATTGATGACAGCAATCTAATATCATTAACATTTTTGATAAATTTTGAAAAAAAAATATCACCATTTTTTAATTTTCAAAACAGTACAACTTCAACAATATTCCATATATTTTAGGTTTGAAATGTTTTTATGGATAACAGTAGCGTATATTTTCCGAATTTGTGAAAAATATCTCCAAATTAAAACTTAGGCAACATCCCAATTTACAACTATCGCAATATAATAACAATAGTGTCTCAATGGTACAATTTTTGTAATTTCGTATTCTGTTAATCAATAACGTTCCAATGGCTTACCACTGAATTACTACTCCACCGTTATTGAATCAGTTGGTATTCTACTATAAGTTAGTGGCCGATGTCTTGTCAGTGGCTTCATAATAACGTATTCTACTAATTATTTAACCCTTTCAGGACCATAAGATTATAGGAGGTAAAGTTATCATTCCGACTGTTTAGGATGATTCATTAGGCATCTAATAAACATACTGTTAAATAAAAATACCAATAATATTAATGGGTTTTCTGATTTTTTTTGGGACATATTTGTCCCTATGGACGTCAAGGGCTGACATTTTGCTTATTCAGCTTATCTTTATGTGTTTTACATTAATTCATAATTTACGATTTTTACAATAACAAATAACATATTTATTATTAAACGTATTTAATTATTAATAAAATTGTAATATTTTAATTTAAAAGTTATATTTTACTGACTATGGTATACAGCGAAACAATTTCTGTCATTAGTGTAACAAAGGTGTGAACTTTACATAAAGCACAAGTATGATTTGTACGATTTTCTCTTTTGAACTTGGCACAATTTACACACCTTTTTCTGATATTGACCTTTTATTTGGGATGTGTAATTGACGCTTTATAGCTCTTCGTACGGCATTAGTTTTGGACTGGAAGGGTCTTGTGCTTCTTCGTTATTGCAAAAATATAGATTCCTGCGTATTTCTTCAAAACGAGCCCTAGGTATAACATTTGCTATGAAAGATACTGCCATATCAGGTTCCGTAAACCAGAAATCTCTCAACGATGGCAAAATATGATAACCCACTACTAAGTTCAATCCAAGAAATGCCCTCATTTCATCAGTTTGAACAGTATATTCTCGCCCGTTTTGGTGAGCGTATCGCACTGGTTCTGATACTATCAATTGCAATAAAATGTTAAATTTTGTTGTTGAAAGGAATATTTCGAAAGGACTCAACAAATTACATATGGTTGTCCACATCTTGACAGATTTGCACCTTTACGAATTCATATTCAATGTTTCTAAATATATTTAGAGCGTATGTTCTCTGGGCCCACTTGAAAACTGGTTGACGGTCGCTAAGTGGTTCGTTGACAAATACTATCGCAGAAGTTGAAGGCTCGAATGATGATCTCCTGGATTCTTGAAGTTGATGTGTCGTATCTTCAATCTCAACATCAAGTACACCTTGGTCATCATCCTTTGTAAGTGGCCTTACATCTTCGTCGAGCAATAAACTATTTTCATCGTCACTATTATCACCCGTCAAAATATGGTGGATTTCATTTTCCTTGAGTTGGAAAACCACACGTCCTTTACGAAACATAATCGGCAAACATAAAAACAACAAATGAGGGTAATTTTAATAAAATCGCAACCGCAATATTGCAAATAGATACCTTCTATAATATAACTCTATATAACAGATAAATACCTTCATAGGCCACAGGGACGCCGGTGTCCCTTTATGTTTATAATCACAGATCAAAGCGCACAATATAAATTTAGTTTTTATTAGTACACAAAATAAAAAAGAACTTACCAGGCAATAAATATTTCACAATAAATTATATTGAAAACAACTTTTGCACCTCAAAAAATTTTTTCAAAATGTAAGAAATTCGCGCGAAAGAAACTGTCAATTTCCAATGACCATAAACAAAGATTGAAAGTTTGAATGCTGTGTTACTATAATAAAAAAATAAAAAAAGTACGTTCAGAAACTAGATAAAGCTAAAGTTACACCTACCACTTTCTTAGTTATTGACTTACAGATTTTTTTTTGTTTGGGACACGGGTGTCCCCGTGGTCGTCAAAGGGTTAAACAGTTTGACATTTCTGTCAATAACGTCGTGATAGCATTTTTATCATTCAACTACTATTGATACGCCATTGTGCAGAGACACCACCTTTGGTACATTTGCTATGAAAAGTAATTAGCCGGATTTCGATCTTTGTTTCGATGATTGAAAATTGCTTCGGAGTAGTTTTTGTGCAGTGATCGTGGTATTATTTTTAATCGACTTCAAAAAGGAGGAGGTTCTATGATCCACTATATGTAGGCATTTTTTGTTGGTGTATGTTCACCGACTTCTCCGTCAATAGTGAACCGGTTTTCAAAATTCTTTTTTATTTGATAGAGTATACTTCTGACGTGGTCCCGTTGTCACCAAGTCAGAATCGGATGATGGGATACCAGAGAAATCGAGGGCAATCCACCAATTTTATGGGCACGTATGAAATTTTTTACTTTTTCCAAAGCTGTTCAAGTATTTGGTACTGTCAGTTACTATCTTATGTTGATGAGCTGCTGACGGAAGGTACAACTCCTTAACGGTTAGGAGTAGGAAGATAATTGTTTAAATATAATAGAAAGGAAAATAGTTAAATTTAATTACTATTAGTTATCTCCTAAAAATGTATTTTTTGAAGTTGGTGCTAAGCTGTTACCAGACACAATAGAAAGTGAAGCACCAACTCCAAAAAATACATTTTTAGCAGATAAGTACCTACCTAGGTAAGTACCTACTTAAATTTTATATTTTTTTTCCTTATTAGTGTTTTGAAGTCGGTTTTATTTTTGTTATGCGTATGCTTATGCTTCTGCATCAATAGTTTTTGAAGCATCCGCATTGACGAGCAGTTTAGAGGAATCTGAGTGCGGGAACAGTATCCTAAAGCCAGCTGTAATAAAATCCATCAGTGAAGAATAAATGATCTGTACAAACCGACGATGACATACTAAAAAAATATTTTGTATGTTAGGAGAGAGATCTTAAAATACTTATAAACTTATAAGTAAGTCAGTTTTCGCAAATAGAATTCCAGTTTACCCTATTTATTAAGCATTCATAACGCTAAATTGTTAATTAAGTACATTTTTGGCTTAGGTAAATGGCTAAAAATTAACTTAATATGTATTTGTTACAATTATAGATTGTAAAAAGTAGGTTTAAACAGTGTCTAAACACGATGCATAGAAATGCCTTCACTGTTCCGTTATATCAATAAGTATATTAAAGTGTATACTTCCTACGTATGTAGGTACTTAGATGTTTCGTATTGAAAATACCTTTCCAAAACTCCAAATAAGAAACCAAATCTTTCACAATTTCATTCCTAACAGGTTCAGACAGACAGTTTTTACAAAATTTTAAGCTTTTTAATAACATTTCATGTATGTATAGGAGATTTGGTAAATGGTTGCCTCGAACGCATTTTTCATCGGTAGGATTTTTTCCAGTGTCGAGAACGCGGCTCTATGCATTCTCGTTGCTACGCAACGGGTGTTGTTATCTTGTTTTGTCATGAATTAATTATTATTTTATGTTCAATGTAAATTTACTCATTTTTGTTTAATAAATCGCTTATTTAAACACTAAGCCTCTTTCTGCCGTCAACAAGTAATAATACTTGATTATGTAGCAATGAATTTAATGTATAATTCGATTATTTTCGCTCATGAAAACAAATAAAGATTCATAGATGAAAATAGTAGGTTTTGACAGGCAACATTGATAACAGTACCATTGAGACGCCATTGCAAAGCAATAGCAATCCCATAGCCATAGCGACGAGACACTGTTGTTATTTTATTAAGACTGACAAATTTTTTGTAGAATACCCATTTTGACAGGTAGTCCGGTACGGCTAGGCGATTTTGAGGTGCTAAGTTACAAAAATTCTAAAGTTTCTGAATTTTTGCAAGGGGATACAGTTCCACCTAAAAAGCTTATATTTAATTTTTGTGTCAAATATTGCTGTTGCATTTTCAGTAATTCAATATTTTGTGACTTAAATGTTAAAATATAAATAAAACTGCCAAAAATAATTTAATGTGCCAAATGATACTAATATTGTGTGTAAAATAGCCTAGGCTGTGTGCAAACTAAGTGTGTGTCGTTTTCGTCCAGTGCAAATTGACAGGGGGCCCAATATATGTTAAAAGTTTCAAAAAAATATTATAGTTTATAAAACAAATACAACCTAACTCAGGGCACCTAAATAAGACCCTGACATGATTTTGTGCCAAACTAAGCCATGGGTTATTAAGATATTTAATGATTTAACTTTTCCAAGCCATAGCGGCTGTAAAAAAATATTAAAGTTATTAGAGTTTGCACATTCAATATCATCAAAGCATCAAATATCTACTATAAAAATTTGTGTCACTTTAATTCATGATATACTTAAAAAACATAATTTCATTTCCTTTATAAATATTAGTTCGCTCGCGCGTTGTGTACCGCACGGAGCATTTAGACACGTTTGCAAAGAGTAGCAAGTAGGAACAGTCAACCGAAGGTCACGTTAACACAAACGCCCGAATTAAGCTAAACGTTTTTGTACTTTAATCGAATTGCATTTAGGTTGAAAATTGGTTGGATTTTTTTCTCATATTACGGTTACCTGACCTGCTGTTGTTTTGTATAGTTGACAGCACATCAAGCGTAACAGTATGACCTTGAGCTTGCCCTTACTGCGTTCGTAATAGAGGTGGCTTTCGTATTCCAACTGTTACACTTCATGTGCTGTCGTGTGTATCAATCTTTGTGACAGTATATAGTGGACAGAACATAACAATGTCGTATTATAAGTAGATATATTCTTTATGTATAAACATTTGAACATTAATAATGGTTAGATCGGATAATCCGAAATAGTTTCATATCCGTTAGAAAGCCCTACATAATGAAAAACTTAAGAGCATACTTTATTTGATAAATAAAACAAGTGCGGGTGCCGTATGTTGCGAGAGAAATTTCTTTTTTTTTGCGGGAGGCAAAGATTAGTGCTCAGAAATATTATATCTCTAAAATCTTATAAAAAAAATGTACCGTGCGGTGGCCCATTTCTTCCCGTGGGTGTCGTAAGAGGCG
Organism: Nymphula nitidulata; assembly: GCA_947347705.1. NCBI lineage: Eukaryota > Metazoa > Arthropoda > Insecta > Lepidoptera > Crambidae > Nymphula > Nymphula nitidulata. The sequence goes on from OX374622.1 coordinate 8,020,079, forward strand.
ACTAAGGGATCGCTGAGCTATCAACTGCTCCACTCGTGGTAGGGTGTGAAAACCCTGGTTACTGACCACCGTACGCAAGGCACAAAACCCGCCAAGTGACCACACGTGGCCGCGTTGCGGGATCAGTGGGCATACAACCAGAGCTTGGGGAGACGATGCCGCGATGGATGCGGTCAATGATGGCTTCCGTCTAACTAGTGCCAGGTGGACTAATAATAATAAATTAACTTTAATTAACTTGCTACAAAACAACACACACACACACACACCCACACACACACACCCACACACACACACACACACACACACACACACACACACACACACACACACACAAACTATTACACCACTCTGACACACAGCATTATTCTACCCTTGGTATCAACCCGCGTGGAATTAAAAAATACCTCAGAAATGAGAGATATTATAAATAGAAGTAAACATAATAATAATAATATAATATTTATACACTCACACCTATTATCTAGCCCAAAGTAAGCATCATTAAGAGCTTGTGTTATGGATACTAGATAACGGATAAATAATGATAATAATATGACATATAAATATTAGAAATATACTAAATAAACATATAAACATCCATGACTCGTAAACAAATGCTCGTACTCATCATACAAACATTTGCTCCTACCGGGATTCGAACCCGGGACCTCTTGACCGAGTAGCCTGGGGTACAGACCACTTGGCCAGCCGGTCGCCGACTGCGTTGACCCGCCGGCCAGGGAGACCTGAAGTAACGGCTGTTCCGCTGGCCGCCCGTGGCACAGTACAGGGGCACTATCCTAACCAGATCATGAGGCTGCCCCATCATGCCTCGCATAATCTCGGGGTGGTCCGTCGTGCCGGTTGCTGACCGGATGGTGGGGTTCAGCGGCCATACCCGGGAGGGTTCGGGGGCCCTTCCGTCCGGCGGGTCAGCGCTTCTCTGCTGTCGGCTGTTACCTGGTTAAACAGGCCTCACGATTTGACTGCCTATATCCATCCATGGCAGCGACAAGTAATGTGTATGGTCGTACAGCGGTGCACATCCCCACTACAGCCACACTGTTTGAGGTAGGGCTCACTAACTTCCGTGGGCTTCAGGCTAACCTCAATGTAGTCTACCAACATCTTGAGACGGCTCGGCCAGCGCTGCTTTTTTTACGGAGACCCTTTTCTTTTCCATCCTCGGGGTGCACGTGGACCTGGGCATTCATTGCCTTGTCTACGTTTGCCTCTACAGATCCCACAGAGGTGACATGGAGACAACTCGACTTTTTGAACACCTTAGTCGGGTGGCAGATGTTGCGCAGGAGCAGTTTCCAACCGCCGATTTGGTGTTTTTAGGAGACTTCAATGCTCACCACGAGATGTGGTTATGTTTCCCCAAAACTGACCATGCTGGTAGAACTGCCCCATCGGTTAGAGGTTCGAGCTCCCTTGGGATCATCGGGTCACTGCCTGATTTCTGCTGGGGTGCCAAGGGCGTCGCCACCGGTATCTGTGGTGGCCAAACGCCGCATCTGGCACTATGCGTCGACAGATTGGGGCTGTATGCGGGATTACTTTGCATCTGTTCCTTGGAGGCAGCGCTGTTTCAGTGAGTCGGAGCCGAATGCTAGCGCTACTGCTGAGTGAGCTGGTGAGATAATGTTAAGGATGGAGTACTATATCCCTCACTCCAATCTCGTCAGTAAGGGTAGGCGTAACCACTAGTTCAATCGTGAGTGTGCCTTAGCTGTTGAGAACAAACAGTCGGCATACCGCGCTTGGATCAGAGGTGGAGTCAATGGGGATCCAAATATTGACTCACTGTAAGCAGCCTATAACAATGCCACCAAGTCCTGCAAAAGGGCCCTCATCAGAGCGAATGCTCAGCGCGTTGCACGAGTTGGCCAAGAATTACTAACGCACCCTACGGACAGCCGTAGGCTACTGGCGTCTGGCCAAAGCCGTGCTGTCACCCTTCTTCGGAACACTTGCTCATAAGCCGCAAGAGATAGCCGATCTCCAGGTAAAACTCTTTGCTGCTCATTCCCGAATCGATGACTGCAATTCTCAGCCACCAACACTCACCCATTGTGGCCACACAATGCCTGATATCCGTATCAGGCAATGTGATGTACGTGCGGAGCTTCAGTCAATCGACGTCCGAAAAGCTCGTGGACCTGATGGCATCCCAGCGATAGTACTGAAAAACTGCGCAGTGGACTTGTCTTCCGTCGTAACGCGGCTATACCCCCTTCCTCTCCCTTCTGGGTGTGTGCCGTTGGAGCGACGCTAATGTGCAACCGGTCCCCAAAAAGGGAGACCGATCAGACCCAGCTAACTACCGCCCAATAGCTGTCACCTCTGTTCTTTGCAAGGTTATGGAACGGATCTTAAATTACCAGCTGGTCCGATACTTTTTTTTTTTTTTTTTTTTTTGGACGGGGAGAAATCTGATTACAGACCTACCCGCCGCTGGCTAAGCGACGGGCGTGTGTGGGGGTCGTCCAGCGCTAGCAGCACTGGAAATACCCACTAAAACTCCCCGGTAACTCCAATGCCCTTCGCGGGGGTAGGCTGGGCTCTGCCAAAGCAATTTCACCAGCCCACCCCCAGAGCTGGTCCGATACCTAGAAGATCACTCATTAATTAATGATCGTCAGTGTGGGTTTCGGTCGACACGGTCAACGGGTGATCTTCGAGCGTATTTAATGCATTTTTGGGGTGAAGCTATTGACAATCGTGGTAAGTGAGTGGCTGTTAGCCTTGACATTGCCAAAGCTTTTTGATCGGGTCTGGCATACGGTCTGCCCACTCAGCTCTGCAATTGGATCGTCAGCTTCCTGCATGAGCGGAGAATCCGTATCCTCGTTGATGGATGCGCTTCGTGGTTCATGTCAGTGAACGCTGGTGTACCAGAAGGCTCTGTTCTATCCCCCATTCTCTTTCTTCTTCATATCAATCATATGCTTACATTAGGAAACAATCATTGCAATGCGGATGACAGTACAGTGCATGGTGGATATAACGGTCACCCAGGGGCTGGGCGCATTGAAACCGAGAGGGAGAGAATCAATCTTACTATTGAGCTCAACAGGGTGTTAAACATCATAACTGAATGGGGATTTAACAATGCTAAGAAAACACAGGTGTGCGCGTTTACAGCGAAAATGTCGCCGTTCCTTCCCCTTCCCTCTCTTCAGGGCACTACTCTTTCGGCACAGGGCTACATCAACTTGCTCGGTATGGAGATATGCTGCGATCTAAATCAGAGGAATTATATCGAAACAGTGGTCAAAATAGCCTCACGGAAGCTAGGTGTCCTGAACACGGTGCGTCGATTTTTCACGCCTGACCAATTATGCCCGTTGTACAAAACTCTGGTCCGGTTTTGCGTTGAATATTGCTCGCATCTGTGGGAAAGCTCCGCCAAGTACCTCCTCGATGCGCTGGACAGATTGCAGCGTCGTGCCGTCCGTATTATTGACGACGTAGAGGTTACGAACAGCCTAGAACCTCTACAACTCCGTCGTGACATTGCATCACTAAGCGCCTTTAGTGGCTTTATCATGGAGAGTGTTCTGAGGGGCTTTTCGACCTTATCCCACCTTCCCCTTTCCTACTCAGGAGCACGCGTGCCGGTATTCGGAGTCATCAATTTACTGGCTCCACCTAAACATCACGCACAAAGAAGTATAGTTACTCGTTTCTTTGTCGGACTTCCAAAACTTGGAATTTTTTGCCAGCACATGTGTTCCCTCCTTCCTTTAACATGGGTTTCTTCAAAAGAGGTGTTAAAAAAACCGGCAAGGTGGGGGCGGCTAGAACAGTGTGTTTTCAAACTGCTCTGGCTGTCTCCGCACATGGACTTTTCTTACCGCTTCACATCAGATGGTGATGACTCATTTACTGAGCTTTGTATATAAAAAGCGGTTCGGTGAGCTATAGCAGTTGTGGTAACGACTGAGACCAACGGCTTAGCGTGCATTCCAAAGCACGGAGAAGCTCGAGATTATAAATTATGATTGACCCATCTCGGTGGTAGACCCGTATGTAGGGTCGTCTGGGTAGGTACCACCGCCTTTCTTATTTCAGCCGTGAAACAGTTCGCTGTATTTCGGATTGAAGGGAAAGGTAGCCAGTGTAATTACTGGGCATGGACGGCATTTCAGCTTAGGTCTCAGGATGACAACGCACCTGCAATATCAAGTGATTTTTACTTGTTATTGCAGGTGTCTATAGGCGGCGGTAACCGCTTACCATTAGGTAGACCGTCAGCTTGTTTGTCATCTAGTTGTATAAAAATAATAATTTCGGGCATGGCGAAAGTTGCTTTGTTTTTGTAATCGAAACTATGGCGTTCGAATCACTACGCTATCGCTACCGAGATACTCAAATCACTGTACAATATAATTAAATTAAAATGAATACATTATGATTTTGGTTTTTTGGAAAAATTAACATAAATAATTTGTATTTACGGGGGAATTTTACCATGCATATAAATGTTATTTGGAAAATATTTATTTAATACAATGACACAATTTTGCACTACTATAAATTAATTCGGAAGTCACTTTCACACTCCATCGCTATAACGGTAATACACCAAAGAAAATGTATTTTTTGTAATAATTAACTCACAATATGAATGCGCTCTTCAATCAAACAAATCACTCTGCTCGTAAAACATATAAAAAATAGTGAATGTCGAAATGCCGAGGTAACCCATGGGCGGCTGTGTACTTTATCGAGATGTCGCCGACGCCGATGGGCGGCGCGCTTCCAATTTATAACGGCATATTGGGGTAATGGTAATGTGTGTATATTTACGGGAGGCAATTAATGCGTTAATAAAATCCTTTCTTTTAATTTTACAGCTTTACCACCCAACATTAGCCCACAAATAAGACATGTATTAGTTTCCATTTTCTATGCAATTATCACAAGTCACTACTCGTACAACAACAAAAAAATTATAGCGCCTCGCTCCCGGCCGGCAGCCGGTCGCCGGAGCCCGTGAATGCCTACGCGGCTACGCGCTCCTTTGCCGCGCTGTGGCCGCGCTAGTGTTCTTTGCACAAAAACGTTGAAAATAATATAAATCAAAATCCCATGGATTAAAACGACACAAATTAAACATAGAGCTTCCTTTTACCATAACATTAATAAAGACATAAACTCTAATAACTTGAATTTTCTTTTATGGCTATTACAGGGGGTTAAATAGGAAAAAAAATATAGTTCCGAATACCATGGATGAATATGACACAAAATGATTTAAACAATAGATACTAGAGTTAGAGAACCGGTAACACTTATTTCACCAACTTTAATATTTTTCTATAGCTATTACAGCGATAGGTATGGTATTTGGGTAAATCCAGTATTCCCATGGAGTGAGATGGCACAAAAAGCTTATGTATATCAGTAATGACTTTGTTATCATCATGGAAGTTAAATTTTCAACTCTAATTTTCTTTTCAACGAAATAATGCATAAAAAGACAAATACCTAAATTGTGACCTTAGCAACCATCAAAAATGACACAAAATCATGATTTGGGTTGGTCAAATGGTATACTAACTGTATGCAAAAAATCATAAACTTTAATATTTTTGGAACCTCAAAACCTAGCGGTACCGGACTAAGGTGTCTCAATAGAATAACAGTAGAATAACAATAGGATAGCGCTTTGTTTAAAATAAGAGAATTAGGGCCCAGGCGATTTCTCTGGCATCAAAACAAAGGCTACATAAGCTCCGTAAGTCATCAATCAGTCGTTAATCCGACGATGCAATATCCATAAAATGAATCGCGCGCACCGTGCGAGCTTGCATTGCTGCGTAATTCTACGGCGAGCCTTCTAGTGATGGCTTGTGATCATGATTTTTATAAGTGAACCCAAACGTTAATAGTCCTCAAACTAATAAAACATATTATAGAGTAGTAGAGCTTCCCCTCAAACTTTAAAAAAGGTAAGTAGGCATATTACCCGGATCTGATGGCAATCTTCTGAGGCAGAGAACGGAACTCTACAACAAACGATAGTTATTATAAACATACCTGTATGTGTATTAACTAGAAACAGAAACAGACAAGTAAATAATGCTGACGATTATAAAAAATTAAAATAAAATTTCAAGCAAAACTAAAAAGTTTGGTCTTGGCTAGGCTGTATCCTAACACAATAAAAAAATGTATATAGGTGTCAGGATAAATTATAATTATTTTTTGCCTTTTTAGTGTTATGAACCAAATTCATAACAATAAAAAGGCGAAAAATTATTTTTATTCAGTTTGTTTTTGCTGCATGATTCAGAAACTTAATAGGCAAGTAATGAAAAAATAGCAATTTCCAGCTGTATTAAGTGAAGGAAAACCATTGGTTACAGCCACAGGCGGTTACAACACTAGGCCAACGACAATGCCGCAATCGGAGCAGCAATCTGCATAATGGATTGGTCGGCGGAACGCGGCGTCCGGTCGCCGCTCATTCAATTGTCGCCCGCCGATGTGTCGGTCCGTTATTACGGAATACGGAATTAATAATTTCATGGGACCATTCGGATCGGCGAACGTTGACTTAGAAGCCAATTTTTAAATAGATACTTTAGATTTTTTTGTGTCTGTTATTCTTCTGTTCAGCTTTACCGTTAGGTCAGGGTTAATTTCTAATCCTCAGATAAATTTTATCTAGAGAACAATTTTGACAGGTTGACAGTTAATCTATAGGAAATCTGTTAAAAGGTCAAAATTATTCACTGGATAAATTTTATTTAAAGACCGAAAAATCTTAATTAACCAAAGAAACTGACTGAGAAATGAATTTTTTTTTCTTTCCATTTTTATCCACCCGCTTTAACCCAATGCCAATCCACATTAGGCCAGCGCGTGGTGGTGTTATGGCCTTAAACTCCTCAAGTATAATCTTTGACGCTGTACTGTAAGCATAAACTTCGTACGCTCCTGCGAAACTTAATAAATATCATTAGTTTAATAAAGTTTTCCCGTATCAAAGAAGTCCTATATAACTGCTGGAGCATTAGTGAGAATTAATTAATATAAATTATATCTGTGTGGTGTTCCTGTGTAGTGATATAATCTAATTTGTGTTGTGATCAGTTTTTGCCGTCCACCCGACAAAGCGAATTGTCGACCGCTGTCTTAACGGTTGTCGTCGTTGTGTCTGCTGCGTTCGGGTTATTTTTGCGTGCTCATTGTTGCCGTGCCGTGTGTGGCGATTCTACGCGCTCACCGGGAATAGATTATCTCGCTGCAGACTGGCGACGACTCGGCGTTTTGCGGCGTGACTCTCAGAGGCTAACTATACAAAATGACTTGTGCGGGATGTAATGAAACTATTGATGAGAACAATTGTCTGAAGTGCAACAGCTGCAAAGCTCGCTACTGCTTAGAATGTCTAAACATAAGATCTGTTAAAAGAATTTCTGAACTTACTCCAGATCAGTTGTCTTCTCTTAACTGTCCAGCTTGTAAGAATGTCTCCCGCAGGGCACGCGGTGACAACACACCCGCTAGGAATAGTCTTAGTCCATGTATCAAATCTCCTGTGGACGCATCTAATGTTGTCACGATTGACAGCATTAGTAAGTTGTTTGATAGAAAACTGGCCCCTACTTCTGATGTTATGACTAACCCTCGCAGTGTCTTAGCCCAAGACGTCAAGACTATGATATCTTCGGAAATTGAAAGAATCATTAAAGATTTGAGGGATGACTTCACGAAGACAACAGATTTTATAATGCAAGAAGTTGTGGAATTGAGGGAAAAAGTCGTTAAACAATCAGACACCATAAATACAATTAATAATGAACAACTACAATTACAGAAGGAAATTGCTGTATTGAGGGGTCGTTTCTCTTCTTTTGAAAAGCTGTCCCGGGACCGGAATGTTGAGATACAGTCTGTCCCGGAGTCACATAATGAGAATGTGGTGTCAATTGCGAAGAAGCTGTGTGCAACCGTTAACTTCCCACTTCCGGACGCGGATATTCATGCATGTCGCCGCGTCGCCAAGATGGACCCTACTAGTAAAAGACCTCGGAACATAATTTTGACACTCTCATCTCCTCGCCTCCGTAACGGTCTTATTTCGGCTACTCGTCGCTTTAATAGAGAGCACAGCAGCGATAAGCTAAATACATTGCATGCCGGCGTCACTGGTGAAAAGTGTCAAGTGTTCATCTGTGAGCATCTCTCACCGGAAACTAAGCAGCTGTACGCAGCAACAAGACAATTTGCGAGGGACTATGGCTATGAATTCCGCTGGGTTTCTCATAGCCAAGTGTACTGTCGGAAAAATGATACCTCTGAAGCAATACACATAAAGAGCTTGGATTTTTTAAACAAACTAAAACTAAAACAGGACTCCTAATTATTTTTATGCAATTTATTGTTTGTGTTAATATTTACGCAGTGTTTTATATAATCTCTTTAACTTTGGTGTACTTTTGCGTTTTGAGTGAGAAACACCAAGTTATTTTTTTCTTGCTAGTTGATAAACATGCTGCGTGTTTTTTACAATTACCTTTTAGCATAAGAATGAAATCTCGTGTAATATGTTTATTGTGTACTTACACTGATGTCCTACCTTGTAACAAGTTATTTATTTATTCTACTCGCCATCATATTTACTATACAAAATACTATACATTGTTACGTTTTTATGTATATGAAGTATATTTTATGCCTAATAATATGCACTACAAAACCTCAAGGATTAATCTATATAAACATATAAAATTATTTATAATATATTTGCGACCTATCTGTTCGTGTTTATTTCATACGGTTATATTAAATACAAATTTTAATATTCTTATTTCACACTTAGTTTTGAATGTCCCATGGAAAGTATACATAATACGGAAATACTTCCTTACCCGTCATAATAGTTGTGTCTTTTTTAGACGTATTGAGGGTCCCGATGCGCGTGCTATTACAATGTTATATTATCGTAAACCGCTGTCATGCGCATACAATCATATACTATATTTTTTATCAGTCATTGTTAGATGTACAGATCTATCTAAACGGAATAATAAGTCAGTATTTCATAAGTGTTTTACACTGAGGCATGATGTTTGGACACATATCTACATTCACGCACGATAGACAAACATTAAAAATATATTACCAGAATACTCGTGGGCTCCGTACTAAATGTTTAGATTTGTATAATAACATACTGATACATGACTTTGACGTGTTGATTTTTACTGAAACTTGGCTGCAAGATGATATCTTTGATTCAGAATTATGCGACGATAGATACGAGGTATTTCGACGTGACCGAAATTTACTTAGTACTAACAAAAAGACGGGGGGAGGTGTTATGATTTGCACGCGACGTGAGCTCTGCGCCGGCGTTATAAGCGAGTGGCTCGACTCGCCGGTAGAAACACTCTGTGTCACTGTGCCTGCGCGCGCGCTTGGCACGCCCTCCTCGTTACACATAGCTGTAGCTTATTTACCTCCGGACCCAGCGGATTTACCCGACAGAATAATCGCCGTTAAAAATTTATTTGCTCGCTTAGTAGAACGTCATTCCTCTGATCATTACCTTTTAGTCGGCGATTTCAATCTGAGTTGTATTGAGTGGTTACCATCGGGTTTCTCTGTTTTGCGTACCAGCTCCACTGCTATTCAAGATACCGCATGTGACTTCTTGAATGAATTATCATTTTTGGGCCTAAAACAGTATAACTGTATTCCCAACTCACATAATAAAATGTTGGACTTGTGCTTCTGTGACCTCCCGTTATCGGTAAATACCTCTCTCCCGCTTATCAGGGAGGATCATCATCACCCTGCCATAGCCTTAGATGTTCTGGACTTGTTTCTAAAACCACTTCATATAATAAAATCTAATTGTTATAATTTTACCAAAGCTAACTATGATTCAGTAAACAAATATTTAAACAACGTCAATTGGTCCCATTTGTTAAATGGAGAAGCCACCGTGGACCATGCCTTAGATGTCTTCTATAAAAAGTTAAATGAATGCTTTTCTTTACTAATACCTGTAACTACAAGCAGTAATTATAAACGAAAATTTCCAGTATGGTATAGCCATGCTCTTATTAAAATTATAAGAGAAAAAAATAAAGTACATAAGAGGTGGAAAAAATTCGGTGACGATCGTGATTACGATGAGTTTTCATTTCTTCGGGCTAGACAAAAGCGCATCCAAGACAAGTGCTTCCTAGCCTTCAAGGATCATGCGGAGGTCAATATTAGAAAAAACCCTAGGTACTTTTGGAAATATATCAAATCTAAAAGGGGTGGATCTTCGTTCCCTAATTATTTTAAATTAAATGGCAAAATTTTTGATACAGCCCCAGATATTTGTAATGCTTTTAATAGGTACTTTGAAAGTGTTTTCCTATCACCTTCTTCCACAGGTCATACTCTGAGACAAAAACATAGCATGGTTAACAATTGTGGCATATCGAACATCGAAGTTACCGAGAAAATTGTTTTGGACACTTTAAAGAAGATTGACAAATTCAAGGGCCCTGGTTGTGATGGCGTTCCTCCATATTTTCTGTACTCTTGTGCTGAAAGTCTTGTCAAGCCTATAACGATTCTCTTTCAACGTTCTTTCCGCGAAAGTAATTTCCCTTACATCTGGAAGAAAGCTCAAATCATCCCCATTCATAAGAAAGGTTCTAAATGCGCTATTGAAAATTACCGTCCCATCTCTATTTTGAATACCCTTAGTAAACTGCTTGAAAAAATTGTTTATCAACAGATATACCCTGTTATCACTTCTGGGATTTCCGGTATGCAACATGGTTTTCTCAAGGGACGCTCCACAACTTCGAATTTGGCAACTTTTACGGACTTCGTGCTCAGGAACATGGAGGGTGGTGGCCAGGTAGACGTGATCTACACCGACTTTGAGAAGGCCTTCGACAGGGTAGACCATTCCATACTTATTGAGAAGCTTGAATGTCTTGGTATCCACGGCGATTTGCTTAGATGGGTGATTTCCTATCTATCTAACCGCTCCCAAGCGGTTGTGGTGGGTGGGTGTCGCTCGGAGTTCACTGGTATTCCTTCTGGTGTCCCACAGGGGTCGCACCTTGGGCCTCTTTTTTACAACGCGTACATCTTCGATATCTTCACATGCTTTGCTAATGCAAATCACTTGCTTTATGCTGATGATAAAAAGATTTATATGCGGGTTCGTTCTGTTAAAGACTGTGTGCTACTGCAAGATGATCTTAACACCCTATTCGACTTTTACATTCACAACAATATAAATTTAAGTATTGACAAATGTAACAGTATCAGTTTCAGTCGGAATATGAACCCCATATTGTTTCAATATAAGTTTAACAACGTTGTGATCGAGAGGGTCCAAATTATTCGGGACCTTGGTGTCCTCTTGGATGCTAAACTGCTAATGTCTCAGCACATTGACCATATAACCAACAAAGCTTTTCGAAGTTTGGGTTTTGTAATGCGTAATTGCCAACCCTTCACCTCTCAAACCAGTACCAAGGTCGTTTATTATGCTTACGTTCGCAGCATATTAGAATACGCAAGCCCTGTCTGGTGTCCACAATATGAGAAATATATAGTAAAATTGGAGCGTATTCAGAAAAAATTTATCCGTCACTTATGTAACAAATTAAATACATCCTATGATAATTACATAGAAAGTTGTCGTGAATTTAAGATCCTGACTCTTGCAGAGCGTCGTCAGCTGCTGGACATGGGGGTTCTATGGGATATTATGCGCGGACGTCTAGACTGCCCTGATTTACTTGCAAGTTTTTCTCTTCGCGTTCCCGTCTTTCGTACGCGACACACAGGGCTTTTCCATATACCACTTCATTCCACTCATTACGGTAGCAATTCTATTTTAACGCGCCTTCCGCGTCTATATAATAACAGATTCTCTGAGTCTGACATCTTCCTTGGGACTAAACAATTATTCAAAAATAAAATCAAAGACATTCTTTTAAACTAGTGAAATAGAAGGTAAAATTACAGATTACAGTTTATATGATTATTGTTATTGAATTATCATAATAAGTTGTTACTCAAAGGAAACGCATATTTTTGGTTAGCCATCTTTTATTGCTCAGCACAGACAATAGACAAAAGTACTAAATAGAATATTGTGATCATAGAGTAAAAGGTTGCCATATCTATTAAACATATTTAATATTTTAACACAGCCCCTCAAGTTAAGAACGGGGAACACTAAGTTCTACAACTTGAAAATAATCTAATTTTGAAGATTAACATTACAAGCAAATTGCATACAGTTAACACTTTTAATTACAGGCAATGACAAGATATTGTGAAAGCTAACAAAAGAAAATAACAGTAGACAGTAATGTTATACATTAATAATAGGTACATGCATACTAATCAACATAGGAAGCTTTTCCTTATTCATTTAAGAATAGACTTTTCCATGTCCAGCCCTACGATACACATCTTGGGATCGGTCTCATTTACCGCTAGACACACAAAATAATAGTAATCACAACACCGTTTTGATAAAGTAACATAACTACATTAATCTTAAATATGTAAGATAATACTCACTATTAAACTGGTATTAAAACTAAACTAAGTTTAATTTATTTGACAAATAGATGTGTTTGACCACTGGTAATGCCTTTGTAAAAATATCAGAGATATTTTCATCTGTTGGTACATATGAGATTGTTACAAGTTTCTTATTTATTATGTCTTTAATATAGTGATATTTAATTTCAATGTGTTTGGAAGCTCTACTATTTACTTGATTATGTATTAACTTTATGGTACTTTGATTGTCAATTAGCAAATGTGCAGAAATGTTACATTCATAAGTTAAGAAATCAGATAGAATGCCTTTTAGATGTATGAGCTCACTGACTGTATGTGCACCAGCTACATATTCTGCCTCTGCTGTTGAGAGAGCAATACAGGTCTGCTTTCTAGAAAACCAAGATATTAAATTTTTGCCATGAAAAATAGCACAGCCACTTGTGCTTTTTCTGTCTGTCTTGTCTGCAGCCCAGTCTGCATCAGAATAGGCCACAAGGTTTTCTGGATTAGTTGTCTTTCTATATAACAGCCCCTTTTGAGAAGTTTGTTTAAGATACCTGAGAATCCTCTTGCATGCTTTCCATAGATCAGTTGTTGGCTTATCAAGGAATCTACTTAAGTATGATACTGCATATGTTATGTCTGGACGGCTATTTATAGACAGGTATAGCAAGGAGCCTATTAGTTCTTTAAATGGCACCTCTATGACTTCAGATGTTTTTTCATTTGCACTATAATTAACTTCCATTGGAGTTTTACTTCCTTTACAATCCTTCATGTTATATTTTTCTAAAAGTCTGTTTATCATTTCAGTTTGTCTAATTTCTAGTCTGTCCTGTGTCCTTCTTATTTCTAGCCCTAGGTAGTTCTTTACTTCTCCCAAGTTCTTCACCTTAAACTCCTTTTCTAAATTATGTAACATCTGACTGTCACTTCCAAGTAGTAAGATGTCATCGACATAGAGTAGAAGCCAAGTTCTTCCTTTGTGATATAAACAGGAATCATGTTGTGATTGTACAAAACCATTCTCAGTAACAAATTTATGAAATCTTTTGTTCCAACACTTGGGTGCTTCCTTCAACCCGTACAGTGCTTTCTTTAGTTTAAGTACTTTACCTTCTTCTATTTTAAGTCCTTTTGGACATTTTATAAATACATCCACTTCTAAGATACCATTCAGAAATGCGGTTGGAACATCTAATTGTATTAATGGTAATTCTTCTTGAATTGCTTGACTCATCATTAGTCTGATTGTTGACATTTTAGCAACTGGAGCATAATTATTATGTATACTGTACTGCTGGAAACCTTTCGCTACAAGTCTTGCTTTCTTTGCTCCATTTTGTTTTGTCTTAAAGATCCATTTTGTATCTAATGCTTTGCTTCCATTTGGCAATTTTGCTTCTTCCCATGTTCCTAGTTTTTTTTGTGCTTGTAATTCTCTTTTAATGGCTGTTTCCCAATCCTTGCTTTGTATGGCTTCTTCATAATTCTGCGGATCTCCAGATAGTAAGCAGTATGCTGTGTACAACTCATAGTCTTCTAGTCTTTTCGGTTTCTTCACATTTCTTCCTGATCTTGTCTGATATTCTTCTGTACAGACTTCTTCATTCTCCTCAATTACGTCTTCTTCATTTATTTCCAATTCCCCACTTTCATCTCCTTTATATATTTCATTTTCGTTTATACTTTTCCTTTTACTTTCTTCTTCCTTCTTAGTGTCTCCTTTCCATTCTTTTTGATCCTCTTTATTTTCACCTTCAAAAGAACTAATCACTCCATTTTCATTCTTATTTTCTTTTTCTTCATATTTGATTTCTAATTCATTAAATCTGACATCTCTTGATGATATGATTTCATTGCTTTCAGGATCCCACAATCGATATCCATTTGGCGAGTATCCAACAAAGCGCATTTCTCTGGCTCGTTTCTCAAACTTATCTCTTCTTGGTACAGCTACAACCCAAGACTTTGCTCCGAATACCTTTAATTTTGACAAATCTATTTTTCCTGTCATAACTTGTGCTGGAATATTAAAATTTATTGCCGCAGAAGGACATCTGTTAGTCTGATATACTGCACATTTCACAGCTTCGCCCCAAAGGTGTTTTGGTAACCATGACTCTTGCATGAGTGTTCTTGCCTTGTTGTATATGGTCCTATTCATACGTTCAGCAACACCATTAGACTGAGGACTGTATGGTTGCGTAAAATTAATAATTATTCCTTTATTTGAACAGTAGTCTATCAATTTCTTATTTTTAAATTCACCTCCATTATCACATTTAATCCTTTTTACTTTAAATCCTGTCTGAGTGTGTATATTTTGTATGTATTTAATGATATTATCTGCTGCTTCACATTTTCTTTTCAGTAAGAATACTACACAAAAGTGGGAGTAGTCATCGATGATTGTCTGGAAATAAACTTCATTATCTAAGGTAGGTGTACGTACAGGACCTGAGATGTCCGTGTGAATCAGCTCACCAATATGATGTGATCTTGGTTTAGAAACTGTAGGAAATGAAAGTCTGGTAGATTTGTTTTCCATGCATGGACCACATGGTATCTCTGAGTATGGTAAGTTCATTATCCTTAGGTAGTGCCTGTTCACATGACCAAGTCGTTTGTGCCATATGTTTTTAATATCACTAGATAAAAGGCATTGATCAATATTATTATTAAAATTAATGTGAAAATCTACTAGATAAAGTCGACCAATCAAAGTACCATATACAAACTTGTTTTTATTACAGATGGAAACTGATTTGTCTGAAAATCTTACAGAATTACCCATTTTCAATAATTTTTGTACTGATAGCAAGTTGTGTGACAAACCGCTTACAATTAGTGCATGAATTTTAATTGAAACATTATTAAACTTTACATGTAACATACCTCTTTTTTTACTTGACAAGTATTCACCATTTGCCACATATATTTTTACCTCCTTTTCAAGATTCTGGATGTTTACCATATTACTTACATACTTTTCCATCACTAGATTCTCCGTAGCACCAGAATCTACTATAAATCTTATCATATTATTATCACAAGTTGTTTGCACACTATAGCTAGATGCAGTAAACAATAGCTCATGCTCATTATTTTCTTGTGATGTCATTACTTGATGATCTGGTCTAGGATTGTAACCCCTGCCTCGTCTGTTTCCTCCTCTTCTATTATAATTGAACGATCTGGTTGCTGGTTGGCGTCCATGGTTATACGATCTGTATGATGTACCACCCCTGTATGCTGATTTTGATTTACAGTGTCGCGCCATGTGTCCTTTCTGACCACAAGAGTAACATATTAAGAAAGCTTGTTCTGTTTCTATAGGCCGTTCTTCTTGCAATTTTACTTCGGCATCTAGTAGTCGAGCTTTGATAAAATCCATTTTCAAAGAGTTCTCTGAGGACATTGTTTCTATTGCGGTTACTACGTTATCATAAATTGGTGGCAACGATGATAGTAGGTAACATATTTGATCTTCTTCTTCTATATTTGAACCAACTGCCGTTAGTTGACTGAGTAAAGATTCGAATCTAATGAAGTAATCCTGCAATTTTTCATTACATGAACATTTCAGCATTATTAATTGTCTTTTCAGTCGCAATTTGTTGAACACGCTTTTTCGTTCAAATATGTCCTCCAATTTGACAAGCATTTGTGCGGCCGTATTGCAGCCCTTTACAATGTCTAAGTGTTTATCATTTAAACACTGTACAATTAATGCTCTCGCCTTTGCATCATCACTCTTTTTCTCGAACTTTTCTCCTAATACATGTAGCACGCCTTTTTCTTCTAATACTAATTTTACTCGAAATTTCCAGTTTCCAAAATTACTATCTTCACTTAATTTTGGTAGTTCAATGTGATGGGCCATATCTGTCTGCGTTGTACTTAATTTTCTTAGTGTATGATCACAAATAGCGCAGTGGAAGCGTATTGAATTATCATAATAAGTTGTTACTCAAAGGAAACGCATATTTTTGGTTAGCCATCTTTTATTGCTCAGCACAGACAATAGACAAAAGTACTAAATAGAATATTGTGATCATAGAGTAAAAGGTTGCCATATCTATTAAACATATTTAATATTTTAACAATTGTAAGCTGTATCTTATTGTATCGTATCTTATCTTATCTTATGTAGGTATGTGTATGTGTATGTATGTATGTGTGCATGTATGTATATATATGTGTATGTGTGTGTATGTGTATGTATATGTATGTATGTATGTGTGTATGTGTATGTATATTTATATTTAAAGAAAATAACTATGTATTTCAATATTATATTATGTATGACCTAATATCATGACTTCAATATTTGTTAATATTTTGTATTTCCGATAGATATATCGGATCACTTTAGAGATTGTATGGTTTGCTTTATATTCAATCTCAGGGTTAAACTGTTTCTTTAAAGTTGTGCGATGTTATATGTACTACTAATAATAAGTTCAATTGTGTACATTTTATTGGCCTCGGCTGTCTATGTACCAAATAAAATAAATAAATAAATAAATAAATAAATAAAGTGTTTCTCCCTGTGAAAAGGCCTCTGCCCAAGAGTGGGATGTGTACAGGCTGGGGATGTTAGCTTTTTGGTGGTCTCGTAATTTATTAGATAAATTCTAAACATTTTTAAGCGTTTTTTATTAGTAGGCACCTGCAACAGTAGTAACATTTTCTATTTGAACTCCTGAGAACGTGTTTTAATTCTTCTAATCTAATGTTCGCGTCAACTTTTTTAAAGTAAATAAAAATATGATACGTAGATTTCGAAGAAAGCTATGTAATTAAGTTGTGTTATTTCAGCCTTTGGTAATATCTAAAATGTACTTTTACTATGCATAAGTGGAAGGTTATAGGTTACTTCATTTTTATTTTATATTATTCGAAAAACTTGCAATACTATAAAGATAAAAACAATATTTAGCTAAGCTCAACAATAACTATGAACCATAACAGTTTTCATATACATACAACAAGAAAGATGTTATTTACATACCACTAAGGTGGCAATACTAGAAGTACCCATAATAAAATTAAACGGAACGATATAGTATTTTTTGGGAGTCCTTTAAAAAATAATTCTTTTTTTTCACAAGAGTGGCAAACAATAAGTGTACTGCCCATCTGAAGGTAAGCGGTTGCCATATGCCTACCCTGCCCAGCGACGAACGTGAATCCCATACCGTACAAATGTCTCGGCTATGGCCGAGAATTTAGCCGAGAACCGAGACCGAGTTCTCGGTCGAGCCTTTGACAAATGCTTTGACTTTGTCACCCTTTTTTATAACGTTTTTTCAATCAGCTCTGTAGACCATCACTACAGTAGTGTATTTGTCTTCAGTATAAGGTGGAGGTACTATTCCTTTCGAACGCACAAAATTGTAGTGGTAGGTAAATAGGTTGTTTCACGTATCTTACGATTGCAATTAAATAAAGCTAGCTCAGCTTTATACTAATAAACAACATTAAGGTAAACAAAACAATAAGGCTCCTAATAAACATCTCAGGAACGTCACGAAACTCGCTTCATTCAGTTCCGAAACTCGGAGAAACATTTTTCATGGTAGGCCTGGTTTAACTGTAGACCACATTTTGTAATGACATGGAATGAGTTTTTTTATAGTTTTCTGTTTTTATGTTGTTGTGTCATATAGATTTGCTCTTTAACATTTAATACTGTTACAGTATCACAGCAGACCTCATCAAGTATACGGTCTGTGTGATATTGGCCGTGTTCGTACCGGGGCGATGTCTTCAGGTGTACTCATTAACAAACAGTGTGGCGCCACTACGAAGCAAATTGTGCGAGTTAGCAGTTTTGAATTTCAAATGCGGATATGAAGTGACAGTACAAACAAGCCGCTCACTGGAACGGATCCCCAGGGGAGTTCTTTGCATATTTGACAAACTGTTCTGTCATATTGCAGTCATTATTAGTAGATCAGACGATGGCTCAGAATTGAGAGCGCTAGCTGTTTATTTTTATCCAGAAATGCTATTGTAAGTAACTATTTAAATTATTCATTTAATCCATGAATCGTTTCATTCTATTTTGTAAATTTGTGTATAGGTAAAAACTTTTCAATGTATCGGCAAATGAAACCTAAGCTTGAGGGAAAAACCAGATGCTGCTGAAATATATTATTAAATGAAAGTCGAGAAAATGCTCATTAAAAATTAGAAGACCTTGTAAGTACTATTGCGTCTTGGTTTGTAAAGTGTTACGCTGACGTGAATCGCTGAAATGACACCTTGCACCTTACACAGTCCCTACTCTTAAACCATTTATGAATGCTACTACTACAATTTTTTGTCTTGTTTATTGATTTGTAAATTGCGTAAGTTTAAAAATGAATTAAGTAATATAAAAATCACATTCCTACAGCATCATCATCATCACAATACCCAAAACTCAATCATTTATAGCAATCATAATGTAATACATAGGCGTTACACATAATTATACAGATCAGATTATGGACCCAGTCGGGCATCGCAATGGGTAGAGGAGAGGACGACGTCTCGAGAAGAGGACTCTTTTAACAATTACTAATTCTTTAAACTTCTGTACGTGTATGCATTTGTGTATAAAAGTTCTTCTTCTTCTAGTGCCTCTCCGATGAACGAAGGTTGGCAGTCAGCTCAGCATATTTTTCTTTGTCCTTCGCAAAATGGATAAGCTCTGCAGCGCTTGATATTCCGGTCCACTCGCGTAGGTTTCTCAACCAAGAACTCTTTCTTCCTGCGGCCGACACCACGCTTGCCAATCACTTTGCCCATCATTATAAGTTGCGAGAGGGCGTATCTTTCGTGTCTTATCACATGCCCCAGATACGCAACCTTCCTTACTCTGATGGTATCCCAAAGTTCGCATTTCATACCTACGCGTCGCATTACACGTCGTCGTAACGTATAAAAGTTACCAGCCTATATATGTCCCACTGCTGGGCACAGGTTCGAAATCCATCAACGTGCAAATGTTTGTATGATGAGTACTTCCGAACATTAGTTCACGTTGGATGTTTGTTTGTATTTATATAGGTACTCCACCCGCGTAGAAGTCAGGATCAAAAAGTATCCTGTTGTGCCCTTCCTAGGGTCTCATAATGTTTCCTAAGTTTAATCTAAACCGGTTCAGCGGTTTTAGCTCATTTTTAATTATTAGTATGGATTATCTGCTAACTTTGTGCTAAATAAATTGGTGTAGGTAAGTGTAAGAAGATTTTCTGAAAGTTTTTTAGTTTTATGACAAAAAAACAGTAACATAAAATTATTGATTTTAATAAAATTTACATTTGTAATATTTATATTCATATTCATTTTGTTCACATCAAATTTGTAACAGTAGGTAGGTGGTATAAAAATTGATAACAAATTTACATTTTCATGGCATTTGTGTAATGGGAAAAAACCGCAACAAAATATTTAATTCTCAAATAGCATTACATATTATATTGAATTAATAAAGATGTAAAAATATGATGTTCAAAATACGGCTGTGCATATATTTATTTCCCACATTATATACTTACTTGTGGGTAAAACGAAATTCCCACGTCAGTAACTCCGCGGCGCGGCAGCCGCTCCCAGGTGGGGGGCAAACACTCAAGATATACGGTTCAATATTGCCTTAATCTAAAACCAGCTTTCGAGCGCCAGAGATTTACTGACCTCACATATTATGGTAGGTAAGCCAATAAATTATTGTTATCTGCTTTCAGTAGATTTCCTTAAATATTATAACCTTGTTTTAATAAAAAATACTAAGTAAATGATCTTGTACATCATGTAAATAAGTTTAACCCGTCAAGCATTAGATTCCAGACACAATTGATTTTTTAATTGACATAGACCTCCAGAGGTATAACGCTGTAACTTATGGTGGTGAGGGCGGGTCCAAAAAGAAATGAAGCACCAGAATACGTCACTGATATATACGAATGATATTTTTATATTGTAAAGTAAAGGTACGAAAATAACTAAACGTGCCTTGAGATTGAGACGTAGATAAATTTTAAATTAAATTTCCAATCCGGAATGTTACATTGATATGATAATAATATAGCACCCAAGAATATGGAGGGCGTCGAGAGCGAGACACTCGCAAGTTAGGGAGATATGTCTCCTCTCGCGGTCAGAAAAATTATGAATTTTAAACGGATTTTAAAAGATAAAACCGAATCAAACGGCAAGGTATGATTTTGAATTTTGAATTTATGTTGCTTTAAATATCGCCAGTAAATTTGGAAGGGAAAACGAGGGTACCACGTTACAACGCCGCTTGACAGATTATCATGTAAATAAGTTCTAATTATATTGTGAGCCTTAAATAATATGTATTATGGAAAACTTTATTTTTGTCTAGACATCCGAATGTCTAGACTATCCCAAGCAGGACAAACCGGAGTCAAGCATAGCCCACTGCCCACCCTGCTTGACTCCGTTTTGTTGATATTGAAATATAGTGTCGAACGAAGGAGGGTCGACTTGGCGGAACAGGCCCTCGCGCAGCATTTTAGTTTAGTCAGCGATATTAAGTGCTTAAAAAACTATGTTTATGGTATAATATAAATATCCACTCAGCACCGCTCCACTTCACTACACTCCGTTTCAGTAGAAACATTTGCCACTTTAACTACTCTCCTCCGATCCGTTCCGCCCAGCTCGGCGTCAGTGGAAACCCACCCTAAGGATTGTTGTATCAATAAAGGATCTGTAAATATTTATCAACTTTTTAAACACGTGTACGTTACTTTAAACTGTCAGTAACTAGCTTCACAAGCCAGCCGTTTATATCTATTCATCAACCTCTTGCATTTTTACCTCTGAAATTAACAAGACATACTTAGCATGTTGGTATTCTATAACGTTTTAACGTCAAAATGTTAGTCATAGTTTAAAAAAATAACATGAGATCCAGAATATTATTTCATTCATACAGAAATTCAGATTACCATGTCTAGGACTCAGGAGGACTCAAATCTGCCATCAATTCCTCCATGAAAGGAATCCATTGCAGAAAAGATTAAGCGCCTTAACGTCGACCCTCACCCCTTTTACGTGAGCGACGTCTATTTAAAAACCCTAATCCAGCAATTTCAGTTACAATTACACTACGGTAATTGAAATCCATGGAGTGCGCTACCTATTGCCGTATGAGCCGTGCCGGTCAATAGAAAAACACAATAGACTCTCACAATGGCTCCACTGAATGGCCCTAAACGGTCGCAGCCAAATGGAAATTTTAGTGCTCGCGAAACTGTAATGGGGTAACTGGATTTTTTCCACGACTCTTACCGCTCAGCCCTAGTGTTTGGGACGGCGAGGGCATTTAAGCAGTATTACAGTTAATTAGTTCTTATTATTAAGTAAACTGTAATACACACTGTAGGTGTAATACACACAGGTGTAGTGAGTTGAGCGCTCTGGTTTTGATTGACAATGCAACTTTCCCTTGGTCAATCCCGAATGGGTCAATCAAAATTTGTAATCTCCAGTTCCTCCGTGCTTGTCCCGGTTATTGCTGCAACCACTTCAACTCACCAAGCCGCATTTGGCTAGCGTGTGGTGGTGTTATGGCCCTAACTTATCTGTAAAAAGCCCAGCAGTGGGACGTATATATGGGCTGGTGATGAATGCGTTTTGGTTGAAGCACTTATTTCAAAAATGGATTTACTCATATGATTCCAGATGCCGTATTTTCTGTATGTAGGCAAGAGACAGTGTAGCCCAAGCGTCGAAGTTTCTCAAGGTGGTTTTCCACCAGAGGGGCGAGACGAGACGAGGCGAGACCTCAATCCTCGCCTCGCGCATCTTTGGTGGAAATAGTCAGAATTGACGAGGATGTGCTAGGCGTGAATTGAAATATTTGGTTGTGTAAAAATGAACCATATTGCTTCCGATATAGAGTATAAATTAACCCTGCAACAGAAACACGCTTCTCGCGATGGGTTTATTGTTATGCGATTTCAATGCTCTCCTCGCCACACTGGTGGAAAATCACCAATTTGGCCAACTGGTGGAAATGCACCAACTGCACCCGTACCACCATCTTTTATCGCGATCCAGTTTAGGACCTAAACTGAGTAGAATCGTTAATTCGTACTACGACGCTATCTACGACTATGACAGCGATGCAGTTTAGGAACCAATACTGAACCGAGCGGAATATGAATCGCTTTATAAAGATGGTGGTAAGGCCCTGGCGGGCAATTTTGCCAACTGGTGGAAATTCACCAATTTGGCCAACTGGTGGAAATTCACCAATTTGGCCAACTGGTGGAAATTCACCAACTGGCGGGCAATTTTTAGTGGAAAAGGGTCAGTGCGATTTCAATTCTCTTCTCGCCTCGCCTCGTCTGGCCCATCTGGTGGAAAACCACCTTCAGAGCGGTACGCGAATCCTGCCGTGAGAGAGAGAGAGAGAGTGCGGGTGAGATCCGCGCGGCGACCGATTCGTTCGCCGTCCGTGCGTTCCCGCGACGCATCCCGTGCGTGACGTTGTCTTTGAAGCCTATCTCAGGAAGAAGCTGGAATGTGGCTCATAGTTTCAAGTCTGGCTTACTGGAAATATTTTTGCATATTTTTTTGCGAGCGCATGGGTTCCTTCAAAAGAGGTGTGAACACTTTTTGGGACGGCAAGGCGGAGGCGGCTAGGACGGTTCTTCGCATGTTTTATGGGCTCTTCTATCTGCTTCACATCAGGTGGTGTCAAATCATTGGCCGAGAATTAGTTTATTTAAAAAAAGACAATTTATTGTAAACTTGAACTACCGACGACACACAGTAATGCAGTTTGGAAGATATATTTATTTTATTTTAGTTTATTTTAAAAATCTTACAGTCATTACTGTCAGATTTATAACATTACTTAGGTTATCTCAAAAATAACTATATGCTATTTCAGTTTTCACATATGGGAATATATTATGTAAGAAACTATGTACTCTTTTGAGTAAATAAATTTAAAACACTATTCATTCAATAATGGAGTTCTGTACTATGGTGGACATGTATTTAATTCATAACCACAAATCAAGACCTTATAATTTGGCAACCTAACAAAAAGGTATATTTAAAATCAGGCAAGTTATAATTACAGCTGACAATTAGTAATTTAATTAACTGCACAGTGTGTTCCAGTTCTATTTTGTTTGTGGTTTTACTTTAAATTTCCCTCATCAGCCTGTTTTCAATTTTATTATGCTCGGTATGTCAAATTTTGATTTACCTATCTCGGGATCGATCACGGCGAAAGTTGCTTTTCTACATCGTCATCGAAACCGGAGCTTTCAAACCATTACGCTACCGAGTGGCGTGATTATTTTCATTTACGTTTATATATTAGGTTGGGGAAAAAGTCTTTTCGCATTATAGTATGTATGAACTTGTAAAAAAATCTCTTTGGCTGTACTATTTGTATCTGGCTGGTTCTGGTATCATTAAAAGTTTAGATTTTAAAAAAGATAATTCCAAATTCAAATTAGGAAAATGTGTGTTTTTCATTTGTTTTACGTACTGTCAAGATGAGTGAATCTAAGGAAGAAATTCGATACATTTTAAAATTTTACTACAAAAAAGGTAAAAATGCAACGCAAGCCGCGAAAAAAATTTGCGATGTTTATGGACCTAGTCAAGGCACGTTAAGCCGTTGGTCCCGGTTGTTACTGCAACCGCTTTAACCCACTAACCCGCATTGGGCCAGCGTGGTGGTGTTATGGCCCAAACTCCTCATGTGTTTCTGCCATGTAGGAAGGCCTGTGCCCAGCAGTGGGACGTATATAGGCTGGTGATGATGATGGACCTAGTGCAGTGTCTGTGAGAGTAGCACAAATTTGGTCTAAGCGTTTTCAATCCGGAAATTTTGATGTCAAAGATGCACGTCGCTCTGGTCGCCCTATTACGGATAAAAATGATGTCATTTTTGAAAAACTGGAGCAAGATCGGCATATCAGTAGTACGACGTAGCTGAAGCACTGGGAATTGACCACAAAACAGTTTTGGCGCATTTAAAAAAAATGGGTACACAATAATTAATTGTATATTTATACATAAAATTTAAAGTCCCGAGTATACATGACTAACTGGTAGTTGGCTCAGTTAGCATTTTATAAAGTACGATGTAACAACGGCTATCTGCAAAATCTCGTAAATTATCAAGAAATTAGCTTAGGGCGATATCTCGTCGACACTAGCGACACCACTTGATTTATATTAATTGTGGTGAATATAGAATATAATAAACAAAAACGCTTTAGAGAATGACTAAAGAATGGTATTTGTAATTTTTTTGAGATCCGCTCGGTATAAGATATTCCTCTACATGTAACCTATTTTTTCATTATTGCCTAAGGTGGTCACTTTTAACAATAATAAAAAATTTGGTTACTTATAGGTAGACAATTTATACAAGATATATCTTTTAAAATTACAAATACCGTTCTTAAGCGATTCTCTAAAGCGTTTTTGTTTATTATGTTCTAAATTCACCATAATTAATAATAATCAATTGGTATCGCTAGTGTGCACGAGGTAGCCCCTTAACTAATATAATGTACAAATAAATAAGAGTATAAATAATTCTGTAATTCTGAAATTTTTATCATAATGATAAAATTTTAAGAATTATTAGTGACACACTTTTTCGATCTTTTCGCTCTACTGTAAAGTTGCTATTTTGCAGATGCCTCTTTTTACTTTGCACCCGTCGATATTATTTAAGTCATACTTGAACGGTCAACTTATTTTTTTCTAATCATATCATAAGTAGTCCTATTTGTTTCAAAAGTGCCTATTAGTATAATGTCCGTTTTCACTAACCATTCCCTAGGCTTAGGAGACTCATAGCGATATTTGTCTCTTTCTATCTCCTTTCGATAGACTGAGCTAGAAATTGCTAAAGAGACTCTTAACTCTAAGCAAATGCTAGTGACGAAACGAGCATAAGTCTATATCTATTGAATGAATGGGTTACTTACTTATGAATACATATTAAATTGAAAATAGAAAATAAATTGATTACAAGTCTCACGCGGTCGATTTTTTTTTATCCAACTAGATGACAAACAAGCTGCCGGCCCACCTGGTGGTAAGCGGTCGATGCTTTAAAACTTAATAATAGAAAGTATTAAGAACACCCTGGAACTGAATAGGTAACTATTTCCTACGTAAAAAGCATTATATCGTAAAGTTTCACAAAAATTGAAATACTTAAGCATTTAATAGAGAGTAAGCAAAATGGCTGATGTGGCCACAGAAAGGAAAATTAACGCTTTCAATACTCATACAACTATTCATAGAGCTCTGATCTGGTTTGGATTTTACAAGCTGCGCAGTTCAAGTCGACCAATGGAATTTTTCCATACGTTATACAGAGTAGTTGTGGTCATCTCTGTTGCAATTTATAACATGCAGCATTTAATTTATATTTATATTGTAAGTTTTAGTTTTATGATACATATACACATGGATATAATATATTTAGAGTTACCAAAGAATGATGATTAGTCTAATTCATTCTGTTTTTATCACCTACTAGTTTTTTTGAGCTTTTGAGATTGTCACAATATTTAGGTTGTACAACTCTATTATATAATACAACTAGCTGTGCTCGCGACTTCGTCCTTATGGAATATTGACTTTTTCCATACAAACTGTCATCCCCTATTTTATCCCCTTGGGGGTAGAATTAATCAAAATCCTTTCTTAGCGGATGCCTACGTCATAACATCTACCTGCATGCCAAATTTCAGCGCGATCCGTCCAGTGGTTTGGGCTGTGCGTTGATAAAGATCACTATGTCAGTCAGTCACCTTTGAGTTATATATATTTAGATTACTATATAGGTATGTAAGATCTCAGAGTAGCTTAAGTTTTAGAAGCTATTCATTACCTCCTGATTTGGATTGGACAAAGACAATCACCAGTCTATACTCCAAATATAGGATATTTGGCAACAATCAATATAATCAGTCTACGTTTCTACAATGCCTGGCCGGATATGAAACATGAGCTTTACGAAATTTTACCACGATCTAATCATTAATTGTATAATACTAGGTGGTAGGCCCGTATGTAGGGTCGTCTGGGTAGGTGGTACCTACCCAGACGACCCTGCATACGGGCCTTTCTTATTTCAGCCGTGAAACAGTTCGCTGTGTTTCGGATTGAAGGGAAAGGTAGCCAGTGTAATTACTGGGCATGGATGGCATTTCATCTTAGGCCTCAGGCTGACAACGCACCTGCAATATCAAGTGATTTTCCCTTGTTATTGCAGTTGTCTATAGGCGGCGGTAACCGCTTACCATCAGGTGGGCTGTCAGCTTGTTTTTCATATAGTTGTATAAAAAAAACCTGTATGTATTAAAGTGTGATGGCGAGTGACTTAAATTGTGTTAATTTGTATTTACTGGATTGTGGATGCTAAGTAAATTGATTATTACAGTAATTTACCTTGAGAAGACGTTTAACTGGCCTTCAGTTGCGATGTTTTTTTTTAGTTTTGAGCCAATCACATCAAATATAATTTTGCATAACTAACACTATCTCTTCGAATTCTAAAATATGTTACAGAGTCACATACAACAGAAACCTCTGTCTGTGGACGCTATTATTCTAGTTATATTACATTTTAATTTTTGGGGAAAATTTATGTGCGTCGTAATGAACTACCCGAGAATAGATGCAATCCACAATCTTATCAAAAGTGAGTCACCAAAATTTTCATTGCTGTATTATCTATAGAGAAATCGTTTGTGCCAAGTACGGATATATTTAAGATTTCATTATTGGCTACTTCTAATATCTTATGGTTTAACCGATTACAAAATAAAACATAGTTTACTATTGATATGATGTTTTTATAAATCTTATTTTTCATGGTTGGTTATATTGGGTGCACAGGTGATAGTTATATAGATTAATTGCTGAGATAAAACTTTTTAATCAATAATTTCTAGCCAAAACAAACTGTACCATAAAAATTTTGGCTTCAAATGATTTTCGTTGCTGAAATAGAAGACTGAACATATTTTAAATGTATTTTTTCGCTTTTTGTTATTGCATAACAGTATTATAGATTTACTTCGTTGTAATAACATGAATGTTTAGCTAAATTAATAAAGCTCATAGCACTAAACTAAAAATGTTAGGAAATGAGTGTTTAAGACGCGAAGTATAAAATTTAGAATGGCTTAAATTCTAGTAGCTTATTTAGTAAGTTTTAGAGTTTTTAAGCTCTAAACGTACTTAATATTCTTAATTTCCTCTAAATTTAAACCTAAATATGAATATTCTTTTGTTTTATTATTTAACATTATTATAAATGTTTAAATTGCTTTTCGCCGCCTCAGGACGTGAAATTTTTCTAGTATATATTTTTATTAGGTAAATATAAATGTTGGCTTTTGTAAAATGAGAAACTTGTAAAAATTGTATGCGCAAGCTGAAGATACTTCTATGAAGGCATAAATTAAAACTCATTCAATTTTGACATTCATTAGAATAAAAACTCAAATACGAAAAAATCATTTGCTGAGTTAGGGGGAAGCACTCGAAAACGAATGCAGATGGCAGTGCTGGTCACTGTAAACAAGATTTTTTAGACAATTAATTTGAAATTGGGGGAAAAAAACAGGTTGACGATTACGTTTTATTTACGACACAAACAGGTCGAGTAGATATTACAATTTGTATAAAACAGCTGTTTTTTTCGCGTTTTCAAATTGTGTACGTATAGTGTGACCAGTTATGTCGGCTGCGTTTCGTTTTTGAGAGCGTCCCTCTAACTACCTACACCTGTATGTACTATAAATAAGCATGCACCGCTTTTAGTCATTAACGACAAAAAATATAATTTACTTTTGTTCACAGGTCCAATTTTAAGCGCAGAGACGAGCGCAGAAAAACAGTTTTTAAGCAAATGTAAAAAAAATACCAATCGATTGTTCTCGGTCGCTTTGGTTGGGCTCAGCTTTTCGATTCCCTTTTGGACTGTAAGTAATTTTAACAAAAGGATTGACGACCCAAAATATGAATTGGCCAGTTACTTTCCATTCGATACTACAACATGGAGCGGGTAATTCATTTCCATTTTAAAGATATTTTAGTTTCTGATACTTATAATGGGAATTTATATTTACAAAAGTATTAATAATAAAAGCGCAAAGTACTTATCACTATCTTTATGAATCTTTTCAAGTCTCGGTATCTTGTATTAAAAAAACAAAAATTATAACTGACTTCAAAAAACTGAAAAGGTTAAAATAATTAATTTAAGTAGGTACTCATCCCCTAGAAACAAATTGCTTGGAATCGGTGCTTCACTTTCCATTGTTTTTGAAAACAACTTAGCACAAACTCCAAAAACTATGTTTCTAGCGGATGAGTACCTACTTAATTATTTTAACCTTTTCAGTTTTTTAAAGTCGGTTTTAATTATTGTTTAATTTTTTTTCACAATTTTTGGTGATAACTTTCTAAGGTCGAAGCTAGATGGGTGACCGTCAACTTATATTGTTTCCTACTATCGAATCGTTTCACTGAAAAGTCATAGGAAAGAAAAACTCCGCTAATTTCGCATACGTAGACGACTTAATGAAAAACAAAACTACCGAACTGATTTAAAAAAAAAATGCGACCAAATGACAACTATTGCGCATGGAACAAAAAAAGAATCACGTAAATCGGATCAGTAGTCTCGGCGTAATTGGTGTACATGCATAGAAAAAAAAGAAAAAAAAACATACCGGCCGAATTGAGAACCTCCTCGTTTTTGTAGTCGGTTAAAAATCTAAAATTAAAAATTTTAAGTAACCCCTGGCCTCATTAATCATCTATCTAACACCATCTCATTGAGACTATTCTTATGAGCCCAAACACGCTATATCTGCTATTCATTTCTGAAGAATTAAGTACCTATTCCGCAGACTTTCTGATGGTATAGGATTAGCTCAAGGTCAGTATGTCACGAGAAAGTCACGTGAGTGACAATACCTACACTAAATTTCAAATCATTCGCATCTGTGAAAATTAATAAAACCCTTTTATCATGAAGAAAAGGAGCTGATAGTCATCAAACGCCTGAAATAGCCAATTATAGCTATAAACCATTCTAATCACGCTAGATTTCAAACAAAAAAAAACAAATCGTAATCGGTCCATTCGTTTAGGTGCTACGATGCCACAGACAGACACACAGACAGATACACAGACAGACACGCCAAACTTATAATACCCCTCTTTTTCCGTTGGGGATTAAAAAGTGAATTATTGATGAAGATTCAAATTCTGATATGTCTGGGAAGACCATAATTATATTCCAGCTAATAGCTATAATAAGAGGTAAGGCATAGTGTTTAAATATTTTCCTCTCGAACTTAAGCTTATGGCAGCTAACCTACACAGGAAGTATGAAAGTATAAAATATTAATATTATTCTTAATTTTATTTTTAGCATTATTATAAATGCTTGAAAAATTTATTTACATTAGTAAATGAATTAAACATTTAAACAACGTTTTATTAAACATTTTTTAGTAAAAATATCTAAACTAGAAAAATTTCACGTCCTGAGGCGGGGATCGAACCTGCGACTTTTCGCAATCCGGGCGACTGTAGGGTAGACGTTAGCTTATAACGCAAATATAGATCGACTAGAAGAATTTCACACCGTTACCACATGTCCTGGGTAGCTCAGATGGTTAGAGAAGTAATTAAAGTATGAAGTTGCCGTTTTATTGTAATAGGTACTTCGAATTGACATAGAACCTTCATGGTTTGAGATTTTTGAGTACAACTTTTTTCAAATGGTACCTATGAGGTTCTTTTTTTTAAAAAAAAGTGCAACATTTGATTATCAACTTTCAGTTGTTTTTTTTATTCAGCTTAGACAAGAAAGATGGATACTTCGAAAATTCGAGTGATTTTTGAATACGAGTTACGACGCGGAACTAACGCGGCAGAAACAGCTTGCAATATCAATGTTGCGTTTGGAGAGGGGACTGTTAATGAACGCACCGTGCGATTTTGGTTTAAACGCTTTCGTGATGGAAATTTTGATTTGAAGAACGAACCACGTGGAAGACCGCCCACACAGGTGAATAACAATAAATTAAAAGAAATGGTGGAAGCCAATCTGAGCCAAACTACCCAATTAGCGACATGGTTTAACGTTACCTTACAAACAATATTGACTCATTTGCGTCAAATCAATAAAATAAAAAAATAATAAAAAATGGGTGCCTCATGATTTGACTGATCTGCAGAAAGAAACGCGTGTTGAAACTTGTGTTGCCCTGTTAAATCGATAAAGATATGAAGGAATATTGAATCGAATTGTGACATGTGATGAAAAGTCTTTACGATAACCGTAAGCGAAAAATGCAATGGCTGACCCCAGGTCAAACGCCGCAACAGTGTCCTAAAGCTAAGCTTACCAATGAAAAGGTAATGGTAACTGTTTGGTGGTCTCAGCATGGTGTTATTCACTATATCTCCGATTTGGTCAAGCAATAACGGCAGATGTCTACTGTGCCGAACTCCGAACAACGATAGCAAAACTTGCAGTGAAACAACCCTGACTTATGAATCGATCTTCACCGTTATTGCTCCATGATAACGCGAGACCTCATACAGCACGAGAAACAAGCCGTTTTAACTCTACAGGACCTGTAATTAGAAAGCATTCGTTACTCTCCGTATTCGCCAGACCCTGTTCCAACGGACTACCATTTTTTTTCGTGATTTGGTCAATTTTCTACGTGATAAAAAGTTTTCTTCCCAGGAGGCAGTACAAATGGTTTCACCGAGTTAGTAGAATCTAGATCACCAGAGATCTATCGCAAAGGCATAAATTACCTTCCTATTAGATGGCAGCAATGTATAGATAAAAATATTTTCCTAATTTGAATTTGGAATTATCTTTTTTAAAATCTAAACTTTTAATGATACCAAAACCAGCCAGATACAAATAGTACAGCCAAACAGATTTTATTACAAGTTCATACATACTATAATGCGAAAAGACTTTTTCGCCAACCTAATATTGATGTTATTATTATTATTTCTTCGTTATCTAGTATCCATAATAATACAAGCCCTTAAGGATGCTTACTTTGGGCTAGATAATAGATGTGAGTGTATGAATATTATTATTGTTATTATTTTAGGTCTAAAAGGTACGAAAGAGGCACCACCACATCTGTAAGATTACGTGGCTAATACCTATTATGTTTCAGCTTCATTACTTCGGTCATTATGGAACTGGTACCAATGATTTGGCTAGGCTACGGGCATATCGCGTTAGACTGTATGGTTATATCTTACTACTTTCAAGCGGCATACCAAATAAAATTAGTCAAACACAATTTAGAGCATACTTTTGACGGTAAGATAACAAACAGAAACAAAAGACAAATCTTCAACTACAAAGATGTATTAGATGAAACTTTAAATAAACGTTTCATTTCTTACGTACAAAGATACGAGACAATATCTTGGTAAGTTCAAATGTACTTTTTTGGTCCTAGGGTTGTGCAAATGTAAATTAAAAGAATATATGGATAAATATATATATATGACTGTGTTTTAGGCTCATCAATGAAATAAATGTTGGTTTCAACAAATATATTTCTGTACATTTCACATGTATTAGCATTGTTGTATGCTTAGTTACCTACAATATGACAATGGTGAGTACTGATTAGTATTATGATCATGATAATTCGACAAACCTACTAATTATTTTTATTTCAATAGTCCAATTCAAAATTGTTTCTGTGAGGGACCAAGAACACTTCCTAATGAAATACCGCAGTGTGCTTAGTTCTCTTTTTAACATCTTCTTTTCATAATTTTACATAGGTACATTTTAAAGATTCTTACTGCAAGGCCTTCTATATCTACTTAATACAATTAAACTTTAATTAAAATATACTTATACTTAGCCATCGAGTTTCATCATTTCACTTTATGTTTATTTTTCTGAAGAATTGAGCATCCCGCAGACTATTTGATGGTAAAGGATCAGCTCAAGGTTGATATGACGTTAGTTAATTATTATATTTTTGTGATAGTTGTAAGAATGTGTTTTTTTTGTCGGTTTAAAAGTGCTTCTTTGTGGCCTATTTAAATAAAATATTTTTTCTTTCTTTCTTTCTTTCTTTCAGTCTTTTAATACCACCGAAGAAATAGTTAAACAAATCAATCGGATCTGTAAAAGTTAGTAAGACCCTTTTGTCAAGTACGAAATGAGCTGATAGTCATCAAATGCCCGAACATATCTTCATAAATTATAGCTTAGAACCATCTTGTTCGCGTAGACTTTCAAACAAAAAGACGATCTAAAATCGGTCCATTCGTCTAGCTAGGAGCTATGATGGCACAGACAGACCTACAGATACACAGACAGACACGCCAAACTTAAAACACCATTTTTTCGACGGGGGTTAAAAATTAAGAACTAACAATTTTCTCAAATTGCAGGTCGAAATATTTTCATCGCAGTTCACTTTCTTCATAGCTCTTATGCTAATCAACCAATGGCAAAACTTCTTTTACTGCTACTGTGGAGCTTTAATCCTGCATGAGGTATTCACATTTATGAATAGAGTGTAATCAGACTTCACATCCGATCAAAAATATTAGAAATAAACTAAATATTTCGCATTGCTCATTGGTTAGGAGCTTGGTCGTATAGTGTGTGAGCGCTTTGGTTTAGATAGATCACGAAAACAAAGCTTCTTTCGCTATGGCCAATTCCGGATGGATCAATCAAAATTTTGTAATCTCGAGCTTCTCTGTGCTTCGGAAGACACGTTAAACCGCTGGTTTCAGTTGCTACTGCAACCGCTTTAACCCACCGGACGTATAGGCTAGTGATGATGATTGTGATATACTCTCTAAGATGAAATTAAAGTTTTAATATTATATTTTTCAGAGTGACTCTATGAACACGGCAATATATTTTAGCGACTGGGTATCTTTGTCACCGAAGTTCCGGAAAATGATTGTCATTGCGATGTGTCGCTGGCAGTATCCACTAACACTGCGGCTTTCGGGCATATTCTCTATATCACTCACCACTTTTGTCTCGGTTCGTCTTTCCCTATTAATATAATAGTATTTTTTCATTCATTACAACAATGGTCTTCATGAGTGCACCAACTAAAATTTACTTAGGGTCGTCAGTGTAGGTACCACCGCCTCTACTTTTTCTAATCTGTGCCACCGCCTTATTATTTCAGCCGCGAAACAGTTCGCTGTGTTTCGGATTGAAGGGAAAGGTAGGCAGTGTAATTACTGGGCATGGACGGCATTTCATCTTAGCCCTCAGGATGACAACGCACCTGCAATATCAAGTGCTTTTCCTTGTTATTGCAGGTGTCTATAGGCGGCGGTAACCGCTTACCACCAGGTGGGCCGGCAGCTTGTTTGTCATCTAGTTGTATAAAAAAAAAAGACCTTATAAGTAGGTACTGACAAGCATGATATTTTTCTTGATGAGTATGATAAAATCTAACACCGACTGCTGGTTTATGACTGCTCATCGCCTTGCTCCTCGCAACTGAAGTCGCAACTGTCGTTAGATTTATCATTTTTTATCGCAAATGTGTCCCAAATTTACCATATTACCGATTCTCGCTTAGAAAATTTACAAAATTCCTAGGAAATGTGTAAAAAGGATTTCACACATCTTCATGCCAATTTTGGCATTGCTTACATTTATATAGGAGACAGTGGGGTAATTCCGAACGCCGAGTGGTTTTGAACAAGGAGGCCGTAATGTAGATCATGACGTGTCAACGTCAAAGCAGAAAGAGATTATCAAATCTCTTTCTGCTGGTTGAGAGGGAAACTCATGTTTAATGTCAGGCTTTGAGCTGTTATCCCTATGCCTGTTATCCTCTAGCATAATATAATGTTAAGCGCCATAGTTAAGAGTTACCCGTGTTCGTATCAACCCCTTTCTCCCCTGCATTTTCGGTGACAATCATATTACATTGAGAAGTAACGAACAAACAGACATTGGTGTCGAGTCTGTTGATAGTCTATGGTTTATTTAAAACCAGATTTCGTTCAAGTTAATTGACAGTTCTTATATTATATATCAATGACAGCATTCTCATAAACATAAGCCTGTCTACTAAAAAAATCAGCCGAACCTAGTGGGAAATAAATTGGTATTAATAATAATAATGTAGGCAAGATATATTGTATTTTCGTGGATAATCTTCTCACAATCTCAGTTTCAACAACAAACTATACATATAGCTATATAGAAGTCTACAACTATCATACACACACAAGTACACTCACACACACACTTGCACACATCCCCATCATTGACATGCATCTCTTTCTTCCTTGGCGTTATTTTTATAGTGTTATTTCATTATAAATATTTTAACTATCCAAATGCTATATGAATCTTAATGTATATTTTATATTAGCCTACATTTGAATTATAATTTTATCCTCTCTGGTAACAAAGTGAGAATCTGTAATTGGCTGATGTTTTGTGTACTTATTTTACTAAATCAGAGTTTTAGCACTGTAAGCTGTGGCTTTTTGTAAAGTAAATAAATCAATAAATATCCTTTTCTTAACTTCTTAATTAGAAAGAATACAAAAAACATTCATGGATCCCACCTGTGCATAGTATAAATATTTATTCATAAATGTCTTAAAAAATGTTTTGAAATTGCTCATACTATAGTAAATAAATTTAAGAACGTGGTTAGAAATAAATAATGATAGAAATTATTTTTTGTTTCAGCAGATATGTAGATTATCTTACTCGATGTTCACTGTGTTGAAGTCCTACGGCAATGAACCACATTAATATAGTAGAAAATCAATAAGTATTTATATATTTTAACATATTGTATATTTATGTGGCATATTCAAACCACATCATCATACAATTACGATTATTAGCAACACCATTTTTTGGACAGAAATAAATGTGACTGCAGAAAGAATATATGTGTTTAGTCTAGTCACTATATAGAGTAGATAGATTGAATATGCTGAGAGTTAAATGTCAATGAGATTAATATTGATTTCGTACTGCTTAGGTACCAATGTAATATCTACTTTATTCTTGTATACAACCTACATACTTACTTGTACCTACATACTTAACTAAGTAAATGCCTAGATTATAATAAACAACTTTAATTTGGCTTAGTTTTTGTCTTTAAATAATAGTACAGGTGTATAATGTAATTAATCTAAATGGTTTTGAAAAATAAAACTAAATGATTTCTTTTATTTTTTTAATTCTCATATCTAATCACAATATCATCCAGAAAACCTGCCGGTGCTGTAATATTCTGTTGATGTCTAGCCCAACCAAGGTAGCGACGAAGCTACTTACTATGGTTAGACTTGCGCACGTCATCCATCAGTTTTTCTCCCTAATAAGCGACTACAAGTATTTATAAATAAATAAAACAGAATACCAGGTTCCAAATAAAAGATAAGTCTATATCAATTTGCTGATAGAATAATAATAGTCATCATATTTGTGAAAATCTGTGTCTACGTTCTACATTGTCTGTGACTCTGTATCAATAATCGATAGATAATGGCCTAAAGGACTTGAGTCCAGGCCAGTAAAGCAACCTCAAAAAAGTCTATAGATACATAAATTGTAATAATAATCTGTGCTTATCTTTAATAGTCAGTTAAAATTCCTATAAAAATGATTATATTTACAAACTTGGATGAACCTTGTATGAAACTTATAAAATTATAAAAAAATATTTCAGGTAAATTTATTAAAATGACATTTTAAGACGCTCAAATTTTACTTCGACAAATGTTTCGCCATTGTGCTTTACGACACATACCACCATTATGCGAAAAGAAAGGTGTCCTGCCAAGAACTTGCGATGACCTAATGATTTTCTTCTAGTTCATCTGTATTTGGTAATATATTAGCTTAATTCTAACGCACATACTGACGGACTAAAAATATTATGTTTAAGATATTTTTATACCTAAGATTCGTAAATATTTAATTTCACGCCATGTGTCCACGCGCGGACTCAGCGCCACATAATGCAGAGGGGCGCGGTGTGAAGACGAAAGTCTTTAGTTTGTGTCTGTTGCTAGTGATGACATATGGAACTGCGACGTGGCCGCTTACAAAGGGCCTCACAAGAAGGCTCAATGTCACCCAAAGGGAAATGGAGAGGGCTATGCTCGGAGTTTCTCTGCGTGATCGAATCAGCAATGATGAGATCCGCAGGAGAATTAAGGTCGCCGACATAGCCCAAAGAATTGCGACCCTTAGTGACAGTGGTGGTGAGTGACAGTGGGCAGGCCACATTGCAAGGAGGACTGATGGCCGTTGTTAGTAGGCCTCCACAAGATAGACCGACGATCTGGTGAGGGTCGCGGGAAGCTGATGGATGCGGACAGCGCAGGACCAAACGGTTTGGAGATGATGGCCTGTTCATGGCGTCTACGTCGCCAATTCATAGCATATTTCCATACCAAGCTAGTTGATGGAGCAAGTTGATCAGCTGAAGAACTAGCTATTGCTGTTTTGTATAGTTCAATAGAGAAATAAAACTACTTATGTCAAAGAATAGAAAATGGTTTTATTATAGATTACTTATTTATTATAATTATGTGTAAAAAGCACATAATTCTACACTTCTGGGGACCGGTTGCACATTGGCGTATGTCTCAAAAATTCCGGCATACCCCCAGATGAGAGAGAAAGATAAAATATCCTAGTACGGTACGGACGGCATGACTATGAAATTATTTATTTGATATTAAAAGGAGTCACTTGTGGCGCGCCTTGGCCTTGATCACGACACGAGCGCAGGATTTTTCAGGGCGCTCGGGATGGCTCGGGCGCCCCGTAAGACTCTGTGCCTGTGTGCCCCGCATACCCTGCACCATAGGTAAAGAGCGCCCCTGTTCCGTTATCTAGTATCCATAACACAAGCTCTTCACTACGCTTACTTTGAGGTAGATCATATTTTGTAAGTGTATGAATATTATTATTTCTATCTATTATAACTATTACCTATATTCTGATATGCATATCACTGTTTTGATTGGGTAAGCAGGGATTTTATTCATGGACTCGTCATACCTATTCATTATTTCAGCATCGCCAGACAATAGATTTTTTATTGTTAGGGACAGGCGGCGGGACAGTAAGGGATGGTACTTAAAGTATCAGCCCTTACTATCCGCCTGGCCGACTTTCGACTGGTTACCGGGTACCCCTGTCTAGTTTGGGCGTTTCATCGGGGCGTGATATTCGCAGATACTAGAGAATGCTCACATTACTCAAGTATCTGCTTACTTCACAAAGTTCTTACACTCACGCCAACTCTTTAGCACACGCAATAATTGGTACAAGTTTGTACGGAGCCCGGAGCATAAGTCAGACTTTATTTTTAACCGACTTTAAAAAAGAAGGAGGTTATATGTTCCACTATATGTATTATAATTTTTTTGTATGTATGTTCACCGATTTCTCTGTCAATTGTGAACCGATTTTCAAAATTCTTTTTTTATTCGATAGAATATTTTTTTGTGGTGGTCCCACTGTCACCAAGTTAGGGTCTGATGATGGGATCTTAGGGAAATCGCGGGCAAAACTCAAATTTAATAGGCACGTATGACATGTTTTACTTTTTTCCAAAGCTAATCATGTACTTGCTTCTGTAAGTTATCATCTCATGTTGATGAGCTGGTGATGGAAGGTACAACTCCTTAAAGCTTAGGAGTTAGAAGATAATTCTTTCAATGTGTATTTCAACAAAAGCCTGAGAGCCAGACAAGTCGATATTGCTGACGGTGACTCATCTTGCTTTGACCTTAGGAAATGACTTAAAAATGTGAAAAAAAACTTTTTTAACAAAAAATAAACCGACTTCAAAACAAAAAAAGGAAAAAATTCAATTAATTTCAGTACCTACTTAGGTAGTACTGTAGTAACCGACCTCATACATACCGGCCGGCATAGGCACATTCTGTGCTAATGTGAAAAAGAAATTGATATTTAAAATATATTCTATTGTCAGAATTGTTCTAGTTTTTGAGAGAGGGTGATAGAGAGATTCGGGCCGAGGGGCCACGCGCGACGGCCGGTTACTAGAGATAGTTATTGTAAAATACAATTTATACAGCACTGAGAGTACAAGAAGTTTAGAGAAATATAAGCGATTAAAAGATTCCCCGGAGTTTGATTACGGCGAAAGCCGGGTCGCGACAGTACCTACTTACCTTCTAAAATGTATTTTTTGGAGTTGGTGCTAAGCTGTTTCCAGAGACAATAGAAAGTGAAGCACCAACTCCAAAAAATACATTTTAGGAGGTAAGTACTACCTAGGTACTGAAATTTATTTAATTTTCCCTTTTTTGTTTTTTTAATTATTAAGCTCCTGAATGTATTTTCATCAATGAATATACTTTAAATTATTTAATTAAATAAATTTCAATGAAAATACATCCAGAAAAATTATTTTACATACTTAATTTTGCAGTTGCAGCATGGACCGTGACATATAAAACTGGAATTTTCTCAATAAAACGAATCTTACGAACTAACACAAACAAATTTCTACGGAACTCAGAGCGTAAGTCGGACTCGCTCATCTTCACCAGCCTATTATACGTCACACTGCTGGGCACAGACCTTTCTACATGGGAGATGCACATGAGGAGTTTGGACCATAACACCACCATGCTGGCGCAATGCGGGTCGAACGGTTGTTACTATGTGTGAAACTATAAAAAGTAATAGCAACCTAATTATACTGTGTGGTGATAGTTCAGGAGTTAGGAAAATTCACATAACAAGATGTATAACCAAGCTATTAGAATTAAATAGCAAAAAAAATTGTAAAATTACTCTGTGTGCTTTTCCATATGCTACAAATATGGATTTTAATTATAACAAACAAATTCATTATCTAAATGAACATTTGTACAATATGACGAGTCGTCATAGTGACGCGCTTTTATTTTTTGATTGTAACAAATTTGTTACTAACTTTACACTGACCAGAGATACATTGTATCTGTCACCTAGATTTAAAAGACAAATTGCTACATTGTTAGCATACAATATACGGAACACGGTTATGAATACAATAACTAAGAAAAATAAAATCAATACCATATTTTCTAATGAATTGGTCTCACCTAATGTTAATTCACATTTATCTTTAAACTGAACCATAAGACAAAAGCTAAGCCTATGTTATTAAATATTGTGTACCAAAATTTGCAAGGATTAGCTGGCAAAGAACTAGAACTTGAATTGTTTACAAAAAGTCAAGATATTCATGTGGTATGTTTAACTGAACACTGGCTAAAAGTTTTTGAATCAGTGTCTATTGATAATTTTCAGTTGTCAAGCACTTTTGTAAGGAAATCTGCAATTCATGGTGGCTCTTTAATACTTGTTAACAATAAAATGAAATGTAAAGAACGTAAAGATATCGTAGGCCTTTCAGCCGAGCGTATTATTGAATTGTCTTGTGTTGAATTAGAGAGTTATGTTATAGTATGTGTGTACCGACCACCTTCTGGAAATTATAACACATTCGAGACCATAATGGAAGATGTACTCAAAAAAATAAGTACTAAAAGAAAACATATTATTATCTGTAGCGATTTTAACGTTAATTTGTTAGAGAACACACCAACATGTACTCGCTTACTTTCCGTTTTTAAATCCTTTGACTTAGTTAATCAATTTCTTGAGCCTACTAGAATCACTTCTCACTCGGCCACCTGTCTGGATAATATTTTTTCAGGTAAAAACCCTGTTTCGAAGTCTATTATAACCAATCTTACGTCTGATCATTGTGGTTTGCTAATTACTTTTGTAGATAACTTATTGATTGAACCAACATATTTAACATATAGACCTATTACGAAAAGTCGTGAGGACATTTTTATGAATAAAACGGCTATAAAGGTAGCCACACTCCCATTCACACATTCCAGCCCGGACGATCAATATACTTATTTGTTTCATGTAATAAAAAATGAGTTCGAAAATACCTTTACAAAAAAGACAGTTAAATATTCAAATAATAAGATGAAATTTGGTGACTGGGCTACAAAAGGCATATATAAAAGTAGAAATAAGATGTATGAATTATACGCACAAAAGAAATACAATCACAATAAGGACTTGAGTATGATCATGAGTATGTAAAGAAATATTCCAAGATTTTCAAAAAGATATGTAACCGCGCCAAATCGATACACATTCGAGACAAAATTGAAAAATCTAATAACAAAATAAAAACTACATGGAATATAATAAACCGTGAAACTGGTAAAGTCAAATCACAAAACACCACGTTCACAATAAATGTAGATAGTCAAATTATTAATTCTGACAACGTAATAGCTAGCATCTTTGAAGACTACTTTTCAAAAATACCTTTGATTACCACATCTAATTTAGATTCTTCTTCTCTTGAAGCTAGTTCCATCCT
This sequence comes from Nymphula nitidulata, assembly GCA_947347705.1. Taxonomy (NCBI): domain Eukaryota; kingdom Metazoa; phylum Arthropoda; class Insecta; order Lepidoptera; family Crambidae; genus Nymphula; species Nymphula nitidulata. Next base: position 8,061,154 of record OX374622.1, read on the forward strand.
GAGGCGTTGTGTGCCCGAGTGTAGTGAGACGTTCCAATTTACCCATGTTGATCCTCAAAAAAACATGAAAATTTTTAAATCCTTAAAATTAAAAAATACAGGGGATTTATGGGATGTATCTGTGAAAATAGTTAAGAATATCATTGATATTATTGCCCCTTATCTCGCGCCAATTTTTTATAACTGTATAGATGAAAGTATCTTTCCTAATTTAATGAAATACAGTAAGATTATTCCGTTATTTAAATCAGGTGATAGAGAGGATCCTAGTAATTTTCGTACAATTTCTATTTTACCAGCACTCAGTAAAATATTTGAAAAAATTATTTTGGAACAATTGATTAAGCATTTTAATTTAAATAATCTTTTCCATAGTGCGCAATATGGATTTACAAAGGGTCGTTCGACTACTGATGCTGGTGTAGCTCTGTTAAGGCACATATTTGATGCATGGGAGAATTCACAAAATGCTCTTGGTATATTCTGTGACTTATCAAAGGCATTTGACTGCGTTGACCATCAGACGCTAATTTTAAAATTACAACACTATGGGATTACAAATTCAGCTCTGAAATTAATCTCATCTTACTTAAGTTCTAGAACTCAAATAGTTGACATCAATGGAACAAAATCTTCAGGGTCTTATGTCAAAATGGGAGTTCCACAGGGTTCAATTCTAGGGCCTTTTTTATTTTTAATATACGTAAATGACTTACCATTCTTTGCTAAGGAATTTTGTGAGATTGTGTTGTTTGCAGATGATACTTCTTTAATTTTTAAATGTGATAGAAATAAGGTAAACTTTGACGACGTAAACAATGCGCTATCTCAAGTAATGAATTGGTTTAGTGTGAACAATTTACAATTGAATGCAAAGAAAACTAAATGTATTAAATTTATTTTACCTAATGTTAGGGAAGTCGATACAAACATTAAATTAAATAATCAGTCGCTAAATTTAATTCAATCCACCACATTTTTAGGCATTACAATCGATGCGAAACTCCAGTGGAACCGTCACATCACTTGTAGTAGACTTAGCTCCGCGGCTTATGCTATTAGAAAAATAAGGCAATATACTGATATTGCCACGGCGCGCTTGGTTTACTTTGGTTACTTCCATAGTATTATGTCGTATGGTATTCTTCTGTGGGGTAAAGCAGCAGACATTGAAACGGTATTTATCTTGCAAAAACGTGCAATTAGAGCAATCTACTGCCTTGCTGCTCGAACATCTCTTAGAGACGTATTTAAAGAAATAGATATACTAACAGTGGCTTCTCAATATATTTATGCTTGCATAATTTTTGTGCGTCAAAATTTAAATTCCTACCTAAGACACAGCGATGTACATGCATTAAATACAAGAAATAAAAATAAGTTGATCTTACCGTCTCTAAGACTGCATAAAGTTTTTAATACTTTTATGGGTCAAAGCATACTTTACTATAACAAGATTCCTAATAACGTACTAGACTTGCCATTTGACAAATTTAAAATTCACATTAAAAAAAATCTAATGTCCAAAGGTTACTATACTATTAACGATTATATAAATGACAAAAATGCTTGGTTGTAACTTATAGTGTCATATAGTTATTTCCACCAATAGCATTTCATTGATTTTCTGGTTGCTGGAAGATGTCATGCTCTCTATAAGTTTCTGCGGTGGTGGCGTCGTGTGCCGGGTCGCTCCGTTCCCTATAATATGGTTGAGCGGAGCGATGGCTGGCACATGCGTCATACTTGTGAACAGGTGCCACTAGTGGAAATGGTCATCTCTAAGCTTCCTTGATTTTGTAATAATTTACCTACATATTCATCAATAGTATAATTTTTGAGGGATTTTTGAGGTATATGGCATTATATGATATTATATATAAAACAATACAATTATTATTGTAATGACGTGGTCAGACAAGTGTTTAAAATTAATGAAAGATGATTGGCTTTATTAGGTTTTTGTATATTAATTGTTGACCTTTGTGTATTGTAATACCTATATTGTGATGGTGCATTGTCGGACAGCCTTTAAATACAGTAAATATGTTGTAGGTACTTATTGGTACGTTAATATACCTTTTTTATACTCTGTGCGACACTGCACTGCTAAATACCATTACTGTGTAATTAAACATTGTAACTTAATAATTGAAAAGAGTGACTACACGAGTTTGTTGCCGGAATCTTCTCGGTAGTTCAACTTTTGGAACCGGTGTAAATTCAGACAGACTGACTGACTGACTGACTGACTGACTGACTGACTGACTGACTGACTGACTGACTGACTGACTGACTGACTGACTGACTGACTGACTGACTGACTGACTGACTGACTGACTGACTGACTGACTGACTGACTGACTGACTGACTGACTGACTGACTGACTGACTGACTGACTGACTGACTGACTGACTGACTGACTGACTGACTGACTGACTGACTGACTGACTGACTGACTGACTGACTGACTGACTGACTGACTGACTGACTGACTGACTGACTGACTGACTGACTGACTGACTGACTGACTGACTGACTGACTGACTGACTGACTGACTGACTGACTGACTGACTGACTGACTGACTGACTGACTGACTGACTGACTGACTGACTGACTGACTGACTGACTGACTGACTGACTGACTGACTGACTGACTGACTGACTGACTGACTGACTGACTGACTGACTGACTGACTGACTGACTGACTGACTGACTGACTGACTGACTGACTGACTGACTGACTGACTGACTGACTGACTGACTGACTGACTGACTGACTGACTGACTGACTGACTGACTGACTGACTGACTGACTGACTGACTGACTGACTGACTGACTGACTGACTGACTGACTGACTGACTGACTGACTGACTGACTGACTGACTGACTGACTGACTGACTGACTGACTGACTGACTGACTGACTGACTGACTGACTGACTGACTGACTGACTGACTGACTGACTGACTGACTGACTGACTGACTGACTGACTGACTGACTGACTGACTGACTGACTGACTGACTGACTGACTGACTGACTGACTGACTGACTGACTGACTGACTGACTGACTGACTGACTGACTGACTGACTGACTGACTGACTGACTGACTGACTGACTGACTGACTGACTGACTGACTGACTGACTGACTGACTGACTGACTGACTGACTGACTGACTGACTGACTGACTGACTGACTGACTGACTGACTGACTGACTGACTGACTGACTGACTGACTGACTGACTGACTGACTGACTGACTGACTGACTGACTGACTGACTGACTGACTGACTGACTGACTGACTGACTGACTGACTGACTGACTGACTGACTGACTGACTGACTGACTGACTGACTGACTGACTGACTGACTGACTGACTGACTGACTGACTGACTGACTGACTGACTGACTGACTGACTGACTGACTGACTGACTGACTGACTGACTGACTGACTGACTGACTGACTGACTGACTGACTGACTGACTGACTGACTGACTGACTGACTGACTGACTGACTGACTGACTGACTGACTGACTGACTGACTGACTGACTGACTGACTGACTGACTGACTGACTGACTGACTGACTGACTGACTGACTGACTGACTGACTGACTGACTGACTGACTGACTGACTGACTGACTGACTGACTGACTGACTGACTGACTGACTGACTGACTGACTGACTGACTGACTGACTGACTGACTGACTGACTGACTGACTGACTGACTGACTGACTGACTGACTGACTGACTGACTGACTGACTGACTGACTGACTGACTGACTGACTGACTGACTGACTGACTGACTGACTGACTGACTGACTGACTGACTGACTGACTGACTGACTGACTGACTGACTGACTGACTGACTGACTGACTGACTGACTGACTGACTGACTGACTGACTGACTGACTGACTGACTGACTGACTGACTGACTGACTGACTGACTGACTGACTGACTGACTGACTGACTGACTGACTGACTGACTGACTGACTGACTGACTGACTGACTGACTGACTGACTGACTGACTGACTGACTGACTGACTGACTGACAGACAGACAGACAGACAGACAGACAGACAGACAGACAGACAGACAGACAGACAGACAGACAGACAGACAGACAGACAGACAGACAGACAGACAGACAGACAGACAGACAGACAGACAGACAGACAGACAGACAGACAGACAGACAGACAGACAGACAGACAGACAGACAGACAGACAGACAGACAGACAGACAGACAGACAGACAGACAGACAGACAGACAGACAGACAGACAGACAGACAGACAGACAGACAGACAGACAGACAGACAGACAGACAGACAGACAGACAGACAGACAGACAGACAGACAGACAGACAGACAGACAGACAGACAGACAGACAGACAGACAGACAGACAGACAGACAGACAGACAGACAGACAGACAGACAGACAGACAGACAGACAGACAGACAGACAGACAGACAGACAGACAGACAGACAGACAGACAGACAGACAGACAGACAGACAGACAGACAGACAGACAGACAGACAGACAGACAGACAGACAGACAGACAGACAGACAGACAGACAGACAGACAGACAGACAGACAGACAGACAGACAGACAGACAGACAGACAGACAGACAGACAGACAGACAGACAGACAGACAGACAGACAGACAGACAGACAGACAGACAGACAGACAGACAGACAGACAGACAGACAGACAGACAGACAGACAGACAGACAGACAGACAGACAGACAGACAGACAGACAGACAGACAGACAGACAGACAGACAGACAGACAGACAGACAGACAGACAGACAGACAGACAGACAGACAGACAGACAGACAGACAGACAGACAGACAGACAGACAGACAGACAGACAGACAGACAGACAGACAGACAGACAGACAGACAGACAGACAGACAGACAGACAGACAGACAGACAGACAGACAGACAGACAGACAGACAGACAGACAGACAGACAGACAGACAGACAGACAGACAGACAGACAGACAGACAGACAGACAGACAGACAGACAGACAGACAGACAGACAGACAGACAGACAGACAGACAGACAGACAGACAGACAGACAGACAGACAGACAGACAGACAGACAGACAGACAGACAGACAGACAGACAGACAGACAGACAGACAGACAGACAGACAGACAGACAGACAGACAGACAGACAGACAGACAGACAGACAGACAGACAGACAGACAGACAGACAGACAGACAGACAGACAGACAGACAGACAGACAGACAGACAGACAGACAGACAGACAGACAGACAGACAGACAGACAGACAGACAGACAGACAGACAGACAGACAGACAGACAGACAGACAGACAGACAGACAGACAGACAGACAGACAGACAGACAGACAGACAGACAGACAGACAGACAGACAGACAGACAGACAGACAGACAGACAGACAGACAGACAGACAGACAGACAGACAGACAGACAGACAGACAGACAGACAGACAGACAGACAGACAGACAGACAGACAGACAGACAGACAGACAGACAGACAGACAGACAGACAGACAGACAGACAGACAGACAGACAGACAGACAGACAGACAGACAGACAGACAGACAGACAGACAGACAGACAGACAGACAGACAGACAGACAGACAGACAGACAGACAGACAGACAGACAGACAGACAGACAGACAGACAGACAGACAGACAGACAGACAGACAGACAGACAGACAGACAGACAGACAGACAGACAGACAGACAGACAGACAGACAGACAGACAGACAGACAGACAGACAGACAGACAGACAGACAGACAGACAGACAGACAGACAGACAGACAGACAGACAGACAGACAGACAGACAGACAGACAGACATTATAACATTCTTAGCTTACGTAGATCCAGATAAGACAGTGAGACAAACATAATGTAATTGTTAGTTAGTTAATATTATTTTTATGTGATAGACATAAGGGTTTTTATGTTGACGATTCAAAAGTGCTTCTTGGGGGGCCTAATTGAATAAAGATATTTTCATTTTCATTTTCATTTTCAACGGTTGGAGGAGCTCGAGATTACAAATTTTGAATGACCCATCCCGGTATCGACCATGGCAAAAGTTGCTTTGTTTTCGTATTGGAAACCAGAGCACTCAAACATCTACTACGCCACCGAGCTCCTACGAACTCGTTCCTCCAAGACTCGCTCTGGTCCGGTAAATTTTTCACTATAAAGTTCTGTCCCAATCTTAGCAAAGCAATTTTGTCAAAGAAAATGCATTCAGTAAAATAACATTTTTATTTCTGAATCTTCTACACATATGTGAATTACGGATTTGCGGACATAATTGTAATCGTGTGCTAATATGATATTAATATTAATTAATATACTATAAAATATGTAGGTGTTGCTTTTCTTTTATTTCCATGTGGTTCGTTTCCGTAAGACTTCAACACAGTGAACATCGAATAAGATAATCTAGATATCTGCTGAAACATAAAATAGTCGCAATTACGATAGTATATTTTGTTAGTTAATACGAGATCAAATTCTGTAAAAGCATTTTTGTGATTTATTACAAATACTTTTTTACACAATTAACCTAAGAGGTAAGTAGATATTCGAAAAAACCAGTACCTATACTTAAAACATATGACATTATTGATTGATCATTTATTATATACAAGTGGCATCGACGATAACTTTTCCTTTTGGTATATTATCGATGGGTGTTTTGGCATCTCTTTTTCGGGTAAAGATGATAGCGCAGCTTCCGCAGTGTGTCAAGACAAAAGATGAGATCCGCAGAAGAACTAAGGTTGCAGATGTAGTCCAAAGAATTGCGAGTCTCGAGTGGCAGTGAGTAGGCAACCTTGCAAGGAGGACTGGCGGCCGATGGGGCGGAAAGGTCCTCGAGTGGCGGACGCGTACCGGGAGACGTAGCGTTGGATCGCGAGAAGCCGATGGATGTGAGGAGCGCAGGACCGATCGGTTTGGAGATCTTTGAGAAAGGCCTATGCCTATATAAAGTGTAAATTGATTGGGCAGTGGGACTCCACGGCGTGGATCTGACCATCAAACTAAACAGCTTGGTCTTGGGACTCACGTCAAAATCACAAAAAAATCAGCTTGCGCCATCAAAATATCATTCTTACTGGACCCAAATGTATAGGACAGCTGATTTTTTTCGAATTCATCGTTAGTCGAATAGAGAAAGCTGGTGTTTAGTTTGATGGTCAGATCAACCCGCTAAAGAATCACTTCTCAAATAATTTACACGTTGATGAATCATCAAATAGGTACATATTCAAGTTTGTTGCCGTCAATGCGACAATAAATTGAAACATGGGCTGTATTAGAATTCATAGAAATGGTTTGGCACTTTCAAAAATAAGATGTTTTTGAAAGTGACAAACCGTTTCTATGAACTAATGTAGGGATTCTTAATGGCCATGGGTTTGGTTCCCAACCACGACATAAATTTTATCAAGTTTTGGATATTTATCTAAATGCTTTAAAAATTACCATTTAGAAACTTAAATGACGTCATCAGCTATATCCTTTTCTGGTCTAATTTTAATGAAAGAGTAACATTGAAATTCCCTTACATTAAAGTTGTACACAACATCGTCAAGGCCATTGTCGAATTTAATATAATTAGTAGGAGGAAACGAACCGAGACAAAAGTGGTGAGTGATATGGAGAATATTCCTGATACCCGCAATGTGAGTGGATACTGCCAGCGACACATCGCGATAACAATCATTTTCCGGAACTTGGGCGACAAAGATACCCAGTCGCTAGCATATATTGCCGTGTTCATGGAGTCACTCTGAAAAATGAAATATTGTTTTTAATACATCTGCTTGCAAGGGGCTTTACAACTTTAAATTTAACTGCAGTGTATATTTTTCTATCATTATGGATAGAATAAGAACAGGGGTTAATAATTTGACATTTTGTGAAGTGGTTTCAATTATCGATCACCAAGTTTTTTTTATACAACTAGATGACAAACAAGCTTACGGCCCACCTGATCGTTAGCGGTTACCGCCACCTATAGACACCTCATAAAAGCCTTAAAGCCGCCTTGAAGTTAATGTGTGTAAATTTTACATTACTATAGTAATGTGATGAAAAAGAGATTTATCTCATGTAGCTTGGTGGTCAAGTATCTTCTTAGAGAGTATAGCCAGAATCCAATCACATATCACCATAAACTATGATATATATTTTATTTATTTCTTATATTTTTTATTATATAAGTGGTCTGATTACAGTTTTATACAGGGTGGTGCTGTCAATGCGACAATAAATTAAAACATAGGCTATATTAGTTCGTAGAAATGGTTTGCCACTTTCAAAAACATCTTATTCATTTGATAATTTCATGACATTTGTATAGAGTCACATAAAATTGGCTGCATTTTTTCATAGAAATGTTCAGAAATTATGAAATGAATAAGATGTTTTTGAAAGTGGTAATGAACTAATATAGCCCCTGTTTTAATTTATTGTCGCATTGACAGCACCATCCTGTATACCTACCTCATGCTGGATCAAAGCTCCAAAATAGCAGAAAAAGAAATTTTGCCATTGATTAATGGCCATGACAACTATGAAGAAATTAAACTGCGGAGAAAATATTTTGACCTGTAATTTAAAAAAAATGTTATTTCTTAATTTAATTTGATTTAAGTAGCCTAACCTAGAGTAGCTTCGTTTTAAGTTTTAGGAAGTAAGTATTTTATTACCAACGTTAAGCCGGATTTACATTTGTCTCATAAATATGAACGGTAGCCGTCACGTCAGACAGCATCACAATACGACATGTCAGATAAATATAAATCCGGATTTAGTCGTAACATAATATGTAATTATATTTATTTACTTTATCTTTGTACTAAAAAAGTCGAAAAAGTTGAAAAAGCTCAAGTAGTCCTCAAAAAGCCTAAGCCCTGTTAGTAAAACATATCTACAATTTCTATAAATGATTAAAATAAAATAAACATAAGTGAAATGATAAAAATCCAAGAACATATTTTGGTGACACTTTGAAACGCATAATGTTTATTGTCATAATTTCAATTGACATACGTCATAAGGCGTACAAATTAAAAAGCATAATAGTTTTTAGCAAAGTTATAATGAAGCATAAACATAATAGCGCAGATTTGTTGAAAGACATAATATAAAACCCATAATCATATAAATCTATAATTGAATTTGCCATATTTTTATAAAGCATACTTTGAAAGGCAGATTTTAATTATGCATAAATGACCACATTCATAATTTTGTTTGACCTACTTTTATAATGCATAACTCTGTAAAGCCATACTTTTATATAACGTATCTATAAATATCCATAAATTTATTGTTTACATTTACTATGCATATTTACTTATACCTACCTATTTTTTTTATTAGACACAATGCAGTATTTTTAATTGTGTATAAATTTCGAAGTAAAAATAAAGAAATCAATATTAATACAAAATTAATTATATTATACCCTACTGGCCGTGGTCCTTCGCCGTGGTACTAGTCTGCCCAATACTAGAGTGTAATTTAAAAGCCGAAGCTGCGGAAGCTCGCCTGGGCGCATGAGATTCGTTACGTAAGGGCGGAAGGGCTGCAATTCCCGCAGCGCCGGAGAAGAGCAGAACCTATTGCACGATGCATGCCTGCTTGCATGCATGCATGCCTGCTTGCATGCATGCATGCCTGCTTGCATGCTTGTATGCATGCAGAAAAGTTTAGGTATTATGCTTGCATGTGTTAGAAAAATAATGAACATATATATTTATGTGTCATTAAATATAAAACGGCAAATGAAAAATTAAAGGAGCGAAGAAGCATTTAAAGCATATTATTAAGGGAGATTTAAAACAAAAGAAAACATGTTTGCAGTTTCATTTTATATTATCATAAAAGCAAGAAAAGTCATCAAATTTACTAAGGTATTTTTATATTATCATAAAAAGCAAGAAAAGTCATCAAATTATCAAAGGTATATATATTATAATACAGAAATTATTATATCAAGTAATTATCCTTATATACCCAACGCTAGTAATTACGTAATTCTTACAAAGTATATATAACATCAATTTAAACATAAAAACAAAGATAAATAACATAATAAAAATACTCAGCTTGTATACGGGCCGTTAAGTATATAATAACTCCAAATCTATAACTTGGACAGCGATCTGTCTCCGTCGGTGTCTGAATACACTCTGCCCGTACAACCGACCGCCCCTCTTTTATAAAGCATCCCTACCTAGTAGTTCGAACTGACAAACAACACGTGATTTCCGAAAGGCGGAGAACACGCGATATTTCCCCACTTTTTACGTCGTTCGAACGGACAAACAACACGTGATGCTATTTCTGGTTTTTACCAGAGGGCCGTGGTGATTTTATTTATTTAATTACAATGTTAAATAATCGATATACAGTTTCTTATAATTATCAATAATTTATATTTTCTTAATAATATAACACGGCCATTCTGATATGTACTTCGTTCCCCGAAGTACCTATCTACATAACTACGTTAACTATGATTATATTTAAGCAGCACCACAGTCTCACATCTTACAATAAGTAGACCTCGTGAGCCACACACTTATAACTAAATGTCTTACTTCTCACATTAAGTAGACAGCATCACAGTCTCACTTCTCACATTAAGTAGACTTTTCGTGAGCCACACACTTACAACTAAATGTCTTACTTCTCACATTAAGTAGACAGCATCACAGTCTCACTTCTCACATTAAGTAGACTTTTCGTGAGCCACACACTTACAACTAAATGTCTTACTTCTCACATTAAGTAGACAGCATCACAGTCTCACTTCTCACATTAAGTAGACTTTTCGTGAGCCACACACTTACAACTAAATGTCTTACTTCTCACATTAAGTAGACAGCATCACAGTCTCACTTCTCACATTAAGTAGACTTTTCGTGAGCCACACACTTACAACTAAATGTCTTACTTCTCACATTAAGTAGACAGCATCACAGTCTCACTTCTCACATTAAGTAGACTTTTCGTGAGCCACACACTTACAACTAAATGTCTTACTTGTAACATTATGTAGACATACTTAAGTAGACATATACATTTTAATACTTTGTCTTTATTGTATTTTACTCTTTATTGTATTCACATTGATTAGGTAGGTATGCTTAATAATCAGAGTAAAATATAAATGACTTCGGAACTTGTCATGCAGTACAGGCATTGATTATGGAAATATTTACATCTTACAACAAATTTAACGACTTATTACTAAAATTATAGTTGTAGACCGCACTTTATTTCTAACAATACCTTCATTATATATATTCCAAGCCACAAGCTTTGTTATAAAATAAAGACATTTCTTTATATCATGTGGTGAATTACAGGACACCTATGACATACGAAACCTTAGCAATTTAAAATCCTTCCAGCTTCCAGGTTCAGACTTACGAACAACAGTCTCAACAATTATGTAAAAAAAATATATATAATAAATCCCTGATCACAAAAAAATCTACCAAAAGACCATACATCAGAGGAACAATTGAAATTACTTCTAATAAATAAAAGATACTACTCAGTCAAAGAATTCTTAGCGGACAAGACGATTCAAAAAGTTAAGCAATTAAACTTGAAAATTCACTTGAGTATAAATATGTCTATATTTTTGAATTTTATTGTAATGTATTGTATTTATGATTTTTTATTGACAAATGGTACCTTAGAAATTATAATATGAATATAAATTTTTAATTTTGTAATAAACTGATATAATGTTTATTTTTATTTAATATATTTAAAAAATATATATATATTTTTTAATTGTAATATTGAATTTCTGAAATTTGATTTCATGAAAAATATATGTATGTTGTTTTTATTTATTTTAAGTACATAAATATATTTTTAAATAGACAGATTTTTTGTAAGCTAATTAAATACTGACTGACTCTGTATTATCTTTGCTGTGCCCTAACAGGGTTCATGTACCTACCATATATCATTACCATTACATATACTTTGTTTTTTTTTGTGTATATGATTGTGAATAAATGAATAAATTTATTTATTTATTTAAACTTTAATTGCACAAAATGAGTTACAATTTGGCGGACTTAATGTTATTACGCATAAATATATCTTATATAGGTATAACATTCTCGACTCACAGTTTTAGTTACTATACTCCTCCTAAACGGCTTGACCGATTCTCATGAATTTTTTTATGTATATTCAGTAGGTCTGACAATCGGCTACTATTTATTTATTTTATTGACAAAATATTTTTTTTATAGCAAAACAACGTTTGCGGGGTCAGCTAGTAATAGGTAAATAAAAAATACAATAAGGCAATTCTAGAAGAAATAATAATAATGGTATAAAAACTTTTTTATTTTATTTTATTCAACTACTACAGTATCTACTAACTTATTGCGACAGCAATTGACTCTTCATCTGTCCATGCATCTGGGCATAGCCTCAATTTCTCTTTAGTAACTGTTATATTTCTATGATTGCCTTTTCATCTTAGAGCATACCTATCGTGTAGGAGCATCTCAGTTATCTCGTAGGGACCTTTGAATCGGGGAATCAGTTTATTACGGCGCCTGGTTTATGTATACTAGTTTATGTATACTATAAGCAAAACAGTACTATACCTAAAGGTTATATCTCTAAAAAGCTGTGTAAACGATTTATAAAGGTAAGGTTTAAGCGGTGACAATCTGTTCTATAAAGGGGTTGAAAATACATTTTGGATTTAAAAAACTTATAAGGAATAAATAGAGGCTTAAAATAATAATTGATGTAAACGTTCACTACGCCATTTTACACAACCGTTATAGTCAGGTGCAATAGTAAGTTCAATTATAACTAGTACAGAACGATAGTGTTCTATAAAATTGTTCGCAGATGCCTTGATTCGTCCGATTTGCGTAATAAGGATTAAAAATAAACTGCTATAGTAATTTTCAAACAGTAATATTGTGGCATTGCAGATATTTAGATCGTTGCTATAATACTTAGTATGTAAGTAGTCACAATAGAATGATTTTGTGATGTAGCCTGGTTACAGATTACGCTTAAATAACGGAATTGTGCTATAATCGTTTTTAGATGCCTTTCAAAGTTGTACTGACAAGCCTAACGCACGGACACTTTTTTAGAGTAGAAGTAATGTATATAATGTATAACTTTTTTTTTTAGTTCCTTTAATACACATATTAGTATTATAACAGGCTATCTATACTCTTTTATAATATAAAAGTGATAAAAGTAAATAAATGTAAATGGATTAAATGACAATTACCTACCTATATCATGAAAAATATTTTTTTTTTTCGCTTTTACAACTATGGTCAGACATTTTGATTCATTGGAAATTTTGTACTTAAAAAAAAAAATTAGTAAAGATTATAAACGCAAAGAAACACATTTAGTAGAAGTGAATGGAAGTTATAAGAAAGTAACATCTTCTACAATATAATTTCACTTTGATATCAGGGCGACAGTGAAAACATTGTCATAAAAACTCAAAGTCGATTTTAATCATTAAATATTTTAGTAAAAGCCCGACAATTCGAGGAAGGCACCTAGCATTCATAGTAAATGTAACCATAGTTTATTACTAAAACTTCGGTCTAACTTCTTTTCCATTCTATTAGAAGAATATTGTAATAACAAAATAAAATCTTCACTCAAATTTATATTGTAGTATTAATAAATCCTGTAGTACTTTTTTTATGTGAGATAAAGGCAATCTTGTTTAGTACGAAAAAGTACTTTAAAGATCCTATAGCAGCCAGCGCATCACTATTTTGAGATCTGCGTCACTGTTTAGTAAATTATATAAGACCGATTTGTCCTACGTGACACTGTTATTAATTCCTTTTTACATTGAGTTAAGATATAAATGCGCCACTTCTGAATAAAAGAAACCTACTTAGGTGTATTATAGAATCTAAAATAGTTTTTAACAAAACGTTCTATGGTCTTTTATACAACTAGATTTGCTGCTTTATATGCCTATGTTATATTATCAATAATTTATATATTCTTAATAATATAACACCTACCCCAATTTAAATTTATGTCCATAAAAATATACAATAGATTGCCGAAATTTTTTAAAAAACGAAGTTTCTGATAAACTTTTTGAAAAAAAACCTAAAACTATTACTAAGAAATGTTTCTATAATTTAAACGAATATTTTATACACAAATTTTGAACAGTAAATCATTTCAATAGTATTTAAAAGGACATGATATATAGGGCTATTAATTATTAGTTATTAATTTATTGTTAATTAGTAGATATAATATATTATGACATATTTAATTTAATTGATTATAGAAATTAGTAACTATGACATTAGGAATTGACTTAGGAATATTTTCTATTTTATGCTGTTTGAATTCAAGTCAATGTGATGAAATAGCTTAAGTTTTATGATTATGATTATATTGATTTGAAAAACGTATCCAAATAATTTATCTAGATAAATTATAATTGTAAAATGTATAAATTGTATAAAATATCGCAATACCTTTACAAGGTTGATTTGTAACACCTTTAAGACCTAAACACTTACTATATCATTGTACAATATTGTTGCAAATTTATATGGCGAATAAATGAATATGAATATGAAATTATAATTAGCAATAAGTGTTATGAAGATCGGCAACACATTTGTAAATATTACACACCTACCTTAAGTTTCAATGTATTTAGGCTAAGTTGTTTACATAAATAAATGATGATGATGCCTACTTTGGGCTAGATGATGCCTACTTTGTGTATGAATATTTATTATTATTATTACCATTGCAGCCTATGAGCAAATGACATCCATTTTAATGTGACTGAAACCCGTAGATTTTTTTAACAGTGGTATTAAATGTTTATTGTACCTTCTACAAACCGCTTGGCTAATTCTGACAATACACTACAAGTGGTGTTAAATTTTTGCAGTTAATTCACACAATGCGGATAACGTGGTTACCATATTTACATCTGTTAAGTTAAAATCTCACATGATTTTCTGGCTAGTCGACAGCCCGATGAATCCGCAATGATTTCTACGTCAGGATAACTCACAGCATTTCTTTGTGTATTTTATTTGGTCCTATGGCATTTACTGCTGCTCCCCTTGAGAACCTTGGCGAGAGCTTGCCGCTCCACAATCATTTTTATCAGGATCGAATATTGGTAGAGCGAGATCATCGTCGATTGTATGTGGCCTAACGACATCTCGAATAGCCGTCAAAAGTTTCGCCATAGCTTCTGTATCCATTCTGGAAATTAAAAAAAAAATATAGTAATTGTGAACCCAAGTGATCCCACTTCTGATGTTAGAAAAATAATGAACATATATATTTATGTGTCATTAAATATAAAACGGCAAATGAAAAATTAAAGAAGCGAAGAAGCATTTAAAGCATATTATTAAGGGAGATTTAAAACAAAAGAAAACATGTTTGCAGTTTCATTTTATATTATCATAAAAGCAAGAAAAGTCATCAAATTTACTAAGGTATTTTTATATTATCATAAAAAGCAAGAAAAGTCATCAAATTATCAAAGGTATATATATAATAATACAGAAATTATTATAACAAGTAATTATCCTTATATACCCAACGCTAGTAATTACGTAATTCTTACAAAGTATATATAACATCAATTTAAACATAAAAACAAAGATAAATAACATAATAAAAATACTCAGCTTGTATACGGGCCGTTAAGTATATAATAACTCCAAATCTATAACTTGGACAGCGATCTGTCGGAAAAACTTATAAAAGCACTAGAAACAGGCACAGATTTGAAAACATTAGGTTACAATAATAATGAATTGACGTTACACGATGGGCCCATATTCAAAGGCACAAGATTAATGATTCCTATATCTTTAAGAGAACACGTTTTAAAGGAATTACACTGCGGCCATATAGGAATGTTAAAGATGAAACTTTTAGCAAGAAGCTATGTCTACTGGAAAAACATTGACACGCACATTGAAGAACTCGTTAATAATTGCCGTGAATGTAGGATAAAACAAAACGAGCCGGCTAAAGCTCCATTACACCATTGGGAACAACCAAAAACACCTTGGCAACGCATCCATGTTGACTTCGCAGGCCCGATCGATAATCGTCCATCATACATCTAACTACATGACGCCAAAAATCAACTTTCAACCTTTCCACGAAAACGAAACCTTCAAAAATTTTGTACGACGTCTAGACATGTTCCTGAAACTCAACAAATGTACTGATAACGAATCACGCGTATATACTTTACTTACTGCCTTATCACCAGATCTACATCAAAAGGCAAACGACTTATGCGCACCATCAGAACCTTGCGAATTAAAATTTGAAGAATTAGTAAATATTTTGAGTGATTACGTGGATCTCAAACCAAGTATATGGGCGAGACAACACAAATTTACAAGTCGAATTCAACATTAAGGAGAGTCTATAACTAACTATTCTACTGAATTGAAACATCTATCCCAGGAATGCGAATTTATGTGCACACATTGCAACAAATCAATTGCTGATAATTTATTAAGTTTACAGTTTATTAGAGGAATCCGCGATGGAGAAATACGAACTAAAATATTACAAAGTCAACATATAATTAAGTTTACAGATCTAGTTCATTCCGCATCATTAATGGAAATCGCTAAAAGAGATAACAATGATATGAATACACAAGCAAAGACACCAGTAGTCCACACAGTTCAATACATAATATATAGAATTATTTCAGGATTAAAGGATGATTGTGCAGTAGGTTGGGATAATTTAAACAATAAGATACTTAAATCCTTTCAGCATATATTGGTACCTCCCTTAACTTATATATTTCGTATCTGCCTTTCTGAAGGGATTTTCCCTAAATGTTTGAAAAAGGCAGTGGTAATACCTATCTTTAAATCTGGGAGAAAAGATCTTGTCACTAATTATAGACCAATATCTTTACTCTCATCTTTATCAAAAATTATAGAAAGAATTATTAACAAAAGACTAGTTAACTACCTCGAACAAAATAACTTTCTCTCACCATCACAGTACGGTTTTAGAGCCAAACTGTCGACTGCAGATGCAGTACATGATCTGACTGACTATATTTCCCAGGAACTTGGTAAAGGAAACCAAACCTTAGGAGTCTTTCTAGATCTAGCCAAAGCTTTCGACACCGTGTCTATCCCTATACTTTTAAATAAGCTAGAAGGCCTAGGTATAAGAGGCAAACAGTTGCAACTTTTTGCAGATTACTTAAGTGAGCGATATCAATGTGTAAGAATAGGAAATATTACTAGTGACGATCAGAAAAATACTGGATTCGGTGTCCCACAAGGCAGTATCCTCGGCCCAACCCTGTTCGTAGTTTATATCAACGACTTATGCAATATAAACATACAGTACGGCAAAATAATAACATACGCTGACGACACGGCTTTATTATTTACTGCCAAAACAAGTGCAAAACTGTACGAGAACGCGCAGAAAGGCTTGAATGTGGTAAATGATTGGCTGTACAACAATTTACTAACATTAAATGCTGACAAGACTAAATTTATTCACTTTACAAAATGTAAAACGCACCAAATTGTTACTAATCCCTATTTATATGTGCACCAATGTTACAACTCTTCAGTCAACACGTGTAATTGTCCTGTTATCCAGAACACCACCAACATAAAGTACCTCAGTACCGGCATTATAATTGATGACACACTCTCTTTTAGATATCATATTGAAAATTTGGTTCAAAGGGTCCGTAAATTAATTTACGTATTTAAAAAACTTCGATCTATTGCAGATTTTAAATTAGTAATACAGGTGTTTAAGGCATTGTGTCAATCTGTACTCCAATACTGTATTACTTCATAGGGAGGAGCACTAAAAACTATTATCCCTCCCCTCGAACGTGCTCAGAGAGCAATTTTAAAAGTCGCCAGCTTTAGACCCTTTTTGTATCCTACATGCCTGTTATATGAAGCCTGCGATGTATTGACTGTCCGCCAACTTTTTATAATGCAAATAATACTAAAACAACATACCTTGCTTTCTTTTAATATAGGGATAATAAATAAAAGACGGAAAGATGTAGTCTGTGTCATGAATTCTACGTTCAAATATATGTTTACAAATAGATTCTTCGCATTTTTAGGTCCGCTCCTGTACAATAGAGTTAATAAAGCACTAGGTATTTATGAATTAAATTATTTTAAATGTAAAAAACTATTATATAATTATTTACAAATTCTGTCCTATGAACACACTGAAGAGTTAATCATAGGATGCAAATAATATAAAAAAATTCTTACGTTTGTTTTAATTGTACATACATATAATATTATTTAATTTGTCAAATAGCTATCACTTTCACTTTTATAAGTACTTACGTTTTTATTTATTGTATCTAGAGCATTAAAATTAGTATGATATGCACTTTATCGCCTGAAGCACAGGTTTCAACCTAGTTCAGGCAAATTGTATAAATGCGCACTTTTTATTATTTAATTGTAAGGAATTTTGTGTAAATCTTTGTACATTTTTCTTAATAAAATTTATTATTATTATTATTATTATTAATACAAACCGCAATTCCAAAGAATTCCTCCGGGCAGAAAAATTACATTTGAAGACTTGAAGGGAAAGTGTTTTCGTTGTGGTGACGCATCACATAGAGCTAATGGTTGCAGATTCATAAATGAGATATTGTGCGAGTATGAGTAGTAGATTAAAGACTTCTTGTGTCAGAAGTATAGGTAATGTTAATTAAGAAGATTTGAGTTTGAAAATGTTATTGACGTTGATTTTTTTGTTTTCTCGTGTGTCATTCTATACATAGCAAAATACAGTAATCATATATTATCTCTATTGCGTTGTTTTCCTCATTTTATTTAAAACGTAGTAGGGCAAGGCCCAGTGCCGGTGTAGTGAGCTTCCACAGGCTGTGTCGGCTATCCGTACGACCCCAAAACTTTCCTGAACATATGGCGACCGTGACTGTGAAAGAAGATAATAATATGGATAGAGCACAGCTGGACCGCACATTATCCCGAAGACGATTTTCCATATGTGCTAATAAGTTAGAAGAGCATTTTTTGAAAAAGGAGACGTCTACAATAATATGTGCGGAATTTGAGAAGCTAAGTATACATCACGAAAATTTAATTATTTCACAAAATAAGTATTTTAATTTATGGTTGGAGAGTGAAAGTCGTGATGTAGAATTAATTGAAAGAGAGAGCGATAGCGCCGATGAGTATGAGTCGAGGTGGCACTATTTAAAACAGATGGTAAGTGAAATGGTGAAGACCGTAGAAAATTCAAAAAGCGAGTCTAAAAGAACTGTAAGAGATGCTGAAAGTTGTATTGGGAGCGATGTATCGATCTCTAGAAGACATTTACGATTGCCAAAATTGAAACTTCCCAAATTCAACGGGGATATAAATAAATGGTTACCTTTTTGGGCGCAATTCAAAAAAATCGACTCCGATGAGAAAATAGATAAGGAAGATAAGTTTCAATACTTAATTCAAAGTATGGAGCCGGGAACAAGCGCAAGGGAGCTTGTAGATAGTTTTCCTCCATCAGCAGAAAACTATCCAAAAGTATTGGAGCAGTTAAAACAAAGATTTGCTCGTGACGACCTATTAATTGAACACTACGTACGAGAATTGCTTCAACTAACTCAGACGCAAGCAAAGGGTGGCCCCAACATACCAATAAGGTCACTATATGATAAAATAATGACACAAATATTAGCACTAGAGTCGTTAGGAGTAACGCAGGATAAGTATGCAGCCTTCTTGTACCCGATGGTTGAATCCGCGCTGCCAGTAGATACCTTACGAGCATGGAGTAGATCGCACATTCAGATTGAACAGGGAAGTCAACTATCGAAATTGCTAAACTTTATAAAGATGGAGGTTGAATCTGATGAACGAATACATCTAGCAAGAAATAAGTTCAACAAAGGCTATGATGGCATGAACTGGTCAGATCCATCCGCCGCTTGTTTTGCCGCAACTAGTAAAAAGACTCAAGAGTTCAAGAATCAGTATGAGAAGCCCGAGTACAGAGTTGATAAAGCGCAAACATGTATTTGGTGCGATAAGCCGGCACACACAAGTTCGGAATGTTTCTGCGCCGCGAAAATGACTCTTGATGAACGGCGCAACTTTCTAAAACGCAAGAACGCTTGCTACATTTGCTTAAAGAGCGGGCACATGGCTAATAAATGTAAGAAGCACGTAAGATTTATTGTTTGTGATAGAAGACACTATCCCATTATGTGTAGCAGCGTGAACAAAACTGACGTAGACAAAAGAGAATCAACTGACAAAACAAAAGACGATCGCAAAACAATATTGAATCAGTCTACACCAACTTTGTTCGGCACGGTTCTTTTACAGACACTAATGGTAAAAGTAGTCAATGGACACAAAACAATGACGGTGCGAGCGTTATTAGATTCAGGTGCACAGCGTTCCTTTGTAAAGAAGACTATTGTGGAGCAGCTGGAACTAGAAGCCATTGGTCAACAAGCTATAAGTCACACATTATTCGGAGAAATAGTGACTAAAAAAGAGATGCATAATTTGTATAATGTACTCGTCACGTCGAAGTTATCATACAATGATCGAAATGTTGGAACAAAGCGATATATGTGGGTATTTACCGAAAGTAAGACATGGTGATTTATTAAGTAAGCTGCATCAAAAAGTTATACGTCTATCCGATTGTGTAAATAGTGTCAGTGATATAAGTATTTTAATAGGGTCTGATGTTCTAGGTAGAATTCTGACGGGACGATCAGAGCGAGTAGACGAGTTGCTGGCAATGGAAACCGGACTGGGTTGGACTGTTCAGGGCCCTGCAGCAGGAGTCTATTGTTCAAGCAACACGGAGGTAAGCACTCTTTCTTGTTCTTTTGACATTGATGACCTCTGGAGTTTAGAAGCGTTGGGTATCAAAGACGATACTGAAGTAAAAAGCAAAAGTAAGGCTGAAACCGAAGTAGTAAATTTTTTTGAGTCAACTGTCAAAGTTAATGATGAAGGGCGCTATGAAATAAAGTTACCATGGAAGGACATGGTTGACACTCTCTCGACGAATTATGTTATAGCTGAGAGAAGAGTAAGATCAACTACAAAGAAATTAATTAAGTTAGGAATTTTAGTTGATTATGATAAAGTCTTTGAGGAATGGTTAGCGAGTGGCATCATTGAGGTGGTGGATGATGATAACAAACAAATAGGTCATTACATTCCCCACCACGCGGTTGTCAAAGAGTCAAGTCTGACTACCAAAATAAGGCCGGTGTTTGACGCGTCTGCATCGGAGAAAAATAAGCTGTCGTTAAACGATTGTTTAGAAAAAGGTAATTTAATTGAGCTCATTCCATCGCTATTTTTAAATCATTTTTACAGATATCGGTAAATACAGATGATAGACAATATTTAAAATTTCTTTGGTGGCATGATGCTAGTAATCCAGATCGCGGTCTACGAACATATAGACACTGTAGGGTAGTGTTTGGGATAACCACAAGTCCGTTTTTGTTATCGGCAACAATTTTACACCATTTGAATAAGTATAACTGTCAGGTGGCAAATATGCTGAAAAGCTCTTTTTACGTAGACAATTGTGTAATAAGTGTAAAAAATGAAGAAGACATGGAAAAGTTTATTAATGAAGCGAAAAAAGTAATGAATGAAGGGTTGTTCGAGTTGAGGTGTTGGGTAACTGGTCCTATTATTACGGATGGAGAAGATTGTTGCATTTCTGTCTTAGGTTTAATATGGGATCCGAAGAAAGATGAACTGTCTTGTAAGTTGCCAACGATAACAAATGATGTACAAAAAGTAACAAAAAGAGTGTTGTTGTCGATCGCCCAAAGTATTTTTGACCCTTTAGGTTTTGTGGCTCCCGTAACATTAGTACCTAAATTAATAATTCAAGAATGTTGGAGAAGAAATATCGATTGGGATACAGTTTTGCCTACAGAGTTACTTGAACGTATACAAAACTGGCTGAAGTATCTCGATTGTCTGAGGGATTGCAAATTGCCTCGACGGTTGAGTCAGGCTGACTTAGGGATGTGCGAGAACTCACTACACATCTTCTGCGATGCCAGTCAATTCGCATATTCAACGTGCATATATCTACGATCAGAAGTCAACGATATTGTATCAGTGCAGTTGATCATAGCGAAGGCAAGAGTCACGCCGACTAAGGCAATCACGATGCCGAGACTAGAATTGATTGCCGCTTTACGTTTTACGGGAACACGTTTAGCTGCAGACGTCAAAAAAGCGTTACAGCTGAATTGTAAAGAGTATTATTGGTCAGATTCGAGTATAGCTCTAGCGTGGATAAAGAGGAGAGTTGGCCTAAACGTCTTCGTACATAACAGAGTTGCCGAAATAGTGCAAAGATCGAACGTGGAAGATTGGCGTCACGTGCCAGGTGAGATTAATCCCGCCGATTTACCCTCTCGGGGTTGCAATGCACAACAGCTGTTAAAGTCGAGATGGTGGGAGGGTCCAGCTTGGCTCAAAAGATCAAGTTTGGAGTGGCCAAGTTCAAATCCTACTCCCTGTGAAGATGAAGTGGAGAAGGAAGTAAAGAAGAATACTTTAACGGTGCAAGAAACTGAAAGATTTTCTGACCGTTTGCTTTATTTTAGCAAGTACTCTAAAATTGTCAGAACCATAGCATGGTGTTGTAGATTTGTAAATAACTGTAAATTAAGTTACCTAGGAAGAGTAAACGTAGACCTGTCTGGAAAGGAGTATGAAGATGCTGAGATGAAGCTACTAAGGCTGGTTCAGAAAGAAAATAGAGACACAGTTGATGACTTGAAGATAGAAACTGTAGAAAATGGAAATGCTATAATATGCGTTAAGACACGACTGACTCTGGCCGACGACTTTAATAACTTCAAGTTGCCGATTCTGTTACCGAATAAAAACGTGATTGTTGGAAGACTAGTGGCGCAGCAGCATATCGCGTGTGGTCACGCAGGATCACAAACACTTATCAATATGCTGCGAGAAAATTATTGGATTGTGGGGATTAGGAGACTTGCTAAAAAAACCGTACGGGAATGCATTGTCTGTAGGCGGCATAGCGTAAAACCGTGCTCGGTGTCCCTTCCTCCACTTCCACTAAACAGGATCACCTGTGGTGACGCCTTTGAAGTGGCAGGAGTCGACATCGCTGGTCCATTATATTTACGGTCAGGTGAAAAGTGTTGGGTTGTGTTGTTTACTTGCGCCACCTATAGAGCAGTACACTTAGATATTACATTGTCACTGTCGGCTGAAGATTTTCTGCTAACGTTAAAAAGGTTTATAGCTAGAAGAGGGAATTTAAAAGTTATCTACAGTGACAATGGAACAAATTTTCGAGGCGCGAAAAGCTTAATGGATACTGTAGACTGGGAGAGTGTAGCGGCAAGGAGCAGCGTTATTAAAATAGAATGGCGCTTTATACCTCCACAAGCGCCATGGTGGGGAGGATTTTGGGAACGCATGGTTGGTCTCACAAAGAATATCTTAAGACGTATGTTAGGCAGGGCGTCCTTAAGTCACGTGGAGCTATATACCACTTTGTGCGAGGTAGAGGCAGTAGTAAACTCTCGTCCGTTGACGTATATATCTGACAACACCGAAAATTTGAAGCCACTTACGCCAATAATGTTTATACAAAATAGAGTAAAAGACGAGTTCAATTTAGATTGTTTAGACTCAAAAGGGTTTACTGTTCGGTGGCGGTACATTCAAAAACTTACCTTAGATTTAAAACGCCGTTTTCGTAACGAATATTTAGCAACCTTAGTAGAATACAAGAGTAAAAGTAGATCTCAAAGAATTAGGAGTGGGGATGTGGTTTTAATTGGGTCAGATAACCTCAAACGCGTCAACTGGCCATTAGGGCTAGTTTTGGAGACATATGAGGGGGTTGACGGTTTGGGTCGTGTGGCTCGAATTAAGACGATGAACGGGGAACTAGTTAGACCGCTCCAGAGGTTATATCCACTAGAGGTTTCCATGTCAGGAGAACAGGGAATGGTAGTGTAAGATGCTACTGGGGGTCCTAGACAGGCTAGCGAACCAGAAGGTGGAACATTGCCACACAGGGTCTCTCGCACTGGGCGTCCTATCAGGGTTCCACGTAAGTTAGATTTGTAAATATTATAATTGGTTATTGAGTTTATTGCAGAGTTATGTTTAGGTTTCTCCGGCTCTGCAATGTCGGGAGTATGTGCGAGTATGAGTAGTAGATTAAAGACTTCTTGTGTCAGAAGTATAGGTAATGTTAATAAGGAAGATTTGAGTTTGAAAATGTTATTGACGTTGATTTTTTTGTTTTCTCGTGTGTCATTCTATACATAGCAAAATACAGTAATCATATATTATCTCTATTGCGTTGTTTTCCTCATTTTATTTAAAACGTAGTAGGGCAAGGCCCAGTGCCGGTGTAGTGAGCTTCCACAGGCTGTGTCGGCTATCCGTACGACCCCAAAACTTTCCTGAACAGATATGCTCGAAATGCAAAAAAGTGGGCCATATAGCAAGGGTGTGTTTACAGTATATTGGCACAAAACCTAATAAACAGATAGAGGAAAACGAAACAACAGATGAAGAGGACATTTGTGACATTAATATTATTAATAAAAAAATAACTAATAAATTTCTAATGACTGTATATATTGAAAATAAAAAAATGATCATGGAACTGGACACAGGAGCTGCTTTATCTTCAATGTCATACGAAGATTTTAAAAACTTGAACATTAATAAGAAAATTTTTAAAACTGACATACGCATGAAAACTTACACAGGGGAAATTATCGAACCCTTCGGAGTTGCTTACGTCACTTATACTTACAACAATAAGACCGCCCATGGCAAATTATACATCATCAAACAATCAGTGGACCCAATTTTTGGAAGAGCTTGGATCGGAAATATGGACATTAATTTAGCTGACGTTAAAAATATTGGTACGGCAAACAATCACAAACTAGAAGAACTACTATAAGAATATTCATGCATTTTTGAACAAAAATTAGGGTGCATCCCATCCTCGTCGCCAAATATTGTATCTCTTAATTATTAAAATGCATTGGGAAATATAAGTTGTTTATTTCCTTGACAAATCAAGAGTGACATGACACACTTTTCGGATTGACATCAGCTGTTAGTTATAGTAAAAGGAAGAGGATATATAACACAATCAAAATCAAATCAATTATTAAAAAAAATGCTTTTGGTGAAATTATGGTAAATAAGTGTTATTCCTTGGGAGTTTAGGGATTTTGCGAGTTATTCTCATCAAATATATGCTTTTTGAATATTATGTCTTTTGAATATATAGCCAACAAAAATTATGCCTTTCATTTCTTATGCTTATCAAAATTATCTATGATTATGCCTTATAGGTTTCAGCTATGTGATATTATGCGTCATGAAGTTATGCTATAATGGCTTATGGCAACTGACTATTATGGCCAGTAATATTATGAATTGTCAGTTTATGGCGAAAAACTTTATACGTTTCAATAGGTAACCCCATATTTTGCTTATAAATAGTTTACTCAATAGGAGGCCTCCCTCTGACTTTTCAAAGACTACTTTAATAACTAAATAAAAAGGAAAAAAATCCTAGCGATGAGATCAAAGTACACTCCTGTGTTTCACAGGGAACTGATCTTAGACCCATGTAAAATAAAAGAAGACAAGAGCATATTTTTATTTTTTAATCTTCATCAACGACCATAAAAGGTTATCAAATAATTTAAATTCATTACTTAATCTACTGAGTCCACTTCCTAAAGTGCAGTGCATACTAATGTAATGTATTTTACACGTTAAACATCACTTTCCTGTCTTATAAATTTTTACTCATTTATTTTGTTAGGATTCTCTTAAAAAAGTGTTGTAACATGCCAAGAATTTAAAGTTGGTAAAGAAAATAAGAGACTCGTCGATATATCATGATCATATTACTAATTTGTACTTACCGTTGTCATATTATAGGTAAGCAAGCATACACTTAGGCTAACAATGAATAAATGTAGTGATATTCCTGCGTTGAAAACATCATTAACTTCATTGATGAACCTATAATACACACATTTGTATTTTCATATATTTATTTCGAATTTCATTATTATCTTCTGTAGGTGGGTCCGTATATTTGAACTTACCAAGCTATTTTCTCGTATCTCCGTATGTAATAAATGAACTGTTCATTTAAATTTTCATCTAATACATCGTTGTACTGGAATCTTTGTCTTTTGTCCCTCTTTCTTATCTTACAGTCAAAAATATGTTCCAAGTTGTATTTCACTAATTTTATTTGGTTAGTGGCTTGCAAATAGTAAGATATAATGATACAGTCTATCGCAAAATGCACATTGCCTATCCAAATAAGAGGTATCAGTTCCATAATAAACGACGTAGTAAAGCTGAAATATAATAGGTATAGCCATGCATTCTTACAGACGTGGTGGTACCTCCTTCACAGCTTTTGCACTTAAGGCGAGGTATTCCGAGCGGTCGTAGGTAAAAATGCTTCCTCAGCCCCCGCCATTAACTAGCGTAACGTAAGCAAACACGACGCGCGCGAGTGGCACGGCCGCGCCAGCGCGGCCCGCTCGGTCCAAGCGGCATGATGTGCCATAGTAAAAAATATACAGTATAGTCCACATTTTTTCGCTTGCACCCAAGATGTAATCACATATGGCGACAATGACGTTTATGACCCACTAAAGAAAAATCTTTGGTTCAAACGTGTCTTGAATAGTTATTAATTAGCAATAAATTAGTCAATAATTAAGTTGAATAAAGAGTCAGCCTGAATATAGGTATGAATGAACGACCACGTGAAATTTGGGTAGGTAGTGAATAAAAGATATGCAAATATGTGTAAGGTTTGGTAGGTGGGTGCCTCGCTAGCATTTTTCATCGGGAGGAAAGAAGGAGGATCGTCTTAATTTGTGTAATTAATTTGGGCTTGGGGTATTAAATTACAAGATATGTTAAGTGTGATGGTGACAATGAAAAGAAAGTGACAAGCTAACAATGTTACAATGTCAGTCTGTCTGTCGGTCCGTCTGTCTGTCAGACAGCCTGTGTCCGTCAGTCTGTTTGTCTGTCTGTCAGTCTGTCTGAATTTACACCGGTTCCAAAAGTTGAACAACAGAGAAGATTCTGGCAACAAACTCGTGTAGTCACTCTTTTCAATTTTTAAGTTATTATTATTATACACGGTGTATCAGAAGTACCCAAAAAAAAGAAATTCTTCATCGAAAACTCAAAATGAAAATGTCACTACTCTAGTGATCGGCTGTGAATGTCATTCAACCTAAAATTTACATCAAATTAATAGACTATATTTCCAAAGACTAGAATATGCAAACTATTAGTACCGTCGATTCCTTCTGAGATGCAAAAAACTTTCTTTGCCGATAAAACTTATAGTACGATGCCTTAATTTCTAATACGATGACAAGTTATAATAATTTTATTGAAATAATCATTTATTTTTTTATTTTTATAACAATTATTTATCTTTTTGTTTAGGTGTTGTTTATTATTTTTAAGCGATAAATTGCTATTATTATCGATTTCGCATATTACGTAAACACCTTTAAATAAATAGAGTATGTAAAATCAAATTGCACTAATCTAACTAAGCACTCATCTGCTACCGGTTAGTCTTTGAAAATACTAGACTTGCAGCAGAATTCACCGCCATTTGAAAAAATACACTTTGGGTTCCGCATTTATTTTTGAAACTTAAATAATACCTAAGTTTTCGTACATACCGGAGTATTCAAATACAGTGACAGGGTGGGAGGTACATATCTTTATCAAAAAATGCGCGATGTGAAAAGGTGTGATGTTATTTTCAAGCTGTTTTGTTTATGTCACAGCGCGATATTGCACAATCGAAGCGACGAGTCAAACGAGAACAGGGTTCAAAATTACTATTAAATGGAAATAAACTGCGTGACGCATCGCTCTGAGTCAATAAAACTGGTTTTTATACCATTACGTGTAAAATGGCCTACCTGATGACTGCCGTTATAAAAAATTGTATGGTATGGTAAGTCACTGACATAGCTCATAGGATTAGCAAGTTGAAGTGGCGTGGGCAGGGCACTTAGCACGCTGAACAGACGGCTGGTTGGGCGTTCAAGTTTTAAAATGGCGACCACATACCGGGAAGTGCAAAGAAGGACGGCCTCCCACTAGCTAGATGGACAGAAGACCTGGTCAGAGTCGCGGGGAGCCGTTGGATGCAGCTGCCAAAACCATTTCATTTGGAAATCGGTGGGGGAGGCCTTTGTTCAGTAGTGGACATCAGAGGTTGGTATGATGATGTTAATGATGATATGGTAGTAGTAAGTGGTCACAATGAACGCGTATGTACTATTAACGTGCTGTCGACGGAATTGCCTACGCATTAAAGCGGGCCAAAGTCTTCACTTGGATTTAAAATGTACCGGCCTTCCCTTTATTTTACAAGCTTTTCCTTTAAATGAGCATGATCTAGCAAGGTTATTTGTCGGTCAAAATTAAATTGTAAGATAATGTAAGTACTAGGAGTTCAGAGGAGATTAAAAAATTTGGTTTACATTTTTTTCGATGAAACCCTAAACGCCCCCAAATGTGTCATTGGTTCACAACATTTTATTCAAAAGTTTTTTTTTAATACTCGATATAAAAAAAACAGAGCAGAGTACTGCCGGATTATGACTAAGTCCCTATAAACTGTTGATTTGGTAGTGTTTGCGATCGTGCTCGCTTGGATATGTTTTTACTTATTTTGTAACCTACTTTTTTAACGTTGAAAAAAATGGATCTTACTGGGCTTCGAATGCAAGACAAGCATTTAACGGTTTGTTTGCGTCGTTGGCGTAATTATGTTACACTACTTCTTATACCACAGATACATAATAGTACAAATACAGAAACCACGAAAATGATAAAAATGATACCCATATTGATTTTGTACAATAAAGTCACGTCCGCCATCTTGGATGTGGAAATTGATGTTGTATTTAAAATCGGGACCCCCGAAAACCTCAAAAATGATACCCATATTGATTTTTTATAAAAAAGTTGCGTCCGCCATATTGAATCTTGAAATTAATGTTGTATTCAGAATCAGGACCTCGAAAACCACGAAAATGATACCCATATTGATTTTTTATAAAAAAAAATTCGCGTCTGCCATCTTGGATTTCAAAATTGATGTTGTATTCAGAATCGGCACCCCTGAATACACCTACTTTTATAAAACTGATAGATTTGAACTTATTCAAACGAAAAAACAGGATAAAAATTAACGTATCAGTGAAGAACGGGTTTTGAAATCATACTGTTGTCTGCTATTATACTATGGCACAATATGCGTCATAGGACACTGTGTGTTGAAATATAAATTTTCGCGCGGGATCTCCACGGCTGTGGCAAAGTGACGTGACGTTACTCGGCAAGCTCTCGACGGGTACTGAAGTAACAGCAGAGCGAAGTGAGCGCGCTCCGTAATTACATTTTTATAGGTTTATTGGCTTTATCGGAATAAAAATGTAAGAAATAAAAAAAAATGCTTTTCTGAATATTTAGATGATGAAAAGTTACGTCTATTTTAATAATTTTCATGTCATTTAGTAAAGTATTATCTGACTCACAACACTTTTAAAATGTTAAGCAGAGCTATCTTTGAATTTTTTTTCTATCGAGTGAAATTTTACCTATCATGTTTCTGTCTTTACAGTTTATTAGATAATATGATCAACTATATTATATAAAAATTTTAGAACTGAATGTTTTATATTCGTGGCGGTAAATACAATCGAAAATGTTTAAAACGGGAAAAGAGCGCCTTAATATGATACATAGATGATGTTAACTAGGTTCATGCATCGTTGGTCCCGGTTGTATCTGCAACCACCGCCGGTGCTGCCGCCACCAGTTGTATCTGTTTTCACTAATCTGCATTGGATGAGTGCGGAGGTCTGTTTTGTATCAAAATATTTCAAAGAAGCATAAAATGGTCCGCACGGAGTTAAATGTCAACTACCGTGTTTCCTTCATATTGCAGATGGCTTAGCATATTGGAGACAAATTTATTTGTCTCTCCGATGCCTTGTTATAAATATCTTTATCCACCTTCCCCTTCACATCGAGCAAAGTAAGCAACTCGCTCAATGTTCACTGTGTTGCGGTGGAACATGTACCCAGACACACGCATCCTAAGACTAGTTATAGCCCAAGCTCATATATCTATAATCCTTAATACATTATGTTTCTCTTACGTGATATATGATGCACAGTCCGCATGATGGTGACTAAACATATTATGAGCTGGTCCGAATCCCATACAAACATTTACTACCTTATTTGGAATACTCGTTCTAAGTGACCAGCACCCGTTATTATCAAAGCTGGAACAACTTTCAGAACAAACAACGCATCATCAATAGTCATATATACGTCCTGCTGCTGGGTACAGGCCTTTCTACATGGGAGGATCACATGGTGGTCCAATGCGGGTTGGTGGGTAAAAGCGGTTGCGGTAGCAACCGGCTTAATGTGCCTTCCGAATCACGGGATCCACCGCAGCGAAAGTTCTATGTTTTCATATCGAAACCAGAGCGCTGAAACCACTACGCCGCCGACCTCCTCAATAATGCATAAATATGATTATTTCCACTAAGTATTATACAAATAATCATAAAATTCCTAGGTTTTTTTGCAACAGAGTACTGAAGTAATATTTTCACCAGCCAAGAGATCTTTAAAATGGAAATTAATTACCCGCTCCATGTTGTAGTATCGAATAGGAAGTATGAAGCTATTTCATGTTTTGGATCATCGAACCTTTTTTTAAAATTACTCACAGTCCAAGCGGGAATCGTAAAACATGTCCCGATTAAAGCGGTCAAGAACAATCGGCGCATTATTTTATTATTTTTACTTAAAATTTGTTTATCCGCTTTCGTGTCTGCGCCGAAAATTTGACCTGAGAGAAAGAAGATAATTTTTAAATAAAGTTTATTCTATGTTCAATTCATACTAATATTATAAATGTGTATCTAATTTTATAACTCTGTATGTCTGTCTGATATGTTTTTACTCGTAAAACGGTGAACCGATTAAGAAGAAATTTGGCATGAAGGTAGATTACATACTAAGAAAAGACAGGCTACTTTTTGGTGCGATAAACGCATCCACGCTGGCGGCCACTAGTAATTCATACATTAAAAGCGGTAGGTATACGCTAATTCATAATTTGCAAGCAAGGAGTTATTGTTTATTAGTATTAAAGCTATGAAATTTTGAGGACTTACTTTTGATAAGGTTGTGGATTTCATCTATTCTCGAGTAGTTCATCACGAAACACATCAATTTTCCACCTAGATTTACATGTGATAAGTCCACAATAATAGCTTCCCATGGCAGAGGTTTTTGATTAATTAGACACTGTAAATTATATTTATTAAGTTAAAAAAATATATTCCATTAGCGTAAAACTAAAAAGACATAATTACTAATAACTGAAGATGACTTTTTAATGTGTTAGATGCGTTTAAACGTATTGTAAAAATTACAAATAAAGAAAGAAAACCATCAAAAATATATTATTTTGCTCCAGGCGGGAATCGAACCCGCGTCTCCTCATTTCCGGCCAGGCGCTATTACCACTACGCCACCGGAGCATTAAGTATAACCTATTAATTTCTTCACCGCTTTCTTTCCTTTTCTTACGTTTTTATAGCAACGTTTATCTCACCACTAATTAAAGTTAATGATCCGAAAGAACACTTACAAGTATTTGAAATAAAACCAATTTACCAGATTTAACTCGCGTTTAATTAGATGTTACATTATTATTATTCACCTGACAAAAACGAAAACGAAAACGCGAGTTAAATCCGGTAAATTGGTTTTATTTCAAATGTGTAGTGCTCGCGAAAATGTAAGACACTTACAAGTATTTTTAAACTTCCAGTTAAGGTGAGAAAAGCTATTTAAATCAAGAACATTAAAATGTGATCAATATAGCTTTTCTCACCCTAACTGGAAGTTTTTTTTGTATTTTGTTGATAGAAAATTAACGTGTGATTTATTTGTTAAAAATGAACATTACAGTAGGTACTAAGTATTGTTAATAATAAACTTGTAATAATTATTTAATTTCATAGGTATTTCGTACAACAGATGAGTCTTAGAGCAAATGTTTATCAGACAAATTTTATCTTAAACAATAATCCTACCGATTCGTATGATAAAATAGCGAGGGTTTATTTTTTAATTTTTAATAGACAATGAATTTTAGAAGATCTTTGAATGCAGTTTTGATTCTTTTTAAAAATAAAGGGATGTTTCCTTTTAGTAAAATGAGCTAGCCAAAGGATTTAAAGTAGTTACCCTCCAGGGCCCATAGATTTTTCCATCCTGTATATAAGTATACACGTATTAAGCAATTACAGATTAATCAAATAAAAATAAAAATAAAATCAGTTTATTTCAGACAGCGAGTCCCATAAATTCTTAGTAACATGAATTATATTATAATATAATATAAGATTAGATCATGAAAATAAAATAAAAGATTAATAAATGAATAGTTATCGTATAAATACGATAGAAAATCTTTGATCAATTAAATCCTGTTTTGAGCTCTGTAAATTATATTCACCTAGACTACCTAGAGACATATTATTTAACGCTGAAAAAAATATATTATGTAATACACCAAAATGGTGGCCAGCAATTCGTTTTGGTTACACGCTGGTACCAACTTGCCTACATTTTGGATTAAAATGTAATAAATATCTTCCAACAATTAGCGGGGCTAAAATTTGATTTAACACTTAATATACTTACCCACATTTATTTAAACCAAAATTAAATACTGGAGATATCTAAGAAAAAATACGTTTAACTCCGATAAAGTACCAGTAAACAATTACAAAGAAAATAACACGAATTGAAAAACCTACATTTCTTTCCTCTAAATACATCCATGAGTGTATGATTCTCAAAACTAAAACTTACGATATAAATATAAATAAAATGCTGCATTTTGAAAATTGTAAAACAGATGATCACTACTACTCTGTACAAAGTATGTATAATTTCCAGAAAGCGGCTTGAACTGCGAAGCTTATAAAATCCACACCAGATCAAAGCCATATAAACAATTCTATGAGCATCGAAAGCGTTAAATTTCTTTTCTCCAGCCACATCTGCCATTTTGATTACCTTCTCTATATTAAATGCTTAGGTACTTCCGAGACTTTATAATGTAAGTAATGCTTATTACGTTTTCACTTTTTATTAATGTTTGAAATAGAACCACGTAGTCGAATTCAACCCGCGTTCTGAGGGTGTTCTGAATTAATTTATATTTTAAATAAACAAATATATATATAATTTATATTTTAAATAATTCAAGATATTCAATTATTAACCGTAGGGAATCGTTTCATTAATTCTCTTATTTTTATTTTTATATTTAATATGACGTATTCATAAGTAAAACATTACTTTAGAAACAGATAGGTCGCTATTATGAAAAAAAAAAATAAGTTGAGCATAAAAACTTGAGTTTGAGCTTGTATTTTTTTTATACCACTAAGGTGGCAATCAAGCATACGGCCCACCTGGTGGTAAGCGGTTACCGTAGCCTATGGACGCTTGCAACACTAGGGGTATCACTTGCGCGTTGCCAACCCCGTAAAAACCTTTTCACGCCTTTTTTTAAAGAACCCCATGCTGTACTCATTCGAGAAAACCCCTGCAGGGTGCTCATTCCACAACTTGAGCGTACGCGGGAGAAAGTTTCCCATAAGCCGTACAGTACGCGACCACTTTGGTTCCAATTTGTGAGGATGAACTCCCTGCCGGTGGCGAGCGGTGCGATGATAGAAAAAAGCCGTGTGTGTTCTACCGTTATACAAACGGTAGAACACACACAAGGAGGCAAAATCTCTCTTTAGGCTTAAAGGTTCAATACCTTTTGTGAGCTCAGGATCGTCGACAATTCTCATAGCGCGTCTTTGGGCCACGTCAAACGGTCCAAGCTGGTATCTAGGCGCCCCCGCCCATAAATGGCAGCAGTACTCCACATGGGGCCTGACTTGAGACTTATACAGGAACAGTCTTTGCCCCGAAGTGAAATACCGCTGCGCTCTGTTGAGCACACCAAGCTTCTTGTATTCTTTCGGATCATTAGAGGTGTTAACTTAAATGAGTAGTGACATAAACGTTGCTATAAAAACGTTGGAAAAGGTAAGAAATTAGTAGTTTATACCTAGTGCCCCGGTGGCGTAGTGGTAATCGCTTCTGGCCGGAAATCAGAAGACGCGGGTTTGTGTCCCGCCCGGAGCATATTATATTTTTTCATCGTTTTCTTTCTTTATTTGTTACAAAAAAGTTCGCTTATCTTATAGGGAAATCCTTTTCATTTTTTTATTCAGTCTAGAAGTATGAATGTAATTAGTCTTTCAAAATAAAACGAGATATTATAAGAAGGACTAAATAACAGCTCAAATGTTAGGCAAATCAACGAGGAAGCCACTAAGACAACCCCAAATAAAATTAGGAATAATAAGGAAAATCCAAAGAAATATAACAAAAGAGGACTGGAACACTCTGTGCAGCTAATTAAATTACTGATTGTCTGTTTTAATTCTGACTTGCGTGCTTTTAAATATAGCTTTGTTAAGTTGCCAAATTATAAGGTCTTCATTTTCGGCTATGAATTAATTACATATCCGTTACAGCACAGAACCCCGTAATTAACTGAGTTGGTCAGCGTCGGTATTGTTTTGTATTTTAATTTTTTTGGTGACATTTAACCTATTGTTATTTCGTCACAATAAATAGGTAGTTATGCCTTTTTAATAATCTATATGAACTTCTTAAATAAGTGTAAAGCATTTCTGAGGAGCTCGGTGGAGTATTGGTTTAAGCGCTCGTGTTTCGATACGAAAAACAAAGCAACTTTCGCCATGGTCGATCCTGGGATGAGTCAATCAAAGTTTGTTATCTCGAGCTTCTCCGTGCTTCAGAAGGCACGTTAAGCTATTGGTCCCGATTGTTCCTGCAACCGCTTTACCCTTCCCAACCGCATTGGGCCAGCTTGGTGGTATTATGGCCCAAACTCCTTTTGTGTTTCTCCCATGTAGGAAAGAAGGCGAAGAAATTAGTAGTTTATAACTGGTGCTCCGGTGCCTGTGCAAAGCAGTGGGACGTATATAGGCTGGTGATGATGATGATGATGATGATGATGATGAAAGCATTTCTGAGTAAGTTAGCGACTCTTTTGTAAGTTGAGATTGAAGATGGAAATATTCCAATGCAATGAGAATACAACACCAACGTTCAGAAGACTTCATTTATTCTTTTTGTTATTCTTTTCCCACAGAGTCCATGAAATTTAAAAATATATTTTAATTTTTTTTATTTATGAATTCCCAATGGGTCCACGAGACTTATCCGAAGGACAATCAACAAAAACGATATAATAGAGTTTGTGCTATTTGTATCGCCAGAACAATTTTTTTTGGTGACTCGTTTCATTATCGTTGTAGAAAAAGCTTATCAACTTAAAAAATACGTGGAGATGCGATGATAATTGAGTACTTCAAACATGTTTAATTCAAGCAGTTCATCTGTGTTATAACTTATGCTACTTTGCTGTGCAACACCACAAAAGAAGGTAAGAGCCTATTAAGTAGTGCTTTATTACGTTGCGTAATTCACAGTAGGATAGAGTATTTGGTAACTTTTTTCATTTCATAATAGTAAATAAATATTGCAGTAGCAAAATTTCCGTATTCAATGGATTCTTTGGTATAGCTGTTTGAGGAGCTATTAAGTCTCTGAAAAATGCTCCAAAGAAAATGATGCTGAATCACACACGTCATAGGAGTGACTATTAAAATGTATGTAACATTATAAAAAGTTACATTTAATGTGCATAAACTAATACTAATGTTTTAAATTTATTTTGCCACTTCTGGAAAACAGCCAGGCCCATATACCTATCCACTTTAGATCCTGCTCCGGCGGGTTCCGGGGTGGTGCCGGGGGCCCCGTTCCGGGACCGGCTGCGGTGTGTGGTTGCGGCCGGTTCTGGAAGGGGGCCTGGCGCTCTCCCTGACTGACTGACTGACTTCGGTTGTTTTTTGGGGAGGGCTACCCGGAGGTGGCTTGGTGAGCTTGCTTCGGCAGATCCCGGGTCATCTCCGTCATGGGCATAGTGGAAAATCGGAGAGGTTTAGTGGACATTCCCAGTGCCGCTAATATCAGGTGCTGGGCTAGCCCCACACAGGCCCACGCTAAGCCGGCGGTCCGCTGGAACAGTCCAGTGGTTTAGGGTATCGTCCGTAAGAGGATTCCTCTCCGTAAAAAAATATACCTATAGAGTCGTCTGGGTAGGTACCATCGCCTTTTTAACCTGCAATAAGAAGTGACTTTTTCCTTGTTATTAGCGGCGGTAACCACTTTAACCACTGTAACCACCAGGTGAGTCGTCAGCTAGTTTGTCATCTAGTTATATAAAAAGCACATAGTTTCGTCGTAAATTATTTTTATCATTCTCATCGACGGATGACACACGTGACAGAAAATTTAGACTTGGGATTCCTAAATCACAACTCAACTTTTGTCGAGTTGTCTTTTCTTAAATTTCGCTCGCAACGCCAGCTTTTTTTTTTTTTATACAACTAGATGACAAACAAGCTGACGGCCCACCAGCTTCGTTATTGAAGTTTATATATTTACCAGGTACTTAAGCACAATGAAACTAAAGGCTCGTTTGAGTAAGCATTGTATTGGCTAACGCTTAACAATAAATTAACCTATGAACACATTAGAAAGGTGGCAGCCAGACTTGGAACTGCGATCTGGACTTCAACAACGAGCCAAAAGTTGATGACTTCATCAGCTACCTAGAGCATCGTGCACTGGCATTAGAGAACGCTGAAGGAGCACCGAGGATGCAGATTACAAGGCAGCTGCAAAGAGATGTCAAAGCAGTCAACATAGCAGCAAGTAGACCTTCGTCTGCCATCTGCTGCAATTACTGTAAGTCCCAACAACATAAATTATATTTATGCAAAAATTTTAAATTATTGCCATATGATGGCCGATTACAATTTGTTAAAGAAAAGGAGTTGTGTGAGACCTGTCTCAATAAGCACACAGGCAAATGCCGCTTTCATTTTAGATGTGCCCAGTGTAAAAGGTCGCATCACACTTTATTACATCCAGAGGAGCAGTTGACACAACAGCCTGTAGCATTGATTTCTAATGTAAAAAATAATAATAAAATTAATGTCCTTCTTCCAACAGTTTGTGTCAAGGTTTTCACACATGACAATTGAGAGGTAAGGGTAAAGGCAATTTTAGATACTGGTTCACAAACATCATTAGTTACTAGGAATCTTGTTCAAATCCTAGGTTTGACTCCTGTGCGAGCAAACACTAACATTATTGGGGTTGGGAATAAGACTAGTACAATATCATATTCCTTACCATTAAAAATATATTCCCTAATGTCTAGTTATAATACTACAATAGATTGTAATATGGTGGAGAGTATAACTTGTAAGATTCCACAAAATAAAATCAATATTTCAAATTTAATTATGCCCAAAGGTATCAAGTTAGCCGATGAATCTTTTAACATGCCGTCTGAGATAGATTTATTAATGGGGGCCCATGTGTTTTTTCAGGTGGTGCTGCCCTCAGAGCTCCAGCAGCCTGAAGCACAGCTTGCTTTATCACCTTGCACTTCATCTGCATTGCACACGCCTCCACCTAGCATCGTTAACACCCGCTTTGGCCATATTGTGGCTGGGGCATTGCCAGACATTAGTAACAATTCAAATTCTATTGTCAGTCTCTTATGCTCTCAATGTGATACTGATGTTAGTGAAACTTTAAAAAGATTTTGGTATACTGAAACAGTACCAGAAATTATAAATGAAAATTCTTCAGAATTTGAGTTAGCGGAAACAATTTTTCAGAATTCTGTAAAACTTGAAAATAAAAGATTTCAAGTTGATTTACCATTAAAATATCCATTAAATAGGATCAAGGATATGTTAGGTGAATCATTTAACTATGCTTTTTATAGATTTATAACTTTAGAGAAAACATTACATAAAAATCCAAACTTATTAGCAGAGTATAAAAGGTTTATTCATGAATATATTCCGCTTGGCCATGGTCATATTGTAGATTTAAGTACAATTAATTTTGATCAAGAGCCTGTTTATTTTATGGGTCACCATGCAGTGTTGAATGAGAACAGTATTTCAACAAAATTAAGAGTGGTTTTTGACGGCTCGATGAAAACTAACAAAAAGTATCATTAAATAATTTGTTATTAAATGGCCCTGTAGTTCAAAGGGACCTCTTTGAGATATTGTTATTATTTAGAATAGGTGATTATACCTTTACCACAGACATTAGACGGATGTTTAGAAATATGAACATAAAACCTGAACATACCACACTTCAAAATATTTTATGGCGTGATAACCCTAAAGAAAAAATACAATGTATTAGGTTGGATACAATTACTTATGGTTTGAAGTGTTCTAGCTTCCTGGCTACGCGATGCCTGCTTGAGCTTACCAATGTTTATGCTGATAAATTTCCATTGGCATCATTTATAATAAAAAATTTGCACCTATGTTGACGATGTCCACTATTCTAGCTCAGATATTACACATATTATTCAAGCAAAGCAACAGTTATGTGAGCTGCTTAGTTATGGCAGCCTAGAAACACACAAGTGGGCTTCTAATAATACAGGCTATGGTTGCTGTTTGTATTTACGAGTGGTCGACTCATCAGGTATGCCTGATACATTCTTACTCTGTTCGAAGTCGCGAATAAACCCGCTTACCAGTAAAACTAAGCTAACTGTACCGAAGCTAGAGCTCAATGAGGTATTATTATTAGTAAAATTAACAGCAAAAACTTATAACACATTTAAATTAAAAATAAATATTGATAACGTTTATTTGCATACAGACTCAAATATTGTGCTAGCATGGATTAAAGGCGATTTGTTAAAGCTTCAAGCATATGTATCGAACAGAGTCAGAGTGATAATAAATGCAATTTATAAATGTACCTTCACAGGTACCATGTACGCTGCCCAATGAACATTCTTTAGGTGACGTCATACTATTAACTACTAGAGATAATGAGTTTTCGAAGTTTTTAGACAAATACTCTAATATTATTAAAATGGTTAGAGTTGTAGCATTTATATTTAGGTTTTACCATAATCTTTCTAAGAATAAAAAGAATAAAATACAGTTGTCATACTTAACAAGTGATGAGTTAAACAATGCATTATTGTTTATTATTAAGCATGAACAACAAATATATTTCGAAAGTGAAATAAAGTCCTTAATAAATAATAGGTCCATAAAGGGACCATTACAACAACTACACCCATTTCTAGATGATAGGAATGTGCTGCGTGTAGGCGGTAGGCTTCATCATGCTGAGATATCTTTCTCACAGAAACATCAGATTATTCTGCCGAAGAATTCTCGTATAACAGAGCTAATTATAATTAGCGAGCATGTAAGGTTGTTACATGCGGCGCCTAGGTTACTTTTATCTTCTTTAAATCAAAAGTATTGGTTATTGAATGGTATTAGGCAGTTTAAGAAAGTAACACACAGATGTTTAATTTGTTTTAGGTTAAAGGCGTCTACATCGCAGCAGTTAATGGGTTCCTTGCCGGTACATCGTGTTACAACAGCGAGACCGTTTCAAAGAGTAGCTATAGATTTCTGTGGGCCGTTTGATATTAAAAATTCGCGAATTAGACGCTCTCTAATATCAAAAGGTTATGTTTGTGTTTACGTCGATTTTGTGACACGTGCTGTGCATTTAGAGCTATGTTCAGATATGACCACAGAGTGTTTCTTGGCTTCTTTCAAACGGTTCTTTTCACGTAGAGGTTTACCTACAGATGTTTATTGTGATAATGGTAGCAATTTTAGGGGGGCAAGGAACCACTTAGCTGACTTGTATAGAATAAGTAACACTGCGGATCATCAAACACAGGTCAATGAGTATGCTGCTAGATTAGGCATAAAGTTCCACTTTACTCCCAGCTACTCCCCTGTCTTTGCTGGTCTCGCAGAAGCAGCTGTCAAAAGTATGAAGTACCATTTAAAAAGGATTGTACAAAAGTTGATACTCACTTATGAGCAATTTGCTACTTTAATTACACAAATAGAAGCTGTACTCAATTCAAGACCTTTATTACCTGTATGTTCGTCAGATATCAATGATTATTCGTATATTACGCCAGGACATTTCCTTATTGGTGCTCCATTAACGGAATATCCAGAAAAAGATGTTTCTAATGTACCATGTAATAGACTTAAGTTTTGGCAAATAGTAAATAATATAAAACAATGTTTTTGGAACGTTTGGTATAAACAGTATTTAAATACATTGCAATGTCGTCCTAAATGGCAAGTGCCAAAGCCAAACATTAAAGTTGGAGACTTAGTTATTTTAAAAGAACCAAATGCAGTTCCTTTGTATTGGCCTATGGGCAGAATTGTACAAATTAACCCTGGAATAGATGGTAAGGTTCGTGCTTTCAGTGTTAAAACTAGTAATGGTAAAATTTATAACAGACTTTTATCTACAATATGTGTACTTCCATTTAATGAATAGGTAGGTTGTCGTTATGTTACTATGTTAGCTGTATTGTTAGTTATGTAACTTAGTATAAACTTTATATGATGTTAAATAATATGCACTTTCGAGGCCGAAGTATGTTGGCAACAACAACAATATGTTTTTTATTATCTTAAAAATTGTCTCTGGCAACGCTCTCTTGCAATCTAATGGCGTCTAAGTGCAATTGGTGTCTTGCAATAAATCTATTTTTTATAATATCGAAGGGGTTTATCTTGCTGACCACGACCTCGCACAGGACCCTAACAGTTATGAAAATGTTGATCCAAAGTGAAAAATTTACGTTCAGCGAATTATGACATAAATTTTCAACTTTGAATGAAAAATCTAAATAGGTGACGTCATGGTTCCTAAGTAGCCGTTAAGAATGCGCCATACTCTCAGCTTTCATAATCATTAAAAAAATGGTACTTAAGAGGGCTACTATTGCTAAAATCGGGCTTCAAAGACAGCGAGGTGGAAAATTCTTTTGAAAGGCTAATTTGATTTAAACAATTTTTTTGGACATTTTATCAATCTTAATTATTGATAGAGAATACTGGAAACTAACCAACATATAGCTTCAGAGGTCTGGTAAGAAAAGTTTTAAGTAAGAAGTGGTATTGTTAATAAAACATAAATGATGATGTGAAAAAAATATTTATTCTTAAAATTTACAGAAGTACCTACGTAAGAAATTGTCTTTCAATCGTCTAAAAGCTTCTCTGTTCTCTCTCACAACACGTTCGGCTTCTGCAATCTTTTGGTCTATTCCACTATGGTCACCTGGGTGACATCACCCAGGTGACATGACATCTTTTTGTGGTTTTTGCTGTGAAACTGTTCATCGTCATCATATTAGCCATATAGGACGTTATATTATGTTGATATGCTGTCGTCTATACCTGCAATTAAACTATGATTAATTCAAATAGTTTTTATTCATTAATCCTAATTACTAGTTATCCCAATCCATCTTAATTCTAATCCTACAAGTCCGCAATGTCCACACAACCTTGTATAATGTAATTTTTATATGTTGAATTCACATTTCCAAAATA
The DNA here is from genome assembly GCA_947347705.1 of Nymphula nitidulata. Classification (NCBI taxonomy): domain Eukaryota; kingdom Metazoa; phylum Arthropoda; class Insecta; order Lepidoptera; family Crambidae; genus Nymphula; species Nymphula nitidulata. The sequence goes on from OX374622.1 coordinate 8,103,088, forward strand.
TACCTACACTTGTCGGGTCTTTGGTCGTTTCGCACCACGAGTTATTCGGGTCTTCGACCCGCGGTGCGAATCGCCCCAGAGCTCTTTTTGAATGGGAACATTCGCACTGCAGTGGTTACATCGGTGCGAATGGCCCAAGGTATTTTTTGGATTGGGTCGATTCGGACCACGGTTTTGCTGTTTTGTATCAAACTATTGTGTACGGGAGGTATCGGAGATCAATTCAAACAACAGCGTCTGGATAAGTACTGATCATTTATTCTATAAAATGATTGGTTATATATTGTTAAGAAATGAGGTTACACGTGTAAGAATATATACTTAGATACTAGATACTTATACAACCCTTACATCTTCCCCTTAACAGAAAAAAAAAATACATTCTTATGTTTTTTTTTTTTACCATAACACATTAATATAATGATATAAGTATTTTATTTCTACGAACAATATAATTTAGTTCTATTCATATGTATGACATCTAATTTTCCATTTCTTATAATTTCTACATTTGGTGGTGAAATTTTTACTACCTTATAAGGACCTAAATACAATGGTTTAAATTTATTTGTTGTTTCATTCTTTACTAACACTAAATCGTTAACATTATATTTTACAGGATTTATATACTTGTCATAATTCGATTTTCTTATAATTTTTGTCTTAAGTAAATTGTCTCTTGCTTCTTTCTGTGAAACTTGCAACCGATATTTTAACTCATAAGGATAACTTTCGTAATTGTAAATCGGTTCTATTACTTTACTCAAGTTACTAGGTAAGAAACACTTCTTTCCGAACACTAACTCGAAGGGCGTAAACTGTGTTTCTGAGTGTACTGTGGTATTATATGCAAAACACCAAAATGGTAGCCATTGGCTCCACGTTTCTGGGTGGTTGTCAGTATGAATTCTAAGAAAAGAAATTAAATTTTTGTGAGATACTTCTAATGCACCGATACTTTGATGGTGATATGCAGTTGAATTTAATTGATTAATTTTTAATAATTTGCACACTTCTTGAAAAGTAGATGATAAAAATTCCTTACCTCTGTCTGTTGCTATCTCTTTGGGTACACCATATCTAAGGATAAAATTATTGACAAAACTTTTCGCAACTTCTTCCGTTTTCTTAGAAATTAAAGGGTAAGCTTCAACATATTTGCTTAATTCGCATTGTAAAGTAAGTATATAAGAGTAATTTTCGTTATCCGTTTCTAACGGTCCTACAAGATCTAAAAATATTTTTTCGAATGCCGAATTTGCTGTCGTAGTTATAACCATCGGTTCTTTAGTCGGTGTAGAATGTTTTTGTCGCTGACATTTATCGCATCGTTTCACAAATTCTCTAATGTCCTTATCTAACCCAGTCCAATAATAATATTTTTTAATATTATTTGACATCCTTCTCATACCAGCATGGCCACTACTAGGTAAGAGATGGAAGTCATTTAGAATTACTCGCTTATCGTCTTTATCTTCTATTCTTTCTACATCTTTTAATACACATATTCGTGGTCCGGACCTATCCTTAGTTTTCTTTATCTCTTCTAATAACTTTTCTATGAAATCTTCATTTTCTTTATTTTTAATTATACATATTTCATCTATATTTATTATTTCACACAATGTATCTAACTCTCTCACAAATTCAGCTCGTGATATTCGCGATTGAGAATATAGATATTTAATGTAAATTGTCTTTTTACTTGCAACATAACACAATACTTCACTTTCAAAACTTATAAGCTTAAGTTCTTTCATTTTTCTATAATTTTTTACGTTAATAAACATTAGTAATACAGAATCTTTCGGTTTAATATTAGTTCCCACGATTTTTGGTTGATCAGGCCAATCATCTGAAGGTACAATATCTACCGAATGATTATTTGTAATATCGTTTAACTTCTTAGCTTGTGCACGCGTCATAACGTTCACTACACTTTTGTGCATCTCTTTTAGTTCGTTTAAAGAAATTCGAGACAACGCATCAGCTGCTGCATTGTTCGAACCTTTTATATATTCAACGTCAAAGCTATATTACTCTAAAGCTAATCTAAATTTCATTAATCGACTAGACGGATCTTTCATGTTAAAAAGATAAATCAAAGGCCTGTGGTCTGTTTGAATTTTAAAATATCTGCCATATAAATAGGGACGGAAATATTTAACTGCCCATACTATCGCCAAAAGTTCTTTTTCTATAACAGGGTAATTTTTCTCAGCTTTATTAAGAGATCTGCTAGCATAAGCAATGGGTCGACCGTCTTTATTTGATAAGATTGCGCCGATAGCATAATTTAATGCATCTGTTTGTAAAATAAATTGATTTTGTTTAGAAAAATCTGGATAGTGTAATACTGGTGGCGATGTGATTTTTTGTTTAAGTGTTTCGAGAGAATTTTGACAATTTTCATCCCAAATAAAAGGTACATTTTTCTTAGAAAGATAATTTAACGGATAAGCAATTTCCGCAAAATTTTAAATAAATTTCCTGTAATAATTTACGAATGCAACAAATCTTTTTAATTCGTCACTATTACTTGGTCGTGGATAATTTTTAACAGTGTTAATTTTTTCAGGATCAGGTAAAATACCTTTGTCAGATATCACGTGTCCCAAGTATAATATCTCTTTCTTCAAAAAATCACATTTTTCCGGGTTAAGTTTTAAATTAACTTTTCTTAACCGTTCAAAAACATCCTGTAAATTTTTATTATGAGTATCCAGTTTATTTCCAAAAATAATTAAATAGTCCAGATATATTAGGCATTTTTCATAATTTAGACCTGATAATGCAATATTCATCATACGAGAGAATGAACTAGGACTTGTTTTTAGGCCCATAGGCATTCTAGTCATCTGGTACTGCCCTGAGCAAAATGCAGTAAATTTTCTACTATTATCGTCTAATTTCACGTTGTAATAACCTTGATGTAAGTCTAAATGACTGAAGTAAATACTACCTGATAATGATTCTAAAATCTCAGTTATGTCTGGTAACGGGTATTTGTCGTTTTCAATACAATTATTCAACTTTCGGTAATCTACTACCAATCGCCATTTCTTTTTACCTGTAAGATCTACTTTTTTGGGTACCAATAATACAGGGCTTGACCATTCGCTTTTGCTTGGTTCTATTATACCTTGTTCTAACATTTTATCTATCTGATGTTGAATTTCCGATTTTTGAGAATGTGGTAGTCTATACGATTTTGAAAAGATTGGAGTCGTGCCCGGTTTCAATGATATAGAGTGTGTGTAAACATCGGTTGTACTTAATTTATCTCCCGGTAAATAAAAAATATCTGCATACTTGGCACATAAATTTTCTATAGATTTTTGTTCCTCTTCATTCATGTGGGAAAATTTCATAACAGAAAATAATTGTTTTACCCGATTGGCATTATTTTTATTATGACCGAAAGTACAAATATTGTACTCATTGAGCTTATGGATTTGTATATTAAATGCTGGTAATGATAAATCTTTTTCCGTTGTGTTCATAATTTTTATAGGTATCACACCGTCAATGGGTTTTACTATTGTGTTAGCTAGAAAAACTCCATTTTGAATTTCGTCTGAACATATTAAACAATCTTCCTGAAAATCAGTCTGAATGAAATGAATTGACTCGCATCGCGCTGGTATTTGTAATAACATATTACAATTATTTGTTATTGATAAAGTCACTGACCTATTAAAATCATCTCGTAAAATCATAGTATTTTCCTCAAAATTTAATAATGACCTATACTTTCTCAAAAAGTCGCGTCCTATTATACCGTTCGACAAAATTGGTAACGTTTTAAAAACATAAAACTTATAATTCATAATAAAATCATTGACCTGTAACTGTAGGTAAGCGTATCCAATTGCTTGGACTTTGCCACCTAGCCCATTTATAGTTATGCTCTCTCTATGGATCGGAATATTTTGTTCTAACACTAACTTCTCTTTAATAGCACATAAAGAAGCACCTGAATCTATCAAAAATGAAACTAATTTTCCGTTTAGTGAAAATGATGTAAAAAAATCACTATCGCATGACATAATAGTCGGTTCCCGTTTAGTCACGAAAAAATGTTTGGTTTGTGTTATTTGATGTCGCTATTGAACTTTGTTCACAATTTTGAGGCACGTGATGGTATTCATTTATAAAATTAACATTAGGTTGATGCTCCACCCTTTGATTTCGCCAATTACCTCTATAGTTATTACCTCTGAAGCCTCTGTACTGACCTCCAAAAGGTTGACCTCGCACCGAATTACCTGGTGAACTTGTCTGCTGGTTTCTCCCACGCTGTTGTTGATTTCCATGAAAACCACGTCCTTGAGGTTTATGTGAAAAATAACGAGTACTGTATTGTCCTCGAGCGCCTCTGAAATTGGTCCGTCTTCCCCTATAGTTAGAATTAATGTTATTATATTTTGACATACCCAAAATTTCGCCTGAGGTTGCCGAACTGGATACTTCTTCGTCCTGCGCCGCCTGAACCGCGTCTTTTAGGGAGCTAAAATTCCTAGCTGCAATTATTGTGCTTAGCCTACGATTTCGCAAGCCGTCCGCAAATTTTTTTATCGCAATTCTTTCGTTTAATGGTTTCAAAACTTCGTATTTTTTGGAATTGCCTTCGGCCTGGGATATCGTAAGATCGACAAAAAGTTCTGTTAATTGCCTACCAAAATCAGAGATAGACAAATTATTTTGTTTGATTTGTTCTAATTTTGCAGAAACCGCAGTTGAAGCCTTTCGCGGTAAGAGTTCATTTTTCATGTCTATAACTAAATCTTTTACATTTAAATAGCTTGAATTTAACCTCAATTTGGCAGTCTGGGACAATCTACTTTTTAAGACGAAATTAATTAAATTCTGTTTACATTGCTCATTTTCTAGTAAAGAGTCATAGTATTCTATATTGTCAATTAATTGTTTTGTATTGGTCTCTGTATCTGTCATACAGGGCAATAAATTCAAAGCAGTTCTTAATTCAAAAGTCGACATGGCTATACTTGATCCACTTGTCAACGTATCACTTTGACACAAATCTACAATTTCTTGGTAAAGGGCTGAAATATGTCTACAACAATTTAATAACTCAGCGTCACTTCCTTTATATTCACTTAACCAATTGTTATATTTGTCGTAAACTTTACTAGCTGCCTCTAATTTATTTATCAAAATATTTCCTTGCCTTCTCCTTGGACCTATCTTAATTAAATAAGTACGTATCTCTTTTAATTCATTATATAAAGATTGCAAAACAATTGCCATAATTTACCACCATAATGTAGTTTGAATTAATATGAGTACATACCTGAGTACATATAGTTGATTATAATTTTATTATTATTATTTCACTAAGAGTAAATAATTATAAATAGTATTAAAAGTTCAAGTCCATATTATTTTGCTTGCATCGTTGCCGTATTTTTTGAGAGGACGATAATAAATATATTTATTATTGGGGAATCGCGCACTTATTTTTTTTTTTTACTCCACACTAGGAGGGGACTTCTTGGTAAATCGGCACGCACAATTGGGACCACTAGACGTTTCTGGAGCCGGGGCCCGCCGAAAAATGGAATTCCTCAACGCCGCTCTGTTGATGTGTTGCGTAATCCAGTTATAATGGCATTTCTTATAAAATTTGTAGGAGACGTATAGTATGCCCATCAAAATAATCAATAGGATGCACGTTAAAATAATATTGGTCCTGGTCATATGATATTTCAAATCCGTCGCTGATGCATCGTTGGACCCTCCTACAGCATTCTGAGCAATAATTACTTCTCCTTTTGATTTGCTGCTGCCCATGATGAACACTTGTAATAATTGTCCGATTCGGCTACGAAACTATCTTTGAATAAATTATTCATTGTTCACTTCGACAAATCTCACTACATGTTAAAAAAAAATTTCCACTCTGTATTTAGTAAAAGCCGCGTCGAATTACCGCTCTTGCGAAACCGAGGCGCCTAGGCAGGGTCGCCATGTACGGGAGGTATCGGAGATCAATTCAAACAACAGCGTCTGGATAAGTACTGATCATTTATTCTATAAAATGATTGGTTATATATTGTTAAGAAATGAGGTTACACGTGTAAGAATATATACTTAGATACTAGATACTTATACAACCCTTACAATTGTCTTTAATTTAAAAAAAAAACACTAAAATGTTCCGGTGATTTAAGGATATCGAAATAATATTTTGAATTGAATCGCCTATGATCACCTAGGTGATAATTTTCGCGGGTGACCAAAAGATACTAAACTGTCGCCGATGGTCACCTGGGTGATATCACCCAGGTGACCATAGTGGAATAGTGGTCTATCTTTTGTCTCAGCTCTTGTTCACTCGAACTGTCTCGAGCGTATGTTATTTCCTTGTAATAGCCCAAAACGAAGAAATCTATCGGGTTGAGGTCAGGTGAGCGTGGAGGCCACCTAATTGGTCCGCTGCGTCCGATCCATCTGTTGGGGTGTGTTTCATTTAGGTAATTTCGGACTTGCATTGCATAGTGACATGGGGCGCCGTCATTTTGAAACACCATGGTTCTTCTAAATCCGAGGCTCACATCACCCATCAACAATGTAAGTTCATTTTATAAAAAGTTTTTTTAGGTTTCTCCATTAATCCTTCAATGCTCAGACGTCAACTTAAGATGTCATAACAATTAAAATATAATTATGTCTGGTTTATCGGGCTTTGATGGGTTTAGTCTGGACGGCAGTTCAAATGGCCCAATTAGTTCACCATTGAGGACACCAGACCACAAGTTAACGCTGAAACGATGTAGGAACTTTGAAGCTCTCACTTCGTGTGGATTTCCAATTGCCCACATGTGGTAATTATGAATATTAAATATTCCAGATCGCTCAAATCTTGGCTCATCTGAACATAACACTTTATTGAAAAATCCAGGATCCTCTTGCTCTTTTTGTAACATTGATTGGCAAAAATCATTGCGCAATTGGCGGTATATAGGAAGTAAAGCTTTGACTCGTCGGATGTGGAACCCGTGGTATCCTTTATCGTGAAGAATCGCTTGGATAGAAGCCCTGGGGATGTTCAGAGCACGAGCCATACTTCTCGTACTCGTGAATGGATTTCGCTGAACTTCTTCCAGCACCATTTCTCTGCGATCCGGGTCAGCTCTAGGAATGCCGCGTCGACTAGGAATGCGGCCTGCCATCAAGGTATTGTGCGTGTTAATAAAAACACGATGGTCGGGATATCACTCAAGTTGCGGCTCACCACGACGTTGAAGTTGTTCGCGATACAATCGCGCTGCTTCACGGCCGTTTCCTCGTGCAACTCCATAAAAATAATGCATTTCTGCATTTTCACCTAACGTGTAACTCATCTCTTGCACTTCCAAGTAAACAAAGTCCAATAAACGAGCAAAGTAGTCAAATAAAAAGAGAGCGGGGTCCGTGGGCAAAGCGAGTATGGTAAAGACAAAATGGCGGCACGAGTAGCAGTAAACACAAAGTGAGAACGGCTTAGGTAACTTGTTCTGCATTGGGTTCGGTTGCGCGCTGCCCATCTCACCACTGAGAGTGAGAGAGATGGCAATAATTCTGTCTCTCGGTCCTCATAATTTCTCCTCTCGGTCCATTGCAGGTAAAAGAGTTGCGCCCACGTTTACATCCCATGATCCGCGAGAACGGATCGCGTAAAATTAATTAAACAAAAAAAAACCTCCAAATGTTTAAATCTTAAAATTAGCTTTTCTGTAGTCATTTTTGGTTAGCTAATTAAACTTAGGAATAATAAAATTACCAATTTAAAAAAAAAATGGCTTATATTCTTAATTTTTGATTTTATCATTATTATTACGGTTTGAAAAATTTCTTAGTAATTAAAATATAAAACTAGAAAAATTTCACGTCCTGAGGCGGGAATCGAACCCGCGACCTTTCGCAATCCGGGCGACTGCTCCAAGTTGCTTGCATGCTGCATGCGTGCATGGTGGATGCTAGTATTGCTTAAGATTCTGAATATTGACTTTCTGCGATATGATGGTTCTGCCTCTTAATATTATGGATATCCTATATACGTCTCACTGCTTTCCTACATGAGAGAAGCACATGAGGAGTTTGGACCATAACACCACCACGCTGACTCAATGCGGGTCGAACGGTTTAACATGCCTTCCGAAGCACGGAGGAGCTCGAGATTACAAATTTTGATTGACCCATCCCGGTATCGACCATGGCAAAAGTTGCTTTGTTTTCGTTTTGCAAACCAGAGCACTCAACACTCAAACATCTACTACGCCACCGAGCTCCTCCGATCTCGTTCCTCCAAAACTCGCTCTGGTCCGGTAAAATTTTCACTATAAAGTTCTGTCCCAATCTTAGCAAAGCAATTTTATCAAATAAAATGCATTCAGTAAAATTACATCTTTATTTCTGAATCTTCTACACACTGGTGAATTGCGGACATAATCATAATTGTGTGCTAATGTGCTTTAAAATATGTTGTGGTGTTGCTTTGCTTTTCAATCAATGTGGTTCGTTTCCGTAAGACTTCAACACAGTGAACATCGAATAAGATAATCTAGATATCTGCTGAAACAAAAAGTAGTCGCAATTAGGATAATATATTATGTTAGTTAATAAGAGTTCAAATTCTGTAAAAGCATTCTCGTGATTAATTACAAATAATTGGCATTACAAATGGCATTGACGATAACTTTGCCTTTTTTTGGTATATTTTATTTTTCACTGTGATCGATGGGTGTTTTAGTATTTCATTTGGGTAAAGATGATAGCGCAGCTTCCGCAGTGTGTCAAGATAAAAGATGAGATCCGCAGGAGAACTGAAGTCAAAGAGTGTAGTCCAAAGAATTGCGAGTCTTGAGTGGCAGGGGGTAGGCAACATTGCAAGGAGGACTGGCGGCCGATGGGGCGGAAAGTTATTGGAGTGGCAGACGCGTACCGGGAGACGCAGCGTTGGATCGCGAGAAGCCGATGGATGTGAGCAGCGCAGGACCGATCGGTTTGCAGATCTTTGAAGGAGGCCTATGCCTATACAACGATAAATCAATTGGGCAGTGATAATCCACGGGGTTGATCTGACCATCAAACTGAACAACTTGTTCCTGGGACTCACGTCAAAATCGCAAAAAAACAGCTGTCGTCATCAAAATATCATACTTACTGGACCAAATGTATAGGACAGCTGATTTTTTGCGAATTCATCGTTAGTCCCTTAGAGAAAGTTTAGTTTGATTGTCAGATCAACCCACTAAAGTATCGTTTACTACTCAAATAATTTAGGTACATGTTGTGTATAATATGATCATGATGATGAATCATCAAATACATATATAGGTTGGTGCCGTAAATACGACAATAAATTAAAACATGGGCTATATTAGTTCACAGAAATGGTTTGCAACTTTTAAACATATCTTATTCTTATGATTATTTCAGGACATTTGTATGAATTATTATAACATTGGCTGCATGAAATTATCAAATGAATAAGATGTTTTTAAAAGTGACAAACCGTTTCTAAGAACTAATGTAGGTATTCTTAATGGCCATGGGTTTGGTTCCCGACCAGGACATAATTTTTTTTAAACTTTGGATATTTTTCTAAATGCTTTAAAATTAGCCATTTCAGAAACTTGAAATGACGTCAACCATTAAAGTACTTCCTACTCTATTCTTGTGGTGCATGTGGACCTGGGCACACATTGCCGTATCTACGTGTGCCTCTATAGATCCCACAGCGGTGACATGGAGACAACTCGACTTTCCGGATATCTTAGTTGGGTGGCAGATGTTGCGCAGGAGCAGTTTCCAACCGCGGAATTGGTGTTTTTAGGGGACATCAATGCTCACCACGATTCGTGGTTAAGTTCCTCTAAAACTGACCATGCTGGTAGAACTGCCCACGCTTTCGCTCTCACGCACGACCTGACCCAACTGGTAAACCAGCCCACCAGGATTCCAGACATTGTCGGACACACGCCCTCATTGTTGGACCTTCTGCTGACGACTCGCCCGGATGGATATCGGCTAGATGTTTGTGCTCCTTTGGGAACATCGGATCACTGCCTGGTATCCGCTGGGGTGCCACGGGCGTCGCCACCGGTACCTATGGTTGCCAAACGCCGCATCTGGTACTATGCGTCGGCAGATTGGGACGGTATGCGCGATTACTTCGCATCTGTCCCTTGGAGGCAGCGCTGTTTCAGTGAGCTGGACCCGAACGCTAGCGCTACTGCTGTTGCTGATGAGATCATGTTAGGGATGGAGTACTATATCCCTCACTCCGATCTCATCAGTAGGGGTAGGCGTAACCTCTGGTTCAACCGCAATTGTGCCTTAGCTGTTGAAAACAGACAGTCGGCATACCGCGCTTGGATCAGGGGCCGAGCTTGCGGGGATCCCAACATTGACTCACTGAAAGCAGTCTATAACAACGCCACCAAGTCCTGCAAAAGGGCCTTCATCAGAGCGGATGCACAGCGCGTTGCACGAGTTGGCCAAGAACTTCTTACGCATCCTACGGGAAGCCGTAGCTACTGGCGTCTGGCCAAAGCCGTGCAGTCCAACTTCTGTCAACCCTCGCTGCCCCCGTTGAGATGTTCTGACGGCTCGCTAGCTCACAAGCCGCAAGAGAAATCCGATCTCTTGGTAAAACTCTTTGCTGCTCACTCCCTAATCGATAACTGCAACTTACAGCCACCAACACTCTCCCACTGTGGCCACACAATGCCCGATATGCGTATTAGGCAATGTGATGTACGTGCGGAGCTTCAGTCAATCGACGTCCGGAAAGCTAGTGGACCTGACGTAATTCCAGCGATAGTACTGAAAAACTGCGCAGCGGAGTTGTCTCCTGTCTTAACGCGGCTATACCGTCTTTCTCTCTCTTCTGGGTGTGTGCCGGAATCTTGGAGAGAGGCCAATGTGCAACCGGTCCCCAAAAGGGAGACCGATCAGACCCATCTAACTACCGCCCGATAGCTGTCACCTCAGTTCTTTGCAAGGTCATGGAACGGATCTGAAACCGTCACCTGATCCGATACCTAAAAGATCACTCATTAATTAATGATCGACAGTACGGGTTTCGGCCGAAACGGTCAACGGGTGATCTTCTAGCGTACTTAATGTATGTCTGGAGTGAAGCTATTGACAAACGTGGTGAGTCAGTGCCAGTTAGCCTTGACATTGCCAAAGCGTTTGATCGGGTCTGGCACAGGGCTCTTCTCTCCAAGCTCCCGGCATACGGTCTGCCCGCTCAGCTCTGTAACTGGATTGCCGGCTTCCTGCATGAGCAAAGAATCCGTGTCCTTGCAGATAGATGCGCTTCCCGGTTCATGCCAGTGAATGCTGGTGAACCACAAGACTCTGTTCTATCCCCCACACTCTTTCTTCTTCATATAAATGACATATTTCCGTTAGGAAACATTCATTGCTATGCAGATGGCATTATAGTGCATGGGGGATATTACGGTCGCCCAGGGACTGGGCGCGCTGAAACCGAGAGGGAGAGAGAGAATCTTACCATTGAGCTCGACAGGGTGTTGAACCTGGTATCTGAATGGGGATCTAACAATCTTGTTGAGTTCAATGCTAAAAAAACACAGGTGTGCGCGTTTACAGCTTAAATGTCGCCGTTCCTTTCCCTTCCGTCTCTTCAGGGCACGACTCTTTCTGCACAGGGATCCCTAAACCTGCTAGGCATGGAGATATGTTGCGATTTAAATTCCAGGAACTACATCGAAACCGTGATCAAAACAGCCTCACGGAAGCTTGGTGTCCTGAACAAGGTGCGTTGATTTTTCACGCCTGACCAATTATGCCTGCTCTATAAAACTCAGGTCCGGTCTTGCGTGGAATATTGCTCGCACTTGTGGGATGGCTCCGCCAAGTATCTACTCGATGCCCTGGACAGATTGCAGGGTCGTGCTGTCCGTATCGTTGGCGATGTGGAGGTCACGCACAACCTTGAGCCTCTGAAATTGCGTCGAGACATTGCGTCGCTTAGCGCCTTCTATCGGTTATATCACGGAGAGTGTTCTGAAGAGTTATTTGACCTTATCCCACCTTCCCCCTTCCTACTCAGGAGCACGCGTGCCGGTCTTCGGAGTCATCAATTCACTGTCTCCACCTCAACATCACGTACAAAGAAATTTAGTATCTCTTTTCTTTGTCGAACTTCCAGAACTTGGAATTATTTGCCAGCACATGTGTTCCCTCCTTCCTATAACATGGGTTCCTTTAAAAGAGGCGTGAAAAAGCACCTTTCGGGCCGGCAAGGTGGACGCGGCTAGAGCAGTGTCTGAACTGCACTAGCTGTCTTCGCATATGGACTCTTCTTACCGCGTCACATCAGGCGGTGTTGTCATTTGTCGTGCTTTGTATAAAAAAAAAAGTTGTACACAACATTGTCAAGGCCACTGTCGAATTTAATATAATTAGTAGGGGAAAACGAACCGAGACAAAAGTGGTGAGTGATATGGAGAATATTCCTGATACTCGCAATGTGAGTGGATACTGCCAGCGAGACATCGCGATAACAATCATTTTCCGGAACTTGGGCGACAAAGATACCCAGTCGCTAGCATATATTGCCGTGTTCATGGAGTCACTCTGAAAAATGAAATTTTGATTTTAATACACCTGCATACAAGGGGCTTGTTCTACTTACTAAAATTACCTAAAGTTAAATTTAACTGCAATGTATATTTTTCTATAATTATAGATAGAATAAGAACAGGAGTTAATAATTTGACATATTATGAAGTGGTTTCAATTATCGATCGCCAAGTTTTTTTTTATACAACTAGATGACAAACAAGCTGACGGCCCACCTGATCGTAAGCGGTTACCGCCGCCTATAGACACTTCATAAAAGCCTTAAAGAGATTTATCTCATGTAGCTAGGTGGTCAAGTAACATCTTAGAGGGTATAGCCAGAATCTAATCCAATATCACAATAAACAATGATATATATTTTATTTATTTCTCACATTTTTAATCATATAAGTGGCATGATTACATTTTTATATACCTACCTCATGCTGGATCAAAGCTCCAAAATAGCAGAAAAAGAAATTTTGCCATTGATTAATGGCCATGACAACTATGAAGAAATTAAATTGCGGAGAAAATATTTTGACCTGTAATAAAAAAAAAAATATTTCTATTTTAATTTGATTTAATTAAGTCAATTTAAGGAGCCTAACCTAGGGTAGCTTCGTTTTAAGTTTTGGCAAGTAAGTATGTATAGTGGGCGCCGTAAGGTTTATACCTCGGAATCCAGGGCCAGTCAATGAATCTTTAAATAAACTTTGGAAATGTGTTTTTCATAGTATAGTATAAAAAAATGTTAAAAAAAAATGTGCGATCTCAATTTTTTCATTTTTTTTTTGGAGTTTTCCTTCATTAGTTTAGTTAATTAGTTTCATTACTTGAAAGCTATATTTTAAAAAGAAGAACTATTACAAACTTGATATTGGGTCTCACTGAAGGGACTGCAGGTATACTGATAAAGGGTGGGGAGGGGAATAGAGGGGACAACAGCAGCTGTTGTTCTTAAAGCAGACCTTAACATAAAAATTACACGTTGTTCGCGCCACAAAAAAAAATATTTCTCGTTTTTGTTTATTTACAATTAATGTTTATATTATTGTGCAGTGAGTGTGATAAAAGTTTTTTTTATACAAAGCACGACAAATGACGCAACAACAAGCACACACCATATGCCAAGACAGCTAGTGCAGTTCAGACACTGCTCTAGCCGCCTCCACCTTGCCAGCCAGAAAGGTGCTTTTCACGCCTCTTTTAAAGGAACCTATGTTATAGGAAGGAGGGAACACCTGTGCTGGCAAAGAATTCCAAGTTCTGGAAGTACGACAAAGAAACAAGCTACTAAATTTCTTTGTACGTGATGGTGAGCTGGAGACAGTGAATTGATGACTCTGAAGACTGGCACGAGTGCTCCTGAATGGGAAGGGGGAAGGTGGAATAAGATCAAATAGCTCTTCAGAGCACTCTCCGTGATATAGCCGATAGAAGGCGCTAAGCGACGCGATGTCTCGACGCAATTGCAGATACTCAAGGTTGTTCGTGACATCGCCAACGATACGGACAGCACGACGCTGCAATCTGTCCAGGGCATCGAGTAGGTACTTGGCGGAGCCATCCTACAAGTGCGAGCAACATTCCAGGCAAGACCGGATCTGAGTTTTATAGAGCAGGTATAATTGGTCAGGCGTGAAAAATCGACGCACCTTGTTCAGGACACCCAGCTTCCGAGAGGCTGTTTTGATCACAGTTCCTGGAATTCAGATCGCAACATATCTCCATGCCTAGCAAGTTAAGGGAGCCCTGTGCCGAAAGAGTGGTGCCCCGAAGAGACGGAAGTGGAAGGAACAACGACATTTTAGCTGTAAACACGCACAGTTGTGTTTTCTTAGCATTGAACTCAACAAGATTGTTAGATCCCCATTCGGAAACAAGGTTCAACACCCTGTTGAGCTAAATAATAAGATTTTCTCACTCTCTCTCTCTCGGTTTCAGCGCGCCCAGCCCCTGGGCGACCGCAATATCCTCCATGCACTGTAATTTCATTTGCATAGCAATGAATGTTTCCTAACGGAAGCATGTCATTGATATGAAGAAGAAAGAGTGTGGGGGATAGAACAGAGCCTCGTGGAACACCAGCATTCACTGACATGAACCGCGAAGCGCATCCATCTGCAAGGACACGGATTCTTCGCTCATGCAGGAAGCCGGCACTCCAGTTACAGAGCTGAGCGGGCAGACCGTATGCCGGGAGCTTCAAGAGAAGAGCCCTAGAGAGTAATTACTGAACATTACTGAGTTTTACTACAGATGCCGAAAGTGTTCAACTTTAAAAGAGTACTTTTGCAAATTCAAACATGGCACGGAAGAGAAAAATCGCCAGAAGAATGGGGTTGGAAATATGAATGCGGAATATTGAGACTTTAAACATTTTTTTCGCCCCTCCGCCCCTCATTTTTCAGTAAATTGTTGTTAAAAAAATATAATTTCTAACATATAAAATTTATTTTTTTACTTTAAACATTTTTTTCACCCTTCGGCCCCTCATTTTTCAGTAAATTGTTGTTAAAATTTTTATTAATAAAAATAAAACCAACTTCAAAACCAATACATTTTAGAAGGTAAGTACCTACGTACTGAAATGTAATTATGTTTTTCGTTTTAGTGTTTTGAAGACAGATTTAATTTTGTTAAATAAGTTTTTTTTTCACATATTAAGTGATTTCCATAACAAAGCAAGATGGGTGACCGTTAGCACTATCGACTTGTCAGTCTCTCCGTCTTTGGTTGAAATACATAGTTACAGAATTTTATTATGTTCTTACTCCTAACCGTTAAGGAGTTGTACCTTCCATCATCAGCTCATCAATATGAGATGATGACTAACAGAAGCAAATACTTGAATAGCTTTATAAAGGAGTAAAACATGTCATACGTGCCTATAAAATTTGAGATTTGCCCTCGATTTCCCTGGGATCCCATCATCTGTTTTTAAGAGTGGAATCGGAACCGATGTAAACAATTATAGGCCTATATCAGTTCTCCCCATGCTATCTAAAGTTTTAGAAAAAATAATAAATAGTAGACTTATTAATTATCTTACCAAATATGATCTCTTGTCTAACTCACAATATGGTTTTCGGAAAGCGAGATGTATAGAAGATGCTGTTTTTGAGCTTACAAATAATGTAGTCCAATATCTTGACAAAAAAAACCTCTCTGCATATTTTTAGACCTTCAAAAAGCTTCTGATACCGTCTCTGTCCCAATTCTTATACGTAAAAAAAAATTTTAAACAAAAATTAAAACCGACTTCAAAAAACTGAAAAGGATAAAATAATTAAATTTAAGTAGCTGTATTCATCCCCTAGAAACATATTTTTGGAGTCGGTGCTTTACTTTCTATTGTTTTTGGAAGCCACTTAGCACCAACTCCAAAAATATGTTTCTAGGGGATGAATACCTACTTAAATTTAATTATTTTATCCTTTTCAGTTTTTTGAAGTCTGTTTTAATTTTTGTTTAAAATTTTTTTTTCACAATTTTTAGTGATAACTTTCTACGGTCGAAGCTAGATGGGTGACCGTCAACTTATATTGTTTCCTATCGTATCGTTTCACTAAAAAGTCATTGGAAAAGCAAAAATTCGCAATTTCGCTTATGTAGACGATTTCATAATTTCAGTTTTTTTTAATTTAAAACCAAAGTACCCAACTGTTTTTGAAAAAATTTTTATGGGACCAAATGGCAGCTATTCCGCATCGAACGAAAAAAGAATCACGTAAATCGGATCAGTAATCTCGGCGTAATCGGTGTACATACATAGAAGAAAAAAAAAAAAAAAAAAAACATACCGGCCGAATTGAGAACCTGCTCGTTTTTGAAGTCGGCTAATTAGAAATAATTGCAAAAGTAAAAATTTTAAGTAACCCCCGGCGTCATTAATCATCTATCTAACACCATCTCATTCAGACTATTCATAAGAGCCCAAACACGCTATATCTGCTGCAAGTCAGCTCAAAGTTAGTGTGTCATGGGAATGTCATCGAAGTGACAGTACACGAAATTTGAAATCAATCGGATCTGTAAAAGTTAGTAAAATCCTAATATCATGTAGAAAATGAGCTGATAGTCATCAAATGCCTGAACTGATCTTCATAAATTATAGTTAAGAACCATTGTAGTGACATCAGCTTTCAAACAAAAAAAAACTAATCAAAATAGGTCCATTCGTTTAGGCGCTACGATGCCACAGACAGACACACAGATACACAGACAGACACGTCAAACTTATAACACCCCTCTTTTTTCGTCGGGGGTTAAAAAAAGGGATTAGAGGCTCTTTTCTTGAGCTACTTACTGATTATCTTAAAGACAGGACTCAGAGTGTAAAATTAGATAGCACTATCTCTAGCACTGATAGTCCTGCTATGCTCAGTCAGCAGCCATGAATTCGTGGCTGTCGGCAGCGCTGTCACACCTTTTGGCGTTTTTTTGGCAACCGTTAGCGACACCAGCGTTCCGACAACGAGCACGGCATGAACCGGAACTATTGAAGTCGGTTAAAAATTGTTGTAATGGAGATCGGCCAATTTTTTTATTTGAGGTTTTAGTAATACAGTCAAATAATTGCTATACAGATTCATTGACTGGCCCTGGGTTCCGAGGTTTTATCATTTTTATGTCTTACGGCTCTCCACTAGTAAGACAAATGTAAATCCGGTTTTATAGATGTGAACAGTACTTAGCTGTCACGCTATACAGCATCGCAACACGACACGTCATACAAATATAAATTCGGATTCAGTCTTAACATTATACTGTCATTATATTTATTTACTTATTTTAGCTTTATACTAAAAAAAGTCGAAAAAGTTGAAAAAGCTTTAGTAATTCTCAAAAAGCCCAAGCCTACCTGTTAGTAAAACATATCTACAATTTTTATAAATGATTAAAACTGAAATAAACATAAGAGAAATGATGAAAATCCAAGACTTTATTTTGCTTATAAATAGTTTACTCAATAAGAGGCCGCTCTGACTTTTCAAAGACTACTAAAGAATAAAAATTTCTAGCGATGAGATCAACGTACACTCCTGTGTTTCACAGGGAACTGATCTTAGACCCATGTAAAAATAAAAGAAGACAAGAGCATATTTTTATTTTTTAATCTTCATCAACAACCATAAAAGGTTATCTAATAATTGCAATAAATCACTTAATCTACTGAATTTATCCACTTCCTAAAGTGCAGTGCATACTAATTAATGTTAGGTACTTACCATTTAATGTATTTTACACGTTAAACATGACTTTCCTGTCTTATAAATTTTTACTCATTTATTTTGTTAGGATTCTCTTATAAAAGTGTTGTAACATGCCAAGAATTTAAAGTTGGTAATGAAAATAAGAGACTCGTCGATATATCATGATCATTTTAATAATTTGTACTTACCGTTGTCATGTTATAGGTAACCAAGCATACACTTAGGCTAACAATGAAAAAATGTAGTGATATTCCTGCGTTGAAAATATCATTTACTTCATTGATGAACCTAAAATACACACATTTGTATTTTCATATATTTATTTCGAATTTCATTATTATCCACTGTGGGTGGGTCCGTATATTTGAACTTACCAAACTATTTTCTCATATCTCCGTAGGTAATACATGAACTGTTTATTTAAATTTTCATCTAATACATCGCTGTACTGGAATCTTTGTCTTTTGTCCCTCTTTATTATCTTACAGTCAAAAATATTTTCTAAGTTGTATTTCACTAATTTTATTTGGTTAGTGGCTTGCAAATAGTAAGATATAATGATACAGTCAATCGCGAAATGCCCATAGCCTGTCCAAATATGAGGTATCAGTTCTATAATAAGCGATGTAGTAAAGCTGAAATATATTTTATGATTAAACGAACTTACCTGTAAGTGGAGTTCTATCATAATTATGTGACGTGTTTCGTTCGAAGAGATTAGATTTATTACACTTGTAGTTCACATCTATGCACTCAGTTCAAAGAATATAAAATAAAATAAAAAACAAAAGTACCTGTGGGTAGTTACGTTACCATCCAACGGTTTTGTGTCGGTGTCATCATTTAGCTTAGAGTATAACATATGAGAAATATTTCACAATTCTGGGAACACCTCGGTAGTTAGGGAGGGTGGGACTCTATTCTCTTCGAACGAAACATAATTATGATAGAACTTCACTTACAGGTAAGTTCGTTTAATCATAAATTATGCTTCTGTGTTTCGTTCTCGAGATTAGATTTATTACACTTGTAGATGTTGAGAGTTCATTGTGAAATATTTTTGTGGAAACAAAACAACCCATAATTAGAAAAGAAACTGTAATTAACTTTTTAACAATTCCTATAGAAAATAACAGTATTTTAAATATTATAATAATATAATGAATCATTTTACAATAATCATTAGCAACAGTTCATAAATTATTTGAAAAATTGTCAACAGCACCTAGTATACTTCTAGCAAAACTATGCCTATTACAATTATTGTCTGATATTGCCCTGTTATAAAACCTAGCAAATGTCGTGGATGAGCCAGACCTGCATTTTTTCTTATTAATCTGCAAAGCGGCAATATACCACCGGTGGGCAATGACAATAGAAAAATCAATTGTGTCTGGAATCTCATTCCTGACGGGTTAAATCTAAGTTGACGCCCAGCCTACGGGCTCGGGATGTACTGGCATGTCTTATGCTATGGGCAGAGAACATCTTGACGTCGACTCCGCTAGTTTGTAAAGTACACTTTATCCATCTGCTTAATGTTTGGGGACCGATGTTGTTATGAGGCTTTTATATGCTAATATACAATACTAATACAAATAATTTATTTCACAGAAATTTGTTACAAAGTGCATTTTGGTACTAAGTCTAGGTCTGCAATAGGTAAATAAACTATACAACTATGCAACAATACAGGAGATGTAACCTGTAGATCCCACACTAGGAAGCCCTGTGTCGTGGGCACCCACTTGTTCATACAGTTTGCGACAGAATCATGTTTGCTATTAAAAATTTAAAAATGTTGTAGTTAGTGTAATAGTAGGTACTTAAGTTAATGTTTAATACAATAATCTGAAAGTGTAAGATGACTGGATACTTATGAGGTGAATGATGAAATGGTGGTAGTGAGTGTGTGTGTGTGTGCTACGGGTGTGTGTAGTGTGTGCCTAGTCGTCCATACTAGCTAATGCAGAGAAAGTGGAGAAAGAGATGCAAAAGTAAGTGGAGTAACCGAGATGTTATAATTAACATTAGGGCATTATTGTTATTTATTTAATAATTCAAAATAAACAATTAAATTAATTATTTTTATTTTAGGTTCTTTAAAAGATCCTCAGTCTGTTTATAGCTCATAGACAACAGCAGGTAGAAAATTAACGACTTGGCTTGCTTTACGGAGAGTGATTTAATGTCAAGTTGCTTAGCCATCCTATTGCAGACATGTGGCAGCATATATGTAGGAAGTCGCTGCGCGAAGCATGTTCTTACAGAGACTGGGTATTTTGAATACTCTATTTTGTAACAAGGTGGAGTATTCAGAGGAATTCAGAATATTGCGATGTACTTTAATACAGACCCTCAGGATATAAATCTGGCGCACACTTAAAACTTGTGCCTCCGCATAAAGCGCCTCTGTAGGATATAGGTACGGTTTGCTGTACATTGTTTTTATAACGCCACGCAGAGCTCTTTCGAGTATCAGCATGGCAGTGACACACGAGACCGAGACCCTCCCCACACCGAGATACAATAGCTGAGGAGGGATTCCCCCAAAGTAGTATACACCAGACTAAAAGTCCCAGAGTCCGCAGAATTCCTGAGCAATTTCATAGCATAGATTAGCTTCCTGGTTCGAGCAGCTGTATCCTCTATGTGCTTCTTGAACGAGAGATTTTCGTCTACGACTACCCTCAGATATCTTACGTCCGAAGCCCTACCGATGATTTTGCATTGGCCGGAGCAGTTACGATAGTCACACTTAGAGTGCAGGCGGAGAGTTGTAGGTGAACAAGGAGCTGACGACTTTGTCTTGTGAAAACATATGTATTTTGTTTTAGACGCATTTAGTGTTAGCAAGTTTCTGTCGAGCCAACCCTTAAGGATTTCCAATCCCTATTCCGCCTTCTTGAGCGCTCCAGCCCACGACTCATCATGAAATACGGCCACAGTATCATCAGCGTAGCAAACGAATTCGATATCTTGAGGCAGTACGTTGTGAATATCATTTAGAAAGAGGGTGAACAGGGTCGGACCCAAAACACTACCCTGTGGGACACCAAAGCTCGTTACTGACAGTCCCCCCAAACCTGATGCATTGACGTCTACCAGACAGGTAGCTACGGAACCATTCCAGCGGTAAGCCTCTTATACCAATATTGAATAGCTTTTTTAACAGTAATTGCACTGGAACGGTATCAAAGGCCTTCGCCAGATCTAGAAATACGCCTACGCATTTACGGTTTTTATCTGTGACGAATTCAACCAGGGTAGCCACAGCATCTTCTGTGGATCTTCCATGTCGAAAGCCAAATTGCCTATTGGAAATCAATTTGTGTTCTTCAATGTAACTCTGAAGACGTTTGTGTACGATTTTCTCTAATATCTTAGAAAACATGGGTAAGAGAGAAATCGGTCTTTAGTTTTCGGGGCACTGTTTGGAACCGCTTTTGTGGATAGCCACAACCAAAGCCTTTTTCCAAATGGAAGGAAAAGAGCCCGTGCCAATACTTAGATTGAGGACATGTTTTAAATGTCCAAGTATCTCATCTTTAATGGATTTGATGAGAGCCGGACTTAGGTCGTCTATTCCAGCAGCACTGTCGTTCTTTAGCTGCATTATAATGTGATTTACCTCAAACACATCTGTAGGTTGCAAAAAGAACGAGGAATGACTAGAAGGTCCCAGTCTACATTGTTTTAGTAAATCCTCATGTGTGCAGTGTTTTTGTGAGAGTAGTTGGTTTGCCAGTCGCTCACCGACATTTGCAAAGTATTCATTGCAGTAATCCGCCGATTCATGAGCAGTTTCTCTGGCCTTGGTAAGCTCACTAGCAGAATCAGACTTCAATTTTGCATTACTTATTCTTCTGATAGCCTTCCAGAGCCCCTTCGGGTTATTTTTGTTGTTGGCGAGTTCTGCAGACTCATACTCGGTTTTCAAACGGTGAAGGAGGTCTCTGAGGTAATTCCTATATCTTTTATATACTAGTTCCTTTACACTATCAGTAGGATTCTTTCTGCAGTCCAGATGGAGCCTATCTTTGTGTCTAGTGCACTTCAGAAGGCCAGGCGTCATCCAAGGTTTTAAGATGCATTTTGAGTGGCTAATTACACTTTTGGTAGTGTGTCTGTTTACTGCTGTTGACACTATTTCAGCAAAGTTTTTAGAAGCAAAGTCTGCAAGTTGGCATGACATCACTGAAGACCAGTCTGCGTTTTTAAGGTCATCAGCTACCGCATTGTAGTCAGTCTTGAGTCTATGTCGAGTCAGCGGTTTTAGCTTAGTATATGTCAAACCAAGCATGCAAATACTGTGGTCAGTTATATCCGTGTGAGCAATAGCACCCACGAACTCAGCCGATGGAGCCCTGACAAATATGTGGTCTATGCATGCATTTATTCTGGTGGGGCGTGTGATGGCGGGCAACATATTAAACTCGGCAAGAATATTGAGATACTGAGATGTGTCATGATCGCTATGGTCTAGTATATTTATATTCAAATAACCCGCTAAAATGAGCGTTGCGGAGTTATTAAGTGAGCTTAAAGTAGAGCTAAGTGATTCTAAAAAGTTCGACTTATGTAAAAAAGATGGGGAGCGATAGACCGCTAGGATAGTGCCTACCGCAGGGACATTAATAGACAGGGCTTCAGCTTCAGAGATGTGTATATCAAGAGCACTGGCGTTTCTGTATTTTTGGGTATAAACTGTGACACCTTCGCATCTGTTTAAATTTTTATGGGTTTGGAATACGTCATATCCAGGTATCTGACCAACAAGAGGAGAGCATTGCAACCAACATTCTGTCAGGATAATTATGTCGAATGTTACTCTGAGCCTCTCTAAGGCAATCAAGAAGGAGTCAAAATTGCGTTGAATGCTGCGAATATTTAACGTAAGAATTTTGAGTCCATATGAGTTATGTATCACCTCTCTGCACCCCTCTAGCCAATCGAATTCATGACAAGTTATAGCAAAAGCTTCGTCAAACTCATTAACTATGTCTACATTCATGGGCATTTCAGGGCGGCAGGTCTATAAAACTTACTGCGGACAATACCGCTGGAGACAAAGATTGGTTAGAAGAAACTACATGAACGAAGCTAAAACTGTGCAATACGCAGGACAACAGGGAGGCTCTACAAAAAATCTTATGGTCTAGAGTGGACTTCCGAATACTTAGACTAGAGGATAGGCCAATGTAACTTATTGACGGCGTGTTTGTGTCGGAATTGGTGAGTTTGTATTTTTGTGTGAGTGTGGATAAGAAAGAAAAACGTAATCTAGTATACAAAATGCAAGTATCATGGCAAGATAATATGTAAAGATGAAACGCATAAAACTGCGGGTAATGTATGCAGCTAGTAAGAGTGCACCTTAACCGTGCAGCATAATTCTGCTATTTTTCGATCTTTGTGTTCCACCAAGGTTTCGTAATCGGTGAGCTTTTTTAATAGAGACGAAATGTTGGCTAATTGTGTCTTAGACTCTTGAACTTCAGCTCTCAAAAGGCCGATTGCTAGGCCCTGCTCTTTTAGTTCAGCAATTTCGATGCGCAGCTGTCTAATCTCGCAGAGCACCGCCGAGTCACCTCCAGCTACGTCGCGGGCAGGGCTTGTGTTTCGGGAGCCTCTAACCAAGTTTACATTGTTAGTTTCAGCTTTTGTAAACGTGTTGTTAAGTCTTTCGTTTATACTACGGACTAGGGCTTTCAAATACCGGATTTTTTCGATACCGGTATCAATACCGGTATTAGCATGTTCAATACCGTGATCACGGGATCACGGTATTGAATATGAACTCAAAATCAAAGGATATTAAAACGCCCGTTTTATTTCTAATCAGTCTTTATTTCTGTTACATAGGTACATAGTCATGAAAAACAGGCTAACAAAATATTAAACATACATTATTGTTAGAAACAATAATGTAATATTTCGTTCCTTCCCTTCACGGGTAGTCTTTTATAAATAGTTCGGCGAGACTAAGAATTAAAGAATCAAAATTTTTTATCAAACAAAAGATAAACTATGAAAATAAAAAAAAATACAACAAATATACCTTCCCATTAATTAAACTTCGCAAGGCAATGAACATTAAAAATAATTATTATAGGTAGATTACTTAACAATCATCTATTCATTTATTTATCTATTTATTATAACATCTTAAGATTTTGGCATTTTTCGCAACTGAAAGTGTTATCTTAAAAAGTACAGAGCGTTTAATGACTTGTCAGATAGCGAACTTCTCAATTTGTTGCATAAAAAGCTGACGGAAGAAAAAGCTCGCACAGCTTCTACACTTGTAGGTAGGAAATATTTGTAAGCTGCAGATAAAAATATTTCCCGACCACCGCCACCGGTTCCGAAGACACACATCTCTCTTATTATTGATTCAAAATCAGTGCCTGCAGTTGCAGTTGTACTTTTAGGTAATTTGGATATTTCCCTCTCCAGTTATTTCTGGATGGACACATCGTCATCTTCAGCACTTGTATTTTACAATGACGTCGAAGTAGAAAGTTCTTCTGTGGCAACCATCTCAGTAACTGCATGCTGGAGTATTCAGTTGTTTATTTTTATATTTCAAACGAGTCAGTAAGTTAACGATAATGTCATGCAATTCATCAGATGTTAGTTTTTGAAAATGTCACCTTCGCTATCATTATCACTAAAATAAGCTTCAGGGTCATGTAAGTATTGTAACACTCCAGATAGAGAGACGTCGTTATTTTATACTTTTTCGAAGAGCCTTTGCAAGGTTTTGGCTTAACTTAATAGCCTGTCCATCTAATTTTGTTAATAGTCATTCGAGACTGACTAACTAACGGTTAAATATTAATATAACTCTAATAAAGAATTGTTGATTTGTAATACCGTAAAATCACGGTATCGACTGATCAATACCGGTATTGAAGAATGCCAATAAAAAAAACGTGATTACGGTATTACGGGATCCCGGAATACCGGTATTGAAAGCCCTACTACGGACTGGCGTCCTGGAGTTATCGCATTTAGGCCGATTAGCTATGCACATATGACAGTACCAATGCAATGCACGAGAAGACCCGAAGCGAAGATTTTAGTTACGGCTACCCACTCACGTTGGCCGCGGGTTGTCGCAGGTCAAGAAGACTCGAATACAGGCGACTGGTGGAGATTTTCGCTAGTTTCTTCCAATATCCTTATGTATCCATTGATGAAATAGCACTAGCCTTTATTCACTGATCTTAGCTATCGAACGATATAGTTTTCAAGTTTGAAAAAACACTTTTTACGTAGAATATAAGATAATTTAACTGGAGCAAAATGAAACTGGTCTGTCTTTGACAAAAATCCCAACCACCTCAGAAGAATAAAAAGAGAAGAATGATTGTTACGTAATGATTCGGTTACTTGCAAATAGTCAGCTAATAATTTAGCCGGGCATATTTCAGTTCTTTCTCTAAAGTAAGGAAGTACAAGAATAGGCTGTTTTGAATTCAAATTTGACGTTTTGATTAAATCGGAATTTTTAATTGTAATGTCATTGTCTGAAAATTCAATATTATGAATATTTATTTTTGAAAGAATCTGTACTCTGTGAGCTGTTTCAAGTGCAATAAGTGTAACCAGCTTTTTTGAATTTTTTTCTAAGCACAAGGTGTTATTAGATGTCGAATTAGCGAGGGTTTCTATTACCAAAGAAGTATCCCAAGTCTGGTTATATTTGGGCATAGGCGGACGAAGTCTGAATATGCGTTTAAAAAATCGTTTCATACGGTCGTCTTCACTAATTTGACCACCAAAATTTAAAGAAAGTGCTGATTTGCAGCAATTCAAAGTGCTATATTGAGCTCCAGATTTAAAAAGATATCTTAAGAAATATATTATCATAGGTATTGATGCTTGGTATATATCTATGTTATGTTGATTACAAAAAAGATGCCATTTCTTCAAAAGAATCATATTGCTTGAATGAATTATCTGAGAGTGTCGCCAACATGATGTCTATAGATGCAGGAGGGTAACCTCTTCTTAATAGAATTTCCCGCATAAGACGCCGGCAACCAGGGTAATCTGCTGGTGGATCTGGCGGTTGCTGGAATGAGAGACGATAAGTTCGTTACAAGGACGTAATATCAGTGGCTAAGATTCCAAAACCTGGTGAAAAATTGGATACCATGGTTGAGAGGGCCACGCCGGAACAACTAATATTGCCCTAGCCTTATATCTAATAATTTTCCTTAAAGTTTTGAGAATTATTGACAAAGGAGTAAATCCGTAAAAATACCAATCTAACCAACTAATAGAAAATGCGTTAATAGTATATGCGTCAGGATCCTTATGCCAAGACACATATCTTTTACTTTTATAATTAATTCGACTGGCAAACATGTCAATCTCTGGCTCAACAAAAGATAAGGCAATTTGATGAAATGCTGAGTCTGATAATTCCCATTCGATGTCAGGATGAACTCGTCTTGATTCAGCATCAGCTATATCATTATGTGATGATGGAATGTACAAAGCAGATACAAATATGTTACGTGCCTCGCACCATTGCCATAATTCTATAGTTAGCTTAGTTAAATGAGGGTATTGTATTCCTCCCATGCGGTTTATGTAAGAAATAGCTGTTGTATTATCAATTCGTAAAATTATTTGGCAACTAGAAAATTTATTTGCTAAAACTAAGTCCAATGAATACTGCCATTAATTCCAAATAATTAATATGTTTTGCGCGTTCATCCTGACTCCAAATGCCGCTTGCTTTTTCTTTCGCACAAGCCACACCCCATCCCGTCGTTGAGGCGTCAG
The DNA here is from genome assembly GCA_947347705.1 of Nymphula nitidulata. Classification (NCBI taxonomy): domain Eukaryota; kingdom Metazoa; phylum Arthropoda; class Insecta; order Lepidoptera; family Crambidae; genus Nymphula; species Nymphula nitidulata. The sequence goes on from OX374622.1 coordinate 8,129,712, forward strand.
AATAAATCTCAAGTTTATGTTCATCAAATTTTATCTTACATACGGAACTATTAATAGATCGTAGCCACCAGTCAAATTCTGGATATAATATATATGGTATAGTAATGAGTTTATCGTAATTTTCATCTCCAATTAAATTTAAAAATTTACATCCTTCAAATTCTTTTGTGTATAACCAGCCGTATTCAATTGCTCTTATTTTACACCTTTTTTTTAATAACTTAATTTTACAAATTTTAATAACTCTGTTTTAATTTTTAACCCCCGACGAAAAAAGAGGGGTGTTATAAGTTTGAGGTGTCTGTCTGTGTATCTGTGTATCGGTGTATCTGTGTGTCTGTCTGTGGCATCGTAGCGCCTAAACGAATTGACCGAAACCGAAACCGATTTTGATTCGGTTTTTTTGTTTGAAAGCTGATGTGACTACGATGGTTCTTAGCTATAATTTATGAAGATCTGTTCCGTCGTTTGATGACTATCAGCTCATTTTCTACATAATAATAGGATTTTACTAACTTTTACAGATCCGATTGATTTCAAATTTGGTGTACTGTCACTTCGGTGACATTTCCATGACATACTAACCTTGAGCTGATCCTATACCATCAAAAAGTCTGCGAAATGCTTAATTCTTCAGAAACTTACAGCAGATATTCCGTGTTTGGGCTCTTATGAATAGTCTCAATGAGATGGTGTTAGATAGATGATTAATGACGCCGGGGGTTACTTAAAATTTGTAATTTTGCAATTATAATACGTTTTTCTAAGGGAAAACTTATTTGCATACCACAAAACATTTAAGGTAATATTAATATTTTTTGCACACTTATTATATTCCTGTGATATTAAACACAAATCGTCGAGATAAATTGTTGAAATATAACCTGCACATCGTAGTAACTTAACCACAGGTTTCATTATTTTGTAAATACGAAATTAGTATTGAGACCAAAAGGTAAAACAGTAAATTCATACAAAATGCCTTGCCAAATAAATCTTAGATACTGTTTAGAGTTATCATGAATTTTAATTAAAAAATATGCATCTTTAAGATCTATTGTTGACATAAAACAACCATTAGAAATTAGCTTTACCATTGTTCTAGGATCTTCTAATTTAAAATGGTCAGTATCTATAAACTTATTTAAAAATTTTAAATTTAGAATAAGACCTGATTTTCCGTTCGGCTTGGGCACTAAAAATATACTTGATATAAATTGATCCTTGGTAGGCTTGCATTTTGAAATAGCACCAATAGACAATAAGCTATTTATAGTTTGATTATAATTAGTTATTCCGGAATCAGAGTAATTTTGTGATTGTGGTAAATTATCGCAGGTGTCTATAGGCGGCGGTAACCGCTTACCACCAGGTGGGCCGTCAGCTTGTTTGTCATCTAGTTGTATAAAAAAAAAAATGTGCTGGTATGGAATTCGTGAAAAAGGAATTTCATAACCTGAAATCCATGATAATATAGTTTGGTCCGATGTTATTTGTGACCACTGCTCATAAAAATAGCACAGCTTGCCCGCGTAATTTACCGTATCATTCAGCGACGGCCGCGACTCGAACTGTGATGTGATGCTCGCGATGACGGCGCGTGCTGTCTCGCTGGTGGTGCAGCCTCCTTCGCCCTCTGAGGCCCCGGCGGTCTGCCGTTCGGAGCAGGCGTCCTCCAGTTTAAATTCCTGTTGGTCTTAGGGGGCGGAATCTTTGGTCGGGGCAGACTTTAGATCGGCTTTTGCTGCCTTCAATGTGTCTGCAAGTTCTTGTCCGAGAAGAAAATTATCAATTTTTGTCAATTGTATTTGGTCTTTTAATTCCTTTTTAAGAACGGCCAGTATGAAATTTCGTCTAGTGACAGAGTCACTATGTTAGGAATCGCATAAAATGCGACCTGTGTCTATCAATAGCTTTAAGATAGTCGGGCTTATTGCTTCTTTTGACAAAATAAGTGTGATGGCTTCACTTAGGCATGAAACAGCACAAGACACCTGTTTTTGTTTAGCTTTCATTGCATTATCCCTCTTTACTATGCTCTCATTGACTGCTGCCTTAATCTCAGGATTTAAAGAAGGTGCGTCAATTAATTTACAGTTGGCTGGTGGCAAATGAGCTTCAATGAGCTCCTTGCGGTGTTCTTTTGATAAACCAGAAGTGGCAATAAATTCAAAACGAATGGCCAAATCTTTTTGTATATCCTTGCAAAAATTGAAACAGTCGAAGGGTCTGATCCCAGAATTTGTAATACTACCTCGTCTAACTCTTCTGCCTGCTGGTCTTCTTCGTCAGCCGGAGAAGTAGATTGGATCGCTGATTCTGGTGTCACTTCAATTGCATCAAAGTGCAATGAATGCAAGCCAGTGGCACTGGTTGATGGACCAGGATCAATGAGTTCCTCAACATTCTCCGATTCCGTAATTGGGATGATGCCTAAGTTTGAATTTGGAGATATTTTTCACAAATTCGAAAAATATATGCTACTGTTACCCATAAAAACAATTGAAACTTAAAAGATATGGAATATTGTTGAAGTTGTACTGTTTTGAAAATAAAAAAAGGTGATATGTAAAAAAAATATATCAAAAATGTTAATGATATTAGATTGCTGACAACAATTAAAACAACTATTATTATTATAACAACTATCAATAAAAACCTACATAATAAATAGTTATTATGAATTTTGTCAGTATGCCTATACATTTCTTAGTAATATGGGAACATGTGACGTCACATGTTCCGTAGATTTTTTATGGAGCGTTTTTTAATGACGCGCCTTAACACATCAAACATACCACTATATCTGTGAAACTATTGATCTTAGACATACTTTTTCTTTTGCAATATTTCTTTGTGAGTTATAAACTTCTTATTTATGAAATAAAAAAAAGTTGTCAACTACCCTATTGTGTCAACTGTAATCGGAATTATTGTTTAGCGTAAATACTTACTTTACATTACCATAATTATTTATTGCCCATATATTATATATTTTTTATATAAAATCACTTTATATTAACAACAAATATAAATTTGAAGTTACATATATTATCTACAAAGTAATATTCATTAATACATCAATACCTAAACAGGTATTATCGAAGTAATCTTAATGTAGGTACGCAAGGTACCGTACATGTGCAGCGAGTAAGGTGAACTCTGGCGTTACACCGTGAACTCGTGCTTAATGAGATAAATTACAATTCGTACACTGTAATGATAATCTTCATAATTATTAATTTTGGTGAGTAACAACTCGAGTCGTTAAAACGTTCACCGCGGATCTTTCGATGGATAACATTTTTTCTTCAATGTTTCTATGTTGCATATTCGACAAAACATTGTAATAAAGATTTAATAAAAAGGATATAGGTTACCTTGAGGTACGCTAAACAATTCCACAGAATCCGAGGATGACGAGGAACTTTGTCGTCGTTGCGCTTTTAACAGTTTACGTTCAAATTTTTTAATCTTCTTTTTGATATGATTTAAAGAATCCATTTCGTCACGTTTTTTTTGGGTAAGTATTTTAACTTTCTAAAACACTTATTATAGTTGTACTACACCAAACGGTAACTGATGTGCTAAGTGGCGGAGCACTGAAATGTGAATGATGACGGCACCGACACAAAACCGTTGGATGGTAACGTAACTACCCACAGGTACTTTTGTTTTTTATTTTATTTTATATTCTTTGAACTGAGTGCATAGATGGTGACATTGTATGTGGAACTACCAGTGTAATAAATCTTATCTCGAGCACGAAACACAGAAGCATAATAGGTATAAGTAGCCATGCAATCTTACAGACGTGGTGGTACCTCCTTCACAGCTTTTGCACCTAATATGATACATAGATGATGTTAACTAGGTTCATGCATCGTTGGTGCCGGATGTATTTGCTACCGTATTCACTAATCTGCATTGGATCAGTGCGGAGGATTTTTTGTATCAATATATTTCAAAGAAACATAATATGGTCCACACGGTGTTAAATGTTAACTACCTTTTTTCCTTCATATTGCATATGGTCTAACATGTCGGAGACAAATGTTTGTCCCTCCGATGCTATGTAAAAAAAACCTGTAGCCACCTTCACCTACACATCGAGCAAACTAAGCATCTTCGCTCGATGTCACTGTGGACCGTGTATCCAGACACACGCACTATGAGCCTAGTTATAGCCCAAACTCATGTACCTATCTATAATCCTTATATTATATTTCTCTTACGAAAGGGTTGCTTTGTGCATGATGACTAAACATATTATGAGCTGGTCCGAATCCCACACAAACATTTAACACCTTATTTGGAATACTCGTTCTAAGTGACCAGCACCCGTAATTATCAAAGCTGAAACAACTTTCAGAACAAACAATGCATCATCAATAGTCATATATACGTCCTACTGCTGGGTACAGGCCATCCTACATGGGAGAAACACATGCTGGTCCAATGCGGGTTGGTAGGTTAAAGTGGTTGCTGTAACAACCGGGACCAACGGCTTAACGTGCCTTCCGGATCACGGAGGAGCTTAAGATTACAAACTTTGATTGACCCATTCCGGGATCGACCGCAGCGAAAGATGCTGTTTTCATATCGAAACCTGAGCGCTCAAACCACTACGCAACCAACCTCCTCAACAATGCGTAAATATGATTATTTCCACTATGTATTACAAATAATCATAAAAGTCCTAGGATTTTTTGCAACAGAGTTATTTCATACCCCCATCTCAGAAAGAGTATTTTTGCTCTTGCCCATGGAGGCACCATGGAGGTATAAGTAAATAGGTTTAATGATGTTTTGAATTCACAAACTTAGTGCACACGATGTTCTAAATTCAATTTTACTTTATCCTCTAGCGGATAAAAACGGCTTTTGCACTCAGATATCGAAGAGCAAAAATACTCTTTCCGAGATGGGGCGATGAAAAGTAATATTTTCATTAGCCAAAAGATCTTTAAAATGGAAATTAATTACCCGCTCCATGTTGTAGTATCGAATAGAAAGAATGAAGCTATTTCATGTTTTGGATCATCAAACCTTTTTTTAATATTACTCGCAGTCCAAGTGGGAATCGTGAAACTTATCCCGAGTAAAGCGGTATAGAACAATCGCCGCATTATTTTATTATTTTTACTTAAAATTTGTTCATCCGCTTTCGTGTCTGCGCTGAAAATTTGACCTGGGAGAAAGCAGGTAATTTTTAATTAAAGTTTATTCTCTGGTCAACCCATACTAATAGTATAATGTGTATCTAATATTTTAACTCTACATGTCTGTCTGTTACGTTTTTACTCGTAAAACGGTGATCGATTTAGATGAAATTTGGTATGAAGGTAGATTACATACTGAGAAAAGACAGGCTACTTTTTGGTGCGATAACTGCATCCATGCGGGTGAAGGCGCAGACGGCCACTAGTAATTCATAGATTAAAAGCGGTACCTATACACTAATAATTGGCAAGCAAGGAGTTTTTATTAATTAGTATTAAAGCTATGAAAATTGTGAGGACTTACTTTTGATAAGGTTGTGGATTTCATCTATTCTCGGGTAGTTCATCAAGAGACACATCAATTTTCCACCAAAATTTATATGTGATATGTCCACAATAATAGCTTCCCATGACAGAGGTTTTTGATCAATTAGACACTGTAATATATTTTTTATTATAAAAATTATATTCCATTAGCGTAAAATAAAAAGACATTATAGTAATAACTGGAGATGATATTTTAATGTTTTTAATGCGTTTAAACGCCTACTTTATTGTAACAATCACACAGAATTAAAAAGAAAACGATGAAAAATTTACGCTCCAGGCGGGAATCGAAACCGCGTCTCTTGATTTCCGGGCAGACGCGATTACAACTTCGTCACCGGAGCATTAGGTATAACCTACTAATTTCTTCACCACATTCTTTCCTTTTCTTACGTTTTTATAGCAACGTTTATCTAAAGAAGATGAATTAAAGATCCTCACTATTTAAGTCATTCGCCATTAAAATCAATAGCTTACTACTACTTTACTATTACTTAATAATATATGTATATATATTTGGTATACACGTATTAAGCAATTACAGATTAGATCAAGGAAATAAAATAAAATTTTAATAAATGAATAGTTATCGTATAAATACGATAGAAAATCTTTGACCAATTAAGTCCTGTTTTGAGCTTCTGTAAATTATATTCAACTAGAGACATATTTAACGCTGAAAAAAATATTTTTATTAATAATTTTTATATTTATTTAACGCTGAAGAAAAAATTAATTTAAATATTAATAATATCAAAATTAATTTTTCTAATTTAATTAAATTTAATTAATTTTTTTCAGCATTAAATAGGTCTCTAGGTAACACAAACACAGATAATTTATAGAAGCAAAACAGGATTTAATTGATCAAAGATTTTCTATCGTATTTATACGATAGCTATTCATTTATTAAAATTTTAACAATTATTATTTCATTTTTAAAAATTTATTTTGGTGTATTCACCAAAATGGTGGCCAGCAATTCGTTATGGTTACCCGCTGGTACCAACTTGTCTACATTTTGGATTAAAATGTAATGAATATCTTCCAACACTTAGTGAGGCTAAAATTTGATTTAACACTTAATATACTTACATTTATTTGATCTTTAATTAAATACTGGAGATATCTAAGAAAACTCCGATAAAATACTAGTAAACAATCACAAAGAAAAAACACGAATAAAAAACCTGCATTTCGTTCCTCTGAATACATCCATGAGTGTATGATTCTTAAAACTAAAACTTACGATATAAATATAAATTAAATGCTGCAGGTTGAAAATTGTAAAACAGATGATCACTACTACTCTGTACAAAGTATGGATAATTTCCAGAAACCGGCTTGAACTGCGAAGCTTACAAAATCCACACCAGATCAAAACCCTATAAACAGTTCTATGAGCATCGAAAGCGTTAACTTTCTTTTCTGCAGCCACATCTGCCATTTTGATTACCTACTCTATATTAAATGCTTAGGTACTTCAATACTCCCGAGACTTTATAATGTAAGTAATGCTTTTTACATTTTTAATTTTTAGTAATGTTTGAAATAATACCACATAGCCGGATTCAACTCGCATTCTGAGGGTGTTCTGAATTTTTAGACTTCAAGATATTCAAGTATTAACCGTAGGGAATCATTTCATAAATCTCTTATTTTTATATTTAATATGACGTATTCATAAGTAAAACATTACTTTAGAAACAGATAAGGCGCTACTAGGAAAAAAAATAAGTAGAGCGTAAAACCTCGAGTTTGAGAAATTGTTAAAACTCATGCCAATCAATTATCTAACCAAACATAAGCAACATCAAGAGCTTAAACATTTACCCCTATCAGGACTTCAAGCCGTCTTGGCTTCTTTGTTTAGTATACCTCGGACAGTTCCACCTGCTGATCGTCTGTTATCAGTTTCTTACGAAAAGTTCGCTTCACATTTTAATATTGTTGATGCGTTTAAAAGCCTACGTTTTTATAACAATTACAAATAAAGAAAGAAAACGCTGACGCTGAAAAAATATATGCTCCAGGCGGGACTCGGGAAGTTAAAAATATTCTTTCGGGTCATTAGAGGTGTTAACGGTAGGCTGGAGCCCGTGGACTGTATATTAAATGGGAAGAAGTGGGAACTAAGAAAACCACCTCTTTGCACTTCACCAGTATATTGACAACCAAAACTATCAAAAACAGACATATAGAAAAAACAAGAAACTGACAAATATAAATAAGTAAAAAAATATAAAAAACCATAACAAGAAGGCTGGTTAGCTATCAGTAACAAGAGGTGTTAACTTCAATGAGTGGTGAGATAAACGTTGGAGAAGGTAAGAAACCGGTTAAGAAATTAGTAGGTCTAACCAAGTGCTCCGGTGGCGTAGTGGTAATCGCGTCTGGCCGGAAATCAGGAGACGCGGGTTCGAGTCCCACCTGGAGCATAAATTTTTTCATCGTTTTCTTTCTTTATTTGTAATCGGTATAAATAGTTCACTTATCTTATAGGGAAATCCTTTTCATTCCATCAGTCTAGAAGTATGAATTAATTAGTCTTTTAAAATAAAACGAGATATTATAAGGACTAAATAACAGCTCAAATGTTAGACAAATCAACGAGGAAGCCACTAAGCCAACCCCAAATAAAATTGGGAACAATAAGAAAAATCCAGAGAAATATAACAAAACAAGAATGGAACACACTGTGCAGTTAATTAAATTACTGATTGTCTCTTTTAATTTCGACTTGCGTGCTTTTAAATATAGCTTTGTTAAATTGCCAAATAATAAGGTCTTCATTTTCGGCTATGAATTAATTACATATCAGTTACAGCACAGAACCCCGTAATTAACTGAGTTGGTCAGCGCCGGTATTGTTTTGTATTTAATTTTTTTACGTGACGTTTAACTTATAGTACGTCACAATAAATGTGTAGTTATGCCTTTATAATAACCTATATGAACTACATAAATAAGCTTAAGGCATTCGTGAGGAGCTCGGCGGCGTATTGGTTTGAGTACTCTGGTTTCGATACGAAAAACAAAGCAACTTTCGCCATGGTCGATCCCGGGATGGGTCAATCAATGTTTTTTTATATTTTTTTTATTTCATTATTTTACAAAATACATTGACATGTTCTGTAATGGTGTACATAAACCCTGGAGGATTTTTCCGTACACCACTCTGTGTTAACATTTATGCAAGGTATCACAAACAATATTTTTAGCGCTTCAAATATTTATTATAAGAAGCGGTTTGGTTGTAGGTAGTTCATTCACAAATCTTGCGACAAACTCGTATCGTTGGCGCGTATTCAACGCTGCTATACAGTATAGTTATTTATTTGGCATCATTCTATTTATTTTTCGGGAGTAAGAATGTACTGATTGAGCGTTTTAGATAAGATGGTCGTCAATAATAAGTACCTACCTATTTAAAATATTTATATCATGCATTGAGATAATATTAAATCAGTATATGAATTTAGGATCGCTTAGTTTTCATAAGTATTCTATACTTCAGGCGTTATTGCTTTAATGAAGTAGTCCTTTAGTTTTATTTTCATGTTTTTGGAATTAATCGAATCTTTTAGTGATTTTGGGAGTTCATTAATGAGTTTTGGTAAAATATATTTATTTTGTTGCTTACTGTACAGATTCTGGGTTTTAGGCAATATTAATTTGTGAACATTTCTTAAATTCAGGTTACTTTTAGAATAGACTGGTAAATCATTATTAAAGAAATTTTCTACCAGTAATGTTAATTTAACTTTTTCTTGAATAGGGAGTACACCGCAGAAATTAAAAAGTTTGTCATAATTTTCTTTATATTGTAGCTTTATTTTGGGAGGGACAATAGTTTTCAGTAACTATAACTGTAGCGCATGTATATAGTAGATGCGACCTGCATGTTCTGCCGTAGCTGCTGAGGCCATGTTGAATTATAGGTTCAGCTAAAGATTTGTAAAGTAGCAGTAGTATGCGGTAAGGAATTTTGTATTTAATAATTGAAAATTTTGCTAGTATAGCTCTTAATTTGTCACACACCTTATTAAAATGATCTATCTATTTAAAGCGATTGTCAAACCTAAATAATTGCTAATTTTGGTTATCAACCAATTCGATATTCTTACAAAAGCAGACTTTAGCGATATTATTGTCATGCAGATAGCTGTGACTATGAACAATGAGGTCTAAGCGTTGCATTGATCTGTTGTGGCTTGAGGATATGTGCATTTGTTTAGTTTTAGAGGCATTAAGTACTAATCCAACATCATGCGACCATTTTAACAGATTGTTAAAATCTTTCTGTAGGCGTTGGAGAGCTAGATCTATGTTCGAATCGGATATTAGTAAACATGTGTCATCTGCCAATAGGTATGTCTTGCAATGCTTGATATTATTTGTACAATTGTTCACGTATGTAAGGTAATAAATATAATATTAATTTGTGACCATTTCTTAAATTCAGCTTACTTTTAGAATAAACTTGTAAATCATTATTAAAGAAATTTTCTACCAGTAATGTTAATTTAACTTTTTCTTGAATAGGATGTACACCACAGAAATTGAAAAGTTTGTCATAATTTTCTTTATATTGTAGCTTTATTTTGGGAGGGACAATAGTTTTCAGTAACCTTAACTGTAGCGCATGTATATTATATAGATGCGACCTGCATTAAGTACTAATCCAACATCTTGCGACCATTTTAACAGATTGTTAAAATCTTTCTGTAGGCGTTGGAGAGCTAGATCTATGTTCGAATCGGATATTAGTAAACATGTGTCATCTGCAAATAGGTAAGTATGTCTTGCAATGCTTGATATTATTTGTACAATTGTTCACGTATGTAAGGTAATGCAAAGGGCCTAATACAGAGCCCTGTGCCGTGCCATATGTGACCGCTTGTTTATTACTTCTAGCATCTTCGACTTTAACACAGAACTTTCTATTTTTTACGTAGTCTTTACACCATTCTAAAATAGGTCCTCGTATTCCACGGTCATTCAATTTTTCGATTAATATATCATGGCGTAAAGTGTCTAATACCTTGCTATAGTCTGTAAATAATACCAAAACATGTTTCTTATCATTAAGGTGTTTGTTTACATTGTCTGTGAAATCAGATAGTAGTTGTGTTGTATTTCTATCTTTTTGAAACCCATGTTGATTTTTATTTAGTATTGCATGTGTTTTATAAAATTGGTGAATCGGTTTACTTATATATTTCTCAATAATTTTATCTAATATCGGTAGTAATGGTATTGGACGATAATTATCGTAATTCATCCTATTTCCTTTTTTTATAAATTGGTCTGACTATACCCGTTTTTAGTTCCACAGGATATTTTCCTTTTTCGATACTTTTATTTATTAAATTTGCTATAGCTGCAGAGATACTCTCACTTATGGTTTTTATATCAATCGCCCTAATATTATCAATACCTGGTGTTTTATTTGTGTTATTATTTTGGATTATTTTAGCTATTGTTTGAGGTGTCGCTTTTTGATACCTCAGTGAGACATTTACAGGTGAAATATGCCGGTCCGTTAGTAATAAGGGCTGCCTGCATGGGGGCACTATTTTGTTCACACTTGATTTTAAGGCATTAGCAAAGTTATTGGCGATATCGAAAGGTTTAAGCTTCTCATGTTGGAATGCGTTGAGTATTATATTATCTATAGATACTTTTATTCTTCCAGATATTTTGTTCAGTATTTCCCATAGTTTGATAAGGTTGTGTTTGTTTTTATGTATGTCTTATTTAATATACCAGTTTTTAGTGTTTTTAATAATTATATTAGCATGGTTTCTAGCTTTATTATATTTTTGTTTTATTATCATTGTGAAAATATGTATGAACAAAAACAGTATAGTGAAACCAACAAGGCTGATATAATGTATTTATTTTGCGTGAGAAAAATACAACCATCTTTTTTTATATCTAATTTTATCGATGACACTTTTTTAAGGGCGAGGCCAAGGGGTCTCGCTTATAGAGCCAATACAAACTCTAACTAGGTATTATTTAACATCCTCCAAGGCTAGAAAAAGTTTTTTTTTTTTACTATAATGTGAAATCAAATCACTGACAGACAAGACAAGACATGGATGGGATGATTCAAGTTGAGAAAAAAAAAACAAGTAATGATAAAACATACAAAAAAAAATCTGATTAAATTATTATCTTAACCTGCTTGGTAGTTTTATTATTCTTCCCAGTCTTGTTGATGCAGGTTCCCTGTCAATGGTTCTACTACTAATACGAACTCTTTTTAGTTCGTTCGACAACTTACAGGTTCCTTTTTCGCCTCCTCTACTTTCGTCCACCTGTGAAGCAGAGAAAAGTTCTAATTGATACAAACGTTGAAAAGGTCTAGTTTTGAACCCTGTAGCCGTCTTCGCCTTGGCTGTTCTTGCCACACCATCTCTTCCTATGAAGGTCTGTGTTACTAGACCTAGTGGCCATTTCACTCTTCTCTCTTCCGACTGAACAAGAACGACATCGCCAACTTTTATACTTCCCTTCATTTCCTTTCCTCTCTGTACTAGTTCCATCAGGTACTAATTTTTAAACCGTTGGCGGAAGTCTTCTCTGAGCTTCTGTAAGTATCTTAATCGCTTATTGATGTTATTAGTATCGATAAGATCTAAATCAGTAACTGCTGATTGGGGCAGAGCTTGTAAGAAACAAGATGGTGTTAGAGGTTCCAATGAGTCAGCGTTATCAGCCTCGACGTAAGTGAGTGGGCGGCTATTGACAACAGCTTCGCAATCACAAAGTAGAGTCTCCATCTCCTCATAAGATACTGAAGACATACCTAAAACACGTCTCAATAAATTTTTAATTATTTTTATTAGCCGTTCGAGGAACCCGCCCCAGCAAGCTGCGGTAGGTGCGTTTAATTTCCATTTGATTCGCATTATAGGGGACTGACGTTGTACCTCGTCCCAATCAATGCTAGACAATAGATTCTTTGTTCCTGTAAAATTGGTCTTTTATCTCCTTATCGTTTTGTATAATTTTAACCCTTAACTACCTACCGGGAGTCTCTCAGACTCCGACAAATTTGTTTCTTGTCATAACTAGTCGCACGCGCGTCTCTAGTCGTCAAGCATCCGTGTACCTTCCGCCTTTTACCCTCACTACCGCTCGTCGACGTTACAAGTGCGCGGCGTTGCTCTCTGGTGAGTATAATAAATTTTTGGAGTCTAATAGACTCCAGGTAGGAACTTGCGGGATTTTTTCTAATAATGTAATTTTTATTGTTGTAGTAAAAAATGACAAATAACGATAGCATTATTGAGCCGTGGTTAGAGCAAGAACTTAGTAACGAATGAGGACGACTTGCATAATTCAGAATGCAGTGATGCGGATGCGAATATTGGTGACGATTTCGTGCTGGGCGAACACTTCGGATCGGACTCGGAAATTGACGTTGAACAGGATTTAGTGATAGAAACTATAGAATCTCGGCCCAAAACACGTCTTCTGTTTATTCTTCATTAGACGAAGACACACCCTTGGAACAAATGCGATCTCGACCAAGAAAACGAAATTGTTTTGGCAAAAACCGTTTTCGTTGGTCATCACTACCAGCTTATTCTCGCTCAAGAACATTGCAGCATAATATTGTGCAACAAAAAAAAGGGGGTACAGGCGGCGTATAAAGATGTAATCAATTCTTCATCTTCTCTTGACATTTGGTGCCAGTTTTTCACCCCCACTTCGTGGGGTGCTGCAATTGGACACAAATACACTTCCTGGTGCTGCCGGTAGTAGTTGTCAACAACCAGAAAGGCTGACAATCCGCAAATCGCTCTATGTGTGATTCTAAATAGAAAGGCCAAACCCAGTACATGTGTTGCAATTGCAAAAAACCTATCTGTCTGGAATGTTCACATGTATTATGTGGGCTTTGTCACGCAAAATTGTGAAAGTTTATGACTTGCAATTTTATTTATATTTTGCAATTTCAATCACAATTTTTGATAAAAAAGATTTTTTGTATGTTATATTCTTATAAATTAAAGGAAAAAAGTTCCTACTTAAGAGTATTTTTTTAATAATGGATCTCAATTGTCATATAAGTAAATTTTTAAGTTTTATAAGTCTATAAGAGATTTAAGCTTTTTTGTGATAAATATTATAGATGATTTACGTCCTTACAATTTTTTTATTAATAAAAATCTATATCAATAATATGTTTTTAATTTATTTAACTTTTTATAACTTAGTTTCTGGTTTACAGAGCACAGAAGAGAGGAGTCTGAGAGACTCCAGGTAGGTAGTTATGTGACTAAAACTAGGGGTAGGTAGCTAAGGGTTAAATATTCTTTTTTCAGCTTCTTCATATTCTTCAAAGGTAAGTTCTCCTTTTCTTTTGTTATTTTTGCAGCTTATATTGTAGATAAATCTTAGAATTCATGCTATCATTCTTATGATTTTAGTATATTTTGAAAAATTACCTTAATCAACTAATAATTTTTTGTCAAAGCAAGTATTAATGTATGCTGATTTCTTGAGTTCTTTGTGTGCTTCTTTCTCGTCGACCACCAGTGTAGATCGCGGCCATCGTTCAGGTTGTTGAAGTAACCACGGCGGACCCTCCCACCACCTAGCATCTATCAGCTGACGTGGGTTGCATATTCTAGAACCTAGATCTGCCTAATTTTCCATGCCTGAAATATGATGCCAATCGTTTACCTTAGTATTTTGTCGTATTTCTCGTACACGATTCCCGACATATGTATTCCATAATAATTCTCGTTTTATCCAGCACAGAACTACTCCTGAGTCACTCCAACAAAATTCACCAGTATATTAATTGTGGTTAATCGTTCTCGAGCTGTCTTTATTAATCTTGAGCCAATCATTGCTGCCAATAACTCTAGACGAGGTATTGTCATTTTTTCAGATGGTGAAATTCTCGATTTTGCCGATTTTGCCGATATTAATCTTATGGTTACAATACCTCTTCTGTTTTTAGTCCTTAGAAATACGCATGCTGCATACCCACTTTTGCTGGCATCACAGAATAGGTGGAGGATTATTGTGCAGTCTCTCAATGGATCAGAAGATAATCGACGGGGTAATCTGCAATTGTTTAGTAAGTATATCTCATTATACCAGTCATAAAATCGAGATTCAATGTCACTTGGTAAGTTTTCATCCCAAGTTATTTTCCTATTCCAAATTTCCTGTAATAATAATCTTGGAACAAGGGTCACTGGGCTTAATATACCTACTGGGTCAAATTTTTTTTGAGTAAGTGACAAAAGGCTTCTTTCTGAATGTTTCGGCCAACTTCTGAAGGTTGTGGCAATGTGCTTAGATTACAATAAAGTTCATCGGATGTAGTATCCCATAATATTCCTAACACTGATACTATATTTTTATCTATTTCATTAATTTTTAGTGGAGATGTTGCCCACTGCCCTAAATTTAACTTTGCTTTTTTCATGATAGACTTAGCCTCTTGTATGAATTTTAATGTCTCTTCTTCAAAGTCTAAGGTAGTTATTAAATTGTCAACATAGAAAGAGCTGGCTAATATATTTGCAGTATTTTTCTGGACACCTGTTATATTTTGGAGGTGATGTAAAATGGTTGCAGTTAGTATAAATGGGCTTGAAGTTAGTCCAAAGACTACTCGGCAATATCTGTATGCAATTATATTTTGTCGACCCTTATCACTCCAGTAGAAAAAACGCAAATAATCTCGGTCTTGTGGGTTTACAGATATCTATAAGAATGCTTTAGTAATATCAGCTGAAATACCAATACATCCTATTCTAAAACCTATTAATAAATCTGGTATTTTGTCTAAGAAATTTATTCCTTTATCTAAACAGGCATTTAATGATTTTCCATGTTTATCTTTTGCAGATGCATCAAAGACCGGTCGCAACTTTGTGGTGATACTTGAGTCTTTGAAAACTGCTCGATGAGGTAAGTAATGAACTTTATCTTTTTTCAAGTCTGTCGGAGGCACAGGTTCAATGATGCCTGTCTTCTCCCACTCTTTTAGAACATTAAAATAATTAAAATAGAATAAAACTAGAAAAATTTTACGTCCTGAGGCAGGAATCGATCCCGCGACCTTTCGCAATCCGGGCGACTGCTCTAACCACTGAGCCACCCAGGACTTGGGATATCCCTGTGAAATTCTTCTAGTCTATCTGTATTTGCGTTTATGAGCTAACGTCCACCCTACAATGTCGAAATATTCTATTTCACAGGTATATCCCAAGTCCTGGGTGGCTCAGTGGTCAGAGCAGTCGCCCGGATTGCGAAAGGTCGCGGGTTCGATTCCTGCCTCAGGACGTAAAATTTTTCTAGTTTTATTCTATTTTAATTACTAAGTAATTTTTCAAACATTTATAATAATGTTAAAATCAAAAATTAAGAACATTAAAATAGTCATAAAACTTACCCCCTAATATTAATTTGTTTGTTACAGATTGCAGTCTACGTACAGCCAGTTCCCGGTTGCTTAATAGCTCGTCATGACCTGTCTTCCAAGGTAGCTGGACCTCATATCTGCAGTCGATGTTGATCTGGATATTGTCTTCAAAGTTCATCATCACTTCTTCTTCCTTTTCTTACTTAGATTGTACATGGATAGGATCTTGAATACCTAATATTTCTAAATTCCAAAAGTCACTTATACTCTGCGAACAGAATAAAGATGTTAAAATATTATTATTAATTAATATTTCATTTGTCTTCCCTGTAATGTCCATCCCAAGTTTGTTTTTACAGCAGTTAAACCTGTTTCTAGATGAATTAATGTGTTAGTGAGCAACAACCCTAAGTGATCAGAACCTATTAAAAGACATATTTCAGTTCCATCACTTTCCCTGTCTGTCAGTTTGATTTGATTTTTATTTAAAAATTCTGAGAGATACTTGTCATTACAATTAGCCTTTGGTACATTTTTACAAATTATAGGTTGACTCAAAGCACTCATTTTAAATTCAAGATTCTTATATAAACTTTGTATAATTAAATTATAACAGTTATAATTTTTAAAGGATACTGTAGCTCCTCCAAACAGTGAATGACTCAATCCTTCAGTCCCCGTAGGTGTCATGCCAAGTTCCTTTATCTTGATTATATCTTCTTTTAAATAAGGCTCTTACTATTGTAGATTTTTGTTTATGACAAATTCTGACACTTACAGTCTGTAAAAGCGTAGTGGATGGTAATGATGCAGATGTTTGTGATGAATAATTCTGAATAGCAGTCTTGGTACTCTGTTTCTCCATTGATCTTGTGTTAAGATGCATTTCAGTACTACCAGTGCATAATACAGGTGAATGTCGCTGACCACACACATAGCATTTAATATAACTTCTGCAAATCTTAGCATGATGTCCTGGTTTTAAGCACAAGGCACAAGCTTTCTTCTTTTTTAAATGTTCTCTTCTTTCTTCTAATGACATCTTTGCTATTTTAAAACATTCTGTGCTTGAATGTGGTTTATCACTTTATACTTCTTTCTTTTTGACTGTTAGCACTATTTACTGTCAGGCAGGCTGCTGCTGGTTGTTTAATATATGAGGACTTTGAATCAATTTTGAAAGAATTTGCTAGCACAATGCGTTGATTCGATTCAACTTCTTTCTTCAGGAAAGTCAATAAGCAATTCAATTCATCTTTTACTCCTGCTGGTCTTGCTCTCTACCATAATTGTAGTGTATCATTCGGCAAAGCCGACTCCACCATGGGGAGAAGAAAAGCTGAGTACTTGTCTTTGGTGACCCCAAGTATTTCCAGGGCTCTAAGATGACTATTGACATTGTCATACAGCATTGTTAGATCAAAATTAGTATGTTTGTTTAATATAAGTGATTGTATTATGAGGATCGTAGTGTAAATCAAAGATGTTAGTTGTGCGGCTGTCATTTATTAATTGATTAGGAAATCTTAAGAATTAATACATTATAACTTAAATCTACGTCATGTGCAGGGTCGCGTATGCCATCGACCTACTTACACTTCCGATGCACATACCTATTGCAACTATGAAATGTTATTTACTAAAATGTTTTAAATAACATAATTACATACTACATCATCCCCTCATAAAAAGAAAAAAAAAATATAACAATACTTTTTTTTACCAATAATCTAATAACTAAATCTTCACTTATTTATTTTATTTTTATTTTAATGAAAAGAAAGGTAAAGTAAGTAAATAACTTATGTAACACATTCGTGGTTTTATGTAAACATAACCTATATTAACTCATTCACAAAATAACTTGGTATTATTCTTATGAGTAATGTATGGTTTTCCATTTTTTAAAATCTTTACTTTTGGTGAAATATCTTCAAGAACAAGATATGGACCATTGTATATACATTGTAACTTGTATCCTGTCTGGTTTTTCAAAAGAATCATGTCTCCCTTTTTATACATAACCGAATTCGTCTTACTATCGTACAATGCTTTTCTATGCAATTTCTTAGCAATTAAATTATTTCTTGCATCTTCTTGAGCTCTTTGTAGTCTATATTTTAATTCTTTGGGATAACTGTCATAGTTATAAAGCGGATCTATTACACTATTTTCTAAATTACTTGGCAAAGCACATGTTTTTCCGAATAATAATTCAAAGGGGCTATATTTTGTCTCAGAATGTACAGTAGTGTTGAAAGAAAAACACCAGTAAGGTAACCAGCTACTCCAATTAGACCTATCTTCCTGACATTGAAACCTAAGAAAAGCACCTAATGATTTATGCGTGTTTTCTAGTGATCCTAGAGTTTCATGGTGATATGCTGTCGAGTGTATTTTCTTTATTTTTAATAAGCTACATACTTCAGATAAGACTGAGGATAGAAATTCTGTGCCCTGATCTGTTAAAATTTCATTCGGGATTCCATATCGCAAAAGAAAGTTGTTTACAAAACTTTGAGATACTGTTACAGCATCCTTAGTGGTCAAAGGATAAGCTTCTACAAACTTAGTTAAATTACACTGTATAGTTAATATATACTTATTATTATAATCGTCTTTATCTAGAGGTCCCATTATATCTAAAGAAATTTTTTCAAAAGCCGAATTGGCTGTGGTAGTTATTACCATTGGCTCTTTTATTTGCCTGTTGGTATGTTTGTAAATTTGACATGATTTACACTTCTTTACAAAGTCTACGACGTCATTACTCATTCCTGGCCAGTAAAAATACTTTTTTATGTTATTAAACATTCTATTACAACCTGCATGTCCACTTGTGGGCAGTAAGTGAAAGTCATTTAATATCACCCGTTTTTCATCAGGGTTGACAATTTTTCTTATGTTCTTTGTAATAAGAAAACGCGGGCAAGTTATTTTATATTTTTTCTTCACTCGTACGAGACTCTTAATTTCATTTAAAATATTATTTGATTTTACTACTAGTAGTTCTGCGATTTTTAACCTATTACATAAGGCTTCTAAGTCCCTCGCTAACACCTCTGGGGTTGATAACGATCGGGTACATAGCAAGATCGCTGCCTTCGATGGCACGTAAACACAATAACCCGCATTGGAAATTATATTTCCTGTTCGCTTGAAATTATCTAAATTTCTTTCCAAAAGTAACTCTACTACATCCTGTTGTTTTTTAAGTACCTCTACAACTACAGGTTGATCAGTCCTGAGGTTGATTGAGTCTGGTAAAATAGTAGCATTTTTGTTCATTCTTTTACTCTGCGCGCGCGTTAATACTGAAACTACTTGTTCTCGAATAGATTTTAAATCATTACACGTCATCGGTAATCGACTTAATGCGTCTGCAGCTGCATTGTCTCTACCCGGTACGTATTCTACTTCAAAATCATATTCTTCCAGATAAAGCCTTAACTTAGTTAGTCGGCTCGATGGGTCCTTTAGGCTAAATAAATAAATTAGGGGTTTATGGTCAGTGATTATTTTGAACTTCCTACCATATAAGTATGGTCGAAAATGTCGTACACCCCAAACAATTGCTAAAAGTTCTAGTTCAATAATAGGGTACCTAGTTTCGGCTGGTTTTAAATTTCGACTAGCATATGCTTTAACCTTGCCGTTTCGATTAGATAATACCGCTCCGATTCCGGTCCTACAAGCGTCTGTTTGTAATCTAAAAATGTTTTCATCCGAAAAATCTGGGTATTGTAAGACTGGAGGATTCATTAATGCTGACTTTAACTTTTTAAAAGATGACTCATGGTCCGTATTCCAAACAAATTCTATATTTTTTTTACATAATTTGTTTAGTGGAAAAACAATATTGGCAAAATTAGAAATAAATCGTCTATAGTAATTCGCGAATGCAACAAAACGCTTAACGTCATCACAATTTGTTGGAGACGGATAGTTTTGCAATGATTTTATTTTGCTATCGTCTGGAAATATACCTTCTGACGTAATTTTGTGTCCTAAGTAAATTATTTCTTTGCGTAAAAAATCGCACTTCAATGGATTTAGCTTTAAATTTACTTTTCTCAATCGCTCTAATACACTTATAAGGTTTTTGTTATGGTTTTCAATCGATTTTCCTATAACGATACAATCGTCTATATACATGAACGCTTGGTTATAGTTTATACCTGACATAGCAATAGTCATTAAACGTGTGAATACACTGGGTGAAGTTTTTAAACCCATGGGACAACGTTTCATTTGGTACATTTTATTGTCGGCTGTGAATGCCGTAACCTTACGCGACTTCTCCTCTAAGGACAATTGGTACATTTTATCTACACTAAAAGCTGTATATTTTCTCGAATTTTCATCTAAACTTAACTGATAATAACTTTGTGAGAGGTCTAACTTAGAAAAATAAATACTACCAGAAAGTGAATCTAAAATATCGGTGATATTTGGCAAAGGAAATTTATCATCTTGAATACAGTTATTTAATCGTCGATAATCTATTACTAATCTCCACTTTTTCTCATTAGACTTGTCAGATTTTTTCGGAACAAGTAAAACTGGGCTTGACCATTCAGATGAAGCCTCTTCAATGATGTCATTGGCGAGCATCTCATCTATTTGCTTTTGAATTTCTTTTCGTTGCGCGTGCGGCAACCTATAAGGCTTGACGTACACTGGCGCAACATTATCTTTTAAAGTTATGCTGTGTGACATTAGATTAGTAACACTCAACTTATCGCCAGGCAAATGAAATACATCTGCGTATTTAGCGCATATGTTTCCTATATTCTCTTTTTCTTCTTTATTTAAATCAGACACATTTAATAATTTAAATAATGTCTTAATACGATCGACTGAAGGTTTCTCACATTCCGTAATAGTACATATATCAAAATTATTTACAGAATAAACACCTAAGTCAGAAAAATCAAAGCTTACTTCTTGATCTGTGGTATTTAAAATCCTTATAGGAATACTACCCTTATGTGGTTTTGCAATTAAACCAGCCACAAAAACACCACTTTGTACTTCGCTGGATAACACAACACAATCCCCGTTTATTGAAGTCGGTATATTTTTTATTACCTCACATCGCGGTGGTATCACATGTGTGTACCTGCCTTTACAGTTTATGCTTACACAAATAGACTCTGAGTCATTCGTCAATTGCAACGTATTATGTATTATGATAATCTATTATAGCTGAATAGCGCTTTAAAAAGTTGTCTCCTAAAATTCCATTTGCGAAACAAGATAAGTCCTTAAATACGTAAAACTTTTCCCTAAATATTACCCCCTTATAAGATAAATCTAATAAAATATAACCTATTGATTCAAATTTTCCGCTGACACCTTTAATCGTAATTCTATCTAATTGTAATTTATTTTCTAAATACGGGTTACTTTGTAACCACTCATATTTCAACACACATAAGCTGGCACCACTATCGACTAATAAATCTAAATTTTTATCATTTGAGCTAAAAGTGACTGTACTGCTATTGTTATAATTAAGAACATAATAATTATTATCGTCTTTAGGCACGAAAAAACAAGTTTGACAAGTCGTCATAGGTGTCAGGCTGAGGGTTTGTGCCTTCTATTTCCTCTACCTCGTGGTCGCGGAAGGCATGCTGGACGCGGTGAGCAAAGCGTTTCCCGTGCGATCGGGTAGATCCACCGCGGTGGAATCTATTCACGTGACCCCCGGTGCCGCGCTGGGCATTCGATCGCGCCGATCTTTGGTTACCAGGCGAGTTGTATTGCTTAGATGAGTAATATGTTTTATTATGATAATTACCGCGATTATTGCTGTAATTATTTCTTATAAAGTTACCGCGAGAAAAATTCGTTCTCCGTGGGAATGGGCTATTAAAAGACATGACATGGTTGTCAGTGGCCATTGACTGCTCGCCTAAGGCGGTTCGAATCGCTTCTGGAAGAGAATCAAATTGTCTGGCCGCAATGATAGTGTTAAGCCGAGGATTAGATAAGCCGTCAGCAAACCCCTTTATAGCGACCTTCTCGTTAAGAGGTCGTAAAATATCATACTTCGTACTGTCGCCTTCAGATTGCGCTAAGGTTAGATTTACAAATAGGTCTTCCAATTCTGAACCGAAAGACTCAATCGTACGAGTGCCTTGATTGCAAACTTGCAATTTAGCTTGCATAGCAACTGCTGATTTCTTTGGCAAAATATATTTGTTTAAGTCGCGTAATAATGAATTGACGCTATCATATGTAGTTTTTAGACGCAGTTTCGCACTTGAGGAAAGTCTCGTCTTAAGAACGAAGTTAATAAGTTGTGGATGCGTATCAGCCGTGATCATACTACTGTATAGCTCAATACCATCGATTAGACTCTTTGAAATATGTTCCTGACCCGTCATTACGGGTAGCAGCGAAATGGCTGTTTTAATATCAAATTTCTCAGTAGCCATTTTTGTAATGCCACCTGTACTATTCTGATTCTCTACACTAAAAGAAGTGGGATAAATTAAAGTAGTTATTTTGTTAAATATGGTATGAATTCTAGTCACTAAATTATTTATTGAAGTTAAATCGCTAGTGCTTACTTCTGAACTTTCAATACTACACTTAACTTGAGACAAAATATCGTCCAATTTTCCATATTCAAATCGAGCTTCATTATACTTCCTAATTCCTAATTCTGTCTGTCTCCTTCCTGGTCCTAATTTGGTAATATATTCTTTTATTAATAATAATGTATTATTTAATTCTGTTAAGTTAGTAATAAGTTGCATAGTTTAATTAAAATAAGAGAAAAGAAAAAGATATATTAAAACTATTTATCTGATTCATACTTAATATATTGTAAGTACTTACTACCTAAGCAGTAGCTTGCAATTCAACGCTGCCGGAGACTGTCTTGAGAGCAAGACTATTTAATTCTCTCCTTAGCGTTTTTATATTATTTTTCCTGAATTTTTTAATAAAATAGTATTATAAGCATCCCAACAAAATTATTAATATGGTAAATAATAATATCTCTGAAAGGCTAGGACCCTGGTTGTTTCTTTGGGTGGCCTGTGCGTCACCAGATGCAGTCTGAGCTATAATTACGTCTTCCTTGGTGTTGGAAGAACCCATTGTCATTTAAGAATAAAACTATTTATTTAATACCTACTATAAGAATTTATATGATATAACTAGTTTAAAGGGATCGAACCTAATGCAATTCTCATGATGATAAATATTAGTGCTGTAAAATACTAGTATTAATCTATTATTAAATTTTTAAATATAAATCTATTTTTTAAATAAAAAGGATATATACAGTAGCGTGGCCATGAAGATCACGAAGACTGCAGCAACAGCGATGAAAACCCCGGTAGGCATTTTATTTTCTGTATTCTATTTTTCAAATCAACTTCGCGATTTAGGTCTTCATATTTTCTTGGGCCGGGATATCCCTGGACGCCACAGGAACTGGGCCGGGCTATACCCTGGACTTCACTGGAACTGGGCCGGGCTATACCCTGGACTCCATCCTTGCTCCCGTACGCTTCTTTATTCTTGTTTTTGAAGTGTTCTTTTTGGTTTTAAAAAAATTAAGAAAATTTGTTGCTATTCTTCTTGTTTTCTATAAGATTCCATTTCTTTCTTCTTCAAATGGTTATTACTTCTATCTTGATGATTGAAGTCTTCAATTATTCATCTTCAAACGGTTCAAGACTGGTATGGGTCGCCATGTATTATGAGGATCGTAGTGTAAATCAAAGATGTTAGTTGTTCGGCTGTCATTTATTAATTGATTAGGAAATCTTAAGAATTAATACATTATAACTTAAATCTACGTCATGTGCAGGGTCGCGTATGCCATCGACCTACTTACACTTCCGATGCACATACCTATTGCAACTATGAAATGTTATTTACTAAAATGTTTTAAATAACATAATTACATACTACATGATAATAGTTCTCTTACATACATTTGTATCAACAAATCCTCCCTTGCATATCTAGCCTTTAATTCTGTAATGCATAAATCATAGCTCCCTTTTGTTAGAGGAAAACTATCCACAAAGGATTTTACTTCAGAGTTTTGTTCCATGGATTGGGATAAATACTGCAATTTATCTATGTTGTCTATAGCAGGATCAGACTCATTTTTTTGGAATTGCCCCCAAAATGTCAGCCAAGTCTTAATATCACCATTAAATTTTTTAATTTCCAGAGTAGGCAGTTTAAACGTTTTATAATTGAGTTAAAAAGTTTAAAGTTACAAAGTTTAATAATTGAGGTGTCTTTTTCAGACAGTGATACTGATACATAGTGTCTAGTAGAGACCATCTTGCAGTGTATTTTCCCGCTTCGTCAATTTCCTTCTCTAAATCTTTTTCTTCCCACAATTCAGCTTCGACAATACATTGTTGAATTTCGTCATCTAGTGATTTTAAGTTATTAAATATATCTTTGACGAAATTATAGGATGCCGTTGCTTCATTTATTTTTTCGGCGTCATTTTTTGCCGCGTGTAATATTTGTTCTAGTGAATTTGCGGATTTTGTATAGTGTCGCCTAACCACAGATCTCACCTTCACCTTTTTCTCTGTGTTGTCCATTGTCCTGTCTCGGCCGCCAATTTCTGAAAATATGTATGAACAAAAACAGTGTAGTGAAACCAACAAGGCTGATATAATGTATTTATTTTGCGTTAGAAAAATACAACCATCTTTTTTTATATCTAATTTTATCGATGACACTTTTTTAAGGGCGAGGCCAAGGGGTCTCGCTTATAGAGCCAATACAAACTCTAACTAGGCATTATTAAACAATCATATCTTCCGTATTTTTTATCCATTTACCATACCAGTAATCCCTATTTTTGCATGCATTTTTTGTACGTTTATCCACCCATGCATTCCCTGATCTCGATTGCCTACTTTTTAACCATACTTTGATTTCAGAATCTTTATAGCATTTGTCAAAGTTCTCTTTAATAAATTTGTAAATTAAAACAGGGCAGCTCGTATCATTTAGATAAGATAAGATAAATTTATTTCTGTATAAAACTTAGCCTAAATACATAGAAACTTAAGGTAGGTGTATAATATTTACAAATGTGGTGCCAATCTTCATAGCACTTATTGCTAAATATAATATAAATTGGGGTAAGAAGTTCTATAATGTAGACGATACCTAAACTAAGTATATACTTGTATCTTAGGTATCTGATTTCTAAGCCCCAGGCTAGTACATATTAATAACAATATTTTGTAATTATGATAGATATTTATAAAAACTGTATTTGCAGTGGAACGCGGCGATTATGCTTACTCTAGCGTTATTTCTACCTTGATTTTACCTAGTAATAAATTATCCGTGTCATATTGTGACGACTATCTAGGTTACAGATCAAAAATTCGTATTTACAATAAATCAATTGAAGTCTATAAAATAATAATAATAATTTTCTAATTAAATCTCTAAACTAAGTATACTTTGTGCTGCGTTACTGCACTGAGTTGCGCGGTGCACTAAGCACCCCCATAGTCTATGGAGCTCAGATACCTCGCTTCAGCACTTTTCTTTGCTGGGCACTGGTCATCTCCAGTTTTATGCTGGCCTGGTTTGTTGAAGTGCCGACAGGAAGCGCATTTTGCTGGCTCTTGTCGTTGGGAGCAATCGTTGATCGAGTGGCCGGCGCAGCCGCAGTGACCACAAGTTGTGTTGGTGTCTCGACAATACTTTGCAGAGTGACCGTATAGATGACACTTGTAACATCTAGTTACAAGCGTGAAATCTCTTACGGGGCAAGAAGTCCAGTTAATAAATACGCGCTGTTGTTGAATAAGGATTTTCCTGAGATCAGCTGGCAGTTCTAGTATGAAATTGCAGGAAGAGGCGTCCTTTTTGCCAGATTTATGGCTTAGCTTGATTGAAGCAAGGAATTGGTCGCGAGATATGTGTGGGCACTTTTCAGAAATGTTTTGCTCGTATAGACATTCGAACACTTCTTTCTCAGGAGTATTGGTAGGCACACCTAATAGAATAATTTTTGGCCTCCTTTTTATTGTTTCTTCTATTTTTAGCCCTGACGTTTTCAGTTGTTCTGATTGCTTCAGTTTCTGAAGGTCCTCTTTGCCTTCAGTGCTTATTATAATACCCCCGTCTTTGGTTTTCCTCATGCCACAAATATGAAGTTTGAGTTCTTCGGGATTAATAATTGTCTGAATCAGTTTTTTAGTTTGCTCACTAGATTTTTCCTTGTCTGCTGGGTAAATAGCAATACTGCTAGTGGTGATAGAACGTACAAGGTAGTCATTACCCTTCCTTACAGCATCAGCAAAGGACGAGCTCGCCGGTGAATCTTTTGGGTCAAAACGTATGCATTCCTTTAGTTCTTCTAGTTGGTTGGAAATTGCCTTTTGGTCTTTCAAATTCTTGAGCATGATATGGGCTGAAATATACTTTTGTTTTAGAGACTGATATTGGACGGCCAACTGAGACACACCTCCCAACACGTTTCTACTAATGCTGCTTATTTTCAGCTTTTGCTCAGAGTTTAGTTTTCCTTCACTCGATACTTGGCATATGTCGCTCAGGCATTGCTCAATTGTGGACAGCCACTGTTGAATTTCCGGTGTTGACACTGCTTCAACTATTGGTTCAATAGGGGTTGAGGCCTCTTCAATTTGTCGTCTCTGGGGAGGACTTCTGCTGGTCATAGTGCTCCTATTAAATGGACTATCCATTATTCAATTATTATTTACGCAATACCTCATCATCATCATCATCATTTCAGCCGAGAGACGCCCACTGCTGGGCATAGGCCTCCCCCAAAGATCTCCACACCGATCGGTTCTGCGCTGTCCGCATCCATCGGCTTCCCGCGGCCCTCACAAGATCGTCGGTCCACCTTGTAGGAGGCCTACCAACGCTGCGTCTCCCGGTACGCGGCCGCCACTCGAGGACTTTTGCGCCCCAACGGCCGTCAGTCCTCCTTGCAATGTGGCCTGCCCACTGCCACTTGAGGCTCGCAATTCTTCGGGCTATGTCGGCGACCTTAGTTCTCCTGCGGATCTCATCATTTCTGATTCGATCACGCAGAGAAACCCCGAGCATAGCCCTCTCCATTGCCCTTTGGGTGACATTGAGCCTTCTTACGAGGCCCATTGTAAGCGGCCACGTCTCAGTTCCGTAAGTCATCACTGGCAACACACACGAATTAAAGACTTTCGTCTTGAGACACTGCGCGAGTTGGGCCGAGAATATGCTGCGAAGCTTCCCGAACGCTGCCCAGCCGAGTTGGATCCGTCGATTGACCTCTTTCTGGAAGTTGGACTTACCAAGTTGGACTATTTGTCCCAGGTAAACATATTCGTCAACAACTTCCAGTGTAGAGCTTCCAACCTTTACAGGAGTGGGTACGACATGGGAATTCGACATTATTTTCGTCTTATCCATGTTCATTTTAAGACCCACTTGTTGGGAGACTCTACAGAGGTCGTCGAGCATTGTGCCCAAGTCTTCCAGGTTTTTAGCCATGACTACGATATCATCCGCAAAACGAAGGTGAGTCATGTACTCGCCGTTTATGTTGATGCCAAGTCCTCTCCAGTCCAAAAGCTTAAACACATCCTCCAACGCGGCAGTGAACAGTTTCGGCGATATAACATCGCCCTGTCTCACACCTCGCTGAAGACGTATTGGTTCCGAGTTTTGGTCCTGAAGGCGGACTGACATAGTGGCGTTTTCGTACAGTGACTGCAGCACTTGGATGTACCGATAGTCTATTTGGCATCTCTGGAGTGACTGAAGCACGGCCCAGGTCTCGACAGAATCGAAGGCTTTCTCATAGTCCACGAACGCTAAGCATAATGGCAGGTTGTACTCTTCGGTCTTCTGTATAACCTGCCGCAGCGTATGTATGTGGTCTATGGTACTAAAGCCTTTTCGGAATCCGGCTTGTTCGGGAGGCTGGAAGTCGTCAAACCTGCGTGCGAGACGATTCGTTATAACTCTCGAAAACAGCTTGTAAACATGACTCAGGAGTGTGATGGGTCTATAATTCTTCAATTGGGTTCTGTCACCCTTTTTGAAGAAGAGTGCCACCACGCCCCTGTGCCATGCTTTCGGCGTTTTGCCCTCGAGGATAATGGAGTTAAATAGCCTCTGAAGAGCTTTTAGGACCACGCGTCCACCTGCTTTCAGAAGCTCTGCTGTAACTCCATCGTCGCCCGGTACCTTGTTGTTCTTGAGCTGTTTGAGAGCTACACTAATCTCGTACAGGCTGACGTCCGGGATATCTTCGGTGTAATGTCGGGTTAATTTGGCTCTTGGATCGGTGGCCTGAGTGACAGGTG